>CM057347.1:371353704-372620359 GCA_030015575.1 Agapanthus africanus | reverse complement strand
ATTTGAGGACTTATGGCCAATTTGGGCTAAATCCAATTATGTTTGAAACATTGACCTTCTGCTGGTCCATTGAAGGAGAGGCTTTGCCTCTGAAACTTAGCCAATTGGGCTAAAGCTAGTGTTAAACACTAGAAACCAACAGTGTTGAACACTGGGAATAAGATTAGCAAGTTAGTGTTAAGCACTAAAAGATAATCAGTGTTAAACACTGGGAGCAGAGTTTTCGCATTAGTGTTAAACACTAAGCAAATCAGTGTTAAACACTGCAAATAGAGTTTTCCAAATTAGTGTTAAACACTAAGAAAATCAGTGTTAAACACTGAGGACAAAGTCTTCAGATTAGTGTTAAACACTAAGGAGAGAGGGATCACATGTGGACACGTGAGAGCGCCCTGATTCCCCTTATTTTATTCTGCAGGTAAGTGTTTAACACTTTAGTTCTGGTGGCCATCACGTGCGAGCACGTGATGAAAGCCCATGCTCTGTGTGTTATAATGCTCACTAGGGGTTACGTGGTGACACGTGAGGGCGCCCTAGAGCTCTTTTCTATTCCTTGTGCTTCAGAGGTCACGTGGGTCACGTGAGGCACTGCCTCAAAGGGCTTTCTGTAGATCTTTAGGGGGGTCGCGTGGTGACACGTGACCCTGCTTTTCTGTAGTTGTTTAGAAGATCTGTTAATCCCTTTCCGGAATTAAATTCCTCGTAGGGTTGAACCCTGACAATAATTTCAGAGGAATTAAATTCCTAGTTCCTTTTGAAGAGTTGAACTCTGAATCTTCTATAGGAATTAAATTCCTCATATATGTGAAGAACTGAATAGGGTTAAACCCTAATAAAAGCTTTAAGGAATTAAACCCACACTCTCTGTTAGAGAATTATTCTGGGGAATAAGATTAAGGGAATTAAATTCTTGTTGTTTTAACAGAACTAAGTTCTTAACTAGGGTTAAACCCTGATTCTTTTCGTTCTGAAGGAATTAAATTCCCATAACACAGGGTCAAACCCTAATTTTATTTTGAAGGAATTAAATTCCTATAGTTCTGTGAGAATTAAATTCTCGTACTTCCATTCCCTCTCTATGCTTTGGATCTGCATGGCAGGATCTCAACCCATTGAGAATTAAATTCTCAACTCAAGGGGAGATGTGCACTTTATAGATCCTCCACCAAAGAGAGAAGAAATATGTCCTTCTGTTTTACATCAGAGTTAAACTCTGTTGAGAATTAAATTCTCTTTCTTTCAATGAAACCTTCCCTTTCTTACCTAGGGTTTTCTTTTGCAGAAGATCCAAATTCCTCTCAAGTATCAAGGCTCTCTCTCTTTTCTTCCCTCTGTGTATATATCTTTTTTCTTGTGTGTCTCTTAGCTCCTATTTATAGGAGAAGCAACCGAATCAATTGGTTTTTGGTGAATCTTTCATTGAGAGATTTGATTTGCATCCATCATTCATCTGGACCTTTGGATTATTAGGTGAATTTTACTCACCATTGGATTTTAAATCCAGAGATTCTCCTCTGTTAGTTTGGTTAGATTTTACGGGGAAATCTTTCCAAATTTGAGATTTTCCCATAGATAGATGATATTTAATCATCTTTAATTCAATCGGTTGCTTTTAGAAAGATTTGAGAGGTCTTTTCTCAGAATTTAATTCTGTTAACAAATGGGCTTTGAAGTCGGTCACGTGTGGTCACGTGACCCTTGGTCATGTGTGGGCACGTGACCCCCTTGGAACGAGCCTTCTTCTTTCTTTTTGCGCTCTGTCTTCTGGTTGCTACTTAACCGTCACGTGCCATCACGTGACCCCTGGTCACGTGTGAGCACGTGACCCTCGTCTGGACCCCTTTTCTTGATTTAACCGGAGAACAAATCTGCTGCTTTTGATTATCACGTGCCAACACGTGACCCTGGTCACGTGGGAGCACGTGACCTCTTCTGAAACCTTTTCCTTGGTTTGATTAGGGAACCGGTTTGCCTTTGAAGCCGTTTGTAATTGTCACGTGCCAACACGTGACCCAGGTCACGTGGGAGCACGTGACCCTTTCTGAAGCCCTTTTCTTTGATGTAGTCGGGGAGCTGAATTTGCCTTGCCGATGCTTTTAGATGTCACGTGCCAACACGTGACTGCTGGTCACGTGTAAGCACGTAACCCTTTTCTGAAGCCTCTGCCGTGGGCTTTCATGATTTTAAATCAGGAAACAAGCCCGGCCTGATGGAGTATAGATGTAGAATCTCCCGGGCTTTCAACACGGAGGCCCCGTCCTTAAAGGTGTCGCGCAATGCCAACACCGTCTTGGAAGTTTCCTGACCGATCGTCAGGACTTTGTCCGTAAAAGACATACCAGCTCCGACCATGCGCGGACGAAGAAGCAACCCCCTAGCCTCCCGCTGAGACGAATTCACGATAGAAGCATCAACTAGCCGCATAATTCTGGGGAATTTGCACTTCTCGAAAAACGAGGGTCTTTTATGAATGCCAAATACCCTGAGCACGTGCATTTCCATCCACGAAGTAAAATAATGCATCGGGAAGTTGGCAGCATGCACCCCCGGTTTAGTTGTATCCGCCGCCACGCTATGACCATGATACAGATGGGATAACCCAGCAATCCCAATAGCCACTTGTATCCCGGCAACCATTCGATGCGCTGGGTAGAAGACAGACGGCCTCATATAGCGAGGGTGCATGGGGAGCGCGAACCAGCACAACCACAGCCCCAGAAACCCAAGAAAGAAAGCCTCTTCGTCAAAGCCCGGAGCGGCGATTTCTGACAGAGGAATGATTGCGGCATCGGGAAGGAAAAAGCCCTTCTGATCGTTTTCCAATACTGGTCGACGGTCTAAGCCAAAACCGAAGGGGTCATCGAGTTTGGCAAACTTTTTGCCTCGTTGCGATAAGATCTCCGGGCGAAGAAACCGGGCAATGAAGTCTGCGAAACTGACCCCCCGGCCTCCGGATTCCAAGAAGAGGCTCTCGTACATGTTCAACACCTTTATCAGACCAGGAAACTGGTGCTGGATGGCGTTCTCCGGTGTTAGGCCCATCACCACTGGCTTGGTGGCGAAAACGTACTCATCTGGAGGAAGCAGCTCCTCATAGTGCTCCCCCCTAACCGGCAAACCGGAAATCTCAGCAAATTCTTCTAAGGAGATGGAGACTTCTCTGTCTAGTAGAAGAAAGGTATGGGTTGGGATGTTCCATTGTTCCAGGAACGCTTTAATCCACCATGTCGGAGGAGCAGAATATTGGAATAGCGAAGCATAAACCGCAGGATATAGACCGAGCTTCAGTAGTTGCGTTTTCTTCGCTGACAAAATGTACCTGGCCCACTGCAAATACCCGGCCGAATGTCGGGGAGTCAACCCGATGTTGTAGGGTTATCCCCAAGGGTGCACTCGCCCTGGCAAATGCGTCGCCCCAGGGTATCCAAAGCTGCCGGCAGCTGCATGGGTATGGCGGCAATCGAAGGCTGAAGAAGACCCTCCGAAGTCCAATTGACAACCTCCACGGCATAGTTCACCGGGGGTGCATCTGCATTTGAAATCGACGAGATCGGCTCCGACGGTGTCACACAAGAGAAGCTTTGACGACTTTTGATGATCTGGTCATACCACCTACCCCACAAGTGAAGATTTTTGTATTCCGGGTAGTAGTCTCTAATGAGCGCGAGAACCTCCCGGTCCACAGGTGCTTCAGGGAATCCTCCCTCTGAGCGAAAAAACGGGAAAGAGAGATCGGAAGACATGTCGCCTGCGAGAAAAAACAGAATTCAATTATCCGTACTATAATTTAATCTTAAAATTCTGACGCTCGACACTTTAAAATTTGTACCACACCGCAATACAGCGGAAAGGGGACCCAAGGGGGACCCACAAAATCCAGATGACAATATATCAATTAATAAAACAACCTCATCATTGGATGAGACTGTCAATTAAGGAGGAAATCCTTAAAGAATTTTCTCATTGAATGAGAAATCCCTCGGGAAAAGGAGAAGATCTCCCTTTGAGAGCAAATCTCTATAACAGAGTGACACTTGTCAAACTCTGGTCATGAAGGAATAAAATTTCTTAAAGAGCCTAGCTCTATAATGATGATGGAAAATCCATCAAAGATTAATTAAAATTAATTAATTTTTGTGAATTAAAAATACTGGGATCTTCAAGATCCATGAAAAAACTCTTAAGAGTTCTTCATCAAAGATCAAAAGATCTACATATTATCAAAAGAGCAGAGCTCTGATTGATGGGCTAAGAAACCCCAAGAAAAGATCTGTTTAGATCTATGGGTTCATGAGAGCAAGGCTCTGTTTATGAAACCCTAAAAGGGTTTTCTTTATATCAAAGATCTACGAAGAGCAAGGCTCTGTTAATGGGTAAAAACCCTAATTTATTAAAAAAAATTAATTTTACCTAAGTTTGGAAAGAGTTCTAACTCATGAAAGTTCTTAAACAGAAGAGCAAGGCTCTGAGTGAAAATTCTCAAGAAGAAGATGTAAATCATTTAAGAAACCAAAGGTCCTATTTATAGGCACTGAACCGCCTCTTCAACTTCTGAGTCGATTCAAGGGCTCAGATGTTGCCACCACTGCACTCACGTGTGCGCCACGTGAGCGCAACGGTGGGGGGCATTTGTTTCCCCCAATCAGAGCAAAGCACTGTTTCAAAATTCAAAATTTAAATTGAAATAACGCTTCAGATTTTTTGCACTGCGCGCTGCACGCCGCGTGTCAAACGCAGACACGCTAGCGCCAGGTGCGCGACGCCCTAGGCAGCGCACCCCCAATTAGAGCAAAGCTCTGTTTCAAAATTCAAAATTTAAAAGTTGAAGCAACGCTTCAGATCCAGCGCTCTGCGCTGCGCGCCACGTGTCAAACACAGACGCGCTAGCGCAGTTGCGCTGCGCACTGCGCTGCGTGCCACGTGTCAAACACAGGCACGCTAGCGCAGTTGCGCTGCGTGCCACGTGTCGAACGTAGGTGCGCTCGCGCAAGGTGCGCCAGCGCTGGGATTAAAAATCCCCCACCGTTAGATCAAAAGATCTACTAATAATAAATTATTAATTAATCAGAACTAAAATTCTGTTATGGAAAGATCTTTCTAATCTTACCAAAACAAGAAGATTATCTTCTTTAAAACAGAAGCCTTATGATCAAAGATCCAACGGTGGAAAATATTCCCAAATCAATCAGAGAAAGATCTCTTAAATTGATTCAACAAATCATTTGACCCTATATAAAGGCCTCTAAACTTCAAGTCTCAAAAAAAAGAGAGAGAAACCCTCTGCAAAAACTTGGAGAAAAAGAAGAGCAAGCTCTTAGAAAAAAGAAGATTTTTTCTTCATTTTCAAGGTAAAGAACTATGTTCTTAAATAACAGAGATGAAAACATCTTGTAAAAAGAAGAACCATCTTCTAAAAAGATCATAGATCTAAAAAAGACCAAGGTAATAAAAAGCAAAAGATCAAAAGATCTAATCATAAAAAAATAATATATAAAAGAAGTATTTTACTTCATTCACAGATCTTTGATCTATAAAGGCAAAGCCCTTTTATAAAAACAAGAACTTTTGTTCTTGGATCTTGAGGCAAAGCCTCCTTTAAGAAGAATATAAACTTGTTCTTTGATCTTAAATTTGATCAGATGCGCTTTGCGCTACTGAAAAGTGCCCTGCACTCATGAATTGCGCCTTTGCGCTCCTTGGATCGGCGCTCAGCGCCAAAACATGCCATGTGTCAACCATAGACACCACTTGAGCTTTGCGCTCCTGAAACAGCGCACTGCGCTCATGGGCTGGCGCTCAGCGCCAAGCGCGCCACGTGTCACTCGCTGGCGCGCCAACAGACTAGCACAACGCGCTCATAAATTAAAAGCGCAATGCGCTAATAAACTAGCGCTTAGTGCTAAGCATGACACGTGTCCTCTTCGTGTGCGCTACATGACAGAAGCGCAATGCGCTGTTTGACTGGCGCAAAGCGCCTGACGCGCCATATGGCGCACTATCATAACACACTTTGTTTCTGATAAATGCTATGCATTTAATACAGGACAAAATATGTCAGAGCCCAATGCTCAGCATTATTAAAAGGGCCGAGCCCAAATAAAGGCTTAATAGCCCGATCAAAATAAAAATGTTAAACATTTTTAATTGGACTTAGCCCAATTCTGGCCATAAGTCATCAACTTATCCTGAACTGAGCACATCTGCTCTTTCAACCAATTCACCTTGGTTCAAGGGTACATCTCTTCACTCGTTTGATATTTGTCATTGTAATTCCTCAACGTCTTCAAAGAGGTGACGGGTCCCGACAACCACACATTTCATAGACTACGACGTCTCTAAACATCGGACTGTGGAGTCCTTGAATCTACGGACTATGATGTCCTTAGCCTCGACCGTGATGTGTTTAAACTAACATCGGACTGTGGAGTCCTTAAATCCACGGACTATGATGTCCTTAACCTCGACCGTGATGTCTTTAAACTAACGTCGGACTGTGGAGTCCTTAAATCCACGGACTATGATGTCCTTAACCTCGACCGTGATGTCTTTAAACTATCATCGGACTGTGGAGTCGTTAAATCCATGGACTATGATGTCCTTAACCTCGACCGTGATGTCTTTAAACTAACATTGGACTGTGGGGTCCTTAAACCCATGGACTATGATGTCCTTAATCTCGACCGCGATGTCTTTAAACTAACAATGGATTGAGACGTCCTTAAACTAATAATGGACCGCAATGTCCTTAAACTAACAATCGACCGCAATGTCCCTAAACTAAGCAATAGAGCCCAATTGCTCTCTTATCGGATCTAAACGATCCCGTTAAGTCGATCTTAGTCTAAAATTAGACTAACGTATCCTTAACAAACGTTTAAGTCGATCTTAGTCTCAAATGAGGCTAACTTATCCTTAAACCCAAACCCCCAAACCCAAATCTAAGAAAGATACGGATTTGGACTAGTCCACGTCCTACGGGCGACAACATAACTTAGTCTCCGTATACAATCCATGGGCAACCAAACACAAAACAAACACCCACAATACGAAGTGACCATCTGGAGAAGGAGAAAGTTGTTACCGCGAGCGGTAGCGTAATTAACTGCAGGGGCTTGCGCCTGCCGGGAAAAGCGTCCCCACAATCAAAAACCCCTCAAACGAGGGGGAATCTGACTAAGTCTGCTACATCGGCCTCATCCGTTTAAACCTTCGATACATGGTGCCATAAATCAACTTGGTATCTTCGGAGAGGTGGACGGATAGCACCAATTAGCATCTGCCCCGAATTTCAAGCAAGACGAACCTACGCGGTCGCGTCTCCGTGATTCAGAGGGGAACAGTCACTTCATGTCGTGTGTGTTTGTTTTGTTTTTTGGTTGACCGTGGGTTGTATACGGAGACTAATTTATGTTGTCGCCCGTAGGGCGTGGATTAGTCCAAATCCGTATTTTCTTAGATTTGGGTTTTGGGTTGGGTTTAAGGATCGTTAATCTCATTTGAGACTAAAATCAACTTCAACGTTTTTTAAGGATAGGTTAGTCTAATTTTAGACTAAGATCAACTTAACAGTTTGTTAAGAATACGTTAGTCTAATTTTAGACTAAGATCAACTTAACAGGATCATTTAGATCCAACAAAAGAGCATTTGGGCTTTATTGTTTTAGTTTAAGGACTTTGCGGTCCAAAAAGTTTAAGGACATCATAGTCCGTGGAGTTTAAGGACATCATAGTCAATAGTTTAAAGACGTCATAGTCTGTAAAGTTTAAACACATCATAGTCTATGAGTTTAAGGACCTCACAGTCCATAAAGTTTAAGGACATCATAGTCCATGAGTTTAAGGACCCCACAGTCCGAGAATGTCTGAGAATGTCTGGTTGTCGGGACTCGTCACCTCTCTGAAGATGTTGAAGGATTACAACGACAAATATCAGAGGAGTGAAGAGATGTACCCTTGAACCAATATTAGTTGGGAGATCTGTAGTCCAATTTGGACTAAGATCAAAGATTTATGAGCATATGGGCTCAATTAATCTGAATTAGGGATCTGTGACCAACTTAGGCTCGGCCCATTCAGTCTAAATGTTGGACATTTAATTAGGCTCAGTCCTTTTTCATTTAACAATGCTGAGTATTGGTCCTGACAACTTTTTGTCTTTTATTGAGTGCTGAGCACTCATTATAACTCTGGGGTTTTTATTTAAAGAACAATTTATGTTCTCTCAGCGCACACGTGGGGAGCACGTGGTGCGCTTGGCACTGAGCGGCAGTCAATGAGCGCAGAGCGCTTCTTGTGATGTAGCGCACACGTGAGGAGCACGTGGTGCGCTTGGCACTGAGCGGCAGTCAATGAGCGCAGAGCGCTTCTTGTGATGTAGCGCACACGTGAGGAGCACTTGGCGCGCTTGGCGCTGGGCTCCAGTCAATGAGCGCAGAGCGCTTCTTGTGAAATAGTGCACACGTGAGGAGCACGTGGCGCGCTTGGCGCTGTGCACCAGTCAATGAGCGCAGAGCACTTCTTATGAAATAGCGCACACGTGAGGAGCACGTGGCGCGCTTAACGTTGTGCGCCAGTCAATGAGCATAGAGCGCTTCTTATGATTTAGAGCGCTAAGGCTCTGCAGCGTTGTGCGCTAGAATTGGAGCGCTGAAGCGCTTCTTTTAATCGGAGCGCTAAAGCTCTTTTTAGGCAGCTTTGCGTTCTGAGAATTAAATTTTCTCTTATAAGAGACTTTGTCTCGTGGATCTAAGAACAAAGTTCTTATTTTACAGGAGATGTTTCAATCTCTTATGTTTTTTGGTGAAAGGCTTTACCTTTATGGATCTGTGATCCTAAGAGAATTGAATTATTCTCCTCCCTTTTTATAATAAGATGTTATGATCTTTTTTGTGAAAGATAATTTGTCTTAAAGATCTATTATCTGGTAAAAGAACTACTTTTTTTGATGAGATGCTTTGATCTCTTTATTTTTACCTTGAAGAAATTCTTCTTCTGCTGAGAGCTTGCGCTTCTCTCTAAAATTTCTCAAAGTTTATGGGGGGTTCCTCTCTATGAGACTTGAAGTCTTGGGTCCTTTATATAGTAGAGGCTGATTTGTTGAATCGGTTGAAGAGATCTTTTCTATAATTGATTTGGGAATTTCCCCACCGTTGGATCTTTTGATCCTAGGGCTTCTGTTTTACAGAAGGCAATCTTCTTGTTTTTAACAAGATTGGGAAATCTTTTCCCATACAGAATTTATTCTGCATTTTGGTGATTTTTAATCACCATTAGATCATTGATCCAACGGTGCTCTGATTTTCAGAGTATAATCTTTCCTGTTTGGAAAGATTCTGAGGAATGTTTCCTTAACAGAATTTATTCTGGTCAATTGATGATTTATCATCTTCATTGGATCTTTGATCCAACGGTGGGGAACATTTAGTTCCAGCGCTAGCACTCTCGTGCTTTGCACGTGAGCGTTGCAACAGAGTTTTTGACTCTCGGCGCTGGCGCTGCTAGCGCTAGCGCACTCGTACTTTGCACGTGAGCGCTGCAACAGAGTCTTTGACTCTCAGTGCTGGCGCTATTATGAATCGCTGCTTCATTTCAAATTTCAAAATTTGAACAGAGTTTTGCTCTGATTGGAGAAACAAATGCCCCCCCACACCGTTTCGCTCACGTGGCTCACACGTGAGTGCAGCGGTGGCAGCATCTGCGCCATTAGATCAACTTGGAAGTTGAAACGGCTCTCAGTGCCTATAAATAGGACCCTTGGCCTTTGAGATGACCTCTGTTCATCTTCTTTCTTATTTTCTGTGAATTAATTCTCCTTCAGAGCATAGCTTTTCGTCTTAAGAATTTTCTTAGGGACATAACTCTGTCAAAAATTTTGGTAAAGATTAAATCTTTGAAGGGATTAGTTAATAATCTAGGGTTTCACCCATTAACAGAGCCTTGTTCTTTTCTGACATAGATCTAAGAAAGCTTTTTTAGGGTTTTGTTAACATAGCTTTGCTTTCATAGATCTAAAGAGACCTTTCTAAGGGTCTCTTAACCCATTTTAAAGAAGAACTATTAGAGTTCATCTTGTAGATCTTAAAGATCTTAGAGTTTTTAACTTAATAAAGCTTTGCTTTTTAAAGTTTTTGATGGATTATTCCATCTTCTTCGCAGAGTATTGCTCTTGGGGGAATTTTTATTCCTTCATCATTAATTATGATAGATGTCATATCTGTTGAAGAGCACTGCTCTCAAGGGAGATTTACCCCTTGGCCCGAAGGGCCCTCATTAAATGAGAGTCCTTTTAGGATTCCCCCCTTAATTGGACAAATTTGAATCTGTTGGGTGTTTTAGTCAGCACTTGTTTTCTTCATGCGGATATCAAGAGTTGTCTAAATCCCCGTGTCTTGATCAGTCTGTCCGCTAAACTCTCACTGATTTTCAGGTGCTATGACCGCTCATCTGTACTGTCTTAACGAAATCATTTCTTATGAGGACATTCGCGTACAGGGCCGTTGTCAAAACCAAGAGTTCACAAATGCCCAATGTGCCGAGATTATGAATCGTTTCAATGCACACATCGGCCGACTACTCCCTCATCGCTCCGCTCTCTTGAAGATTATAGTGGGAGCAATTTGGGAAGCGCTTCCTGAATTTCATGAAGCCATGCCGCTTAATGCACTGGATGACGCCGAAGATAAGGTGCACTCTGTGTATCTGACGGGCCTGATCTCGAAGAAACGGCGAGATAATCTTATTGATATTCTGCATCAAGTTTTCCAGCAGACGACGATAATTGCTGCTTATCGAAGGGTGGCGGACATCAGTGAGGACCCTGACACTTGTGATCGTGAGAGGAAGCATACGAGAATGGTCCGAGAGGCCCAAAATATTTTAGATGGCCTGAATTTTGAATTTCTCAATCCATGTCCCGGATTTGATGTCTTGCCATTGTAAACATTTTAATGATGTTTTTGTTTACCGTTTTCATCACTGTAAGAATTTTCTGAAGTATGAATAGACAATTCTTGTTTCCGCATATTTATTTTATGCACTAAACGTTTTCCACACATACATAAATGGGTATGCTTCGAACGTTTAACTAGATGCGAATCAAATGTTCTTCTTATTGTCATTCATAGTATTGGATTGACGTCCGTAGGTTAAGCCTTTTCATCTCGATTTGACGCAGAGCAGTTTACACACTCTTGAGTAGCACCTCCATTTCTCTTGGCATGTAATTTTGGCAAATGTGGTCTGTAAATAGTCCATCTTGACCTCTTTGTAGGGTAGTGATGGCTTAGGCAACAGGTTCATGTCTGCCGTCTAAGGCTTTCCAACTTTATGAGTCGTGAGGGTCTCATAAAGATTTTTTCTCTCTATGAATCGAGAGCATCTTGTAGGTGTATTTTCTCCTTAGGAATCGTGAGGATTTCTAAGTGTGTTTTCTCTTGAGAGTCGTAAGGATCTAACAAGAGAATTTTCTTTCTTACAAATCGAGAGGACTTGTAAGTGATCGATGAGTTGGCCTTTTTCCGAGTCGAAGCACTGCTCCGACGAGAAGGTCATTTGGTTGATGTATTTCCAAGGCAGGTTCATTTGCTGACGTATGATTTAGAGAGATTTTATCGATCAAAAATAATTTACCGCAATCAAGAACGGCGTCGCATGAAGCTAGCCGGTGAGTACGGGTTGATCCACAGGGATGCTGTAATCTTCCTAAATGTTCTTACGAGCTAATTTCGATGGGTGTCGAATTGATTTATTAAATCTAAAAGCTACCAAATTAAGTTATACTAAAATTATCTAGATCTAAATCTTGCTAGGGTTAGGCTTAGGGGAAGTTGAGAGATCAAAGGTTTCCTCAACGCTTTCAATGCCCTATTTTAGATCAATTAGATGTTATGGTAATTATCAATAAAGTGGATTAGAATCTTTTGGGAAGATGTTTCTTCCTCTAGATTCTTGTCCTTCCTTTATCGATCCTTACCCTAACCTCCATGGAAAACATACGCAACCGGTCCTTTATACTACGGTATCACTGTTACCTCAAGGGGTAAGGTGCCGTAGGGAGCGGTGTGTGCGTGTATGCATGGAGTTCTAATTCTTAGGTGTGAAGGGGTAAGAAAGAGGTGAGAGATCTCATCTCTCAAACCTTTCCCTATGGCTAACCCTAACAAGCGAGGAGACTACTCACTCATTAGGGGATTGAAAGACATTCTAAATTAAAAGAGAACTAAAGCAAAGAAATAAAAGTAACTTACTAATTTTTATTGATGGCTCTCTCCAAACATCAACGCAGTACAGATCTGAATTTGTGAATTGAAAAGAGGCATAGCCTCATACAGAATTTAGAGTTCCTATTTATAGAGGATAGGAAACCCTAGGGTTACAATGACTCGTACATCTGCTATTACAAAAATACCCCCTAAAATCCCAACAAACGCACCGACGCACCGCCACAATTTTTCTGCACCGACACGTGCAATAGATGGCCGCGGAACCGCGGCATGGGTGGGGGTAGGGCCGCGGTTCCGCGGCCCTTTGGTGTGGTCGTCTGATGAATTTTTCTGGGTTTTTTTCTCTGCTGTTTGGGCTTCTTATTTGTTTGGCTCTTTTATCAATTGGGCTTCTGCGTTGGCTCCAGATCTCCAGTGAACAATTTGCAGTGGACTTTTAACCGTTCACTTTGACAACTTGGACCTTGCGTTGCCTTGTACATTGTGAACTGTTCTTCATCTAGGCTTGACTAAGATCCTTCTATTTTTTGATCAAAAGTCCCTTTTTGTATCGTCTTTTGTCTTTTTCACTATTTTCGCTCCAAGAACCTGTAACCTGTAATATATAGTAGACATGCGTCAAAAGCACCCGTTTATTTATAAAACGAATAAGAATGGGGAATATAATAATGCAATATTATGGTATGAACAACGTATTTCCGCGACGGGGTCCTTGGATGACGTATTTCCGCGACAGGGTCATTGGCTGACGTATTTCCGCGACGGGGTCATTTGATGACGTGTTTCCGAGACGGGGTCATTTGCTGACGTATTTCCGAGATGGGGTCATTGGCAGATGTGTTTCCGAAACGGGGTCATTTGCTGACGTGTTTCCGCGACGGGGTCATTTGAGGACGTGTTTCAAAGACGGGATCATTAGATGACGTGTTTCCGAGACGGGGTTGAAAATAATGTATATTGAATAACGGTATAGATTCTTAACCAAAATACAGTTCTCAATTTATAATACACGGAGTTTGAGTTAGTATACTCTTGGAACTTATACATGGTAATGTATATTGTCCGGTGTCCTTTAGGACAAGGAGATGGTACTCTTATATCATTCTGTTTTATCTATGATTTCTCTAGTTTTTAGACATGCATTCATTGAAATGTGAAGTCCAAATATTTTGAGAAGTTCATATGGTATAAAATAACGTAGAGAACCAAACGTTGGAAATATAAAGATTTTTCGAAGTGATTGAAGATATAGATATTTATGCTAGGTATTCCGTCGTAGTAATATTGAGAATTTGATTCTCTTACGGGTTACTCATCCGTGGGTGCGCTCCTTGATGAGTAATATTGTATGGTATTTTTCCATTTAGGTTATATCCACTGGAAATAGCTGCATGCCAATTGAATATGGTTCCATCTAAATTTGTGCCTTAAATTCTATATGGACATAGAATGGTAGTTGTTCAGTCGAAAATATTGTGCATTTGATATGACATTTTCCTTACTATTTCTATATAATAAAAGGTGTTTATTATAAATATAACTCATATGAGGGTTTATCTGTAAAAATACTACTTTCATGTGTTTATATATTATAATTAATATTATGAAGGAAAATGTAAGCATATAATATCTATATAATATTTAGTCCATTTAAATATGCTTACCTTATCAAATATCTTTAACCTATTTTCTAAAACTATAATATCATATCAAATGGTTAAGATAATATCTCAATAAAAAAAATTCTATTAACATTATTTATTGAGTTATTGTGCAGAAATTATATCAGGAGTGAAATCAAGGAAATTCAAGTTGGCGAGATCAAATCTGCCGAAATCTTAAAGTAAATCGAAGAAATCAATTCTGGTTAAGATTTAGAAAAGATTTTCAGATTTCAAATATCAAAATAGTCTACAGGTGTCACCAGAAGAGGCCACCAGAGAAATGAACCCAAGATCCCTCTACCCCACCGCTGATCCGCGGCCAAACCCACCCAATTGCGGCAGTTCCGCCGCAATATTGAGGAGTTGAGATTTTTTCGGTAGGATCCTAACAACTAACCCTAATTCTGAGAATTTAGAGATTTCAACTTCTATGACTATAAATAGAACTGAGAGCCTCACTTGGAAAAATCATCAAACCGACGCGATCACGAAGTCCACGACGGTTCAAGAATCCTGGTTGATCATCGACAGTTCATCTACCTCCTTAAGAAGAGATCGAGAAGAAAACTAGGGTTTTGTAATCATTTTCTGAAGGAACAAAGTGTACTTGATCTTGTTGATTAATAAAGGTTGTTTTATTATATTGCATTTTATTTTCTTCATGATTTCTATCTTTTCTTTTCGCAACATGCGCGAGTAATTCTCCGCTTATTAGGATTCGTAGGATTAGGGTAGATTAATGGATGATGATGATCCTTAAACTCTTTTTACGTCCTATAAAGTTTATAAACTTTATCAAAAGAATAGTTAACATCCTAATCGGGGGCGCTATCAACTCATTGATATTCATGACCACGATTAGAGATTAGATTAACAATTGTTTTGGTAAAGGCTAGACATAAACGGAGATCCATGTCAAGGTAGGGGTTAAGAGTGGGAACCGTTTTCCCTCCAGAATGTAGGGTTCCTAGACATCCTAATGAGGTCTCACAAGGCATCAACCATGCCAATTTCAAATTCCTAGGTGCCGAGAAACCCGACTACGGACCGTTGGCTAGAAATCTAGGCGAAAAACAATCTAGTTAACAACTTAACTAAGGGGATATCGGAAATACAACCTTTGTAGATCCGGTGCTCCACCTCCATAGCTCCGCAACGAAGTCGTCTCCACTGTCCAAAAGGAATCCGGGTTCTAGAGTCGGCTTCGTCGGAGAAAAAGGGAGCTAGGTCGTCGATGTCCATGCCGAAGATGATCTACGTCGAGGCATCGCTAAATCAAGCTCCACCTTCATCAAGTCTTGAAAACTTATGAAGGAAACACACTCTACTACTTGGCAAGAGGTAGAGGATGAAGAAATAAGAAGTGGGTAGACTTTAGTTTTGGATTTCTCACTCTTTTCCAACAATCACCATTGATGGAGCTTGGTTTTCTTCAAAGAAGAATGAAGAAGAAGAAGTGCAAGAAGAAGATAAGTATTATGACAAGAATAAAGGAATAAATAAAAATCCATTCTTATCATAATTCTCACCATGGTTAGGTGTAGAGAATTAACTTGAGTTAATTGAATTGGTTAGGGTTAAGCATGAGACAAAATGGTGACTAAGTCAAAAGTTCATGAAGCTTCATGAAAGAAGACAAAAGAAGCCACCATTCTATTTTATGCAATTTATTTTCCAAAAATAAAAACAAATGAATAAATGAATAATCAAATAAAAACCCTAACCATTTCTTTAACCAAGGTTTAATTCTTTACACAAACCCTAATTTGCATGTATCATCAAATATGATACAAACAAGTGCACAAAATCATATCGTATATGCAATGCGCACAACCGAGCGAGAAAATCCATTTAAAGTGAACCGATACTAGTTAATGCAAAGTAATATATCAAAAATATATAATTATGCATTAAATCATTAAATCAACGCTTGATTCAATGATCCGGTCATGTCGCACATAACCGACTGGTATCAATAGTAACAACTTATCGAATCAACACTTGATCCGATAACCCGGCTATATCGCATATAACCGATCAATGTCACATCGCGAGAATCGAATATAGTATCACATACTCGTATTATTCTCGGTCCCGCACATATCTCATATACGCTCCTATTTCGTTTCGCTTGAGCCAGGAAACCTCTGTGTAGGACTCTAAAGACTCGTCAATACGCCGGCAGCAGATGATGATCATATCAAGCATCCACAAGCTGCAAGCGGTCTGCTAAACGTAACGGCCACCCGGGTATTGAGCGATCTGAAGATCGACGAGCAAGCCCGCTCACACTCCAGTGAATCCGACCAGTAACACTACCGTACAGTCCGGTCTGATCGTCTGATATGTCGCATATCTCGCATAGGGGTGGTAAACGTCAAACCCCAATAGCTCGATAAGTCGTGTCGATATGAGGTCTATAACAATTCGAGAAACTACTGGTAACACTTACCAGTAAATCTCAGCAACCCTGGCCAAGGATTTCCTGTTATAGCCAATCGAACACAGCACAACATCAACCCCCTATACCGGGAGAGACGAATCCCCTCCTATCGCTCATTGCCTCCATGTGACTTGGGACTGTACCCAAAAACCACCGTTTTGCACGCCCTCTTGGACGTGGTAAGATGGAAATCAAAGCACAGTGGGAACCACACAAGACTCTATGACGATCTCGGGTCAACAGACTACTCTGTACCAGTGTCACCAGAGAACTGCCATCTGACGTGAGGTATAATACCATCTGGGAGTTCTCGGCGAGTCCGTCCATTGTACCCAGTCTCTACTGAGCACCCGTATATCATCTCCGATGTCAAACACCAATGGATATGGTATCATCCATCGCCCATCTGTATGGGTCGAGAAGGTATACGCTAGTCTACTCTGGTATATCGATGCCCCGTCTCGATACACCCACGACTAGGGACTTTGAAGGATGTACTTATGGACTACCATGTCCCCACTAGTATGATCCGCATCATAGTCCAGGTAGTCAAGTACAGATCCTAAGGGCTTTACCAACATGTAACAGAGAGACAATCAGTATACACGTTAAGGTAAAGTTCAACCAGATAGCATACTATCATGTCGAGCAAGAAAGTCCTCCCTATATACGTCCCAGCATCCACTACAATATACATCCTATGTACAGTAATGGCCTCTAGGGCATACATATAACTAACAATCTCCCACTTGCACTAGGGCCACCTGATAGCAGTGGTTGTAGTATCTCATACTCAACCATACCATAAAAGTCTCTCTCTGGGAACAGGCCTTTGTGAGTGGATCCGCTGTGTTGTCCTCTGAGTCTACTCTCCAAACCTCGATCACCCTGGAGATCAATCATCTCCATGATCAAGTGATACTGCCTTAGAATATGTCTGGATCACTGATGGGACCGGCGTTCCTCGGCATGAGCCACAACTCCATTGTCTCACAATGGTAGGAACGTAGTTCATCTCATGAACCAATATACACCCAAACAGCCTCTTTGGTAGCATCTTAAGTAGCGATGTATCCTGCCTTTATCGTCTAGAATGTCACGGTATCTAGCTTGGAACTCTTCCAACATACCGTCCCTCCACTGAGGGTAAAGACAATGCCTGTGACTGACATTCAGTCGTCTTTATCACCCTGGAACCCTTCCAGTGATTCTCCCCAGGATCGGTTGATACCGTCTCACTACAACTAGTGAGAGTCCTAACATCCATTTAGATCTATCTCATAGATCCAAAATCCAGGATTTAGGAGGTATCATTTTGATCCTATATGGAGAATCATAGTGATAAGCGGAGATTGATCGAGCGTAGCATAGGAAACTCCTTCCCTATCAAGAGTATGTCATCCACGTACTCTACGAGGATCGTCACCATACTCCCTACTACCATTTTGTTTATACAAGGTTCATCTACCATTTTGATGAAGTCAACTTCTTTGACTAATCCATCAAAACAGATGTTCCAACTCCGCGATGCCTGCTTTATCCTATAAAGCATCTTGCACACGTTTCCGCTGCTCCCACTGTCTACGAGGCCTTCTGGCTGTGTACTTATAGACGCACTCTTCTAAATCATCATTTAGAAAAGCAGTCAAGACACCCAACCACCAGATATCGTAATCATGGTATGTAGCCGTGACAAGTAGGATCTGGATGGACTTAAGCATAGCTACTTGAAAAGGTTTCATCATTATCCACACCTGGTCAATGATGCAAACTTTTAACAAGTCTAGCTTTGAAAGTCTCAACTTTTCCATGTACACCAAGTAATCTTCTCAAGATATACTTGCTCCTGATGGGGATTTAACCCTTCAGATATAGCAGCTAAAGTCCATACTTTGTTGGTGTATAAGGATTCCATCTCAGATCGATAAACATCCAGCCATTCTTACAGAGTCTCACTCTTGATGGCCAGCTCAAAACTAGTTGGGTCATCATCTCATGATGCAATCCTCGCTCCCACTGTCATAGAGAAACAGAAGTATCTCTCAGGTGGGTGAGGAACCCTACTAGATCGGCGGAGAGGCTGAGGTTCGTTGGAATCTACTGAATCCTTTGGTTCTATCAAAACATCTTCTGTAGTTTGCATAGCTGGAACCTTTCCAGTTCTACACAACTAACCTTGCCTCGAGATTGTCCGGATTTTGCTTTTAGACATAGGCCGGACAACCCCCTATCTTAACTAACATAAGATATGGGCTCTTCCCTTTCCATATCACATATGAAGTAGTAGGCATTGATTTGATTAGAACCTTATTCAATAGGTATGCAGCTTCTCAAGTGCATAACTCCCAAAAGGAAACAGGTAACTCAGTATTACTCATCATAGAGCACACCTTATCACATAGGGTGTAATTGCTCCACCCCGATATACCATCGTGCTATGGTGTATACGGAGGAGTAATGCTGAGAGAGAATCTCATTCTCCTTTAGAATAATTCAGGAATTCCGTACTCAAGTATTCTCCTCCTCGATCACATCAAAGGACATAATACTTATACCCGTATTTTGGTTCTCTACTTCTAACTTATATTCTGTGAATATCTCAAAAGGTTCGGACTTGTGTTTCAACAAGGACATATGTCTGAATCTAAAGAGATCATCAGAGAACGTAATGAAGTATAAAGAACCAGTCCTGGCATGTGTAGACAGGGGACCTTACATACATCAACATGTATCAATCCCAAGAGTTTACTAACTCTTTCTCTGTTTCCAGTAAACGGAGCTATGGTCATCTTATCTTTGTGACATGACTGGCGAGTTTCATAAGATGCAAATTCAAACTAATTTAAATATGCATCTTTATGTAACTCTAGCTAGTCGGGTCACATTGATCTGACCTAGTCTACAATACCTCAAGAAGAATTCGTTCATTTCTGAACTCTTCCTCTTGTGTGTGTTCTGTATACTAAGAACTGTAGTTTGATTTAGAACATCAATGCTCTTAGATAACGTGCCTGAACCGATCAACTTTTGATATAAGAAATGTTCAAAACATTATCCAACAATACAAAATTTTATCGTTTCTTTACTAATAAAGAGACAGATATGATTTTGTATATCAGGTTCGGTATCTAATGACATTCGTTCAGAATCAATGTATTTGGAATACAGGGTGACAGTGACCAACAGACTTGGCTGCAACTCTTGCCCCATTTTCTGCCTCATGAAACTTATCACCCGTTCTCAGTTCTCTACCTTTCTGTAGCCCTATATAACAGATTACATATCTGGGATCCTGATCAGGTATCACATACCCAGGACGTAAAGGATACTGAGAAACAGTTCTCTGTAATGAATACACCCGAAGATGATTCATCAGCATGCACTCTCTTCGTTTGGGTGGCACGGGAAATCTGGTATTCCCCAATTTCCTGCTCTGTCTTATAACAATTATAAGTTGGAGCGGGACCAACGTTCCCCAGCTCAGTATAACAAGCGGGTTCGGTCAATTATCCGTATTATTATCTTGATTAAGGCGTGATATGGTCGCTACCTGGAGAGAGAGAGAAGAAAACACTCAGCGTGCGCTCTGTCAAGAAAAGATTGGTTATTATTTTATCTAATCAGGATGGCTCCCACTGCTTTTTATCAAATTTTCCTTCAAACCCTAAAAGGAAAGACTAGCCGGGATTAATTACACACTACAAGTTCGCCAATCTTTCAGCCAGGCCAGTGTCGGTACTTTGAGGTAGGTCCCCCGTGCTTTCGCACGAACCTAATTAATGTAAACCTCGTTTTCCCAGAGGCGTAACCTCGTTAACACCTTTCTAGACACCTACTTGATCGGCTAATTGTAATGTGTAAAACTCTCCCAGGAGTAACTCTTACTCACAGCGGGTATCGGGATCCAACTATCTCATAGAAGGTATGCAATCTCATTGCAAATCTCAACACTTGAAATTCCCGATAATATTTTGCCCCTAACGTGCTATGACCTTGACGAAAGCCAACAAACCATAGCCCGCTAGTCAAGTTCAACCCGTACATTTCTTGATCGAATTAAACCCACCCGCACGACCCTTGACGAAAGCCAACAAAGCCGCACGACTACCCTAATCCAATCGCATCGTATGCTGACAGATAAGCAGCATATAGCTACCGCACACTGCACCTTGACGAAAGCCAACAAATGCAGCACGAATACTATATACAACTTATCTGAAATGTCGGAGGGCTACGACAGGTTTTTCTGAAAACCTATTGCGTAATGAACTTGATATCGTTGTAGAATTAAATGAATTTTGAAATGGAGTGTTTTTGAGGCTTTTCTAGTTTTGCTAAAGGGGTCACTCCCGGTGAAGGGATCGTCGGCCCTTTTCTCGTCGAATGAGGTGCGGGATATATCATATATATCACTGTGCAAAGCAGAACTCTTAAAAGCAATCAAAAGACAAACCGAGTGTGTAGCATCTGCCAGTTATTGCTAAAGGAGTCACTCCCGGTGAAGGAATCTCGGTCCTTTCCTTATCGAATAAGGTGCAGGATATATCATATATACCTCTGTGCAAAGCAAGAACTGTAGCTACCTGTTTTAATTTTGAAATTCGATTCTACAACATCTTAGGTTTCTTTTATTTCATTAATCACATTAATGAAGTCCCATCATTTAAGTACCTAAACATCACAGATAAATACGACGTACACTTATGCCATCCGCATTCGCCTCGATGTCCCCTCGTGCACCGTTAGGTTAGGTAACTAACGGCAGAGCGGGGCAGGGCTAGCGCGGGTGTAAAACATAAGTAACGTCTATATAATATATCATATATACTATATACTGTATCCATCACAGAAACACATCAGAGATATCGCAGCAGAAGAAACATATGAAATATTGGATATACTAGGACGTCCGTGTTTTCAATACGAGCCAGTATAAAACACGGATTCCACGGTCGTGATGAATAGCCAAACCCACACCCCTAGACCCCTACGAGAGCGGCAAGCAACCCTACCAATTCTGGAGTTAGGAGACCCGGACTCGACTCCTCGAGTTGGTCTCCCACTGGACTCCAGAACCCGGTTACTTGTGCCCTCCTCCTTGGGTCTATCCTAGTGCAGAAAAGTAAATAATATACAAACGGCGACAACTTCCGCAACCTGGAAGCGTCCCAATAAAAGAATATTACATACAAGTTTTTACATGAATGAAAATGAAAAACACTCATCTCATATAAAAAACCCCGGCTATTCAAACACGACGATCCAATATAACATATCCAGCAACACATAACATCACATGTCATCAACGTAAGTAAATATGCGCATCCCAATTGTCGTTGACATATAGCAACGAAACCGGCGATATCACATATTACACTTACGGTCACAGAAAAGAAAGTATAAAACTACAACAGTTGGAATCCGCAACCACCTCAGACATCGCATGCCTGACCAAATGAATTCCTTAGACATCACATGCCTAACAATTATAAACCCCGCATTTTAGTCTCATTATCGAAAACACTTTTCAATACCAAGTCGGGCAATTCAACAAGATTCCCGACATCCTGATCGAATGCTCGTCGCAAACTTCAGTAGACGGCCGCACCCCCGATACCGGCGACAAAGTGCACCAAGGCGGAACACCACTACCGCGAGCACCCGAACGGATGCTTTCGGCGACGGGGTTCTCTTACAGTCACTTGGTCGGGGCTATGGAGTGAGGCTGTCTATTAAGTTTACCCGGCGAGTATCCGCGTACGCTACGTGATTGCGACGGACTTTTGATCGCATCAAAATTCCGTGGCAACCGATCAAGTGAGACTAAACTGCTATGTTTATAACAATCATTCAGTTATCTCATAACTACTTGTGAATTCCAATTATTGCATCCCATTCCAGATAAATAGAAAATGTTAAACTTTCCGATCGAACAATCGAACACCCAAGTTTTCCCGATACAGATCAACACATGAAATATGAGTCTAACAACATTCAGTTCGTGCCTCAGTACCAACGGTCCAGCCGTAGAAGGGTCAAGCCAACGCCTCACATGTGGCACGCCGTACTGCCCCAAACCCGAAGGTTCAAAGGGCAGTTCAAGACGGTCACATAATCGAGTTAAGGTTTGTTGTCTTCTAGAGGGACCATCGCGTTACTTGCGCTACTTAGAACGTCGTTAAACTACGGAAAAATCCAACACTTGGAAATTTCCCGACAGGGGAAAAATTGGGTATTTATATCCGGTCGAACTTTTTAACATATTCTAAAATTTATCCAGAAAGCCACACAGACAAAATTTGATAATCCGATCGAAACACCGAATCCCCAAAACAACTGCAGAAAATTCAACTCTTGAAAAAATTATTAAAAATACCCAGGAAAACCAGCACTGTTAAATAGGAGTTACTGTGCAAACATCACCTCACAAAACGACAAACAGGCCGCGGTTCCGCCGCACGAGCCAAGCTCGTGCCGCGGAAGCGCGGCGCTTTAATGGAATTAGGGTTACGAATTGCACAGTTACTCTTATATTTTCCTGCTGATATTTCTACATATTTTTAATACTGAAAAATCCCTGTTTTTAGAAAAAGTACAGAGAGCACATTTGAGTTGGGGTTTCGGGTTCGTTCGGGTTTCAAACTTCGTCTGAACTTCGCCTAAGGCTCTAGCTAGGCTCTGATACCACTGTAGGATTCCTAGAAATCCTAATGAGGTCTCACAAGGCATCAACCATGCCAATTTCAAATTCCTAGGTGCCGAGAAACCCGACTACGGACCGTTGGCTAGAAATCTAGGCGAAAAACAATCTAGTTAACAACTTAACTAAGGGGATATCGGAAATACAACCTTTGTAGATCCGGTGCTCCACCTCCATAGCTCCGCAACGAAGTCGTCTCCGCTGTCCAAAAGGAATCCGGGCTCTAGAGTCGGCTTCGTCGGAGAAAAAGGGAGCTAGGTCGTCGATGTCCATGCCGAAGATGATCTACGTCGAGGCATCGCTAAATCAAGCTCCACCTTCATCAAGTCTTGAAAACTTATGAAGGAAACACACTCTACTACTTGGCAAGAGGTAGAGGATGAAGAAATAGGAAGTGGGTAGACTTTAGTTTTGGATTTCTCACTCTTTTCCAACAATCACCATTGATGGAGCTTGGTTTTCTTCTAAGAAGAATGAAGAAGAAGAAGAGCAAGAAGAAGATAAGTATTATGATAAGAATAAAGGAATAAATAAAAATCCATTCTTATCATAATTCTCACCATGGTTAGGTGTAAAGAATTAACTTGAGTTAATTGAATTGGTTAGGGTTAAGCATGAGACAAAATGGTGACTAAGTCAAAAGTTCATGAAGCTTCATGAAAGAAGACAAAAGAAGCCACCATTCTATTTTATGCAATTTATTTTCCAAAAATAAAAACAAATGAATAAATGAATAATCAAATAAAAACCCTAACCATTTCTTTAACCAAGGTTTAATTCTTTACACAAACCCTAATTTGCATGTATCATCAAATATGATACAAACAAGTGCACAAAATCATATCGCATATACAATGCGCACAACCGAGCGAGAAAATCCATTTAAAGTGAACCGATACTAGTTAATGCAAAGTAATATATCAAAAATATATAATTATGCATTAAATCATTAAATCAACGCTTGATTCAATGATCCGGTCATGTCGCACATAACCGACTGGTATCAATAGTAACAACTTATCGAATCAACACTTGATCCGATAACCCGACTATATCGCATATAACCGATCAATGTCACATCGCGAGAATCGAATACAGTATCACATACTCGTATTATTCTCGGTCCCGCACATATCTCATATGCGCTCCTATTTCGTTTCGCTTGAGCCAGGAAACCTCTGTGTAGGACTCTAAAGACTCGTCAATACGACGGCAGCAGATGATGATCATATCAAGCATCCACAAGCCGCAAGCGGTCTGCTAAATGTAACGGCCATCCGGGTATTGAGCGATCTGAAGATCGACGAGCAAGCCCGCTCACACTCCAGTGAATCCGACCAGTAACACTACCGTACAGTCCGGTCTGATCGTCTGATATGTCGCATATCTCGCCTAGGGGTGGTAAACGTCAGATCCCAATAGCTCGATAAGTCGTGTCGATATGAGGTCTATAACAATTCGAGAAACTACTGGTAACACTTACCAGTAAATCTCAGCAACCCTGGCCAAGGATTTCCTGTTATAGCCAATCGAACACAGCACAACATCAACCCCCTATACCGGGAGAGAAGAATCCCCTCCTATCGCTCATTGCCTCCATGTGACTCGGGACTGTACCCAAAAACCACCGTTTTGCACGCCCTCTTGGACGTGGTAAGATGGAAATCAAAGCACAGTGGGAACCACACAAGACTCTATGACGATCTCGGGTCAACAGACTACTCTGTACCAGTGTCACCAGAGAACTGCCATCTGACGTGAGGTATAATACCATCCGGGAGTTCTCGGCGAGTCCGTCCAGTGTACCCAGTCTCTACTGAGCAACCGTATATCATCTCCGATGTCAAACACCAATGGATATGGGATCATCCATCGCCCATCTGTATGGGTCGAGAAGGTATACGCTAGTCTACTCTGGTATATCGATGCCCCGTCTCGATACACCCACGACTAGGGACTTTGAAGGATGTACTTATGGACTACCATGTCCCCACTAGTATGATCCGCATCATAGTCCAGGTAGTCAAGTACAGATCCTAAGGGCTTTACCAACATGTAACAGAGAGACAATCAGTATACACGTTAAGGTAAAGTTCAACCAGATAGCATACTATCATGTCGAGCAAGAAAGTCCTCCCTATATACGTCCCAGCATCCACTACAATATACATCCTATGTACAGTAATGGCCTCTAGGGCATACATATAACTAACACAGAAACCCTAATCTACATGCATTATTGTCGATCTAGTTTTAAATCTATTAAAGGATAAGAGGAGTAATTTTTAATTAATCATCCATAACTACTAAATCTTAACGAACCCTACAAGCCCCCTTCTAATATAAAACCTAAATCCGTAGTTAATCTAGATCTATATTCTACATCCGTGTTTAACGTAGATCTAGAAACTATTTCCACTATTCATTATTCTTCCTCTTTTCCTAATCAACACACCTAAAGTAGGATTAAAAGATTCAACGTTTCTCTGAGGACGACCCGTACTCATCTCGGTCTAGCTACACGCGACACTGTTATTGATTGCGGTTATTCTACAAACACTTCTTTAAAATAGATCAATCAAATGGCGCAGTTGCCGGGGATACGTGCGTAATTTTTTATTTTTACTATTTGTTTTGAATTCTTATTCGATCAATATCATAAATAAAACAAAACTGCAAATTGTATATTTAACGATTATTATGTGAATTTTGTAAGGGGATCTGAAGTCACAGACTTAAGGAAACAGAGATTCAGAGACATTCATCAAGATCCAAAGGAGCAAAGGAGGCCACGTAGCAAAAAATTTCACCAGATCTCCCATGTCGGCGGCGGAACCACGTCAAGAAGAGCCAATTGGCAGCGGAACCGCGGCTTTCTAAGGGAATTAGGGTTGCAAAATTCTCTGGTATCTTTTCTATATCCTTCTCTCTCTTCTGAAATCCAATAAAATATTTTTTTCTACAGGATTCTTTGCAAAATATCGCTGCGCAAAAATCTTTTTGCAAGTTTTGTTTTGCGGTTTGTTTTTGCATATTTTAATACGGACATTAAGGGGTAAAGACAAAATTCAGATTAGGTGGGGATTTCATCACCCTTCCTAGGCCCCACAAATCACAAAATGAGCATCCGCATCAACCTTACATTAATTAAAAAAATATCTAGACAAGACTCTAAGGACCGTCGCGCTCAAATAAGACAGAGGAAGGTCGTGGGTAATTTATCACTTATCCGCATTACTTTTGTGGTGTCTAGGAAAGTGTGTCTAAGGCAAGTGGTTACTTAATTAGGCCCGCAATTTTCGGTGATTCGTATAGCGGATACCTCCCACTTACCTGGCACTTACCTGGCCACAAGAGTAGTAAAGAGGTGGTAGAGGATTGATCCTGCGGCTTGTCCTTTGGAAGTCTAGGAGCGATCTAGAGACATGATCTAGGTAACCTTAGTTCTAGGGTTGTTTGTGTATCTTTGTGTGATTTGTCTTGAGTCCCACCTTTTCAAAAACAAACCAATTTTAAATCACACACACGCTGCCACTTACGCTAAAACCGTTTAGTGCATGCTCGACTGGACACGGGACTCTAGTGCCCGTCTTGTCCGTGTTTCGGCTATCGACTCTGAAGTCGGTACTTCTTCATTTTCTTTTTCCCCACAACCCACCATATCAACCAAGATGGATGGTATTCTATCAGATTATAACACCACCCTGCCACCGCCCGCAGGTGCGCAAAATCCACCTCGCATTTCTCTCCATGAGAGATGCTATCATATACGCGGTCCACTTCCTACCTGTCTATCCATTCCACCAGCCAATGGGGATAATTTTGAAATTAAACCCCACTACATCAACCTTGCCTAAATTTCACGGGCTCGAGTCTGAAGACGTATACGTTTTTATCACCAAATTCGAAAACGTATGCGCAATGATGGGTACTTCACAACTGTCCGTGGATGCTATGTGCTTGCGTCTTCTCCCGTTCACTTTGTGCGACTTGGCAGAAAAATGGCTTTATAATACTGCCGCACACTCTATTACCAATTGGGATGAATTCGTGATAGCATTCCTTAAAAAAATTTACCCCAATCATAAGACCGCCCATATTAGGAACGAAATCAACCAGTTTACCCAGCTTCCTAATGAACCATTTTGGAAGTGCTTTGAACGGTTCAAGAATCTGCTTGTCCATTGTCCTCATCATGGAATACATAGATGGGATCTGTGCCGAGTTATATATAAAGGCATTAATCCAACGACAAAGCAGATGCTTGAAACCATGTGTCAATGCAAATTCATGTCTGAAAACGATGGTGAAACTTGGAAATATCTGGAAGATCTAGCTGAAAACACTTTGCAGTGGGAAAGCGTTAGACCACCTTCTAGGGGAGGTATCCATCAGCTCGATATTTGCATAGCCGTAAAAGCCGGAATGGCAGTAATACAAAAGAAACTCGAGGCTATGGAGAACAAATTCTCATCAATCTCCCTAAACCAGGTTACGCTTCCTAAGACTGTATGTGGTTGCTGTTCCGATCCATCACATCTAACGGAAGAATGTCCTTCAAATGCACTGTTTTAAGGTCAAGAACACACTAATGCTACTTTTCAGCAGCGACCTAGAAACGATCCTTATTCTTCCACATACAATCAGAGATGGAGGAATCATCCTAATTTTGCTTGGAACCGAAACCAAAACCACAATCAAAACCAGTTCTAAATCAATTATCAAAGACATCCTACACAGCAACAGCAACCACCACCATAGAATCAGCATCCCTTTCAATCACAACCTTTTCAAAACCCGACCAATAATTCTTTCCAAACGGCCGGGAATGAAAACTCATCTACACTCGAACGAAGCGTGGATATGTTTATTAAACATTCCATGCAATCGACGGACAAAATAAAGTCTTCTATCTGATCTTTAACACAAACCACCAACTCCCACGGTGAGAGTATAAAATCGATAGAAGCACAACTTGCACAAATAAATGCCGTGATGAGTGCGAGAGAAAAAGGGAAACTTCCATCTCAACCCCTACCGAATCCTGGCCACTCACAAAATCATAATGTGAGTGCCGTTACCACGTTGAGATCAGGAAGAATGTTGAACAATAAAATGGGTGAATAGATTGATGATGAGGAATCAATTGAAACCCCGACTTCTACTTCTTGCCCTACTTCATCTGGTCTCCCACCTTCTTCTGAGCCTATTCTCCGTTTTCCCCAAGGCCCGAACACTCCGCCCACTTCCTCGAATCTATCTAAAACGATCCCCACTCCAATTCTGGGATCGAGTCCATCCCCACAAACTTCTCCAAATATGTTGGACCCAACACTTATTAATAAAGCTCCTTTTCCAAACAGGTTGAGGGCCAACAAACCTAACGCACAAATGGAGAAAGTTGTGGAAATGTTTAAGAAAGTTAACATAAATATCCCTCTCCTAGATACTATTCAACAAGTTCCGTCTTATGCGAAAATCCTTAAGGACTTGTGCACTAGGAAAAGAAAAACTCAAGTGCCGGAAAAGGTATTCATGACAAGTAACGTGAGCACAAATTTTACCTAACAATTGCCTAAGAAATGTAAGGACCCCGGTTGTCCTACAATATCTATAATTATTGGGGGTAAAAGCATCATTTGTGCTCTACTTGACCTCGGCGCTAGTGTTAACTTGCTTCCATATTCCGTCTATGAGCAGCTAGGTATAGGAGAGTTGAAACCTGCCCACTGCACTCTCAAGATGGCAGATCGATCTATCGCCCAACCTAGGGGTGAACTAGAGGATGTGTTAATCAAAGTCGGGGAATTCATATTCCCTATGGACTTTATTGTTTTAGATACACAGCCTGTGGCGAACCTACGCAATCAAATCCCGGTGATACTCGGTCGACCTTTCCTAGCAACTTCCAACGCTGTCATTAATTATCGTAACGGTTCTATGAACTTATCCTTCGGGAAGATGACAATTGTGCTTAATATTTACAAGTTAGGAAGTCAACCATCTGAACTTTCTGCTCATTTAATTGATGTTTGTTCCATCAACGAGATAGTTTCCGACAGCTGCGAAGCTGAAGTACTTTGCTATGATGATCTCGACAACACTAGTGCGACATTGTTTGATCTGGAAAATCATTATAGTGAGGATACTTTTGACGAGTCCATCCCCGAGTTTGAATCCTTTGACTCATCGCAAAAGTCAGTAGCGCATTCCGAGTTAATATCCTATGCAAGTTATGAACCTTTTGGGGAGTCCGAATATCATTCCCTTACCCCTCCTTCTATCGTGTCTCCGCCGACTCTAGATCTTAAACCGCTACCTTCTTATCTGAAATATGCATATTTATGTGAGAATGAGTCTTCACTCGTAATAATATCCGCTTCTCTAGTTTTAGAGCAAGAGAACGCTCTTTTGACGGTATTGAGATCGAATCGGCAAGCATTTGGTTGGACAATGGCTAACATCAAAGGGATTAGTCCCTTAATTGTTAAACATCATATACATTTGATGGATGAAACCAAACCAACCCGAGACCCACAAAGACGGTTAAACCCCGTCATGAAGGAGGCGGTAAAGAAAGAAATCGTCAAGTGTTTAGATAGTGGTATAATTTACCCAATATCTGATAGCCTATGGGTAAGCCCTATTCATGTAGTCCCTAAAAAGTCTGACATCACGGTCATAACCAATGAGGCTAATGAGTTAATCCAAACACGCACCCAAACTGGGTGGCGCGTATGTATTGATTATAGGAACTCAATGCCGCAAGGAGCAAAGATCACTTCCCTCTACCTTTCATTGACCAGATGTTAGAACGATTAGCTGGACATAAATACTATTGTTACTTGGACGGATACTCTGGGTATAACCAGGTCCCCATCGCCGAAAAGGATCAAGATAAAACCACATTTACTTGTATTTTCGGTACTTTTTCTTATAGACGCATGCCCTTTAGGTTATGCAATGCTCCTGCTACATTTCAGCTGTGTATGATGGGGATATTCTCAGACATGGTTGAGAATTTCCTGGAGATATTTATAGACAATTTCTCCATATTTGGGGACTCTTTTGAGGACTGTCTTCATCATCTTGACGCAGTTCTTACCCGCTGTAAGGATAAGAACTTAACTTTGAATTGGGAAAAATATCATTTCATGGTCCAAGAAGGTACTGTCCTTGGACATATAATTTCACGAAAAGGCATTGAGGTAGACAAAGCTAAAATAAATGTCATCCATAACCTCTCTCATCCCAAATGCGTCAAAGATATACGATCCTTCCTTAGTCATGCAGGATTTTATAAGAGATTCATTAAGGACTTTAGCAAAATTGCTAGACCCTTAACTCTTCTCTTGGCCAAGGATACTACATTTCACTTCGATTCGAATTATGAGACTGCTTTTGAATCGCTTAAAAGATCTCTCACTACAGCCCCCGTTCTATCATCTCCGGATTGGAATCACCCGTTTGAGCTTATGTGCGATGCATCAGATTTTGCTATTGGTGCAGTCTTAGGACATCACATTGATAAGATGCCACATGTAATTTACTATGCAAATAGGACCTTGAACGATGCACAAATTAATTACACAACTACCGAGAAAGAACTCTTGGCGGTTGTATTTGCATTAGAAAAATTCAGGACCTACTTGATTGGCTCGCCAATAGTGGTTTACACTGATCACTCCGCCCTACGACACCTTTTATCGAAGAAGGATGCTAAGGCCAGGCTAATACGTTGGATCCTGTTGTTACAAGAATTTGAGCTTGTCATCCGAGACAAGATTGGATGTGAAAACGTAGTAGCTGACCATCTTTCACGCATCTCTTCTTCACCAACGTTGACCGTGCCGATAAATGACTCATTTTCTGACAAACGACTTTTGGCCGTATCCTGCGAACCTTGCTTCATGAATATTGTGAATTATTTAGCGACGGGACTTATTCCTAGCAATTGGTCGAAACAAGACAAACTTCGATTTCTATCCTAAGTAAAACACTTTTACTGAGATGAACCTTATTTGTTTAAGTATTGTTCCGATCAAATCATTCGCAGATGTGTTCCTAACGATGAATTCAAGAGTGTGTTATCATTTTGTCATGATCAGGCATGCGGCGGTCACTTTGGTCCTCGAAAAACGGCGAAGAAAGTTTTGCAATATGGCTTTTATTGGCCAACATTATTTAAAAATGCATATGATCATTGCAAAACTTGCCCGCGGTGTCAATACTTGGGTAGGATTTCATGTAGAAATGAGATGCCACTCCAACCTATCTTGATTGTGGAGATATTCGACGTTTAGGGTATTAATTTTATGGGCTTTTTTCCCAACTCTTTTGGGAATTTATATATCTTGTTAGCGGTTGATTATGTCTCAAAATGGGTGAAAGCAATACTGTGTCGCACTAATGACAACAAGGTTGTTATTAAGTTCCTTAAAGAAAATATCTTTTCGCTGTTCGGACACTCTCGCGCTATAATTAGCGACAACGGGTCGCATTTCTTTAATCAGTCTTTCGAGGTTTTGATGCGGAAATATGCAATTAACCACAAACTTTCTACGCCCTATCATCCCCAAACAAGCGGGCAAGCTGAGATCTCAAATAGGCAGATCAAGCAAATTTTGGAGAAGACGATTTCTAAAAAACGTAAAGATTGGTCAACCAAATTGACGGATGCTCTTTAGGCATTTCGTACCGCTTATAAGACCAATCTTGGTATGTATCCATACCGTCTTTTGTTTGGGAAAGCATGCCACCATCCTTTCGAGATCGAACATAAAGCAATGTGGGCTATCAAAGAGCTAAACTTCAATTTTGATCAAGCCAGCAGCTATCGGAAGCTGCAATTGAATCAGCTAAGCAAACTTCGCGAATCTTACGATAATGCGGTGATAGTAAAGAACCAGACTAAAGTGTTTCATGATAAAACCATTTTAGGAAAACTTTCATACCGGAACAACAAGTCCTTCTTTACGATTCCCGTCTCCATTTTCATCCGGGTAAGCTTAAATCTCGTTGGAAAGGACCTTTTATGGTGCAGTATGTATACCCGCACGGAACAGTACAAGTTAAAAATATAAAAAACGGTTCAATTTTTAAAGTAAATGGGTATAGATTAAAACCGTATTTTTCTGCTGACCCAGCGGAGGAGCTCCTGTTTTTAAAGGAGACACTTTATCATAGCTAAATTTCCTCCGCCTCACCTCCATGTTTCGGTAACATTGTCTCATTTTAAGAATGGAGGTGAATGATAAAAGACTTCACTGAATATTTGTGCGTGCCAAAATACAAGTTTGGGGGTAGTTTTCATTTGACTATTATTTTACCTTTCTTAATTTCTCTCCCTAAGTCTACAGGTCGATGCATTCAAAAAAATACATCAGTGAGGACACTGCTGAAAACAGGTTTGGGGGGAAGGTTTGTATTCACTAAACTATCTTTTGGCACTTGGCACTATACAATTTTTTTTTATATAATAAAAGAGTAGAAAGTGAAAAATTACATACAAAAGATAGGAAAAGTTTAAGAAAAACAAGAAAGTTAGATATTTTCTTAAATGAAACTAGAAATAAGTAGTTATGAGCCGTTGTCCCAAGGGTTAGTAAGATGAAGGAAATTACTAATCTGAGAATAAAATTAAGTCTGAAAAATAGCCCTTATTCTTGACGCCAAACATTTGAACGTTGATACCCTACTATACGCACTTACACACATCTTGAAACTTGGGATAGTAGAGGATACCTTGAAATGCTCTTGTCTAAAAGCCTTAGTATGAAAAAAAATTATAAATGGTAAAGAAAAAAATGAACACTTGTTTTGTAATTACCAAGGCAGCATAAAAAAAATATAACGAGAGTGCTTTATCACCTAATGTCGTAGACCAACTGGTTAACTGGTTTAGGAGCCACTGCTAATACTTAGGTATTGCGAAACGAGGAGTTACGCCTAAATACGCAAGCACATTTTGTAATCGGTCGGTTAGTACCTCAAAAAGCATCAACGGTCGCATGAAGAATGTGTGAGCAATTTTATCTAAAATATTCACCAACTATAAAGTACTTTAGAAGATGGATAAGAGTATGATAGCTTGAATTGAATTCTCTGAATATAAGGATGTCTTTTACACACACGTAGGGGTATATGATCAATGTTTGGAAGAAAGATAGGGAGGAAGACTAAAGACGATGTTTTATTGAGGGATGATGTGATTTCTAACATTTTTTCATGACCATTAAGATAGGGCTCATGACAACCGAAAAACTGGTGTAGTTGGAAACTCTTATTTTCAAGTTTTTTGTTTTATAGTGTAAGTCTACGGTAGCGCCCCGGCCGTCAATCCGAGGCCAAAATGCGGAAACAAAAAACTTTTCATAAACTTGAAACTGGAGCTAACGTATACTTTCTCCCGGATCGAACCATTAACCTATAACTAGCAATCTAGAAGAAGTTAGGAAAGGTTATACCGATCGATCCGTGTCTTTCGGTCTTTAGCCACCATCTTTAGTTCCTTGCGGCATCTCCAATCTCGCTCGATCTCCAATCTCCTCATCGGAAGGGCACTACGTCTAGAAGTCTTTTTACGGGCTCCCGCTTCGAACCGAAGCAACTCAGACATGAAGTTTGCTAGCCGACATGTCCAAGGTGAAGTAGAGAATGTGTGTGATAATTTTGTCTCTTGACGCTCTAGGATTCTCAACACATGAGATGGTTAGAGTAGAGGTAGAAGATGATGCCATTGGTGGAACTTGTGAGCAAGAAGAAGAAGGAAAAGAGAAGAGGCTTTTTTTTCTTAATGTGTTGGAATGATAATGAGAGCAAGAATAATTGAATCCAAGAGCTAACCCCTTGCCTCATGGCTGCCCTCCCTCTCTCCTCTTATCATTTCAACACATTAAATCAATCCAAAATGTGACATATGCACAAATAAAGAGACCATGAGTCACTAGATTGCATGTGTCACAATAAATGCACCTCATGATGAAATCCACTCACAATTTCCACCATTTGTAAACATTAACCTAAATGTTTTGTCCAATAAAAGGAACGACATCATCTAAAGTAAACTCGTGACGGATCACAAAAATACCCCACACCTGTATATACATACCTGCATCCGCATTCCAACTGAATGCAAATGCGATGAGACTAAAATAATCCAACAAATCTAATACTAGGATCCGGCTTAAACCAAAGCCCACTAGTATGTTCCATCCGATCATGATCCGTGAACAAGTGCACGTATATGATCGAACCCTGCCATAATACCATATGGCCTCTACAACGATTCGCACGAAACTTGAGAAACTGTCTGTAGGGGACTCTAAAGACTCGTCAATACACTGGCTGTAGATTTAACCACTGGCATGTCAGTGGTACTAGCTGTACGTAACGGGCTACCAGGCATTGACTAAAAAGGAGGCCGATGAGCGAACTCATCCCGACACCCTACTGAGCATGTCAGTGACAATATCCGTACAGTTCGGTCCGTTCGTCTATGAGGATCGCATGTCAGGCCTAGGGGGTTGGTAAAAGTCAGACCCCCAAAAGCAGTACAAGTCGTGTCGAAGTGTATCCCAGAACACCCTGAGATACTACTGGAATACGTACCAGTAAATCTCCTGCCTTGGCCAAGGACTTTGTGTAAAGGCTCTTCTAGACACAGCGCGATCTCACCCCTAATACCGGGAGAGACGAAACCCCTACTGATCCGCTCACTGCCTCCATGTGGCTCGGAACTGTACCCAACTAAAATCTGTTTGCACGAATCCTTTGAGCCGTGGTAAGGTAGTAATCAAAGCACACTGGGAACTCACATGAGAAAAATGACGATCTCAGGTCAATGAACTAACCTGTACACATGTCACCAGAGAACTGCTATCTGACGTCAGGTATAATACCAACTAGCATGTTCCCGGCGAGTCCTGTCCGGAGTACTCATAACCCAATGAGCACCTGTATACATCTTAGGTGAACCAACTGACACCAATGGCTTGTGAGACCGGCCACCGCCCCTCGTCGAGATCTCGACTGTATACACTAGTCTACTAATGGAGTATCGATGCCCAGTCTCAAAACTCCCACGACTATGGACTATTTTAAGGATGTTCTTATAGACTACCCAACTCTCACGTATATGATCGCTATCATACCGCTAGTAGTCAAGCAAGAATCCTAAGGGCTCTATCAACGTGCAATAGTGATTTGTAACATCACCTAAAGCATGTACACGATGATAAAGATAAACCAGATAGCATACTATCATCTCGAGTAAGACTGTCCTACCGGCATAGGTCCTCCCTCAATCATTGCCATCGCGTGTCTGCGATCCAATAATTGACTTTGAGGGCACTATATCCAACATATAGTTCTTATCTTTATATGTAACTTTCACCATCTTTCTTTTATCATAGGATTTGGTGGGTGTAATCTGCTGAAAACCCTCAGGAAACAACACTCCTCCTACTAGGGACACCTAGAGCTTTAACGGCTTGTTACACGTGCTCAATGCAATCGTGTTGTCTACGAAAGTGTGCTACTTAGGTTTTTCTTTTTCTTTTTCTTTTTCTCCTTCTCTTGAATAACTAATTTGCTCGGGACGATCAAAATTAAGTTTGGGAGTATTTGTTCAGTCAAAAATATTGTGCATTTGATATGATATTTTCCTTACTATTTCTATATAATAAAAGGTGTTTATTATAAGTATGACACATATGAGGGTTTATCTGTAAAAATACTATTTTCATGTGTTTATATATTATAATTAACATTATGAAGGAAAATGTAAGCATATAATATTTATATAATATTTAGTCCATTTAAATATGCTTATCTTATCAAATATGTTTAACCAATTTTCTAAAACTATAATATCATGTCAAATGGTTAAGATAATATCTCAATAAAAATAAATTCTACTAACATTATTTATTGAGTTATTGTGCAGAAATTATATCAAGAGTGAAATCAAGGAAATTCAAGTTGGCGAGATCAAATCTGCCGAAATTTTAAAGTAAATCATAGAAATCAATTCTGGTTGAGACTCAGGGAAGATTTTCAGATTTCAGATATCAAATAGTCTACAGGTGTCACCAGAAGAGGCCACCAGAGAAATGAACCCAAGATCCCTCTACCCCATCGCTGATCCACGGCCAAACCCACCCAATTGCGGCGGTTCCGCCGCAATATTGAGGAGTTGGGATTTTTTTTGTAGGATCCTAACAACTAACCCTAATTCTGAGAATCTAGGGACTTCAACTTCTGTGACTATAAATAGAACCGAGAGCATCCCTTGGAAAATCATCAAACCGACGCGATCACGAAGTCCACGACGGCTCAAGAATCCTGGTTGATCATCGACAGTTCATCTACCTCCTTAAGAAGAGATCGAGAAACAAACTGGGGTTTTGTAATCATTTTCTAAAGGAACAAAGTGTACTTGATCTTGTTGATTAATAAAGGTAGTTTTATTCTATTGCATTTTATATTTCTTTATGATTTCTATCTTTTCTTTTCCCAACATGCGCGAGTAATTCTCCGCTTGTTAGGGTTCGTAGGTTTAGGGTAGATTAATGGATGATGAATATCCTTAAACTCTTTTTACGTCCTATAAAGTTTATAAAGTTTATCAAAAGAATAGTTAACATCATAATCGAGGGCACTATCAACTCATTGATATTCATGACCATGATTAGAGATTAGATGAACAATTGTTTTGGTAAAGGCTAGACATGAACGGAGATCCATGTCAAGGTAGGGGTTAAGAGTGGGAACCCTTTTCCCTCCAGAAAGCCTAATCTACATGCATCATTATCGATCTAGTTTTAAATCTATTAAAGAATAAGAGAAGTAATCTTTAATCAATCATCCATAATTACTAAATCTTAACGAACCCTACAAGCCCCCTTCTAATATAAAACCTACATCCGTAGTTAATCTTGATCTATATTCTACATCCGTGTTTAACGTAGATCTAGAAACTATTTCCACTATTCATTATTCTTCCTCTTTTCCTAATCAACACACCTAAAGTAATATTAAAAGATTCAACGTTTCCCTGAGGACGACCCGTACTCATCTCGGTCTAGCTACACACGACATCGTTATTGATTGCGGTTATTCTACAAACACTTCTTTAAAATAGATCAATCAGTAGTAGATCTTAAGGTTATTAAGATATGGAGTAATCTGGTTCGTGTTGATAGCAGAATCCGGATATACTCAAGGCGCGTTTCAGTAATGGCAGTTTGTGGGTTATCCCAAGCATTCACAATGGTTTAATTTCTACCATTTCCAAGATCAATATTGTTCTTGACTCGCCACTTTTTTTATATATAAAAAGGACTTCTTTACAATAGAAATTAGTGGGAGTATGATAGAGTTAGAAGTGATTTCAGAACCACAAATGGTTACTGAAAATTGAGTAGAATCTAAGAATTCAATTGGACTCGACAAACCATGGCCACTTCGCAGATTTAGTAGGTGGCCTCATCTATCCGAGAGATACTTCGATTTCCTCATAGACGGTGGTAGAGAGGTCAGCATCATAGTGATGATAACCCTCAGCATGTCATAAGAAGTAGTGACTTCCGGATGGCTGGATGCAGGATATCCAAGTTGGACTCCACGCACACCAGCAAATTATGGGTTTTGGACTTTTCCGGATGCTCCTGAAGAGGTAAAACCCATTAGGAGTAAGTAGATCTTTCGAAATTAGTGCAAGTGGAAAGGTAGTAACATAATAAGGCTAGACTTGTATTAAAGGGTTTTCATTAAATACCCGACGTGGATTGTGATGAAACATTTACGTCAGTGTCTGTGCTGAAGTTCATACATATATAACCTGCTACTGTTACTATTCATGACTATGAGATCTGGAAGGTGGATGATTATAACATCTTTCTAAATATAAATTTATAAGTGCATGTGTATATGACTTTGCCAGAGAGTTATCGTAGTCAGTAGGAGCAGCGGAAGGTGCGCAAATTGTTTATATCTATTTATAAACTAAAACATGTATGGCGGAGATGGATCACCTATTTTGATGTGACAGTCAAATGTTTTGACTTCATCAAAACAATAGATAAATCTGGTAAGAAGGATGTAGAGAGTATTGTCCAGGTATTTGGATGACATATTCTTAATAAGAAGTAATGTTCCTATACTACAATTGGTCAAATTACGGTTGTCACAGATATTTCTCCATATAGGATCTAGATAATGTATCAAGAATTCTGGTGACTAGATCTATGTTGATAGATCTAGATTTGGAAAGTGTCCAAATTAAGGTACATAGACACCATTCTAAAGGGGTTTAGAATGGATGACTCCTGGCGCGGTAGTGTACCTGCAGATGATGGAGTTACCCTCTCTAAAGAGATGTCTTCAAGGTTGATGTGGAGAGGGACTCGCATGAATGGCATTCCACTTGTTTTGTCAATTGGCCCAATCATTAGATGTCATGTACCAGACTAGATAAAGCTTATGCACTTGCTGTAGTAAGCAGATATTAATCCAATCATGAAGAAACAAAGGGAAGCAGTGAAGAACATATGTTGATGTTTTTAGTGTATGATAATGGCAGCCTTTTGCAAGAAGCAGTTACCGGTTCTGGCTTTCAAAGTGACATGGATGACAGAGTGGCTGTCAAGAGTTATAAATTTACCCACTTCTGAGGTGCAGTATGCTGGAAAGGGTTCCAAGAAGGATATTGAGGTAGACATGATGCTGAATACTGATTATAACTCAATGGAGGATACAACCCGAGAAATTTGTTAAATAAATCGTTCATTTGTGAACTTGATTCCATCATCTATTTAGACAAATTCTAAGACAGGTATCGCTATGTTTGGGAGATAGTTGATCTCCACAAAATTGAGATATGGAAAGATAAAGTAAGGAACATTGTAGCGGATCCATTCACTGAGGCTATTTCTCGAACACGGTTGTTTCTTAAATACGGTTTGGGAAACTAATTAGTAAAGAAGTTGGGTACTCGATAACACACGAGCTGTGGGTATGCGATACCATAATAATCGGCCTTAAGTGCAAGTGGGAGATTGTTAGATATAGTACCCTCAAGACAATTATTGTAATTACAGGTGGACGATTATGATAATTGATGGAGGACCTATACATGTAGAACAGTTTTGCTCGAGATGACAGTATGCTATGTAGTTTGTCTTTATCATTCATATGTATACATTTTATTACGTTTCGTTAATACATATTGATAAAGTCCTGTAGGATCCCTGCTTGACTACCAGTATTATGTTGCGATGATACTTATAGGCACTGGGTAGTCCATAAGCGCATCCTTAAATGTCCATAATCGTGGGAGTATCGAGACTGGGCATCGATATTTCATAGTAAACTAGTGTATACGTTTCTAGACCCCGACGAAGGGCGGTGGCCGGTCTCACAGCCATTGGTGTGTGGCATATAAGATTGTATACAAGTGCTCACTGGAGGTGAGTACACCGAACAGACTCGCCAAGAACTCCAGTTGGTATTATACCTATCGTCAGATTGCAGTTCTCTGGTGACATGAGTACAGGATAGTCTTTAGACCTGAGATCATTATTTGTCTCGTGTGAGTTCCCATTGTATTTAGATTACTACCCTACCATGGCTTAAAAGAGTCATTCAAACAGGTTTAAGTTAGATACAGTCCCACGCCACAAGGAGGCAGTGAGCAATCGGAAGGGATTCGTTTCTCCCGATATAGAAAGTTGATGTCGCGCTATGTTCAGTTGGCCATCACCATAAATCTTTGATCAGAGCAGATGAGATTTACTGATAGGAGATTAGTAATTTCTCGATTAGTAATGGGCTTGATACCGGCACGACTTATCGGGTTATTAGGGGTCTGACGTTATCCACCTCTAGACTCGGTATGCGACACTCTCAGACGAAAAGACCGGACTGTATGGAGATTGTCACTTACAGGCTCAGTAGGGTACAAACGGACTTGATTTTCGACCTTCCTTTAGACATATACCTTGGTAGCAGTTACATACAGCTAATACCGCTGACGTGCTTGTGGTTATAGATTTATCCAGTAACTCACTGCAAGCGTATTATCGAGTCTTTACAGTCCCACACAAAAGGTTTTCCCGGTTCAGACGATACGATGTAGAGAACATACGTTGATACGTACATGGGTCTGATTAAGTACGTGTACTGGCTACACGGATTTTAGTCGGACATTTGATAATACTAACTGGCTTAGGTTTAAGCTGGATTATTAAATCAAGTATTGATTTAATAGTATACATACATACACACACACACACACACACATATACATATACATACATAAATATATTCTAGTATTATGTTCACCATTTATTTTTCTCTCTTGGCTATTTGTATTTTTTTATGGATACACGTATATGTAGACGATGCATATACCGGGGTTGTATTTGTATTTATATAAATTCTTTTAGAAGGAGAACACCTCATTTGTCATTTCTATTTATTAGAAATTAGGGAAATAAGGTGGAGGGTGAGATGGCATGAGAGGCATGAGCTTGTTATTTTATTTGGAAAATGATTGATATTTGTATGGTTGGATTTTTAGTTCCTTGCCATTCTCTCATGAGATTTTTAGTTCCTTGCCATTCTCTCATGAACTCTCTTCCTTCTCCTTCTTCTTTTCCTTCCTCCTTTCTTTTAAGATTTCATGCTCTCTTGAGTTTGGAAAATAGAAAAAAATGAAAGTGATAATTCCTGCATCCTCCATACTCTATTCTTGGCAAGTCTAGAGTGTCGGATGCTTTCTCAAAGTTCACTTTGGAGCGAAACTGGAGTTTAGATCGGTTTTCCTCGGATGGATCATCTTCGGTAAGGGTGATCGACTCTCAAGCACGTTCTCGACGGCCTATGGAGCTTGAAAGGGTCTTCCACGATTGGGTGGATACGCTTCAAAGGTTGTAATCCCTATAACATAGTAGTAAGATTTGTTTTGTTTGCTAGTTTAGTGTTTGGATTGATCACTAGGTGTTAGGTTTCCAGTGCTTGCTTTAAAATTTTTGTTATCAATTCCACCTTGGCCGCGTTTTTAGCGGTGCGAGCACTAGGAACCATCAATAATATCCATATTTTTATTTTATAAATTTTTTTTGCACTGACCCGTAACACAACAACACACGCACACACCGCACACACACGCACCAGGGGACTCACAAATTTGTCCCGAAAGCGTTAAATTATGGTCATTTCCCCCTCTTGGGGTTTTTGGGGTTTGAACCCCACACTCTCCTAAAAAGGGAAAGTGCCCATAACAACTGTGCTTGTGTTCATTGGTTTATTTTATAAATTCTTGACAATTTAAAAATGAAATAGCATGAAAATTTTATCTGGTGGATTTTGTATTAGACCAAATTTTTAGGCCCTTATCAAGGAACATGATATTACCTTAATGAGTTTGGATGTTAACATGTCTAACCTAAATATCTGAAGGAACTTTTTAATATTTGTCATGCTTCCTTACGAAATTAAATAAAAAGAATTTTTGGGATTTTTAAATCCTGTTTCACAATTTTTAAATTTGCACCACCCGATTTTCTTATCTTACATAAGTCAAGATAGTGTAAGCATGTGGTGGAATACATAATTTTCTTCGAATGAAGAATAGTGAAGACGAGTTCGATATTGATGCAGTAGAAGTTGCGGCACACAAAATATCCTAGTTTACGAGGGTAAAGATTCAAATGTTGATGATGATTTGCGAATAGAGATTACTCAACAAAAACCGCAGTGTATTGAAGAAACAAGCTTGCAGAGGATATGTGGAATGATGCTTTTTATGTCACTACGGGAAAATAATATAAATAGCATGGTAAAGAAAATTAGTAGTAATGTTTTGTATTTGATTTACTTCAAACTATGTGGTCGGACTATCTGTTAATTTTCTATATTTATTTGATCTTGAAATGTTCTTTATGCAGACATTTCTATGTATCTCATTTGTTTTTTGATAAATTTTTCTTGTCATTTCCCGCTTTATGTTTGTTAAATTGAATTTCACAATACAGAGCATTTTCATTGAGATTCTAGAAAATTTAAGAATGTTGTCCAAATGACAGGTACTTTGATTTAGAATTCCGGATTCATAAATTCCATCAACCAACATCCGAAGTATTTTTATGGGATTTTTACGAAAACGTCCCTCCAAAATTCGATATTTACATAAAAGACCCCTATTTTCAGTATTTACTAAAAAATCCCTCTAAACATTTAAGTTCTACTAAAAATCCCCCGACGGACCAAAAAGGGTACCTATTTTTGGCATATTCTCTATTTCCGTTAGATATTTAACAGAAGAGTTTAGGGATAGGGTTTTTAACCCTCCTACCCCTTCTTCTCCAAAAAAAACTCATTTTTTCCTATTTAGGCTTTGGTTAGGATTTCATTCAAATAATTCTTCAATTAATCGTGGATTTTTGTTCATCTAACTCAGTTTTCTTCATAATGAGATCATGGTAGTTAATATTGAGTTTTTATAAGATTTGTAGAGTTTTGATTAGAAAAAGCGATGGGTTTTTGTGTGAAAAGGAAGACGAAGATTGAAGATGATGATGATGATTGAGAGATGTAAGAGATGATAGGTTCAAGCTCATTTAGCTTCATGAGTTGGATTTAGAGACACTCATTCGAGAAATGTTGAGTGACGGTTGAAAGTATTGAGGGTGTAATGGAGATAGCTTGTTATTGGGAGTTATTGTTGGATTATTTTGGGTTTGTACAGTTTTGATCGGGAAAAATTTATAAGTTTGTATTAAGAGGATGATGAAGATGATGATCATGATTAATCGAGATGAGGGTTTACCTCTACATATTAGAGTTGAAGACGTCAAAGGAATTGTTGGATGAATGCTAAGGTATTGAGGATGAAGGTGAAGGAGTAGAGCATATAGGGGCGAGGAAATGTGATTGAATTAAGAAATGGGTTTTTTTGGATTTTTGTAAAATTTGTAGATTTTTATTTGAAAAAATGATAGATTTTGTATGAAAGAAGAAGAAGATGATGAAGATGATAACGGTGATTGATAAGAGGAGAAGACAACGAAGAAGATGATGAAGAAGAAATGAAAAAAGAAAGATCAATGACAGTTTTTAAAAAAAAAAGAAAAGATGAGGCAGGAAGACAAGGAAGAAGATGAAAAAGAAGAAATGAGAAGAGAGAGAGAGATCTCTATGGCATTGTTTTAAAGAATATTAGGGTACTTAATAGGGATTTGAAGGTTATAATTGCTAGAGTAGTTATATATGTTCTTGAACATCCATTGCAATTCATGTAATATTAGTTGAATATTAAAAAAGTTTTATAATTGCACTTAATGATTTATAATGTGGATATTCTTATTTATTTATAATTATTATAACATCCTTAGAAATTATATTGTTAGATCATTAACGTGATATGTCACTTGCATGGAGATATGATCTAATTTAGTAATTTCTTAGATTGAGTACTTAACTTACAACTAGTATAGGATAGTTAGAGTTGTGGCAGGTTATCATGCATGACATTGACATGTGAGATGTGGTGGTGTGTCTCAATCACCGAGAATAGAGATTCTCCAGGTGTATGTCTGAGCGTATATAAGGATATATGTAGTATAAGAACACGTTTGAATTCTCTAAGATATATCACCTATGGAGATGGAGAATTCGAACTGGTATATAGTCCCGTTGACTTGATAATATTATAGTTTTCGATTTGTTGACAAGTAAATTTTGATATGATTGACATTCTTATCGAGTAGATAAGAACAACAAGCTTAAAATATTGGGCCGCTTGAATACATTTAGGAAAATTATGGATTTCTAGATAGAATCTGACATTCTTATATTCATGAGAATAAGTTTACTATTCAATCTCATAAAAACATCAAATCCTGTACAGATATTTTGGAATTTTGTTTTCGAAAATTATATTTTTATATTTATTTTCGAAGTGAATTTATTTTGTTCATGGTAATTGAAGATTTAGGTTTGAGCGATTATGTGATTTTATTCCAGTCAGTTAAAAGACCTAAAAAATAACTTAATATTGAAAGGGATTGCATGTAAATTAATATTAATTATTATCTCACGTTATGAAGAACTTTTATGAGCAATTGATGTAATAGGATTTTGATTGTTAAATTAAAATTATCAATTGATTAATTAAAAATTAATTGAGATTGACAATTAGTTCTCGATGTGAGAGCTCATTGATCCTAACACAAAGCTTTAAGGTTAAAGAGCAAACAAAAGAATAAGAGAAGCAATAATATAACACAATATGTTGTGTTATCATGCTAGGGAGTTTAGTCCCATATCGATAAAATAGAGATAAGATAATATACCATCACCCTATAAAAAGATGGCTATAGTAGAACATAAAGATAAGAGATAATAATTGAGAATTATTTAAAATTCTTCTCTTAAATTTTAAAGGGTTCCTATTGGTCTAGGGTTTTGTTTTGTCTTCTACGAAGGTGGTGGACTTAATTAAAGGTTTCTGCAATTATGGTGGCTTCAAGAGAATTTTATTTTGCCAACAAAGATCTTGGTCTTCAAAGTTATGTCTTTTATTATTCTTAGAGATGAATTCATGGATATCATATGTATCGCCTCCGATGTTATACATATATAATTTCCTTCAATTGGTTTCAGAGCACACGGTTGCACTTGTAGGATTAGTGTTTTAATTATAACCCTAAATTTCAAAATAATTATAATTTCATAGATATAAAATTATTAGATCTAAATTATTTAATAAGATTAAATAAGTTAGATTAGATAAAAATACGTTTTTTCTTATATCTATTGTTATTATAATTGTTTTAATGATATCTATGATGATAGATATTTAATTAAAGTTTTTGAAACCAAAGTTTTGACTTTTTAAAATCAAAATTAATTTTTTAAATCAAGATTTTGATTTTTGAAATCAAAATTATATTTTTTTTCTAGAAGGTTTTGATTTTTGAAAAAAAATACTGTTTACTGGTGGATATGGTGGCCGCCCGCGAACCCGCCGGCCTGAGCACCGGCGGTGAGGCTCACCGTCCCCTCCCCAAGTGGCGGCAGTGCAAGGGAGAGGCAGCAAAGGTTGCTGCCTCCCCTTAAAAGCACTAATGGGCCGGGTTTAAAAGAAACCTGACCCGACCCAATATCACAAATTTAAAACCACCCGTGACTGCATGAAAAAGGATCTGGAATATTATTTCCAGGCCCCTGAATCATTATTAATTTGTTTCAGAACTTTTTAATATGATGAAAAAAATTACAGAGCACCTTGGATAATTATTAAACTGTTTTAACACCTTTATTATGTGATCAGAGGCTTGAATAATTATCTGAGCCCTCTGTAAATTACTAAAATTGTATGTTAGTCACTTTGCATCATATAAATTTGTTTTATATGTGGTTCTTTAATGAAAAATACTTGAACTAATTTTGTGATTAATTTGTTATGATGCTTTATATGATATTGCATCAGTTTTCATATAATTTATATTTAAAGAATATTGTGTTTATGAAGTAAGTTTTAAAACTCTATAAATTGCTATGGATTATTATCTGTATTGTCTTTTATTTAATTAATAATTAAAATGACGGCATTATAATAATAATTAAAATTGTTCTATTCAACTTATAAATTAATTGTTCTCTTAATTAATTTTACAACAGTTGTATACAAGTGTAGATAAATTTATAATTTATAAAATTTAGATCTAAAAGCTTTCCATTGAAGGATATATTTAAGACAGATATTTTAACTTATTTAAAACCAGACATGATAGAAATTGTTAAAGTACCTGCCTTATGTATATCTTGTATAAAGATACTAGATTCATTGTGTTTAATAGGACCACTCGGCTACTATTTTCCACCGAAAACTGACACTGACTTGGATAGAACGTCTTGCCTGAATTTTGGAGCAGATGATATATGAAACAGATCCATCCACCTCTCCGAAAATACCAAGTTGATTTATAACACCGTATATCGGAGGTTTGGATGGATGCGACCGTTATAACAGATTTATCAGATTCCCTTCCATGGATGGAAGGTTTATTGATTGTGGAGACGCTTTTTTCCTGCAGGTGCAAGTTCTTGCAGTTAATTACGTTATTGTAAAGTGATAATAACTTTCTCTACTCCAGAAATCTTTTATTTTGGTTTGCCGTTAGATTGTATACGGAGACTAATATATATCGTCGCCCGTAGGGCGCGAATTAATCCAAATATGTACATTAGATTTGGGTTATGAACCTATGTAGCACCTCTCATATGAATGAGGTTTATCAGTTCAGGGGGATTTTTATTTTCATCTAAGGATTGCAAGCCTTGTTGTAAATTAAGATCAACTTAGGTTTTTATTAAGGACCGTTAGTCGTCAAAGTCGATGTCATACACCCCACGCACTTGTGGGGAGACGGAATTTACAAAAACGCTTGCAGCATCGACTTAAACTCCAGGATCTTTACGGAAACCTTAATTAGCAATACGACTTGGAGGTTCTAACTACTCGGTAAGAGATTTATACTTCCTAGATACTTGTCCTTCGGGTCTTCTTCTCCTCTCCTTGAGCTCCTTGAAGATACGGATCGCGCTTGTTCGTCGGTCTCTTTGTGTCAAAGACGATCCACCCGAGAGTCTATGGTTCAAGCTCCAATCTCTAAACCGAGGTAACTAAGATACCTGGTTTGCTAATCTAGGTAGCTTAGAAGATATAGAGTGTTAATTAGAGTATTTAATTTTAAGTGACCCTATAGTTCACAACTCATGTGAGGGTTAGGTTCTTGAGGAAGAATGAGAGGAAAAATGGAGAGAGAAAGGAAAAATGCAAATGAGCTAAGTCATGAGGCAAGTGAAGAATGGCTCATTATTTTCTCACATGAAGTATGGATCATTTTCCAATAGAAAATATCAACCATGCTTCAATAGTAAGTCCAAACCAATAAACAAATGAAATAAGCCATACTTCACCATGCCATAAATAACTCCATTTTCCACCTCATTAATCTATTTCCAAAAATAGATAAATCCATTAATGGGTATCCCATTCTAGAAGTATCTCTTGTGAAATTACAAGAATACGCTCACCGTATATACATATCCGTATTCGTACTGCAAAAATACGAATACAATGAGATAATAATAATCCAATAATATAATACTAGAATCCGGTTTAAACCAAAGTCCACTAGTATTATGCGTCTGAACAACATTCGTGTAGCTAGTACACGTATATGATCGGAACCCTGCACGTAAAACCATACGGCCTCTACATCGTTTCGCATGAACCAGAAAAACCCTCTGTGTGGGACTCTAAAGACTCGACAGTATGCTGGCAGTGAGTTTAACCACAAGTCCGTCAGTGACACTAGCTGTACGTAACGGCTACCCAGGTATCTTTCGATAAGAAGGCCGATGAGCAAACTCATCCGAACTCCTACTGAGCTTATCTATGACAATCTCCGTATAGTCCGATCTGTTCGTCTAAGAGTATCGCATATCGTCTCTAGGGGTGGTAACCATCAGACCCCTAATAGCGCAATAATTCGTGTCAGTGTAGAGCCCAATACACCCTGAAAAACTATTGGTGTACCTACCAGTAAATCTCGCTTGCCCTGGTCAGGGATTTTGTGTATTGGTTATCCGAACACAGCGCGATATCAACTCCCAATACCGAGAGAGGTGAATCCCTTCTAACCACTATGGACTCCAAGTGCTTCGGGACTGCACCCAACCACTACCTGTTTGCATGACTCATTTGAGCCGTGGTAGGGTAGTAATCTAAATACAATATGAACACACTCGAGACGAATTGTCACGCCCCGCTTCCCAGTGTATGGGTAAGGAGACGTGACTGGCCCGCCACGTATTTACTCAGAAGTAAACACGTTAAGTGTAAATAGACAATATAATAAATGTTCACAAGAAATGACAAGAGATATAAATAAACATCAACTTTTTATTGATTAAACATTCTTTACATACAACTGGAAAATAAATACAATGCTGGAAAGCGATGCCTAAACAATAGAAAGTGAATTGAAAGTAAAGTAAGTACAAGTGAACAAAAACTCCGAATTCTCGGTAAAGTACGCCAAATTATCCTGGCTGGGCTCGATCTCCTGAGAGTCGGGTACTCCTGACAACATTCCAAAGAAATAAGAAATAGGAATGTCGTCAGCGAACTAGCGCTCGGTAAGTCCCAAGAGATATAATGAAATAGACAGTAAAGATAAAAGAAGTGGTAAAGTGTAATTTTGTTATGCTAATGTAGTTGTTTGTAACTTGGTACAGAATTTGTCAGTGTATACGAGAGGAGTCTAACTTGCTCTATGGACTAAGGTAACATATAAGTATAACGCCCCGTCAAAACCCATGGGACAATGGCACGGATGTTCATGTAGGTGTCTTGTAGTGACCTTCATCGTGCCACTTTTAACACATTCCGTACCAGTCTACCCCTTTAAAACCCAGTAATGTATATTGTATTGTTTTGTAGATATAAGACTTATCGAAACCATGGTATAAATTGTTCATGTAAACGGATAGTCATGTAGTCAAGTCAAGATATATCTATGATTTAGTCAATTCAAGTCATGTTGATTTTGTTTTGGTATAGTTCTGGTATTCATGTTCAAATTCAAGTATAGATTGGATTCATATTGAGTTGGAGTTATGTTTGGATTGCATTCATATTTAGATTGTATTTAAATTATATTGAGACTTAGATTGAGTCAGACACTTAACAGATTTGGGTTCTGAATTAGGTTTTGGAGTTATCGGTAACTACTGCACATGGACGGCAGGATTTGTGTCTTTTTCCAAGACAATTATCATTTGATAACCACGTTTTAGTTATCAAATTTAAATAGGCAAGCACCTACTTTGTCTGGCTCCCTGAGGCTCAAGAGAATTGGTCCCGCTTAAACCTATATTTACTAGGGTCCTTATTGTAATTTAATATAATTTGATGGGGTTTTATAAAAAATATTTTTTTATATACTTTCAAAATAAATCTCAAGTATTTATTTATGTTATTTAGAATTTTCATATATATATATATATATATATATATATATATATATATATATATATGAGGCTAATGGAGGAAAGAGGCCATAGGAGGGAATTTCCTCCTATGTATATGAGGTTAATGGAGGAAAGAGGCCATAGGAGGGAATTTCCTCCTATGGCATCGAAAAAATACATCCTCCATCATTTTTTCCGACAATCGGCACCCACCATCTTCATCGTTATCATCTAAGATATGGGTACACCAAATTTTATGTGATTTTACAACATTTTCACCGTTAATTTAGTGGGTTCAAAATTAACGGTTTACCGGCAATAGAACTTTTTATATTGCTAAATCAACGGTGAAAATGTTGTAAAATCACATGAAATTTGGTGTACCCACATCTTATATGATAACGATGAAGATGATGGATGCCGATCGGCGGAAAAAATGAGAAAGGGTGTATTATTTCGACGCCATAGGAGAAAATTCCCTCCTATGACATCTCTCCCCCCCTCTCTCTCTCTCTATATATATATCTATATATATATATATAGAGAGAGAGAGAGAGAGAGGAGAGAGAGAGAGAGGTTAATGGAGGAAAGGTGCCATAGGAGGGAATTTCCTCCTATGGCGTCGGAAAAATATATGTTCCAAGATTTTTTTCGGCGATCGGCATACATCACTTCCTTCTTTATCATCTAAGATGTGGATACACTAAATTTGATGTGATTATACCATTTTTTCACCGTTGATTTAGTTGGTGCAAAATTAATGGTTTACCGACAATAGAACTTTTTACATTGCTAATTCAACGGTGAAAAAGTGGTGGAATCACATGAAATTTGGTGTATGTACATCTTAGATGATAACGATGATGATGATGGGTTCTGATCGTCGGAAAAAATGGTGGAGGTTGTATTTTTTCGACGCCATAGGAGGAAATTCCCTCTTATGGTCTCTTTCCTCCATTATTCTCATATATATATATATATATAGTTCAAGGTATATTAGTGCAAACTTGACTTGAATGGATTTTTGATGGTATTTTCATGCAATTTGTAATTCTTTTCTTTTATTTAGAAAAAAACAAGGTATTTATTATATATTTAAAATAGATGGTTTAATAATATTTATATATAATTATTAAAACTAAAATTTATTTATTAAATAGAAAATCACATTTTTCTTAAAAATTTCATTAAAAATTCCATCGAGATCGCATTCCTCAAAAGTGGGTTGTAGAGGCACAATCGCAAGGAATTTAAAATAATACAATTTAAAGAATATGGTTTTTAATAGTTTATGGTATTTTGAAGTAAAAGTCGTATTTTTCACAAAATTGTTGTTCAAGAGAATAGTGCTATGTCATGATTTTCTAAAGGTAATACAAGTAAAAATGATAAAAGATGTCATATATAAGTTTATAGTATTTAAACGTAAAAGCTTAATATAAATTGTTTTACATAGAGTTTTAAAATAAAACTTGTTTCTAAAAATTGTTTAATGATTAACAAGCAACGTATAATGATTTGGATAACTAGTTCTTAAGAAAAATTGTTATTTTAAAGAGAAATATAATTAAGGATCGGTATAACTCCACTTACTATCATGTTTTGAAAAGAGATAGTTTTGAGATGTGAAAAAAGGAGAAGAGAGGGGACTTACAAGTTTAGGGTTTAGAAGAGAGGTTGATAAAAGAATTGGGAGTTTCGTGGAGTCGCGGGATCACCGGAATCGTCTCGAATCGTCGCCAGAACTTGACCTAGTGCTAACTCCATCATTTTGAGTTGGAAAATTTTGAGAATTTTTGACAATAGATTTCAGAATGAAGAGGGCTAGGGTATGGAGTTGTATTTATAGGGTGGAATTAGAATTTTGAGAATTGAAGAAAAAATTAAAATGTATTAAAGTTTGGATTAATGGGTGATTTTAATCTCTCTATTAATTTACAGAGAAATCAAACAGTATTGGGGTAATGGGGGTAGGCCAAGGGACTGAGGTGAAAAAAAATGGGGCCATTCCCTTTGGAGGGGACCATTGCCGCCGGCCTTTTGGCCATCTCGCCAGTCGAGATAGGGTGTTGGGTGTTGGGATTTGAGCCACGTGTCCTGGTCTGTGTTATTAACATTGTGCACATGTTTATTTTTTCTGCTTTTTCATTTCTACGTGTATTTCAAGTGTAAACTTCTGGGCTTCCAAAAGTTTAAAATAAAAATCAGTAAAAATATATGTGGCTGGTGGGATTCGAACACATGGGTTATGTCAAAGCATTGCAATACTTTTCCAATGAGCTACAAGTGCTTTCTTGTTGTTCGTTAATTAAAAATAACATTTAAAGTATACCCAGGCTTGTAAATACTCCATTCTGTATATTAACTTAAATTTTTTTTATACAATCAAGACAGAGTCGTTACCCGAATAATGATGCCAAGTCAACGGACTAACCTGTACTCATGTCACCCAGGAACCGCTAACTGACGATAGGTATAATACCAAGTAGCCGTTCCCATCGAGTCCATCCAGTGTAACTCATAACCCAATGAGCACCTGTATACTATCTCTGGTATCGTATATCAATAGCTGTGGGACAGGCCATCTCCCTGACTGAGATGAGAAGAATATATACTAGTCTACTGTGGAGTATCGATGCCCTATCTCGATAATCCTATGATCAGGGACAAGTATAAGAATGTGCTTATAGACTACCCAGTTCCCACTAGTGTGATTGCCATCACAACACTGGTAGTCAAGCAAAGATCCTAAGGGCTTTATCAATATGTATTAGCGATATACTAAAAGAAACATATACACATATTAAGATAGAATCAAACTAGATAGCATACTATCATATTGAGGAAGACTGTTATTATATCCATGTATATCCCAAGCTTCCAAAATGTAATATACAATCCAGTACTATACAATAATGGCCTCTAGGGCATATACCACTAACAACCTCCCACTTGCACTAAGATCATGTATTGGCATATCGCAGACCTATCATCTCGAATAGCCTATCAAATTGCGTCTGAAGGATGGCCTTTGTGAATGGATCTACAGTGTTGTTCTCTGTGTCTACTCTCCGCACCTCCATCTTCCGGTGATCCACGATCTCCCTGATCAGGTGATACCACCTCAAAATATGTCTGGACTTCTGATGGGTCCTTGGTTACTTCGCTAAAGCTATAGCCCTGTTATTGTCATAATATAAAGGTATTGGATCAACAATGGACGGAACCACTTGAAGTTCTGTTATGAACTTCCTCATCCAGACTGCTTTTTTTGCGGGCGTCACATGTAGCGATATACTCCACTTCCATCGTCGAGTCAGCAACGGTGTCCTACTTGGAGCTCTTCCAACATACCATCCCTCTACTGAGGATAAAGATATAACCCGATATGGACTTGGAGTCATCCTTGTCACTCTGAAAGCCGGAGTCAGCGAAGGCTTTGATCTAGAGGTCTTTACTGCCGTACACCAAGAACATCTCTTTAGTCATTCTCAGATACTTGAGAATGTTATATCCAGTGCTTCTCCCCAGGGTTTGACTGCTACCTACTTACCATGCTCAGTGCGTAAGCAACATCTGATCTGGTACACAACATCGCATACATTATAGAGCCTACCGCAGAAGCGTAGGGTATAATACTCATGCGATCCCTTTCCAAATCAGTCTTGGGAGACATCTCTTTGGAGAGGGTGTTCCCGTGACAAGCCGGTAGATTACCATGCTTGGAATCTTCCATACTAAGTCTTTTCAGTATAGTGTCGATGTAACTGGACTGTGAAAGTCCCAACATCCTCTTAGATCTATCACGATAGATCTGGATCTCCAGAATGTAGGAGGCATCACCCAGGTCTTTCATGGAGAATTTCTGTGATAAGAACCATTTGACTGATTATAGCATAGGAATGTCATTTCCTATCAGGAGAATGCCATCCACGTATAAGACGAGAAATATTACAGTTCTCGCTACAATCTTATTATAAATGAATGGTTCATCTGGAATTTTGATAAAGTCAAATTCTTTAACCATTTCATCAAAATAGATGTTCCAATTCTGCGATGCCTGCTTTAATGCATAAATAGATTTAAGCAACTTGCACACTCTTCCGCTGCTCCCACTCTCTATGAAACCCTCTGGCTGATCCATATAAATACACTCTTCCAAATTTCCATTTAAAAAAGCGGTTTTTATGTCCATCTGTCAAATTTCATAATCTTGGAAGGCAACAATTGCAAGTAGGATCTGAATGGATTTAAGCATAGCCACTAGAGAAAATATTTCATCATAGTCTAAACTAGGACTTTGACAAAATCCTTTTGCAACAAGTCTAGCCTTATAGGTTTCAACCTGTCCATCTGCACCAATCTTCTTTCTGAAAATCCATTTGCAGCCTACGGGTTTTACCCCTTGAGGTGCAATGTCCAAAGTCCATACTTTGTTTGTGTACATGGATTCCATTTTGGTCCGCATTGCATCCAGCCACTTTACTGAGTCTCTGCTCCTAATGGCTTGCTGGAAACTAGTTGGCTTATCATCATCGATGATGCAATCCTCTCTATCCCCGCCTATGATAAAACCGTAGTATCTCTCGGGCAGATGAGACTGCCTACTAAATCTGCGGAGTGGCGCAGGGACGTCCGGTTCTTTCGAAACTTCTAGTTCCACCATGCTTTCAGTAATAGTTTGTGCTTCTGGAATTTCTTCCAGTTCTATTGCGCTCTCACCAATTTCATTTTCAAGAAATTGAGTTTCCAGAAAGTGGGCATGACGAGAAACAAAAACCTTTTGTTTCTACACGTAATAGAAAAGATACCCCCTGAAGTTCCTTGGGTATCCCACAAACTTACACAGTACTGATCGTGCCTCGAGCTTGTCTGCATGCTGCTTTTTGACAAAAGCGGGGCATCCCCATATTTTTAGATACTTAAGATAGGGTTTCTTCCCACTCCACATTTCATATGGTGTGATAGACACAGACTTAGTAGGAACCTTGTTCAAAAGATATGCAGCAGATTTCAGTGCATAACCCCAGAAGGATCGCGGTAACTCAGCGTTACTCATCATGGAACGTCCCATATCCAATAAGGTGTGGTTCCACCTTTTCGATACACCATTGTGTTGAGCTGTGTATGGAAGAGTAAGCTGAGAGAGAATTCTATTCTCTTTTAAATAATTCAGGAACTCGGCACTTAAGTATTCACCACCATGATCAGATCGAATTGCCTTGATACTTTTTCCTGTTTGTTTTTCCACTTCATTCTTGTATTCTTGGAATTTCTCAAAGGCCCCGGATTTACGTTTCATCAAGAATGCATGTCTATACCTTGAGAAGTCATCCGTAAAAGTAATGAAATAAGAATAACCACTTCTTGCATGTGTAGACATTGGACCACACACGTCGCTATGTATAAGTCTCAAGAGCTTGGTGGCTCTTACTCCGTGTCCAGTGAACGGAGTCTTTATCATCCTTTGAGACATGATTGACAAGTTGCATAACACAGATATTCAAACATATCCAAATATCCCTCTTTATATAATTTCGTCAACCGTGTTTCATTGATGTGAACCAGTCTACAATACCATAAGAAAGCTTGATTTAATTCTGGAGACTTTCTTTTAAGTGTGTTCTGGACATTAAAAACTTGGTGTTGATTTAATACATATATACCGTTATCTAGTGTACCGGACCCAATCAAGCCATGATTAAGGTGGATGTTTACAATATCGCTTACAAATGTAAAATCATAACCTTCTTTAGATAGTAAAGATACATAGATGATATTACATGTCAAACTAGGTACACAAAAATAGTTACGCAAAACCAAAATGTGTCCATTTGTCAATCCTAGGTGATAATCCCCTACGGACACAGCATCCACACTCGCTCCATTAGAAACCCTGAGGGTCATATCACATGCCTTGATAACTCTACGATTTCTCAGAGCCTGCAATGAATTACAGATATGAGATCCTGATCCGGTATTCAGTACCCAGGAAGTAAAGTTAATTGACAGACAGTTTTCAATCATAACCACACCTGAAGCCGAAACCACAACTTACTTCGAATCCTGGTTCTGGGCTTTCCAGGCCTTGCATTCCTTCTTCCAATGGTCTTTCTTGTGACAATAGAAGCATTCCTCCTTCCCTACTGTCGTCCCCCCAACTTTTGCCTTTCCTTTCCCCTGTACCTTATTGACACTTCCTTTCGGCTTGGTGGGGGCCTTCTTCTTCTTCCCCTTAGTTTTTGCCTTGGATATAGAGGAGGAAGATTCCCCAATATGCAGAGTGGGTGTCTCCCTTGTTTTCTTCAGGGTGCCCTATGCACTCCTCAACATATTAAGGAGTTCTGGAAGTGTAAGTTTCTTATCTTGAATGTTGAAATTCAAGATAAACTGGGCATAGCTAGAAGGGAGGGATTGTAGAATCAAATTTATGTATAACTCATTCTCCAACGTGGTCCCAAAGTCATAGAGCTCTTCAATATAGCTAATCATCTTAAGAACATGGTCTCCTACAGATGACCCGACAGCCAATCTCACCTGAAACAATTTCTTCGAGGTCTCATATCTTGCGATACGAGATTGCTCTCCATATAAATCTTTGGTATAAAGGAAGATGAAAGCTAAGTCCATCTTCTCACGTCGTCTCTGGTGATCATTATCCATTGAGGCCAGCACGAGGCACTTAGCTTTCGCACATTCTATTTCCCATGTCTTATGGATTTCAATATCCGCGATGGTGGAATCTAGACCTGTGACGGCGGGGGCTTTGGTAGTAAGGAGATAAGCCAGCTTGTCATAGGTTATGGCCATCTGGACATTCCTTATCCAATCTTTATAGTTTGGCCCCGTTAATATATTTTTATCTAGTAGTAACTTAAGCCCGGTCATTTTGGTCGCTGCAATTAGGAGAGAGAGAAGAAACTCTAAGTATGATGCACTTGCAAGTTTATATTAGTTATTAGTTTATCTAAATAGGATGGCTCCCATTCTTTCTCAAATCCTCTTTCAAATCATAAAAGAAGAATTAGTCACGATTAATCTCACCCTATAATTCATGCTTGACCTTTCGGCCAGATTAGTGTCAGTATTTCGAGGGAGGTTTTCCAATGCTTTCACGAAGTTTCTTAATTACATAACCTATTTTCCCTGGAGGCGTAGCCCCACTAACACCGTTCTAGACACCTACTTGATTTATAGCATTGGTTGTAAAGTGAAAAACTCTTCCAAGGAGTAACAAAACTCACAGTGGGATCATGATCCAACTATCATTGCATGACAAGTTTGAAGGAATCCTACCAAAATCATCATACTCCAGATGGTATGCAAAGCTAGCAAGTTTCCTTTTCTTTTGAAACTCCCGATGTGGATTTTTGCCCCAGGGGCTTATGACCTTGACGAAGGCTAACATATCATAAGATGCAAGTCAAGTTCTATCCATCATTGTCTAGGTTAATTTGAACCCATTCGTACAAACCATTGACGAAGGCCAAAATAGTTGTACGCCTGTGCCAAATTAACGCAGCTATCTATATTACAAATGAATACCCAGCACCTGCCAATCACTATGCCTTGGCGAAGGTCAAAATATATAGCTTGAATACTACTGAATACCCATCTGAAATGATGGAGGGCTACGGCTGGTTTTGGCGAAAACCGTGAACGTAATAAACTTGATATAGTCGAAGGAATCATGATAGCTTTTAAAAGGAGTGGTTTAGGCTCTGCATTTAAAAGATGTTTTTCAAGAAAACCGAGCGGTTTTTGAAATTGTTCCAACGATTTATCTTTGGTTTGTTTTCTTTGCATTAATCAATATTAATGTTGTCCCATAATTTAATCCTATCATTGTAGAAAGAAACAAAAATAGAATGTACGCTTATGCCATCCGCATTTGCCATGGGGCCCCATCATGCACCGTTAGTTACTTAATTAATGGTAAAGCGGGGGCTGGACCAATGCGGGTACAAAATATAATCGACGTTTATTATATATAATATATATAGCCATTCGCCTCACGCAATAATAGGAATTCCAGATCACAAATCACAGCAACACAGATGAATATATTGGATATACTAGGATTTCCGTGTTTCATTTTATCCTAGAATGAAAAATGGATTCCATGGTTACGATGAATAGCCAAACCCTACCCTAGACCCCTACGGGTGCGGTAAACTACCCGCCAAATTCCCGAAGTGAAGCAATCTCCTTCAATAAAATGAGTAGGCCACTCGGCACTTCAAGAACCCGGTAGTTTGTGCACCACACCTTGGGTCTATACTAGGTGCAAGAAAAAATAAATGAAATAATACAACGGTGGCTACAATCTCAACTTGGACATGCCCCGCAAAAGAATATTACATCAATTTACAAATATACATGCATAAAAGAAAAGAACATTCTTCTCACATCCCCCTGGCTATTCATTCACGATGATCCAATAATTCATATCCACAAACCATCAAGGAGATACTAGATATGTGCAATCCCTACTAATCGACATATAGCAATTAGTAAACGTTTAGCAACACATATATAAACTGAAATGAATAAACGATATTAAAACTGCGACTTCGAAATACTCCGTATTATCCCAACACAAAGATAACAAAAAAAGAAATCTGGGCAAAAACAAACAATACCTAATAACATAAATCCAAGAGTACAAAACACCACAAAAAACCCTACACCCAACTCCCACAGTGAACCGGCGAGGCCGGGAAAAATGGCAATTCCGCCGGCCAAACATTAGAGTTTTGATCTCATTTTTCTATGATGTTCTAGTTAATTTATGAGGATCATTCTGTACTTGTTTAAAAAAATTTTAGAAGCCCTTTTAAAAACAATAGAAACTTGGATTTCGTTTTGATTGTTTCGGAGTTATTTCGGTTTCGTAACTTTAAACTTCGTTTAACAAGCTAGTTAAGGTTTGAGTAGGTTCTGATACCACTGTAAGTCGATATCACACACCCTACGCACTTGTGGGGAGGCGGAATTTACAAAAACGATTTTATTAACTTGCAACACCGACTTAAACTCCAGGATCTTTACGAAAACCTTAACTAACAGTACTACTTGGAGGTTCTAACTATTCGGTACCTCCTAAATACTTGTCCTTCGGGTCTTCTTCTCCTCTCCTTGAGCTCCTCGAAGGTCTAGATCGTGCTTGATCGTCGGTCTTCTCGTGTCAAAGACGATCCACCCGAGAGTCTGTAGTTCAAGCTCCAACCTCTAAACCGATATAACTAAGGTTCCTAGTTCGCTAATCTAGGTAGCTTAGGAGATGTAGAGTATTAATTAAAGTATTTAATATAAAGTGACCCTATGGTTCACAACTTATATGAGGGGTTAGGGTCTTGAGGAAGCAGGAAAGGAAAAATGGAGAGAGAAAGGAAAAATGCAAATGAGCTAAGTCATGAGGCAAGTGAAGAATGGCTCATTATTTTCTCACATGAAGCATGGATTATTTTCCAATAGAAAATATCAACCATGTTTCAATAGTAAGTCCAAACCAATAAACAAATGAAATAAGCCATACTTCACCATCCCACAAATATCTCCATTTTCCACCTCATTAATCTATTTCCAAAAATAGATAAATCCAATAATGAGGTGTCATTTTCCAGAAGCATCTCTTATGAAATTTCAAGAATGCCCTCACCGTATATTATCAGGCCCCGCTTTTTAATATGGGGTAGTAGACGTAGCGATACCACAACATATTTACTTAGAAGTAAACAGGTTAAGCGTAAATAAGCAATATCAAAGTAAAACACAAGAATGACAAGAGATTTAATGAAACAACAACTTTTTATTTATATTCATTCTTTACATGCAACTAAAAAGTAAAATACAATAATGGAAAGCAATGCCTAAACAATGGCATATGAACTGAAAAGAAAGTAAGTACAAGTAAGAACTAGAACTCTGGCTTCTCTGCAAACTGTTCCAAATCTTTCTGACTGGGCCCGATCTCCTGAGAGTCGGGTCCTCCTGACAACATTCCAAAGAAAGAACAGATAGGAATATTGTCAGCGAACTATCGCTCGGTAAGTCCTAAGAGATAGAATGTAATAGATAGGTAAAGAGAATATAACAGGTAACTTATGTGTCTGTTATGCTATCGTAGTTGTTTGTAGCTTGGTACATAATATGCCAGTGTATACAAGAGGAGTCCAACTATTCCATGGACTAAGGTATATGGAGTACAAGGCCCCGTCAAGACCCACGGGACAACGACACGGATGTTCATGTTAGGTGTATTATAGTGACCGTCTTGTTCCACTTCTAACACATTCCGTACCAGTCTACCCCTTTAAAACCCCGTAATGTATATTGTATTATTATATGGATTTGTTGTATAAGACTTGCTGAACCATATTATAAGTTGTTCATATAAACGGTTCGGATGTAACGGATAGTCATGTAGTCAAGTTCAAGATATAGCCATGGTTCGGTCAAGTCAAGTCGTGTTGCATGTTCGTATTGTTCGGTATTCATGTTCAAGTGTTCATATTTGGTATATTGGATTCATATTGAATTAGAGTTATAGTTGGATTCATGTTTGGATTGTATTCAGATTATACCGAGACTCAGATTGAGTCGGACACTTAAACAGATTTGAATCTTGATTAGGTTTAGGAGTTATTGGTAACTGCTGCACATGGACGACAGAATTTGTGTTTTTTTCCAAGACAATTACCATTGATAACCCGATTTTAGTTTTCTACCTTAAACAGGCAAGCACCCACTTTGTCCGGCTCCCTGGGGCTCAAGAGAATGGTCCCGCTTAAACCTATATTTACCAGGGTCCTTAATATAAATTTAATATAACTTGAGAGGGTTTTATGAAAAATATTTTTAGTATACTTTCAAAATAAACCTCAAGTATTTATTTATTGTATTTAGAGTTTTCATGGATGTAATTTTTAAAAGCGAGGTATTCTAGTGAATATAAACCTAGATTGAATAGTATAAGGCATTTTAGTGTAAAATTTGACTTGTATTGATTCTTGATGGTATTTTCATGAAAATTGTAATTCTATTATTTTGTTTGGAAAACATGGAATTTAATAATATCTTAAAAATATGTGTTTTGATAATATTTATATATTTATTAAAAGATAACTCTTTTTTTATTAAATAGAAATCCTCGTTTTTCTTAAAAATTTGTATAAAAATTCTATCGAGATCGTATGCTCCGTGAGCAGGTCTGCATCACGCTCCACTAGTCTCGAGGATGTGTGATAACCCACACCATCCCGATTGGGTTCCCCAAAATGGGTTGTAGAGGTATAATCGCAAGGAATGTAATCACACAATTTAAAGAAATACGGTTTTTAATAGTTTAAGGATTTATTTGAAAATTCGTATTTTGCCACAAGATATTGGATTCAAGAGAATCGTGCTATGTCAAGATGTGTGTATGTGAGAGGTATGTCATTACCTTGTGAGGTTTTCTAAAGGTATGCTAAACTAAATATTTAAAAGATGTCAAATGTAAAGTTTATGGTATTAAAACGAAAAATGAAAATAGAAGTTACATAATATGGTATGTTAAGATGAAACTTGTTCTCAATGTTTGTTTCATGATTATTAAGCAAGATATAATAATATGGATGATTGGTTATTAAGAAAGATTGTAATTTTAACAAGTTTAGAATCAGATATCGGAATAACTCCACTTCCGACGAGTTTTGATAAGAGAACTTTTTAAATTGGAAGAGAGGAGAAGAGAGAGGACTTACAAGCTTAAAGAAGAGAGGGGAGGTTTAGGAAAAGGTTGGTGGTTTCGTGGAGTCGTGGGGTCGCCGGAATCGTCTCGAATCCTCGTCGAAACTTTGACCTGGTACTAACTCCACTTTTACTCTTCTTTGAGTTGGAAAATTTTGAGAATTTTTGACAATAGATTTCAGAATGAAGAGGGCTAGGGTATGATGTTGTATTTATAGGGTAAAATTAGGGTTTTGGGAATTGAAGAAAGAATTTAAATGCATTAAAATTTGGATTAATGGGTGGTTTTAAGTTCTCTGTTAATTTACAGAGAAATCAAACAGAATGTGGGTAATGGGGTAGGCCAAAAGGTGTTGTGTGCACAACATGGAGACCATTCCCCACAGGGGGACCGATGCCGCCGGCCTAAATAGGCATCTCACCGGCCATAGTGAGTTGGTGGGGCTCTAGATCCTTGCCACGTGTCCTACTATATATAAATACCCTTGTGCACATATTTGTTTTATCTGACTTTTCATTTTTACGTGTATTGCACGTATAAACTTTTGGGCTTTCAAAAAGTTTAAAAGAAAAATTCAGAAAAAATATATGTGGCTGATGGGATTCAAACACAGGGGCTATGTCACAGCGGTCCAAAGGCTTTACCAATGAGCTACAAGTGTTTTCTTGCCGTTTTTAAACAAATTAAATTTATAACTTTTACTCAGGTTAGCAAACTCCATTCCGTACCTTAACTTTTAAAAAATTTTGTACATTGAAATTGAAGTCGTTACATTCTACTCTCCTAACAAAAATTTCGTTCTCAAAATTTATAATTATAAAGGACTAATTTACAAATAAGAAAGGGTATCTTGCACGCATGTCGTCTTCACGTTCCCACATTGATTCTCCTGGTGAATCTTTTCTCCACATCACTCGAACTAAGTTTACTTCCTTGTTCCGAAGTGACTTTACCTTTCTGTCTAGGATTTCAACGGGTTGTTGCTCACAAGATAGATTCGTCTGTACAGTGAGCTCGGAGTGATCAAGGATGTGGCTGGGGTTGCTCACATATCTTTGAAGCAAGGATATATGGAATACGTTGTGCACTCTTTCTAATGAGGGTGGAAGTGCCAAATGATATGCCACTTCTCCGACTCGTTCGAGTATGTCGAACGGTCCAATATATCTTGGACTGAGCTTACCCCTCTTGCCAATTCGAATTACTCCTCAGTTTGAAGAGATCTTTAAGAACACATGATCTCCCGGCTGGAACTCTAGGTGTCTGCGCTTTGCATCTGCCCAGTGCTTCTGTCTATCTTAGGCTTTGCGCATTCTCTCCCTGATCGTGTGAACTATGTCTACAGTCGCCACAATCATCTCTGGTCTAAGGAGTTCCCTATCTCCGATGTCGTCCCAACTTAATGGTGATCGACACTTCCTTCCATAGAGAGCTGCAAAGGGTGCCATACCAATACTCGCTTGGTAACTGTTGTTGTATGAAAACTCCATAAGATGTAGGTGATCTTCCCACGATCCTCTGAAATCTAGCATATAAGCTCTTAGCATATCTCCAAGGATCTGAATCGTTCGCTCAAACTCTCCATCTGTTTGTGGATGGTAAGCTGTGCTGAAGTTCAGACTCGTTCCCATGCTAGCTTACGGACTCTGCCAAAACTGTGATCGGAATCTAGTGTCACGATCGAAGACAATGCAAATCGGTACTCCATGTAATCTCACAATCTCCTGCATGAGTTCATAGGTATCAGAGATAGTATATATTAAAGAGTTAAATCTTACTTAGATTCAGACTTACCTCCATGTACTTCTTTGTTAATATCTCGGTAGATTGGCCAACTCGAAAGGGAATAAAATGAGCTGACTTTGTGAGTCGATCCACAATAACCCATACCGCATCGTTACCTTTCGTGCTACGAGGAAGTACAGTCACGAAGTCCATGGTGATGTGTTGCCACTTCCATTCTGGAATAGGTAACGGTTGATGTAAACCAGCAGTCCTGTGATGTTCAGCCTTCACTTGCTGACACACCAAGCATTTGGCTAGGCATCTGGCTATTTCACGCTTCATGCCATGCCACTAATAATGTTGACGTAGATCTTTGTATATCTTTGTACCACCGGGGTGTACTGAATATGGAGAGCTGTGAGTTTCTTTCATCAACTCTTCCCGAACAGGACCTTGTGGTACACACAATCTGCTTCTGTATCTCAAAGATCCATCTTCATGGATGATAAAGTCTGTTCGAAATCCACTTTCTACTTGCTTTCGGATCTTTTGCAACATAATATCACTTGCTTGAGCTACTTTGATCTGATTGACAATAGTAAACTGAACTTATAAGTTCATCAACTTTGAAGTATTACCTGGCATAACAACTTCTATCTCCATCTTGTGCAATTCCTGTTGTAGCTTCCACTTTGCGGTGAGATTCATTGTTAATGGTTGGCGACTAAGTGCATCAGGAACTACATTCACCTTCCCTGAATGATATTGTATGTTGATGTCGAAGTCTGCCATAAGTTCTAGCCATCTTCTCTGCCGCATATTTTACTCTTTCTGAGTAAACACATACTTCAGACTTTTGTGGTTCGTGTATATATCCACCCGTTCTCCAAGAAGATAGTAGCGCCAAATATTAAGTGCAAAGATAATAGCTGCCAACTCCAGATCATGCGTTGGATAATTGCGCTCATGAACATTAAGCTGTCTTGATGCATAAGGTATAACTTTTCCAAGTGTAGAACACATTCTAATCCCTTACCAGATGCATCGCAATGCACAACAAAACCTCCAGATTGGTCCGGTATTACGAGAATAGGTGCTGATATCAATCCTGACTTGAGTTCTACAAAAGCTTGTTTATATATTTCTGACAACACGAATGCTTCATCTTTACGTGTGAGCTTGATCAGGGGTGTTACATTCTTCGAAAAGTCTTCTATGAATCTTCGGTAGTATCCTGCTAAACCCAAGAAACTTCGAATGTCCTTCACTGTCTTTGGTGTCGGCCATTCGATTACCGCTGATACTTTAGCTGGATCCATAGAGATTCTTTCGCCTGAAATGATATGTCCGAGAAATCCGACTTGATCTAGCTAAAATTCGCACTTGCTGTACTTGGCATAAAGTTGATGCTGCCGCAAAGTCTCCATGACAATCCTCAAATGTTCAGCATGTTCTTTCCGACTCTTTGAATATACCAGGATGTCGTCTATGAAAATAATAACAAACCTGTCTAGGTACTCTCGGAAAACCCGGTTCTTCAGATTCATAAATATGGCTGGTGCATTGGTCAATCCAAATGGTATCACGAGAAACTCATAATGACCATAGCGAATCCTGAATGCCGTCTTTGGAATATCAGACTCTTTGACCTTTACCTGATGATAACCCGAACGATGATCCAAATTTGAGAAAACACAAGACCCACTTAGCTGATCGAACAGATCGTCGATTCACGGTAATGGATACTTGTTCTTTATCGTGACTTCGTTCAGAGCTTGGTAGTCTATGCACATTCTGTATGAACCTTCATTCTTCTTCACAAGAAAAACTGGAGATCCCCAACTTGAAGTTTTAGGATGAATCCATCCTTTCTTCAGAAGTTCGTCCAGCTGAGTATGGATCTCCTTCAATCCTTCAGGACTTAAGCGATATGGTGCTTTGATCACCGGTTGTGCACCAGGTACTAAGTCAATACTGAATTCAAGAGCTCGATCGGGAGGCAAACCTGAGATGTCTTCAGGAAATACGTCTTCGAACTCTCAAACTATTTTTGGCTTGTCTTCTTCAGCTTGTGTTATTGCAATCACTGCCTTCTTTGGTTTAGCCTTGTAGGTGCTAGGTTCCAAGGTAGTGTCTCCACTTTTGAAATAAAAGACCGGATGATCTGGTATCTTGAACACTACCCTCCTTTGACGACAGTCGATGGTAGCATAGAAAGTTTCTATCCAGTCTATACCCAAGACTACATCGAAGTTCGGTATGTCCAGCACCTTGAAGTCATCATAAAATTCTCTGCTATAGATGACCACTGGACACAGGTCTTATCCCAAAGTTTTCTTTAGAATGACGTTCCCTGAACTGACATTCCAGCTGGATACGAGCGGTTTACTGGAATCGCATGAATTCGGATGAACCGTTGCAACATAAAGCAATGTGATGCTCCAGTATCGAAGAGTGCTAAGGCAGGTAGAAAAGCTACTAAGATTGTACCTAAGTTGTGTAGGATATGTTTAGGTATGGAAAGATATATGGATATAAACAAGTATTGAATAGATTTGAAAGATGGGAAGTTGCCGGTTATGACTTGGCCAGTGGCTTCAGTTTCTTCCATAGTCATTGTGAAAGCCTGTCGCCTAGGTACATTCCTCCTTGCTGGAGGAGCATTCCTCTGTCCGTTCCTTTATCATTAAGGTAGGTTCCTTTGTGCATGATAGAGCTGATGAGGAGGATGCGCAGGAGGTCTATGAGGAGGTGGAGCTGGGAGAGCAAGTCGAGTTGCAGGTGCCTGGATAGCTGGCCGCTGTGGATAAGTGTTTGCTGGTCTGGGGGCTAGATTTGGATTAAGTTTATGGGGGCTAGATTTGGATTGAGTCTACGGGGGAATGTAACAGTGTCGTGAGTAGATGAGCCGTAAACTATGCACATGCTGTCTGCACGCATGCAGTCCTTCGCCAGGTGTCCATTCCTTTTGCAGTAGAAACAAAAGTCTGGATTGGGCCAGTTAAAAGTTACTCTCGGTCTCCTGGGTACAAACGGTGGCCTGGAAGAGACTCCTCATGCTATTTGAGTAGCAGGGCGCTTCATATCGGCAGATTGAGGTCTGCCCTTCTTCTTCACTACTACCTCATATGGACGGGCAGCCTTCATTGCTAAATCATGGGTTGGGAAATTTCCTGTAGCTAATGCAGCTTGGATCTCCGGGTCCAGCCCTTGCCGAAATCGTCGTGCTCTGATCTCAGCAGTCGGTATGAGATATGTCGTAAACCTATTATGGTCTTGTGTTAGCTGTGTAGTATTTGATACTAGAAAATCGAATATTTGAGACATATTTTACCTACTTAGCATGGTGAACTTAGCATCATACTCATCCACAGATTTGCTCCATATAGAGCCTTGCTACAGGTGAATAAATTGCTATTCTATGTCAAAACGGGCAGTCTTGGTAAAATATTTCGTGTCGATCATATCGCGAAATGTCTTCCATTCGATCGACTGGGTAAGTCGGGTTTCTTCAGCCTTTCACCATACTCTGGCGTTATCTGTAAGTTGCAGCTTCACAACCCTTACCCAAGCAATCTCTTGCAATTGTACTGCTGCCGGATCGTTCTCAATCGACTGAGCCCATTCCTTTGCCTCCAAAGGGCTTTCTTTCCCAGATAATTGTTTAGGGTGCACTGCCCAGAATTGTTTGACTCCGGGTGCTTCAGTCTCATGGTGGTGCTATAGAATAGCAGTCTGCTGCTGCTGTCCCTTCAAGAGGCTCTTGATTGCTTCAAGAAAAATGTCTACTCGTTGATCGGGGCTGCTACGGTAGGTGGTGGTGGTAGAGGAGGTGGAGTTTTTCCATTCACGGTGGTGCTGGTATTGTTTGGGGAATCCATAACCTTGAAAGAAAAATAGGGTTATGATAGATTCAAGGAATATGAAATGTAAAGAATGTTTTAGTTGCCGATTCTTATAATTCTTGTGATATATTGCTTAGGTTTCCATGCAGAACTGACCCTGCATAGTTATGTAGGTTTCCATTCAGAACTAACTTGCATGGTCCGCCAACAAAACCTGTCACGTCCCGCTTCCCAATATACAGGGAAGTAGACGTGGCAAGGCCGCGACGTATTTACTCAGAAGTAAACACGTTAAGCGTAAATAAGCAATATCAAAGTAAAACACAAGAATGACAAGAGATGTAATGAAACAACAACTTTTTATTTATATTCATTCTTTACATGCAACTGGAAAGTAAAATACAATAATGGAAAGCGATGCCTAAACAATAGCATATAAACTGAAAAGAAAAGTAATTACAAGTAAGAACTAGAACTCTGGCTCCTTTGCAAACTGCTCCAAATCATCCTTAATAGGCTCGATCTCCTGAGAGTCGGGTCCTCCTGATAACATTCCAAAAAAAGAAGAGATAGGAATGTCGTCAGCGAACTAGCGCTCGGTAAGTCCCAAGAGATAGAATGTAATAGATATGTAAAGAGAATATAACAGACAACTTATGTGTTTGTTATGCTAGCGTAGTTGTATTTAGCGTGGTACAGAATATACCAGTGCATACGAAAGAAGTCCAACTATCCCGTGGACTAAGGTATATGGAGTACAAGGCCCCGCCAAAACCTACGGGACAACGGCACAGATGTTCAGGTTAGGTATATTATAGTGACCGTCTCGTTTCACTTTTAACACTTTCCGTACCAGTCTACCCCTTTAAAATCTCGTAATGTATATTGTATTATTATATTGATTTGTTGTATAAGACTTGCCGAAACCATAATATAAGTTGTTCATATAAATCGTTCGGATGTAACGGATAGTCATGTAATCAAGTTCAAGATATAGCCATGATTCGGTCAAGTCAAGTCACGTTGCATGTTCGTATTGTTCGGTATTCATGTCACGCCCCGCTTCCCAGTGTACGGCGAAGTGGACGCAACGAGGTCCGCTACGTATGTACTCAGAAGTACATACGCTAAGCGTAGCTAAACAATATAAAATAATCACAAGAGACAAATGATATTGAAATAACAGCAACTTTTATTAATAACATTCTTTTTACAATGCAGGAAAAGAAAATACAACTGGAATGAAAAAAAACAATGCCTAAACAGTGGCATAACCGGAAATGAAATAAACTGGAAAGAACAAGGTACAATTATCTAGAGCTCTGGGTCTGCCTGGAACTGCTCCAAATCTTCACTGGTGGGCTCGATCTCAGCTTGGTCCAACGCACCTGACGACATTCAAAGAAGAAAGAGATAGAATGTCGTCAGCGAACAGGTCGCTCGGTAAGTCCCAAAAGAATAAGAAGAATGAGAATGATAGAGTAACAGTATTTTCTAAAGTATTATAATGTTGAATATTATGGAACATTGTGTAACGTTGTTGTTTGTAGCTTGGTACAGAAGGATGCCAGTGTATACGAGGGGGAGCTCTATATGCTAGAGATCAGGGCAAATGGAAAGTACAAGGAACCGTTATGCCACGGTACAACAGCAACAGGATTCAGGTTAGGTGTCTTAATCTGACCACCTCGTGCCACCTTTAACATCTTCCGTACCAATCTACCCCTTAAACCCCGTAATGTTTTAACAGTATTGTAGTATTGGAATATGTAAGTTGGTTGACTGACCAAAACCATGATATCAGTAGACATGTTGCAACTGTATAATCAGGTAAATGGAATATCAGGATAATGGATGAATATCCATGGTTTGATTCAGTCAAAAAGGAATATATTGTTAACTGGGTTCATGGATTCATGTATTCAAATTGTATTGGAATATAAAAGCATATAGATTGACTTGAATCATATTCGAGTCAAGAATAGTCAGACTCTAACCCGAGTCAGACTAAAAGAAAAGAATTTGAAGTTCAATATTAGCTAGGGGCCTTATTGTAATTTGTGAAACTTGGGGGGGTTTTATGTAAAAATACTTTTGTATAGTTTTCAAAATACACCTCAAGTATTTAATATTCGTCTTTAATTGTTATAATGAATGTGAATTTTATTTGTGTTATTCTAGTGAATATATCCTAATAAAAGTATTATTTGTTTTATCTGAAATTCATGGTATTTTAGTGTAATTTTTAATCTTTGTAATTTTTAGAAAAATGTGGAAACTTTATATTATGATAAAACAGGTGTTTAAATGATAATTATATATATATTAACACATGAATAATTTTTAAATGAGTATTTTATCTTTAAAAATCTCATTTTCCTTAAATATCGTATTTTAAACCTTTCGAGACCGAATGCTCCTTGCGGAGGTCTGAATCTCGCACTACTAGCCTGCGGGTGTACGATGAACCGTACTTTCCCTAACAGGTTCCCCAAAAGTGGGTTGTAGCGGCGCTTTGCTTAGGTTTATAAATACTTTTCATTTGGGAAAACGGTTTTATTAATATAGTGTATTTATTTGCAAAAAGTATAGTTTTCCGTATTTTTAGTTATTAGGGTTTCCTAAACCAACTAGCCGATTTCTAAGGTCTAAACGATGAGTCATTAGAAGCCTCAAATCGCCTCTTCACCGCCAATTGTGGCCAGGTAAGTACAAGTGAGGAGGGAGGGATCCGCTCACGAATCGTGAGACGGGCCTTTTAAAGTTACCCAAGCTCACTTGCCTAGCCTAGACACCACAAAGTCAGTTTAGATAAATGATCGATGTCCATGACCAATCGTGCTTTCATTTTATTAAAAGATTTTACTTAGAAATGTTTACAATTTAAAGCTTACAATAAAGGTTATAAAGATTAGGGTATTTTAGTGAAAAGTCCTGTAATTTCGTATTCTGTATTTTTTGATATTTATCAATTAGGGTTATATTGAGTGTGTGTAGGGGTAGGTCATTACCCCGTGACTTATATTAAGTTTTGGTGAAGTTTTAAAGGTAAAACATGCTATGTTAAACTTAAAGGTATTATAGCGCAAGAATACGGTATTCGAAAACGTTATCATTTTATGTGTGAAATTTCATTCAAATTGAGTTCTACAAGTTTTGTGATCAAGATAAACATATTTAGGAGTGAGGTAATTGATTAAACTAAGAAAAATGAACTTCATGGTATTTTTATGAAAAGGATACGGTTTTGCAAAGAAGCTATCATTTCATGTGAAAAAGTTTGATTAAATTGGTTTATGGGTGATTAATAGTCAACATAAATATGGGTAGATAATATGTATGAGGTGACAAGTGGAAATTTATAGAAAAACGAATCGGAAATCGGTTTGTCCGATTTCCGTCGGGTTCCAAAAAGTCGTATTTTTATACTTATAGAAAAGAGAGATAGAGGGGTTGGGACTTACGGTTTGGACAAGCTAATGAAGCTAATGGATGTGGTGGTTGTCGATTCGTCGAAAGCGTCGCGAAGGTTCTGATCCGGTCGCCGGAATCCGTCGTCGATTTCGGCAGCGCTTCGCTTCTTGCTCTTCGTACCGAGTTCTCGAGAATTTGAGAGAGTAGACTTAGAGTGGTGAGGTGAAATGGTAGAGGATAGGGGTCTTTATATAGGGCTAGGCTAGGGTTAGGGTTTGGATTAAAAATATTAAAAGAAAATATAAAAAAACATTAAAAATTCATTAAAAATCATTAAACCTAGGAGTAAAAGGGATTTATTGGCCAAATCAAAACCGATCCAGGTATAATAAATATGCAAGAGGGTTGACCAAGTCAAGAGACAACTTTTCTCAGTTGGTGACTCGGCCGTCCGGCCAAGTCCGGCCGGATCGGCCGGACCGAGTCGGCCGATTCGCCGGCCGGAGGCGCCGAGTCGGGCCGAGTCAATGGTCCCATGGCCGGGGGTTTTCCTGAGGAACAACTTGGTATTTTTACTTTTTGTTGTCCAGTACATATTTTGGGAGTTATGGCCTTTTTACCGTTGACTTCCAAAAAAAAATAAAACAAAATAAATACAAAAATAATGTGGGGCATGGGATTCGAACTCCGGTGGCTTGGTTCAGCAGTGCAAGGTATTACCAATGAGCTACAAGCTCTTTCTTGTAATTATTGTGGTTTTTAATTACTTAAACTGATAGCAGCAAGAATAAATACTCCTAGTATTCATTAAATTTAAAGTAATTTCTTGTACACTAAAAATGGAGTTATTTCATTCTTGTAGCTTGTAATTAAAAACAAAAATAATTACCTAAATCTTGTGCTCAAGCTTAAATACCCCTTTGTGGATTTTTAAAAAAATATTTTGAAAAAAAATTGTATAGGAAAAAGTGTATAAAAATTAGGGTTGTTACAATTCATGTTCAAGTGTTCATATTTGGTATATAGGATTCATGTTGAATTGAAGTTATAGTTGGATTCATGTTTAGATTGTATTCAGATTAGACTGAGACTCAGATTGAATCGGGCATTTAAACAGATTTGAATCCTGATTAGGTTTAGGAGTTATCGGTAACTGCTGCACATGGACGGCAGGATTTGTGTCTTTTTCCAAGTCAATTACCATTGATAATCTGGTTTTAGTTTTCTACCTTAAATAGGCAAGCACCCATTTTCTCCGGCTCCCTGAGTCCCAGGAGAATTAGTCCCACTTAAACCTATATTTACCAGGGTCTTTAATGTAAATTTAATATAACTTGAGGGGGGGTTTTATGAAAAATATTTTTAGTATACTTTCAAAATAAACCTCAAGTATTTATTTATCGTATTGAGGGTTTTCATGGATGTAATTTTTAAAAGTGAGATATTCTAGTGAATATAAATCTAGATTGAATAGTTCAAAGTATTTTAGTGTAAAGCTTGACTTGTATTGATTCTTTGATGGTATTTTCATGAAAATTGTAATTCTATTATTTTGTTTGGAAAACATGAAATTTAATAATATCTTAAAATATGTGTTTTGATAATATTTATATATTTATTAAAAGATTACTCTTTTTTTATTAAATAGAAATTCTCATTTTTCTTAGAAATTTGTATAAAAATTCCATTGAAATCGTATGCTCCGTGAGGAGGTCTGTATCACTCTCTACTAGTCCTGAGGATATACGATAATCCACACCATCCCGATCGGGTTCCCTAAAATGGGTTGTAGAGGTATAATCGTAAGGAATATAATCACACAATTTTAAAAAATATGGTTTTTAATAGTTTAAGGTATTTATTTGAACAGTCGTATTTTGCCATAAGATATTGGTTTCAAGCGAATCGTACTATGTCAAGATGTGTATATGTGGGAGGTAGGTCATTATCTCGTGAGGTTTTCTAAAGGTATTGTAATACCCAGTTCTTTCTTACACCAATGTCCGTATTTTTTCATAAAAGTACTATTTACAAAATTTATTTATTTTATTTATAATTATTTTATTTCCTTTAAACCCCAAACCCTAATCCCAATCCCCTTTATTGTTGTGTCTCAGCCCAACTCAGCCATTATATTTTTCTTTTCTTTTAATAAAATCCCACAGCCCAAAACAAATTATTTTTATAAATATTAAATCTCCGGCCCGCTCCTTTTCCCCCTAACAAATAAATTTTTCCCGACCCAGCCCAAGAAAACCAAATATATAATAAAATCCCTACTTTCCCTTCGGCCCAGCTCTCCAAGCCCAGCAGCCTCGCGCCCGCTCATCGTCGACCCGACCCGCTCCTTACTTCTTCTCCCCCAACGTAAACATCTTTTCCTGCTCATTTCCCGTTGCTCCCACGTCCCCCTCGCGCCCGCGCCCGCCTGCGACCACGTTACCATGACCCACGTTCACGCGTGCGCTTCACCCTCCTCTCGTTCTCACTCCCCTTCTCTCTCGATCTCATTCACTCTCTCATTCTTCTCTCTCGTGCTCGCCCTCCTTCTCCAACCTCACCATCGAACGCCACTCGCCGACGAGCTCTGCCGCCGCCGCCTCGCCGCTCACACCCTCACGAGCCCCTCAAACTCCTCGTCTCCAACTCCTCTCTCCCTCACACCCTTATTCTCCAACTCTCCTCTCTCTCTCTCTCGAAGACTCCCACAACCCACTGCCAGCTCCCTCAACCGCCGACGCCGCCGCCGACACGACGACGAGGAAGACCTCGACTCTCCCCTTCCTCCCTCGCTCACTTCTCTCCACCAACAGAGCTCCCTACGCTACCTCACCCCTCAACTGAGCTCGAACCTGAGCCCCTGCACCCATCTCAACCCCCACCTGCACTCGACGCCGGTGAGCCCCCACTGACCTGAACCACCCCGTCGACCTCTGCACCCTCTGCATCTCCTTCACCCTCTCCAAAATCCACACCCGAGCCCCACTACTCTCTCTCTCTCTTCAAAGCCACACCAAATCCCTCACTGCCAACTCCGAACCCCATGATTGCCGTCGCCGGAGCAACATCCCCGACCATCGTCGACCCCAGCGCACTCATAGAGATCCACAGAGCACCACCTCCGCTTCCAGTGACCACGAGTCGTTCCCCGGACAACTCCGACACGCTCGAGCCAAGATCGGGACTTTTGTCACTATTGTGCCGTGCCGGAATCGTCGTTGCCGTGCCGCGCGTGTGTCGTTGCTGCTGCCGTGCGCCGCTAAACATCTCCAGGCAAGTACCTTACTAGCTGCATGCTATATTATATCCGTTACAATTCATAATATTATAAATTCCACGTTTACGTTTCATGAAAACTTAAATAACATAAGTGTTCGATGCAAGATCTGAATGAAAACCTTCATTTAATTTGACGGAACTTAATAACATATTCTGGCCCATGTGGCAATGAGCATTGTGAAGAAATTTCACTAGAAAATACTATTGTTATTGGCTTAAACGAACACCCCCAACTACACCCGTAAAAACTAGGAATTTCCCGCACCTGAAAATTGTTAAAATCACCATTAATTGTGAACATATTGAAATGAGGGTTTCGAGGGCTCAAATCGAAGACGACTCAATGAACGGTAACCCTATGCAAGTTTTTAATGGTTTCTGTTCTGAAATTATGACAAGAATTGGTTCGGAGAGCGGCTCTGGACTGCAGTCCAGAGCGATTCTGATTATTGTTTTCTGCCCCGTAATGTTTACTACCTTGTTTCCTGAACTCGTATGTTGCGGAACCCTGCATTTTATTGAATATAAATCTATTAGATAAATAACTCCAGTGATTTCACCCCGTTATATCGTCGTTTGTTATTTAAACTGCAATTTAAAAGATCAGGACGTCTAGCAGTGCCAAACAGAAACATGATTGACATACTAGTGTTGAACAGTGTATAAATTTTGACGTACAGATGCGATTGAGAATCCGTCTATTGAGTTGAAAACCCTATTGAAAACCCTAGATTTCATTCAACTATAGCGTCGCTAAATTCTGGTCCCAACTGAGATTAAAATGCATTGCGATACGGACTTCTGATTCTGAAACCGGATTTCCAGCAATGAACGCTTAAAATGAAATGGCCATATCCAGTGATCCTGAAACCCGATTGACGTGAAACCAAATTTGCTGGATAGATAATCAAGTATACTACTTATCCCATGTTTGTTTCGCTAAATTTGGCAGTATGATTTATGATAAATTATGCAAGTGGTAGGATACCGACATGTGACGTCTTAATCATGCCTTACATTCTGTTTTCTCATCACATCATATATATATGTCATTGCATTGGTAAGCTAGTGATCATGTGCATTACCCAGTGTTAGGTATTAGTGGTGATTGTGGCAAGTACGTTAGTGTTCGTGCATGAATGGATAAGTGAAAGTGACACATACTTGTACACAATCAGTGGACCCTATCGATTTACTGCATTGTCGACGTCTGTGGGACGCGTATAAGTGTGACTATAAGTGGTATGGGACACATATGGAAGCACTTGTATGAGTGTCACAGGTAAGACACCAAACACTGTCCATTTATCTTGGGTATCAGTCGAGACATGCTTGATGGAGACCCCGTCTTCAGTTCTCGTGTAGACTCGTTACGGACCGGCTGGTATTTGAGCCTATGGTGGGCGTTTGATGTAGACCACGGGGTGTGGGGTAGTTTGAGTGTGAGTTCAACAGAATCTCGGGAGTCCCATGCCGGCATATATATATGGAGATATATAGAGATTTATAGGGATATTACATGATTATTACCGTGCGTTTTATTTGGGCCCGTGGTCCCTTGCCCTTGGGTCCTACCCTTGGGTGGGGGATACTCACGAGTGGTTGACTCTCACACTTGGACTGACGATAGGCTTAGTGACCTGTACAGTGAGACTTAGAGACTGATAGAGTTAGTGACATTGACATGAATTGCTTACTGCATCGACACACCTGACATACTACTTTACTGCTTTACTGTTCACCTGCTCTTTTAGACACCCGCATTGGCTACTTCATGTTCATATCGCTACTATCTTGATTTACTGTTATATATTCATTATTACTGTACGAGTTACCACCTGCACCTATGTATATATTACTATCGCGTCGCTCTGACGACCTGAGTATGCATATTCAGAGTGAGAAGTGGATCTGGCTTGGACCAGGACCAGACGCACATTGCGGAAATCTTGATCAGCTATCCAGAGCTATACTCGTTTGATATCCATCAGGTTAGTTCCTTGTATCTGTTTTGTCTCAGTTACTGTATTTCTCCTTACCTGTGCGTTATTTACTGATTACCACGTAAAGCTAGAAGCCGAAGTGTGACTACGGCAGGATATTTCCTTGACCGTAGGAGCATGGCTGGCCTTGTCAACCCTTCGTATTCCGTATTTTTGGGAAGTGAGGCGTGACAGGTATGCTAAACTAAATATTTAAAAGATGTCATATGTAAAGTTTGTGGTATTTAAACGAAAAATGCAAATAGAAGTTACATAATATGGTATATTAAGATGAAACTTGTTCTCAATATTTTTTTCATGATTATTAAGCAAGATATAATGATATGGATGATTGGTTATTAAGAAAGATTATGATTTTAACAAGATTAGAATCGGATGTCGGAATAACTCCACTTCCGGCGAGTTTTGAAAAGAGAACTTTTAAATTGGAAGAGAGGAGAAGAGATGGGACTTACAATCTTAGAGAAGAGAGGGAAGGTTTAGGAAAAGGTTGGTGGGTTCGTGGAGTCGTGAGGGCACCGGAATCGTCTCGAATTCTCGCCGGAACTTGACCTAGTGCTAACTCCATTTGTACTCTTCTTTGACTTGGAAGATTTTAAGGATTTTTGATAATAGATTTCAGAATGAAGAGGGCTAGGGTATGATATTGTATTTATAGGGTAAAATTAGGGTTTTGGGAATTGAAGAAAGAATTTAAATGCATTAAAATTTGGATTAATGGGTGATTTTAAGTTCTCTGTTAATTTACAGAGAAATCAAACAGAATGGGGGTAATTGGGTAGGCCAAGAGGTGTTGTGTGCACAACACGGAGACCATTCCCCACGGGGGGACCGATGCTGCCGGCTCAAATGGGCATCTCGCTGGCCATAGTGAGGTGGTGGGGCTCTGGATCCTTGCCACGTGTCCTAATCTATATAAATACCCTTTTCATATGTTTGCTTTATATGACTTTTCACTTTTATGTGTATTGCACGTGTAAACTTTTGGGTTTCTAAAAAGTTTAAAAGAAAAATTCAGAAAAAATATATGTGGCTGTTGGGATTCGAACACAGGTTCTATGCCACAGCAGTGCAAAGGCTTTACCAATGAGCTACAAGTGTTTTCTTGCTATTCTTAAATAAATTAAATTTATAACTTGTGCTCAGGTTAGCAAACTCCATTTTGTACATTAACTTTTAAAAAAGTTCGTATAGTGAAATTGAAGTCGTTACATATATACATACTCGTATTCGTACTGCAAAAATACGAATACAATGAGATAATAATAATCCAATAATATAATACTAGAATCCGGTTTAAACCAAAGCCCACTAGTATTATCCATCCGAACAACATCCGTGCAGCTAGTACACGTATATGGTCGGAACCTTGCATGTAAAACCATATGGCCTCTACATCGTTTCGCCTGAACCAGAGAAACCCTCTGTGTGGGACTCTAAAGACTCGACAGTACGCTGGGAGTGGCTTTAACCACAAGTCCGTCAGTGGCACTAGCTGTACGTAACGGCTATTCAGGTATCTGTCGATAAGAAGGCCGACAAGCAAACTCATCTGAACTCCTACCGAGCTTATCTGTGACAATCTCCGTACAGTCCGATATGTTCGTTTATGAGTATCGCATATCGGGCCTAAGGGTGGTAACCGCCAGACACCTAATAGCGCAATAAGTCGTGTCGGTGTAAAGCCCAATACACCTGAGAAACTACTGGTGAACCTACCTGTCTCTCTTGCCCTGGCCAGGGACTTTGTATATTAGCAATCCGAACACAGTGCGATATCAACTCTCAATACCAGGAGAGACGAATCCCTTCTAACCACTACTGCCTCCAAGTGCTTCGGGACTGCAACCAACTACTACCTGTTTGCATGACTCATTTGAGCCATGGTAGGGTAGAATCTAAGTACAGTGGGAACACACACAAGACGAGTAGTGATGCCAAGTCAACGGACTAATCTGTACTCATGTCACCCAGAAACTACTAACTGATGATAGGTATAATACCAATGAGCAGTTCCCATCGAGTCTGTCCATTGTAACTCATAACCCAATGAGCACCTGTATACTATCTCCGGTATCGCATACCAATGGCTGCTGGATAGGCCATCTCCCTGACTGGGATGAGAAGCGTATACACTAGTCTACTCTGGAGTATCAATGCCCTGTCTTGATAATCCTATGACTAGGGACAAATATAAGGATGTGATTATAGACTACCCAGCCCCCACTGGTGTGACTGCCACCACAACGCTGCTAGTCAAACAAACATTCTAAGGGCTCTATCAATATGTATTAACGTTATGATAAAAAAACATGTACACATATTAAAATAGAATCAAATCAGATAGCATACTATCATATTGAGCAAGACTCTTATTATATCCGTGTATATCCCAAGCTTTCAAAATATAATATACAATCCAGTACTATACAATAATGGCCTCTAGGGCATATATCACTAACAAGTCGTATATGAGACTAAGATCAAATTAAATATTTTAATTAAGGATCGTTAGTCTTGCCGCGTGCATGTGCATCATAGAGTGTGCAAGTGCTTCGTATGGATTATTCATGCTTTCCCTTTTTGGGGTATACATAAGTATAGGGTGCACATGCATGTGGTGCGCATGTGGGTTAGATGTGCATCTGTATAGGATGCAAATCAAAGTAGGATGCACACTTATATGGGATGCGCATATGCGTATCACGCGACGCGCATCTGCATTAGTTGTGCACGTGATCTGTATGGGATGCGCACGTGAATATCACATGATGCGCATCATGTATATGATACGCAAATTGACATGGAAAATATCCTCCACATGTGCTCACGTGTATATCACGTGATGTGCACATTTATAGTTTACACCCTAAGCCAGGGTGCGCACTATATGATGCAGAAAGTTTTGTCTTTCAAAGAGATAGAGATCTCTATTGTTTGATTTAAAGTGCATTTATATGGTACACTGAAATTCAATGAAAGTAAAAACTTTCAAAAGAAGCACTAGTTTCAATCAATATTTTTTTATCATCTTTTAACAAGAGTTTTTATCCAAAGTCTTGGATCTTAGAATAGATCTCTCTTGAAACGCAATGGCCTTTTCGTATGAGAGATATAAACTCTAAGATTGTTTGAGCTTTATTATTATTATTTTTAAAGAAGCACTAGCTTCATTATGAAAAGAACTAGTTTTGATGAAAAAGAGAGGATCCTCTTCTTCTTTTTTGATTACCTAGTTGACTAGGGTTTTTTTAAGAGCTTCGATTCCTTTTTTTTTTGAAGAGAACAAAAGTTCAGAGAGTCAGAAGAAGAGTCCGTGAGAAATCCTAGCAAAAAGAAAGTTTTTTTTTTATTGTGAGAGCGTTCCTATTTATAAGAGAAGAATTCTTAAGGTTTGTTCCCAACAATCAGGTGAGTTTTTATTTCAATTTGATCTTAAAAGTTCCTAGTGCCCTTACCACTACACCTGCGACCAATGCGGAATCGAAAAACCAAAATTTTACGGCGAGCACCAGAAACTAATCTCTATCGATCGTTCCAAACACTAAAGTAGAAAACTAAGCATTCAAGGTTTAGAGATTAAAACCTTTGTCACTTGTTCAACCAACCATGGAAGATACTCCAAGCTCCTTGTAGGCCGTCGGAAACAAGTTTGAGAGATGACCGCCCTTACCGAAGATGATCCACCCGAAAGAATCGATCCAAGCTCTAGCTTCACCTAGTGAAGCAACTGACGCTCCAAGGTTGCTAGAAATGGAGTGTGGGGATATAGGATTTTTCCACTATCATTTTCACTTTCAAACTCAAGCTCAAGAGAGCATGCAAGAAGAAGGAGGAGAAAAGAGGAGAGAGAGTGTGTATGTGTTGAATGAATGAGAGAGGAGAGAAGAATGGCTTCATATATTTTTTAACCATCAAAGAAAATATCTCACAACTATTTTTCGATAAACAAATGAAGCCCATTCCACTCTACATGTACTCAACCATGCTCAAAACCACCTCTCCCTCCACCTTATTTCCTTGAATATTCATAAATAAATATTCACAAATGATGTGTCTTCTTTCTAGAAGTATTCCGTATAAATACGAAATACAATCCCGGTATATGTATCGAAATACAAATATACGTATTCGTATAAATATACGAATAGCCAAGAAAGAGAAAATGAATAGTGAACATAATGCTAGAATATATATATATATATATATATAAATTATTAAATCAAAACTAGATTTAATGATCCGGTTTAATCCTAAACCGGCTAGTATTATCAACCGTCCGATCAAAGTCCGTATAGTCAGTACACATATTTAATCGGACCCCTGCACGTACCAACGTACGATCTTTACATCATATCTCTTGAACCGGGAAACCCTCTTTGTCTGACTCTAAAGACTCGAAAATACGATGGTAGTGATTTACTTGATAAATCTAAAAACCATGAGCACGTCAGCGGCACTAGTTGTACGTAACGGCTACCCAGATATCTGCTGCAAGAGAGGTCGACAATCAATTCCGTCCGTACCCTACTGAGCCTGATGTAACAATGTCCGTACAGTCTGGTCTCTTCATTTAAGAGTATCGCATACCAGGTCTAGAGGGTGGATAACGTTAGACCCCTAATAACCCGATAAGTCGTGCCGGAATCAAGCTCATCACCAACAGAGAAACTAATGAACTTCTATCAGTAAATCTCATCCACCCTGACCACCGAATTAGGGTGATGACCAACCAAATATAGCGCGACATCGACTCCTAAAACCAGGAGAGATGAATCCTTGACAATCGCTCACTGCTTCCATGTGGCTCTGGACTATACCCAACTAAAAACTATTTGCACGACTCCTTTGAGCCATGGTAGGATAGTAATTTTAAGTACAGTGAGAACTCACACGGGACAAATGATGATCTCAGGTCAAAGAACTAACCTGTACTCATGCCACTAGAGAACTGCTATCTGATAATAGGTATAATACCATTTAGAAGTTTTCGGCGAGTCTGTCAAGTGTACTCACATTCAGTGAGCACCTGTATACTATCTTAAGTGACAAAACACCAATGGTTTGTGAGACAGGCCACCGCCCCTCGTCGGGGTCTAGAAACGTATACACTAGTCTACTCCGGAATATCGATACCCCGTCTCGAAACTCCTTCGACTAAGGACATCTAAAGATATACTTATGGACTACCTAGCCCACGTATATGATTGCCATCATAATTCTGGTATTCAACCAAGTATCCAACGGACTTCATCATTATGTATTAGCGACACGTAATAATAAGTAAAATATATACACATCAATGATAAAAACAAACCAGATAGCATACTATCATTTTGAGTAAAACTGTTCTTCCTATATATATCCTCCCTCAATTATCATAATCGCCTACATGCAATTACAATAATTGCCTTGAGGGCACTATATCCAACAGATCTTAATTGACCCATATCAATTTCTGGATGCATACACACCATTGGATCATTTCCAAAGATCAATCCGATTTGATCTGTCACGGTTGTTATTAAAAAAAAGATTTAAATTGATTTATATCAATTTAGTGTGCGTGCGAACCATTGGATCATTGATCTAGAGATCAATTTTGTTTGATAGAAGATTTTCTTCTAAAGGTATCTTAACCAAGTACATACGATGGCCTTTGCCGTGCGCACATGCCTTGCATGCGTCACATCACATGCGATGGATTTAACCGTGCGCACGTGCCTGGCCTTAGCCATGCGCACATGCCTTACAAGCGTCGCATCACATGCGATGGCCTTTGCCGTGCGCACGTGCCTTGCTTGTGTCGCATGCAATGGCCTTAACCGTGTGCATATGCCTTGTACATATTGCATCATATCTATTGGGTGAACCCTAAAAATGGGTGCGAACAAATGCCCCCCCACCGACTGTCCGCACGTGTCTTATACATATGTACATCAATGTTAACTTACGAACCGTTAGATCTGCTCCGAGATCTACAAGAAGTTGAACCGACATCAAAACCCTATGGGATAAACCATCGCCCCTTACGAGGTTAAGAAACGTATACGCTAGTCTAAAATGGAATACCGATGCCCAATCTTAATACTCCAATGACTAAAGACTTTTAAGGATGTGCTTATAGACTACCCAGGCCCCACTAATATGATCCCTACATAATCCTGGTAGTCAAGCAAAGATCCTATGGGTTTTATCATCATGTATTAGTGATACATTATAACAAGTAAAATATATACTCATGAATGATAAATGCAAACCATATAGCATACTACCATCTCGAGCAAGATTGTTCTTGGTATAGACCCTCCTTGAATTCAGTAATTGCATCCTGTAATTATGATAATTGCCTTGAGAGCACCTGTATCCAACAGAAGAATCACACCCTATTAGATATGGCATGCTCTATGATGAGTGATACTGAGTTACCTCTTTAATTTTGGGGGTATGCACTTCAGACAGCTGCATACTTATTGATTCAAGTTCTATCCAAATCCTTTTCTAAGACTACATATAAGATATGGAGTGGAAAGGGACCGTATCTTAAGTTTGTTAAGATATGGAGTTGTCCGGCTTATGTTAAACAACAAATCTTGGCAAACTCGAGACATGATCAGTTCTGTGCAAATTTATAAGATATCCTAAGAATTCCCTTGGGTATCTATTCTACCACGTTGAGAAACAAAAGGTGTTTGTTTCTTGACATGCCACCTTTTTAGAAAAGAATTTTTTTGCAAAAGAAATTAGTGGGAGCTCGGTATAACTGGAAGAGGTTCCAGAATCACAAACTGCCACTGAAAATTTAGTGGAACCTGTTGAGTCAATAGTTCTCGACGAGTCTCAACCACGCTACAGATCTAGTAGACGGCCTCATCTACCCAAGAGATACTACGGTTTTCTTGTAGACGGTGACAGGAAGGGTTGCATCATAGAGGATAATGATCCTACTAGTTTCAAGCAGGCCATCATGAGTGGAGACTCTGTGAAATGGCTGGACGCTATGCGATCCGAAATAAAATCCATGCATACCAACAAAGTATGGATTTTAGAGGTTGCTCTTGAAGGGGTAAATCCAATTTGTAGCAAATGGATCTTTGAAAAGAAGATCGGTGTAGATGGAAAGGTTGAGACCTTCAAAACTAGACTTGTAACAAAAGAATTTTGTCAAAAACCAGGTGTGGACTATGACAAAACCTTTTCTCATGTGGCTATGCTTAAGTTTATCTGGATCCTACTTTCCATTGTTGTCTTCCATGACTATGAAATCTGGCAAATAGACATCAAGACTGCTTTTCTAAATGGTGATTTAAAAGAAAGCATGTATATGACTCTACCAGATGGAATCATAGACAGTAGTAGCTGCAGAAAAGTGTGCAAGCTGCTTAAATCTATTTATGGATTAAAGCAAGTGTCGCGGAGTTGAAACATCTGTTTTAATATAGCAGTCAATGAGTTTGAATTCATCAAAAATATAAATAAACCATGCATCTATAAGAAGGTTGTAGGGAGTGTTGTCATATTCTTTGTATTATATGTGGCCAACATTCTCCTCATAGGAAACGATGTTCCTATGCTACAGTCGGTCAAACTATTATTTTCATAAAAGTTCTCCATGAAAGATCTGAGTGATGCTTTCTACATTCTGAGGATTAAGATCTATAGAGATATATCTAAAAGGATATTGGGATTGTCCCAGTCCATGTACATTGACACCATATTAAAGAGGTTTATTATGGAAGATTCCAAGCGTGGAATGATCTAAAAGGGTAATTTACCCGCCTCTTTAAAGAGAAGTCTCTTAAAACTGATGAGGAGAGGGCCCGCATGAGTGTTATATCCTATGCTTCGGCGGTGGGTTCTATCATGTATGTGATATTATTTACCAGACCAGATGTAGATTACGCACTTAATGTGGTAAGCAGGTATCAATCAAACCTAGGCAAGAAACATTAGACAGCTGTGAAGAACATTCTTAAGTACTTGTGAGGGACTAAAGATGTGTTCTTGGTGTATGGTAATGGAGACCACCAGATGGAGGGCTATATCGATTCGAGCTTCTAAAGTGACATCGATGACAGCAAGTCTGTCTCGGGTTATTTGTTTACCCTCTACGAAAGGGCGGTCTGTTGGAAGAGTTCCAAACAGGATACCGTCGCAGACTCGATGATGGAGGCTGAGTACATCGTTGTCAATGATACTGCAAAAGAGACTGTCTGGATGCGGAAGTTCATTTCAGATCTTGCTGTGGTTCCAAGCATTGTTGATCTAATACCTTTGTATTGTGATGACAATGGTGCTATGGCGTTAGCGAAGGAACCCCGGTCCATCAGCATTCCAGACACATTCTGAATCGGTATCACCTGAGCCAGGAGATAGTTACTTGCTGCAAGATAGAGATTCGGAGAGTAGACACAAAGAACAACACAACGGATCCACTCACCAAGGCCATATCTCATGCGCGGTGTGAGCGACTATTCGAGATGTCAGGTATGAGATACTGCAATAATTGACCTTAGTTCAAGTAAGAGATTGTTAGATATAGGTACCCTAGAGACAATTATTATGATTGTACTAGGGCTATATGTACAGAACATTCTTGTTCAATATGATAATATGCTATCTGGTTTACTTTATCTTTCATGTGTATATGTTTTACTTGATATTATGTATCGCTAATACATATTGATAAAGCCCTTATGATCCTTTCTTAAAAACCAGGATTATGATGAGATCATACTAATAGGACCTGGGTAGTCTACAAGCACATACTTAAATGTTCCTAGTCGTGATCGTATCGAGACGGGGCATCGATATTCCAAAGTAGACTTGTATATACGTTTCTTGACCCTGACCAGGACGGTACTTGGTCCTACAACCATTGGTGTTTTAAACCAAAGATTGTATATAGGTACTCATTGAAGAATGAGTACACCGAACTAACTCGCTGAGAACTCCTAGATGCTATTTTACCTATTGTCAGATAGCAGTTCTCTTATGAAAATGTTACATGGTATTCTATTGACCTGAGATCATCATAGTATTTTGTGTGTGTTCCCACTGTACTTTGATTACTACCCAACCACGGCTTTAAAGAGCCGTGCATACAAGTTTTAGTTAGGTACAATCCCGAAGCACATGGAGACAATGAGCGATCGAGATTGAATTCGACTCTCCCGATATAGGGAGTTGATGTCGTGTTGTGCATCATAGACTATAACTATAAGTCTCTAGCCAGGACGGTTGAGATAAACTGATAAGGGTTATCAGTTATATCTCGAATGGTTATAAGTTTCATACCAGCATAACTTATTGGGTTTTTGGGGTCTGACAGTTCCCACCCTCTAAACCCGGTATGCAACACTCTTTGATGAAGACACATGATCAGTCGAAAATATTGCATTTTTAACACGTCAATTTCCCTACTCTTTGTAATCATTTAAAGGTGTTTGGTATAAATATAGCACATATTAGCAATTTGTCTACAAAATACAAAATAACATGTGTTATACGTTATAACCGGCATTTTGAGGGAAATTGAGTGTTTATTATTACATGCATGATCTTTGTATATCAAACACTTATCTCGAGATTGTGTGCAGAAAATCCTTCAGGTTAAAGAGCCGGAATCACAAAAGTGCCGATAAAATACATCAATTCCAAGACTTGAGATCTTGCAGCAACCAAGAAAGAAATGTCAGATTCCAGGTATCAGAAGAAGATCCCAACATTGTCAGAAGAAGACCACAGAAATTTCATGCAGTGAGCCCATTATATGGCCGCGGATCCGCGGACGAGTTGGCCGATCCGCCGCGGTTCCGTGGCCTGGTTATCTCCTTGGCGCTCCAAAATCCTCTGGAATATTCCATGTAACAACCCTAGCTTCCAGAAGACTCTCAAAGACCACGTGGCTTCTTCCAGAAGGCTCTGCATAACAAACTCACTCTAGAATATTCCTTGCAACAACCTTATTCTAGAAGGATCCCTCCAACAACCTTATTCTAGAAGCCTCCTTCCAACAACCTTCCTCTAGAATATTCCCTCTAACAATCTCATTCTAGAATATTCCCTCCAACAAACTTCTTCTAGAAGACTTTCCTTAACAACCTAGTTTTGGAGGGAAGATTCAAATGAGTGGTTATAAAAATGGAACTAGATATAGGGTTTGGAGGTTGTTGAATTTGGAGGGAAATCAAAATTGTAGTGAGATCCAAATCAATTCTAAATCAAATTGAGTGACACAATTTGATCCAAATCAAGATCCACCGAGTACCGAACCAAAGCAAGCCTTCAACGAGCCTTTTGAAGCGACGCCGATCTTCATCCGAGCAAGAGATTCACGACGATCCGCGACTCATGAAGACGATGCGAAGCTAGTTTCGACGATTGAGTTCTCTCCTCAAAATCTTGTAATCTTTGAGTGAATTGTAACGAAACATCGATTAAATAAAAGGTGAAAATTCTTGATCTTGCTTTTCTTTACATTTGAGCATTATGAAGAGTTATCAATTCTTGATTGTTTTCTTTTTCATGATGTTCGAGTGAAAACTCCGCTTGTGGAGGAATCGAGAAAATAGATAGATGATGATTAAATTCTTGAACGATTCTTAAGTCTTATGAGTTTTATAAACTTTAGAAAATTGAATCATCGACAACCTAATTTGAGCGAGATACTTTCTTGAATATTTTCGCTCCAAATTAGAGATCAACGATCGATGATTGAATTTCCTAGAGGCTAGAATTTGAATGCTAATCAACGAAATGACAAGGGATAGAAAGAGAAACCCTAGTTTCTTCAATAGATCCCTAATTCTCGTTGATCGTCATCGATCTAGCAACAAATCATCGATATATAAGAATTTGTAAACATAAGTATTCATCATCACTATCAATTGGATCGATTCCTACAAGCCTCTTTACAAATCTTGATAATTCATTCGATTTGGACATCTTCTTGAACTTTATTGATTCTTGATTTTAGATCTAGTTCTTTATGATTCTTGAAACTAAATTTCACAAATCTTGAATCAATTTTCTTGCAATTTTCTTTTCTTTTTTCATTTTGACCCATCTAAAACAAAATCGATCAAAACACACATCTCAGTGGACGATCCGTATTCATTAACGCGTTACATCGACACCGTTAATTGATTGCAGTATAAATTTCTTTGGTTGTAAAACATTTCCAAATACACACGAAGATATGATCAATCAGATGGCGTCGTTTCCGGGGATGTGTGCTATTTTGTTCGTTTTTGTTATTTGAGTTGAAAAATTATTATTCCATCATAATTTTTAGATCAAATTCGCATCAAGTGCTTAACGATTAGTTGTGAATTTTTGCGAGGGAATCTGGAATTATTGTAGCAGTGCGATCAAGATTCAGAGAAGTTCTACAAATTCTAGAGGAGTACCGGAAGCTATAGGAAAATTTTGAAACCCTAAGTCCTCCTTTCCACCGCGGTTCCGCGGCCAATGGTTGGTTTTTGCGGCGGTTCCGCCGCCGTTTAGGCGATTCAGTGCTCCAATTTTCTCAGGTATATCTCTGACTTTCTTATCTTCTCTCCGATCTTCTCCAATAACCATTTTCTGCAGGATTCTTTGCAAAACTCGCAGCGCCGCTAAAAGAAAAATTTGTTGCGTGTTTTGATCTTGGTTGTTTCCATATTTTAATACAGAAATTAAGGGGCAAAGACCAAATTCAGATTAGGTGGGGAGTTCATTACCCTTCCTAAGCCCCAAAAATCACAAAACTTGCATCCGCATCACCCTCATTAACTAAAAAATATCTAGACAAGACTCTAAAGACCGTTGCGCTCACTTTGGACAGAAGGAGGCCGTGGGTAATCTATTGCTTATCCGCGTTTCTTTTGTGGTGTTTAAGGCAAGTGTGTCTAAGGCAAGTGGTTACTTAATTAGGCCCACTACTTACGTACTGGAGAACCTCCCACTTACCTGGCACTTACATGGCCACAGAAGGGGCAAAGAGGCAGTAGAGCATTTATCCTGCGATTTGTCTTCTGGAAGTTTAGGAGCGGTCTAGTGACTTGAACTAGGTGACCATTAGATCTAGGGTGGTTTGTGCATTTTTGTGATTTGATTTTTCAAAACCCGTATTTTTCAAAACAAACACTAACCAACTTTTCCTCTAATTATCACCAACGCTGCCACTTGTGCTATAACCATTTAGCACATGTTAGGCTGGACACGGGATTCTATTTCCCGTATTGTCCGTGTTTCTTTTATCGACCCCAGAGTCGGTAATTCTTCGTCTTCTTTCCCACCACCCACCATGACCGCGATGGACGGATATCCATCAAACTTTAACTCCACTCTGCCACCGCCCGCAGGTGTGCAGAATCCTCCATGCATTTCTCTCCAAGAGAGATGCTATCCTACACGTGTTCCCCTTCCCACCTGTCTTTCCATACAACCAGCCAATGGGGACAATTTCGAAATTAAACCCAAATTCATCAAACTTTTACCCAAATTTCACAGGCTCGAGTCTGAAGATGCATACATTTTTATCACCAAATTCGAAAACGTATGTGCTTTGATGGGTAATTCACAACTGTCTATGGATGCTATGCATTTACGTCTTCTCACATTCACTTTGTGCGATTTAGCCAAGAAGTGGCTTTACAACAGACCCACACATTCTATTTCAAAAAGGGATGAATTTGTTGTAGCATTCCTTTCCCAATCATAAGACCGCCCGTATTCGGAGCGAAATCTTCAAATTTACCCAACTTCCCAATGAACCATTTTGGAAATGCTTCGAATGGTTCAAGGATCTTCTTTTACAATGCCCTCATCACGGAATTCTTAGATAGGATTTGTGTCGTATTATCTATGAGGGTATTGATTTCACAACAAAACAGATGCTTGAAACCATGTGGCATTCCCAATTCCTATCTAAAAATGATGGTGAAACTTGGAAATATTTAGAAGATTTAGCTCAAAAGACATTACAATGGGAAAGTCTTAGACCACCATTGTCTGGGGAAGATATCAATCAGCTCGATGTTTCCGTCATAATGAGAGCCGAAAAGGCCGCAATGCAAAGGAAGCTCGACGCTATAGAAAACAAAATCTCTTCAGCTTCCCTAAACCAATACACACTTCCCAAAATGGTGTGTAGCTGCTGTTCAAACCCATCACATTTGACGGAAGAATGTCTTTTGAATGTACCGTTTCAAGATCACACTAATGCTGCATTTCAGCAAAAACCTGGAAACGATCCTTCTTCTTCCTCATATAATCAAGATTGGAGGAATCACCCTGATCTTTCTTGGATCCAACACCAAACTCAATACGCGGATCCAAACCAGAATAACTTTCAATGGGTCCCTCCACCCCAACAGCAAGCACCACAACCGAGTCGGCACCCCTTTTAACCACAACATTTTCAAAACCCGGCCAACAACTTTGATCCTTTTTCTTCCGGAACCAATAATACCTCTTCACTCGAACAAACCAAGAAAAATTTCATGCAAGTTACGGGAAATTTTCAGTCTTCCTTTGATGACATAAAAAGGAACTCTGCCTTCCAAGGTGAGATTATTAAATCGATGGAAGCACAAATCGCACAACTGACTGCAGCAATGAGTGCTAGAAAGAAAGGGAATCTTCCAGCTCAACCTTTACCTGATCATGGACCTTCACATTACACTAATATGGATACACTTACCACGTTGAGATCTGGAAGAGTGCTAGACAATCATGTGGGTGAACAAATTGATAATGATGAATTGATCATTAACACCCCGGCTTCCACTCCCATTTCTACTTCTTACCCTATTTCGTCTAGTTTACCTTCTTCTTCCGAGCCTATTCTCCATTTTCCTAAAGGCTCGAACCCTCCACCCACCTCATCCTTTCCACCACCACAAACTTCTCCACAAATGTTGGACCCAACACTTATTGATAAAGCTCCATTTCCGGACAGATTGAGGGCCAACAAACCCAATGCCCAAATGGAGAAGCTTGTGGACATGTTTAAGGAAGTTAACATCAACATCCCTCTCCTAGATGTTATACGACAAGTTCCATCCTATGTGAAAATTCTTAAGAACTTGTGCACTAGGAAGAAGAAGACTCAAGTGCCGAAAAAAGTGTTCATGTCGAGTACCTGGCTGTCCTACTATTTATATTTCTATTAGGGATAAACAAATTAACCGTACTTTACTTGACCTTGGCGCTGGTGTTAACTTGCTTCCATATTCAGTCTATGAGCAACTAGGTATCGGAGTGTTAAAGCCCTCGAACATAACTCTCCAGATGGCCGACCGATCAATCACCAAACCTAGGGGTGAACTTGAGGATGTGTTGATAAAAATCGGGGAATTTGTATTCCCTGTGGATTTTATTGTTCTTGATACACAGCCTGTAGTGAACCCATGGAACCAAATTCCGGTGATTCTAGGTCGTCCCTTTTTGGATACTTCCAACGCTGTAATCAACTGTAGAAACGGCTCTATGAACCTATCTTTCGGGAATAAGTCAATTGATCTCTACATTTACAAGTTGGGAAGTCAACCCTCCGATCCTCATGCTCGAGTCTAATCTGTCGAATTAATGGATGTCGACAGCAGCGAATTTGATCAGCTTCACGGTACAGATCCAGACTTTCTTTATACGTTATTGTTTGACCCAGATATGTATTATATACATATGGACCCTTCTTTCGAGTTGTCCGGATCAACATCTAACGTCGATTATGAACCTTTTCTAGAGTCTGAGTATCATCCTGTTCTTTCAAATGAGAATATTCTTCAGGATATTGATGAAAGCTTCAAGGAAATATTCGCTGATAGACTTGCATTCTTAGCAGACACGGGTGTTGAGATGAATCATCTCCAAAACAAAGAAATTGAACCTCCACCCCTTCTTCTTGACAATCACAAGAATGCAAGTAATCCATCACAATCACTGTGTCTTCTCTCCAAAAGGAGACGCAAATCCTTTCTTTTACACCACTTATTTTTTCCCCACTTCTTCTTGGCTCTTTTCAACTTGTTCTTCCACCAACCGGTGCACTAACATTGATAAAATCTTCGAATGGTTCGTGTTGACTTTCGGTCTTTGTAAGGCTTTGCATTGACCAGTAACTTTGACCCCCTCTTATGATTTTAAAAGATTAACATTGTTTAACTCAAGTTTTGGGGGGAGGGGGTATTTTTGGCTCTTGAAAATAACTGTTGTCCTCAATATTGTGAGCCAAAAATAAGTTTAGGGGAGGATTTTCACTTTAATATATTTTGCCCCCGTTAATAAATGTCCTCCTAAACTTACAGGTTTTTGAGGTTTAGCAGAAGACAATAGTGAGGGCACTGTTGAAAACAAGTTTGGGGGAGATTTGTGCTTATTTACTCATCACTTCACATACTTTGCATAAGCACAAAACATATAAAAAAATTAAAATATAAATTTTTTTTTTACATAAAAGATAATAAAAGATTAGATAGTGAAAAATTACATCCAAAAGATTAGAAAAATTTAAGAAAACCAAGAAAATTAGAAATTTTCTTAAACGAAATAGTAATAAGTAGTTATGAGCCGTTGTCCCAAGGGTTAGTAAGATGAGAGAAGTCATTAATCTGAGGATAAAAATAAGTTTGAAAAATAGTTCCTATTCTAGAAACCAAACATTTGAATGTTGATACCCTACTATACGCACTTACACACGTCTTGAAATTCGGGATAGTAGAGAATACCTTGAAATGCTCTTGTCTAAAAGGCAAAGTATGAAGGAAATAATAAATGAATAAAAAAATATATAAATGGTGAAGAAAAATGAACACTGGTTTTCTTATCACCAAGGCAGCAATAAAAAAATATAGCAAGGTTGCTTCATCACCTAGTGCCTTAGACCAACTAGTCTGGGAGTCACTGCTAAGCCTCAGGTGGTGCAAGACGAAGAAAATACTAATACTCATAATAAGCAAGCACATGAGTAATCGGTCGGTTAGTATCTCAAGAAGTATTAACGGTAGCATGAAAAATGTGTGAGCAAATCCATCTAAATATTCATCAAATTAAAAAATACTGAGGTAGATGGACAAGAGTATGATAGCTTGAATTGAATTCTCCGAGTGTAGGGATGTCTTTTACACACATGTAGGGTTATATGATCGATATTTGGAAGAAAGGTAGGAATGAAGAATAATGACGATATTTTATTGAGGGATGATGTGATTTCTAACATCTTTTCATGACTATTAAGATAGGGTTCATGACAACCGAAAAGCTAGTATAGTTGGAAACTCTAATTTTCAAAATCTTTCTTTTAAAATTCTTATCTTTATATGTAATTTTCACGGTCTTCCTTTTTTTATTGGATTTTGTGGGTGCAATCCGCTGAAAACCCTCAGGAGACAACACTCCTCCTCCTAGGGACACCTAGAGGTTTAAAGGCTTGTTGCTCGTGCTCAGCGCAATCGTGTTGCCAACGAAAGTGTGCTAGTTAGTTTTTCTTTTTCTTATATTTTCTCATTCTTTCTAATAAAACAAATTTGCTCGAGACGACCAAAATTAAGTTTGAGGGAATTTGATCAGTCGAAAATATTGCATTTTTAACACATCAATTTCCCTACTCTTTGCAATCATCTAAAGGTGTTTGGTATAAATATAGCACATATTAGCAATTTGTCTGCAAAATACCAAATAACATGTGTTATATGTTATAACCGACATTTTGAGGGAAATTGAGTGTTTATTATTACATGCATGATCTTTGTATATCAAACACTTGTCTCGAGATTGTGTGCAGAAAATCCTTCAGGTTAAAGAGCCGGAATCACAAAAGTGCCGATAAAATGCATCAATTCCAAGACTTGAGATCTTGCAGCAACCAAGAAAGAAATGTCAGATTTCAGGTATCAGAAGATCCCAACATTGTTAGAAGAAGACCACAAAAATTTCATGCAGTGAGCCCATTATATGGCCGCGGATCCGCGGCCGAGTTGGCCGATCCACCGCGGTTCCGCGGCCTGGTTATCTTCTGGGCGCTCCAAAATCCTCTGGAATATTCCCTGTAACAACCCTAGCTTCCAGAAGACTCTCAAAGACCACGTGGTTTCTTCCAGAAGGCTCTGCATAACAAACTTACTCTAGAATATTCCTTGCAACAACCTTATTCTAAAAGGCTCTCTCCAACAACCTTATTTTAGAAGCCTCCTTCCAACAATCTTCCTCTAGAATATTCCTTCTAACAAGCACATTCTAGAATATTCCCTCCAACAAACTTCTTCTACAAGACTCTCTCTAACAACCGAGCTTTGGAAGGAAGATTCAAATGAGTGCTTATAAAAATGGATCTAGATCCAGGGTTTGGAGGTTGTTGATTTTGGAGGGAAATCAAAATTGTAGTGAGATCCAAATCAACTCTAAATCAAATTAAGTGACACAATTTGATCCAAATCAAGATCCACCGAGTACCGAACCAATGCAAGCCTTCAACGAGCCTTTTGAAGCGACGCCGATTTTCATCCGAGCAAGAGATTCACGACGATCCGCGACTCACGAAGACGATGCGAAACTAGTTTCGACGATTGAGTTCTCTCCTCAAAATCTTGTAATCTTTGAGTGAATTGTAACGAAACGTCGATTAATTAAAAGGTGAAAATTCTTGATCTTGCTTTTCTTTACATTTGAGCATTATGAAGAGTTATCAATTCTTGATTGTTTTCTTTTTCATCAAGTTTGAGTGAAAACTCCGCTTGTGGAGGAATCGAGAAAATAGATAGATGATGATGATTAAATTCTTGAACGATTATTAAGTCTTATGAGTTTTGTAAACTTTAGAAAATTGAATCATCGACAACCTAATTTGAGCGAGTTGCTTTCTTGAATGTTTTCGCTCCAAATTAGAGATCAACGATCGATGATTGAATTTCCTAGAGGCTAGAATTTGAATGCTAATCAACGAAAGGACAAGGATAGAAGGAGAAATCCTAGTTTCTTCAATAGATCCCTAATTCTCGTTGATCGTCATCGATCTAGTAACAAATCATCGATAGATAAGAATTTGTAAACATAAGTATTCATCATCACTATCAATTGGATCGATTCCTACAAGCCTCTTTACAAATCTTGATAATTCATTCGATTTGGACATCTTCTTGAACTTTATTGATTCTTGATTTTAGATCTAGTTCGTTATGATTCTTGAAACTAAATTTCACAAATCTTGAATCAATTTTCTTGCAATTTTCTTTTATCTTTTCATTTTGACCCATCTAAAACAAAATCGATCAAAACACACATCTCAATGGACGATCCGTATTTATTAACGCGCTACATCAACACCGTTAATTGATTGCAGTATAAATTTCTTTGGTTGTGAAACATTTCCAAATACACACGAAGATATGATCAATCAGATGGCGTCGTTTCCGGGGATGTGTGCTATTTTGTTCGTTTTTGTTATTTGAGTTGAAAAATTATTATTCCATCATAATTTTTAGATCAAATTCGTATCAAGCGCTTAACGATTAGTTGTGAATTTTTGCGAGGGAAACTGGAATCATTGTAGCAGTGCGATCAAGATTCAGAGAAGTTCTTCAAATTCCAGAGGAGTACCGGAAGCTACAGGAAAATTTTGAAACCCTAAGTCCTCCTTTCCACCGCGGATCCGCGGCCAATGGTTGGTTATTGCGGCGGTTCCGCTGCCGTTTAGGCGATTCAGTGCTCCAATTTTCTCAGGTATATCTCTGCCTTTCTTATCTTCTCTCCGATCTTCTCCAATAACAATTTTCTGCAGGATTCTTTGCAAAATTCGCAGCGCCGCTAAAAGAAAAATTTGTTGCGTGTTTTGATCTTGGTTGTTTGCATATTTTAATACGGAAATTATGGGACAAAGACCAAATTCAGATTAGGTGGGGAGTTCATTACCCTTCCTAAGCCCCAAAAATCACAAAACTCGCATCCGCATCACCCTCATTAACTAAAAAATATCTAGACAAGACTCTAAGAACCGTCGCGCTCACTTAGGACAGAAGGAGGTCGTGGGTAATCTATTGCTTATCTGCGTTTCTTTTGTGGTGTCTAAGACAAGTGTGTCTAAGGCAAGTGGTTACTTAATTAGGCCCACTACTTACGTAGTAGAGAACCTCCCACTTACCTGGCACTTACCTGGCCACAGAAAGGGAAAAGAAGCAGTAGAGGATTTATCCTGCGATTTGTCTTCTGGACGTCTAGGAGCGGTCTAGTGACTTGACCCAGGTGACCATTAGATCTAGGGTGGTTTGTGCATTTTTGTGATTTGATTTTTCAAAACCCGTATTTTTCAAAACAAACACCAACCAACTTTTCCTCTAATTATCACCAACGCTGCCACTTGTGCTACAACCATTTAGCACATGTTAGGCTGGACACGGGATTCTATTTCCCGTCTTGTCCGTGTTTCTTTTATCGACCCCAGAGTCGGTAATTCTTCGTCTTCTTTCCCACCACCCACCACGACCGCGATGGACGGATATCCATCAAACTTTAACTCCACTCTGCCACCGCACGTAGGTGTGCAGAATCCTCCATGTATTTCTCTCCAAGAGAGATGCTAGCCTACACGTTTTCCCCTTCCCACCCGTCTTTCTATACAACCAGCCAATCGGGACAATTTCGAAATTAAACCCCAATTCATCAAACTTTTACCCAAATTTCGCGGGCTCGATTCTGAAGACGCATACGTTTTTATCACCGAATTCGAAAACGTATGTGCTTTGATGGGTAATTCATAACTGTCTATGGATGCTATGCGTTTACGTCTTCTCCCAATCACTTTGTGCGATTTAGCCGAGAAGTGGCTTTATAACACAACCGCACATTCTATTTCAAAATGGGATGAATTTGCTGTAGCATTCCTTTCCCAATCATAAGACCGCCCGTATTCGGAGCGAAATCTTCAAATTTACCCAACTTACCAATGAACCATTTTGGAAATGCTTTGAATGGTTTAAGGATCGTCTTTTACAATGCCCTCATCACGGAATCCCTAGATGGGATTTGTGTTGAGTTATCTATGAGGGTATTGATTTCACAACAAAACAGATGATTGAAACCATGTGGCATTGCCAATTCCTATCTAAAGATGATGGTGAAACTTAGAAATATCTAGAAGATTTAGCTCAAAACACATTACAATTGGAAAGTCTTAGACCACCATCGTCTGGGAAGGTATCAATCAGCTCGATGTTTCCGTCACAATGAGAGCCGAAATGGCCGCAATACAAAGGAAGCTCGACGCTATAGAAAACAAAATCTCTTCAGCCTCCCTAAACCAATACACACTTCCCAAAATGGTGTGTAGCTGCTGTTCAAACCCATCACATTTGACGGAAGAATATCCTTTGATGTACCGTTTCAAGGTCACACTAATGCTGCATTTCAGCAAAGACCTGGAAGATCCTTCTTCTTCCTCATATAATCAAGATTGAAGGAATCACCCTGATCTTTCTTGGATCCAACACCAAACTCTATACACGGATCCAAACCAAAATAACTTTCAATGGGTCCCTCCACCCCAACAGCAAGCACCACAACCGAGTCAGCACCCCTTTCAACCACAACATTTTCAAAACCCGGCCAACAACTTTGATCTTTTTTCTGCCGGAACCAATAACACCTCTTCACTCGAACAAACCATGAAAAATTTCATGCAAGTTACGGAAAATTTTCAGTCTTCCTTCGATGACATAAAAGGAACTCTGCCTCCCAAGGTGAGATTATTAAATCGATGGAAGCACAAATCGCACAACTGACTGCAGCAATGAATGCTAGAAAGAAAGGGAATCTTCCAGCTCAACCTTTACCTGATCGTGGACCTTCACATTACACTAATGTGGATGCATTTACCACGTTGAGATCTGGAAGAGTGCTAGACAATCATGCGGGTGAACAAATTGATAATGATGAATTGATCATTAACACCCCGGCTTCCACTTCCACTCCCACTTCTACTTCTTACCCAATTCCGTCTAGTTTACCTTCTTCTTCCGAGAATATTCTCCATTTTCCCAAAGGCTCGAACCCTCCACCCAACTCATCCTTTCCACCACCACAAACTTCTCCATAAATGTTGGACCCATCACTTATTGATAAAGCTCCATTTCCGGACAGATTGAGGGCCAACAAACCCAATGCCCAAATGGAGAAGCTTGTGGATATGATTAAGGAAGTTAACATCAACATCCCTCTCCTAGATGCTATACAACAAGTTCCGTCCTATGCGAAAATTCTTAAGAACTTATGCACTAGGAAGAGAAAGACTCAAGTGCCGAAAAAAGTGTTCATGTCGAGTACTGTAGACACAGCTTTTTCCCAACAATTACCAAGGAAACGTAAGGACCCTGGCTGTCCTACTATTTCTATTTCTATTGGGGATAAATAAATTAACCGTGCTTTACTTAACCTTGGCGCTGGTGTTAACTTGCTTCCATATTCAGTCTATGAGCAACTAGGTATCGGAGTGTTAAACCCCTCGAACATAACTCTCCAGATGGCCGACCGATCAATCACCAAACCTAGGGGTGAACTTGAGGATGTGTTGATAAAAATCGGGGAATTTGTATTCCCTGTGGATTTTATTGTTCTTGATACACAGCCTGTAGTGAACCCACGGAACCAAATTCCGGTGATTCTAGGTCGTCCCTTTTTGGATACTTCCAACGCTGTAATCAACTGTAGAAACGGCTCTATGAACTTATCTTTCGGGAATAGGTCAATTGATCTCAACATTTACAAGTTGGGAAGTCAACCCTCCGATCCTCATGCTCGAGTCTGTTCTGTCGAATTAATGGATGTCGACAGCAGCGAATTTGATCAGCTTCACGGTACAGATCCAGACTTCCTTTATACGTTGTTGTTTGACCCAGATATGTATCATATACATACGGACACTTTTTTCGAGTTGTCCGGGTCAACATCTAACGTCGATTATGAACCTTTTCTGGAGTCTGGGTATCATCCTATTCTTTCAAATGGGAATATTCTTCAGGATATTGATGAAAGCTTCAAGGGAATATTCGCTGATAGACTTGCATTCTTAGCAGACACGAGTGTTGAGATGAATCATCTTCAAAACAAAGAAATTGAACCTCCACCCCTTCTTCTTGATAATCACAAGAATGCAAGTAATCCATCACAATCACTGTGTCGTCTCTCCAAAATGAGACGCAAATCCTTTCTTTTACACCACTTATCTTTTCCCCACTTCTTCTTGGCTCTTTTCAACTTGTTCTTCCACCAACCGTTGCACTAACACTGATAAAATCTTCGAATGGTTGGTGTTGACTTTCGGTCTTTGTAAGGCTTTGCATTGACCAGTAACTTTGACCCCCTCTTGTGATTTTAAAAGATTAACATTGTTTAACTCAAGTTTGGGGGGGGGTGTATTTTTGGCTCTTGAAAATAACTGTTGTCCTCAATATTGTGAGCCAAAAATAAGTTTGGGGGAGGATTTTCACTTTAATATATTTTGCCTCCGTTAATAAATTTCCTCCCAAACTTACAGGTTTTTGAGGTTTAGCAGAAGACAATAGTGAGGACACTGTTGAAAACAAGTTTGGGGGAGATTTGTGCTTATTTACTCATCACTTCGCATACTTTGCATACGTACAAAACATATAAAAAAATGGAAATATATTTTTTTTTTACATAAATAAGATAATAAAAGATTAGATTGTGAAAAATTATATCCAAAAGATTAGAAAAATTTAAGAAAACCAAGAAAATTAGAAGTTTTCTTAAACGAACTAGTAATAAGTAGTTATGAGCCGTTGTCTTAAGGGTTAGTAAGATGAAAGAAGTCACTAATCTGAGAATAAAAATAAGTCTGAAAAATAGTTCCTATTCTAGAAACCAAACATTTGAATGTTGATATCCTACTATACGCACTTACACACGTCTTGAAACTCGGGATAGTAGAGGATACCTTGAAATGTTCTTGTTTAAAAGAAAAAGTATGAAAGAAATAATAAATGAATAAAAAAATATAGAAATGGTGAAGAAAAATGAACACTGGTTTTGTTATCACCAAAGTAGCATTAAAAAAATATAGCGAGGGTGCTTCATCATCTATTGCCTTAGACCAACTGGTCTGGGAGTCACTGCTAAGCCTTAGGTGGTGCAAGACGAGGAAAATACTAATACTCCTAATAAGCAAATACATGAGTAATTGATCGGTTAGTACCTCAAGAAGTATTAACGGTCGCATGAAAAATGTGTGAGCAAATCCATTTAAATATTCATCTAATTAAAAAGTATTGAGGTAGATGGACAAGAGTATGATAGCTTGAATTGAATTCTCCGAGTGTAGGGATGTCTTTTACATACACGTAGGGTTATATGATCGATGTTTGGAAGAAAGGTAGGAATAAAGAATAATGACGATGTTTTATTGAAGGATGATGTGATTTCTAACATCTTTTCATGACTATTAAGATAGGGCTCATGACAACCAAAAAGCTAGTATAGTTGGAAACTCTAATTTTCAAAGTCTTTCTTTTACAATTCTTATCTTTATATGTAACTTTCACGGTCTTCCTTTTTTTATTGGATTTTGTGGGTGCAATCCGCTGAAAACCCTCAGGAGACAACACTCCTCCTCCTAGGGACACCTAGAGATTTAAAGGCTTGTTGCACGTGCTCAGCGCAATCGTGTTGCCTACGAAAATGTGCTAGTTAGTTTTTGTTTTTCTTATATTTTCTCCTTCTTTCTAATAAAACATGTTTGTTCGAGACGACCAAAATTAAGTTTGGGGGAATTTGATCAGTCGAAAATATTGCATTTTTAACACATCAATTTCCCTACTCTTTGCAATCATCTAAAGGTGTTTGGTATAAATATAACACATATTAGCAATTTGTCTGCAAATTACCAAATAACATGTGTTATACGTTTTAACCGACATTTTGAGGGAAATTGAGTGTTTATTATTACATGCATAATCTTTGTATATCAAACACTTGTCTCGAGATTGTGTGCAGAAAATCCTTCAGGTTAAAGCGCCGGAATCACAAAAGTGCGGATAAAATGCATCAATTCCAAGTCTTGAGATCTTGCAGCAACCAAGAAAGAAAAGTCACATTTCAGGTATCAGAAGAAGATCCCAACATTGTTAGAAGAAGACCACAGAAATTTCATGCAGTGAGCCCATTATATGGCCTCGGATCCGCGGCTGAGTTGGCCGATCCGCCGCGGTTCCGCGGCCTGGTTAGCTCCTTGGAGCTCCAAAATCCTCTGGAATATTCCCTGTAACAACCCTAGCTTCCAGAAGACTCTCAAAGAACACGTGGCTTCTTCCAAAAGGCTCTGCATAACAAACTCACTCTAGAATATTCCTTGCAACAATCTTATTCTAGAAGGCTCCCTCTAACAACCTTATTTTAGAAGCCTCCTTCCAACAACCTTCCTCTAGAATGTTCCCTCTAACAAGCTTATTCTAGAATATTCCCTCCAACAAACTTCTTCTAGAAGACTCTCTCTAACAACCTAATTTTGGAGGGAAGATTCAAATGAGTGGTTATAAAAATGGATCTAGATCTAGGGTTTGGAGGTTGTTGAATTTGATGGGAAATCAAAATTGTAGTGAGATCCAAATCAACTCTAAATCAAATTGAGTGACACAATTTGATCCAAATCAAGATCCACCGAATACCGAACCAAAGCAAGCCTTCAACGAGCCTTTTGAAGCGACGCCGATCTTCATCCGAGCAAGATATTCACGACGATCCGCGACTCACGAAGACGATGCGAAGCTAGTTTCGACGATTGAGTTCTCTCCACAAAATCTTGTAATCTTTGAGTGAATTGTAACGAAACGTCGATTAAATAAAAGGTGAAAATTCTTGATCTTGCTTTTCTTTACATTTGAGCATTATGAAGAGTTATCAATTCTTGATTGTTTTCTTTTTCATGATATTTGAGTGAAAACTCCGCTTGTGGAGGAATCGAGAAAATAGATAGATGATGATGATTAAATTCTTGAACGATTCTTAAGTCTTATGAGTTTTGTAAACTTTAGAAAATTGAATCATCGACAACCTAATTTGAGCGAGATGCTTTCTTGAATGTTTTTGCTCCAAATTAGAGATCGACGATCGATGATTGAATTTCCTAGAGGCTAGAATTTGAATGCTAATCAACGAAATGACAAGGAATAGAAGGAGAAACCCTAGTTTCTTCAATAGATCCCTAATTCTCGTTGATCGTCATCGATCTAGCAACAAATCATGGATAGATAAGAATTTGTAAACATAAGTATTCATCATCACTATCAATTGGATCGATTCCTACAAGCCTCTTTACAAATCTTGATAATTCATTCGATTTGGACATCTTCTTGAACTTTATTGATTCTTGATTTTAGATCTAGTTCTTTATGATTCTTGAAACTAAATTTCACAAATCTTGAATCAATTTTCTTGCAATTTTCTTTTATCTTTTCATTTTGACTTATCTAAAACAAAATCGATCAAAACACACATCTCAGTGGACGATCCGTATTCATTAACGCGCTACATCGACACCGTTAATTGATTGCAGTATAAATTTCTTTGGTTGTGAAACATTTCCAAATACACACGAAGATATGATCAATCAACACAGGACTGTACGATGATTGTCAATGATAAGCTCTGTTGGATACGGTTGAGTTTGCAAGTCGACCTTTCTTTTGACATATACCTGGATAGCTGTTACGTACAGCTAGTGCCGCTGATGTGCTTATGGTTTATGAATATGATCTAGTAACTCACTGCCAGCGTATTGTTGAGTTTTTAGAGTCCTCACATAGAGGGTTTCACCTCTCAGGGGAAACGATATAGTGTGCATATATTGATACGTGCAGGAGTTCGATTAAATACGTATATGTGATACACATGCATTAATTGAATGTTTAATAATACTAGCCGGTTATTTTAGAGCACGCAATTTAATTCAAGTGTTGACTTAAAACCATATGAGCATGCAATTTTATACTCTCTCTCTATTGTATTTTGTATAGGATGCATAATACAATTATATGTATAGGATACATATACACTCTTTTCTAGTAGTGCCATGCTTGCATGTGGAGGGGTGTGGGCAAGTGGGTACCACTTGGAGAGATAAGGATTCATCCCCTCTTTCCAATATATGATAGAAGAGAGAGAAAAGGGAATGAATCCATCTCAGTCTCCATTTTATTTTTCTCTCTCATGAGTTGAGATCCTAAAGAAATAATTGAGAGAAGAGAGAGAAAGAGAGAGAGAGAGAGAGAGAGAGTTTACTACATCTTCTTCCTCTCCATTCTACCAAAATTGTGAGAGCAAGTTGCTTCACAAAAGAAGTGTTCTTTGTAGAGTTGAAGCTTGGGTTAGAGTTTTTTTCGAAGTGGATCATCTTCGGTAAGGAGGTCCGTGATCAAGCTCGATCCCGCAACTGAGGAGCTTATCTATGGTCTTCTAATTGTGTGTGGACATGCTTCAATGGTTGTAGCACCCCTCTAAACCCTAGTTTAGTTTAGTTAGCTCTCGTATCTTGTGCAATTGCTAGTATTTGGATGATTTTGGGTATAGTTTGTGGTGCTAAGTCTTGAAATTTTTTTTCTTTATTTCCGCCGCGGTTCGCAGATATTGCGGCTCTAGCACCATATCCTTACGGTTGCTAGAGTGGTAAGGACAAGGGACGTGGGATAATGGTAGGAATCATACCTAGGAAAGACTAAGCAGTTGGGGCACCCGTTGAAGTTAGATTTGCCTGTGCTATGATCTGGAATGGGGGGAAGGCGATTCATCATAAAATATCCTTCCTTCTTTTGAGATAGATGTGACTCCCAGAGAATCTTTAAGGGCTCGAAAAATCTCACGTTTATAAAATCAGATGAGGAATCACCAATAGATGTACCTGAAGACGCATTCTAACGCTAGCGAAAGCCCTTACGGCTTGTTCTTAAGTTCCATGTCAGATTGAGAGTTCAGACCATAAAAAATCCACTCCTTAACCACAAGGGAAAAGCCTTCTTTTTCTATTGGAATACTTAATCAAGCATAGGTTAGGAGCAAGCACAGGTCAGGGTACAGCAGTAGGAAGGCGTAGTCTTGCCAAAACAGAAAAAAGTAGTTTCGACTTGTTTACCCTGCACAAGTAAGCAAGTCAACTACCTTTGAAAACGGATCCTTTGCCGTAGACTTGACTCTCCCCAAAAAGGGATTCATGCACTGACAATAAGTAAGAAGTGGCGAATCAGTATACTCCACTTTTGACCGCCTTTTCTCATCTGACTGCTTAAGTCTTCACCCTCGGCTTTCGTGAGCAAGTACAACTAAAAAAGAAAACAAGGCGATGTATTGCCCTCGCGAAGTGAGCTGAACTAGCCTCTAAGAGACTATAGGCTTATGACGAGGTTGAAGATCATAAAGGATTGGTTGATCTCTTGGAGAATCAAAAGAAAGCACTTCAGAAAATAAAGAATTTGCTCTTTCTTGTCCACGGTCTATTTAGTTTACTATATCCTCCCCACTTCTTCTCTCTTTCGTCGCCTATGGTCATGGAAAAGATAAGCCTTACATAATAGAATTCAAATTGGACAACCTTTGTCCAGGCCAGGAATCAAGAGCAATGGGTTCGATTCGATCACCTGCATGATGTGAAATAGGATAAGTTTTTCGCACAAGAATAGAATCCTTCTCTCCTACACATGCGAAGAGGGCGGAATTTGGTGACATTTCTAATCTGGTAGGGCTTTTTGTCAACTCAATATCTTTCGATGATGTTATAAGAGAGGCTAGCTCAGTAACCGCAAGAGATTCTTTTGCAAAGAAAGCAGAGCGTGGGTGGCCATATCCACAAGAAAGCGGTGATGACTCGCTTTCCTCGCGGGATCCACAAGAAGTCACCGAATCATCCATGGCACCTATCGGTGTTGGCAATAGATGGGGGCTAAATAGCAAGATAGCAGTGAAGCCAGACTTTTAAGTCCTTCAATCGAATAAAGCTTGCAAGAGAACTTGCCAGAGACGGGGTGGAATAGCCCTCCCTTACCTCCCCGAGCCCAAAGTCAACCTTTGCCGGGGCATCTGTATTTGTTGCTTCTGCTTCTTTTGTTTGAGCTACCCCATCTGTTCAATTCATATATTTGCCATAAATAAATGGAAGACTCCGAATCACCTATATCCCTAGCTAGCTACTAAAAAGGGGGTTTGCACACTAGATAGTTACAAGTAGACTAAACCTACAAAAGATACAATGTCAATTGGGAATCCGAAAGAAATGATGTAATGTAATAAATATGATATGCTTTACACTCCTGCGGAACTAAGCTGTCCTGTAACATCTGGTCATCTCTATCTATCTTACCCTTTTCTCGACATCATAACAATAAGACGATAGCCCAACTGACAACTTAGGGTCTCCCTGGACCCTCGTTGCTATGTAACTATACAGCACCTAGTTCATACCTATTATCAACAGAAGATGAGTGGGTATCCCGTCCCGTACTCACTGATTTAGTAGGTCAGTCCACACCTGCATCATCACCTACCTTTGAAGTTGTAGAGGATAGAGTATCGAGATCCGGCCGAAGCAGTTCGACCGCAGCGGAAGCAGACCTTCAATTCCAACTATCAGGTTCGTTTCATCAGAGTATTAGTATTAGTAGTTCAGATCAAAGACCGGTAAGGTATCAAGATCAAGCTATTCCAATTGATGGGTTAGGGAAGTCAAGTATGCGATCGACTTCGGTTCTAGTAAGATGTTTATAAGGACGCACTTGATTCGTTTCGTTCTTTCGAAGACCTCACTTGCTTTAAAGACATTAAAAAGACAAGACTAAATAATGCAAGCTTCGAAAGTGAATCATCCCCCGAGGATACTTGCCTCGCTACGAGACAGAATCATTCGTTTCAACAATAAGACAAAGACCCATGCTTTGGGACGAAAGGCGAAGCCACCTAGTGATTTTCTTTCCCATCCTCAGAGGTTAGAGAGCCAGAAAAGAGCATCCACTGCTCTAGGGAAATAAGAACATCAAAGTGACTCTGATGAAGAAAAGAGCTCCGAAAGTGAACTGTCCCCGGAGGAAGGAGCAAGCTTTGACCTCACTAAATAATTATCCCCTGAGAAAGTACGGAACGTGACTGGTACTTAAATTACGAAATGTCTCTAGGCGTAACATAACCTAAGTAAGCCAAAACCCAGAAATCTAAACCTTATAAAGAAATAGAGTGAAGGAAACTTAGTAAAAGAAAGCAATTTTAACCAAAACAAGTTGCATTAAAATTTTTTAAAAACATCAAAATTCCCAAAAAATTCGGCAGAGTCTCCTTTGTAAATACTGGCCCCCAAATGGGTACAACATATGAAAATACATATTCATGAATAAAGGCATCCCCAAGCGGGAGCTAGCTCTTCGCCAAAAGCGGAATCACAACCACATGCAGTGAATATATCATAATAATACGAAATAAGCATAAAAGCGTCACGTCCGCTCAAGTGAGCATCGACACCAAACCACAAATACAAGTCCACAAATCTCACCGTCTAGTCCAATATACAAGGGTAGATGGAGTATACTAGATACAAATAAAATACACGGTGGGAGCAAAAGAAAATCCTCCAAAACCCACCTATGAGCAAGCTGCAAGCCGAAGCAAAAGAAACGGAAATAGAAAGTACACCCGCCGCTCCTGCACTGACGGGTCAGACCTGCAAAATGCTGTGGCACAACGGGGGTGAGTTGCCAACTCGTGAGTAGTAAGTAGCATCTAATAAGGCTGTCGTAAGTATGCACGCAATGCGTCACACTCTACATATACCGATATGATACAATACACTGGCATGAATGCATAATCAATACCCGAAACCTGAACATATCTGGCATGAGAAAATCTTTATTTTTATCTTAGAAAAGCTCCTATGAAATAACTGAAGTGACATCAATGAAATCAACAGAAATCCATATCAAGCATCGACACAAATACATATATCTCAATGTCTCGACATCTCAATATCACAATATCACAATATCTTTGTATCTCAAATCTCAATATCTCGGGCTCCGTCAGTCCGGATCGGCCCAAATCATCAAGTCTCAATATCTCAGGCTCCGTCAGTTTGGATCGGCCCAAATTATCAAATCTCATGACTACGGTCGGTATCCTCCGCGCCAGACATCACCAGTAGGTAGTCTTCCCCTGCCAGGCTCATCGTCATTCCTACAAAAACACTCTCGCCCCGGGTACCATACCCGAAACGGTTCATCCTACTCCTCGAATCGGATCTCGAAAACCAACAGCAATTATGAAAACTCATGGTGGATGACACATACATCACGAGAAAACCGCAACTTGCATTTTAAATTGATAAAAAGTTTTTATAAAATTCTTGCTGTTTTCCCTAAAATCCAGAAATCTCATAAATACTGGAATTCTCAAGGAGAATCACAATATATAAATAAGCCGGTGATGATGGAAATCTATGATACGGTAGTTTATACCATCGAAATACGGCCAGAAGCTATGAATGAATCATGATGTAATGAGATATGTATATTTGATTAACAATCCTACGTATCCTTTTAATGAGATGAATATGCAGGTATAAATATACGGATCATATACGATGTAAATGCATAAATATCTATTCTAAGCAAGTTCTATAGTGTTCGTGATATAGCAATTACCAATGGCGTGTGTGTTCGCATAATTAGTGCACGTGCGGCAGGAACCAATGGTAATGGTGCAAGTGTCCTATGAGATGATATCACATATATCTATATATATATGAAAAGATGCGATGCAATAAGATGGCTTATTAGGAAACTACGCATATAATGCAATACTATAAGTAATACTAAACCATCGGGCGCCTCGCGCCATCCAGACGATCCCCCCATAGATGTATACATCTAGTCACCCGGACGCCTCAGCTAATCTGATCCAATCTTTGCTCTGTCTTTCCACGCCGCATCCGACACCTCCGCGATCGATCCTAGAATCACACCATGCAACACATAAGCCTAATATTGTATAAAATGCGTTATCAAGACCATACGAGAAAAACTAGCGTCCACAAGCCAAACGCGTGTGTGCTCGGAACACCGAAACACGAATGTTATCATCAGAAACCCATCCCAAATAGCTGTGACACACAGCAACACAACAACTAGACTCGAAACGTATGTGTCGCATAAGTCACAATAATGAAACTATAGGTAATTTTGTCCCATATTTCATCTGGAGAAGAAACCAAGGAAACTAGCAATACCAAACATCATAAAATACCCACAGATATCACCCTACAAAAATTTAACACCAAATTCTACTGGGGGGCCAGCGAGCTCGGGAAAACATCCGATGTCTTCGGGTCTGCCTGGGTGAGATGGGTTCGTATTTCAACACTACACTCATATCATAAAGTACAATCTACTGTATACGTTTGTTTATTCTAAAACTAACCAAATAGATAGCAGATTCTCCGTATCCTAAACTTGATTCAAAATCGTATTAAAACACTAATTTGCGATATTTAGTGTAAACTTGCATAGTGAACTGGATTATTTGACATTTACCATTCTTAATTATCCTACTCAAACCATAAAACTCTAACTTAACTTAATCTTCTCATAAATATCAAAGTTAGCACTAATTACCATTTAAACACTAAATTAAGCTAAATAAGCTAAAGGTTTAGCAAACAAGGAATTTAGTTGGGCTTATACCTCACAAGTTTGAGAACAACTTGAAATTTCTTTGCCTCCCAAAGCGATCTCTTGCTCCTAAACCCAAGCTAGAAGGAACAGATGGTAAAGATTTAATTTGGAATTAATGGAAATTTGTATTGATTTTTTTCATGGATTTTGATGAATTTTTTGAAATGAAATTGAGGTAGAGAATTGAAGGAGGCTGCTATGGGGGAGGGCTCGGCCAATTTGCAGGAAAAGAAAGGGAGAGAGAAAAATGTGTGGATACTTTTAGAAACTTCTACATTGCTACCTCTTTTATTCTCTCTTCTTTAATTATATTTGAAGTGAGATGGTGATAGAAAGATAAGAAAAAATTGGAGGGGCAGCTTAAGGAGGCTCGGCCTGGGTAGAAAAAGATGGGATGTGGGTGTGTATGTTTTTGTGTGTGTGGAAATGTGTAGAAAGTTCCATATTCATTACCCTTTTTAATTCTTATTCTTTTCTTACCCTTTTTTATTTTTGAAATGAGAAATGTGTTGGTAGTTTTGAAGAGAGGGAGAGAGAGAGAATGTGAGGTATACGCGTGTGGTTTTGTGTGGAAAGTTCTCCCATTATTACATCTTTTACTTATTTTCTTAATTATCTAATTATATTTTATTTTCTAACTCATCTCATCCAAGAATTTACTAGAACATTGGAGACAAATGGAGGAAAGTAGAATATGTTACAAACTTGTTATTATGTTGTCATGGTTCACATTTGTCCAATTAACCCATTCCAGTTTGTAATTATCACTAATTTAATGTATAAATAAAAGCTTATAATAATATTTAAAATAACTAATTAAGGAAAAATATTTTAGTAAACTAACAATTTATAAGTGGCTAAATAAATATCAAATACAAGAAATTACATAGTTAAAATAGGCGTATTTAAGTCTATAATGAAAAATAATTATATTTGAGTTTTACGGAAAATACAATTTATTTTATCGATTATCGAAAAATTTACCTGAAGGATTTATTTATTTTTTTTCAAAACGTTACAATCTTCCCCCCTTAAAGAAATTCGGTCCCCGAATTTAAAATCTAACCATACGTACCCTCGAAGAGATGGGAACATTTCTTCCGCATCTCGACCTCGGCTTCCTACGTGATCTCTTCGCCGCTCGGGCCACGCCAAAGAATCAAAATGGTCGGTATGACCTCGGACCTCGGTTTCTTCATCTGCCGATCTAGAATAACTATCTGCTGCTCGGTGAAAGAAGGTTTGCGCTCCAGCTGAATCATCTGATGCTATATCGCGTAAGAGGGGTCATGAAGGTACTTGCGGAGCATCAATACATAAAATACGGGATGAACAATCTGGAAAACTAGGTGGAAGAGCCACACGATAACACTGTGCCGAAACGCTCGAGAATCTTTAAGGGACCCACATATCTCGAACTAAGCTTTCCTTTCCTCCTGAATCTCAACATGCGCTTCATCGGAGAAACCTTTAAGAAAAACATGATCGCCAACAGTAAACTTAAGTCTATGCCGACGTCTGTCTAGATAAGATTTCTGCCATAGTCGGCTGGTGAACTGAATGTCTCTTTGGACACAATACAATTCGAAACTCCATGTAGTCGCACAATCTCATCAACATGTATCTAAGCATACTGAATGAATCCGAAAGTGATCTTACTGGCAGAAAGTGAGTTGCTTTCGTTAATCGGTCTACTATCCCCCGAATAGAGTCATACCCTTGACTGGTCCTAGGTAGACCCACGATAGACTCCATAGAAATCCGTTGACATTTCCACTCTGGAATGGACAAAGGTTATAATCCTCCTGCTGACCTCTGATGCTCGGCCTTGACTTGCCGACGAGTCGAGCATCTCAAAACAAAGTCTGTGATATCTCTCTTCATCACTTCACACCTGTAGACATCTTTTACTTCATGATACATTTTGGTGGAAACCGGATAGACACTATATACTGACTGATACGCCTCCTCTACGACCTTCCCTCGGAATCTGGCACATATTCGAGTCCTAATTCATAGTAATTCCTGATCGTCTACCACAAACTCTGGATCTCTGCCCTGTCGAACCTGCTCGATGATCTCTAGCAAATGAACGTTATCGGACCGTGCCTCACTGATATGATCAAATAACTATGGATGTACACGGACAGGGACAAGTTGTCCCCCGTCAAAGTAGACTCAAATTGTACTCGGCGGTCACAAAGAATCTACTAATATGCCGTCGACTGTCTCTGTACTGTGCTCAACAAGAAAAGCTACCTCCGGCTTCCGACTCAAAACATCTACCACAACATTCTCCTTGCCCGGACAATAAAGAATCTCACAGTCATAGTCTTCACTAGTTCCATCCATCGGCACTGTCTAAAAATTAGATCTCGCTGCTGAAAAACATACCTTAAGCTTCTTGTGATCCATAAATATCTGGCACGACTCGTCTCCAAATCTTAAATGCAAAAAGTCATTGCGGCCATCTCTAAATCATGCATGAAATAGTTTTGCTCACGCTTCTTCAACTGCCGAGAAGCATTACAATAACCAACAAAACCGCCTGATCCTGAAGGCAAAATAATATTAGCGCCATAATCAAACGAGTCTTCAACTACTAAAAGCTCCGCTCGCATACCTCAGTCCAACGAAAACAAACTTCTTTCCGGGACAACCTGGTCAACGTTGCAGCTATCTATGAAAAATCTTATACGAAATGTCAATAGCATCCGTCCTAACCCAAAGTGCTGCGATCCTCCGTCACTGATACAGGTCTGAGCTAGTGCTGAACGGCCTCGATCTTATTCGGTTCTATACATATACTATCTCTTTTAACTACGTGACTCAAGGAGTCAACACTATCCATCCAGAAAACACACTTGCATCATTTAGCGAATAGCTAGTGCTCCCTCAAGTTAGCAACGAAATCCTTAATTACTGCTCATGCTCCACTCGGCTCCAAAAGTACACTAAGACGTCTATAATGAACACGATGATAAACTGACCAAGAACGACCTGAATATTCGGTTCATCCAATCTATAAACGCTGCTGGGGTATTGGTGAGCTCGAACGCCATCACCAAATCTCGTAATGCCAGTAACTTGTGTGAAAAATAATATTCGGAATGTCATCTTCTCGAACCCACAACTAGTGATAGCCTGACCCGCAAGTCAATCCTCGAGAAATGTCCCGCACAGTAACCCGATTCCAACTGACAATAATCAATATATAGATGCAAACGACCGTCCTTCTGACGAACAGGACAGGACTCCCCAAGGTGACGCATTCGGACGAACAAACCCTTATCCAACAAATCTTGTAACCGATCCTTCAGTTCTTTACACTCCGTCGGGTACATCCGATATGGCGGTATAGAAAAAGGCTCCGTGCCGGAAATCAAGTCAAAGAAGAACCCAATATCGCGCTCTGGCGACAAACCAAACAACTTGTCAGGAAAGAAATCTTGAAATTCCTTCACAAACGGGACCTGGTCCAACAGGACCTCTGCGGCTCTAACATCACGAACATACGCTACGAATCCTTGACATCCTTTCCTTAAGAACGGAGTAGCGCGAAGAGAAGAAATCGACTGGGAAAGGCGATGCTACGGCCTCACCGAAAATAAACAAGAACTGGCTTCCCCGGAAAACTTAATCTGACTGCCTCCTTACGGCTGTCCACAAATGCACAACACGTGGCTAACCAATTCATGCCCAGAAGAACTTCGAAGTCAAACATATTGATAAGAATCAAATTGACAGAAGAATCCCTACCTCTGTCACAATAGCGTCTATCTAACCGCCTCTAAGCTGGCCTACCCGTATGAATCCACTTTGGTCCAGAAACAATTGAGGTCTCAGAAACGTGCTCCTTCATCAATCAGGTTGCGTTCATAGCAGCGGTGTAAGTGTCAAAATGCTGAATGCCTATAGCAATCAATAACTGTATGTCCAATCTCCACACGAACCTCTTTATCCGTTTCTCTTCAGTGTCCTCCAGATAAGGAGCATATCGAACCGCCAAGAAATCTGAATATCGTACTCAGACACTGCCATCACTGAAATCTTATGCAAAGGCTCGAAACTACGAGCTCGGGCATTTTGAACGCTCTCCGAAAGGAAACGAGCAAGAATTACAGCTGTAAACTCATCCCAAGTCATAGGTAGTAGGTCTGCAGCAAGACCTCTCTAGACAAAAGCTCGCAAGTTCAATCTATATCTCGTTAGAATATCTCTGTGAATGACAATTCCTAGCCATCCTGTCAAGGATTGTCTTCGGATCCTTCACTGCATCTGTGCCTGTAAAAACTAGAGGCTTCAGCCTCAAAAACTCTGGTAAGGATACAGAAACAATCTTGGTAACAATAGAAACAGCTGCCTGAGCAGCAGGTACAATCACAGTCCCTGGAATATAAGGAACATCATTGGCTCTCGGAGCTCGGCTAACCACCACTAACAATCCAATCATTGGTCGCACGTCCTGAATACTCGACTCCAGCCTAGCCACCCGTCCTGGAAAAAAGGCAGACCACTCTGTCCCTGAGGAGTAGGCGTACCGTCCTGATCGGTCCTCGTCTCAAATGAAACTGCTCTAATCTTATCCCCAGCGGCAGCCCTCTGGCCCTCATAGTCTTCAGCGGCATAGTGGCTGGAGCAAGAAACGGGATTGATAGAAACATTATGATCGAATCAAAAAATATCTGGAATCAAGAAGGGAAATACAATCAAATATATATATCCTAAGGTCACTTAGGCGGAGTACCGCATCTTAAGTATGTCGCGGAACATACACACGCTACGTCACTCTGCTTAATTCACCTACTCCATCTACCAAGGGTCATCCTACACTCAGAAAAGTAAAACCACGCTCTGATACCAACTTTGTCACGACCCGAAGGTACGGAATGTTACTGACACTTAAATTACTAAACGTCTCAAAGCGTAACGTAACCTAAGTAAGCCAAAGCCCAGAAATCTAAACTTTATAAAGAAATAGAGTGAAGGAAACTTAGTGAAAGAAAGCAATTTTAACCAAAACAAGTTGTATTAAACATATTTAAAAACATCAAAATTCCCGAAAAATTCAGCAGAGTCTCCTTTGTAAATACTGGCCCCCAAACGGGTACAACACATGAAAATACATATACATGAATAAAGGCATCCCCAAGCGGGAGCTAGCTCTTTGCCAAAGGTGGAATCACAACCACATGCAGTGAATATATCATAATAATACGAAATAAGAATGAAAGCATAAAAGCGTCACGTCGGCTCAAGTGAGTATCGACAAAAAACCACAAATACAAGTCTCACAAATCTCACCGTCTAGTCCAATATACAAGGATAGATGGAGTATACTAGATACAAATAAAATACACAGTGGGAGCAAAAGAAAATACTCCAAAACCCACCTATGAGCAAGCTGCAAGCCGAAGCAAAAGAAACGAAAATAGAAAGTACACCCGTTGTTCCTGCGCTGACGGTTCAGACCTGTAAAATACTGTGGCATAACGGGGGTGAGTTGCCAACTCGTGAGTAGTAAGTAACATCTAATAAGGTTATCGTAAGTATGCACGCAATGCGTCACACCCTACATATACCGATATGATACAATACACTGGCATGAATGCAACATGAATGCATAATCAATACCCGAAACCTGAACATGTCTGGCATGAGAAAATCTTTATTTTTATCTTAGAAAAGCTCCTGTGAAATAACTGAAGTAACATCAATGAAATCAACAAAAATCCGTGTCAAGCATCGACACAAATACATATATCTCAATGTCTCGACATCTCAATGTCACAATATCACAATATCTTTGTATCTCAAATCTCAATATCTTGGGCTCCGTCAGTCCGGATCGTCCCAAATCATCAAGTCTTAATATCTCAGGCTCTGTCAGTCCGGATCGGCCCAAATCATCAAATCTCACGACTACAGTCGGTATCCTCCGGATATCCGCCGCGCCAGACATCACCGGTAGGTAGTCTGCCCCTGCCAGGCTCATCGTCATCCCCATAAAAACACTCTCGCCCCGGGTACCATACCGGGCCCACCATGTACCCGAAACGGTTCATCCTACTCCTCGAATCGGGTCTCGAAAACCAACAACAATCATGAAAACTCATGGTGGATGACACATACATCACGAGAAAACCGCAACTTGCATTTTAAAATGATAATAAGTTTTTATAAAATTCTTGCAGTTTTCCCCAAAATCCAGAAATCTCATAAATACTGAAATTCTCGAGAAGAATTACAATATATAAATATGTCGGTGATGATGGAAATCTATGATACGGTAGTTTATACCATCGAAATACGGCCAGAAGCTATGCATGAATCATGATGCAATGATGTATGTATACTTGATTAACAATCCTACGTATCCTTTTAATGAGATGAATATGCAGGTATAAATATATGGATCATATACGATTTAAATGGACAAATATCTATTCTAAGCAAGTTCTATAGTGTTCGTGACATAGCAATTACCAATGGCGTGTGTGTTCGCATAATTAGTGCACGTGCGGCAGGAACCAATGGTAATGGTACAAGTATCCTATGAGATGATATCACACACACACATATAACGATGCGATGCAATGAGATTGCTAACTAGGAAACTACGCATATAATGCAATACTATAAGTAATACTAAACAATCGGATGCCTCGCGTCATCCAGACGATCCCCCCATAGATGTATACATCTACTCACCAGGACACCTCAGCTAATCTGATCTGATCTTCGCTCTGACTTTTCTGTTATGTTCAAACTACGCCAGTCACTTACATAATACCTAATTGAAATAATAAAATCCTTGTTGAAACCTATAATATGATCATTAGATTATATTATGTGTAATACTAGTTGTTGCAGAATATATATAGAAAATATTTTAGTTTTACACATGAAATTTCGTCGCCAAGCGGAGACGACGAATCTGGAATTTTCTATATACTTTACCTTGTAAAATTCATTATAAATTACACAAAAATCATTAACAAGTGTTCTTTAGTTCATTACGAAGATATCTCAGAATAATTTAACTCTGTAAAAAGATTTCCAGCAAAATAAATTTTTTAAATAACATAAACTGTGAAGGAACGCACCTCTGGATTGCTATCCAAGGAATTTTCAGCTCCAAACTTTCAATTTTGAACATCCATAAATTTCTGTATGAATAATCTGAGATGCCCTAATTTATAATAATGAAAACCTTATTGAATTATATTCATTTTGGTGTATGACACGTTATTTTTTGGAGAACGGTTGTTATTTTTAAGGTCTTTTACAAATCAGAATGACGCTGAATTTATAAAACTGAACTTGTATGTGCACGCTTAATAGACACCGTTTTATTGTTATTGACTTGATTGACTATGTTATTCTTAACCCTGCTAGTGTAATGATTGATTTCATGTATTCATGGTAACTCGTTATTGATATTGTCTTGTTATCGTTATCGTATCCAACTTTTTTGCTATGTATTGTTTACCCAATGCCAACTATTTCTTGATATCGCTTGAACCGATTTATTGTCTTGTGTGACATGAATTGTTCATATTAGTTATAGTATTGATATTAGGTAAAAACTATATTAGTACTCAACGTGAAACATGAAAGATGGACATCTGTATTCTTGTCAATAGAGACATCTGTATTATGGTCCAAAAAGGTGACATCTATATTATAGTCAATGAGAGACATCGGAATTATGGTCTTGTGAGATATCTGTCTTATGGTCAAAAGGATATCTGTAATAAGTTCATAAGGATATCTGTATATTGATATGCTTGTATCTGATTTATGACATTCTTTATCCGTTTTGAATATGATTTCTTCTTGTATATCTTGGTTACCACATTACATTGATTGGTTTTCAGATACTTGTAGAATAGATAACTTAGAGACTTGGACATTTAGGTTACACATGACCTGATTGCTTGTTATACTTTGCTTGTTATATCACAGATATTCCTATTGTTACTATTTACTTACGTGACACTCATTCCAGTTAATGATATATTATATTCTATTCTGATTATATCTCTATTATGATTATGATATCTATGACGTTCTGACGTTTGAATTTTGCATGGCCCAGATCATTTGGCTTAATCATCGCAGGACAAGGAATATTTGGAGAAGATCACTGAGCAATGAGAAGCGTTAATTGATTTAGTTATTGATGGTTTAGATTTATCTTCAGTATTGATTATTTTCTTGATCGGTTGTGAGCCTGTAAGGGATGAGTATAGTTATTATTGTTCCTTATTTATCTTTGGATCTTTGAGACTTGATCATTTATTATTGTTTCTGCTTATGATTCTATTATTTGTTATTATAGTAGTGGACATGTGATAGTTAGAAATATATTTGTGTGCTTGATTACTGCACGACGGCCTTAATGTAACTATGGAAGGATGATTATTTACCGTAGGTGGTATGGTTGGCTTTGTTGTGTTCCGCATTTTAGCTTATTTTGGGAAATGGGGTGTGACAAGGTTTGTCGGTATCAGAGCTTAGGTTTAGCTTAGCTGGGCTTGGGTTCAATTTTGTAGTTGGGTATTGTACCTAAAACATTGGCCTAAGAACCCTTGAACTATAGGAACATGTCCTGCCATATTATTGCCTTGTCATTCGAATTCTTGAATCCCTGATTTTATTGAATCTTGTTTCCATTGAATCCCCTGTTTTTGTTGAATTTTGTTTTTCATTTCTAACTTCATCCTTCATCCATGATTTATGAACTATGGAGAGAAGAGCTCAACCTGCTCCACCTACTAACAATGTCGCGTTTCTTAGCGTTATGCAAAGTATGCGGGAGAACCGACATCGCCAGGTAAACTTGATCCAGCAACACACTGAAGCATTCTAGGAAGGCTTGAAGACAGCATAACAGACTGCTATCACTTCCATTGAGAAGATAGCAGATCCCAGGCATGGTCCACGCGAGGGTCATGTTGCTGATTTTCGGAAGCTTAACCCAACAACTTTCACAGAAATAGATGCCCCGCTTCAAGCTGAGCAGTGGCTCATAGATACTGAGAACTTACTGATCGCTGCTCAGATTCTGGATGAGAAGAGAGTGGATGTAGTACGTATCCAGCTAGTAGATTATGCTCGAGAATGGTGACTCGTTGAGGAGATTCTTTTGACGAAACCGATCAGTTGGGCGACATTCATCCAGAGTTTCTTGGAGAAGTTCTTCCCACAGTCTGCTAGAAAGGAGATGGAACAGAAGTTTATTGGATTGAAGCAGAATGGTGGACTGGTAGATGATCACGCGGCAGAGTAGAATCGACTCGGTCACTTTGCAAGGCCTTTAGTGGCTAATGAGGCAGTCATCCTATAGAGTCTTGATGTGGAAATTCAGCGGTACATTACTTCCTTGGGATTGACTGCCTTTTCTCAAGTTCTTATGACGGGTAGAGAACTGCAGGGGCTTATGGAGAGAGAGAAAGGTACTTATCAGCAGATTGTTCTAGTATGTTGGGTGTTTCAAGCCCTAGCTAGAAATCCTGTATGTGGAGACATTCTTGTTCGAAGATAGGGAGTAGTTCCTATGAAGCGACCTTTGTTCCAGTTTCGGCTCGAAAGGATGTTGTAGTTTGTAATTATTGACGGCGGCCAGGTTATACTCAAATGTTTTGTCGGAAAGAGAAGGGAAAGTGTTTTGGATGTGGAGCTACTAATCACCAAATCGACACCTACCCATCGAGGTATCAGTTGACAAGTGATGTTCCGAGAATACCGCTTGTACCGCAGAAGCAAGCTTATGAGCAGAGGAAAATCATGCAAGGGCCGAGTCAGGGACATGCATTCATTCTGACGGCCAAAGAGGCTTCGGAGGATGTAGTTTCAGATACCCTACTCATTTGTAGTCTTGTTTGATTCCGTGGCATTCCATTGTTTTGTTTTTCCTTAGTTCGTTAGTTATATCTTTAGATAAACTTCGACATAGAATGTAGAGCGATATTGTAACAATTGCACCATGGGTTCATCCATGAACCCTATTTTCCCTTGAATTCGTTCTTACTTTCTTTGACAATCATATCTCGATGAAAAGAAAAAGAAATTGCGAGCCCTTCATCTCTGTTTGACATTATCTTAATTCTTTATTATTTCCTTTAATCTTATTCCATTGACTCTGATTGTAGGATACATACAACTTAGATGGAGTGATGTGATTGTATCCATGTACTACGGTATGGTTACAATACGGTATTCTGCTCAAGTAACCTGGGGTCCTACCCTTGATTTGATTACGTTGTACTACTTTGCTTATCTATTGTTCATTTACTTCCCAACCTATGTCCTATCTTGAACCTCGAATCTAACAACCATTACATCCTTCCTTACCCGACCGTTGGAGTGCGAAGGAGGCAGACGACCGCGTTATTCTTTACCTTGTCTAGTAGCAAAGAAATCCTTCTGAATTTTGAAGAGCAAGGAAGAGCATTTAAGGATTATACTTTAGACTTTGGAACAAGAGAGTTTGGATACCAAACTCGCACTTATTCAAGCTTAGTTTTGGCTGGATGAAGTAAAGTTTGTAGATCACGTAAAATCATGAGATGGCATAGCAGTAGACCCAGAGTAGATTGTAGCAGTTCGAGATTAGCTTGAGTGAAAGCTAGTACTCCAGTACAGTCATCTTGGATAAACCGCATCAAGGCCGCTCAAGAGTAGATGCATGATTGTAGGTGTTTTGAAGACCTTTTTCAACTTATCAGAGTAGCACAGCGGAAGCATGGTATGCCCATAACCCATAAGTCTTAGAACAGATTTGCTAATTCATGCAGATGGGTCTTTAAGATATAGGAGCCGCTTGTGCGTGTGCTGAAAGGAGAGATTCATGATGAAGTTATGAAGGAAGCCCATAGTCGGCATATTTGGTACATCTAGGAGGTACAAAGATATACAGGGATATACGACAACACTTATGGTGGAAAGGCATGAAGAGAGATTGTTCTCTTCATATCTAGATGGTTGATGTGTCAGCAAGTGAAAGCTGAATATCAAAGAGTTGCTGGCCTGTTGTAACCACTTCCGATTCCTCAATGGAAGTGGGAGCATACTACCATGGATTTCATGACATCTCTACCGTGAAATCCAAAGAGAAATATGTTGTGTGGGTTATGTTTATTCGTCTGATCAAGGCAGCTACTTCTATACCGTTTTCGAGTTGGTAAGTCGACGGAAGTTTTAACAGAAAGATGTATGTAGGAGATTGGGAGGTTGCGTGGCACTTGCTTGCTTAAGATAGATGACTTGGCACAAGTTAATTCTCCTTGTTACCGTATCCATTTTGTTTGTTCCATTTCATTAGCATAGTTTAATTAACATAACGTATCATGATTCGTTTAGTTCACTTTAGTGCATGCATATTTCTCTTAACCACTGTTTGACTTGATTCAACATCCTGACACCTGATTTATCTTGAGCCCTGACAATTGATTTACCCTACGACCTAACATATTACATGACATGTTTATGATATGATTATGATTATACTTGTTGATTGATTAAGCTTGCTTGAAATACTCGTACACTGATTGATGGCCTGTATTTGGGATATCCATATATTGATATGGTCTAGCTGTTGCATCATATTAAACGCTTCTTGTAATACAATGTTTACCTTGGGAAATGTGGAAAATCAGAATGGAACGCGAATTGTAACTCAAGAGTACTCCAAGACATCTGAATTATTGTTAAAGAGAGACATCTGAATCATGGTCAAAAAGGACATCTATATTATGGTCAAAAAGGGGTATCTGTACTACGACATGTATGTATCTTACTTATGACATTCTTCATCTGTATTGAATAAAATATTATAACGAGATTTCTTACCTGTACACTTGGGTGACATTCACGTTAGACAAAAGTCTATCGTAGTCATGGGACACATTTCAGTGTTGTCCACGCTACTAACCTGATTCTGTTATTATGGCTTCCATCTAGTTATGGGATACCCCGAAGATACGAGTACGTCCACCAGCCAATTCCATCTACACACATCTTGTTTGAACGGGTTTGACTCTTAGATTAATATCCGATTTAATTGACCTGTTGATTAACATTGTTCTGACTCGATTATTGACATCCGGCTTAATACCTTGTTTATTTGCACAATTACTTTCGGCACGATTACGTACCTTTCGGTATTTTATTTCATTTACAACAAGTGTTTTCATATTATCATGACTTCCCGAACTTGTTTCCGTAAATTTGAGTTTCCTTGTTCTTGTCCTTTTCTTGTTATTGTTCGTTTCATGTGTTCCATGAATATGAGATTGCTCGTTCTTGCTCTTTTCCTTATATCTATTCCTTTCATTCTCGTGAATTTTGAGGACGAATTTTTTTGTAACTGGATATAATTTATCATCCTAGAATATTTGTATGGCATAACATATTTTATTGGGTATATTTTATTATTTAGATTATTATGATTATTATTTATTGTTTATAGTTGCAATAGATTTATTATTTTCTTGTTAAGTTTATGTATTTATAAATATTTATTAGTTTAAGTAAAATAAGAAAATAAAATAAAAGATATATGGTTTAGTGATATGTAAGATATTATAGTTATTTAATTATTTCACAATATATTTAAATAGATTATGCAAGGGAGAGTATTGGTATGTTAAAATTTGATAAGTTTGATAAAAGTTATGTATGGTTTTGAGATAATAATATTTGACTTTATCTATTTCTTATTCCTATTTGATACAGACTTCATCCAAACATTCGACCCATGCCATAACCTACACTATTTAAACATCATGCATATCTGTGTGAAACCTAGCCGATTTCAGTAATAGCCGAAACCTTACACCGAAACCGAAACCTTTAGAAATCCTATTTCTTCCTCCTCTGCCAATTCTAGAAGCCGCAGCCCCAAATTCTTCAATACTACCGCCGATTAGGGGCCAGGATAGCATAGCCGACCGCTAAAATGTGGCCTTTTTCTGCCCGCATCTCTTGAATTTTTGGAGGAAGGTTCGTATCTTATTTTTCTTTCTGTTTGGCTGAATAAGCATACCCGAGCACCATCAAGGGCCTAGAACATGACCTCGGTTCCAAGGATTGTCTTCGTCATTGTTCCTTTCACGAGATCGTCGATCGAGGAAAGTTTTCAATACTTTCTTAACATGCTAACACGACAAGATTAGATCTTGTCGTAATATCAATATGCTAATATAATATTTTTAGTATATAAAGTTGATATGGAATTATTATGTTCAAACTACGATCAGTCACTTACATAATGCCTAATTGAAATAATGAAACCCATGTTGAAACCTGTATTATGATCATTAGGTTATATTACGTGTAATAATATTTTTTTTTTTACGGAATATAGATGGAAAATATTATAGTTTTACATATGAAATTTCGTCGCCAAGCGGAGACGACGAATCTGGAATTTTCTATAAAAATTATTATAAATTACACGAAAATCTTTAGCATGTGTTCTTTAGTTTGTTACGAAGCTAACTCAGAATACTTTAACTCTGTAAAAAGATACCCTACAAAATATATTTTTAAAATAACATAAAATGAGAAAGAACGCACCTCTGGACTTCTTTCCAGGAGATTTCCAGTACCAAACTTTCAATTTTGAACGTCTATAACTTTCTGTAGAAATAACCTAAGATATTCTAATTTATAATAATGAAAAATTATTGAATTAGCTTCGTTTTGGTGTATGACACATCATTTTTGGAGGACGGTTGTTATTTTTAAGATCTTTTATAAATCAGAATGACGCTGAATTTACAAAACTGAATTTGTATATGCACACTTAATAGACACCATTTTATTGTTATTGATCTGATTGAATATGCTATTCTTGACCCTGCTAATGTAATGATTTATTTCATGTATTCATGGTAACTCGTTATTGATATTGTCTTGTTATCGTTATCATATCCAACTTGCTTGCTATGTAATATTTACCTAATGCCAACTATTTCCCGATATTACTTGACTCGATTTATTGTCTTATGTGACACGACTTGTTCATACTAGTTCTAGTATGGACATTAAAGAAAGACTATATTGACACTTAACGTGAAACATAAAATCTGGACATCTGTATTCTGGTCAATAGAGATATCTGGTTTATGGTCCAAAGAGTCCAGATCTGTATTATGGTCCATGAGAGACATCGGAATTATGATCAAGTAAGACATTTGTCTTCTGGTCAAAAGGACATCTGTAATATGGTCATAAGGACACTGTACATTGACATGTATATATCTGACTTATGACATTCTTTATCCGTTTTGAATATGGTTGCCATATTACATTGATTGGTTTTTAGATACATGTAGGATAGATAATTTAGAGATATGGAAATTTAGGTTCCACATGACCTGATTGCTTGTTATATCATGGATATTCCTATTGTTACTATTTACTCACGTGACACTCGTTCCAGTTAATGATATATTATATCATATTCTGGTTATATCTCTATTATGATTATGATATCTATGACATTCTGACGTCTGGGTTTTGTATGGCCCAGATCATTTGGCTTTAGCACCGTAGGATATGGAATATTTGGAGAAGATTGCTGAGCAGTGAGAAGCATTAATTAATTTAGTTATTGATGGTTTAGATTTATCTCCAATATTGATTATTTTCTTGGATCAGTTGTGAGCTTGTAAGGGATGAGTATGGTTATTATTTTTCCTTATTTATCCTTGGATTTTTACGACTTAATCATTTATTATAGTTTCCGCTTCTAATTCTATTATTTGTTATTGTGGTATTGGAAATGTGATATATATATATATGTGCGCGCGCGCGCTTGATTATTGGACGACTATCTTAATGTCACCGTGGAAGGATGCTTTTTAAGTGGCATGATTGGTTTTGTTACGTTCCGCATTTTAGCGTATTTTGAAATGCGAGATGTAACAAACCCAAGCCAAGCAATATGGGTTAGGTAGACGGGATTTTCGCTAAAAGGGAAATACAACCCAAAAAGTTTCAAACACCGTCTATTATACTCGAGCTATATTGTCGTGGAATATAGTAGGAAGGCCATTCGGTTTGTATTCATTCCCTAAGCGACTGAACGAGCTATAGTTTCACACTAATACGTCTTTAAGGGCTAGTTCATACAGTTAGAATCATCGCTCTTATAGAGCATTAACCCTCTTTTTTTTGAACCGAGAAGCACACATGCCTGTTGACTCAAGCATTCACTGACATTCATGTAAATAGATTGCTCGAAGTATATAAAACTTCTGTTATAGTCAGCAGAAAATACTACTAATCTTTATGGTGAACACGGGTTTGAATCTGCTTTAGGAGGAGAGATGATGAGACCAGCGGAAATTCAAAGTCCGGCAGGAAAGAAAACATTGTCTAGGTCAGATCCATGCAGTGAGCCGTAAGCGATGTCAAGGCCAGTAGTAGGCAATTAGTGGGGAAAATTAAAAATTTTTGGAGAAGATGGCATGGTAGGGTATTTTTTTGTTCAACTTAATTTTATAGGTTTTATTTATTTATTTTAAGTTAATACGAGATTTGCCTTAGGGCATGTTTGGTTGCAGGATTAGTATGGATTTGGATTGTGAAATCCTAGGATTCCATAATTTTGTGTTTGGTTGATGGATTTGGATTTCTAGAATTCCTTTGTTTTTTATGGAGGGCCCACCAAAAAACAAGGATTCCTGAATCTTAAAATTTTTTAAGGATTTTCAAGGATTTGACACTATTCATTGTACTTTTATATGGGACCCGTGGTACTGTATCTATTTAATAATCCTCTCTCTATTTATCTGTCTCTAAAATCCTCAAATCCAAATCCTACTTTATTTTCACCAACCAAACAAAGATTACAAGAATCTACAAATTCAATACTAGAAATCCAAAACCAACCAAATAACAAATTACCAAATCCAGAAATTGCAACCGTATTATTTTGGAATCCAAATTTCATAATCTTGCAACCAAACAGGGCACTTATGCTTTTTTAATAATCAGCAAGATATCATGAGGCTGTTTAGTAAAAGTTTGGTAAAAGGCCAAAAAAAAATTTCCAACATTTAGAGGTTCTGGAAGCACCAGTGATGGCAATAATGGAAGGCCAGCTGCAGCCTGCAAAGGAGATGACATTGACTTCTTTGTTTTCTTAACCTTCTACAGACTCTTGTAGTCCCACATGGGGCAAGCACGGTACTCTTTTGGAAGCTTGTCTCAATTCATTGTCTTTGAATATGACAGCCTGCATTATCTCATCTTGGGTGCTTTAAATTATTACCATAGTGAGACGAAGACCTTTGTCTCCCATTTTAGAGTTCGAGACTCGAAGGTTGATTGGTGCTGTGGCTCATGATTCATGGATCTTTACGTTATGTTCATCTCATGTTGTCATAGTGTCCATAAAGCAATATGCATAACAAACCAAGGCTGAAGTCTGTTTGTTTTATGGATTTCTTTGATTTGTTTGTACAAGGAATTGATTGTTTAAGAAGTGGAAAATAAGATTTGGAGAAATATTATGATTCTATTACTTCCCTTTTCTTTTCTTTGTAAAAACATGGTGGTCATGCATCGTTTAATTGCTCTATTAGTTGTTTTGATTGCTCCAAATATATCGTAATTCTCGTTTTATCTTATTTTGAGAAGCATCCAGTTCTCTGAAAATAACGACATAAAATAATGTTTTAGATCTATTCTTGTGCTATATTGAAATAGACAATAAAATTGTCATTCTACCACAAAAGGCACCTGTAAACAGCATTTGTCGTTTTTTATTCAAAGAAATTACAAATAGTCTCTTGAAAACTTAACAATCTCTGAAGAAACACATTGTTTGCTGTATGTATGTGTGTGTATATGAAAATAATGTAGAAAAGAGGCCCTAGAAGGGAATTTCGTTAGGTGGCATAAAAAAGCTACACCCTCCACCATATTAGTCGACGATCGGCACCCATCATCTTTATCTTCTAAGATGTGGATACACCAAATTTCATGCGATTCTACCGCTTTTTCACCGGTAAATCGTTAATTTTGCACTCACGAAATCAACGGTGAAAAAGTGATAGAATTATATGAAAGTTGCTGTATCAATATCTTAGATGATAAAGATGAAGATGATAAATGCCGATCGTCGACAAAAATAGTGGAGGGTGTAGTTTTTCGACGCCATACGAGGAAATTCCGCTTACGACACATTTCTTCCATTATCCTCGTGTATGTGTGCGTGTAATTTTTGTTACATGTTATATGCTATTTGTTCGTTATTATAAAAAGTTTCATTGGTATTAATTAGCTCTTAATGAAAATATTTAGCAAAAGGTGGCTGTTTAGAAATAGTTTTTAATGGAATGAAAATCTCATACGAGCAATATCAGTTATTAGGATCATCTTAGCGCACCCTTTGCTACACTGTATTGCAATAAAAATTACATTTTATGGAACTCTATTTGTAGTTCCAACAAGATGAACATCGAAAATGGAGGGTAACTCATATATAAAGAATCTAACCTCTAGATTCACATATTGAAATATTAAAGTATTACCCTGCAAGGTATACATGCTTCTTTGGCACATTGTACAAGCGCATCAGCCCGTCGCACTTTACGGCCTTCTATGTTATGAGAAATGAAGGATATTTCTGTATAATTTGAAAATAAATTTTGCATTTTGATGTATGATTTTTGAATCTTGCAAATGTTGCAAGAAAATACCACAAAAATGAAAGGGAGCACCAAAAATACAAAGACTATAAATCAGTTGAGGAAACAAAATATAAAGGAATATCTGCGATGGGGAATTCCAAGAGAACTTGGATTTTCTGTCCAGAAAGAAACTGATGGATCTCTGTATCTCCTTCAGATGTTACCTTCCGTTGATCTGCAGCGAGCGCTAATGGATGACTGAGATTGAGTTGGAGGGTTGCTTCCTGAAGCGTGTGGATCTCAATGGGTTTTATGTGGTGGAGGCCGAGCTACCTGCAAGGAAGTCCCGGGGTGGTTGTGCCACCGAGGACCATCCGACGATCAAGTTAGACGGGGTATTTTGGCAGAGTAACGGCCTATTGAGGTAAAATTGGTTTACCTGAGTCGTCTGGGAGAGGGGTTTATATAGTGGCAGCCATGGGCAGGCAGGTGCGAGATTCACGCCGGCCGTTACGCCCCTGGCGTTACGCCCGCGTGATAGGCAGTATTCCCCATTAATGACAAGATATGCTCGTTAATGGGGGATCGTGATGGCGTGGAACGCGGGATCATGGGCGGCGGATATCTCGCGCATGGAGAGATTCGCAGAGCCGTGGTGGAGACGCCTGTGATCGGTGCTGTGGGTCGGTCGGTGAGACCGAGAAAGATAAGCTCGGCGGGAGGCTCGGGAACAGGCGGGAGGCCGAGCCATCTTGGATATGCGATAGCTCGGAGGCGAGCTGGAGGGCTGAGGGAACTCAGTGTGCGGGAGGGCTCCGAGGCTAGCCGATGGTCGTTTGTAAGGTGATCGTAGGGATGGTCTGGAAGGACACCGAAGATCGGGAATTTTCTCGGGTCGAAGGCCCGGGATATGCTTCCACTGTACCGTTCTTGATCCCTTCCCGTAAGCTCTGGGACACGTTATCTGCCACGTGTCATGATCTGGGGAATCACCAGTATTGAGCCTCATCATTAGCCCCCCACTCTCGTCTCGACCCATTTATGGGTCGGGCCGAGAGTGGTCTGACCGGTCACCCGGGGTAAGCTCTTATTTGAAGATATCGTCGGTGCGTATTCCCAGGCAACTAGTTGTATTTTCTTGATGACATCAGCGATCAGGGGAGAGATCTCGCATTAAAGAGGAAGTGTCGGTTTGTGCGTGCGTTCGTTGAAGCGCCAACCTACGTGTCTGGCGCTGGTTGGCTGACGAGACGGGCCGCAGGTGTTCCCGCGCCCGATGGGATGCAACCAATGCGCATGCGACAGGTGGAGCGTCGATGGTCGTCAAATATGAAGTGTTGTTTTGGCGGGAGACGATCAGCGCCGTAGGATGTGTATGCCGGCTGCTATAAATAGAGGTGGGATCCTCTTCAGGGTTCATACTTCATCATAATTTCCTCGTCCCTAGTCTTGCTAGCTCCGCGCTCTTCTCTTCTGGTCGGATTCTTTGCATTTTCTCTTCCGAGGACTCATCCCTTTGATCAGGTTAGATGTCTTCTACCGAGGAGTCTGTAGAAATAGTCCGGGAAGAGTCTAGCCAGTCCTCTGTAGCTTCCTCTTCTTCTTCTTCCTATTCTGCTTCTTCCTCTTCCTCGTCTGAGTCGAAGTCCCCCCGGGAAGTTAGGGTTAGTCATGCTTCCCGGGGGCGTGCGACGGGGGCGGTCCCCAGAGCGTAGGTTATGGGTGCTCTTGGCGCATCATCCATGCTGAGGCATGCGGATAAGCTCGCCACCATCCGGACTCGTTTCCACATTCCTTCCGGTTACACGTTTCGTCTGGCCGAGGAGGGGGAGAGGGCAGACCAGGTACGGGGCAAGGAGATTGCCTTGTACCTGGAAGCCTTTTGGGCCGGGATGCGCCTGCCCTTCTCCCCCAAGGTGAGTGCGGCATTGAATTGTTTTGAATTAGCCCCGGGCCAGTTAGTGTCAAACTCTTAGAGGATTCTCCTTGGGTTCCTGGTCATGTTGAAATTACGTCTGATCCCTTTCAGCCGGAGCCTTCTCGTTTCTTCTCTCTGCTACAAAAACCACGCCGGCACTCGCAGGGCGAGCCGAGCTGGGTATACATCTCTTTTAGAAAATACCGGGGAGGTGCTACCGGGTCGGGGGTCATCGTAGTACCTTCTTCCATTCATGAATGGAAGAAGAAGTTTTTGTTTGTTGGGCCGTCCGAGGGTGAGGATTGGCCTGTGCCCATCCAGTGGCATAGGGCCAATTGCCCGCGGGTGAGGCGGTCGAATGATCCCGACGCGGTGGCGGTATCGGAGTAGGAGCCCCTTCCCCGGACTGATGTGTTGCTGTCTGAGCGGGCCCTTAGTTGGGCCGGGCTGAGCCCGGCCCACTTCGCGGGTAAGTTAGGAGATTTAAGGCGACCTGTTTAGACTTGCGTATTCTTTCACTTTTTCTGGTATTGCTGACTCCTTTGTACTTTTGTCTTATGCAGAACCCATGGACCTAGGCAAATTTTGGGCAGCCCTGGTCGAACAGAAGAAGGGGAAGAAGGCCGGAGGAGCCGGCCCTTCTCGCCCGTCCTCGGCTCTGGCTCCACCGGTAACCGCTCCATCCAGGCTCTCAAGCGCGCCCCGGGCCCCAAAGTCCAGCCATGCGCCGAGCCAGAAACGCGTTCGGGAGCAAGAGCCTCGGGCTCCAGAGGTGGGAGGCGAAATAGGCTCTCCTGCGTCTCTACTCAAGAGGTACCAAAGGACGGTGCCCGGTTCCTCGGGTTCCCCGATCGTCGTGGACGAAAGGGAGCTTCGCTTTGAGGTGCCCTCGGGGCTTTCTGTCACCGATAGCCTGCTCTCGGAGATGGAGAGGTCGCCCGGGGGCAGAATCCCTCGGGGGACCCTCCGGGCTCAGATGGCGGCCATAGCCCACGAGGCCGTGCAGATCAGTGTTCGCACTTCACTCGAGTCTTTATTCAGTATTTTTGTTTGCAAGGTTGGTTGCCCCCTTTTCTTTTTAACCCCTCCTTTGTTTTCTTCAGGTCCTCCAGCATGTCGCCCTCGTCGTCAACATGGAGGAAGAGGAAATTGCCCCTGTGATGCAGGCCGCGGGCGAGTTCTCCTCGCGGGAGGAGAGCTCAAGGCTGGAGCTGCAAGCGGCGATGGAGAGGGTCACTGCCCTCGAAGACCGGGTGGCGGCCGGGGATCGGGAGATCGCCAAGTGCTGAGAGGCCGCCCGATCCTCCGAGACTAAGTTGGAAGATTTCAAGGTGCTTGTCACCATCCTGAAGAAGACGGCGAACACCCTCCGGAGGGAGAACGAGGCGGTGAAGGAGGGAATGAGGCGTGCTGAGCTCCGAGCGTCGAAGGCCTCGCTGGAGCAGTACTACACCAACCTCGCTGGAGCCGCTGCCATCGTTTGGCACGACGCCCTTGACGCCGTCAAGGCCCTGATGCCGGAGTTTCCTGACGGCGAGCTCCGGGGTGAGTACCCCCTCGGGGATGAGGCACGGGGGAATGCCCCCGGAAGTGCTGCAGGGAGAGAAGCCCTTGGCGAGAGCGCCGGGGAGAAGTCGGTCACCCCGGCCATCGGCGCCGAGGCTCCTTCGGTGGGCGCCGACCTTCAAGATGCCACCCCGGTTGTCGTGGTAGAAGCAGAGCTCATCGAGGCTCTCCCCGGCCCCGAGGCCTGAACCTACTCGCCCCCTTATTTTCTTTTTGGCTGAAATTTTGTAAGCCTCCGGGCGTTTTTGTAAGGCTGGGGAGCCCATAATACCTCTGTAAAGACTTCCGGCTTGGTGAATAAAATCTTTTTGCAGTGTTCTTTGCGTGCACATTTTCCCTTTGTTTGTGGTAAAATTTTTATTTCCGCGGTACTGCTTTCATGACGCGTTAGGTCGAAGATCGATTCTTCGTCTAGCGATCGCACGTCGAGTTGAATTCAACCATTTGCAAAGTGTGCAAAGACCAGTGAAAGGTCGGTACCTCCATGGCCCCGAAGTCGAGATGGAGATCGCTTAGTAAAGACGTGTAGGAAGTTGAGCAGATAAGATGCTCGATTGCCTCTTGATGAGGGCTTTGATCCTTGGCGTCGTTGGGCAAGGAGTTGCCTGCTAAGGATGGACCGAGCAGGGTAGCTGCTCGGTAGCCTCTTGATGAGGGCTTTGATCCTTGGCGTCGTTGGGTAAGAGATTACCAACCAAGGATGGACCGAGCAGGGTAGCTGCTCGGTGGTCTCTTGATGAGGGCTTTGATCCTTAGCGCGGGAGGGCATGGAGTGGCCTGCTAAGGATGGATCGAGCAGGGTAGCTGCTCGGTGGCCTCTTAATGAGGGCTTTGATCCTTGGCGTCGTTGGGTAAGAGATTACCAGCTAAGGATGGACCGATCAGGGTAGCTGTTCGGTAGCCTCTTGATGAGAGCTTTGATCCTTAGTGCGGGAGGGCACGGAGTGGCCTCTTAAGGATGGACCGGGCAGGGTAGCTGCTCGGTGGCCTCTTGGTGAGGGCTTGATCCTTGGCGTCGGTGGGTAGTAAATTACCAGCCAAGAATGGACCGAGCAGGGTAACTTCTCGGTGGTCTCTTGATGAGGGCTTGCTCCTTGGTGTCGGTGGGTAGTAAATTACCAGCCAAGGATGGACCGAGCAGGGTAGCTGCTCGATGGCCTCTTGATGAGGGCTTATCCTTGGCGTTGGTGGGTAGTAAATTACCAGCCAAGGATGGACCGAGAAGGGTAGCTCCTAAGTGGCCTCTTGATGAGGGCTTTGATCCTTGGCGTCGTGGGGTAAGAAATTACCAGTCAAGGATGGACCGAGCAGGGTAGCTGCTCGGTAGCCTCTTAATGAGGGCTTTGATCCTTGGCATCGTGGGGTAAGAAATTACCAGCCAAGGATGGACCGAGAAGGGTAGCTGCTCGGTGGCCTCTTGATGAGAGATTGACCTTGGCGTCGGTGGGTAGTAAATTACCAGCCAAGGATGGACTGAGCAGGGTAGCTGCTCGGTGGCCTCTTGATGAGGGCTTTGATCCTTGGCGTCGTGGGTAGTGAACTACCAGCCAAGGATGGACCGAGCAGGGTTGCTGCTCGGTTTTGCGAGGTTCTGTCCGACCTTCCCTGGTGTGTGAATATCGGGAAGAGTGACCGTCGCGGGCGGCACATGTCATGAACGCATAGGAGGAGGCGAAATGTAAGAGCCACGTCGCTCCAACTTCAGTTCGCCAAGAAAGACGGGATACCCGCCGCAGTACAGTATTGGAAGAAACGAGCGAATATTGGACTCTTGGGGGAGCTGTGGGGCTATAAAACAGAGAGGGCGTATTGATCATTCCTTTCTTCATCCCTATAACGTAAGAATGGACGAATTCCCTTTCTCCATCCCTGAGATCATTTCTTTCGAGGATGTATACTTGTACGACCAGCTGTGCTCCAAGGAGAGGCTGCAGGCAGTGATCCGGCGCGTTGAGGATCATGTCGGCCGCCTGCTTCCTCGGCGATCACCTCTACTCTGACTGCTGATGTACTCGATCTGGAGGGCATCGTCGGGGCTGCACAACCTCTTGTCCGAACAACTGAAGGACGAGGCGGTTGGCAAGCTGAGATCGTTATGTCGTCTCGGCCTGATCTCGAAGAGTCGGCGGGATCGATCGGTGGCACTTGTCCTCGAGTGTTACCAATTGAGGTATCTCGCCGATGGGTTCCCACCCGCAGAGCTTTCTCGCCCGTCCGTGGCCACGAGGGTTCGCGGACAGCATCAGAGGAAGAAGTCCGAGGTGGCAAGGGCTCGGCTGGCGGAAATTTGTTCGGAGTACCATGAGCAATGTTTCTTGCACCCCCTTCCCCCGCTGTTTTTTTATGTAGGCTGAGGAGCCCACAATACTTTTTGAATGAATAAAATTCTTTTTTTTGCAATGCTATATCGTGTCCTTCTTATTATTTAAGTACAAAGAATTTAGAAGAATTTACATCGCTTTGGTGAAAGAAGAAATACACATTCATAGACATTCTTTTCAGAGGTATAGCTTGAGCTTCTCGGCGTTGTAAGGCTATGGAAATTTACGACCATCCACATCTCGTAGGCGATAGGCTCCGCCGGGCAAGACCTCGGAGACGAGGATAGGACCATCCCATTTTGGGAAAAACTTATGCAGCTTGCCTTGATCGACGAACTCGTTCCGTTTTAGGACTAAATCTCCGGTTTTGAAGAAGCGGCACTTGACTTGCGCGTTGTAGGAGCGGGCTGTTTGCTGTTGATAGGAGGCAGCTCTGATCTGAGCCCGGTCCCGTTTCTCTAACAACACGTCCAGATTAGTCCAGGGAGCCGAGGTGTTTGCTTCGTCGTCGAAGTGTTCGACCCGGTGAGTGGGGAGCCCGATCTCCGCTTGGGCCATTGCCTCGGTACCGTACCAGAGGCTGAAAGGGGTCTCCCGGGTGGGGGTTTTCTTCGACGTGCACAGGGCCCATAAGACCCGGGGTAATTCCTCGGCCCAGCTGCCTTGGCGTCCTTCAAGGCGTGTCCGAAGATCTCGGAGGACATCCCGGTTAGCGACCTCGGCTTGCCCATTGCATTGGGGATGTGCGACTGTGGCAAACTTCATGAGGATACGATATTCGCTGCAGAATTCCTTTACTTTTTCGTTTTCGAAATTTGTCCCATGGTCGGTGATGATACACCTCGGGATGCCGAACCGGAGTATCACGTTGTTCTGCAGGAACTTGATAGTCATGGTGGCGTCCGGTTTCCTGATGGGAATGGTCTCGATCCACATCATGAAGTAATCCACCGCGACGAGGACGTACTTGTGCCCGCCCGTACCAGAAGGGAACTGGCCTATCATGTCCATTCCCCAGTCGGCAAACGGCCATGGGGAGGTTAGGGCGGTTAGTTCGGTAGCCAGAAGGCGAGGTATGCTTCCTTGGAGTTGGCAGCTTTTGCATCTCCTGACAAGTTTCTGGGCGTCCTGATGAATTGTCGGCTAGTAGTACCCCTGGAGCAGTGCCCTCTGGATTAAGGTGCGGGCCTCTTGGTGCTCGCCACCGACCCCTTCGTGGATTTCACGGAGGACGTAGTCGGCTTCGTGGGGGTCGACGCACTGGAGTAGGGGCTGAGTGAAGGGTTTCTTATAGAGGTTCCTATTGATCCATACGAAATGGCGAGCTTTAGCTCGGAGACGGCGGGCTTCTCCCCGATCTTCTGGGAGCGTACCTTCCCTCAGGAATTCTACGAGGGGCCTTCTCTAATCTCGGCCTTCTTCCCGGGCTGTGTACACTTGAAGTGGCATTGCCCCGTCTTCCATGCTGGGCCGTGGCAAGACCTCGAAGAGGATGTTCCTCTTGTTGTTGGCCGTATAAGATGAAGCCAGCTTACTCAAGGCGTCGGCCTGGGCGTTTAACTGTCTGGGGATCTGCTCCACCTGGATTTCGTGGAAGTCCTTTCGCAATCTTCTCACCTTGTCCAAATACTTCACCATCAGAGGCTCCTGTGCCTCGAATCGGCCGGTCACTTGGCCAACGACTAGGGCAGAGTCGTTGCGGATCCAGATCGTTTTTAGCCCCAGTCAGAAGGCTATGCGCAGTCCGGCCAGTAAGGCCTCGTATTCCGCTGCGTTATTTGAGGCTTTGAACCCGAGCTTCAGAAAATACTCCATTTATGCCTCGTTCGGGCCCCGAATGATGAGGCTGGCACCATAGCCTTCCTTGGTCGAGGAGCCGTCGACATAAAGGATCCAGTCAGGGACAGAGTCGGGCTTTCTATCGACTGAGGGTTGAGCTCCGGGGGCCAGTGTAGATTTCGGCTCTTTGCTAGGGATGGTGCACTCAACGACAAAATCGACCAGGGCTTGTGCCTTGATAGCCTGCCTCGGGCGGTATTTTATGTCGAACTGGGACAACTCCCACCTCCATTTCTCCAAACAACCAGAAGACTCGGAGGAAGCGAGGATAGCCCCCAAAGGCCGCTCGGTAAGAACGAGGATGGTGTGCGCTTGGAAATAGTGTCGTAGTTTCCTCGATACCATGATGAGTGCCAGGACGATCTTCTCTATGGCTGGATACCTCGTTTCCGCGTCCTTGAAGACGTGGCTCACATAGTATACCGGCTTCTGGACTCCCTCGACCTCTCGGACGAGCACCGAGCCTGTAGCTTAGTCAGACACTGCTAGATATATTGATATCCCGTCCCCTTCAACTGGCCGGGTGAGCAGCGGGGGAGTCGCAAGGTGCCTCTTTAATTGCTCAAAGGCGGTCTGGCACTCCTCCGACCACTCGAACCTTGGTATCTTCCTTAGAGTTTTGAAGAACGTGGGGCACTTCTCCCTAGAAATTGACATGAAATGACTCAGAGCGGCTACCCGTCCTGTCAGTCGCATTGTTCCCTGATTAAAAATCAGGAATTACCTCAATGAGGTATCACGTGCTCACACGTGACCAAGGGTCACGTGTTGACACGTGATAGTTAAAATTCTGAGCAGACAGAAATAAAAACAAACGGCTGAAGGAAGACCCAATTGGGGGTCACGTGCTCACATGTGACCAAGGGTCACGTGCCAGCACGTGACAGGCTTTGAAAGCCTTATAACTTAATAGAATTAAATTCTAAATTTCTCTAAATCTTTCCAAACGAAAAAAGATTATGGGGAACCGTTGGATTAAAAATCCAAGGGTGATTAAAAATCACCAATTCATAGAAAGAATTTAGACAAGGAAAGATTTCCCTAAATCTCACCAAAAATAACAAACAGAATATCTTTTGGATTTAAAATCCAATGGTGAATAAAATTCACTGTATGATCTAAAAGATCACATTAGTTACGAAAAACAAACAAAATCTTTCAATGAAAGATTTATTAAACAAATTGATTCTTTTCCTTCTCCTATAAATAGGAGCCAAAAGGAGGAGAAGAGAGAGAATTTTTGGAGAGAGAGAATTCTGGGATCTTGAAACTTTCTAAAGGCAAATAGCAGAGAGAAAAGAAAGGAGAATTTAATTCTCAAGAAAGAAACCCTAGGTGAGAAAGAGGAAAGGGATCAAAACTTCAAAAAGAGAATTTAATTCTCAAATCTAAGAGTTTTACTCTTCTGCAAAAGAACTTAGTTCTTTCTCTGGTTGAAGATCTGCAGAAGCAAATCTCCCCATAGGTTGAGAATTTAATTCTCATTGGGTTGCGATTCTGCCATGCAGATCCAAAACTTAGAGGGAGAATTGAGTTTAGAGAATTTAATTCTCCCAAATTCACAGGAATTTAATTCCTCCAAGATAAAATTAGGGTTTAATCCTATATGAGAATTTAATTCTCCTAAACTCACAGGAATTTAATTCCTTCAAGATAAAACTAGGGTTTAATCCTATATGAGAATTTAATTCTCCTAAAATTATAGGAATTTAATTCCTTCAAGATGGACAAAACTAGGGTTTAACCCTAATTGAGAATTTAATTCTCTCAAATTTGCAGGAACTTGATTCATCCTAAAATGAAATTAGGGTTTCACTCCATACAAGAATTTAATTCTTTTAAATATATGGGAATTTAATTCCTCTAAAAGAAATTAGAGTTTAACCCTACATAAAAATTTAATTCTTTCATATACATGGGAATTTAATTCCTCTAAAAGATAATTAGGGTTTAACCCTACAGAGAATTTATTTCTTAAAGAAATCAAGAGACTTGAAAGATCTCCATACATATAAAGAATTGGGTCACGTGACCCTTAAACAGATCCCCCAAAAATGAAAAGAAAAAGTGTTGAGGCAACGCCTCACATGCTTCCACGTGACCTCCAGAACAATGAGAATTAAAGCAAAGGCAGATTCTAATTTGGACGCTCTCACGTGTTACCACGTGACCCCTTAATAAGTGCTTTAATAATCAACGCACAAATCTCCATCACGTGCCAACACATGATGGTCAGAAAATTAAATGTGTTTAACACTTATTTGCAGAACAAAGTGAGGAGATCTGGCCCTACCTTTGGGTGCCCACACGTGTCCCCACGTGACCCGTTCCTCTCTAGTGTTTAATACTAATTTGAAGGCTTTATTTCCAGTGTTTAACACTGTTGTTTTCTAGTGTTTAACACTAATTTGAGAAATTTATTTCTAGTGTTTAACACTAATTTGAGAATTTTTATTTCCAGTGTTTAACACTGTTGTCTTCTAGTGTTTAACGCTAATTCGAGAGCTTTATTTTCAGTGTTTAACACTGTTGTTCTCTAGTGTTTAACACTATTGTTAGCCAAATTGGCTAATTTTTCAAAGGAAAAAGTCTCCCCTTCAACTGAATTTCAAAATTGAGTAAAATTCAGAGCTACAATATTTAATACTCAGTCAAAGATAAAAATGTTATCGAAGCCCTTGCTAAGTGATGAAGGGCTGAACCCAGACAAAATTCTAATGGTCCAACAAAGGGCCAACACTTCAAACTTAATTGGATTTAGCCCAAGTTAGCCATAAGTCCTCAATTCAGACTTAACTGAGCCAATGTGCTCATAATACAATAATTGATCTTAGTTCTAAATTGGACTGCAGGTCACTTAATCCACCTTGGTTCAAGAGTACATCTCTTCACTCCTTTGATATTTGTCGTTGTAATTCCTCAACGTCTTCAAAGAAGTGACGGGTCCCGACAACCACATATTTCACAGACTATGACGTCTCTAAACTACGGACTGTGGGGTCCTTAAACTCATGGACTATGATATCCTTAACCTCGACCGTGATGTCTTTAAACTAACATTGGACTGTGGGGTCTTTAAACCCACGGACTATGATGTCCTTAACATCGACCGCGATGTCTTTAAACTAACAATGAACCGAGATGTCCTTAAACTAATAATGGACCGTAATGTCTTTAAACTAATCGACCGCAATGTCACTAAACTAAACAATAGAGTCCAATTGCTCTTTTGTTAGATCTAAACGATCCCGTTAAGTTGATCTTAGTCTAAAATTAGACCAACCTATCCTTAACAAACGTTTAAGTCGATCTTAGTCTCAAATGAGACTAACGTATCCTTAAACCCAACCCCCAAACCCAAATCTAAGAAGATACGGATTTGGACTAGTCCACGCCTTACGGGCGACAACATAAATTAGTCTCCGTATACAATCCACGGGCAACCAAACACAAAACAAACACCCATGACACGAAGTGACCATATGGAGAAGGAGAAAGTTGTTACTGCGATGCGGTAGCGTAATTAACTGCAGGGGCTTGCGCTTACAGGGAAGAGCGTCCCCACAATAAAAAACCCCTCAAACGAGGGGGAATCTGACGAAGTCTACTACATCGGCCGCATCCGTTTAAACCTTCGATACATGGTGCCATAAATCAACTTGGCATCTTCGGAGAGATGGACGGATAGCACCAATTAGCATCTGCCCCGAAATTCAGACAAGACGTTTATCGCGTCTTCGTCGCGTCTTTCGGAGGGGAACACGCATGATTTCGACGTTAGTCTTGGGCGTGGCCATGTTGAGGATGGCGCTGATTTTCTCTGGGTTAGCTTCGATTCCACGGTGGGTGACCATGAAGCCGAAGAAGTTTCTACCGGTGTCCCCGAATGCGCACTTGGCAGGGTTCAGTTTCATCTTGTATTTGCGAAGGACGTTGAAGGCCTCACCAAGATCCTTGGCGTGTTTGTCCGATGAGACCGATTTGACGAGCATGTCGTCGACGTAAACTTCCATGTTCCTTCCTATCTGCGGCTTGAACATGCGATTGATCAAGCGTTGGTACGTAGCTCCGGCGTTTTTGAGGCCGAAGGGCATCACCTTGTAGCAGTATATCCCCCGGTCCATTGTGAATGCGGTGGGATCCTCTTCTGCCGGATTCATACGGATCTGGTTTTAGCCGGAGAAGGCATCCATGAAGCTAAATAGCTCGTGGCCTGCCGAGCTGTCGACGAGCTGATCTATCCGAGGGAGGGGATAGTTGTCTTTCGGGCAGGCCTTGTTGAGGTCGGTGAAGTCGACGCACATGCGGCACTTCCCGCTTGATTTTTTAACCATGACTACGTTCGCCAACCATTCCGAGTAAGGCACGTTCCGAATGAAGTTGGTGGCGAGAAGCCTGTCTACCTCGTCCTTGATCGCCTTTTGCTTGATCGGGGCGAAGCTTCGTTTTTTCTGCCTGACGGGTCGGACCGTAGGGTCCACCCGAGCTTGTGAGATATGATTTTGGGGTCGATCCCAGGCATGTCGGCAGGTGCCCAGGCAAACACGTCAGAGTTGTTTCTGAGGAAGTGAACCAGGTCATCTCACTGCGTCCCCATCAAAAGCGACCTGATCTAAATGGTTCGTTCATCGTCCTCTTCTACGTGGGGGACCTCTGTTAGTGGCTCCACCGGGGTCCCTTGGATCTCTTTTTGCTCGTCTCGAATGTACAGAGAACCCTTGATATCACCCTCACCCTCAACGTTATTGTTTGGCCGCTCAGACGTAGATGTTGCGGTTCGTTGGTCCCCGTAGGCCCGATCTATCCCACCTTGATCGAGAGGGAATTTAATCGCTAGGTGGTAGTTCGATATCTGGGCCCGGAGGGAGTTCAGTGTCGGGCGACCGAGGAGGACGTTGTAGGCCGATGGGATTCTCGCGACAATAAACTCCACAGGCACGGTGCGCGTACGGCCCGCTTCCCCGATGTTAAATTGGAGAGTGATTACCCTTTCCGCCTGGATGGAGTAGTTAGTGAACCCTGACAGGACGTGGGCGGTCGGCCTTAGGTCCGACGGGGTGAGTCCCATACGCAGAAAGAAGTCATAAAAGAGAATGTCTGCCGAGCTTCCCGAGTCAATCAGTATCCTCTGCGTTTCGTAGCGGCGGATCCGAGCTGTGATCACTAGTGGGTCGTTGTGAGGCAGGGATATACCGTGGAGGTTCTCGTCGGTAAAAACGATCGGCTCGGCTGCTTTAGCCTTCTTCCTCGGGTGGCCGCCAGTCCCCTCGATCGGTGAAGGACGCTGAGTATCGTAGGTCTTCGTCATACCCCCTGCTGATATGGTCATGATTTGGCCGATTGTCAATTCGCCCGGAGGAGGACGGTGCTCTTGCTCACGGTCGGCTTGCCGCTTGTGTCGCAAGTACGTTGCCAGGTGCCCCGAGCGGATTAGCTCCTCGATGTAGCCTCAGAGCTGCTTGCAGTTCTCAGTGGAGTGGCCCTGCGACCTGTGGAAAAAGCAGTAGGGGCCTCGGGTGCGCTTTTCCGCCTTATTCGAGATTGGGGGGAGTTTGAAGAACCTCTCGCCGTTAGCCTCCTCCAACAGTACCGTCTGGGAGACGTTGAGCGGGGTGTACTCCTGAAACTTCGGGAAGTAGGGTTTTGGCCGCTCAATCTTCTTTTTCTCCTCCCTGGCCCATTTCTTCTGATCGGTTTGCTCTGTCTGGGGGAGATTGGCGTTCACCTCGGACTCGAGCTGGATCTCACATTCGGTCCAGGCCTTTACCTCGGCCATGGTCTTAGGTTGCGCTAATGCATAAGAGCGTAGCCACTCCTTGTTCCTAAGACCCTACCTAAGGGCCGTAATGACCGTCTCTTCCCAGTATTCTGGGACCTCAAGGAGGGCGTTGTAGAAGCGGGTGACGTATCCTTTGAAGGATTCTTTATCCCTGCTTTTTATGGTGAAGAGATAGTCAACGGTCCGCTTCTGCCGTCTGTTCCCGACAAAGTGGCTGAGGAATTGGATGGCCAGCTCATCGAAGGTAAAGATTGAGCAAGGCGCGAGTCCTCGGAACCAGTCTTGTCCGGAGCGGATGAGAGTGGCGGGGAAAGCGCGGCATTGAGCGGCGTCGGAACAGTCCTGGAAACTCATCCCGGCTGTGAACGCGTCCAAATGGTCATTTGGGTCGGACTTCCCGTCGAAGAGTGAGACCTTCGGGGGCTTGTTCCGGGAGGAGACGTGGACGGCGGGTAGCTCTTTTGTGAAGGGCTTCGTGAGCGAGTCGGCGGCATATTTAGCCTCGTCGCTTGAAGGGCGATTTTCCCGATGCATGCCTTCGATCTTCTTTTCGAGGGCGTCGAGTCGGCCGTGGTATCCCGACGATTTGGCATACTCTGATTTTTGGCCCCTGCTGCCGGAGACCTGTGCCTGGCCACGGCCACATTTCCATTCGATGAGGTTCCTTAGGTCCCCCGGTGAGGTCGTCTTCGAGCCACCGTGGTGAGATCTGTCCACGCGACCCCGTCAAGGGAGGGGGTGCCGGTTATGCTTGGGTGCAGACGAGCTGACCGACACCTCCTCGGGAGGGACAAGGGCGCGATGGGGCTCGGGGCGTGGTGCTCTGGCGAAAGACCTCGGGAGAGGGTGTAGTTTTTCGACGCCATACGAGCAAATTCCGCCTGTGACACATTTCTTCCATTATCCTCGTGTATGTGTCCGTGTAATTTTTGTTACATGTTATATTCAATTTATTAGTTATTATAAAAAGTTTCATTGGTATTAATTAGCTCTTAATGAAAATATTTAGCAAAAGATGGCTTTTTAGAAATAGTTTTTAATGGAATCAAAATCTCATACCAACAATATCAGTTATTAGGATCATCTTAGGGCGCCCTTTGCTACACTGTATTGCAATAAAAATTACATTTTATGGAACTCTATTTGTAGTTCCAACAAGATGAACATCGAAAATGGAGTGTAACTCAGATATAAAGAATCTAACCTCTAGCTTCGCATATTGAAATATTAAAAGTATTACCCTGCAAGGTATACATGCTTCTTTGGTACATTGTACAAGCTATACATCGGCCCGCCGAACTCTACGGCCTTCTATGTTATGAGAAATGAAAGATTTTTCTGTATAATTTGAGAATAAATTTTGCTCTTTGATGTATGATTTTTGAATCATGCAAATGTTGCAAGAAAATACCACAAAAATGAAAGGGAGCACCAAAAATACAAAGACCATAAATCAGATGAGGAAACAAAATATGAAGGAATATCTGCGATGGGGAATTCCAAGAGAACTTGGATTTTCTGTCCAGAAAGAAACTAAGGTTACGCAGATAAGATTAAGATGATATAATAACTTGAGTGTTTGATTGGTTCAAGACTTTTAAGTATTGAGTTGATTGTTTTTAATTACATAACAAACTATAGTTGAGTGATCAATTAATAATTCTAATGTCAAGTCAACCAACTTTAGTGGTGTTGTCCTTTTTGGGACACTGGAATCATTGCGTGATTACTTATTTTTCTTGTCAGTTACAAAAAGCATTAAAGTGTTGATGGGGTTCCTCAGTAATACAGAGGCAAAATCGGTTTTATTTCAAAAAGGGCAAGTATTATAAATTTTCGTCAAACTGTCGACATTTTTGTGTTTGTGCATGAACCTCCTTTCGGTAAACCGTTAATTTTGAACCCACTAAATCAACAGTGAAAAAGTTGTAGAATCACATGCAATTTGGTGTACCCATATCTTAGATGATAACGATGAAGATGTGGGTGCCGATCGTCGAAAATAAAGAGGGAGGGGGTATTTTTTCGACGCCATAGGAGTAAATTCCCTCCTATGGTCTCTTTCTTCCATTATTCACTCTCTCTCTACACACACACACACTCACAAACTAGAGCAGAAAGGAAAAACGTAATCAAGAACGAGCCAAGCTTAGACTACGTGCTTGAATTGAGAGTTTTTCTATATGCTAATTAAAAGATAGATCTCGAAACTCCATAAAAATAAACTAGTTAATATTCCTTCTATAAACTAAAATTAGCCTCTCGATTCGTGACAAAAGGTTTAAGCAGACGATGTTTAAATTGAGATCTTAGTATCTTCAGTATTATTTGACTTTCATATTTTCTCTAGAATATTATTTTTTTTGAAATTATAATCGTACGCTGTTTCAAGCATTTGATAGTGATTCTTTTTTTTATAATTGGTCATGTATCCTATATTTTTTAGTACAGAGTATAGAGATGCAACCGATGCATATGGAAAAACTGTCCAAATAGGATGGATTAACATATAACTATAAGTTCGTATTTTCACTGGAATTATTAGTGAAGAGAAATTAATCTTCGACCGTACTGACATATACTTTATTCCTAGAATCTATCGCGGGTTATAAATCAAGCTAGTGACTTTGCATTTGTAAAATGAAGTGTTTGGCGTGGATCAATGCTCCTTTTTCGTCACATGCATGACCATATTAATTTCTAGAGGTTGTAGAAGATCTCAGGTAAACTATTGGAGGACAAATTCCGGAAAATTTGAGATGACCAAGTCTTCCACGTTTCCTTTTCCTTCAACGTTCAGTCCGAAATGCAACCCTATCTCTGGTGGAAGTTTGTTCGGAGTTTTTCCACTTTTGAAAATGAAAGCCACTACCTTGGATGGTTCCAATCAAGAATCCTCTCCCCCACTCTACACTCCCCATCACTCTCACTCTCACAAATAGTACTTAAAAAGGACTGATGATGCTTGTAAAAAAGAATTTTCCATATCACGACACGCGGCAGATGACGGGTCATCCACGTAAGCCCACTAAATTCTTGAGGGCTACAGAACAGGAACAAGTATGATGCATTAGGGACATCTCTCGGCGCCTCGCCTCCAAGTTTGCACCCGATCTTTTGGAGGACCTCCGTGGAGTACGTTCTCCCTTTCGGCTGACCGCCAGCCAACGGCTCACCTTCGAGCTATCCTATAGCTGAGCCATCCTAGCATCCTCGCTTGTCTCCAAGCTATCTTATGGCCGAGCTTTCTCAACCTCCTTGCTCTTCTCCAAGCTATTACAGAGCTAAGCTTCCTCAGCCTTCCCGTCTGGCCGGGAGAATGGAACCCGAGCGCCCCGTAACGGCTTCATGTATCTCGCCACGACGAGATCTCTGCTGCACGTCCCGCATCCCATGTTAGGGTATCTCGCCATTAATGAGCATATCCCGTCATTAATGGACGTATCCCGTCATCAACGCGAACGTGACGAAGGGGCATAACGGACGAAGAGAATCTCGCATCGGCTCGCTCCATGTGACCGCTATATAAACCCCTCTTCCAGATGACTTTGGTATCGGGAACTCAATCCAATACGCCGCTACTCTGCTTTAATATTCCTCGGTACTTACTTGATCATCAGAGAATCCTACGGTGGTTTCTTATCCCGGTATTTCCTTTGCGGATAGCTCGGTGTCAACAATAACCCATTGAGACCCACACGCTTAAGCTACACCATAAATCTCAGCTGTTCACCCCCGTTAGCCGCAAGATCGACGAAGAACAACCTCTGAGGAAGATTCCGACCTCCATCAGTTGACGCCGTCTGTGGGAAACTCTTTTCCACCAAAAAAAGTTGATCTTCCGCTCTCGATATAATGGCCAGCGTTCATCACCATGGAGATCCCGACACGAGCCACCCCATCTTCCACAACAGAGGCGGAGGCGATTCTAGCCCGCCTCCCAACGTCGTCGAAGCCTTATCCGCATGGATGGACAGGCTCACGGCGATGATGGACGCACTCGTTCGTGTCCAAGCAGCCGCCTACGCTCTCAGGAATGACAGCATTCCTGAGGCAGCAGAAGGGCGCGTCCAAGCCCTTGGCCTCGCCAGAGCCCACCTCGATGTCGTGGAATACCGACAGGCCGATTCCGGCAGTCACAACCCCCATACGAGAAATGATTCCAAGACTCACTGGACACTAGGAAGTCCAACACCGAAGTCAGGTGATCAGCCAGATCATCACTTCAGCGCTTGCCACGCTCCTTCGCCCTCCAAAAGGACATCGATCAGGTCACCTGATTTCAAGAAAGACCGATGTCCCCATACCCATTGAGGCCTCACACATGGCACACCTTAGGGCCAACCATGAAGGGTTCCCCCTGAGGACCTGAGGAATGTGATAGAGCGAAGCCGAAACCGTTCCATCGCGCAAGCCCGAAGCAGGAACAGCAGGCGCTCCGATTACGGAGAATCCTCAAGGTACCATCAGCGAATCGAGGTCCTCGAGAAGAAAATTGAAGGCATGCGGCATGCTATCCGTTCGGCTAGAGGAGTGGCAAAGTACTCCGTAGATTCCCTCACGAGACCCTTCACGGAGCAGTTACTAGGTGAGCGGGTCTCGCCTCGGAACAAACCTCCCAAGATGGCCCTCTTCGATGGGAAGTCTGATCCGAAGGACCACTTGGATGCGTTTACGGCAGGCATGAGCTTCCCAGACAATTCAGACGCGGCTCAGTGACGAGTCTTCCCCACCACCCTCATCTAGGTCGGCCGAGATTGGTTTCGCGGCCTTGCGCCATTCTTGATCTTGACCTTTGATGAGCTTGCGACTCTGTTCCTCGGTTATTTCATCGGTAACCGACGACAGAAAAGGATGGTCGACTACCTGTTTACCATCAAGAGTGAAGACATGGAATCTTTCAAGGGTTATGTCGCATGCTTCTATAATGCCCTTCTAGATGTCCCCGAGCACCGCGACGAAACGTGTTGGGTTTTCTACAACGGCAGTAAGGTTTCGGGAGGCATCGTCCATGCCAGATTAAAATTTTGCCGTTCTAGGTAACCCTAAACATAGATCGTTTACTAGAAATAATACGGAAAACATATGCAAACACTTTGCAAGTTATAGTGAGCAAGGAATACAACATTTGTAGACCGGTCCTTCACTTCAAATAGCTTCGTGTAGTAGTTCCCTTCGCTGCGATCGTGAACTCCGGACTCTAGAGAGGCTCCCTTGAAGAAACGAACGTGCTTGCTTCGAAATCTTCGAGATTGAAGATGATCTACGTCGAGAAGACACTAACCCAAGCTATCTCTTCACTAATCATGGAATTAGTGAAGCAAACACCCTATACTAAATGGCAAGTAGTAGAGGATGATGAAGTAGGAATTTTGCTCACATTAGAAATCATTTTCTCACAAGGTTTCATCACTTTGTCAAAATCAAGAGAGCTCAAGAATAAGGAAGAAGAAGATGAAGTTGTGATAAAAGAAAAGAATGAACTCATGAGGTTACAAATGCAACCATGGTCATAAAATATCATGCCTAACCATTGTAAAGAATAAACCATACCCTATGGTTAAGGGTTGGGTCAATAAATATCCTAAGCTAGACAAACAAGTTGACTTGGTCAATAGTTATCTTGTTTGCACAAAATATCTACCATGACTAAACCAAATGTTTCAATTAGCTTAAAACAAATAAAACCCTAGCATGGTATAAGTCTCATACATACATGTTGCATGTGTAACCTAGCATGACACACTAATATATATCACATATATAATAAGTGTGCAAAAAGAAAATAATACATTTAACATATATCACATATATATCAATGTATCATCAAGTGAGAAAAATGAATACTTAAGTGAGCTAATATTAGTTAATGTAATGTAATATATCAAATATATAATTATACATTAAATTATTAAATCAACACTTGATCTAATAATCCGGTCATATCACATATAACCGACTAATATCAAATGTATCCTTTTATCGAATCAACACTTGATCCGATAACCCAGCTATATCACATATAACCAATCGATACATATATTGCGAGAATAGAATGCGGTATCATATACGCACATTAATCTCGGTCCCGCACATATCACATATGTGCTCCTACTCCGTTTCTCTTGAGCCAGGAAACCTCTGTGTAGGACTCTAAAGACTCGTCAATACTCCGGCAGTAGGTGATAATCATATCAAACACCCACAAGCCGCAAGCGATCTGCTAAACGTAACGGCCACCCGGGTATTGAGCGATTAGAAGATCAACAAGCAAGCCTGCTTGGATCCTGCGAATCCAATCAGTAACACTACCGTACAGTCCGGTCTCTTCATCTGATATGTCGCATATCACAGCTTGGGGGTGGTGTAACGTCAGACCCCAATAGCCTGATAAGTCATGCCGATACAAGGTCCATAACGGTTCGAGAAACTACTGATAACACTTACCAGCAGATTTCAACAACCCTGGCCAGGGATTTCATGTTATGGCCAATCGAGCATAGCTCAACATCAACTCCCTATACCGAGAGAGACGAAACCCCTCCTATCGCTCATTACCTCCATGTGACTCGGGACTGTGCCCAAAAGCCACCGTTCTACACGATCTCTTGACCATGGTAAGGTGGAAATCAAAGCACAGTGGGAATCACACAAGACTCTATGACGATCTCGGGTCTACAGACTAACATGTACCAGTGTCACCAAAGAACTGCTATCCGACGATAGGTATAATACCATCCAGGAGTTCTCGGCTAGTCCGTTCAGTGTACCCAGTCTCCACTGAGCACCCGTACACCATTTTTGATGTCAAACACCGATAGATATGGGATCATCCATCGCCCATCATATGGGTCAAGATGCATATACGCTAGTCTACTCTAGAGTATCGATGCCCTGTCTCGATACTCTCTCGACTCGGAACAGTTATATGATGTACTTGTGAACTTCCTTTGGCCCCACTAGTATGATCTCCATCATAGTCCTAGTAGTCAAGTACTCATCCTAAGGGCTTTACCAACATGTGTCATAGAGACAATCAGTGTACATGTTAAGATAAAAAGCAACCAGATAGCATACTATCATGTCGAACAAGAAAGTCCTCCCTATATATGTCCAAGCATCCACTACAATATACATCGTATGTACAGTAATGGCCTCTACGGCATACATATTACTAACAATCTCCTACTTGCACTAGGGTCATCTGTTGTAGTAACTTATACCCAACAATCAGTAGTGATTGAAGTATCTCATACTCAACCATCCCATAAAAGTCTCTCCTGGGAATAGGCCTTTGTGAGTGGATCCGCCGTGTTGTCCTCCGAGTCTACTCTCCTAACCACGATCTCCCTGGAGATCAACCATCTCCATGATCATGTGATACTACCTTAGAATATGTCTGGATCACGATGGGATGGGGGTTCCTTGGCCTAAGCCATAACTCCATTGTCATACAATGGTAGGAACGAAGTTCATCTCATGATCAAGTGTACATCCAGACTATTTCTTTGGTAGCATCCTTGGTAGTGATGTATCCAGCCTTTATCGTCTAGTATGTCACGGTATCTAGCTTGGAACTCTTCCAACATACCGTCCCTCCACTGAGGGTAAAGACATTGCCTGCGACTGACATTCAGTCGACCTTACCACCGTGGAAGCTATCCAGTGATTCTCCCCAGAATCGATTGATACCATCTCACTACACCTAGTGAGAATCCAAACATCCACTTAGATCTATCACATAGATCCAAAAACCCAGGATTTAGAAGGTATCATTTTGATCCTATATGGAGAATCCTTGTGATAAGAGGAGATTGACCGAGTGTAGCATAGGAAACTCCTTTCCTATCAAGAGTATGTTATCCATGTACAATACGAGGATCACCACCATACTCCCTACTACCTTTTTGTATATACAAAGTTTATCTATCATTTTGATGAAGTCAAACTCTTTGACTACCACATCAAAACAGATGTTCCAACTCCGCGATGCCTGCTTTAACTCTTAAAGCAACTTGCACACGTTTCCGCTGCTCCCACTGTCTACGAAGCCCTCTGGCTGTGTACTTATAGACGCTCTCTTCTAAATCACTATTTAAAAAAGCAGTCATGACACCCAACCGCCAGATATCGTAGTCATGGTATGTAGCAATGGCAAGTAGGATCCGGATGGACTTAAGCATAGGCACTAGAAAAGGTTTCATCATTATCTACACCTGGTCGATGACGAGAACCTTTTGCAACAAGCCTTAGCTTTGAAAGTCTCAACTTTTCCATGTACACCAAGTAATCTTCTCAAGATATACTTGCACCTGATGAGGATTTAACCCTTCAGATATAGCAACCAAAGTCCATACTTTGTTGGTGTATACAGATTCCATCTCAGATCACTAAGCATTCAGCCATTCTTACAGAGTCCCCACTCCTGATGGCCTGCTCGAAACTAGTTGGGTCATCATCTCATGATGAAATCCTCTCTCCTACTGTCATAGAGAAAACCGAAGTATCTCTCAGGTGGGTGAGGAACCCTACCAGATCGGCGGAGAGGCTGTGGTTCGTCGGAAACTATTGAATCTTGCGGTTCTATCAAATCGTCAGCTGTAGTTTGTATAGATGGAACTCCTTCCAGTTCTACCTCATGACCACTAAAAGGTGTCATGCTGAGAAACAAAACACTTTTTGTTTCTCGGTGTGGTAGAAGATATTCCCTTGCGAATGATTGGGATATCCAACAAACTTCCACAGAACTGACCTTGCCTCGAGCTTGTCCGGATTTTGCTTTTAGACATAGGCCGGACAACCCCAAATCTTAACATCTTTAAGAGATGAGCTCTTCCCATACCATATTTCATATGGAGTGGTAGGCACCTGATTTGGTTGGAACCCAATTCAATAGGTATGCAGCTTCTCAAGTGCATAACTCCCAAAAGGAAATAGGAAACTCAGTAGTACTCATCATAGAGTGCACCATATCTAATAGGGTGTGATTGCTCCACCCCGATACACCAATGTGCTGTGGTGAATACGGAGGAGTAATGCTGAGAGAGAATCTCATTCTCTTTTAGAATAGTCCAGGAATTCCGTGCTCAAGTATTCTCCTCCCTGATCACATCAAAGAACATAATACTTATACCCATTTTGGTTCTCTACTTCTGACTTATATTATTTGAATTTCTTAAAAGCTTCAGACTTGTGTTTCAATAGGAACATATGTCCGAATCTTGAGAGATAATCAGTGAATGTAATGAAGTACAAAGAACTGTTCCTGGCATGTGTAGACAAGAGACCTTACATACATCATCATGTATCAATCCCAAGAGTTCACTAACTCTTTCTCTATTTCAATTAAACGGAGCTATGGTCATCTTATCTTTGTGACATGACTGGCAAGTTTCACAAGATGTAGATTCAAACTGATTTAAATATGCATCTAAATGTAACTTCGCTAGTCGGGTCACATTGATATGACCTAGTCTACAATGCCTCAAGAAGGATTCGTTCATTTCTGAACTCTTCCTCTTGTGTGTGTTCTGTACATTAAGAACCATGGTTTGATTTAGAATATATTTGCTTTTAGATAACGTGCCTGAACCGATCAACTCTTGATATAGGAAATGTTCAAAACATTATCCAACAATACAAAATTATATCCTTCTTTACTAAAAAAAGAGACTTATATGATGTTGTATATCAGGTTCGGTATCTAATAACATTCGTTCAGAATCAATGTATTTGGTAATACAAGGTGATAACTGCCAACTGCTTGGCTTACAACAATTGCATCGTTTCCAACTCTTGAAACTTATCACCCGTTCTCAGTTCTCTACCTATCTGTAGCCCATGAAACAGATTACATTTGTGGGATCCTGATCCGGTATCTCATACCCAGGACGTAAAGGATACTGAGAAACAGTTCTCGGTAATGAACACACCCGAAAAAGATGCATCATCATACACTATCTTCGTTTGGGCGGCACGGAAATTCCGGTAATCCCCTATTTCTTGCTCGGTCTTATAACAATTATAAGTTGGAACGGGACTAACGTTGTAACACTTTGAAATTTCGTTGGAATGTTTTTAGTGATGTTTAGCAATTGAGCTTGTTATCTTATACGTGTGCATAGGATTATTAGTTATTTTAGTCGGGTTACTAATTATATTTAGTTGTGTTAGCAAATTGGAAAATTTTGTTAGTATACACATGCACACTTAGCACATTTTTGTGACTTTGGTTAAAAGTGTATCATGTTAACCCCTTTTCTTTTCTTGCATGGTTTTACTTATCCCACCCATTTAAGCAAGTCAAAACCTTTTTTTTAATGCAAATTCAAATAGAAATGAAGGTATGGTGGTTAGGTATGGGATTTGACTTTGTTTGACCTTTGCTTCTCTCTCTTTTCTCTCTCTTTCCCTCACTTCTGAGCTCCAGCAGAAAGAGAAGCAGCAACAACACCATTTTCTCCATTTCTCTCTTCTCTTTTCATTTCTCATTAAACCCCCATTCACACCCTACTCAAAACAACACTTTTCCTTCACAAACCATAGACAAAAAATGAGCTTTTGAGGTGTTTGGTGGTGGATCTGCACTTGAGGGAAAAAGCAGGGATTTTTGGTGTTTCTTAAGGTGTTTTGAAGGTATTAACTCACCCTTAACACCCCTTTTAGATAACTTGTAGTATTTCTAGCAAAATACCACTTTTTATGCATGTTTTGTGCTATATAAAGGGATTTAGTGAGGTTGTGATAAAAATTAACTTTTTATGGCTTGATTAGCTTGGTAATGTGATATTAGTGTGGTTTTGGACTTGGGATTGTTTCAGATTTCACAAAAATACCCTAAAGTATCATTTTAGTGCAAAGTGTGACTTTTAGCTTGAAATTGGGTTCTGTTGAAACTGCTACTACCCGGGGTGTTTCAGAATAAAATTGTAATTACTGGGATAAACACAGTATGTATGGAGTGCACACACCAAACCCGGGAGCCCAACCCCCTACCCAGGCCGCCGAAAAACACATTTTGGCCGCAATTTGAGGCCAGATGAGAGAATATTGGGTTGGGGTTTTGGTGGTTGGTGTCTGCTGGTATTTGGAGTGTGTTGGTATATTTATTTTTATAAAACTCTTTCTGTATCAAAATCTGGGACCTATTACCCTATTTTCCGTATTTTAAATCTCCGCGACACACGTGATACGTGTGTGGTTTTGGGTTGTGCTGCGTATCGCGACGCGTCAGGTTAGCTTCAGGAGCGTGATCACACATTTTAGCGTATCGCGCACACGCGCGCTTGGTTTGCAACGCGGGGTTCTAGTTTGACCTTAACATTTCTTTTTTGGAAGATTTGAGCTTATGTGTGTTATATGGTGTAAATCTAGGTTCGCAGGCGAGTGGGACGGACGCTGCGAAGAAGCGGAAACAAGTCGTCGGCTACACTTAGCGCGAGACTTCGGTGAGTAGATTTAACATCTATGGGGATATCGCCCGCATGGCGTTCTACATCAGGGCTGATAGGACCTTATAGCGACATTTCCATACATTGACAGTTCATGTTGCACGAGCACTACCCTGCATGTTACACACACACCGTTAGAATTGCCATGATATTCATACTTGATGCATATATCACATCGGATCATTATGCTGTAGTTCATCTTTTATGTGACTTGACATGATATTCATACTTGATGCACATATCACATCACATTTACTTGCATATTGGTTGGGATTACATGTGATTTCTGGATTTGGGAACCGTGGCCATTTCAAATATGTAATCATTTAAAAACCCGGTTCCCTTGATATGATATTTCGGTGCGCCCTCCATGTGTTTTCTCAGTGCTAGAGTGGCATATATATATATTGAGAGAGGGCTGACCCGGACTGACGGATGCCCGATATATTGAGAGAGGGATGACCCGGACTGACGGATGCCCGATATATTGAGAGAGGGCTGACCCGGACTGACGGATACCCGATAGAGGAGGATTTGCGTGTCGATACTAGACACGAGTATTTATGTTATTTGGGTGCCGATGTTGGGCACTCGTGATTCTCAGGGATGTACAGGATTTGAGGGTCCATGGGAGTGCCGGCGTCTGGGTTGTTGGGATTTGCGGTGCATATATATAATTATTCCACCTTGACATTCCGTGTAGATGTTATATTCCCATGCTCAGCATTCATTATTGCATCTCATCCAGTAGTTATATCGCCTGATAGAGGACTTGCATGATTATTGTACATACTGCTTACTTCGCATTGATATCATCTGCTGGCATATAATAGAGTAGCGCAGTACGTGCATGCTCCCGATTACCTTTATATGTTATTTCTATTCACGAGTTGGCAACTCCCCCCCGTTGTTCCACAGTGTTTGCAGGTTGCCCTTCGGAGTAGTCGCGGCAGGCTGCGTTTTGCGTCTTTTGACACAGATACCCACATAGTTGGTGTACTAGCTCTTTTGCTGATAGGTGGGTTTTGTGCGGTATCTGTTTATCTTTCAGTTATGTACATTTTTGTATCTAGTATTCTCCATCTACCATGTATGTATTTGACTTAGAGACAGTATGAGGACGATGATGTATATTATTGGTTTTCTGATGTCGAGCTCGTTGTGAGCCGACTGTACTTGCAGTTTATTCTATTTGTGATGTTCCCACTTGTGGATCTTGATCTTCGCTACGGCGTCGTATATTGCTATCTTGGTGATTGTTTACTTAGAATTCTTAACATGTAATAAATGTGTTCATTTAAAACTTAAAACACTCTATACTTTTACTGGTTTGATTTCTCGGTTTTCGGTTCACTTAGTCGCGTTACGCCTGTAGACGTTACGTGGTTAAGTGCCGGTCACGGGCCACACTTTGGGTCGTGACAAAGTTGGTATCAGAGCGTAGGTTTTACCTTTCGGAGTGTAGGATGACCCTGGTATGATGGAGCAGGTAGCTGCAGCACGGTAGCGTAGCGTGTGTATGTTCCGCGGCATACTCACGACACGGTACTCTGCCTACGCGACCTTAGGACTTATGATTTAAATTCCTTCTTGAGTCTTTGCATTCTTGCGATTCGATTTCCGTATCCTTATCGAATCCTATTTTTCCTTTCAGCCATTATGCCGCCAAAGACTACGAGGGCGCAGAGAGCGGCCGCGAGGGCCGAGATTCGAGTTGACTTATCCGAGACGAGGACTGATCCGGGTAGTACACCGGTTGTGCCCGAGCAGGCTGTTCCTGCCGTGACAGATTAGATTGCTATGTTAGGGGCTGGTGTGCAGGAGATGCGCCAGATGATAGGATCTCTAGTTGAGACACTTCGAGCTCAGCGACCAGAGGTAGTTCCACCCGTTGCAGAGACCGCGGTGGTACCCACAGTGCAGGCAGTTGCACCTGCGACTACAGAGGTTATCACAGTATTGCTGTCAGAGTTTATGAGGCTGAAGCCTCCAGTTTTCACAGGCACCGATACAGCCGAGGACCCACAGTCTTTCATTGATAGGATGGCTCGGATATGCCTTTCCCTTAGATATGCAGATGTGAGATGGGTTGAGTTCGCGAGCTTTCGCCTGGAAGGTCTCGCGCAGAAATGGTGCGAATCAGTTGAGAAGGGTAGAGCAGCAGGTCTTCCTCCTATGACCTGGACCGAGTTTGTGGCGCTATTCCTTGCCCGTTTTCTTCCCCAGAGTGTTAGGGATGCCCGAGCACGCAGATTTGAGTCCTTGCGCCAGACGCCAGAGATGTCAGTGGCAGAGTACGATGTGCTGTTTACCGAGCTATCAGTTTATGCTCCGTACCTAGTGGCTACTGAGGAGTTGCGAGTCAAGAGATTTGTCCGAGGCTTGCTTACACCACTGTTTCTGGCGATCAGCGCACAGCATTACGAGACATATGCAGCAGCTGTAGACGCAGCCCTAGTGGTCGAGGAGTGCCTTGCTGAGACTTCGGCAGTTCCGGAGCCGAAAAGAGTTCGTGCGGATACATCAGCGCAGAGACAGCCTTTTCGGCGCCGTGATAGGCGTATTGCAGGCAGCAGAGATTCAGGGCGGGGCCGGTTATTCAGTTCCTATCCCAAGGAGGGTCAGCGGTCATCGTCGGGATGTTTTCGCTGCAGGAGTTCTTATCATCTTGAACGAGATTGTCCTGAGTTACCCCGGAGGGAGGTAGCAACACCGCACGTCACACTACCACCTTCACCACCCCAGACGGCGTTGCCTATAGTACCTACTGTTACTCCGCGTCAGACGCATGCACAGGAAGGTCGTGGTCGCGGAGGATTTGTTCATAGAGGACGAGGTGACCGAGGCAGAGGACAGCCAGCTGCCGGCAGGGGACAGCCAGTCACAGGTGGAGGGCAGGCACGAGTTTTTGCCTTGACGCATCAGGACGCGCAGGCGTCCAATGCGGTGGTCTCAGGTATCCTTCCAGTATGTTCGGTTGATGCACACGTATTATTCGATCCTGGGTCCACGCACTCGTACGTATCCACACACTTTGTGCCGAGTTTGGGTAGAGAGTCCGGTTTGCTTGACCAGCCGCTTATTGTGATTACTCCTGTGGGAGAGTCGTTTGTTGCTAGGCACGTGTTCCGATCCTGTACCGTTCGTATCGGCGAGAGAGAGTTTCCGGTCGATTTGATCCTTCTTGAGATGTTGGACTTCGACGTTCTTTTGGGCATGGATTGGTTAGCCACGTGCTATGCTTCTGTTGACTGCCGCGAGAAGACAGTTCGATTTTGTTTCCCTGGCGAGTCAGTTGTTGTTGTGTTGGGGGACCGTGGTGCCACCCCTCACAGTGTGATTTCTTCTTTTCGCACTGGACAGCTTTTGCGGAAGGGATGTCAGGGATTTCTCGCCTATGTTTGCGATACTAGAGCTACAGAGGTTCCGATGGATCAGGTTCCGGTGGTTAGCGAGTTCCCTGATGTGTTCCCTGACGAGCTTCCTGGGCTACCGCCCGAGCGCGACATTTCTTTCTGTATTGATTTGGTTCCTGGCGCGGGGCCTATTTCTATACCGCCTTATCGGATGGCCCCGGCGGAACTCCGAGAATTGAAGGGTCAGTTGCAAGATTTGCTGGACAAGGGACTTATTCGACCCAGTGTTTCTCCTTGGGGTGCTCCAGTCCTGTTCGTCAAGAAGAAGGACGGCAGTTTGCGTCTGTGTATCGACTATCGCCAGCTGAACAGGGTTACAGTGCGAAACAGATATCCTTTGCCGCGTATCGACGATTTGTTCGACCAGCTTCAGGGGGCAGGATACTTTTCGAGGATCGATTTGCGATCAGGCTATCATCAGCTGCGGGTTCGACAGGAGGACATTCCTAGGACAGCTTTTCGTACGCGCTACGGCCATTACGAGTTTTTGGTGATGTCGTTCGGACTCACCAATGCGCCAGCAGCATTCATGGATTTTATGAACCGTATTTTCCGGCCGTATCTTGATCTATTCATCATTGTATTCATTGACGATATTCTGGTGTATTCTCGGAGTAGAGAGGAGCATGAGCAGCACCTGCGGATTACACTGCAGACCTTGAGAGATCATCAGCTTTTTGCCAAATTCTCCAAGTGTGCTTTCTGGCTGGACAGCGTAGACTTCTTGGGGCACGTGATTTCACGAGACGGTATATGTGTAGACCCGAGGAAGATCGAGGCCGTTCGGAGTTGGCCCAGACCCACATCAGTTACGGAGATTCGCAGCTTTCTAGGGCTGGCCAGCTATTACAGACGATTTGTGCAGGATTTCTCTCGCATTGCTACACCTTTGACCGGGTTGACCCGGAAGGGAGTTCCTTTTGTTTGGACAGAGGAGTGTGAGCATAGTTTTCATTAGTTGCGGGCTCTACTGACTATGGCGCCAGTATTATCTTTGCCTTCAGGGTCAGGTGGATTTGTGGTATATTGTGATGCTTCTCTAGTGGGGCTAGGGTGTGTTCTGATGCAACATAACAGGGTGATCGCGTATGCTTCGCGACAATTGAAGAAACATGTACAGAACTATCCCACTCACGATTTGGAGATGGCTGCAGTGGTCTTTGCACTTAAGATCTGGCGACATTATCTGTATGGAGAGTCGTGCCAGATATTTACTGATCACAAGAGCTTAAAGTATATATTCCAGCAGCGAGACCTGAACCTTAGACAGCGCCGATGGATGGAGTTAGTGAAGGATTACGACTGCGAGATCTTGTACCACCCGGGCAGGGCTAATATATTGGCGGATGCCTTTAGCAGGAGGCCCGGGGTAGTCTATCTTGCTTGAGCGCAGTACAGAGGCAGTCGTCGGCAGATTGGCAGATCTTATGCGATAGCCGGGTACAGTTCGAGTTTACGCCGATCGGAGGACAGATTGCGCATGTTCATGCACGCCCACAGTTGCTTGACCGTATACATGAGGCACAGCACAGTGATGACCGTTGTTCAGAGATCAGGACGCAGATGGGACAGGGCAGATTTTCCGAGTTCGTGATCGATGATCAGGGGATACTACGATTTGGGACCAGATTGTGCATACCAGATGCCGAGGGACTGCGGCATGAGATTCTCGAGGAGGCACATCGATCGGTGTATAGTGTTCATCCAGGTTCCACCAAGATGTACCACGATTTGAGAGATGTTTACTGGTGGGACGGGATGAAGAGGGACATCGCAGATTTTGTGTCGAGATGCCTGACTTGTCAGTAAGTCAAGGCTGAGCATCAGAGGCCCGCGGGAGTGCTACAGCCGTTGCCCATTCCGGAGTGGAAATGGGAACAGATTTCGATGGACTTTATTGTGGGTCTACCCAGGACTAGTCGAGGGTATGACTCCATCTGGGTGATCGTTGATCGTTTGACGAAAGCGGCTCACTTCCTACCGGTGAATACGACTTTCGGATTTGCTCAATATGCCCAGATTTATATTGATGAGATTGTACGACTACATGGAGTTCCGACATGTATTGTGTCCGACAGAGGCACCCAGTTTACCAGCCGACTATGGCAGAGGCTTCAGGAGGCTTCGGGCACCCGCTTGAGTTTCAACACAACATTTCATCCGCAGACCGACGGACAGTTAGAGCGGACTATTCAAACTCTCGAGGACATGCTCAGATCGTGCGTATTAGACTTCGGAGGTAGCTGGGATCATCATTTGCCCCTAGTAGAGTTCTCTTATAACAACAGCTACCAGCAGACCATTCAGATGGCACCGTTTGAGGCTCTTTATGGGTGGAGATGTAGATCGCCCGCCTGTTGGACAGAGCTCAGTGAGAGCAGTATCTTAGGGCCGCAGATTGTTGAGGTGATGACCGCGAAGATCCAGTTGATTCGCGATAGGATGAGGGCAGCCCAGAGTAGGCAGAGATCTTATGCGGACCGTCGTCGGCGCAGACTTGAGTTTTCTGTTGGTGATCATGTTTTCTTTAGGGTCTCCCCAATGAAAGGCGTGATGAGGTTTGGGAAGAAGGGGAAGCTTAGTCCCAGATATGTGGGCCCCTTCGAGATCCTCGAGCGTGTTGGTGCGGTTGCATATCGATTAGCCCTTCCGCCCAGTTTTCCAGACGTGCACCCCGTATTTCACGTTTCGATGCTCCGCAGATATCTTCATGATCCTTCGCATGGGATTCAGCACCCGACGATCCAGCTTGAGCGCGACCTTTCCTATGCAGAGTAGCCGGTGATGATCTTGGATCGACAAGTGAAGAAATTGAGGTCGAAAGAGATACCGTCCGTCAAGGTACTTTGGCGTGGCCAGAGTGGCGAGGAGGTCACTTGGGAGACCGAGAGTGAGATGAGGAGGAGGTATCCCCACCTTTTTGAAGGTACGTGAAGTTAGATTTTTAAATTCGGGGACCGAATTTCTTTAAGAGGGGTAGATTGTAACACTTTGAAATTTCGTTGGAATGTTTTTAGTGATATTTAGCAATTGAGCGTGTTATCTTATACGTGTGCATAGGATTATTAGTTATTTTAGTCAGGTTACTAATTATATTTAGTTGTGTTAGCAAATTGGAAAATTTTGTTAGTATACACATGCACACTTAGCACATTTTTGTGACTTTGGTTAAAAGTGTATCATATTAACCCTTTTTCTTTTCTTGTATGGTTTTACTTATCCCACCAATTTAAGCAAGTCAAATCCTTTTTTTTTAATGCAAATTCAAATAGAAATGAAGGTATGGTGGTTAGGTATGGGATTTGACTTTGTTTGACCTTTGCTTCTCTCTCTTTTCTCTCTCTTTCCCTCACTTCTGAGCTCCAGCAGAAAGAGAAGCAGCAACAACACCATTTTCTCCATTTCTTTCTTCTCTTTTCATTTCTCATTAAACCCCCATTCACACCCTACTCAAAACAACACTTTTCTTTCACAAACCATAGACAAAAAATGAGCTTTTGAGGTGTTTGGTGGTGGATCTGCACTTGAGGGAAAAAGCAGGGATTTTTGGTGTTTCTTAAGGTGTTTTGAAGGTATTAACTCACCCTTAACACCCCTTTTAGATAACTTGTAGTATTTCTAGCAAAATACCACTTTTTATGCATGTTTTGTGCTATATAAAGGGATTTAGTGAGGTTGTGATAAAAATTAACTTTTTATGGCTTGATTAGCTTGGTAATATGATATTAGTGTGGTTTTGGACTTGGGTTTGTTTCAGATTTCACAAAAATACCCTAAAGTATCATTCGTGCAAAGTGTGTCTTTTAGCTTGAAATTGGGTTCTGTTGAAACTGCTACTACCCGGGGTGTTTCAGAATAAAATTGTAATTACTGGGATATACACAGTATGTATGGAGTGCACACACCAAACCCGGGAGCCCAACCCCCTACCCAGGCCGCCGAAAAACTCATTCTGGCTGCAATTTGCGGCCAGATGAGAGAATATTGGGTTGGGGTTTTGGTGGTTGGTGTCTGCTGGTATTTGGAGTGTGTTGGTATATTTATTTTTATAAAACTCTTTCTGTATCAAAATCTGGGACCTATTACCCTATTTTCCGTATTTTAAATCTCCGCGACACACGTGATACGTGTGTGGTTTTGGGTTGTGCTGCGTATCGCGACGCGTCAGGTTAGCTTCAGGAGCGTGATCACACATTTTAGCGTATCGCGCACACGCGCGCTTGGTTTGCAACGCGGGGTTCTAGTTTGACCTTAATATTTCGTTTTTGGTACATTTGAGCTTATGTGTGTTATATGGTGTAAATCTAGGTTCGCAGGCGAGTGGGACGGACGCTGCGAAGAAGCGGAAACAAGTCGTCGGCTACACTTAGCGCGAGACTTCGGTGAGTAGATTTAACATCTACGGGGATATCGCCCGCATGGCGTTCTACGTCAGGGCTGATAGGACCTTATAGCTACATTTCCATACATTGACAGTTCATGTTGCACGAGCACTACCCTGCATGTTACACACACACCGTTAGAATTGCCATGATATTCATACATGATGCATATATCACATCGGATCATTATGCTGTAGTTCATCTTTTATGTGACTTGACATGATATTCATACTTTGATGCACATATCATATCACATTTACTTGCATATTGGTTGGGATTACATGTGATTTCTGGATTTGGGAACCGTGGCCATTTCAAATATGTAATCATTTAAAAACCCGGTTCCCTTGATATGATATTTTGGTGCGTCCACCATGTGTTTTCTCGGTGCTAGAGTGGCATATATATATATATTGAGAGAGGGCTGACCCGGACTAACGGATGCCCGATATATTGAGAGAGGGCTGACCCGGACTGACGGATGCCCGATATATTGAGAGAGGGCTGACCCGGACTGACGGATACCCGATAGAGGAGGATTTGCGTGTCGATGCTAGACACGAGTATTTATGTTATTTGGGTGCCGATGTTGGGCACTCGTGATTCTCAGGGATGTACAGGATTTGAGGGTCGATGGGAGTGCCGGCGTCTGGGTTGTTGGGATTTACGGTGCATATATATAATTATTCCACCTTGACATTCCGTGTAGATGTTATATTCCCATGCTCAGCATTCATTATTGCATCTCATCCTGTAGTTATATCGCCTGATAGAGGACTTGCATGATTATTGTACATACTGCTTACTTCGCATTGATATCATCTGCTGGCATATGATAGAGTAGCGCAATACGTGCATACTCCCGATTACCTTTATATGTTATTTCTATTCACGTGTTGGCAACTCACCCCCGTTGTTCCACAGTGTTTGCAGGTTGCCCTTCGGAGTAGTCGCGGCAGGCTGCGTTTTGCGTCTTTTGACACAGATACTCCCATAGTTGGTGTACTAGCTCTTTTGCTGATAGGTGGGTTTTGTGCGGTATCTGTTTATCTTTCAGTTATGTACACTGTTGTATCTAGTATTCTCCATCTACCATGTATGTATTTGACTTAGAGACAGTATGAGGACGATGATATATATTATTGGTTTTCTGGTGTCGAGCTCGTTGTGAGCCGACTGTACTTGCAGTTTATTCTATCTGTGATGTTCCCACTTGTGGATCTTGATCTTCGCTACGGCGTCGTATATTGCTATCTTGGTGATTGTTTACTTAGAATTCTTAACATGTAATAAATGTGTTTATTTAAAACTTAAAACACTCTATACTTTTACTGGTTTGATTTCTGGGTTTTCGGTTCACTTAGTCGCGTTACGCCTGTAGACGTTACGTGGTTAAGTGCCGGTCACGGGCCACACTTTGGGTCATGACAAAGTTGGTATCAGAGCGTAGGTTTTACCTTTCGGAGTGTAGGATGACCCTGGTATGATGGAGTAGGTAGCTGCAGCAGGGTAGCGTAGCGTGTGTATGTTCCGCGGCATACTCACGATACGGTACTCCGCCTACGCGACCTTAGGACTTATGATTTAAATTCCTTCTTGAGTCTTTGCATTCTTGCGATTCGATTTCCGTATCCTTATCGAATCCTATTTTTCTTTTCTGCCATTATGCCGCCAAAGACTACGAGGGCGCAGAGAGCGGCCGCGAGGGCCGAGATTCGAGTTGACTCATCCGAGACGAGGACTGATCCAGGTAGTACACCGGTTGTGCCGGAGCAGGCTGTTCCTGCCGTGATAGATTAGATTGCTATGTTAGGGGCTGGTGTGCAGGAGATGCGCCAGATGATAGGATCTCTAGTTGAGACACTTCGAGCTCAGCGACCAGAGGTAGTTCCACCCGTTGCAGAGACCGCGGTGGTACCCACAGTGCAGGCAGTTGCACCTGCGACTACAGAGGTTATCACAGTATCGCTGTCAGAGTTTATGAGGCTGAAGCCTCCAGTTTTCACAGGCACCGATACAACCGAGGACCCACAGTCTTTCATTGATAGGATGGCTCGGATATGCCGTTCCCTTAGATGCGTAGATGTGAGATGGGTTGAGTTCGCGAGCTTTCGCCTGGTAGGTCTCGTGCAGAAATGGTGCGAATCAGTTGAGAAGGGTAGAGCAGCAGGTCTTCCTCCTATGACCTGGACCGAGTTTGTGGCGCTATTCCTTGCCCGTTTTCTTCCCCAGAGTGTTAGGGATGCCCGAGCACGCAGATTTGAGTCCTTGCGCCAGACGCCAGAGATGTCAGTGGCAGAGTACGATGTGCTGTTTACCGAGCTATCAGTTTATGCTCCGTACCTAGTGGCTACTGAGGAGTTGCGAGTCAAGAGATTTGTCCGAGGCTTTCTTACACCACTGTTTCTGGCGATCAGCGCACAGCATTACGAGACATATGCAGCAGCTGTAGACGCAGCCCTAGTGGTCGAGGAGCGCCTTGCTGAGACTTCGGCAGTTCCGGAGCCGAAGAGAGTTCGTGCGGATACATCAGCGCAGAGAGAGCCTTTTCGGCGACGTGATAGACCTATTGCAGGCAGCAGAGATTCAGGGCGGGGCCGGTTATTCAGTTCCTATCCCCAGGAGGGTCAGCGGTCATCGTCGGGATGTTTTCGCTGCAGGAGTTCTTATCATCGTGAACGAGATTGTCCTGAGTTACCCCGGAGGGAGGTAGCAGCACCGCACGTCACACTACCACCTTCACCACCCCAGACGGCGTTGCCTATAGTACCTACTGTTACTCTGCGTCAGACGCATGCATAGGGAGGTCGTGGTCGCGGAGGATTTGTTCATAGAGGACGAGGTGACCGAGGCAGAGGACAGCCAGCTGCCGGCAGGGGACAGCCAGTCACAGGTGGAGGGCAGGCACGAGTTTTTGCCTTGACGCATCAGGACGCACAGGCGTCCAATGCAGTGGTCTCAGGTATCCTTCCAGTATGTTCGGTTGATGCACACGTATTATTCGATCCTGGGTCCACGCACTCGTACGTATCCACACACTTTGTGCCGAGTTTGGGTAGAGAGTCCGGTTTGCTTGACCAGCCGCTTGTTGTGACTACTTCTTTGGGAGAGTCGTTTGTTGCTAGGCACGTGTTCCAATCCTGTACCGTCCGTATCGGCGAGAGAGAGTTGCCGGTCGATTTGATCTTTCTTGAGATGTTGGACTTCGACGTTCTTTTGGGCATGGATTGGTTAGCCACGTGCTATGCTTCTGTTGACTGCCGCGAGAAGACAGTTCGATTTTGTTTCCCTGGCGAGTCAGTTTTTGTTGTGTTGGGGGACCGTGGTGCCACCCCTCACAGTGTGATTTCTTCTTTTCGCGCTGGACAGCTTTTGCGGAAGGGATGTCAGGGATTTCTCGCCTATGTTTGCGATACTAGAGCTACAGAGGTTCCGATGGATCAGGTTCCGGTGGTTAGCGAGTTCCCTGATGTGTTCCCTGACGAGCTTCCTGGGCTACCGCCCGAGTGCGACATTTCTTTCTGTATTGATTTGGTTCCTGGCGCGGGGCCTATTTCTATACCGCCTTATCGGATGGCCCCGGCGGAACTCCGAGAATTGAAGGGTCAGTTGCAAGATTTGCTGGACAAGGGACTTATTCGACCCAGTGTTTCTCCTTGGGGTGCTCCAGTCCTGTTCGTCAAGAAGAAGGACGGCAGTTTGCGTCTGTGTATCGACTATCGCCAGCTGAACAGGGTTACAGTGCGAAACAGATATCCTTTGCCGCGTATCGACGATTTGTTCGACCAGCTTCAGGGGGCAGGATACTTTTCGAGGATCGATTTGCGATCAGGCTATCATCAGCTGCGGGTTCGACAGGAGGACATTCCTAGGACAGCTTTTCGTACGCGCTACGGCCATTACGAGTTTTTGGTGATGTCGTTCGGACTCACCAATGCGCCAGCAGCATTCATGGATTTTATGAACCGTATTTTCCGGTCATATCTTGATCTGTTCATTATTGTATTCATTGACGATATTCTGGTGTATTCTCGGAGTAGAAAGGAGCACGAGCAGCACCTGCGGATTACACTGCAGACCTTGAGAGATCATCAGCATTTCGCCAAATTCTCCAAGTGTGCTTTCTGGCTGGACAGCGTAGACTTCTTGGGGCACGTGATTTCACGAGACGGTATATGTGTAGACCCGAGGAAGATCGAGGCCGTTCGGAGTTGGCCCAGACCCACATCAGTTATGGAGATTCGCAGCTTTCTAGGGCTGGCCAGCTATTACAGGCGATTTGTGCAGGATTTCTCTCGCATTGCTACACCTTTGACCGGGTTGACCCAGAAGGGAGTTCCTTTTGTTTGGACAGAGGAGTGTGAGCATAGTTTTCTGTAGTTGCGGGCTCTACTGACTACGGCGCCAGTATTATCTTTGCCTTCAGGGTCAGGTGGATTTGTGGTATATTGTGATGCTTCTCTAGTGGGGCTAGGGTGTGTTCTGATGCAACATGACAGGGTGATCGCGTATGCTTCGCGACAATTGAAGAAACATGAACAGAACTATCCCACTCATGATTTGGTGATGGCTGCAGTGGTCTTTGCATTTAAGATCTGGCGACATTATCTGTATGGAGAGTCGTGCCAGATATTTACTGATCACATGAGCTTAAAGTATATATTCCAGCAGCGAGATCTGAACCTTAGACAGCGCCGATGGATGGAGTTAGTGAAGGATTACGACTGCGAGATCTTGTACCACCCGGGCAGGGCTAATATAGTGGCGGATGCCTTTAGCAGGAGGCCCGGGGGTAGTCTATCTTGCTTGAGCGCAGTACAGAGGCAGTCGTCGGCAGATTGGCAGATCTTATGCGATAGCCGGGTACAGTTCGAGTTTACGCCGATCGGAGGACAGATTGCGCATGTTCGTGCACGCCCACAGTTGCTTGACCGTATACATGAGGCACAGCACAGTGATGACCGTTGTTCAGAGATCAGGACGCAGATGGGACAGGGCAGATTTTCCGAGTTCGTGATCGATGATCACGGGATACTACGATTTGGGACCAGATTGTGCATACCAGATGCCGAGGGACTGTGGCATGAGATTCTCGAGGAGGCACATCGATCGGTATATAGTGTTCATCCAGGTTCCACCAAGATGTACCACGATTTGAGAGATGTTTACTGGTGGGACGGGATGAAGAGGGACATCGCAGATTTTGTGTCGAGATGCCTGACTTGTCAGCAAGTCAAGGCTGAGCATCAGAGGCCCGCTGGAGAGCTACAGCCGTTGCCCATTCCGGAGTGGAAATGGGAACAGATTTCGATGGACTTTATTGTGGGTCTACCCAGGACTAGTCGAGGGTATGACTCCATCTGGGTGATTGTTGATCGTTTGACGAAAGCGGCTCACTTCCTACCGGTGAATATGACTTTCGGATTTGCTCAATATACCCAGATTTATATTGATGAGATTATACGACTACACGGAGTTCCGACATGTATTGTGTCCGACAGAGGCGCCCAGTTTACCAGCCGACTATGGCAGAGGCTTTAGGAGGCTTTGGGCACCCGCTTGAGTTTCAGCACAGCATTTCATCCGCAGACCGACGGACAGTCAGAGCGGACTATTCAGACTCTCGAGGACATGCTCAGAGCATGCGTATTAGACTTCGGAGGTAGCTGGGATCATCATTTTCCCCTAGTAGAGTTCTCCTGTAACAACAGCTACCAGCAGACCATTCAGATGGCACCGTTTGAGGCTCTTTATGGGAGGAGATGTAGATCGCCCGCCTGTTGGACAAAGCTCAGTGAGAGCAGTATCTTAGGGCCGCAGATTGTGGAGGAGACGACCGTGAAGATCCAGTTGATTCGCGATAGGATGAGGGCAGCCCAGAGTAGGCAGAGATCTTATGCGGACCGTCGTCGGCGCAGACTTGAGTTTTCTGTTGGTGATCATGTTTTCTTGAGGGTCTCCCCAATGAAAGGCGTGATGAGGTTTGGGAAGAAGGGGAAGCTTAGTCCCAGATATGTGGGCCCCTTCAAGATCCTCGAGCGTGTTGGTGTGGTTGCGTATCGATTAGCCCTTCCGCCCAGTTTTCCAGACGTGCACCCCGTATTTCACGTTTCGATGCTCCGCAGATATCTTCATGATCCTTCGCATGGGATTCAGCACCCGACGATCCAGCTTGAGCGCGACCTTTCCTATGCAGAGCAGCCGGTGATGATCTTGGATCGACAAGTGAAGAAATTGAGGTCGAAAGAGATACCGTCCATCAAGGTACTTTGGCGTGGCCAGAGTGGCGAGGAGGTCACTTGGGAGACCGAGAGCGAGATGAGGAGGAGGTATCCCCACCTTTTTGAAGGTACGTGAAGTTAGATTTTTAAATTCGGGGACCGAATTTCTTTAAGAGGGGTAGATTGTAACACTTTGAAATTTCGTTGGAATGTTTTTAGTGATATTTAGCAATTGAGCGTGTTATCTTATACGTGTGCATAGGATTATTAGTTATTTTAGTCAGGTTACTAATTATATTTAGTTGTGTTAGCAAATTGGAAAATTTTGTTAGTATACACATGCACACTTAGCACTTTTTTGTGACTTTGGTTAAAAGTGTATCATGTTAACCCTTTTTCTTTTCTTGCATGGTTTTACTTATCCCACCCATTTAAGCAAGTCAAAACCTTTTTTTTTAATGCAAATTCAAATAGAAATGAAGGTATGGTGGTTAGGTATGGGATTTGACTTTGTTTGACCTTTGCTTCTCTCTCTTTTCTCTCTCTTTCCCTCACTTCTGAGCTCCAGCAGAAAGAGAAGCAGCAACAACACCATTTTCTCCATTTCTCTCTTCTCTTTTCATTTCTCATTAAACCCCCATTCACACCCTACTCAAAACAACACTTTTCCTTCACAAACCATAGACAAAAAATGAGCTTTTGAGGTGTTTGGTGGTGGATCTGCACTTGAGGGAAAAAGCAGGGATTTTTGGTGTTTCTTAAGGTGTTTTGAAGGTATTAACTCACCCTTAACACCCCTTTTAGATAACTTGTAGTATTTCTAGCAAAATACCACTTTTTATGCTTGTTTTGTGCTATATAAAGGGATTTAGTGAGGTTGTGATAAAAATTAACTTTTTATGGCTTGATTAGCTTGGTAATGTGATATTAGTGTGGTTTTGGACTTGGGTTTGTTTCAGATTTCACAAAAATACCCTAAAGTATCATTTTAGTGCAAAGTGTGACTTTTAGCTTGAAATTGGGTTCTGTTGAAACTGCTACTACTCGGGGTATTTCAGAATAAAATTGTAATTACTGAGATATACACAGTATGTATGGAGTGCACACACCAAACCCGGGAGCCCAACCCCCTACCCAGGCCGCCGAAAAACTCATTCTGGCCGCAATTTGCGGCCAGATGAGAGAATATTGGGTTGGGTTTTTGGTGGTTGGTGTCTGCTGGTATTTGGAGTGTGTTGGTATATTTATTTTTATAAAACTCTTTCTGTATCAAAATCTGGGACCTATTACCCTATTTTCCGTATTTTAAATCTCCGCGACACACGTGATACGTGTGTGGTTTTGGGTTGTGCTGCGTATCGCGACGCGTCAGGTTAGCTTCAGGAGCGTGATCACACATTTTAGCGTATCGCGCACACGCGCGCTTGGTTTGCAACGCGGGGTTCTAGTTTGACCTTAATATTTCGTTTTTGGTAGATTTGAGCTTATGTGTGTTATATGGTGTAAATCTAGGTTCGTAGGCGAGTGGGACGGACGCTGCGAAGAAGCGGAAACAAGTCGTCGGCTACACTTAGCGCGAGACTTCGGTGAGTAGATTTAACATCTACGGGGATATCGCCCTCATGGCGTTCTACGTCAGGGCTGATAGGACCTTATAGCTACATTTCCATACATTGACAATTCATGTTGCACGAGCACTACCCTGCATGTTACACACACACCGTTAGAATTGCAATGATATTCATACTTGATGCATATATCACATCGGATCATTATGCTGTAGTTCATCTTTTATGTGACTTGACATGATATTCATACTTGATGCACATATCACATCACATTTACTTGCATATTGGTTGGGATTACATGTGATTTCTGGATTTGGGAACCGTGGCCATTTCAAATATATAATCATTTAAAAACCCGGTTTCCTTGATATGATATTTCGGTGCGCCCACCATGTGTTTTCTCGGTGCTAGAGTGGCATATATATATATTGAGAGAGGGCTGACCCGGACTGACGGATGCCCGATATATTGAGAGAGGGCTGACCCGGAATGACGGATGCCCGATATATTGAGAGAGGGCTGACCCGGACTGACGGATGCCCGATAGAGGAGGATTTGCGTGTCAATCTAGATACGAGTATTTATGTTATTTGGGTGCCGATGTTGGGCACTCATGATTCTCAGGGATGTACAGGATTTGAGGGTCGATGGGAGTGCCGGCGTCTGGGTTGTTGGGATTTGCGGTGCATATATATAATTATTCCACTTTGACATTCCGTGTAGATGTTATATTCCCATGCTCAGCATTCGTTATTGCATCCCATCCTGTAGTTATATCGCCTAATAGAGGACTTGCATGATTATTGTACATACTGCTTACCTCGCATTGATATCATCTGCTGGCATATGATAGAGTAGCGCAGTACATGCATACTCGCGATTACCTTTATATGTTATTTCTATTCACGAGTTGGCAACTCACCCGTTGTTCCACAGTGTTTGCAGGTTGCCCTTCGGAGTAGTCGCGGCAGGCTGCGTTTTGCGTCTTTTCACACAGATACCCCCATAGTTGGTGTACTAGCTCTTTTGCTGATAGGTGGGTTTTGTGCGGTATCTGTTTATCTTTCAGTTATGTACATTGTTGTATCTAGTATTCTCCATCTACCATGTATGTATTTGACTTAGAGACAGTGTGAGGACGATGATGTATATTATTGGTTTTCTGGTGTCGACTCGTTGTGAGCCGACTGTACTTGCAGTTTATTCTATCTGTGATGTTCCCACTTGTGGATCTTGATCTTCGCTACGGCGTCGTATATTGCTATCTTGGTGATTGTTTACTTAGAATTCTTAACATGTAATAAATGTGTTCATTTAAAACTTAAAACACTCTATACTTTTACTGGTTTGATTTCTGGGTTTTCGGTTTACTTAGTCGCGTTACGCCTGTAGACGTTACGTGGTTAAGTGCCGGTCACGGCCCACACTTTGGGTCGTGACAAACGTTCCTTAGCTCAGTATAACAAGCGGGTTCGGTCAATACATCCGTATTATTATCTTGATTAAGGCGTGACATGGTCGCTACCTTGAGAGAGAGAGAAGAAAAACACTCTGCGTGCGCTCTTGCAGGATTAGATTGGTTATTATTTTATCTAATCAGGACGGCTCCCACTGTTTTAGTCAAATCTACCTTCAAACCCTAAAAGGTAAGACTAGCCGAGATTAATTACACCCTACAAGTTCGCCAATCTTTCATCCAGGCCAGTGTCGGTATTTTGAGGGAGGTTCCCCGTGCTTTCGCACGGACCTAATTAAAATAAACCTCGTTTTCCCAAGGGCGTAACCCCATTGACACCTTTCTAGACACCTACTTGATCGGCTAATTGTAATGTGTAAAACTCTCCCAGGAGTAACTCTTACTCGCAGTGGGTATCGTGATCCAACTATCTCATAGAAGGTATGCAATATCATTGCAAATATCAACACTTGAAATTCCCGATAATATTTTACCCCTAGCATCCTATGACCTTGACGGAGGTCAACAAATCATAGGCTACTAGTCAAGTTCAACCCGTACATTTCTTGATTGAATTAAACCCACCTGCACGACCCTTGACGGAGGTCAACAAGGCCGCCCGACTACCCTAATCCAATCGCATCGTATGCTTATGCAGATAAGAATAAATAGCTACCGCACACTATGCCTTGACGGAGGTTAACAAACGTAGCACGAATACTATGAAATACTTATCTGAAATGACGGAGGGCTACGACAGGTTTTTAAGAAAACCTTTTGCGTAATGAACTTGGTATCGTCGTAAAATCGAGTGATTTTTGAAAAGGAGTGTTTTTGAGGCTTTTACTAGTTTTGCTAAAGAGGTCACTCCCGGTGAAGGGATCTCGGCTCTTTCCTTATCGAATAAGGTGCTGGATATTCTACAAGGAATACCGCTATGCAAAGCAAGAACTAGAGCTACCTGTTTTTAAAACAAGTTTCTATAATATCTTTTGGTTTCTTTTATTTCATTGATCTCATTAATGAAGTCCCATTTATTATACTTCCCAAGCATCAGATATGAAACGAAAGCAGTAATATATAATATATATCATATATATATATAAGCATTCGTCTCAGAATATAATCAATGATCGCATCACACAATATCGCAGCAGAACAACATATATGAAATATTGGATATACTAGGATTTCCGTGTTTTATATTAAGCCAGTATAAAATACAGATTCCACTGTCGCGATGAATAGCCAAACCCACATCCCTAGACCCCTATGAAAGTGGCAAGTAATCCTGCCAATTCTAGAGTTAGGAGAACCGGTCTCGACTCCTCGAGATGGTCTCCCACTGGACTCTAGAACCCGGTTACTTGTGCTCCCCACCCTGGGTCTATCCTAATGCGGAAAAATAAATAATATACAATGGTGACATCATCCTCAACCCGGAAGTTCCCCAATAAAAGAATATTACATACAATAAATTTTACATGAATGAAAATGAAAATACTCTCATCTCACATAAAACCCCCGGCTATTCAATTAGGACGATCCAATATAACATATCCTAGCAACACATAACATCACATGTCATCAACGTAAGTAAATATGCGTATCCCAATTGTCATTGACATATAGTACCGAAACCGACGATACACCGCATATTACACTTACGGTCGCAGAAAAGAAAGTGAAAAACTATAACAGTTGGAATCCGCAATCACCTTAGATATCATAAAACCAATGTATCACATACTTTGGATTCATGCCTAACAAAATGAATTCCTTAGATATCGCATGCCTAACAATTATAAACCCCGCATTTTAGTCTCGATACCGAAAACACTTTTCAATAACAAGTTGGGCAATTCAACAAGATTCCCGACATCCTGATCGAATGCTCGCCGGAAACTTTAGTAGACGGCCGCACCCCCCGATACCGTCGACGAAGTGCACTAAGGCGGAACACCGTTGCCGCGAGCACCCGAACGGATGCTTTTGGCGACGGGGTTCTCATACATTCACTTGGTCGGGGCTATGGAGCGTGGCTATCTATTAAGTTTACCCGGCGAGTATCCGCGTACACTACGTGATTGCGACAGAATTTTGATCACATCAAAATCCCGTGGCAACCGATCAAATGAGACTAAATTGCTAGATTTATAACATTCAAAGTAGTTATCTCATAACTACTTGTGCATTCCAAATATTGTATCCCATCACATGATACCCGAACGATGTTAAATTTTTCGATCGATTCATCAAAGTCCCACAATTTCCTGACAGCTCAATACTTAAGCATAGTTCAATAATACCCAGAATATGTTACAGTACCTATGCACCAGCCGTAGAAGGGCAAACCCAAGCCTCACTCATATTTCCATGGAACTACGACAAACCTTAGGGTTTGACCGCGGTTCCGCGATCTAAAAAGTCGAGTTAGGGTTTCATTCTTCTAGAGGGTTCATAAGATTACTTGCATGTTTTTCCGAATACGTTAAACTTGGAAAAATGGGTTTTTGACATTCGATCGAACTTTTTAATTTCGTCTAGACAACATGCGAACAACCCGAAACAATGTTTAAACTACAAATACGAAACACTCCGAATTGCTTATAGTGTAAGATTACATCACATGCAAAATTAGCAAAAACAAATAACACCTGAAACACCAAAACCAAGCCACTGGAACATAGGCAAAAAATCGGGGGGTGGGGGGGGGAGCTCGGATTTTGGCCGAGATCATCATGGTGGTGGCCGGCCCAACTTTTAGAGAATGCCCTGAAATTTTTATAGTGTTCATGATAGATCTCATACATCACTCTGTACTTATTTGAAAATTTTTTTGACAACATTTTAAAATCGACAGCAAGAAGTTTTGGTGATGCAAGTTTCGGAGTATTTTGGTTTCGTAATTCTAGCAAAATCCGTATAAATTTCTAGCATGGCTCTAATAACACTGTTGGGTTGTCTACAACGGTAGCAAGGTTTCGGGAGGCATCGTTCATGTCAAATTAAAATTTTGTCGTTCTAGGTAACCCTAAACATAGATCGTTTACTAGAAATAATACGGAAAACATATGTAAACACTTTGTAAGTTATAGTGAGCAAGGAATACAACCTTCGTAAACCGATCCTTCACTTCAAATAGCTCCGGGTAGTAGTCCCCTTCACCGCGATCGTGAACTCCGGACTCTAGAGAGGCTCCCTTGAATAAACGTGCTTGCTCGAAATCTTTGAGGCCGAAGATGATCTACGTCGAGGAGACACTAACCCAAGCTATCTCTTCACTAATCATGGAATAAGTGAAGCAAATACTCTATACTAAATGGCAAGTAGTAGAGGATGATGAAGTAGGAATTTTGCTCACATTAGAAATCATTTTCTCACAAGGTTTCATCACTTTGTCAAAATCAAGAGAGCTCAAGAATGAGAAAGAAGAAGATGAAGTTGTGATGAAAGAAAAGAATGAACTCATGAGGTTACAAATGCAACCATGGTCACAAAATATCATGTCTAACCATTGTAGAGAATAAACCATACCCTATGATTAAGGGTTGGGTCAATAAATATCCTAAACTAGACAAACAAGTTGACTTGGTCAATAGTTATCTTGTTTGCACAAAATATCTACCATGACTAAACCAAATGTTTGAATTAGCTTAAAACAAATAAAACCCTAGCTTAACCCTAGCATGGTATAAGTCTCATACATACATGTTGCATGTGTAACCTAGCATGACACACTAATATATATCACATATATAATAAGTGTGTAAAAAGAAAACAATACATTTAACATATATCACATATATATCAATGTATCATCAAGTGAGAAAAATGAATACTTAAGTGAGCTAATATTAGTTAATGTAATGTAATATATCAAATATATAATTATACATTAAATTATTAAATCAACACTTGATCTAATAATCCGGTCATATCACATATAACCGACTAATATCAAATGTATCATTTTATCGAATCAACACTTAATCCGATAACCCACCTATATCACATATAACAAATCAATACATATATCGCGAGAATAGAATGCGGTATCACATACGCACATTAATCTCGGTCCCACACATATCACATATGTGCTCCTACTCCGTTTCGCTTGAGCCGGGAAACCTCTGTGTAGGACTCTAAAAACTCGTCAATACGCCGGCAGTAGGTGATAATCATATCAAACACCCACAAGCCGCAAGTGGTCTGCTAAACGTAACGGCCACCCGGGTATTGAGCGATCAGAAGATCAAAAAGCAAGCCTGCTCGTACTCCTGCGAATCCAACCAGTAACACTATCGTACAGTCCGGTCTCTTCATCTGATATGTCGCATATCACAGCCTGGGGGTGGTGTAACGTCAGACCCCAATAGCCTGATAAGTCATGCCGATACAAGGTCCATAACGGTTCAAGAAACTACTGATAACACTTACCAGCAGATCTCAGCAACCCTGGACAGGAATTTCATGTTATGGACAATCGAGCATAGCGCAACATCAACTCCCTATACCGGGAGAGACGAAACCCCTCCTATCGCTCATTGCCTCCATGTGACTCGGGACTGTACCCAAAAGCTACCGTTTTGCACGATCTCTTGACCATGGTAAGGTGGAAATCAAAGCACAGTGGTAATCACATAAGACTCTATGACGATCTCGGGTCTACAGACTAGCCTGTATCAGTGTCATCAGAGAACTGCTATCCGACGATAGGTATAATACCATCTGGGAGTTCTCGGCGAGTCCGTTCAGTGTACCCAGTCTCCACTGAGCACCCGTAAACCATCTTTGATGTCAAACACCGATAGATATGGGATCATCCATTGCCCATCATATGGGTCAAGATGCGTATACGCTAGTCTACTCTGGAGTATCGATGCCCTGTCTCGATACTCCCTCGACTAGGAACAGTTATATGATGTACTTGTGGACTACCTTTGGCCCCACTAGTATGATCTCCATCATAGTCCTGGTAGTCAAGTACTCATCCTAAGGGCTTTACAAACATGGGTCATAGAGACAATCAGTGTACATGTTAAGATAAAGAGCAACCAGATAGCATACTATCATGTCGAGCAAGAAAGTCCTCCCTATATATCTCCAAGCATCTACTACAATATACATCGTATGTACAGTAATGGCCTCTAGGGCATACATATTACTAACAAAACGGTTATCACCGTCTTGAGGGCGGGTCTTAGGCACAAAGAGTGGCTCCGCTCCTTTGCATTACCGCAACGTAAGACCATGGCCGAAGTAAAAGTCTGGACCGAACGGGAAATCCAACTCAAATCGGAAGTAAACGCCAACTTACCCCGCGGCGACCTGTTGGATCGAAAGAAACGGGACAGGGAAGAAAAGAAAAAAGCTGACCGTCTGAAACCTTATTCTCCAGGGTTTCATGAGTAAACTCCCTTGAGCATCTTTCAGGCCGAGCTACTTGAGGAGGCTAAGGGCGAGAGGTTTTTTAAACTCCCGCCAGCGACTCAAATGCCGGGCAAAAATCTCTGGGGCCCGTACTGCGCCTTCCATCGATCATAGGGACACCCGACTGAGAACTGCAAATAACTTCACGACAATATCGAAGAGCTGATCCGCTCTGGTCACCTGGAAAAGTACCTACGAGATAAACGTCAAGTAGATAGGGAGCAAGTCGACCAACTTGAAACCGAAGAGCTGACGATCGAGCATGTCATGGTCATCACCACCCGAGTCCGAGCAACAAGGACACCCACCGAATCCAGCCATTCAATTCAGGAAAGTTTAAACCATATCATCGAATCTGTATTTTTTTAATAATAAAGATTCTTTCTTTCCTGCAATCTGAACCGTTTCTTTTTTTTTCCATGCTAAAATATCCCGTAGGGCCGGCGGGTAGCTTCCTACCAGTCAAGCAAAGACCGACCCTTCACTCAAGTAAATGAAGCTCTGATGCGACTATAGGTAGCCGATCAAATCCCTCATCACGAGGCCGCCGAACAGCTTCCTGCACGGCCCATCCACCGCGGATAGCTTCCTGTCCAACAATGTCGTGGATCCAAAGCGCTGATCACGAGGCCACCGGGAAGCTTCCTGCTCGGCCCATCCACTACGGGTAGCTTCCTACCCAACAACGCCGTAGATTTAAAGCCCTCATCACGAGGTCACCGGGTAGCTTCCTGCTCAGCCCATCCATAGCCGGTAGCTTCCTGCCCAACAACGTTGTGGATCCAAAGCTTTCATCACGAGGCCGCCGGGTAGCTTCCTTCTCGGCCCATCCACCGCCGGTAGCTTCTTACCCAACAACGTCGTGGATTTAAGACCCTCATCACGAGGTCTCCGGGTAGCTTCCTGCTTGGCCCATCCACAGAAGGTAACTTCTTGCCCAACAACACTGTGGATCGAAAGCCCTCATCACGAGGCGACCGGGTGGCTTCCTGGTCGGCCCATCTATAATGGGTAGCTTCCTGTCCAACGAAGACATGGATCTAAATCCCTCATCAATAGGCGGCCGGGTATCTTCCTCCTCGGCCCATCCGCAGCGGATAGCTTCCTGTCCAACAACGCTATGGATCCAAAGCCCTCGTCACGATGCCGCTGAGCAGTTTCCTTCTCAGCCTATCCGCAGCGGGTAGCTTCCTGCCCAACAATGCTGTGGATCCAAAGCCTTCGTTACGAGGCCACCGGGCAGCTTCCTACTCGGTCCATCCGCAGTGAATAGCTTCCTGCCCAACAACGCTGTAGATCCAAAGCCCTCATCACGAAGTGGCCGGATAGCTTCTTGCTCGGCCCATCCATTGCAAGTAGCTTCCTGCCCAACAACGTCATGGATTTAAAGCCCTCATCATGAGGTCGTCGGGTAGCTTTCTTCTTGGCCCATCTACAGTCGGTAGCTTCCTTCCTGACAATACTGTGGATCCAAAGCCTTCATTACGAGGAAGCCGGGTAGCTTCCTGCTCGGCCCATCCACAGTGTTAGTTATATGTATGCCCTAGAGGCCATTACTGTACATGCGATGTATATTGTAGTGGATGCTTTGGACATATATAGGGATGACTTTCTTGCTCCACATGATAGTATGCTATCTGGTTGCACTTTATCTTAACATGTACACTTATTGTCTCTCTATTACATGTTGATAAAGCCCTTAGGATGAGTACTTGACTACCAGGATTATGATGCAGATCATACTAGTGGGGACATGGTAGTCGATAAGTACATCCTTCAAATGTTCCTAGTCGTAGGAGTATCGAGACAGGGCATCGATACTCCAGATTGGACTAGCGTATGCACTTCTCGACCCATGAGATGAGTGATGGATGATCTCATATCCATTGGTGTTTGACATTAGAGAAGGTATACGGGTGCTCAGTGGAGACCGGGTACACTGGACGGACTCGCCGAGAACTCCTAGATGGTATTATACCTTATCGTCGGATAGCAGTTCTCTGGTGACACTGGTACAGGTTAGTCTGTAGACCCGAGATCGTCATAGAGTCTTGTGTGATTCCCACTGTGCTTTGATTTCCACCATACCACGGTCAAGAGATCATGCAAAAAGGTGGTTTTTAGGTACAGTCCCGATTCACATGGAGGCAATGAGCGATAGGAGGGGTTTCGTCTCTCCCGGTATTGGGAGTTGATGTTGCGCTATACTCAATTGACCATAACAGGAAATCCCTGTCCAGGGTTGCTGAGGTTTATTGGTAAGTGTTACCAGTAGTTTCTCGAACCGTTATGGACCTTGCATCGGCATGACTTATCAGGCTATTAGGGTCTGACGTTATACCACCCCCAGGCTGTGATATGCAACATATCAGACGAAGAGACTGGACTGTACGGTAGTGTAACTGATTGGATTCGTAGGAATACGAGCAGGCTTGCTTGTTAATCTTCTAATCGCTCAATACCTGGGTGGCTGTTACGTTTAGCAGACCGCTTGCGGTTTTTGGGTGTTTGATATGATCATCACCTACTTCCGACGTATTGACGAGTCTTTAGAGCTACACAGAGGTTTCCTGGTTCATGCGAAACAGAGTAGGTGCACATATGTGATATGTGCGGGACCGAAATTAATGCGTGCATGTGATGCCGCATTCTATTCTCGCGATTAGTGACATCGTAGATTATATGTGATATAGCCAAGTTATCGGATCAAGTGTTGATTCGATATGTTGTTACATTTGATATTAGTCGGTTATATATAATATAGCCGGATTATTAAATCAAGTGTTGATTTAATAATTTAATGTAGAATTATATATTAGATATATTAAATTACATTATCTAAAATTAGCCCACTTAAGTAATAATTTTTCTCACTTATGATACATTGATATATATGTGATATATGATAATTGTATTATTTTCTTTTTGCACACAAAATATATATGTGATATATATTGTTGTGGCATGTTTGGTTATACTTGCAACATGTATGTATGAGACTCACACCATGGTAGGGTTAAATTAGGGTTTATATTTATTTCAAGCAAATTCAAAATTGTGGAGATATTTGTCATGGTTCAAACCTTGTAGAAGCTTGTGGACTTCGTTGACTTAGTCCACTCCTTTGTCTTGCTTAAGATATTTCTTAACCCAACCCTTAACTCATAGCTATGGTTTATTCTCTACATGAGTTAGGCATGACACTAATTCACCATGGTTGCAATTCTAACCTCACTCTCTCATTCATTTTCTTCATCACTTCTTCTTGTTCTTCAAGAGAAAAAACTTGCTAGTTTTTTCTAAGTGATGAAATCTTGTGAGAAAAATAAAACTAAAGTGAGCCCACTTCCTACTTCATCATCCTCTACTACTTGCCATTTAGTTTAGGGTGTTTGCTTCACTAATCTACACAATTAGTGAAGAGATAGCATGAGCTAGTGTCTCCTCGACGTAGATCATCTTCGGCCTCGAAGACTTCGAAGCAAGCTTGTTCGTTTCTTTATGGGAGCCTTTCTAGAGTCCGGGGATTGTGATCACAGCGAAGGGACTACTACACGGAGCTATTGAAGTGAATGACCAGTTTATAAAGGTTGTATTTCTTGTTAACTTAGATGTAAAGAGTTTACATATCATGTTTAACCCTAATTCTCTAGTTCGATTACTTGGCGGGTTGGTTTAGCACCCCAAAAATTTTAAAGTAGCATGATTGATGCTTGCCAAAACCTTGCTAAGGTGCTAAGATAGCCCTGCAGTAGTATCAGAGCCAAACTAGAGTATTAGACGTTGTCTAGACGAAATTTAAAGACCGATCGAAACTCCGAAAACCCGATTATACCCCCTCTCTGGAAATTTTTCAAAAAGTTGGATTTTTCCATGTTAAAAATACTCAGAAAATCATGCAGGGAATTCTATGGACACACCTGAAGAACGAAACCCTAACTCGTCCAAGTGACCGCGGATCCGCGGCCAAAACATGGTTTTGGCGGCGGATCCGCGATGCCACTTGAGAGGCTTGGGTCGGGCCCTTCAGCTGTTGGTCCGCAGGTGTTGTGGCATGTCTCTGGTTAACTTTAACTGTGCTTAAGTGTTGAGCTCTCTGGAAATTTTTGGGAATTTGTTGCATCGATCGAATTATCTAACTTTGCCTAGCTTTCTGTGATTGTGATACAATATTTGGAATCCATAAGAATTAGTTATGAGATAACTAGTTTGAATTTTATAAATCTAGCTGTTTAGTCTCATTTGATCGGTTGCCACGGGATTTTGATGTTGATAAAATGTTCGTCGCAATCACGTAGCGTACGCGGATACTCGCCGGGTAAACTTCATAGATAGCCATGCCCCATAGCCCCGACCAAGTGACTATAGGAGAACCCCGTCGCTAAAAAGCATCCGTTTGGGTACTCGCGGCCGCGGTGTTCCGCCTTAGTGCACTTCGTCGACAGCATCGGGGGATGCGGCCGTCTATTAAAGTTTCCGACGAGCATTCGATCAGATTATCGGGAATCTAGTTGAATTACCTGACAGGTTATTGGAAAGTGTTTTCAATATCGAGACTAAAATGCGGGGTTTATAATTGTTCGGCATGCGATGTCTAAGGAATTCATTTGGTTAGGCATGAAATCCAATATATGTGATACGTTGGGTTTATGATGTCTAAGGTGGTTGCGGATTCCAACTGTTGTAGTTTTTCACTTTCTTTTCTGCGACCGTAAGTGTAATATGTGGTGTATCGCAGGTTTCGGTGCTATATGTCAACGACAACTGGGATATGCATATTTACTTACGTTGATGACATGTGATGTTATGTGTTGCTGTGATATGTTATATTGGATCGTCATGTTCTGAATAGCTGGTTTTTTTTTTATGTAAGATGAGAGTTTTTCATTTTCATTCATGTAAAAGCTTGTATGTAATATTCTTTTATTGGGGCACTTCCGGGTTGAGGATGATGTCACCATTGATGTATATTATTTACTTTTCCGCATTAGGATAGACCTAAGGTGGGGAGCATAAGTAACTGGGTTCTAGAGTCCAGTGGGAGACCATCTCAAGGAGTTGAGACCGGGTCACCTAACTCTAGAATTGGTAGGGTTGCTTGATGCTCTCGTAGGGGTCTAGGGATGTGGGTTTGGCTATTCATCGCGACCATGGAATCCGTGTTTTTACTGGCTTAAATAAAACACGGAATTCCTAGTATATCCAATATTTAATATGTTATCTTCTACTGCTCTGTGATGTGATCACTATGATATGTTTAGACGAATGCCTATATTATATATATGAGATATAATTAATATTGCTGCTTTCGTTTCATATGTGATGCTTTGGAAGCATATATTGATGGGACTTCATTAACGAGATTAATGAAAAAAAAGAAAAAGAAACCTAAAGATGTTGTAGAAACTTGTTTAAAAACTGGTATATCTAGTTCTTGTTTTGCATAGCGGTATTCATTGTAGAATATCCAGCACCTTATTCGATAAGGAAAGAGCCGAGATCCCTTCAACCAGAAGTGACCTCTTTAGCGAAAGTAGCAGATGCTACAAACACGGATTGTATTTTGATTGCTTTTATAGCTTTTGCCTTACATAGAGATATTTGTGAAATATCTTGCACCTTATTCGATAAGGAAAGAGCCGAGATCCCTTCACCGGGAGTGACCTCTTTAGCAAAACTAGTAAAAACCTCAAATCACTCATTTTTTCAAAATCACTCGATTCTACAACGATATCATGTTCATTACGCAAAGGGTTTTCTTAAAAACCTGTCGTAGCCCTCTGTCATTTCAGATAAGTAGTATTTAGTATTCGTGCTACGTTTGTTGGCTTTCGTCAAGGCGTAGTGTGCAGTAGCTGATTAGTACTTATCTGCTTAAGCATGTGATGCGATTGGATTAGGGTAATCGTATGACTTTGTTGTCTTTCGTCAAGGGTCGTGCGGGTGGGTTTAATTCAATCATGAAATGTACGGGTTGAACTTGACTAGCATCCTATGGTTTGTTGGCCTTTGTCAAGGTCATAGAAGGTTAGGGGCAGAATATTATCGGGAATTTCAAGTGTTGAAATTTGCAATGAGATTGCATACTTTCTATGAGATAGTTGCATCCCGATACCCACTGCGAGTAAGAGTTACTCCTGGGAGAATTTTACACATTACAATTAGCCGATCAAGTAGGTATCTAGAAAGGTGTTAACGGGGTTAAGCCTCTGGGAAAATGAGATTTATTTTAATTAGGTCCGTGCGAAAGCACAGAGAACCTCCCTCAAAGTACCGACACTGGCCTGGATGAAAAATTGGCGAACTTGTAGGGTGTAATTAATCTCGGCTAGTCTTATCTTTTAGGGTTTGAAGGTAGATTTGACTAAAACAGTTGGAGCCGTCATGATTAGATAAAATAATAACCAATCTAATCCTGCAAGAGCGCACGCAGAGTGTTTTTCTTCTCTCTCTCTCCTAGTAGCGACCATGTCACACCTTAATCAAGATAATAATATGGATGCATTGACCGAACTTGCTTATTATACTGAGCCAGGGAACGTTGGTTCCGCTCTATCTTATAACTGTTATAAGTCCGAGCGGGAAATAGGGGAATATCCGGATTCCCATGCCACTCAATCGAAGAAAGTGCATGTTGATGTATATTCTTCGGGTGTCCTTATTACCGAAAATTGTTTCTCAGTATCCTCTACGTCCTAGGTATGAGATACCGGATCAGGATCCCACATATGTAAGAGTTACATGGGCTACAGGAAGGTAGAGAACTGAGAATGGGTGATATGTCTCTAAGTGTTAGAGAATGGTGCAATTGTTGTAGCCAAGTCTATTGGCTGATATCACCTTGTATTAATACATTGATTCTGAACAAATGTTATTACATATCGAACCTGATATACAACATTACATCAGTTTCTTTAATGAGTTAAAGAAAAATATAATTCTGTATTAGAGGATTATGTTGTGAACATTTTCCTGAATCAAGAGTTGATTCAATCAGGCACGTTATATAATAGCATATACGTTCTAAATCAAACCACAGTTCAAAATATCTAGAACACACGTAAGAGGACTAACTCAGAAATGAACAAATCCTTCTTAAGGTATTGTAGACTAGGTCATATCTATGCGACACGACCAGCTAAGTTACATAAGGATGAAAATGAGAATCTGTTCGAATTTTCATCTTTTGATACTTGCCAGTCTTGTCTCAAAGGTAATATGACCAATACTCCGTTTATTGGAAACAGAGAAAGAGTTAGTGAACTCTTGAGACAAATACATAATGTTGTATACGGTCCTATGTCTACAAATGCCAAAGTTAGTTCTTGGTACCTCGTTATATTTATCGACTATCTCTCAAGATTCGGACATATGTTCCCGTTGAAACACAAGTCTGAAACTTTTGAGAAATTCAAGGAATATAAGCTTGAAGTTAAAGAATCAGACGGGTAAAAGTATTAATTCCTTCGATGTGATCGAGGAGGTGAATACTTGTGCATGGAGTTCCTGGAGTTTCCAAAAGGAGAATGAGATTCTCTCTCAGCTTACTCCTTCGTATACACCACAAGACAACGGTGTATCGGGATGGAGGTATCGCACCCTATGAGATATGACGCGCTCTATGATGAGTACTACTGAGTTACCTATTTCCTTTTGGGTGTTATGCACTTGAGAAGCTGCATACCTATTGAATGGGGTTCCGTCCAAATCAGGGCCTATCACTACATATGAGATATAGAATGGAAAGAGACCATGTCTTAAACGAGTTAAGATATGGGGTTGTCCGGCCTATGTTGAAAGGAAGAATCCAGACAAGCTCGAGGCAATGTCAGATATGTATAAATTTTTCAGGATATCCCAAACATTAGTGAGGGAATATCTTCTACCACTCTGAGCAGAAAAGGGTGTTTTGTTTCTCAGCATGCCACCTTTTTAGAAAAGTAATTTCTTATGAAGAAATTAGTGGTCATGAGGTAGAACTGGAAGAAGTTCTAGCTTGACAAACTAACAGCTGATGATTTGGTGAAACCAAAGGATTCAATAGTCTCCAACGAACCTCAGGCTCTCCGCGAATCTGGTAGGGTTCCTCATCCACTTGAGAGATACTACGGTCTTCTCGGTGACATTGGAAGTGAGGATTGCATCATGAGATGATAACCCAACTAGGTTCAGGCAGGCCATCACGAGTGAGGACTCAGTGAAATGGCTGGATGCTATGCGATCAAAGATGGAATCCATGTACACCAACAAAGTATGACTTTGCATGTTGCACCTGAAGGGGTAAAACCCACTGGGAGCAATTGGATCTTGAGAAGATTCTTGGTGTAGATGGAAAAGTTGAGACTTTCAAAGCTATGCTTAAGTCCATCAGGATCAATACAAGCATCACGGAGTTGGAATATCTGTTTTTGATTTGACAGTCAAAGAGTTTGACTTCATCAAAAAGGTAGATGAACCTTGTATATAAAAGAAGCTTGTAGAGAGTGAGGTTGTCTTACACGTATTGTACGAAGATGACATACTCTTGATAGGAAATGGTTTCCTATGCTACACTCGGTCAAGCTCCTCTTATCATGGGGATTCTCAATAGAAGATTTGGATGATACCTGCTACATCTTGTGGATAATAATCTATGGTGATAAATCTATGTGGATGTTGGGAGTGTCCCAAATCCAGGTATATTAACACCATACTAAAGTGGTTTAGTATGGACGATTCTAAGCATGGTGGTTCGCCCACTTACTCATGGATCACTCTCTCCAAAAAGTAGTCTCTCGAGACTGATTTGGAAAGAGCTCGCGTGCAAGGGATACCCTATGCTTTGGTAGTAGGCTCTATCAGAGTATGCGATGTTATGCACCAGACCAGATGTAGATGACTCACTAGGTGTAGTGATCAGGAATCAATCGGATCTTAGGAGAATCACTGGAAAGCTGTGGAGGACATTCTTAAGTACTTGAGAAGCACTAAAAGAAAGTTCTTGGCTCCAGCTTCCAGAGTGATAAGTTCGACTGAGAGTCAGTCACAGGCATTGTCTTTACCCTCAATGCAGGGACGGTATGTTGGAAGAGTTCCAAGCTAGATACTGTGACATACTAGAAGATAGAGGCTGAATACATTGCTACCAATGATGCTGCCAAAGTGGTTGTCTGGGCATTTCTTGTTCATGGGATGAACAAGGTTCCTACCATTGAGCGTCCAATAAGTGTTATTGTGACAACAATGGAGTTGTGGTTTAGGCTTAGGAACGCAGGTCTCATCAGCATTCCAGACATATTCTGAGGCAAGTATCACCTGATCAGGGAGATGGTTGATCTCCAAGGGATCGAGGTCAGGAGAGTAGACACGAAGGATAACACAGAGGATCCACTCACAAAGGCCTTACCCCTAGAGAGACGTCTATGGGATGGTTGAGTATGGGATACTGCAACCACTGCTATATTGTTGGGTATTGGATACTACAACAGATGTCCTAAGTGCAAGTGGGAGATTGTTAGTTATATGTATGCCCTAGAGGCCATTACTGTACATGCGATGTATATTGTAGTGGATGCTTGGACATATATAGAGAGGACTTTCTTGCTTGACATGATAGTATACTATCTGGTTGCACTTTATCTTAACATGTACACTTATTATCTCTCTATTACATGTTGATAAAACTCTTAGGATGAGTACTTGACTACCAGGATTATGATGCAGATCATACTAGTGGGGACAGGGTAGTCGATAAGTACATCCTTCAAATATTCCTAGTCGTAGGAGTATCGAGACAGGGCATCGATACTCCAGATTAGACTAGCGTATGCGCTTCTCAACCCATGAGATGGGCGATGGATGATCCCATATCCATTGGTATTTGACATCAGAGAAGGTATACGGGTGCTCAGTGGAGACAGGGTACACTGGACGAACTCGCCGAGAACACCTAGATGGTATTATACCTATCGTCGGATAGCAGTTCTCTGGTGACACTGGTATAGGTTAGTCTGTAGGCCCGAGATTGTCATAGAGTCTTGTGTGATTCCCACTGTGCTTTGATTTCCATCATACCACGGTCAAGAGATCATGCAAAATGGTGGTTTTTTGGTATAGTCCCGATTCACGTGGAGGCAATGAGCGATAGGAGAGGTTTCGTCTCTCCTGGTATTGGGAGTTGATGTTGCGCTATGCTCGATTGGCCATAATAGGAAATCCCTGGCCACGGTTGCAGAGATTTATTGGTAAGTGTTACCAGTAGTTTCTCGAACTGTTATGGACCTTGCATCGGCATGACTTATCAGGCTATTGGGGTCTGACGTTATACCACCCCCAGGCTGTGATATGCGACATATCAGACGAAGAGACTGGACTGTACGGTAGTGTTACTGATTGGATTCGCAGGAGTACGAGCAGAATTGCTTATTGATCTTCTAATCGCTCAATACCCGGGTGGCCGTTACGTTTAGCAGACCGCTTGCGGCTTGTAGGTGTTTGATATGATCATCACCTACTGCCGGCGTATTGACGAGTCTTTAGAGTCCTACACAGAGCTTTCCTGGTTCATGCGAAACGGTGTAGGTGCACATATGTGATATGTGCGGGACCGAGATTAATGCGTGCATGTGATGCCGCATTCTATTCTTGCGGTTAGTGACATCATAGGTTATATGTGATATAGCCAAGTTATCGGATCAAGTGTAGATTCGATAAGTTGTTACATTTGATATTAGTCGGTTATATGTAATATTGCTGGATTATTAAATCAAGTGTTGATTTAATAATTTAATGTAGAATTATATATTAGATATTTTAAATTACATTAACTAATATTATCTCACTTAAGTAATAATTTTTCTCACTTATGATACATTGATATATATGTGATATATGTTAATTGTATTATTTTCTTTTTGCACACAAAATATATATGTGATATATATTGTTGTGTCATGTTAGGTTACACTTGCAACATGTATGTATGAGACTCACATCATGCTAGGGTTAAATTAGGGTTTATATTTATTTTAAGCAAATTCAAAATTGTGGAGATATTTGTCATAGTTCAAAGCTTGTAGAAGCTTGTGGACTTCATTGACTTAGTCCACTCCTTTGTCTTGCTTAAAATATTTCTTAACCCGACGCTTAACTCATAGCTATGGTTTATTCTCTACATGAGTTAGGCATGACACTAAGTCACCCATGGTTGCAATTCTAACCTCACTCTCTCATTCATTTCCTTCATCATTTCTTCTTCTTCTTCAAGAGAAAAAGCTTGCTAGTTTTTTCTAAGTGATGAATTCTTGTGAGAAAAATAAAATTAAAGTGAGCCCACTTCCTACTTCATCATCCTCTACTACTTGCCATTTAGTTTAGGGTGTTTGTTTCACTAATCTATATAATTAGTGAATAGATAGCATGAGCTAGTGTCTCCTCGACGTAGATCATCTTCGGCCTCGAAGACTTCGAAGTAAGGTTGTTCGTTTCTTCATGGGAGCCTTTCTAAAGTCCGGGGATCGTGATTGCAGCGAAGGGACTACTACACGGAGCTATTGAAGTGAAGGACCGGTCTACAAAGGTTGTATTTCTTGTTCACTTAGATGTAAAGAGTTTACATATCATGTTTAACCCTAATTCTCTAGTTCGATTACTTGGTGGTTTGGTTTAGCACCCCAAAATTTTTAAAGCAGCATGATTGATACTTGCCAAAACCTTGCTAAGGTGCTAAGGTGCTAAGCTAACCCTGCACACAGTGCGTAGCTTCCTGCCCAACGAAGACGTGGATCCAAAGCCCTCATCACGAGCGGGCCGGGTAGCGTCCTGCGCGGCCCATCCAAAGTGGGTAGCTTCCTGCCCAACGAAGACGTAGATCCAAACCCTGTATCACGAGGCGATCGGGTAGCTTCCTGCTCGGCCCATCCGCAGGGGATAGCTTCCTTCCCAATAATGCTGTGGATCCAAAGCCCTCATCATAAGATCGCTGGGCAGTTTCCTGCTCGGCCCATCCGCATCATGTAGCTTCCTGCCCAACAACGCTATGGATCCAAAGCCCTCATCATGAGGTCGCCGGGCAGCTTCCTGCTCGGCCCATCCACAACGGGTAGCTTCCTGCCCAACAACGCTGTGGATCCAAAGCCCTCATCACGAGGCGGCCGGATAGCTTCCTACTTGGCCCATCCACCGCGGGTAGCTTCCTGCCTAATGAAGACGTGGATCTAAAGCCCTCATCACGAGGTGGCTGGGAAGCTTCCTACTTGGCTCATCCACAGCGGGTAGCTTCCTGCCCAACAACGCTGTGAATCCAAAGCCATCGTCATGAGGTATACGAGTAGCTTCTTGCTCGGCTTATCCGCAGCGGGTAGCTTACTTCCCAACGACGCTGTGGATCCAAAGCCCTCGTTATGAGGCGGCCGAGCATCTTCCTGCTTGGCCTAGCCATAGCGGGTAGCTTCCTACCTGACAACGCTGTAAATCCAAAGCCCTCATGATGAGGCGACCGCGTAGTTTTCTGCTTGGCTCATCCTCCAAGGACAACTTCCTGCCCAACGAACACATGGATCCGAAGCCCTCTTCACGAGGCCGCTGGGCCACCTCCTGCTCGACCTTAACGACGGAACATGAGGCCACACGTCAAAGTTGGTAGCCCGACCATTACCTGGCACAAAGTAGACAAACTCCAAACTTGATCCAAGTAGATAAATCTCGAGTTCGACCTATAGCCGGCGCAACTCCAACCCCACTCGGATTTGAGGGAGTAACCACGCTAAGTTCTGCTAAGGTCTATAAATACTTAGGGCTCATGTTTGGTGTTCACTCGATCTACGTCGCCTCGACTCCGGGGTGAGGAGGGACACCTTCCTATTTGTACTTGGTATTCATATTTAGGGTTCGCTTGATCTACGACGCCTCAACTCTGAGGTGAGGAGGGACGCCGATCTACCCACAGTTATAAATAAACAAGAACAGAAGTATCACATTCAGGAACATCAAAGATGAGATAAAAATACTTTGTTGATATTCCAAATTATATACAAGGTATTATAAGCTCCTCATCTTTACAAAATGCCCAAAGGCAACAAAAATAAAAGAAAAAGAAAATGGAGAACAGGGTGAACGACAACTTCAAATCACCTTCGCGGCCGAGATCTCCCTGCCGCCCCCTGTTCGGCGCCTCCGCCAGGATCCTCGTTAGCGACCGCCAACTCGGCTCTTCCGCCTGCCACCTCGCCTCCTTCCACCGGCTCGAAACTGCCACCATTGGGTACTTCCTCGGCAAGGGGATATCTCGGATGAAGCTCATGGTCATCAAACCCGGGCATCGCTTCTTTGATGTCGTCGAGGGCGTTGTGTCACCCGACGGCCGCAGAGTCGGCAAGGTCGACATAAAATAGGTCGAAGGACTTGTACTCCTCCATGGCCTTTTCCGCCCTGCCCTCAGCACGCTTCGCCGCCTCATGGCCGCCTAGGAATCCCCTTTGAATGAGTCTCTCTGCATCTTCATAGTGTCAAAGAGCTGTTCATATCAGAATTTTGCATTATTATATCGCCCATTCTTAATCACATTACACATAAATAGGTGCTTTTGATTCATGTTTGCTAAATAGTTGCATGTTACAGGTTCTCAGATCGTTACAGTGAAATTCGTGAAAAATTTGCTACAAATGTGAGACTACGACCAACAATAGATGAATCCGTATGATGCCGCCTACCAGTTCAAGGAACAAATAAAATCAGTAGACAGTTCAATACACAAAGCACAAGGGCGGCACAAGATTCAAGACTTCAACGTGAAGCTCAAGGCAAAAGTCCACATCATTCTGCACTGTTGGAAATCTGAAAGAAAATAGAAGAGATTCTGAGGAACCAAGTGAAGAAAACAGAAGATAAAAGCAACATGAAGCAACCCTGAAAGATTGAGACTAAGAACCCACTAAATGGCCGCGGAACCGCGGCCAAACAGGCCTTTCTGCCGCGGTTCCGTGGCCGTATGGTGCACGTGTCGGTGCAGGTGTCGGTGGGTGTCGGTGTTTTGACCCGGTTTTCTTGGGGTAGTTTTGTAATTTCATGTATGGATCAGAATGTAACCTAGGATTTTTTCTATCTTTAAAAAGGAAAGTCAAAAGCCTAATGAAGGCATGCCTTTTTTTAATTCTTAGATTTAAAATTTTAATTCGAGTTGTAAGGCATTGTTGAGAGGTCATCAATAAAGTGCGTTTTTATTTTTATCTCGCATTCTTTTATTATTTGAATTTAATTCCTGCATTTTTTATCTGTTCTTTATTTATCTGCAATTTATTTTGTCTAATATAAAAAATATAAAAATGAATTTTATTGTCACTTTCCTAATGAGTGAGTAATTCCTCACTTGTTAGGGTTATGATAGGGAAGGTTTGAGAGAAGAAAATCTCTCTCACTCCTTTCTTTGCCCAAATAATTTTAATTAGGACTCTATTTAATTCAACCACACTCTGCTCACTACGGCACCCTATCCTACATGATAGTGATGATTCCCTAATTAGACCGGTTGTGGTTGAATTAACAGGAGGTTAGGGCTAAGAGCCAAGAACGGACGGACAAGGACTAAAAGGAAGAAACTAAGTTTCTTCCTAGTCGTGCTAATCTCCGTTGTTGACTATTACCGTAACACCTATATTCTTAATTAGGGCATTGATAGAAGCGAGAACAATCCCTTTTTCGAACTAACCTAATCCTAACCCTAGCAAGCCTTTAAATCAATTTAGTCTCATTTTTAGATCTTAAAACAAAACCTACCAAAGTTAGGACTTAACTCGTTAGAACTTAAAGAAAAGAACACCATTTCCCTGTGGATCGACTCGTACTCAACCGGTTAGCTACAAAGCGACACCGTCTTGATTTCGGTATTCTTAAATTTAAACACGCACGCAAAAATCTATAACAATCAAGAGCCTATTGACCTCATCGATCTTGTCCTGAATAGCCCGGTTAGATTCGGTCAGGAGACGGTAAGACTCCTTCAGCTTCGCGACCATCAGGCCCTTCGTGACCAACCTTAAATCTAGGGAGGTCTCCTTGCCTTCTGCCTCCTTCAGCTTGGTAAGGAGCTCTTCCTTACGCGAGGAAGACTCCCCAGCCTTTTTCATTGCCGGGCCACCTCCTCGACCTCCACAGCGGCAAGAAGGGCGCAATACTGAAGGACCTGTAGAGAAACACAAACCATTTTCATTACAAGCTAAACAGAGGAGAAAACACTTGGAAATTTTTAGAAAATTACCAACCCGGACTTCCTCCTGAGCTATCGCCACCACTTGGGCCTTCATGGTGCCCCGGGGAATCTTGGTCCTCGCTGCTTTCTCCATGTTCGCCAGCAAGCTGTTGGCCACAGAGAGCCCCAACGGCAATGCAGAAGTCGCCCTCTTGCATCTGTATCCCGACCGAGGGTGGCCAAGAAACCACTCTCTTTTGCCTCTTGAGTGGTGACTCAGTAGAGAACGTCACTTGTGTCATAGCCTGGGGAGCCCGATCTCGAGCATGCTTCTGCCCTCCGCTACGGCGTTCCTCCGGGACGGGAAGGGCCACGGAGACCTTGGCGGAAGGGGCCTGCCGAGGGACCACGCTCGGTGCAGGTCTGGACCAGCTAGCACCGTCGCCCTTCCTCCCCTATGCCTTGGCATCCATGGCAGTTATGATTTTCGAACAATCCATTGGCTGTGCGGAAGAAAACAGAAGAAAAAGGTCTGCAACATGAATGACAATATCATGCCAAGCCTAAATTAGTCGGCGAAGTCCTAACTTACCCCCGAAGCACACGGGACCAAGTCCTGCCCAGCTCAAAGCCTGCTTGGAAAGTAAGACATCGGCCCGCTGGATCGGCTCCTACCGCGACACTATCCCCGCCTCTAGGGCGTTAGACTGTTTGACCCTTGGGCAATCCGCCTTGTGCCATTTGGTGGGCACTGGCCAAACCTCTTCATTCGGAGGACCGACGAAAACAAACATCTCCTTCCACTCATGGATGGAAGAATGAAGTTCCTTCCACTCATGGATGGAAGAAGGGACGACCACTACCTCTGACTCGGCTACCCTACCCTTATATTTTTTAAAAGAAAGGTACACCCAGCTCGGCTCGTCCTTGCGAGTACCGGGTGTTCCCGCTAAAAATTTCTGCGCAAAAGAGCCCAAGGCATCAAATGGCAGCGATACGTTTAAGAAAATGTGAACCAGTATTTTCTGGGCTGTATTTTGAAGAACTCCCAAATGAAAAACAGATAAATTCTGATGGTATTGAAAGCATCTCGAAAACACCCTCGATTTGATATATTATGGGCCTCATAATTCATCCGGGATCAAAATTTATGAGCAAATGTGCTATGCACATGTGATCTAAGGAAGAAGACGCGAACCAGTATTTTCCGAGCTGTATTTTCACAAACACCGGAATGAGAAACAGCTAAATTCTGATTGTATCGAAAGTGTCTCGAAAAATCCTTCGATTTGATATATTATGGGCCTCATAATTCATCCGAGATCAAAAGTTATGAGCAAATGTGTTATGCACGTATAATCTAAAGTAATGCTCTACTAGATGGGGAATGCATTTTTAGTCCCACATCGGGAAAAGAAGAGATCGCTTCTCTACCACTCCCATATAAATAAGAGGGGATACCTCTTAGAAAAGGTAGAATTCAATCCTCAAAGGATTCAATACTCAAAGGAGCTTAGTTCTCCATAGGAGCTTAGTTCTCCAAGATAGGAGCATGCTCCTCCCTATAATGCGCATATGCGTAAGCGCCACGTGCGCTACGTGCAACGCACGTGTGCCCGCCATGCGCGCACCACGTGCAACGCACGTGTATACCACATGAGAACATTTAATAATATTAAAAGGAGCTTAGTTCTCTATAGAAGCTTAGTTCTCCAAGATAAGAGTATGCTCCTTCCCATAATGCGCATATGCGCAAGCGCTACGTGGGCTACGTGCAACGCACGTGTGCCCGTCATACGCGCACCATATGCAACGCACGTGCGCACCACATGAGAACATTTAATAATATTAAAAGGAGCTTAGTTCTCCATAGGAGCTTAGTTCTCCAAGATATGAGCATGCTCCTCCCCATAATGCGCATATGCGCAAGCGCCATGTGTGCTACGTGCAACGCACGTATGTCCGTCTTGCACGCACCACGTGCAACGTACGTGCGCACTACATGATAACATTTAATAATATTAAAAGGAGATACGTTCTCCATAGGAGCTTCCTCCCCCTATAATGCGCATATGCGCAAACTCCATGTGCGCTACGTGCAAATATGTGCGCCCAACACGTGCGACGCACGTGCACCCAACACGTGCGACGCACGTGCGCGAACGCAAAGAAGCCTTTTTCAGCAGCGAGAAGCTTAAGCTCCAGCCTGTTCTTTCCCCTTAATGAGTGGGATATGGTTCAAAGGGTACATCCCTCCACTCCTTCGATATATGGCGCTGTAATCTCTCAGTGTCGTCGGAGAGGTGGTGGGTCCCAACGACCAATGATCTTTCTTTTCAATAAAAAAAGGAAAATAAACATATAAATATATACAGAAAAAAGATAGAGAAAACCCTCTGCAAATTTCGAGAAAAACTCAAAGAGAAAGAAAGGCAAGCCTTTAGAAAACAGAAGATCATTTCTTCATCTTTAAGGTAAAGAATTAATTCTTGAACAACAAAGATGAAATCATCTCGTAAAAAAAAAGAAGAAGAAACATCTTCTAAGAAGATCTTAGATCTATAAAAAGACCAAGGTCTCTGATTAAAAAGAAAAGATCAAAAGATCTAATCATAAAAATATAAAAAGAAGTATTTTACTTCATTCACAGATCTTTTGATTTATAAAGGCAGAGCCTTTTATAAAAATAAGAACTTTTGTTCTTGGGTCTTGAGGTAAGGCCTCCTTTGAAGAACATAAATTTGTTCTTTGATCTTAAAATTGATCAAAATGCGCTTTGCGCTATTAGATAGTGCCTTGCACTCATGAATTGCGCTCTTTGGACTGGCGCTCAGCGCCAAAACATTCCACGTGTCAACCATAGACACGATCTGCGCGTTGCGCTCCTGAAAACAGCGCACTGCGCTCTTGGGTTGGCGCTCAGCGCCAAGCGCGCCACGTGTCACTCACTGGCGCACCCATAAACTAGCGCAGCACGCTCATAAATTAAAAGCGCAATGCGCTAATAAACTAGCGCTTAGCGCTAAGCGCAACACGTGTCCTCCTCGTGTGTGCTAACCGAAAGAAGCGCAATGCGCTCTTTGACTGGCGCAAAGCGCCAAGCGCGCCACGTGGCGCGCTGTCAGATCGTACTTTGTTCTGATAAATGTTATGCATTCAATATAAGATGAAAAGAATGTCAGAGCCCAATGCTTGGCATTATTAAAAGGGCAGAGCCCAAACAAAGGCCTAGCAGGCAGAACAAAAATAAAATGTCAAACATTTTTAACTGGACTTAGCCCAATTCTGGCCATAAGTCCTCAATTTAAATTGAACTGAGCTCATCTGCTCTTCCAATCAATTTACACCCGGTTCAAGGGTATATCTCTTTACTCCTTTGATATCTGTTGTTGTAATTCTTCAACGTCGTCAGAGAGGTGACGGGTCCTGACAACCGCACATTACTACGGACTGTGGGGTCCTTAAACTCATGGACTATGATGTCCTTAATCTCGACCGTGATGTCTTAAAACTAACGTCGGATTGTGGAGTCCTTAAATCCACGGACTATGATGTCCTTAACCTCGACCGTGATGTCTTAAAACTAACATCGGAATGTGAGGTCCTTAAACTCACGGACTGTGATGGCCTTAATCTCGACCGCGATGTCTTAAAACTAACAATGGACCGTAATGTCCTTAAATTAATTATCAACCGTAATGTCACTAAACTAAACAATAAAGCCCAATTGCTCTCTTGTCGGATCTAAACGATTCCATTAAGTTGATCTTAGTCTAGAATTTGACTAACGTGTCCTTAACAAACGTTTAAGTTGATCTTAGGCTCAAATAAGGCTAACGTATCCTTAAACATAACCCCCCCAAACCCAAATCTAAGAAAGATACGGATTTGGACTAGTCCACGCCCTGCGGGCGACAACATAACTTAGTCTCCGTATATAATCCACGAGCAACCACACACAAAACAAACACCTACGACACGAAGTGATCATATTGAGAAGGAGAAAGTTGTTACCGCGATGCGGTAGCGTAATTAACTGCAGGGGCTTGCACTTGTAGGGACAAGCGTCCCCACAATCAAAACCCCCTCAAACGAGGGGGAATCTGACGAAGTCCGCTACATCGGCCGCATCCGTTTAAACATTCGAGACACGGTGCCATAAATCAACTTGGCATATTCGGAGAGGTGGACGGATAGCACCAATTAGTATCTTCCCCCAGATTCAGGCAAGACGTCAGTCTTCCCGGCTTCCGGCGGTAAACAGATTCTGGCACGCCCGGTGGGACCTTTTCCTCTTTCCACTCCACACTTCGTGTGTCGTGTTCGCGAACGAATCGCGGTTTGCTAATGGTTGCCCTTGGGTTTCAATGTACTAAGGTTTGGCGTTTTGCTTGGTGCAGAAAATGAAGGATCAATGGCGTTCACTTGTGCAAAGTGCTCCAACTGCAACTGCAATTCGCGCTCTGCCTTGTCTGGAGGTATAGCCTACGGGCCTCAAGCAGCCTCCCTGTTCACAATGCTGGTGGAACAGGTCACCCAGGCTACTACTGGATTGTTTTTCGGGACCATGCTCCCGCCGGAGAGCTTCAGCGCTCCTGTGCCCACGCCGGAAGCTCCCAAGAAGTCGGTCTTTGATCGGCTTACAACTACCGCGGCCCCTCTCAATGGGTCGTCTAGCTCCAACGCCTCGGTCTTCTCCAGATTGGGCCAAAGTTCAGGTGGGTCAATGATGAAGCCTACACCTCAAGAAAAGGTTATTCCGAAGAAAGTAACCAACCCTGCTCCTGAAGTCGTCAAGGCGGCTTCTCCTGCCAAGGGATCGGTCTTTACAAGACTGACTGCCCCAACTTCCCCTCCTGATCCCGCTACTCAACGGGCATCAGTCTTCAAGAGGCTGACGCCAGCAGCAGCCCCTCATCTGGACAGGGGGAAAGACAAAACCATCCCCGTCCCCAGACCAACTCCAGCGGCTCGACATGCTCGACGTCACCATTGGCGCCGAGTGAGGAAGGCTGGGGGCAACTCCCCCTCTGGGCTAACTCCGCCAGCCCCAACGGTGGAAATCAATGCTGTTGTTCCAACCGGGAACAGTTTCGAGCTGCTGAATAAGGTGCGCAGGAATTCTCCTACCACCGTACTGAAAAGATCTCCTCCATCCATGGAGAATGTTGCAGAAATAAAGCCAGAACAGTCCCCTCAGCGGCTGTCCTCCAAAGTCTATAAAATTTGGCGATAGGCTCGGAACTCAGTAGTTGATCAAGATCACCCTCGCCGACAGAAAAGGGCGAAGGTTCAACAAGAAGAAAGCCATCCTGCCAAGCCACGAAAAGCTATTTGGGTGCCCACTGCGACGGCCCCCTCAACTTTGACCGCTCATAAGAAGAGAAGGCCGGAGAAAATCCACATGCCTGCGACAAATGTCAAGGGCACTGAGCCTAAACTCCCTAAGTCTGGGGGCATGGTGGTGCATACCATCTACATGGCATCCGGGAAAGTGGACAACCGCGCTTCTACGGGCCACCGACCACTCACCCGATCCATCACAAGAGCTCAGGAACAGCAACAACAGAAACTTCAGGAAATGCTGACCGCAATGGCCGCACTCACCGGACCAAAAGAAAGCCCGGAGGCGTCATCGGAGCAGCGTTATGAACAAGAAACCGATGCTGACTTCCTACGCAGAGTACTCGAAAAGAAGGACAAAGAAGCTGTAGAGCAGGCGGCTAATATAAAGCGAATGGCACTTCTCTTCCAAGACATGGTCGGGATGATGATACAGCCGGATCCTCCAGCCGAAGACCCTCCGATCATTATTGAAGATGACAGAGGAGAGACATCGAATCCACCTCCGGCTCTTTCAGCGGCCAAGGAGGAAACTATCTCCAAGGCCGACCTGGATGACTATATTGTTCAACAAATACGAGTTCACTAGGCAAATGAAGCGGCCGGCCAAGTCATCAAAATTGGGCGACCGTATCCAGGCTGGTATGACCAGATAAAATACCCGCCGGGATATACCATCCCTAAGTTTCATGTGTACAAGGGGACAGGTAATTCACATCAACACGTCGCCCAGTTCAGAGCTCTGTGCGACAACACTGGGGGTGATGATAAGCTTTTGCTCCGCCAATTCGTCGGTAGCTTATCAGAGACGGCGTTTGAGTGGTACTCCGAACTTCCAAAAGAATCCGTCAAAACTTTCGCAGAAATGGAGTTATTGTTCACCCAGTAATTCGCGAGCGCAAGTGAACGTACCTCGATTACCGCATTAATTAATGCAAGGGTGAAGCCGGGCGAGACGTGGGTTCAGTACGCAATCCGATGGCGGAATCTATGGTCAAAGTGCGAGCAGCGCATCGAAGAAGCACCAGCGGTGGGCATGTTCGTGGGCACCCTAGACCCTCATGCAACTATTTCACAGTTCATGATGTTCTTCTAACCGACCACGTTCCAGGCTTTAATCGATAAGCTAGCCCAGATGGATAAGATGGGTCACAGACCGTCTCCCCACAAGCCGGAACCGCGGAACGAAAAGGGTAAAGGAAAGGCGATCTTCGTTGCAAACACCCAACAGCAGCCCAGTGCCCCAAAGCAAGCGGATCAACTAGAGGAGAGACGGCGCTATTACAATGAGAAAATGAAGCGTCCTTACTCATTCCCACGGGATAAAACGAAAAGGCTATTCGAGCTGGCTATGCGCAACAGGCTTATCAATTTGCCGAATCCAAGGAGACCACCGCAACCCAGCGAATTGAACAATCCCAATTATTGCCCTTAGCACCAAACGGTAAGCCATCCGATCGAGAATTGCTTCGTCTTTAAGGGATGGATCGAAGATCAGTACCTACAAGGCAAGTTTGCGCTGTCTGAGAAGTGGAAAGTAAACCCACCACAACCGCACACTCTTAAGAAGACGGACACACCGGGGGCAACGTGCTCTTTTGTTGAAGAAGCCCCATGGGAGGTCGTTCTTTCGGCCAAAACCAAAAGGATGCTGAATGATCTCCAGACATGCCCGGCAATCAGGTGGAAGAATCCGTTGGAGCCTGAGATCATCAAGGGGATGCTAAAACCGCGCCCGACTCCAAAAATCGGTGGTAATAGCCAAAGCACATACACCCAGCCGTCGAAATCTTCAAAAAAGAAGAAGAAATTCAAGAAGCCCGTGAAGCCTGGAGACAAGCGCATGGACTTACAGAAGTAGATTGACGCGCTGGAAGAGTATAACCAGAAGGCGTGGACTCCAATCACGCTCCAAGAGTTCCTCAGCCACGTCCTTGAGGACGAAGATGATGGAGAAAGCTCATCGGATGGATCTGAGGATTATGTAGCAAGCTTCCAAGTGATCTCTCATTCATCGTTAGACAATGAAGAGGCTCCTTGCACCAAGAGACTAGGGGCAGGTCCTGAGCCGGAACTTCTATGGCCGTCAGACGAAATGATCGACGCCTTCCTGAATGAAATTCATCTGAAAAGTAAAGCCGATCGGGAGCGTGAGATGGCCATATTTGAAAAAGCCAAACGCCGGCGACTGAACGAAAGAGTCGAGATACTCCTGCCAAATCAAAGGACATCTGTCGCAGATAAAAACAAGTTCAAGATGAGGAAAAAGTTTGCGAAAACCATATCAGTGGGAATGAAGCTACCACCCTCCGAAGGAAGTACTCTTGGTGAAGCCGAAATGCATCCGATCTACTGTTTATATCATCAAAAGATTGCGCACCCTACTGAGGAATGCAACGCTTTTAAAAGATGGTGGCAGGGGTATGTTGTTCACCGGCAACATTTTAAGAGGATGAAACGCAAAACACGTCGGGAGCAGAGAAGTACGACCGAGGAGTATAAAAGAACTGCCGGCAACTGTCGCACAGTCAACGCCGGGGGATCGCAGGTTCTCACCTTCGGGAGTGACTCAGATGAAGAGATGACTCTTAACCCTCTCTTTAAAGAATCCACCTCGGGAAAAGAGGAAGAACCGAAGACCTATGAAAATATTCAGCTGCGCAATCGTACGCTGCCGAAAAGAACCTTGGGACCTCGAACAGTGGGTCAAATAGAAAAGATAAGGGAAAAGAAAAGGTTCCTGAGGATATCGTCCTTGGTGACCAAGCCGTCAAAGAGCTGACAGCCAAGGACTCGCCAAAGAAAAGTAAGGTGGATTACAACGTTCTCGCACACTTGAGAAAGATACCCTCGCAGCTCAGCATTCTCGACGCCCTTCTGCTATAGAAGTTCTTTCCTCGTCGAAGTTCTTTCTGAAGAGACGAGAGATTCTTTAATCAAGGAATTACAAGAGCCCGGGCAATTTCAAGCTTTCCTCGTCGAAGAAAAGATGAAGGACGAGTTGGAAGAAGTACACACGGCCGATATCACCTTCGGCGATGAAGACCTCCTACTTGGGACATGCGAACACAACCGTCCCCTATATGTCTCCGGGTACTGTCATGACATCAAGATAGGTAAAATCCTAGTTGACAATGGGTCCTCCATCAATCTCCTTAACGTACGGGTGTTAAAGGAAATCTGCATGAGCGTTCAACTCCTCGTTCATGATAAAATCACCATCTCCGGTTTTGACTCCCAGTCATCACAGACTCTCGGGTCTGTGATACTGACGTTACGATTCGGGCTACTTGTCACGGATATTAAATTTCACGTCATTGATGCCAAGACATGCTATAACGCTTTGCTCGGACGGCCTTGGTTACACGAGTACAACATTATATCTTCTACACAACATCAGTGTATGAAGTATTTCAAGGATGGTCTCGAGTATACTGTGACAGGAAAGCTAAACCCATTCTCCGTGAACGAAGTCCGGAAATACGAAGATGCAAAATACTTCTTGCCAGATTTCGAGGACACAGAGAGATGTCACAAACCGGAAAACAAAGCTATCCCTACCATTCCGGTCTTCAGGAGTGATACCGAGGAGGAAGAAGGGATAGTTTAGTTAGGTCCGCCCCAGTGCAACAAACCAGGACCGTCCGCCCCCATGTTGATCTTCGGCAGCGACTCGGAAGACGAGGTTAATGCTATATTCTTCGCTCGGCCACCAATACAAGCATTCGCTGGTGATAATCAGAGTTTGCAAATTACCATGATTCCACGGGAGGACTACAAAGATCTCGACGCACTTGAAGCTTATAGCGTGCAAGAGCTACAAACATTTTACGTCCCTCCCAGACGAAAAGGTGAACAGGCAATCCTATTCTACCGATCCACGGAAACTAGAGTGGAGAAAGAAGTTTGGCATGGCGCCGATTCTACGCTTGACAGGCTCCAGCCCATCCGTCTGCCTAGATATTACACAGAAGGCTTGAAAAGGCTATTGAAGCGCCAAGGGGTACCCTTCAAACAGACCATTCGACAAGCTCGGTTCTACAACAGGATTTGGGATATCCCTGGAACTCAGCGCAGGTTGCCCAACGGGAGAATGGAAACGCTCGGGCTTGGATATATGAAATCCGGGAAACGGGAACGAGTCCATGGTAGCTACGTCATACATGACTTTGATGAAGAAGGAGATGCTCGGTGGGAAGATGCTAACCCTGAACAAGAAAGAGCTCCCGCCGTAAAAATGCCCTGTCCGTCGTTCGAAGAACAAATGGACAAGCTTATAAGGGAAGCGGGTCAAAAGGTTCGAGACGACCATAATCGCGAAATGGCCATCTACGAGAAAGCCAAGACGCAACGCCTTCTTCAACAGACTGTGAAAGATGAAAATGCTCCCCCTTGTCAACCCATTGTACAAAAAGCCCGACGCAGAGGCAAAAATAAACCAAAGAACGGGAAAAGCGTTCGACAGCGACAAAGCGGGACAAAGAAGCCCCGCGATCAAGAATCGACCAACCAGGATTCATCTCTTATAAAGAAGAGGGGTCGAGCATACTCTTTTGCCCAAGACAAGACAAAGAAGATACTTGATCTTTCTATAAAACATCAAATGATTACCCTCTCGGAGTCCAAGCATCCCGAGCAAGCAGGCGAAGTCTCTCACCCGTACTATTGCTCTTATCACCGAGCGATAGGGCATCCTCTCGAAGACTGCTTCACCTTTAAGAACTAGGTCGAAGACCAATATCAGCTCGACAAGTTTGTTCTATCCAACAGTTGGAGGATAACTTCACCGCAGAAGCACGAACCAAAAGACGCGCATACAGCGAGAATAGAACCAGATCAACATCGGTCTTGGAAGCGAGCTCATACTTGTCATATGATAACACTATCAAAAGAAGAGCCTGAAGATTGGGATGACCTCCCCTGGTGCTTCGAAAACAATGATGATGAGGTGATCTCAGAGTTTTTACCGGCGCCAAAAGAGCTGGAAGATGGAATACACACCACTGCAGATAACCTCAAGAAAATTGATTTGGGGACGGCAAGTGACCCGTGACCGACATTCGTCAGTGAGTTGCTGTCTGAGGAAAGGGTAGCTACACTAAAAGACGTGCTTATGCTGCATAAGGATTGCTTCGCGTAGAACTATTCCGAAATGCCAGGACTAGACCCAGAGATTGCTGTCCACAAACTGGCAATATCCCCGGACGTCAAGCCAATCAAACAAGCATCGAGAAGAATGCGGCTCGAGCTTGAGATGAGCATTAACGCCGAGGTCAAGAAGCTGATCGACTCTGGCTTCATCCAAGAGCTCCAGTATCCTGAATGGATCGCCAACATCGTCCCGGTGATGAATAAAAATGGGACAGTGCACATATGCGTGGACTTCCGGGATCTCAATAAAGCCTGCCCGAAAGACGACTTCCCAGTACCAGTCACTGAGCTGATGATAGATAACACGTCCACTCATGAAGTTTTCTCTTTCATGGACGGATCATCAGGATATAACCAGATAAAGATGCATCCCGAGGACCAGAAGCACACCGCTTTTCGGACCCCTATGGGTATATTCTGTTATAAGGTGATTCCTTTCGGTCTAAAGAACGCCGGTGCCACCTATCAGAGGGCCATGACGAAGATCTTCGATGACCTCATACATGAAATCGTTGAATGCTATATCGACGACCTCATAGTTAAAAGAAAATCATACGAGGAACATCTAGAGCATCTGAAGACCGTATTTCAACGCCTTCGGCAATACAACTTGAAGATGAACCCTCTCAAATGCGCGTTCGGAGTTTCCTCGGGCAAATTCCTGGGGTTCTTCATCCGACACCGAGGCATCGAGATAGATCCGTCGAAGATCAAAGCGATCATGGAAATGCCCCCGCCAAGGACTCTCAAACAATTGCGGTCTCTCCAAGGGAAGTTCGCGTATATCCGGCGATTTATAGCCAATCTTTCGGGCAAGTGCCATCTTTACAGCCGCCTGATGAAGAAGGGAACCCCTTTCGTCTGGGACCGCAAATGCCAAAGCGCGCTGGATGAAATCAAGCAGTACCTACAAAATCCGCCAGTACTAGCCGCTCCGGTCAAGGGAAAGCCTCTCATTCTTTATACAACAGCCCTCGAAGGTTCTTTAGACGCATTATGGGCACAAGAGACCGACCAAGGGAAGGAGAGAACCCTCTACTATTTGAGTCGAGTTTTACTGGGGGCAGAAAGCAGTTATTCTCCCATCGAAAAACATTGCATGACATTGATCTTCTGAATAACGAAGCTCAGACACTACGCGTTGGCGCATGAAGTCTGTCTCATATCGAAGGTGGATCCTCTCAAATATTTGATGTCAAAGGCCATATTGACAGGGCGGCTCGCTAAATGGGCCTTGCTCTTGATGGAGTTCTCAATAACTTATCAGCCTCTTAAGGCAGTGAAAGGCCAAGCCATCGCCGACTTCCTCGCTGAGCATCCAATACCTGCCGATTCTCCTTTGAATTGCGAACTTCCAGACGAGCATGCGTTTGACACGATCGACGGTAATGGCACCCGATGGGAACTTTATTTTGATGGAGCGTCTTCCATGAAGAAGCGCAAGCAAAGCACCCCTATAATCAAATCAGAGGTAGGCCTCATCTTCGTAACTCCACAAGGAGGGATAATACGCTTTGCTTTCTCCTTAACAAAGCCGAGGACAAACAATGAAGCCGAGTATGAAGCTTTGATAGCAGGTCTCGAGATCGCTATCGACATGGGAATTGAAAACCTCCTCATATACGGAGACTCCCAACTGGTCGTCAGTAAAGTAAATGCCGACTACCAAATGTGCAAACCAGAGTTGGTAAAGTACGGTGAGAGGGTACAACAACCGCTGACCCAAATTCCTTCCTACACCCTCGAAAGCATACCGCGTGCGGAAAATAGCAAAGCGGATGCATTAGCCAAGCTTGCTAAAGAATTGGCCGATGAGAACCTCGATGACGTGAGGATCATTGTACAAAGCCGTCGGGTTCTTACACCGGCGGAAATATCTCCTGAGTCGTCCGAGGAAAAGGGTGCGACCGAGCAAATGGCTCTGCAAGTAAAAGACCAGGAAAAGACTATGGATTGGAGGGAAGTCTTTATAGACTACTTCAAATCCCGTCGAACACCTTAAGATGCGTCCTCAAAACATCAGCTCATGAAGCGAGCCCTATCTTTTGCCTTCGTCAATGACACTCTGTACAAGAGGTCATTTGATTCTCTGTGGTTGAGATGCCTGGGACCTGAAGAGGCGAAGCGAGTCGTTCAGGAAGTTCATGACGGACTCTGCGGTTCTCACCAAGCCGGGCCGAAGATGAAGTTGAAGATCAAACGGATGGGTTATTATTGGCCTACGATGATCCAGGACTGCCTTGAGTATGCGAAGCAATGCCACTCGTGCCAGATCCATGAGGACTTTATCCATCAGTATCTAAATCCATTACACCCGACAGTGGCTAGCTGGCCGTTCGAAATGTGGGAAACTGACATAATCGGCCCCATCGAGCCAGTATCGTCCAGAGAACATCGATTCATTTTGGCGACAACTGACTACTTCTCCAAATGGACAGAAGTAGTACCGTTGAGGGAGGTGAAGATGGAGAATATCCTCCATTTCTTCAAGACGCACGTCATTTATCGGTTTGGAACTTCGAGACGGATCATCTCCGATAATAGGCCAGTCTACAGAAGCCACAAGATCAGCCGCTTCGCACAACGGCATAACATAGACTGAAGATACTCTTCGGTCTATAATCCCCGAGCTAACGGTCTAGCTGAGGCTTTCAACAAGCCCTTGACGGAGATCGTGAAAAAGACGGTGTCTTGAAATAAGAAGTACTGGCATGAGAGACTACATGAATCTCTTTGGGCGTATCGAACTACGTTCAAAACAGCCACAAATACAACTCCATATGCATTGGAATTCGGTACAGAAGCGGTACTCCCCCTCGAGATAGAGCTACCCTCTTTACGAGTGGCAGTTCATTACGAGCTAACGGACGAAGAGAATGCTCACCTTCGCTTCGAGGAGCTCGATGCCCTTGATGAAACCCGGCTCATAGCGCAACAAAATTTAGAGGCTTATAAAGCTAAGATGACGCGCTCATATGAAAGATTGACCATGCCGAGAACATTCCGCCAAGGCGAACTCGTGCTAGTGGTCAAAAGACCTATGATCCCCAATCGTGCCAAACGGAGGAAATTCGAGCCGAATTATGAAGTCCCGTATATCACAAACGAGGTCTACCAGGGTGGGGCCTATCTACTCATGGACATGCATGGTGAAAGACCTTTTAGGCCAATAAACGGTCTCTTCCTGAAGAAATACTACTCTTGACGAGTCATGGCCTAGGTCAATGATAGACGACGACGACTATATCCGCTCGCTATCTTCCTAAACCCAAACTCTATAAGTAGTAATCGGCTTACTTTACAATGGACTGAAACGTCTTTAAACTAACAGCGGACCGAAACGTCCTTAAACTAACAATGGACCGAAACGTCCTTAAAACTAACAACGGACTACTATGTCCTAAAACTAGCTGTTGACCGAGATGTCGATAAATTACGATGGATTGCAGCATCCCAAAGCTGATACAAAAAAAAAGAATAAAAAAAGAAAAGAAAGGAAAACGGTATGTCTATAAGCAAAATGGCCACGGATGAAAACCCGAAAGCGCTCCGTGAGTAAAAACAGCAAGACTACCGGCGAGTTTTGTGAAAACCCGAAAGGGCGCAATCTCGTTAAGAAACACTTTCAGGGTCCTCTCGACTTTGTAAGGAGAAACCACCTGCGTGAGATCCTTACGACTCACAAGGGAGCAACACACTTGGGGATCCTCACGATTCCTAAAGAGAAATTACACTTGCGAGATCCTCACGACTCGTAAGGAGAACCTTCTTATGGGACTCTCACGGCTCACAAGATTTGAAAGTCTTAAGCTACAGGGATCTGAACCTGTTCTTAAGCAGCCCCCACAACCTCCAATACTGCCCTACAAGCGGCTCAATGCTGATCCTTGTATACAATCCACGGGGGCGAATAAACATTTCCCTAACAAAGTCCCATCTGTGACTAGGGATATGATCGCACGGTGAACAACCGTTGTGAGTCCTCTCGACTTATAAGGAGAAAACACTCTTGTAAGATCCTTACGACTTATAAGAGAACATACACTTAGGAGTCCTCATGATTCCTAAGGAGAAAACACGCCTACGAGATCCTCACGACTCGCAGGGAGAAATACCTTTATGAGACCCTTACGGCTCATGAAGTCAAAAACCTTAGTCGACAGGATCCTAACCCTGTTCGCTAAGCCACCTTTATTCGATATCGACAGAGGCAAATGATGATTCGTTCCTGGCAATATCCCAGTTGTAGTGGTGCTGATGCCGAAATCGGAGTCTAATCCCAAGCTTGCAGCGAAAAGCTAGCAAGCCACACATGCATACGAAATAACCGAAATGATGGGGCAACTTGCAACAGAAGCAGCAAGTAAAAAAATGTATGCATGCAAAATAGCCGAAATGATTGGGCAACTCGCAATAAAAAGCAGCAGGTAAAAATAAAATAAATAGCCGAAATGATTGGGCACCGCGAAAAATAGCTGAAATGATTGGGCAATCGCGACTTTCGCGATATAAAAGCTGAAATGATAGAGCATCGCGGAAAGAATTGAAAAATAAAAATGAAATTTATACCCTACAGGTGATATCACATCAATCCCTATATACAATCCAGGGGCGCAAACAAAGAAGGAACCACACCTTTCCTTCCCAGGTTTCATCAGAAGAAGAAGCCAAATCTCAACGGTTCACAGATAGCCTGAAGATCATCTCAACATTCGTCTCATTACAACTGACACAATATCAAGCAAAGCGGATCAGTGGCAACCCCCAGTTTCATGACTCGGCGGTGCACAGATGACCGAGAGTTAAGCCCCTATTCCGTGAAATGCGGATAAAGTCAACTCTTCCTGGTCATATGGAATGCGGCCTATGTCAATCCTGACCCCATGGGAAACGTCCAGAGCGGATCCTGGTCCTCGCAGAGCACTGCAATGATCCCGTGTGAAGCATCCAGAGTGGAGCCCGGTCCTCGCCGAACACGGCAGTGAACCCGTGGTAAGCATCCAGGGCAAAATTCCTGGTTACGTGGAACGCGGCTTATGTCAACTCTGACCCCGTGGGGAATGTCCAGAGCGAATCCTGGTCCTTGTAAAGCACGGTAATGATCCCATGTGAAGCATCCAGAGAGGAGCCTGGTCCTCGCCGAGCACGACAGTGAACCCGTGGGAAGCATCCAGAGCAAAAATTCCTGGTCACGTGGAACGCGGATAATGTCAATTCTGACCCCGTGGGAAACGTCCAGAGCGGATCCTGGTCCTCGCAGAGCACGGAAATAACCCCGTGTGAAGCATCTAGAGCGGAGCCTGGTCCTCGCCGAACACGGTAGTGAACCCGTGGGAAGTATCTAGAGCAAAATTCCTGGTCACGTGGAACGCGGATAATGTCAACTCTGACCCCGTGGGAAACGTCCAGAACGGAGCCTGGTCCTCGCAGAACACGGCAGCGAACCCGTAGAAAGCATTCAGAGCAACCCCTGACTCCGTGAAATACGGATAAGGGCAACTTCACCCATCACTTGCGGGTCCTCACGACTCGTAAGGGAGTAAATTCTCTTGTGAGATCCTTACGACTTTCAAGAAAAAACACACTTAGGAATTCTCACGATTCTTAAGGAGAAAATACACCTACGAGATCCTCTCGACTCGTAGGGAGAAAAGTCTTTATAAGACCCTCATGGCTCATAAAGTTGAAAAGTCTTAGGTGGCATATCCTACCCCTGTCTCCTAAGCCATCACTACCTTATAAAGAGTTAAAGATGAACTGTTATCTACCATCTATGGGCCACACTTGCCAAAGCTACATGCCACTGAAATGGAGAAGTTACTCATGAGCATATAAACTACTTCACACCAGAGTAAAACATAAAGAAATAGAAGGATGCGGCTCATGGAGCTGAGGGTTTGGGACTATATCCCTTAAGAGTCGAGATTTGAGTCAATGATAAATGACGACGCTTGTGTCCGCTCGTTATCTTCTCAGATCAAGATTCTGAAAATTATATACCAACCCGAAACTGGTCATACACAATGAATTACTCTGCGCTACTTCACCCACGTATATACTTACGTGGGCAAAGTAGTGGGGGGCATTTGTTCCCGCCAAAAATTTCTGCGCAAAAGAGCCCAAGGCATCAAATGGCAGCGATACGTTTAAGAAAATGTGAACCAGTATTTTCCGGGCTGTATTTTGAAGAACTCTCGAATGAGAAACAGCTAAATTCTGATGGTATTGAAAGTATCTTGAAAAAACCTTCGATTTGATATATTATGGGCCTCATAATTCATCCGGGATCAAAAGTTAAGAGAAAATGTGCTATGCACATGTGATCTAAGCAAGAAGACACGAACCAGTATTTTCCGAGCTGTATTTTGACAAATTTCGGAATGAGAAACAGCTAAATTCTGATCGTATCGAAAGTGTCTCGAAAAATTCTTCGATTTGATATATTATGAGCCTCATAATTCATCCAGGATCAAAAGTTATGAGCAAATGTGCTATGCACGTGTAATCTTAGGTAATGCTTTACTATATGGGAAATGCATTTTTAGTCCCACATCGGGAAAAGGAGAGATCGCTTCTCTACCACTCCCATATAAATAAGAGGGGATGCCTCTTAGAAAAGGTAGAGTTCAATTCTCAAAGGATTCAATACTCAAAGGAGCTTAGTTCTCCATAGGAGCTTAGTTCTCCAAGATAGGAGCATGCTCCTCCCCATAATGCGCATATGCGCAAGCGCCACGTGCACTACGTGGAACGCATGTGTGCCCGCCATGCGCGCACCACGTGCAACACACGTGTGCACCATACGAGAACATTTAATAATATTAAAAGGAGTTTAGTTCTCCATAGGAGCTTAGTTCTCCAAGATAGGAGCATGCTCCTCCCCATAATGCGCATATGCGCAAGCGCCACGTGTGCTACGTGCAACGCACGTGTGCCCGCCATGCGCGCACCACGTGCAACGCACGTGCGCACCACATGAGAACATTTAATAATATTAAAAGGAACTTAGTTTTCCATACGAGCTTAGTTCTCCAAGATAGGAGCATGCTCCTCCCCATAATGCGCATATGCGCAAGCGCCATGTGCGCCATATGCAACGCACGTATGTCTGCCATGCGCGCACCACGTGCAACGCACGTGCGCACTACATGAGAACATTTAATAATATTAAAAGGAGATACGTTCTCCATAGGAGCTTGCTCCCCCCATAATGCGCATATGCGTAAGCTCCATGTGCGCTACGTGCAAATATGTGCGCCCAACACGTGCGACGCACGTGTGCGAACGCAAAGAAGCCTTTTTCAGCAGCGAGAAGCTTAAGCTCCAGCCTGTTCTTTCCCCCTAATGAGTTGGACATGGTTCAAAGGGTACATCCCTCCACACCTTCGATATATGGCGCTGTAATCTCTCAATGTCGTCGGAGAGGTGGTGGGTCCCAACAACCAATGATCCTTCTTTTCAATAAAAAAAAGGAAAAGAAATAGATAAATATATACAGAAAAAAGATAGAGAAAACCCTCTGCAAATTTTGAGAAAAACTCAAAGAGAAAGAAAGACAAGCCTTTAGAAAAAAGAAGATCATTTCTTCATCTTTAAGGTAAAGAATTAATTCTTGAACAACAGAGATGAAATCATCTCGTAAAAAAAAAAGAAGAAGAAACATCTTCTAAGAAGATCTTAGATCTATAAAAAGACCAAGGTCTTTGATTAAAAAGAAAAGATCAAAAGATCTAATCATAAAAATATAAAAAGAAGTATTTTACTTCATTCACAGATCTTTTGATCTATAAAGGCAGAGCTTTTTAAAAAAACAAGAACTTTTGTTCTTGGATCTTGAGGCATGGCCTCCTTTGAAGAACATAAATTTGTTCTTTGATCTTAAAATTGATCAAAATACGCTTTGCGCTATTAGACAGTGCCTTGCACTCATGAACTGCGCGCTTGCGCTCCTTGGAATGACGCTCAGCGCCAAAACATGTCACGTGTCAACCATAGACACGATCTGCGTGTTGCGCTCCTGAAAACAGCGCACTGCGCTCTTGGGTTGGCGCTCAGCGCCAAGCGCGCCACGTGTCACTCACTGGCACACCCATAAACTAGCGCAGCGCGCTCATAAATTAAAAACGCAATGCGCTAATAAACTAGCGCTTAGCGCTAAGCGCAACACGTGTCCTCCTCGTGTGCGCTAACCGACAAAAGCGCAATGCGCTCTTTGACTGGCACAAAGCGCCTAGTGCGCCACGTGGCGTGCTGTCAGAACATACTTTGTTCTGATAAATGCTATGCATTCAATATAAGACAAAAAAATGTCAGAGCCCAATGCTTGGCATTATTAAAAGGGCAGAGCCCAAACAAAGGCCTAACAGGAAGAACAAAAATAAAATGTTAAACATTTTTAACTGGACTTAGCCCAATTCTGGCCATAAGTACTCAATTTAAATTGAACTGAGCTCATCTGCTCTTCCAATCAATTTACACCCGGTTAGAGGGTACATCTCTTTACTCCTCTGATATCTGCCGTTGTAATTCCTCAACGTCGTCAGATAGGTGACGGGTCCCGACAACCACACATTACTACAGACTGTGGGGTCCTTAAACTCATGGATTATGATGTCCTTAACCTCGACCGTGATGTCTTAAAACTAACGTCGGACTGTGGAGTTCTTAAATCCACGGACTATGATGTCCTTAATCTCGACCGTGATATCTTAAAACTAACATCGGACTGTGAGGTCCTTAAACTCACGGACTATGATGTCATTAATCTCAACCGCGATGTCTTAAAACTAACAATGGACCGTAATGTCCTTAAACTAATTATCGACCGTAATGTCACTAAACTAAACAATAGAGCCCAATTGCTCTCCTGTCGGATCTAAACGATTCCGTTAAGTTGATCTTAGTCAAGAATTAAACTAACGTGTCCTTAACAAACGTTTAAGTTGATCTTACCTCAAATAAGGCTAACGTATCCTTAAACATAACCCCCCCAATTCCAAATTTAAGAAAGATACGGATTTGGACTAGTCCACGCCCTACGGACGACAACACAACTTAGTCTCCGTATACAATCCACGGGCAACCAAACACAAAACAAACACCTACGACACGAAGTGACCATATGGAGAAGGAGAAAATTGTTACCGCGATGCGGTAGCGTAATTAACTGCAGGGGCTTGCGCCTGCAGGGAAGAGCGTCCCCACAATCAAAAACCCCTCAAACGAGGGGGAATCTGACGAAGTCCGCTACATCGGCCGCATCCGTTTAAACCTTCGATACACGGTGCCATAAATCAACTTGGCATTTTCGAAGAGGTGGACGGATAGCACCAATTAGCATCTACCCCCAGAATCAGGCAAGACGTCAGTCTTCCCGGCTTCTGGCGGTAAACACCGTGATGATTATTGTAGTAAAGAAAGGAGAGAAGAAGACTCAAGTCGAAGGGGATCCGATCAATTTTCAACTGAACTAGAAACCCAAAGAGGATTTTCCTGGAGTTCGGCGCTAGCTGGCTCGGGGCAAGACATAAGTAATGGAGTACGGCACAAATTTCGGATGAGAAAGGCAGACGCATCCCTGCTCGAAATGCTTCCAGGTACTGAGCAATCTCATTGACCTGTACCTGGTCTGCCCGCTCACTCTTCCTGACTAGACGAAGTGAATAGACAGGAGGTGTAGAAATGGACCCGGATATCGAAAAGCTCGTCTAGGCGATTCAATATCAAGGGCGCATCACGAGTATTTTCGATGCGCACCTCGGGGGCCCTCTTTGCCACCCGACGATGAAGAACAAGGGCGTCGCCACCCCTTGGGGGTGAGCCCAACGCGGAAGAAGAAGATGAAGAGGAAGAAGAACTTCCTCGGCTATTAGAATCCGAGGAGGAAGAGGACGACCCACTGGACTCGGCTTCAGAAGCTGAAGCCTCATCGCCCAACTCGACCCTAACTACATCAAAGGAAACTTCGGAAGAAGATATCTAATCTGATTCAAGGAAGGATTGGCTGAAGAAGGATTTTGGGCTGAAGATCCGACCTAAGCGATAGTGCGCCGGGAAATTTTCAAATGATAGGAGGCACCTAAAGCAGAAATGCCTGCCAAAGAATGGCCTCCCCTATTTATACAGCCGGCAAAAACTATCAAACGGCCCAAATTCGTTCCCGCCGAAACGAAGCATCGCACCCCACGGCCATGAGGACACCACGTGGCAACCAACCATTGGACGTTTCATCCCTCACGCGGATCCAACCGACTGATACGACATCTCACGGTTCGCCACTCCATTGCGGCCACATGGCTCGAAGATCAATGGCCTGAGCAAGAGAAACGACGTCCCATTCATAGCGCCACCGTTTCGCCGATCCGCTGACGTCATCAAGAATACACACAGAAATTAAGGCACTTTGTGAACCGCCACGTGGACCCAGGATCGAAAAGTTATAGCCGCCAAACGTCACGTCGTTCGCAGACAACTTATTGCGCGGGTTCCTCGGCACCAAACTGAATTATTGAATACCGGACAGACCACTCTCGACCCGGCCAATAAATATGTCAAAACAAAACTGGGGGGCTAATAATGGTGCTCGTAAAAGGGAATTCCCCAGATCATGACACGCGGTAGATGACGAGTCACCCACGTAAGTCCACTGGATTCCTGAGGGCTATGGAGTTGGATCAAGTATGATGCATTTAGGACATTCCTCGGCGTCACACCTCCAAGTTTTTACCCGACCTTTTGGAGGACCTCTCCGGAGTACATTCCCGCTTTCGGTTGACCGCCAGCCAATGGCTTATCTTCGAGCTATCATATAGCTGAGCTATCTCAGCCTCCTTGCTTATCTTTGAGCTATCTTATGGCCAAGGTTTCTCAGCCTTCTCGCTCGTTTCCGAGCTATTATAGAGCTGAGATTCGTCAGCCTCCCCGTCTAGCCAGGAGCATGGAACCTGAGCGTCCCGTAATGGCTCCATGTAACTCGCCATGACGAGATTTTCACCGCTCCACATCCCGCATCTCACACTCGTGTATCTCGCTATTAATGAGCGTATCTCATCATTAATGGGCGTATCCCGCCATTAACACGAACGTGATGAAGGGGCGTAACGGACGGCGAGAATCTCGTATCGGTTTGCTCCATGCGGCCGCTATATAAACCCCTCTTCCAGACGACTCAAGTATCAGAAACTCAACCCAATACACCTACTCTGCTTCAATATTTCTCGGTACTTACTTTATCGTCGGAGGGTTCTACGGTGGTTTCCCACACCGGGACTTCCTTTACAGGTAGCTCGGCGTCAACAATAACCCATTTAAACCTACATGCTCAACCTTCATCACAAATCTCAGCCGTTCACCCCCGCTGGCCGTAAGATTGACAGAGGACAACTTCCGAGGAAGATTCCAATCTCCATCAAGGACCTTTTGCATATACATTGAGTTTAAGAGACTAGTATTCTGCACGTGCGATTCATGTATCACATATGTATAAAGAACATAAAATCTCATTCTATTAACTGTGCAATTAAATATGGGTATCATATTTTGATATCCCAAATTTGATGTTTATATTCAATTTTTTGAATGGCTAAATCCATATAAATGCTAACTCAAGATGCTGCATTTTAAAAAAAATAATGTGATACTAATCGTAACATCATAAAATTTTAAATGAAAATAGATAAACAATAATTACTCGCAAGAATTTGCCATCAAAATTGGATATGATGAATGACAGTCGGTTAGCAAATAATTTGGATTTCCACTTCCCTTTCTGTTCTATCCTTTATTTTCATCTTATCTATTTTCCTCTATTTCTTTATTTTTCTGTTCTCATTTTCAATTTCTTTTTTTTCCTTCATTGTATTTTTTATTTTATTTTATGCAAATCAAATGTGAGGTAATTTCTTTAACTACGCGATAAAACTGTGAGTGGGCTGTTTTTTATATAAAAAAATAAACTGTTCTGTAAATGAAAGTAGGGAAAATCTAGTTTTATAACTTTTTTTTAGATCTTTCTTTTTTTCTTCTTATTTAAACCGTGGGATGAGAAAACTCTCCATTTCGTGGGACATGTGTCACTTCCTAAGTTATTCTTAGGTGGATTTGAATCTCAATTTCTGTACCTCTAGAGTTTTATGATTATAATAGTAAAGATGAAAGATTTGGAATTTATTTTAACTGGAGGTATATATTATGCAAACTTTAATTTGTAAGGTTATATTTGAACTCATAAATTCAACTTTGATGGAATGTTTGGTTTGGGAGATGTGCAAACTACAAAATTTGGTTAAAAGCTGTTAGACTCCAAATGTTTTAAATGCACTTTTGGAGTTTAAAAAAGAGAGTTGGATTATTGTTTTCTAAATTCATGATTACTTTGAAATTTTGATAACCACAGTTTTGTAAAATCCAAAATGAAAGTCAAATGGACACGGTTTAGATGTAGAGTAAAGATAGGATAACTTTATAAAACTTTGGTTCTTTTATGTTAGGACTTATCTTTTGAAACCAGATTTTGAGAAGGCTTATGACGGTGAGTTGGGGCTATGTCATGGAAACCCCTGCCTCATTGAGGTTTCGGGAAATGATGGATGATGTGGACGGGCATGTGAGTGCAAGGAGGAAAATCGAAGGTTTTGCTCAATGGGACACTAGGGAGGAAGATAATATGCAAGAGAGGCATTGGGCAAGGAGATCCTCTGTCCCCATTACTATTCATGTTTGTGACCGATGAGCTTAATCTTATGATTAAGAAGTGAGGAGGTGAGTATTATTAGACACATTGGTTCCCAGTGGGTGGTACGAGCGATATCGATTTTGCAATATGCAAATGATACCCTTCTCTTCGGCCCTGACGATAGAGATAGTGTCATTGTTCTCAAATGGGTTCTCTGCCTATTCGAGTTTTAAACTACTAGAAACCGTGAGTATTAGAGACGGGGTATTAGCGACCGTTCGAAATTATATGGTCTCTAATATAGTATTAGTGACCGTACTTTATATACGGTCGCTAATAACCGGTCGTCAATACTTTGGCGACCGTACATGAAGTATAAACGACTGTGTATTACAGTCGCTAATACCATCATCAAAATATTACCGTGAATGGCCCTCTCTCTCCTTCATTTCCCCCCAAATCGCCCACGCCATTTGACCGAAATTCCCCTCTTTCTTTCCTAAATTCCCTACCATCGAGTCCCTGTCGCCGAGCCCTGCCGTCGTGTCCATGCCGTCGAGTCTCTGCCGTCGAGTCCTACAGTTGTGCCCCGCATCCTGCCCTTGCCATCGACCCCCGACCGCCGAGCCCTATCCCGCCGAGTCCCCGCCGTCAAGCTCCTGCCGCCGAGTCCCACCGTCGAGCCTCTACCTTTTTCCCTGATCAAACGGTACGATTATTTTTTTTCTTGATTGAAATTGGATCGTGTAATCTACATGTTTAATGAGATTGATAACATTTTCATTGAAAAAAATAGAATTGAAAACATGGAACTTAATCTTGGTAAAGTTTTAGAGGAATTCCTATAGGTTTATAGTGTTGGATATAGCTCGCTCAAGGCAATTATTGCGATTGCAAATAGGCGATTATGATAATTGAGGGAGGACCTATACAGGCAGAACAGTCTTACTCAAGATGATAGTATGCTATCTGGTTTGTTTTCATCATTGATGACGTTCATACGATTCTTGCTTGACGAACAACATTATGATGGCGATCATATATGTGGGAGCCGGGCTGTCCTTAAGCACATCCGTAAAGGTCCCTAGTTGTGAGAGTATCGAGACCGAGCATCAATATTCCGGAATAGATTAGTGTATACGTTTTGAGACCCCGATGAGGGGCGGTGGCCGATCTCACATGACATTTGTGTTATATCACCTAAGATAGTATACAGGTGCTTACTGGAGGTGAGTACACCTGACGGACTCACCGAGAACTTCTAGATGGTATTATATCTATCGTTATATATAAGTTCTCAGGTGTCATGAGTACATGTTAGTCTTTTGATCTGAGATCGTTATTTGTTTCGTGTGAGTTCCCACTGTACTTTGATTACTATCTTACCACGGCTCAAAGGAGTAGCGTAAACAGGTTTTAGTTGGGTACAGTTCAGAGCCACATATAGGTAGTGGTCGATTGTTAGCGATTCGTCTCTCCTGATATTAGGAGTCGATGTCGCGCTGTGTTCAGTTGGCTATCACTAGAAATCCGTGGCCATGGTGGATAATATTTACTGATAGTTGATTAGTATTATCTCTATTGGTGATGAGCTTGACCCAGACACGACTTATTGGGTTAATAAGGGTCTGACATTATCCACCCTCTAGACTTGATATGCGATATTCTTTGACGAAGAGACCAGAATGTATGGAGATTGTCACATTCAGGCTCAGTAGGGTAAGAACGTACTTGATTGCCGACCCCCCTTTCGGTAAGTACGTGGGGAGCCGTTACATATAGTTAGTCTCGCTGACGTGTTTGTGGTTAAAACCACTGCCAGCGTATTTTCGAGTCTTTAGAGTCCCACACAGAGCGTTTTCCCGGTTTAGACGATAAATGTAGGAGCCACACGTTAATACATGCACGGATCCAATTAAATATGTGTTCGGAATACATGAACTTTAATCGAACGATTGATAATACTAGCCGGTTTAAGATTAAGCCAGATTTTTAAATTATGTTTTGATTTAATAATTTATATATGTATTTTGATATATATATTTTAGTATTATTATTCACTATCCATTTTCTCTCTTTGGTTCTATCCGTATTTTTATACTGATATATGTATATGTAGCGATACATATACCGGGTGAAATATTCCATATTTATACGGGAATACATCTAAAAGAAGAAAACCTCATATTTGATTTTCATTTGGAAAATCGAATGGGAAAATAAGGTAGAAAAAGATGTTTAATGAAGTATGGTATTTGTGCATGTAGAAAGGCATGGCTAGATCATTTATGGTGCATTTATTGATGCATGGTCGAAAAGATATAGCCATTCTTTTCTACACTTGGAAAAAAGAGGATTCCACGTTCATTTTTCCTAACTCTTGCTTCATGCTTCAAGACTTGGCCATTCTTCCCACCTTTCTCTCTTTCTTTTTCTTACTTTCTAGTGAGCATGGTTTAGAGAGAAAAAGTTCGGCAGAAAAATTCCTACGTCACCCACCATCCATCCTTAGCAAGTTTGGATCGTCGGTCGGAGCCTTTTCCAATTTCTCTTGAGTGGATCTTCTTCGGCGAGGGTGGTCAACTTTCAAGCGCGATTCCGGTGTCTACGAGCTTGGAGGGGTTTTTCATTATTAGATGGACACGCGTCGAAGGTTGTATTTCATATCCCTGCATATTTCTAGTTTGCTAGTTTAGGTGTTTGGATCGATTTCTTAGGTTATGCATGTTTAGTGCTTGCGTAAAATTTTTGTTACGGCTTCCGCCTCGGCTACGGCTTCCGCGGCGTGAGCACCGAACACCAACATATAGTTCTAGAAAAAGTGGGCTGTCATTATAATTTCAATCTATATAGTTCACGTTAAATATCCAATGGATCGCAATTATGAAGAATAAGATTTAAGTTTGCCTAAGAATTAGTTAAATTTAAAATATGAGTGCTGATCAATTATATGCATTAATTTGAAATCTATAACCTAATACACAACAAACCTTTTAGATTATCTTTTATCCCATTCAAATGCAAGGGATAAAAGGATAGCCAGATCCATTAAAGAACATGCAAATGTTCATAAATCAGGAGGAAGAAACACACAATATTTCACTAACTTAAGAGATGTAGTATGATTAAACTCGAGTGTCTGTGTATTAAACTTGAGAATTGTATCTCATTATTGTCCAGTAGCTAGAACAAGAAGTGATGGAGGCCTGGATCTCCTTCAGATGTTATCTTTCGTTGATCGCCTTTAGCATGTGGATCTCAATGGGCTTGGATTTGAGGTTGAGCCGAGCTACTTGCAAGGAAGTTCCCGGATGGTTGTGCCACCGAGGACCTTCCGACGATCAAGTTAGTGGTGCAAATTGGGCAGAGTAGCGGTTTAGTGGAAAGAATTCCGTACCTCGATCGTCTGAGAGAGGGGTTTATATAGTGGCAGCAATGGGCATGCAGGTGCGAGAATCACGCCGGCCGTTACGCTCCTGGCGTCACGCACGCGTGATAGACATGATCCCTCATTAATGACGAGACATGCTCGTTAATGGGGGATCGTGATAACGTGGAACGCGGGATCATGGGCGGCGGATATCTCGTGCATGGCGAGATTCGCGGAGCCGTGGCGGAGACGCCTGTGGGTCGGTCAGGGTGAGACCGAGGAAGATCACCTCGGCGGGAGGCTCGGGCACGAGCGGGATGCCGAGGCGTCTTGGTTCTGCGATAGCTCGGAGGCGAGCCGGGGGTGGTCTATAATGTCACCAAAGGTCGGGAAACTCCTCGGTACCGGGGGCTCGAGGTGTGATCCCAATTGAGGTTTCTGACCCTTTCTTGTAGGTCCTGGGACACGTCGTCTTCTACGTGTCAGCATCTGGAGAGTCACCGATATCGAGCCTCATCATTAGCCCCCCACTCTCATCTCAACCCGTTCTTAGGTCGGGTCGAGAGTGGTCTGACCGATCATCCGGGGTGAGCTCTCGCTCGAAGATATGGTCATCGCGCATTCCCGGTCAAAGAGTAGTATTTTCTTGATGACGTCAGCGGATCAGGGGAGAGATCTCGCATTAAAGGGAAGCGCCAGATCGTGCGTCCGCTCGTCAAAGAGACGTCCCACGTGTCTGGCGTTGGTTGGCTGGCGAGATGTGTCGCAGGAGTTCCCGCACTCGAAGGGACGTGTCCAATGTAAGTGCGACAGGTGGGATGTTGTCGACCATTGGTTGTGAAACGGTGTTTTGGCGGGAGACGATCGGAGCCGTAGGATGCGCACGCTGGCAGCTATAAATAGAGGCGGGATCCTCAGTAGGGGTCATACCTCTTCATAGTTTCCTCATCCCTGGTCGTGTTAGCTCAGCGCTCTTCTTCTCAGGTCGGATTCCTTTCTTTTGATCTCCCGAGGACACCACCCTTTGACCAAGTTAGATGTCTTCTTCCAAGAAGTCTGTAGATGTAGTGCGGGTAAAGACTAGGGAGTCTTCTGAAGCATCCTCTTCTACTTCTTCTTCTTCCCCCTTTGAGTTGGAGTTTCCCCGGGAAGATAGGGTGGTCCCCAGAGCACAAGCCGCGGGTGTTCTTGGCGTGCGATCCTCACTGAGGCGTGCGGAGGAGCTTGCTAACATTAAGACTCGTTTTCTCATTCCTCCCAGCTATTCGCTTCGTATGGCCGAGGAGGGGGAGAGGGCAAACCAGGTACGAGGCAAGGAGATTGCCTTGTACCTGGAGGCCTTTTGGGCTGGGATACGTTTGCCCTTCTTCCCTTAGGTGAGTGAGGCGTTGAGTTGTTTTGGGTTAGCTCCGGGCCAGCTAGTGCCGAACTCTTGGAGGATCCTTCTCGGGTTCCTAGTTCGGTTGAAATTGTGTCAGATCCCTTTCAGCTTGGACCTTTTCTTCTTTTCTCTTTGCTACAAAAACAACCCAGGCGCTCGTAGGTGCGAGCCGAGCTGGGTATACCTCTCCTTTAGAAGGCAATGGGGGGACGCTCTCGGGTCGGGGTCGTTGTAGTACCTTCTTCCATTCACGAATGGAAGAAGAATTTTTTCTTTATCGCCCCGTCTGAGGGTAAGGATTGGCCTGTGCCCACCCAGTGGCAAAAGGCCAGCTGTCCGCGGGTGAGTCGGTCGAAAGATCTCGACACGGTGGCGGTATCAGAGTGGGAGCCCCTTCCTCAGGCTGATGTGCTGCTGTCTGAGCGGGCCCTCAGTTGGGCCGGGCTCAGCCCGCCTTTATGAGGGTAAGTTAGGAGCTTTCAGGCGACCTGTTCAGACTTGAGCACTCTTTTACTTTTCTGACGTTGCTGACTCCTCTGTATTTTTTCTTTCGCAGAACCCATGGACCTAAACAAGTTTCGGGCGGCAGTGGTTGATGTGAAGAAGGGGAAGAAGGCTGGAGGTGCCGGCCCTTCTCGCCCGACTTCGGCTCTGGCCCCGCTGGTTTCGTCCCCGCCGGCGGCAGCAACACCCAGGCACCCAAACGCTCCTCGGGCCCCCGAGTCCAGCCGTGCGCCAGTCCGTAATCGTGCTCGGGAGAAGGAGCCCCGGGCTCCCGAGGTGGGAGCTGAGACTGGGTCCCCCGCGTCGTTTCTCAAGAGGTTCCACAGGACGGAGCCCAGCTCCCCGGCTTCCCCCATCCTCATGGATGATGGGGAGCTTCGCTTTAAGGTGCCCTCGGGGTTTCCGTTGCTGACAGCCTGCTCTCTGAGATGGAGAGATCGGCCGGGGGTAGAATCCCTCAAGGGACCCTCTGGGCCCAAATGGCGGCCATAGCTGAAGAGGCTGTGTATGTTAGTATTTGCACTCCACCTGGTTCTTTATTCAGCATTTTCGTTCGCGTGATCGGGTGCCCCTTTCCTTTTTTAACCCTCTTCCTTTTCTTCAGGTCCTCCAGCACGTCGCCTTCGTCGTCAATATGGAGGATGAGGAGATAGCCCCTGCGATGCGGGCCGCCGGCCGCGAGGAGAGCTCAAGGCAGGAGCTGGAGGCGGCGAGGGAGAGGATTGACATCCTCGAAGACCGGGTGGCGGCCGCGAATCGGGAGACCGCCAGGTGGCAAGAGGCCGCCCGAGCCGCCGAGTCTCAGTTGGAGGATTCCAAGGTGCTCGTTGTCACCATGAAGAAGACGGCGAGCACCCTCCAGAAAGAGAACGAGGCGGCGAAGGAGGTGGCGAAGCGTGCCGAGCTTCGGGCGTCGAAAGATGAGCTTCTGGCGTTGGAGGCAGTGGAGAGTTACAAGGGGTCGGACCTGTTCAATGCCGAACTTGCTCAAGACACTGGCGTCATTTGGCACGACGTCCTCAACGCTGTTACGGCCCAGATGCTGGAGTTTCCTGACGGCAAGCTCCGGGCAGAGTACCCTCGTGCGGAGGACGTGCGGGGGAACGTCCCTGGAAACGTCGCGGGGGAAGAGGCCCCCGGTGGGAGCGTGGGGGTCGAGTCGGTAGCCCCGGCCCCCGATGCTGAGGCTCCTACGGCGGGTGCTGACCCTGAAGGCACTGTCCCGGTGGTCGAAGTGGACGCTCTGCTCATTGGGGTTTGCCTAATCCCTGAGGCCTGAACTTCCCTGCCTCTTCATTTTCTTTGCGCTAAAATTTTGTAAGGCTGGGGAGCCCATAATACCTTTGTAAATACTTCTGATTTTTGTGAATAGAAAATCCATTTTGCAGTTTCTTTGCGTGCGCGTTTTCCTTTTGTTTGTGGTAAACATTTGTACTTGCACAGTACTGCTTTCATCTTTAGGTTGGTATTTCGTCTAGCGATTGCATGCCGAGTTGAATCCAATCATTTGCCAAGTATGCAAAGACCGGTGAAAGGACGATATCTCCATGGCCCCGAAGTCGAGGTGGAGATCGCTTAGACGTGGACGGACCGAGCAGGGTCGCTGCCCGATGCCTTTTGGTGAGGGATTTGATCCCTGGCGTCGTGGGGTAGGGAACTACCATCCTGGGATGACCGAGCAGGGTAGCTGCTCGGTCGCCTCTTTGGGAGGGCTTTGATCCTTAGTGCGGGAGGGGCCGTAAGAGGCCTGGTAAGGATGGACTGAGCGATGAAGCTGCTCAGTTGCCTCGTGGCGAGGGCTTGGATCCCTGGCGTCGTGGGGTAGGAAACTACCAGCCAGGGATAACTAAGCAATGAAGCCGCTCAGTTGCTTCTTGGTGAGGGCTTAGATCCCTGGCGTCGTGGGGTAGGGAACTACGAACCAGGGATAACCGAGCAGTGGAGAGCCCGGTTTCCTCTTGGCGATGGCTTAGATCTCTGGCATCGTGGGGTAGGGAACTACCAGCCAGGGATTTCCGAGCAGGGGCGAAATTGGTTGCCTCTTGGCGAGGGCTTAGATCGCTGGCGTCGTGGGATAGGGAACTACCAGCCAGGGATAACCGAGCAGGGGCGAGCCCGGCTGCCTCTTGGCGAGGGCTTAGATCTCAGGCGTCATGGGGTGGGGTACTACCAGCTAGGGATAACCGAGCAAGGGCGATCCCGGTTGCCTCTTGGCGAGGGCTTAGATCTCTGGCGTCGTGGGGGTAGGGAACTACCAGGGATAACCGAGCAAGAGCAAGCCCGGTAGCCTCTTGGCGAGGGCTTAGATCCTTAAGGACGGGCCGAGTAGGGTTGCTGTCCGGTGCCTCTTGGTGAGGGATTTGATCCTTAGCGTAGGAGAGGCCGTAAGAGAACTGCTACGGATGGGCCGAGCAGGGTTGCTGCCTGGTGCCTCTTGGCGAGGGCTTGGATCCTTAAGGACGGGCCGAGCAGGGGTGCTTCCAGGTGCCTCTTGGCGAGGGCTTAGATCTCTTGCGTCGTGAGGTAGGGAGCTACCAGCCAGGGATTACCGAGCAGGGTTATTGTCCAGTTGCCTCTTTGCGAGGGCTTCGATCCCTGGCGTCGTGGGGTAGGGAACTACCAGCCAGGGATAACCGAGCAAAGGCGAGCCCGGTTAACTCTTGGCGAGGGCTTAGATCCCTGGCATCCTGGGGTAGGTAACTACCAGCCAGGGATGAACGAGCAGGGTAGTTGCTCGATCGCCTCTTTGGGAGGGCTTCGATCTTAGCGCGGCAGGGGACGGATGTGGCCTGCTAAGGATGGACCGAGCAGTGAAGCTACTCTGTTGAGTCGTGAGGTTCTGTTCGATCTTCCACGGCGTTCGAATATCGGGAAGAGTGACTGTCATGGTCGACACGTATCATTAACGTGTGGGGGGAGGGGGAGCGTAAGAGCCGCGTCGTTTCGATTTTCCCGAGAAAGGCGGGACGCCCGCCGTGTGGCGGTACAGTTGTGGAAGGAACGAGCGACTGTTGGACTCTTGAGGGCGCAGTGGGGATATAAAGCGGAGGGTTTGTTGAGCACTCTTTTCTCCATCTCCAAAACATAAGAATGGACACTTTCCCTTTCACCATCTCCGATATCATAACTTTCCTGGACGTGTACCTGTACGACCAGAACTGCACCGAGGATACGATACAGCTAGTTATAGGCCGTATCGAGGATCACTCTGGCCGACTGCTTCCCCGGCGCTCACCCTTTCTCCAGCTGTTGATGTACTCAATCTGGAGGGCGTTGCCAGGGTTGCATAACCCCTTGTCCGAGCAGCTGAAAGACGAGGCTGTCGGTAAGCTGAGGTCTTTGCGCCGCTTCGGCCTGATCTCGGCGGGTCGGCGGGATCGCTCGGTGGCACTCGTCCTCAAGCGCTACCAACTGAGGCACCATGCAGACGTTCGCGGGTGGCGTCAGAGGCAAAAGTCCGAGGCGGCGGGGGCTCGGCTGGCGGAAATATGCTCGGAGTACCACAAGCAATGTTTCCTGCACCCTCTTCACCCGCTATTGTAATTTTTCATTTTTTTCAATGTACGGCTGAGGAGCCCATAGTACCCTTTGGAATAAATAAAACTCTTCTTTTTGCAATATTTTATTATTCCCTTCTTATTATATGAACAGAAAGAACTTGAGAAAAGTTTACATTGATTTAGTAAAAGAAGTGCACGCTAGTAGACGCTCTTTTTATTGGTATAGTTTGATTTTCTCAGCGTTGTAAGGACGAGGAAACTTGCGTCCTTCCTTGTCTTGCAAACGGTAGACTCCGCCGGGCAGTACTTCGGGGACGAGGAAAGGACCATCCCATTTTGGGGAAAACTTATGCAGCTTGCCTTGGTCAACAAACTCGTTCCTCCTTAGGACTAAATCTCTGGCCTTGAAGAGACGACGCTTGACTCGCGCATTGTAGTAGCGGGCAGTCTGTTGTTGATAGGCGGCAGCTCTGATCTGAGCCCGTTCTCGTTTCTCTAACAAGATGTCCAGGTTGGTTCGAAGTGCCGAGGTGTTCGCTTTGTCGTCGAAATACTCGACTAGGTGACTGGGGAGCCCGATCTCCGCTGCGACCATTTCCTATGTTCCGTAGCAGAGGCTGAAAGGGGTTTCCCCGATGGGGGTCTTCTTTGACGTGCGCAGGGCCCATAGGACCTGGGGAAATTCCTCGATCCAACTGCCTTGGCGTCCTTTTAGGCGTGTCCGGAGACCTCGGAGGATGTCCCGATTAGTGACTTCGGCTTGCCCGTTGCACCGGGGATGTGCAACCGCGGCAAACTTCATGAGGATATGATATTCATTGCAGAATTTCTTCACCTTTTCATTTTCGAAGTTCATCCTGTGTTCGATGATGATACACTTCGGGATGCCAAACCGGAGTATCACGTTGTTCTATAGGAACTTGATAGTTATGGTGGCATCCGGTTTCCTGATGGGGATGGTCTCGATCCACTTCGTGAAGTAATCCACTGCGACAAGGACGTACTTATGCCCGCCCGTGCCGGTAGGGAACTGGCCTATCATATCCATTCCCCACTGGGCAAACGACTACGGTGAGGTTAGGGCAGTCAGCTCGGTAGCCGGAAGGAGAGGTATGCTTTCGTGGAGTTGGCTACTTTTGCATCTCCTGACGAGCTTCTGGTCGTCTTGGTGAATAGTTGGCCAGTAGTACCCCTGGAGCAATACCTTCTGGATTAAGGTGCGGGCCCCATGTTGTGCGCCGTCGACCCCCTCGTGGATCTCACGGAGGACATAGTCGGCTTCATGGGGGTCGACGCACCGGAGCAAGCGCTTAGTGAAGGACTTCTTGTAGAGGTTCCCATTGCTCCAGATGAAGTGACGGGCTTTGGCTCGAAGACGGCGGGCTTCTTGCCGATCTTATGGGAGCGTACCTTCTCTTAGGAATTCCACAAGGGGCTTCCTCCAGTCCTGGTCTTCTTCCTGGATGGTGTACACATGAAGTGTTGTTGCCCTATCTTCTACGCTAGGCCGTGGTAAAATCTCGAAGAGGATGGACCACTTGTTGTTTGCCGAGTAGGATGAAGCCAGCTTACTCAAAGCGTCGGCTTGGGCGTTGAGCTGTCTGGGGATTTGCTCTACCTGGACTTCATCGAAGTTCTTTCGAAGTCTTCTAACCTTGGCCAGATTCTTCACCATCAGAGGTTCCCGAGCCTCGAAATGACCGGTCACTTGGCCAACGACTAGGGATGAGTTGTTGCGGATTCGAATTGTTTTCAGCCCCAGTTCGTAGGCTATGCGCATTCCGGCCAGCAGGGCCTCGTATTCCGCCACATTATTTGAGGCCCCGAACCTGAGCTTCAGGGAATACTCCATTTCTTCCTCGTTCGGGTCCCGAATGATGAGGCCATCACCACAACCTTCCTCGGTCTAGGACCCGTTGACATAAAGGATCCAATCAGGGACTGAGTCGGGCTTCCCATCGACAGAGGGCTGAGCTGCGGGGGCCGGCGTTGACTCCGGCTCCTTGCTGGGGATAGTGCACTCGACGACAAAATCGACCAGGGCTTTTTCTTTGATGGCCTGCATCGGGCGGTATGAACTGAGACAACTACCACCTCCACTTCTCCAAGCTTCCAGAGGACTCGGGTGAGGCGAGGATAGCCCCCAAGGGGCGCTCGGTAAGAACAAGGATGGTGTGCGCCTAGAAATAGTTCTACAGTTTCCTTAAGGCCACGATGAGTGACAAGACGATTTTCTCTATCGCTGGGTACCTCGTGCGTCTTTAAAGACGTGGCTCACATAGTATACCGGCCTCTGGACTTCGTCGACCTCACGGACGAGCACTGCGCTCGCTGCTTGGTCGGATACTGTTAGATATAGCGATAGCTCATCCCCTTCCACTGGTCGGGTGAGAAGAGGTGGAGTCGCAAGGTGCCTCTTCAATTGGTCAAAGGCGGTCTGGCACTCCACCGACTACTTGAACCTCGGAATTTTCCTTAGAGCCTTGAAGAACGGGAGACACTTCTCGCTAGACCTCGACAAGAAATGTGACTGAGCAGCTACTCGTCCTGTCAGCTGCATGATCTCGACGTTAGTCTTGGGAGATGCCATGTTGAGGATGGCGTTGATTTTCTTCGGGTTAGCTTCGATCCCGCGGTGAGTGACCATGAAACCGAGGAACTTTCCTTCGGTGACCCCGAATGCGTACTTGGCGGGGTTCAGTTTCATCTTGAACTTGCGGAGTACTTCTAAGGCCAAGCCCAGATCCTTGGCGTGGTCGACCGACGAGACCGATTTGACGAGCATATCATCGACGTAAACTTCCATGTTCCTACCAATCTGCGGCTTGAACATGCGATTGACCAAGCGTTGGTACGCAGCTCTGGCATTTTTGAGGCCAAAAGGCATTACCTTGTAGCAGTATACCCCCCGGTCCGTTGTGAATACGGTGAGATCTTCGTCTGCCGGATTCATACGGATCTGATTGTAGCCGGAGAAGGCGTCCATGAAGCTATGTATCTCGTGGCCTGCCGAGTTGTTGACGAGCTAATCTATCCGAGGGAGGGGATAGTTTTCTTTCGGGCAGGCCTGTTTGAGGTCGGTGAAGTCGACGCACATGCGCCACTGCCCGCTTGACTTTTTCACCATGACCACGTTTGCCAACCATTCGGAGTAAAGCACATTCCGAATGAAGTTGGCGGCGAGAAGCCTGTCTACCTCGTCCTCGATTGCCTTCTTCTTGATCGGGGCGAAGCTTCGCTTCTTCTGCCTGATGAGTCGGGCTGTAGGATCGACCCCGAGCTTATGAGATATGATTTTGGGGTTGATCCCATGCATGTCAGTAGGATCCCAGGCGAAGACGTCGGCGTTGTTTCTGAAGAAGCCAACTAGGCCGTCTTGCTGAGTCCCTGTCAGAAGCGACCCGATTTGAACGGTTCGTTCAACTTCCCCTTCTATAAGGGGGACCTCTGTCAATGGCTCCACCGGGGTCCCTCGGACCTCCTTTTGCTCGTCCTGAGTGTCCAGAGAACCCCTGATTTCACTCTCGGCCTCAACATCGTTGTTCTCCTGTTTAAACGAAGATGCTGCAGTGAAGCAAATCTTCGCAGTCCGCTGGTCTCCGTAGGCCCGACCTATCCCGCCTTGGTCGAGCGGGAATTTTATAGCCAAGTGGAAGGTCGATATCTGGGCCCTGAGGGAATTTAGCGTTGGGCGGACGAGGAGGATGTTGTAGGCCGATGGGATTCTCGCTACAATGAATTCCACAGGCACTGTTCGCGTACGGCCGGCCTCCCCGATGTTAAACTGCAGAGTGATTACCCCTTCCGCCGGGATAGAGTGGTTGGTGAATCCCGACAGGACGTGGGAGGTCGGCCTTAGGTCTGCCGGAGTGAGCCCCATGCGCAGAAAGCATTCGTAAAAGTGTATATCCGCCGAGCATCCCGAGTCAACCAGTATCCTCTGCACTTCGTATTGGTGGACACAAGCCATAATCACCAAAGGGTCGTTGTGGGGAAGGGATATACTGTGGAGGTCCTCGTCGTTGAAAACGATCGGCTCGATATCCCTGGTCTTCTTCCTCGGACGGCTGTTAGCCTCCACGACCAGTGTGGGGTGCTGAGCCTCATAGGTACCCGACGTACACCCCGCTGACATGACCATGATTTGGCCGATTGTCAACTCGCCGGGAGGGGAACGCTGCTCTTGCTCATGGTCAGTCTGCCGCTTGTCCCGCAAGTATGTTTCCAGGTGCCCCGAACGGATGAGCTTCTCGATGTAGTCCCGGAGCTGCTTACAGTTCTCCGTGGAGTGGCCTTGCGACCTGTGGAAGCCGCAGTAGGGGCCCTGGGTGCGCTTTGCCGCCATGTGCGAGACCGGGGAGAGTTTGAAGAACCTCTTGCCCTTAGCCTCCTCTAGTAGTACCGTCTGAGAGACGTTGAGCAGGGTGTACTCCTGAAACATTAGGGAGTAGGGCTTCGGCCGCTCAAGCCACTTTTTCTCTTCCCTCACCCTTTTCTTCTGGCCAGTTTGCTCTGCCCGGGGAAGATTTGCGTTCACCTCAGATTCGAGCTGGTTCTCTCGCTCGGTCCAGGCCTTTACCTCGGCCATGGTCTTAGGTTGCGCTAATGCAAAGGAGCGTAACCACTCCTTGTGCCTAAGACCTGACCTGAGGGCCGTAATGACCGTCTTGTCCCGGTGTTCTGGGATCTCGAGGAGGGCGTTGTAGAAGCGGGTTACGTACCCTTTGAAGGTTTCCTTGTCCCCGCTTTTTATTATGCAGAGGTGGTCGACGGTTCGCTTCTGCCGCCTGTTCCCGACAAAGTGGCTGAGGAATTGGGTGACCAGCTCATCGAAGGTTGAGATTGAGCATGGCGCGAGTCCTCGGAACCAGAATCGCCCAGAGCAGATGAAAGTGGCCGGGAAAGCGCGTCATTGGGCAGCATCAGAACAGTTTTGGAAACTCATCCCGGCTGTGAATGCGTCCAAATGGTCATTTGGGTCGGATTTACCGTCGAAGAGCGAGACCTTCGGGGGTTTGTTTCGGGAAGAGACGTGAACGGCAAGAAGCTCTTCGGTGAAGGGCTTCGTGAGCGAGTCGGCGGCGTATTTAGCCCGGTCGCTCGAATGACGACCTTCCCGATGGATGCTTTCGATTTTCTTTTCGAGGGCGTCGAGTCGGCCATGGTATCCCGATGACTCGGCACATTCTGATCTTTGGCCTCTGCTGTTGGAGACCTGTGTCAGGCCGCGGCCCCGGATAGTTTCGAGGAGGTTCCTTAGGTCCCCTGGTGAGGTAGTCTTTGAGCTGCTGTGATGAGTCCTGTCTGCACGACCCCGTCAAGGGATGGCGTGTCGGTTATGCCTAGGCGTAGGCGAGCTGACCGACAACTCCTTGGGAGGGACAGGGGCACGATGGGGCTCGGGGCGAGGCGCTCTGGCGACAGACCTCGGTGTTGAACTGTAGGGCGCTTAGCGGGCCATAGAATATGTTGACTCGGGGGATCTGCGGCCGCCGGAGGCTGCAAGGCGGTGGTCGGTAGTGCCGACGCGAGCAGAGTCTTCTCTCCCTCTGTAGGGGTCTCGGTCCTGAGGTGAGGGAGCGACAACCTGGGGAGCTCACCCAGCCATTTGGACATGGATGAGCACATCCACGACGGACGCAAGTCGATCTATCCGAGAGGTTAGGGCGTTGATGGTGTTCGGGGGAGGAGATTCGTCCGCACCTCCGTTGTGGAGGAAGGCGGCGGCTAGCGCTTGGATCATCGCGGTGATTGCTCACCATGAAGTTGGGATCGGAAGATGAACTTTCGTTGAGTGGAACTAGACGTTTCCACAGATGGCGCCAACTGATGGAGGCCTGGATCTCCTTTAGATGTTATCTTCCGTTGATCTTTTTTAGCGTGTGGATCTCATTGGGCTTGGATTTGAGATTGAGTCGAGCTACCTGCAAGGAAGTCCCGGGGTGGTTGTGCCACCAAGGACCCTCCGACGATCAAGTTAGTGGTGCAAATTGGGCAGAGTAGCGGCTTAGTGGAAAGAATTGCATACCTCGATCGTCTGAGAGAGGGTTTTATATAGTGACAGCAATAGGAAGGCAGGTGCGAGAATCACGCCGGCTGTTACGCTCCTGGCATCACGCCCGCATGATAGGCGGGATCCCGCATTAATGACGAGACATGATCGTTAATGGCGGATCGTGATGGCGTGGAATGAGGGATCATGGGCGGCGAATATCTCGCGCATGGTGAGATTCGCGAAGCCGCCTGCGGGTTGGTCAGGATGAGACCGAGGAAGATCACCTATGCGGGAGGCTCGGGCATGAGCGGGAGGCCGAGGGGTCTTGGTTCTGCGATAGCTCGGAAGCGAGCCGGAGGTGGTTTGGAAGGTCACTAAAGGTCGGGAAACTCCTCAGCATCGGAGGTTCGAGGTGTGATCCCAACTGAGGTTTCTGACCCCTTCTTGTTGGTCCTGGGACACGTTGTCTGCTACGTGTCAGCATCTTGAGAGTCACTGATACCAAGCCTCATCAAGAAGAGATGTCACTTCAATGCTAAAAATTAAGTTTGATAATAAGCACATATATTTATTTTGGTTGAGTTTGATTTCCAAGAAAATTGACCACAAATATCATAGTCTTTATTTGGTTATTAGAAAAAGAGAAGGAGATCCCTATACAAATCTTATGTCTTCGAGTCTTGCTTAATTACTTTATATATATGAAGGAGGGTTCGGCTTGCGAAAAAGATTTATCATCTATTGTGATTGCTATTTTCATTAATTTTCTAGTGAGTGGTCATTTTCTTCAAAAAGTACATAAGAAAAAGAAGATGATAATGCATAAAGATAATGTTATATATCTATCTCGGGTTTAAGTTGACTATGCTTCTAGTAGTAGAAGAAAATGAGGTATTCCCAAAAGAGATGCAATTCCATTGCCAACAGTATCAATGACACAATCAAGACCATTCTCTGGCTCTCCATCCGGAAAAATAACATTACCAATAGGAAAAGCCTAACATACCTGAATGGAATTCAAGAATGTGTTGGGTTATGAGAATTTGTGATTCTGAGTGTGTGTATGTATGAGTGTGTAGAGTGGTTGAGGGTTAATTTGTGATTGATGGTTAGGATTATTGAAATGTGGTTGAGGGTTAATTGAATACGGAGAAATTGAAGCGTGGTTGAGGGTTAGGGTTAAGGTTATACTTAGATGAATTTTTGTATGGTAATTGAAGAGTGGTTGAGAGTTAATGTGTGTTTTTGTGCGTATATGTGAGTGTGTACATGTGCGTACGTATGTGAGTGAGTATATATGTGAGTGTGAGCGAGTGTATGTGTGAGTGTGTAAGTGCTCGCGCATATGTGTGAGTGTGTGAGTGCGTATATATATGCGTGCGCGCGCCCGCGTATGAAATATTTCACAAATTCATCCTAACTTCTAGCTTGTGTTTTATAAATTTAATGATTTAAAATCTTGTTTTCGTGTATGATATATTGCTTAGCCTTTTAAATTGTAGTATAATCTATAAACCAAATCAAATCCTTTTATACAAGTTAAACTATACTAGATGCGTAAATGAAAAAAATCAAACCGATTAATAAAACTTAACACTAATTAAGATATAAAATTAACTATAGTAATTAAGAAACCTTAATTAAGACTAAATATTAGTGAACCGAGACCCTAATTAAAAAACAATCAAATAAAAAGTCATGGGAAATGATTGATCGTGAAAAAGTGTGTATGTATGTTGTAAATAACTGCAATCAATAACGGTGTCGCAATAGCTAGACGATAGTGAGTATGAGTCGTCCACAGGGAAATGGTGATTTGCTTTTCTTGCTTTAGACGAATTGATAGAAAAAACTGGAGTTTTGATCGTTTATTCTAAAAAGATTGAAGATTTTATAAGAAATGAGCTTGTAGGGTTTATAGGGCTTAGTAGTTAATGGATGGAGGTTTAAAAATGATTCTTTTTATCTTTTAATTATTTAATATTAGAGAGATAGCGATGTATGTGGATTAGGGTTCTTGAAGAAAATTAAGGTTTCCCTCTACTGCCCCTTGTCCTTCCATTGATCTCTATTTATATCAAGCCCTTAACAAAACATTCATTAACTAATCTCAAATCGTGACCGTGACTATCATTAATTGACAGCGCGCTCGATAAGAGTGTTAATAGTTATTTTTCTAAAGTTTATAAAAATTAAAACATTAAAAAGAATTTAAGTTATAGTTCTCATCCATTATTCTACCATATCGTACAAACCCTAACAAGCAAGAATTTACCCGCTCATGCATATTAGCGATTTAAAAGAGAGGTGGAAGATGAATGAACCCATAATTAAAAATTAAAAGTGCAAAAAGTAATTGCGGAATGTAAGTGCAGAAAGAATTGCGGAAAATAAAGTGCAGAAAATAAATGCGGAAAGTAATGCAGAAAACTAATGCAACAAAAATTAAAAGAAAAGACTACTATTATTGATCAACTAGTGCATTACAAAATTGTTCGCTGAAAAAGTAAATTATAAAAACCCTAGTTGCTCGCTGGATCTCTCTCTCGATTGATGGATAGATGAATGTTGAATTTGGAATCTTGAATTGAATTATTTTGATAGACATCACTCGGTCTTTTATATAGTCTCTGAAATGTGAAATTCTAGATGCCATATTGAAATATGTATAAATACGATCATGCCCCTAAAATCTCAGATCTTACGGCCCATATCAAACCGCGGTTCCGCCACCTAAACCTTATCTTGACCGCGAATCCATCGCCTTCTGGTGGGATTGTGACTTGGGATTTTTCGTGGCTTCTTCTATCGATATTTAGAGATCCTCTTAATACAAAGATTTTGAAAATATTGCTCTTACTTTCTGCCGTTGCTTGATTCTTCGATTTGCTCCTAAGATTCGGCAGATTCGGTTTGATACTTTAATTTGATGTGGATTTCTTACTTAGATATCAGACCTGAGCTAATCTTATTATAATACCTACACAATATCTCAATTCATCTTGTTAGTAGCATTTGTTATTTTTGAGTTTTTATTCCAACCATTTATGTGATATGGTATTTTAAAAATATTGATTAGGAATATTTGATATGATATGCATATTTTAATTAATAATATTTCATTTATATATTATATGCATATATTTTCCCTAATTATATTAATAATAAATGAAGAAATATATGATAATAATCGTTTTACAAATAAACCCACATATGTTCTTTATTTACAATTAACATATTTTAGTAGTTAATAATAGTAGTGAAATTGTTCATACAAATGTACAATATTTTAGACTAATCAAATACCCCCAAACTTATCTTTGATCATCCCGAGCAAACTATTTATTAAAAAGAAAAATAAAAAACCCAGCACACTTTTGTAGGCAAGCCGTTGAACCTCTAGATGTCCCTAATAGGAGGAGTGTTGTCTCTTGAGGGTTTTTAGCGAATTACACCAACAAAATCCTAAAAGAAGAAAGAAGATGAAAATTATATGCAAAGATAAGAACATAGAAAATAAAAAAGTTGAAAATAAGTGTTTCAAGCTACACTAGCTTTTTAGTTGTCATGAGCCTTATCTTAATGGTCTTAAAAAGATATCAGAAATCACATCCTCCCTCAATAAAATATCGTCTTTAGTCTTCCTCCTTACTTCTTCTCCAAATATTGATCATATACCCCCACGTGTGTGTAAAAGTCATCCCAACACTTAGAGAAATCAATTCACGCTATCATACGCTTTGGCCATCTTTCTTAGTATTTTTTAGTCGGTGATGTTTTAGATGGATTTGTTCATACATCTTTCATGCGACCGTTAATATTTCTAGTGCTACTAACCAACCGATTACCGAATGTGCTTACTTATTAAGGCATAATTAGCAATATCATAGTCTTGCAACACCTAAGGCTTAGTAGTGACTCCCAAACCAGTTGATCTAAGACACTAGGTGATAAAGCATTCTCGTTAAATTTTTTCAATTCCGCCTTAAGTAATTACAAAACCGGTGTTCATTTTTTTGCACCATTTATATTTTATTGAATTTTTTTTTCATACTAAGGTTTTCAGACAAGATTATTTCAAGGTATCCTCTACTATCCCAAGTTTCAAGATGTGTACAAGTGCGTATAGTAGGGTATCAACATTCAGAATTTTGGACTCAATAATAGGGACTATTTTTCAGACTTATTTCTATCTACAGATTAGTGATTTCCACATCTTACTAACTCTTGGGACAACAGCTCATGACTACATATTACCAGCTTCGTTTTAAAATATCTAATTTTCTTGCATTTTGAAATCTCTTTCTCTCTTTCATATGTATTTTTCACTTTCTAACTTTATTTTCAAAATTTATGCAATGCAATATTTACATATGATGCGTGGATATATACAAACCATCCATACAAACTATCCCCCCAAACTTGTTTGCAGCAGTTTCCTCACTGATATTATCCTGTAAGCTCAAAACCAAAAAAATTTGGGGGCTTAACTCCTGACTATGGCCGCGCTTTTGCCGCCAAGAGCTTCTAAGGGCCGCGGTTCCGCCGCCAGTTGATGGGATCGCCCTTTCAAAATTTGGCACTGCACTCCGATACTTCTCTACTCCTATTTGAAAATCTCTAAATCTCTGTTGGTTCGCTCCATGTGTTCCAAATTTCTCGCAAAACTAGTACAAAAATCGTTAAAAATATAAAATATGGTTTTTAATTTTAATTTTTATTATTTTATGTTCTCTTGTTTTAAATTAGAAATCAACCTAAATAATAAGAAAAATAATTACGACCGTTTCCCTGGCAGCGGCGCCATTTGATTGATAGTGAAAAAGTGTGTATGTATGTTGTAAATAACCGCAATCAATAATGGTGTCGCAATAGCTAACCGATAGTGAGTATGGATCGTTTGCAGGGAAACGGTGAACAACTTTTCTTGTTTTAGATGAATTGATAGAAGAAATGTATAGTTTTGATCGTTTATTCTAAGAAAGTTGAAGATTTTATAAGAAAAGAGCTTGTAGGGTTTATAAGACATAATAGTTAATGGATGGAGGTTTAAAAATGATTCGTTTTATCTTTTAATTATTTAATACTAAAGAGATAGCGGTGAATGTGGATTAGGGTTCTTGAAGGAAATTAGGGTTTCCCTTTACTGCCCCCTGTCCTTCTATTGATCTCAAACCTTAACAAAACAATTATTAACTAATCTCAAATCGTGGTCGTGACTATCATTGATAGCGAGTCTGATAAGAGAGTTAACATTTATTTTGCTAAAATTTATAAAAATTAAAATATCAAAAAGAATTTAAATTATAGTTCCCATCCATTATTCTATCCTATCCTACAAACCCTAGCAAGCAAGAATTTACTCGCTCATGGATATTAGAGATTTAAAAGAGAGGTGGAAAATGAATGAACTCATAATTAAAACTTAAAAGTGCAAAAAGTAATTGCGGAATGTAAGTGCAGAAAGTTATGCGGAAAGTAAAGTACCGAAAGTAATGCAGAAAACTAATGCGACAAAAATTAAAAGAAAAGACTACTATTATTGATCAACTAGTGCATTACAAAATTGCTCGCTGAAAAAGTAAATTACAAAAACCTTAGTTGCTCGCTAGATCTCTCTCTCTCTCGATTGATAGATGAATGTTGAATTTGGAATCTTGAATTGAATTGTTTTGATAGGCACCACTCGGTCCTTTATATAGTCTCTGAAATGTGAAACTCTAGATGCGATATTGAAATATGTATAAATACGATCATGCCCCTAAAATCTCAGATCCTACGGCCCATATCAGACCACGGTTCCACCGCCTAAACCCTATCTTGACCGTGGATCCACCGCCTTCTGGTGGGATTGTGACTTGGGATTTTTTGTTGCTTCTTTTATCGATATTTGGAGATTCTCTTGATATAAAGATTATAAAAATATTGCTCTTGGTCTCTACCAGTGCTAGATTTTTTGATTTGCTCTTAAAATTCGGCAGATTCGGTTTGATACTTTAATTTGATATAGACCTCCTACTTAGATTTCATATCTGAGCTAATCTTATTATAATACTTGCACAATATCTCAATTCATCTTGTTAGTAGTATTTGTTATTTTTGAGATATCATTCCAACCATTTATATGATATGATATCTTAAGAATATTGATTAGGAATATTTGATAGATATCCATATTTTAATTAATAATATTTCATTTAAATATTATATGCATATATTTTCCCTAATTATATTAATTATAAATGAAAATAAATATGATAATAATCTTTTACAAATAAACACACATATGTTCTTTATTTACAATTAACACCTTTTAGTAGTTAATAATAGTAAGGAAAATGTTCATACAAATATGCAATATTTTTGACTAATCAGGAAACCCTAAAATTTTGATTAGAAACTTAAGTAGGTTTTTATTTTTTCATTTAATTAGTAAGTTTAAGACTGAAAAGTCATAAACTTGTTGAGCTATAGTTTCCCGTCTGACAATTAGTGTATGTCAAATCTTTTTAACGTCGAATAGGATCACAAATGTTTGTGAGAGTTGAGCTTCCTGTTCAATTTTTTCAAATGTATGTATAGCATTCGATGAGGGGATTTGACATACAGTGATTGTTGGATTTTTCTAGTTTGGACAATTTACGAATGCAACAAGACTCACATGTCACTTTCTCGTGTATTTTCATCCATATCGAGAAGTTTCGACGATGCTTTCCAATTGTTCCCCGTATAACGATTTATGTATGAACACGGGGAACAGGGGGAAGTGTTGCCAAAATTTTCTTGAAATGTATGAAAACACTGGAGGAAGTGAGATATGAGTGTTGTATTTGTAATAGAAATTAGGACTTTTATCCCTGACATCCGTGACATTAATTATCCATCCCGACCTTTTGTCCTGACTTACGCCATCCTTAAATTTCTTCAGATGCTTTGATGCTTCCACTTCATGAAATCTAATTTAAGATTTGAAAATTTATTTAATGATGATCTTGTAATAAACTCCTAAGATATGTTATACCCAAACTATTATCTGTGTGATAACAGATGAGAATTCATCCAGATAAATCGTTTATGCACATGGGTAAAAAAGATAAGTATCGTTTGAGAGACATCCGATTTAAAGATAGACTTAAATTCTTTTTAGATTACGCAAAGATGAACCCAATGCATAACTAAGACAGACTCTTGTTCTGACTTTGCAAGAAATGTAAGAATAGTGGACGTTTTCGACGTGAAGTGATAGAAGAATATGTGTTTGTAGAGGGTTTTGAACCAAACTACATACATTGGAATTACCATGGCGAGAGAATATGTGACAAGGAAGTGAGGATGGATAATGAAAGCACAGCTTTGCAAGCTGAATTGCCGATGGGTGACTAGATAAATGACACTAATGAGATATTGGAAGATTTATTTGCTGGTGAGGAAATGAATGATGTTGAACCGTCTGAAGGCACCGGTGAAATAGAAGAATTGAAGAAACTTCTGGAGAAAAATGAACAAGATCTGTACGAAGGCTATACGGAATTGAGTATGCTGTCATTCGTAATAAGTCTCCTTCATCTGAAAATGATTAGCGAGATGGCTAACGAGCATTTTGACGTGCTTCTTGATCTCCTATGCAAGGTAATTCCTTAAGGAAATGAAAGCATTCCAGAGAATTATTACCAGCCAAAAAAGATTGTTAAAACACTAGGTTTCTCATATGAGAAAATCGATACATGTCCCAACGACTGTGTGTTGTATCGCAAGAATTATGCATCTCTTGATGAGTGTCCCACTTGCAACTTGTCTACATGAAAAAATGTTAAGCGAAATTCAATCACAAAAATGTCTGACGTCAGCAAAGATAGTAAGAAAACTTCAACTAAAATCCTTCGTTATTTTCCCCTGGCTAAAAGATTGCAAAAATTATATATTTTAAAGGACATGGCGAAGAGCATGCGATGGAATTTCGATCGTCGGATAAAAAACGGGAAGCTGAAACATCTGATTGATGTAGAAGCATGGAAGCAATTAGACAGTGTTGATTATTTTGGGGATGGGCCGAGAAATGTAAGTCTAGGTTTGGCAAACAACGGTTTTATGCCTTACAGACTCTTGAGCTTTAGTTGTTCCATATGGCCGATATTGCTTATGCCTTATAATCTGCTTCCCTGAATGTGTATGAAGCAACCATATATGATTCTTTTCTTATTAATTCTTGGACAACATTTACCTGGCCAGAACATCGACGTCAATTTGGAACCTTTAATTAAAGAGCTGATAGAACTCTGGAAACATGGAGTAGAGACATATGATGCGTATGCCGAGGAGAAGTTTAGAATGTGAGCGGCTGTCATTTGCATAATCAACAATTTTCCAGCATGAGGCATGTTATCTGGATGGTCTACTTACGCGAAACATGCATGTCCATGATGTGGTCTTGATTACAGTGCCATATAGCTTAAGACATATGGTAAGTTTTGCTACTGATTTCATCATAGGTGGCTATCGGCGAATCATCCGTACAGAAAAATGTCAAGTTTGATGGAATAGCAGAGAAAGGTGAAGCACCAAAACAGTTGCCAGGAATAGAAATTTTAAGCAGATATCAGCGTGTCAATTCCAGCAAGGATCTAATCGTTTTAACTCATATGGTTCCTTGAATAAACAAAAAAATGGAAGCGATATGAAGATAATGAATTGTTGAATGTATGGAAGAAGAAAAGTATATTATGGAATCTTCCTTATAGGAAATATTTGTTGATTCGACACAATATTGATGTCATGCATGTAGAGAAGAATGTATTTGATAATATTTCCGGCACATTGTTATAGGACGATTCTAAATCCAAGGATAAGATGAGTGCTCGTGAGTGTTTGGAGGAGCTTGGAATCCGAAAGGAATTGCATCTGCTACTTTGTGATGACGGTGTCTATGAATTACCAGTTTCTAGCCACACAATGTTGAAATTGGATATGAAAAAATTTTGTGAGGTGCTTATTCATCACGAAAATCTGCATTTCAATACCGCTCATTCATTATCAATTTTGTGATATATCCGTACTATTAACCCGTGTCTGCTCAATAAATACAGATTACAGGTATTCGTGACAAAAAACTGGAAACACACTCAAATGCATGGATACGATATTTGTGAGTTGACAGTGCAGCCAGAACAGAAAACCGATCAATATTCAAATAGTTTCTTTTTGCAACAAACATGTGTACGCATTTTTATCAAGACAAATGCAAAAAATTCAAGTGTGAACACATAACTCTTTTGATTCATGAGCTTTGGTGGAGCTTCCTTGCACAAGTGGGCATACAAATCATGACTTGTGCAAGTGGTGAGGTAAGTGGGCATGAGTCATGAGTGAAAGAAAAGTTGTGATGTGATTTAAAGTCACATTTTCCCTCCAAAATCTACCGAGTACAACTCAAGCTTATATAGAAAAAACAAACAATACCAATGAGATGATGGAGAGCACACAAGATCACTACACAAATACGAGCCCCAAAGCTTTAAAGAAAACCGGCGGAATTCCCATATTAACCGGCCCCGCCGGCCCCACCAACTTCTTTTGGCTCCAACTTTCTTCTGGTCACTCCATCTTGCCACATCGTCTTTGTTTTATTGTTTGTTTATTCTGATTTTGTGCCTATAAATACTAGAACAGAGAGCAAGCTAGATATACTTTGGCCATATTAGGACACTTCATTCCATTTTCATTTTGCAATTTTGTTTAGTTCTTGTACATAGTAGTTAGTTCACTTTGAGTTCCTTGTCTTCTCCTGATCTTACAATCTCTTCATTGAGCTTGCAAGTTTAGATTTTGGTTATTGAACTCATGTTTTGTATCATCAATTTGAACTTAATGAAGCTTTCAATTGTGCACTTGGGTTCTTAGTATTTCTATTTGTTTACTTGCAATTTAATTTCTTGCCATTTACTTACTTGCAATGTGTTTTCCTTTGATCTTTTCTCTTTTATATCTTCTTTTGATCTTTGTTATGAGTTGTGAATTGTGATATTGTTAGGGAAATAGAATGGTTATGTAAGTTAAGAATCTCTTTTGCTCATTTCCTTTTCCCAACACTTGCTAATTGAACTCCGCCCAACCCTCACGCAAGCACTCCGTTAGGCATCCTATCCTACCACGGTATTGGTGATCCTTAACCATGACCGGTTGCGTTTGGTTTGGACTGAGGCGAAAATCAAGAGACAGAAACGTACGGACAAGGGTTAATAAGCCGAATTTCACAAATACCGTGCTTAAACACCCTAATCCACGTTATTGCCGATTACTCTAGCTTCAATAGTCAAGTTCGGCACAAAGAAATGAGTACGGATTTCCCTAACTTACACGAACCTATCTCTATCCCTATCAAGCTTATATTTTTCATATACAAACACTTAGGTTAGAATCGAACTCGTTCCGACTTTCGGCTTAACTCGTGAAAACAAGAAATTAGAACACATCATCTCTCTACGGACGACACGATCTTTAAAACTTAAGATACGACACGATAAAATCTCTACCAATCAAATGGTGCCATTGCCAGGAAGATGGTAACGTTTTTACTCTTGTTATTTCGGATTAATCACTGTATACTTTTTTTATAGCACTAACACTATTATGAAAACAAAGCTAAAAATCCAAAAAAAGTTTTAAACAGCCAAAACAATAATTGACATTTCTAACTTTTTGCTCAATGGAAATTTGACCTGCTAAAACTTTGTGGTTAAACAGAAAAATCAAAGTATAACAGTAGTAAACTAGTATAACATAGAGGACCCACAAAAAAATTGAGCACCAAATTGTTAAATTCGACCGGCAGTTTATTGAAATATCCCGTCGTCACCGGCCAGTTGGTGGGTGTTTGAAAATTTTCTTTTTGTGTTACCTCCAGTATTCTGTTAGTACTCTATTGTTATTGTTTGATTTTTATAATTTTGTGTGTGCAGGAGTTTGGGCACTCATATTGCTTTTTCGCACTAAATATCCGTTTTTCCGACATTTGTAGATTTTAAGGAATTGCGAACTGCGATCGTGCGGAGCAAAGTGTACATTCAAAACTAAGGTGATAACGAAGTACAGTACCAAAGATCTGGGTAGTTTGACCCACGCAAACGAACATTTTAATCTAATCGGATTCAATTCAACAGGGTTTTTTTAACCCAAAACCTATCGGTACGTATTTCCTAACGCTTTCTTCTCAAATCCGACGCGTCCACTATTCTATCTTTGCAGGATTCTTTGAAAGTTCACTGCCAAACGCTAAAAGAACTAACCCGTATTTATTGCAGCGCCGCACATAAAACATAAAAAACAATTGTTTGATATTTTGAACAACTTTTTCATTGATTTGCACATTGCAATCTTTAATACGGACTAAAGGGTAAGTGAACCCCACAATATACGGTAAAAGATTTTATTACCTTTTTCGTGGTCCATAAATCACGAAATTGAGCATAACGTTAATCCGCATAAATTTTAAAAGAAACCAGACTTTAAGCCTTTAAGGGTTTCGCGCTCATTAGGAGAAATTAACTGTATTTAGAACACCGCTTAACGGTATATCGTTCACATGGTGTCTAGAAAAGTGTTCATGGCACAACCGCCAAAAGAGAAAGGGTTATTGTAATTAAGAAACTTGGTGAAAGCGTTGGAAAATCTTCCCTTATTTCTACATTTACCTGGCCTCATGATCAGTATATCTTGAGCCCATTTCTCGACACAGTTTTAGTTCAACAATCAAGTTCTTGAGCAGGTCTAGTTGACCCAGGTGAACCCTAGACCGATTAGGTGTATGGTATTTTTGTCATGATTTTTTTTAATCTTTTGTGAGTATAATCATTCTTTTGTTAATAACTAACATAAAAAAAACCCTCACAACCATTTTTCATCCCTTCTTTTTTTTCATATCATAGGTACCCCACGTCGAGCAACTCTTGCCGAACTTTGGTACCCTTAGCCAGATATTACTTCATACAGCTCATGTTTTGGTAGAACGTTAAACGATTCATCCTTACCAAAAATCTCTTTGAAAGATTGGATAGACGCTTCTAGAAACACTACTTGGACACCACAATCCACGTCATATCATCCTTTTCAAATATTCACCCCTTCTCATATTGATACTCCTTCTGAGGGTAACATGGCGACTCTTAAACCGATATCCATTGCGGAACGTATTGCACAATCCCGTAGCCGATCTTTCATGACTTTCACCACTCCGGATTCTTTAGGACAACAATTCCAACCATCTTCCTATCAAGATGATTCTAATCCTACCCATTCTATGCAGCCATTCGATTCCTATCAATCATACCCGACTTTCATACCTTCAGTAGAAATCACTTCTGAACATCAATTTGGGAGTTTCGTGTATCTGAACTAATTTGAATGTTTTACGGAAACCCCTTCACAACCCATGTCTAGTATGGAAAAATCAGTAGAAGAATTTCGGTTAGCTTTGTGCCGACAATTGAGGAATTGAATGCATCTATGGCCGCCCTCATACAACCTTATGAACCAGCAGCTAGTTCCCAACTAGGTCAAAATTTTCCCATGTATGATGTGGTAATAGAGCAATTTGATGATTTGAGTAGTGAAAGTGCGCAATCTACCCTTCAAAATCAAAACTACTCGTTCCCAATTGATTTTCACAACTCCAGTTCCGAAAGTCTATCGAGTATCCCAACTGATTCACCAATCAAAGATAGGATGTTTAATGAGTTATGCGACTACGTAGTGTTTGATTTACCCGATTGTGAAGGGTCCCTTTCAAGTGAAACCGATATCACTCCCTTTGATCTCTGCATCCCCAATCTAGAAATCCAACCGATTGAAAATCATACTTTTGTTGAGATGTTTGGGAACTTTACGTTTAACTTGATTGGGGATTATCGATATTGGGGATGATTTCGATGATGCAGCCACAAAATTGGGTGAGTTTTTCTCACCAAGCCAACACTTTCTTTCAGAATCATGTAGACATCATCCTTAACCTTTAAATGTTTCTCCTGAACCCCATTTACATCATGAGGTTATTGATAATGATTTGATCGAATGCATGGATGATTTTGATTTTGTGGAGAATTTTGAGGAAATTTTTGAGGATAAACATGTTTTGTTGGATGAGTTAGATATTCTGATTCATTATCCATTGACTGTGAACATCCTCCTGTGTTTCTGACAGATACCATTCCTCAGTTATTTCCCTCCATCGTTTCGCTACCACAAGACCACTTGATACCTTCATTTTCTTCATCTGGTTTACCAAATTCGGTCAGTCCATATTTTCTTGCGAATCTTGAAAGGTTTGACCCCATTTATCATATTATTGATAAATTAGTGCAGTTAAACAACTCCAGTTTCAAACCACTACAGACTGTACTAATTTATTCAATCAATTTTCAACCTCAAGTTCGCACCCCATTTCTTTCTCTATTCCGTTCATCTCCTTATATACCGAGATCGTATACCACTTCCATCCACACACGGTCTCGCGTAGGCTTCGTTTTCTTTCTCTCCACATTCTTTCACCAACCATGGGTGAATCATGATAACATTTTTGAATGGTTGGTGTTAACTTTTGGCCCATGTAAGGCCTTGTATAGATTGAAACTGTACCCTCTCGCAAATTTGAACTTTATCGCTTAACAGTGGAAACACTGTTTCGCTTAAGTTTGGGAGGGCCTTTTGTGTATATACATTTTGTTTTCTTTTTCTTTTATAAAAATATAAAAAAAAACAAATAAAAGAGAGAGAGAACCGACGTTTTTGACCCCTCAACAATTTTGACCCTCTTGGTGTTGCATGATAGTGAGGGCACTGCCAAGCTTAAGTTTGGGGGTGTGCTCGGTAAGCATTTCTATCATTTGCATTCATTTGTATATTCTGCATTTGTATACATATTCGAAAAACCTATAAAAATCAGAAAATTTCTAAAACATAAAAAACTTTGTCGTCAAGTTAGCTAGTGGGAGAACTTAGATTCGATAATCCCGACGGTTTAGTTTGATAAGATAGAACCAACTAAATCCTATTCTTAGATTTTGAAAACCTGAAAGATAACTCTCCTTTGAGTTTAACCATAACTAATATACATCTTTGCATCACACTACACGTGTCATGAGTTTTGAAAATGAGATGACAAGTCAACTTTTAAATTGATAAACAATTTTTTGAGAATCAAACAGATTTGTTCTGAAATAAATAATATCAAAAATAATTTATAAAGTAAAGTGAATATGAAGGGATATTATTGAAACCTTTACAGAAACCAAAGTCTGAAAAATAACCCATCTGGAATTTGTTGGAGTGATTACACACCTTATCTACACAAACACATCTGTTATCTTGAAAATAATTGAACAACTGGTTATATCTCCGTTCGTATTAAATTGTTATGATTTTCACGCTAAAATGAGTTTTTTTTTTGTTTTAGGGCCTAGATAACTTGGGTGATTAAGTCCGCCGGGGTGTCTTTACACCTAATGTCCTAAAACCGACTGGTTTGGATGCATTGATCCAAAGCCCGCTAAGAAGTTTAGAAAGTCCAAATTAAAACAAAGTCAAGTAAGTGTTCTCTCTGAGTTAAAATTCTTGACGGTTCTTTGTGTGAAAATAATCTTGACTAAAGACAATTTTTTATAACAATATTTTAAAACGGAGATATGAAGGTTTTATCATATGATAAAGACTATTGCACATTCACAAAGGTGTGTATGATGCGAAAATAAGTATAAGGTGGAGTGAAGAATAAGACCTAGTTACCTGTTAAGGAAGATAGAAATTCTGAATTTGAAACCTAACTGGAAAACGAAACTTGAGAAAAATTTAACTCTTTATAAAACTTGTGTGATCCTTTTGAAGTGTTATACGGTCTTTATTTTGTGACATATTCTTTTTGAAACATAACGACACTAATTTGCACCGAAAACGTAAAGACGTATAGAGTCTTAAGTTAAATAAGAAGTGAGGTGTGAAAAATAAGGGTTCGATATTTCTAATTTAGGATAATAGAATTTATCTTTCATACTAAACCGTAGGGTTAGAATCAACGGTTATTTCACAAAACTAGCTTGACGGAATTTTGTGGGTGTAATCCTCTGAAAACCCTCAGGAGACAACACTCCTCCTACTGGGGACACAGAGAGATTTAACGGCTTGTTGCATGAGCTCAGTGCAATCGCGTTGCCTGCGAAAGTGAGATTAGGATTTTGTTTTGGTCGGGACGAGCAAAAGATAGGTTTGGGGTATTTGTTCATCACGAAAAACTACATTTCAATACCGCTCATTCATTATCAATTTTATGATATATCAGTACTATTAACCCGTGTATGCTCAATAAATACAGATTACAAGTATTCGTGACAAAACACTGGAAACACACTCAAATGCACGGATACGACATTTGTGTGTCGACACTGCAACCGGAACAGAAAACCGATCAATATTCAAAGAGTTTCTTTTTGCAACAAACACGTGTTCACATTTTTATCAAGACAAATGCAATAAATTCAAGTGTGAACACATAACTCTTTTGATGCATGAACCTTAGTGGGGCTGCTTTTCACCAGTGGGCATACAAATCATGACTTGTGCAAGTGGTGAGGCAAGTGGGCATGAATCATAAGTGCAAGAAAAGTTATGATGTGATTTAAATTCATATTTTCCCTCCAAAATATACAGAGTGCAAAGGAAGCTTATATAGAAAAATCAAACAATTCCAGTGAGATGATGGAGAGCACACAAGATCACCACATAAATACGAGCCTCAAAGCTTTAAAGAAAACCGACGGAATTCTCATAATAACCGGCGCCGCCAGCCCCACCAACTCCTTTTGGCTCCAAGTTTATTATGGTCACTCCATCTTATCATATCATCCTTATTTTATTGTTTGTTTATTCTGATTTTGTGCCTATAAATACTAGAATAGAGAGAAAGCTAGATATACTTTGGTCATACTTGGACACTTCATTCCATTTTCATTTTGCAATTTTGTTTAGTTCTTGTACACAGTAGTTAGTTCACCTTGAGTTTCTTGTCTTCTCCTGATCTTGCAATCTCTTCATTGAGCTTGCAAGTTTAGATTTTGGTTATTGAACTCATAATTTGTATCATCAATTTGAACTTAATGAAGTTTTCAATTGTGCACTTAGGTTCGTAGTATTTCTATTTTTTTACTTACTTGCAATTTAATTTTTTACCATTTACTTACTTTTAATGTGTTTTCCTTTGATCTTTTCTCTTTTATATCTTTTTTTGATCTTTGTTATGAGTTGTGAATAGTGATATTGTTAGGGAAATAGAATGGTTATGTAAGTTAAGAATCTCTTTTGCTCATTTCCTTTTCCCGACACTTGCTAATTGAACCCTGCCCAACCCTCACGCAAGCGCTCTGTTAGGCACCCTACCATACCACGGTATCGGTGATCCCTAACCATGACCAATTTGTTTGGTTTGGTCTGAGGCGAAAGTCAAGAGACAAGAACATACAGACAAGGGTTAATAAGCCGGATTTCTCAAATACCGTGTTTAAACACCCTAATCCACGTTATTGCCGATTACTCTAGCTTCAAAAGTCAAGTTCGGCACAAAGGAATGAGTACGGATTTCCCTAATTTACACGAACCTATCTCTATCCCTAGCAAGCTTATATTTTGCATATACAAACACTTAGGTTAGAATCGAACCCGTTCTGACTTTCGGCTTAACTCATGAAAACAAGAACTTAGAATACATTATCTCCCTGCGGACGACCCATACTCATCACGGCTAGCTACACGCGACGCTTTCTTGATAGCGGTTACTTTAAAACTTAAGATATGACACGATAAAATCTCTACCAATCAAATGACGCCGTTGCCGGAGAGACGGTAACATTTTTATTCTTGTTATTTCGGGTTAATCTCTGTATACTTTTGTTTATAGCACTAACATTATTCTGAAAACGAAACTAAAAATCGAAAAAAATTCAAATAACCAAAACAAAAATTGACATTTCTAACTTTTTTATCTCTGGAAATTTGACCTGCTAACACTCTATGGTTAAAACGAAAAAATAAAAATATAACAGCAGTATACAAGAATAACATAGAAGACCCATACAAAAATTGAGCACCAAATTGTTAAATTCGACCGGCGGTTTATTGAAATATCCCGTCGTCACTGGCCCGTTGGTGGGTGTTTGAAAATTTTCTTTTTGTGTTACCTCCAGTGTTCTGTTAGTACTCTATTGTTATTATTTGATTTTTATAATTTTGTGTGTCCAGGAGTTTGGGCACTCATATCGCTTTTTCGCACTAAATATTCGTTTTCCGACATTTGCAGATTTTAACGAATTGTGAACTGCGATCGCACGGAGCAAAGTGTACATTCAAAGCTAAGGAGATAACGAAGTACAGTGCCAAAGATCAGGGTAGTTTGACCCGCGCAAGCGAACTTTTTAAGCTAATCGGATTTGATTCAACGGGAGTTTCTTAACCCAAAACCTATCGGTACGTATTTCCTAACAACTTCTTCTAAAATCCGACGCGTCCACTATTCTATCTTTGCAAGATTCTTTACAAGTTCGCTGCCAAACGCTAAAGGAACTAACCCGTATTTATTGCAGCGCCGCGCTTAAACAAAAAAAAAATGATTGTTTGATGATTTGAACAACTTTTTCATTGATTTGTGCATTGCATTCTTTAATACGAGCTTAAGGGCAAGTGAACCCCACAATATACGGTAAAGGATTTCATCACATTTTCCGTGGCCCTCAAATCACGAAATTGAGCATAACGTTTATCCGCACAATTTTTAAAAGAATCCCGAATTTAAGCTTTTAAGGACTTCACGCTCATTACGAGAAGTTAACTGTGTTTAGAACACCGCTTAACGGTATATCGTTCACAGGGTGTCTAGGGAAGTGTTCACGGCGTAACCGCCAAAAGAGAAAGGGTTATTCTAATTAAGAAATTTCACGAAAGCGTTGGAAAATCTCTTTCAATCAGTGCTAAAAAGCGTCAAAACCCCAGATTGTTACTCCTCTAACATATAAAAAATGTGTAGGTCGAGTCACTAAAACTCTTAAATCTTAAAACCCACGATTGCCATATCCTTCTGCATTAATTACTTTCAGTGGCTCTTCGACATAATTTGCCGTCTGATGTCACTAAGATTTTGATAGAGTTTTGTGATTTTTCAATAAACTTTGTTCTAAAGTGATCGATGTAATCAAATTTAAGAAGTTACAGAAGAGTAATGTTGAAACCCTCTGCAACTTTGAGATGATATTTCCACCATTTTTCTTCACTGTCATGGTTTATCTTACGGTGCATCTAGCTACAGAGGCAATGATTGCTGGACTAGTCTCATATAGGTGGATGTATCCAGTAGAAAGGTAATAAATTTTTTATGTAAATTTTTATATTTAATTCATTATAATATCCACATTTGTCTAAAGTATTCGTTAACATTTTAAATACTTGGGACCCTTGAAACGGCAAGTGTGCAATTGAGCTCGACCTGAAGGGTCAATAGCTGAGAGTCATTGTGACAATGAATATCTCAACTTCACTTCTCATTACTTGCGAGGAGTTAAAACAAGATTAAATTGTCCTTCTCAAATTAACGAGGACCAACTATCCCATCCACAAGGGGAGGATCGATCATACCGGAGGGAGTGACTCGATCAAGCACATACATATATCATTAATAACCTTGAAATTATTGCCAATCACAGAAGGTATATAAATTAAAACTTATAACCGCGTCAGTATTTTGTGTGTCTAGATATAGATATGCCTAAATAGTTAATATTGTTATTCTTTTGGCTGACATATTCAAGAACTTATGAATGTGATTTCCGGAAAGGGCGCTAATTGAAAGATTAATCAAGAATATAAGAAATACTTTGCACGGTGGTTCCGTAAACACGTACGTATTTCTTGTAGATTTCACGTATCACATGCATATATCACATATAGCTTATACATTTTACGTGTATACGCATTGTAAATTGAAGATGGCATAGCAAAAGAGATGCAATTCCTGTATATAATCGTCCGACTATCTAAAGGTCCTAGTGAAAAAATAAATCGATACGGTTCATATTGCGTTAATAACCTAAAATTTCTTATATTCAAGAAATTGACTACCCAGAATAATGGCATTTATTGTCCGTTTGGACAAACGTGCTTCTCAAGTTCCCATGATCAAAGACCGTAGGGAGGAAAAAAAATACTACTGTCAGTTGGAGAACATAACAGAGCTATTTTACGGAAGTAATGAGTAAGAACGATTTGTTATTTTCAAAGTTCATTGGTGCACTTGCATCCAGATAGTTGAGTACGGTTTTCAGTTTATCAATCTCCATTAAGAAATTTATCGAGATGATAAATTCATGTTAGCTTCACAAGCTCAGCAGTGCTTCTATGTCAAAGATCCTAATCGTGAAGAAGCTTAGATTGCATTGTGGGCACCACTTAAATCCTTATTTGATAGTTCTACCGACGAGGTTAACCTTGAGGAAGCAGATCCGGTTGACATATGAACAACTTTGTTGTTATAATCATTTATATATATATATATGTGTGTGTGTGTGTGTTTGTTATAAATTTGCAGTTGTAAACACTTATAATCAATTGATATATGAAAAATTCTGCAGTTCTAATCACTTGTAATTTATTGATAGGTTAGTTTAATAATTTATGCATATTATATATTTTGTATCGTCATAACTATTATGAAACAGATAGGGCGAAAAGGCATATTCGGAAAATTTTCCAAAGTATTATCTTCGAAGAAAAGAGATCGAGATGCTTCCTCCTCGACACAGCCTGAACCTGAGATTATAGTTATATATTACGAGTATTAAATAAGCGTGTTCAAATTATTTTGTTCATATAACTATTGCATTGATTATAATAAATTAAAATGTTAAGGTACATCTGATAAGGAGGATGCAGGTGGATCAGTGCAGGATGATCCATATGCATACTTAGAAAAGCAGTGCATGGACCTGAGTAGAGAACCTGGGGTGTTCTTGGATCCCGTCACAGATGATTTTGTTCATTCATTGCCTCTTTCTCACGATTTACAAAATGAGAAACCTTATCAAGATAGGGACAATGCGAAGGCCCTAGCGAGGTGGGCTACTGTTCGTCTTCAAATCAATATGATTATAGAGACAACAGATGCGAGTATTGCTTAGGGATAGGCTGCGGGGGATAATTTGGCCCGGTTTGAATACTACGGAAAATGTGTTGCCAACGAGATTACCAAATACGATATGCGGAGAAAAAGGGCAATTCCGCAATGGGCAGGTGGGAAGCCCGTAGTTCTGGGTATGTGGGCTACCTATTTCCATAGTTATATTGGTATTCTCGTCCATAACACAGACTTCTGGAACGCGGGTTTCATATTTGCAGATAACCCCTGAGAAGCCTATGTATGGACTTGACGCTCCCTCTTGATAATACATAACTCAATTAACCATATTTCAACATTACATGTATACATGTTATATGGTATTAATTTATTAATTAATATACTTATTAATCTGTATTACAGAAACATTTCGCCTTAGAAGATGATATAGAGGGACATTAGACGCATGTCCGACATGAGATGTGTAGCGTCGTCGTGCTCATTAGACGGGTTTATAAAACTTTGCGGAAGCGTAAAAACGACATTGAAAAAATTGAGCGAACAAGACTGTCTAACCTAGAATCTACCATAGACTATAACTTGTAAACAAAAGAATAAAATAAGGAGATGATACAACCTTTGAAGCGACTTCATTTGCTCTAATGGTTGAACTCTGGACTCTGGCTAAGCTCCGAATGCTCCTGATCGCGCTTGATCTCCGATCGGCTCCGTCAAAGATTATCCACGCGAAGACTACCGGCTCTAGCTTCATCTTCAATCGAATTGAAGAAACTCTCATAACCATTTGCTAAATGTGAAGATGAAAGAAATGTAGAAAATGATATGAACTTACAATCTTTCCCTTCTCTTTGTTTTCTCTCTACTTTTCTTCTCATTTCTTTTTGCCTTAGATGAAAGAGAAAATGTATGGTTAGAATGAATAAAATACTCTCATTTTCTCTTCATAAAACCATCCAATTTCTTTTTCATCCACTTGTCATTTTGAAATGAGATAGATAGCCATCTTACATCCACCTCATCACTTGACATGCAAAAAGAAAAATAAAAGAGAAAAAGATATTTAAATATATGTAAATTGCATATAATTATATAAAAGCTAATGGCATGTAACCATGTATGCACATAACATAAAAGAGAGAGAAAATGAGAATATCATAATAATACTAGTTTATATATACACTATCATATATAAATAATATCATTAAATCAACACTTGATTTAATGACCCAATTCAATCATAAACCGGCTAGTATTATGATCCGTCCGATTAATACATGTAGTATCACATACACATGTTTAATTGGACCCCGCACGCATCGCCGTATATGCACTACATCATTTCACTAGAACGGGAAAACGCTCTGTGTGGGATACTAAAGATTCGACAATATGCTGGCAGTAGGTCAGGATTGATCTGAAACACATTTATATCAATCCTCCACCGGGTTAACTTACATGCATGTTAGAGGTACTAGCTGTACATAATGGCTATGGCTACCCAGGTATTGAACGAAAAGCCGGTTGACAAGCAAGCTTGTCCGTACCCTGCAAGAGCCTATTAGTGGCATTTACCATACAGTCCAGTCTCTTCGTCTAAGACTGTCATATACCGGGTTTGGGAGGTGCAAACCATCAGATCCCACTAACCTGACAAGTCGTGCTGACGTCAAGCTCATGTCCATCCGAGAAACTACTGATAACACTTATCAGTAAATCTCATTTGTCTTGGCCAAATACTTATGGTCATAACCAGTTGTACATAGTGCGACATCAACTCCCTATACCGGGAGAGACAAATTCCCTCGACTTCTCACAATCTCTATGTTCTTCTAGACTATACCCAACTAAAATCTGTTTGCACGATTCTTTAAAACCGTGGTAGGGTAGTAATCTAAGTATAGTAGGAACATACACAAGGCACTATGACGATCTTGGGTCTAAGGACTACCATATACTCATGTCACTAGAGAACTGCTATATGACAATTGGTATAATGCAATCTAGAAGTTCTCGGTGAGTCCATCCAGTGCAACTCATCTAATGAGCACCTGCATACAATCATCAGTGTCAAACACTAATGGCTATGGGATCAGCCATCTTCCCATACATGGTCATAAAACATATACACTAGTTTAAACTGGCATACCGATGCCCAGTCTCAATACTCCTACTACTGGGGACTTTTAAGGACGTGCTTATAGACTACCCATGCCCCACCAGCAAGTTCCGTATCATAATCATAATAGTTAAGCAAAGATCCTATGGGTTTTATCATCATGTAGTAGTGATACGTTACAATAAATAAAACGGATACTTATGAATGATAAATACAAACCAGATAGCATACTACCATCTCGAGCAAGACTGTTCTTGGTGTAGGCCCTCCTCGAATTTAGTAATTGCATTCCTGCAACTACGATAATTTCCTTGAGGGCACCTATATCCAACAATCTTCTACTTGCACTTAAAGCTAATTATTACGGTATCGTATACACACATTTCATATGCTATTGCATACCCAATTTCTGTACTAACAGTTTCGCAAACTGTATTCAAGAAAGAGCATCAATGAGTGGATCCTCTGCAACGTTTCTATCGGTATCCCTTTGAATCTCAATTTTACGGAGATCAACTATTTCCTGAAATGAGCGATACCTACCTTAGAACTTTGTTTGGATAGATGATCGGACCATGTTCATAAATGAACGTATTTATCCAAATAAAAACTCGGGATGTATCCTCTGCTGATTCAAAATCAGCATCCAGCGCCTTAACTATCTCAGTATCCCGCTTGGAACTCTTCCAACACACTGTTCCTCATAAGAGGGTAAATTAAGGACTCATGATATATGCTTTGTCACCCTTGTCACCACGAAAGCTGGAATCGGTAATCGCATCCCGAAGGAGTCTACCATTACCATACACCAAGAATATCTCATATGTTCTTCACTCCTTCCTATATTTCTCTAGGATTAGAATAATATCTGCTTACTACACCAAGTGTAAAAGCAATATCTTGTCTGGTATATAACATCGCATGATTGACCTCACAGCCGAAGTATGTCGAATTCCATTTATGCAAGTCCCTCTCTTCATCAATCCCGAAAGACATCTGTAGAGAGAGTGACCCGATTACCTATGGGTACATTACCTCACTAGGAGTCTTCTATTCTAAACCATTTTAGAATGGTGTTAAGATACCTGAATTAGGACAATCCCAAAATCCATAATAGATCTAAATCTATAGACCCAGTCACGAGAATCAATGATATATATTTAATCCATAAAAGAGAAACAATGAAAACTAATGTTTGAATCGTAGGATAAGAACATCACTTCCTATCAATAGTATGTCATCCACATCTATATGAGGAACCTGACAATACTCCCTACATTCTTTTTACAAATACCTGGTTCATCTCTAATTTTGATGAAGTCAAACACTTCGACCACAACATTAAAAAAGATGATCCATCTCCGTTATGCCTGCTGTAGTCTACAAACAGACTTAAGCAACTTGCACACTATCCACCAGCTCCCACTGACTAAGACAATCCTCTGGTAGAGTCATATATTCGTACACTTATAAATCCAATTTAGAACGACGTTATAGTCATCTTCATACCAGATATCAAAGTCATGAAAGCAACAGTGATAAGTTATATCCGTATGGACTTCAGCACAGACAATGAAGTAACAGTATCATCATAATTCACATCGGGTAATTGATGAATACATGTTAACTGCAAGTTTGGCCTTATTAGGTTAATACCTTTCTATTTGCACTGATCTCGAATGGTCTGCTTGCTCCTTATGGGTTCCCTTTTCAGGAGCACACAACAAAGTCTATAATTTGTTGTAGTGCATAGAATGCAACTTGGATAATCTTAGCAGCCTGCCATTAGTCGGAAATCACCATTTTCTATGGCTTGCTGATAACTAATAGGGTCATCATCATATGACGCAAGCCTCCTTGTTACAATCTACGAGAAATAGAAGTATCTCTCGGGTAGCTGAGATTACCTACTAAATTTATGGAGTAGCTATAGTCTATCAGGGTCAATTGGATCATCAGGTTCTACTAAACTTTCAATAATTGTTTGTGGTTCTGGAATCACTTCCAGTTCTACCATATTTCCACTAATTTATTTCGCAAGAAATTTCTTTACCAAGGAGGCGGCGAGTCAAGAACAAAGAACTTTTGAACTTGAAAATGGTAGAAGCTATCCTTCACGAAATCTTGAGATAACCCACAGACTGCTATTACTAAAACGTGCATCGAGTCTATCCGGATTATGGTTTTAAACACAAACCGGATAACCCCATATCATAACAACTTTAAGATGAACACCAATTTATATCATATATTGAAAAGAGGCACTTGTTTAGGAAGAACCAGTATCAAGATATGCATCTATCTCTAGTGCATCCCCAAAATTGAAGAATGCAACTCAACATTACTTATTATGGAGCGCACCCGTGGATGAGCTATCTGAAAGAGAATCACATTCTCATACGGAAGACCTAGTACCAATCCCATGTCTGTATAGACATTAGACAACACACATCAATATGTATAAGTTCTTGAGTTCACTAACTCAATTTCCGTGCACTGTTAATTGAATACATTCTTTTGGTTAATAGAAACCAAAAGTTTGCCGTTTAGGCAAAACCTAATGATTTTCCTCAATAGCAACAATTGCTTCGAAAACCGACATTAAGGATAAAATCATCCATTCTTAATTCTTTCCTATTTCTCAGCATTTGTAACACCCTGCAGATGTGGGATTCTAATCTGGTATCTATATATCCAAGAGTTAGAGTTTATTGAGAACCAGTTTTCCAAAACACAGACGTACGGAAAATCCGAAATATCAAAATGTTTCAGCGGGGTTAATTGGGTATTCATAGTATTGCCTTTTTCATTGCCCAGACTTATGAAAATAGTCGCAATTTCCTTTTCTCATACTTCAACCCCTTTTGATGTCTCTTCATCTTACATTTCTGTATACCGAACTTATGGTAGTTGGTTTTCTTCTTTCCATTCCTTCAGCACCAGCTTCAGGATTGGAAGTAGACTATCCAATAAGCATAACTTATATACACTCCTTATATGTGAGGAGATCTCGAACTTGAGATAAGGTGGGAGGGATAGGCAAACGAACTATTCATCTAATCCAGAACCAGTGGACATCCTCGGATGTAAACAATTTCATCGAGTTCGTATCTAACCATACGATGGCCTTCCAAACAATATGGATCTCTGTACCGAATACAGAGGGTCCTAGAATTAACAGAAGGGACATAAGATAGGTAAGGACATATGCAACTATATCATGGATTAGGGCAAGCCAGACATTCTAAAGCTATCGATTGTAAAAAGGTTGGTCAATATGGTTAAAAAGTCTCGGTTTTAAGGTCAGTCCAGGGTCGCTGCCAGAGAGAGAAAAGAAACACTTAGCGTACACACTAACCTAAATTAGATTGGTATATTTATCTAATCAGGCTGGCTCTCACTGTTCTGTCAAATACTCCTTCAAACTCTAAAAGGAGAACCAGCCGGGATTTCTTATAGAAAATCTCCATGGAGTAACTATTACTCACAGTAGGAATCGGGACCCAATCTATCATGGCGTGGTAACCTTGACTAAAGATCAACAAATTACCCCACTCCATAGAAGGTATACAATCCCATTGCAAGTTTCAATACTTGAAACTCCCGATGTCGTGTTTGCCCCTAGGACTCTATGACCTTAACTAAAGATCAACAAATCAAAGAGTCTTATTCAAGTTCAGCCCGTTATTTCGTGATTAATTTAGAACCACCCGCATGACGCTTGACTAAAGATCAACAAAATCGTACGAATGTCCTAGCTAATTGTATCACATGCAAGCATGAAGACATCACTTAGCTACCGTACACTACGCCATGACGAAAGATCAACAAACGTAGTACGGATACTAAGTACTCTACTTTCTGAAATGGTAGAGGGCTATGGCTAGTTTTGAAGAAAACTATCAACCTAATAAACTTGATCTCATCATAAGAACCGAGTGTTTTTTTTGAAAGTTTATAATCGCGTAGACTTTTGCTCATGAGTGAACTCCCCATGAACGGATCTAGACTCTTTCCTCATCAAATGAAGTGCAGGATATTCTTAATCGAATATCACAACGCAAAGAAAAAGAATATGGCTACAAAAACAATTTTAGTGACACAAATTTTTACCCAAGAGCGAACTCCCAGTGACGAGATCATGGCTCTTTCCTCATCGAATGAGGTGCAGGACACTCCTAACCGAATGCCACGATGCAAAGCAAAAAAAATCGACTAAAATTTCCCTTTTAGAAAAATTGGTTCCTACAATGTATATGTTTATTTTACTTTGTATTCAATCCAATTAATACAATCCCATCAGTTAGATAATCACATTATCCGGCATTTTCCTTCTCATACAACTATTACAGAAAATAGTATGAAAAGAAAAAATAAAATGCATATATACACCATCAGCATTTGCCACGGGGCCCCGTCATGCACCGTTAGGTTATTTAACTAATGGCAGAGTGGAGGCAGGACTAACGTGGATGCAAAACGTATATAGAATATATATATATATATATATATATATATATATATATATTATCACATATATAAATATACCATCATACGCAAATAATCACATTACAACATATGGTAAAAACAAAACCATAGAGTTGGAATGGTCAAATCACCTAGGAATCTCGCGTATCGTTCGAACCACAAACGAAGCGCGGCATTTCCCGGTCGCGTGAATAGCCCGTCCGTAACCAAAAGCAAACCCCTACGAATGCGGCAAGTCATCCGTTAATCCGAGAAATGAGGCAACCTAGTATCATCACAATGATAGGGCCACCAATCACTTTCTCGAATCCAATGATTTGTGCACTCCTCCGCGGGTCTATCCTAACCCCTACAAGTGTGGCAAGCAATCCGCCAGTCCAAGAATCGAGTGACCCGGTCTCAACTCTTTAAGATGACCACCCACTGCAATCTAGAACCCGGCTACTAGTGTGCTTCATCGTAGGGTAATCCTATAACCTGTAATAATACATCGGTGACTTCGATCACAACATGGTCGAGTCCCGATAAATAATAATACAAAAAAGCGGTAGCGATAGCCACATGTCGACCGCTCGTCTCGAATAAAAGAATATGCATTTTTTTACAACATGAATGAAATTAAATACATTACATTACACAATTTCGCACGGTATTATTCATTTTGAGACAATCCAATCCACACCAAAAAAACTTTAACATAGAACATATCAAATTCACATGTGCAACCCCGTCGAATTGATCACATCAATTCGGTGACGTTAACTAACGGGTAAACCTGAGCAAACCGAAGATGAAGATAAAGAATCTCTGTCCTGTTTTCGATTGTCCTCTCCCAGGTGGTACACCGCATATCACATATTCCATCGCATTAACAAGGTTAAACGCTTTAACCGCGTCAATACAGAACCCATAGCCAACAAATTCCAAAACCCATGAAGCCGAAATCAAATTTCCAAAATCTGAAATTTAAGATCAACCCCAGCCCCAAAACACCACCATTTCTTACATGAATCGAAACCCAAATGACCCAAAAACCGCCCGAGACACCAGGGGAACCTCAGGCATGACTTATGAGTCCCCCGGGGGCATTGGGTTGGGGCTCCAACCCATGGCCATGAAATTGTGGCCTTGATTTGGCTGCTGGGATAGCAAGCGCGAAGCTGCGCGCTTGCTGTCCTAGCGCCACACTCGAGACCATTTCATGATGGTCACGGGTGTGGGATCTCACCCAAGCCCCCGAGGACAACCCTGGGGTCACTCTCGTGCCACCACGGGGCTCTCGGTCCGAACCGAGAGCTCCGGAACGCGAGTTATATGCAAAAATAGTTACTGGTTTAGGACAGTTTTAAAAAACAGTGAACACTTCGTTTTGAAAAATGGTTATAGGAATCAATTAGCCATGGAAAAGAATGTTAAAAGTCTATGGACGGCTTTGATACCACTGTAGCATTGCCGTGCTCGCTGGATGGGTGTATAAAACTTTGCGGAAGTGTCAAAACGATATTGAAAAAACCGAGCGAAGAAGACCACCTAACCTAGAATCTACCATAGAGTATAACTTGTAAGCAAAAGAATAAAATAAGGAGAAGATATAACCTTTAAAGCGACTTCATTTTCTCCAATGGTTGAACTCCGGACTCCAGCTAAGCTCCGAGTGCTCTAGATCGCGCTTGATCTCTGATCGGCTCCGTCGAAGATGATCCATGCGAAGGCTGCCGGCTTTAGCTTCATCTTCAATCAAATTGAAGAAACTCTCACAACCATTTACTAAATGTGAAGATGAAAAACATGTCGGAAATGATATGAACTCTAAATCTTTCTCCTCTCTTTGTTTGCTCTCTGCTTCTTTTCTCATTACTTTTTGCCTTGGATGAGAGAGAAAATGTATAGTTAGAATGAATAGAATACTCTCATTTTCTCATAAAACCATCCAATTTTTTTCATCCACTTGTCATTTTGAGATGAAATAGATAGCCACCTTGCATCCACCTCATCACTTTACATGCAAAAAGAAATATAAAAGAGAAAAAGATATTTAAATATATGTAAATTATATATAATTATATAAAAGCTCATGGCATGTAACCATGCATGCACATAACATAAAAGAGAGAGAAAATGAGAATAACAAAATAATACTAGTTTATATATGCACTATTATATATAAATAGCATCATTAAATCAACACTTGATTTAATGACATGGTTCAATCCTAAATCGGCTAGTATTATGATCTGTTCGATTAATGCATGTAGTATCACATACACATGTTTAATTAGACTCTGCACGCATCGCCGTACGTGCACTAAATCATTTTGCCGGAATGGAAAAATGCTCTGTGTGGGACTCTAAAGACTCGACAATACGCTGAAAATAGGTCAGGATCATATTCGATTGATCTGAAACACTTTCAGATCAATTCCCCACCAGGTTAACCTACAAGCACGTTAGTGGTACTGGCTGTACATAATGGCTACCCAAGTATTAAACGAAAAGCCGGTCAACAAGCAAGCTTGTCCGTACCCTGCTAGAGCCTATCAGTGACATTCACCGTACAGTCGGGTCTCTTCTTCTAAGACTGTTGTCTGGGAGATGGAAACCGTCAGACTCCCACTAACCCGACAAGTCATGCCGATGTTAAGCTTATGTCCATCCAAAAAACTACTGATAACACTTATCAGTAAATCTCATTTTCCTTGGCCAAAAACTTATAGTCATAGCCAGTTGTGCACAATGTGACATCAAATCCCTATACTGAGAGTAACGAATTCTCTCGATCGCTCACTTCCTCTATGTGCTTCGGGACTGTACACAACTAAAACCTGTTTGCATGACTCTTTAAAGCCGTGGTAGGGTAGTAATCTAAGTACAGTGGGAACACACACAAGACACTATGGTGATCTTGGGTCTAGGGACTACCCTGTACTCATGTCACCAGAGAACTGCTATCTGACGATTAGTATTATACCATCTAGGAGTTCTCAGTGAGTCCGTCCGATGTAACTCATCCAATGAGCACCTATATACAATCATCGGTTTCAAACACTAATGGATATGGGATCAACTATCACCCCGTAAAGGGTCATGAAACGTATACACTAGTCTAAACTGGAGTATCGATACCCAGTCTCGATATTCTTATGACTATGGACTTTTAAGGATGTGCTTATAGACTACCCAGGCCCCACTAATGTGATCCCTATTATAATCCTGATAGTTAAGAAAAGATCCTATTGGCTTTATCATCATGTAGTAGTGATACATTACGACAAGTAAAATGTATACCTATGAATGATAAATACAAACCAGATAGCGTACTATCATCTCGAGCAAGACTGTTCTTGGTATATGCCCTTCTCGAATTTAGTAATTGCATTCGTGCAACTATGATAATTGCCTTAATGGCACCTATATTCAACAATATGTCACAAATATTCAAGAGATGGCGTGAAAAATTGGAAAAAATCCAAACAGTCTGATAAATTTATAGTGGATTGAGAACGTTTTATCGCTCTTCCCTCTACATCCTTAGAGACCGGTTTGTTTTTCTCTTATTGTATTGGGATACACCCGAGGCAAAGTTAATTAAAAAGATACTTACTTGATTTGAATACTGAATTTAGATTAATTTACAACGAGATATGTTATCTTCTGAATATGTAGACAGAATCAGAAAAGAATAAGCAAAACCGAGGGAAGGCTACGGATGACTATTATGGTGGATCGGTTCCAGCTGATCAGTATAGATCTATTTTGGTGAGTTTATCTTTAATTAAATATATGTTCGATTTTTAATTTTATCGTTATATATCTTCAATTATAGTTAAATCAAATATCCGATATAGGAGAAGGCTGGGAAAAAGCCGGGCCTTCCTGAGACTTGGAAGGCATTGCACATTAGAGAGGGCATGCGTGAAGAAAGGATAAATATAGCCACTCAACATGTGGTAAGATTGCATTTATAAATTTTTTAAAGTAAATTAAATACGCTTGTTAACTTCACAATGAAAATTAATTATTGTTTCATTTATCGAAAGAGGATTTTCAGGAGGCGGAGAGAAGGTATCGGGAATCAAATCCCGAATTACCGAATGACGATCCTCTTCCTATGGAGGTTGTGGTATCTATTATAGAGCAATTTTTCACTCGAGAGAGAGGATACAGCCGTATTCCCCTTTATTTTGGTCTTGTTTGTGTTTCACGGTCGAGTTCCAGAAGAACTTTAAGCACGTCAACCGCTCACTCCAACCAACAAACGACTGAGACACGGTGGATCAAAAAGCTAGAGGAGAAACTTAGGAGGAGAGACGTAGCAGATAAGAAGGAGGAAGATGAAGCGGGATGGAGAGCTCAAATGGAAGCGCGGTGGGATCAATTCTCACCACAATACGGTCCGCCTTCACAACTGTGGTTAGCACAGGGTCCATGACTGTCGCAGCCGGCATATTACTCTCCTCCAACGCAGTGACCATATTAATCACCCCCATCATAGGGACCGTCGTACCACCCTCAACCTCCACCTTCGCAATACGGAGGGTACTATCTTCGGCCTCGGCCTCCGCCATAAAATCCTTATTGCCATCATCCTCCACTACAGAAACCGTATAACCCTCATTATACCTCACAAGGAGGGTTATTATATTCATTTTTTTCACAACAAGACTTCGACGATGTGAATAGATACTATTCAAGGCGAGGTTCTGATGGCGAAGGCAGCGATGGGAGTTAGTGAGATAGTATATACATGTGTTAGTGTAAATAGCGCGTTGTTTAATTTCGAAAATTATGATTTAAGTTCATGTGTTTATTTATTTGTTTGGATTTGCAAGGTTCCGACGTTCGATGACATCAAATCTCAATTTTGCTCCAGTTAACTTCGCAAAAGTATCTTTAAAGTCACCAACGGCACTCACCGAGACATACTTTCACCTCAATTCCAGTTTGGGAAATGACAGCAGATGTAGCGCTGGCCAGTAATAAGACATGAAACGTCATGACTGGGAGTGAAGTGAACTGGCAGATACTCTTCACTTTCACAGTAAAACTCTGAATTACAGTTTCTGCATAAGTTTTTGGGCCATTTCAGTAATTTCAACTTGAATTTACTGAAATGGACCAAAAGCTTATGCAGACCCTGTAATTCAAAGTTTTTCTATGAGAGCGAAGAGTATTTGTCTGTTCACTTAACTTGTTGGTTATAATGTCCTCAAGGAAATTATTGTATTCACAGGCAGACGATTATAATGATTGAGGGAGGACCTATGCGGGTAGAACAGTCTTACTCGAGATGATAGTATACAATCTGATTTATTTCTATCATCATGCACATGTATTATGTGGTATTACAGATTAATATTAAATGTTGATAGAGTGCCCTTAGAATTTCTGCTTGACTACCAGGGTTATTGTGGAGATCACACCTGTGAGAACTGGGTAGTCTATAAGAAAATCTTTAAATGTCCCTAATCGTGGGAATATCGAGACTGGCCAACGATATTCCAGAGTAGACTAGTATATATGTTTCTTGACCCCAAAGAGAGACGATGGCCGGTCTCACAGTCATTGGTATTAGTTAGTCACTAAAAATAGTATACATGTGCTCATTGGGTTATGAGTTACACTGGACGGACTCGTCGGGAACATGCTAAATGTTATTATACCTATTGTCAGATAGCAGTTCTCTGGTGACATGAGTGCAGCATAGTCTGTCAACATAAGATTGTCATTTGTCTCGTGTGAGTTCCCACTGTGCTTTGATTATTACCCTACCACGACTCTACTGAGTCGTGCAAATAGGTTTTAGTTGGGTACAATCCCGAGCCACATGGATGCAGTAAGCGGATCGTTAAGGACTCGTCTCTCCCAGTATTGGGGGTGGATGTCGCGCTTTGGATGGGTGGCCATCACCAGAAATCTTTGGCCAAGGTGGATAAGAATTACTGATTTAGATCAACAGTTTCTCAGTGAGTGATGGGCTTTACATCGACATGACTTATCGCGTTACTATAAGTCTGATTTTATCCACTCCCTAGACTCGATATGCGATACTCTTAAATGAACAGATCAGACTGTACAGAGACTGTCACTTTCAGGCTCGGCAGGGATACAGACAAGTTTTCTTGTTGGCCTTCCTTTCGTTCAATACCAGGATAGTCGTTACATACAGCTAGTGTCATTGACGTGCTTGTGGTTAAACACATTGCCAGCGTATTGTCGAGTCTTTAGAGTCCCACACAGAGGGTTTCCCAGCTCGGTCTTGGTTCGATTAAAACACGTTTTTTTGTACACATACTTTTAATCGGACAGTTTTGTTAATACTAGCCAGTTTGAAAGATAGACAGGTTATCACATTTTGGATTAAATGTGAACTAGTATTATATATCTCTTTTTAGTATCTATCATTTCGGTATTCGTATTTTGATAAAATACGGTATTTATACAAATACAGGTATTTTTATAAATACGTGTATTTATGTCTTGATATTAATACGGGTATCTGTATCATTAGTATAAATATGGGTATTCGTATTTTATACGAATACGGGTGTATGTATCTGTTGCATATACTTGTATTAGTGTATTTGTATATATTTAAATATATACATATACATATGTATATGTGTACAATGAGGTGACATTCTCAACGCTTCTCTTTTCTTCAAGTTTCTCTTAGAATATGGTGGGTTTGTGACTCACCATGGTGAGCCACAATCTACTTATATTCTAAAGAGAAAAAAGAAAGAAAAGAATGAGTGGGAGAATAATGATTCTTGGATGAGCCATGCTTGATCAAACTTACACCCAAGCTTCTTCTTCCTCTCTTGGTATTTTTTCTTAGTTGAGAATGAAGAATGAAAATGTGCGATCAATCAGAAATTAGCCACTAGATCAATCTAGTGATCAATTCCTAGCGAGCTTTGATCACTAGTTGCTTCACTTGTGAAGCTAGAGCCTTAACTAGATTTCTTTCGAGGTGGATCATTTTCGGTAAGGAAGACCGACTCCCAAGCTCAATCCTGAAGACCTAAGGAGCTAAGGAAGTGGAAAGAAGACGAAGGACACGACTACAAAGGTTGTAATCACAAACCTAATAGTTAAAACTCCTTTATATGTTTTTAGTTTAGTGTTTGGATTCGATTCTAGGTTGTAGTAGTTCATGCTCAAGTTTCAAAATTTTTTGTTTTGTATTCCGCATAGCCACTAGTTTGCGGCACAAGCACGAGCGTCTATCTATATGGTATCAGAGCCACCCAAATACTAGAATTAGTTTAGACGATATTTAAAGTTTCGAACCAACAAATTTATGTATTTTCAAAAACCAAAGTTTCATGTTTCTGTCAAAATATTTTGTGTATTGCAGAAAGATGATAAAACCATGGATATGACATTGTGCAAATACGAGCCTAACTAGAGAAATTTGAACCGTCAAAATTTTCTCAAAAACTGCCTTTTGCGGCCGTACTAGCTCCAAATTAGCTCGTCTTCGTACAGTGTCTTGGGTATTGAAAATGGGGATTTTTGGTAAACTTCCTTTTTGCCCAGATTTCACTTGGTTTTATCTTTGCATTCGGGCAACATAGAATGTTTTAAACTCAAAACTTTTGTATCGTTTATCTCTTTGTGTTTGTGAACGTCGTCTAATAGCTATAGGTCGATTAGACGGGGTTGCAAATATTTGTTTGTTCTGTGATGCTTATCTGGATTGGAATAATTGTTGTAGTCGCTGTGAATAGCCGAGGGTTTTTGTGAGATGAGATTTTTATATTTACATTTGTATATACATATTACGGGACGAGCGTCCCGCTTGTGGACTGCCATCACTGCTTGATATATATTCTTTTGAGGGGCATTTTCGGGTTGAGGTTGTGTCGTCTATATATTATATTTGACTCATCTCTTGTACCTAGGATAGACCCAGAAGGAGGGCTCAAGTAGCCGGGTTCTGGGAAGCAACGAGTGGCCATCTCATGAAGTTGTGAACGGGTCATCCCATTCTAGAATTAGTGGGACTACTTGCCACACTCGTAGGGATCTACGGACTAGGGTTTGGGTCACACGACCGTGAAATTCGTGTTTCATCCATGACTTAAATGAAACGCAGAATTCCTAATATACCTTCTATTTCATACTGTTTGCTTCTGCTGTGATTCTGTGTTTACAATATGATATCATGCCCGAGACGAATGGTGTTGTTTGTGTGTGTGTGTATAATTGACGCTATATATATGTTTTGCATCCATGCTAGTCCTGTCTCCGCCCTGCTGTAAGTTAAGTAACCTTACGGTGAATACCCGGGACTCTGTGGCAAATGAGGATGGCATATATGTGCGTGCCTATTTTCGTTTCTTTTGGTGTAATATAATTAATTGATAGGATTGCATTATGGTTTTAATGCAAGGAAAAAAAATCTAGATTGATGTTGTCGGAACCAATTTTTAAAACTACTCGGTTTTCTTCAAAATCATAGTTATATTCTTTTGTTTTGCATAAAGGTATCCGGTTAGGAATATCCAGCATTTCATTCTATAAGGAAAGAGCCTTAATCCCTTCACGGAGAGTTCACTCTTAAGCAAAAGTTTATGTTACTAGTTTTAAAAGCGGTGCCTAAACCACTCTTTTTGCAAAACCACTCGAGTTCCTTCAACGATATCAAGTTCATTACGTTAAAGATTTTTCGGTAAAAACCAGCCGTAGCCCTCCATCATTTCAGACGGGTAGCGCCTAGTATTCATGCTATGTATTTCGGCCTTTGTCAAGGCATAGTGAATGGTAATTATGTGTTACTTTTCTTCCTTATAGAGATTCATTAATTTAAGACAGTCGTACAACTAGTTTGGCCTTCGTAAAAAGTTAGTATAGGTGGGTCTAGATTAATCAGGACAATGACGAGGTGAACTTGACTTACGACTTATGATATTTTGGCCTTCGTTAAGGTAATAAGACGCTAGGGGTAAAAATCCACATCGGGAGTTTCAAACATAAAATAAACTTGCCAGGCATGCGCATAGCTTCTGGAGTGTGGTGACTTAAGTGGATTCCATCAAGTTATCACACGGTGATAGTTGAGTCCTGATTCTGCCCGTGAGTAGGTATTACTCTTCGGGAGATTTTTACTTCCCAATTAGCTAAACTGTTAGGTGTCTAGAAAGTGTTAAGGAGGTTACGTCTATGCGGAAACGAGGTTATTTATTTATGTCCATGTGAAAGCACTAGGAGCTTCCCTCTGAGTACCAACACTGTCCTGGCAGAACGGTTAGCGAACTTGTAAGGTGTATATGATTCTGACTAGTTCTTCTTTTAGGCTTTGAAGGAGAATTCAAGGATACCGTGGGAGCGATCCTAATTAGATAAAGTGATTAATCAATCTGATCTAGGTTAGAGTGCATGCCGAGGGTTTCTTTTCTCTCTCTTTGGCAGAGACCATGACCCGCCTTAAATTAAAACTCGTAAACCAAGTCGACTGGACCTTTTTACAAATCTGGATTTGCTTTGTCATTCACGAAAAAGTCAAATATATCCATGTCACTCCTGCTTTACCCTTTGCTTTCTGCAGAAAATTCCGTATCACTACGAAGATCCACATAGAATGGATATAACCATCACATATAGTTACATACGAACTCGTAGAAATTTATTCAGTTCAAGGATGGATTTTGGTTCTAGGTAAATTGAAAAGGATTATTCGATTGTCTTTTCTATTTACCTTCTCTCAGGTTGCGAGGGCTCCTATTGTTAGGAGAGTACACTTATTACGCTTATTGGATAGTCTTTTTCCAAATCTTAGACAGAAGAAAACCATTTAGTCTAAGTATGGTGTATAGAAGGTAAGAAATAAAGACATATAAAGGGATTAGAGTAAGAGTAATGAAAATTGTAACTAATGTCGTGAATCTGGTATTGGAAGAGACATTACTAGGAATACCCGGCCTCCTCTTGAAACATTTTCATGTTTTGGTTATACTGTGCGATGTTAATTAGAAATTTTCCTAATTAGATTCTTACTCCAGGGTATATATTTACCGGACTTAATTCTCACTTCTGTATAGCGTTACAGATGCTGAGTGGGAGTAAACTATTAGGAATTGGATAATTAGATCCTCCAAAATCAAAATTCTTTGTAATTAGTGATTTTGAGGAAATCACCTGGGTTTTGCCTAACGACAAATATTTGGTTTTGAATATTCATTGTTATGCATCAATTTGAAACTGATATAGCTATACATTTATATTATAAAGTGAGATATAACATTTTGAAATTATGTTTATAACATTTACATTTATCAGTTGATGATTAGGTAAGGTGCATTCAATAACGGTGTAATTCTTGTTAACCATAATACAGTTTTCAACCTATGACACACATGGACCGAGTTATTAAACTCAGAGGACTTATACAATGTATTTTTTGTTGTCCAATGTCCATTAGGACAAGGGGTTGGTACTCGTACTATATTTCGTTTACTTATGACTTCTTTGGTTTTAGACACGCATTTCATTGAAATACAATGTCCAAATTTTGAGAAGTTATAAGTATAAGAATAAAGTAGAGAACCACACATTGGAAGTATCAGTATATTTCGAGGTGATCGAAAATGTAGATACTTATGCAAGGTATTCCTTCATGTAACGTTTTAGAAATCGTTATGCGAATTTGTCCGTTTTAGGGTAACTTGTCGGTATTTTCCGTTTTAACCCGACTGTGATCGAACGACCATTTAGACTTGCCAGCACCTAGTTTAGCTAAAATAAAGCTAGTGCGCAAGCTTTGGGAGTTTTTGGGACGTTTTGGTTCAATATGAATTTTTTCCCAATTTTAATATTATTTTAATGCGGTGTTCAAATTTTGGGAAAATTTCACCAGCGATCTTTTCTTTAAATTAATTTGAGTTAACCTTAAGCTTCTCACTTTACCTAGAATTATTGTGTGGACTAGAATTTAAGTTAAGTTTTAAAAGAAAAAGAAATGTATATGTGTTAGATGCATGCATATGCATTAATGAGTGTTTGAATGCATTTAATGGCATTTTTTGATGGGAAATTGCTAGGAAACCTTCTTTAAACCTCCACCTCACTCCTTGGCCTAAATCCCTTCCTCATCATCTGCTCTTGCTCATTTCCCTTCTCATTTTATATCATTTCTAACTCACAAATTCTCCAAAGTTCCAAACTTATCACAAAAATACCCAAAAGTTCTTGATTTTTAGCTCTTGGATCAAATGGAGCTAGGGAAAGAAGGAGCTTGTGAGCAAAGTTGTTAGGTATAAACCCTTTACTGTTAAATTAGAGTTTTCTTGTTGTTTTTCTCGTTGGTTGATGCGTAGAACGCTTTCTTTATCTATTGAGGCGATTTCGGGGTTTTTAGTGTCTTTTTAGAGTTTTTAATATCTGCTGTGTTCTGGGAATTTTAGCAAGTGAACAAACAAATTTAGAGAGATGTACTAGTGGACCTGAGACACCACCTGAGAGATGGAGGCCACCCCACCGGTCGGGGCCGGCGACCCTTAAGAAGAGGTCCGGTGACGCCGGCTAGGTAGAGGAGGGTTAGGGTGGGGCTTCTGTGGGTTGTTGTCTGCTATTGTCTTGGGGTGTTTGGTACTGTTTATTTACTTAGTAAATTCAGTATGCAAAATCTGGGATCGATTACCTATAATCTAGTGTTTTGAGTTCGCGTGATACGTGTTGCGACACGAGTCGTGGTTTGTGCTGCTGTTTTCTCAGTTTAGTTTTGAGGTATCGTTGCACGTGTTAGCTACTAGACGTGCACTCGCGAGTTGGTTTAGTGTGTTAGTGCGTTTTTGAATACGTAGTTTTGAGTTATTTTGATCGATTCTGAGATATTCGCATTATTTCTTGTGTTTGTGAAAATATAGCGTCGCAAGCGGGGACTTCGGACGCTGTGAACAAGGGGAAGCGGGTGGTCGGATTTTCATAGCTAGAGACCGTTGGTGAGTAGATTTACATCTACGGGGAAATCTCCCGTATGGCGCTGGATATGATATGATATTAGCCGTATGTTTATTTGCTCATATAGAAATATTGCATGATTCACATTGCATATAGTTACTTGTTGTGTCTGATACGATATCTTGTGTGCACTGCACTATTATTGACAGTCCATGTTGCACGAGCACCAATGATATGTTACACACATACTGTCGGTAATTGCCATGATATACACAACACAAATATTCATTGATATACCTTGCTTGTGGCTGGCGACATAAAGATAGTTGTTCTTGTGCGATAGCGCATATGACATATAGCATACCTGAGTACCTACATGCATATACATATGCCATACCATACTTACATACTCGCACATATACTTTTCTTTTGTTACGTGATTGGCTCTATTACATATATATTGGTGGTATGGGACGCTGTACATATATGTATTCTAGATTTGGATTTTTGGGAACCAAGAGATATATGGATTTTGGCAGATCGATACGTTGAACACAAGTGTCGAGATGGGATACTTGGGTTTCGAGGAACGTATGGATATCAGAAAGACCGATACGTAGAGCACAAGTGTCGAGATGGGATACTTGGGTTTCGAGGAATGTATGGATACGAGTATTTACATGTCGATGTTAGGCACTGGTTTTCATGATGTTTTGGAGTGTCGAGGTTTGACACTCAGGTTCCATGAGACGTACAGGATATGAGGGCCAATCTGAGTATTTTGGATTTGGGGTGTTGTTGAGTTACACCGTGTTTTTCCATGGTTATAATTTGTGCATGAGATTATTTACTATCCCGCACCCAGTATTCAGTTGATATGCATATGATTCAGGTAGATATAGTACCCTAGTGGTATACTTTGATCATCATAGCTGCATATTTATATTGTCATACGCATGCTACCAGCTTACATGTTATTGATCATTACTATTAGTGCATACTTGCGATTTCAGTATGATGTTAATTACTATTCACGAGTTGGCAACTCACTCCCGTTGTGCCGCAGTGTTTTGCAGGACTTTCCCTCAGAGTTGTTGCGGCAGGGCATCTTATCATCATTACTTTTGCGGATACCGCTACTTTAGGCAGTGAGGCCTTTGCTTTTAGGTGGGTTTGCGGTGATCTGTTTGTACATTGTATATCTTTTGTTGGATCTAGTGTTCTCCATCTACCACTGTTGTATATGACTTAGAAACGACTTGTGAGGATTCAGTGTTGTATTATATTGGTGATTTTGGTGCCGTGCTCGTGGGCGCCGGTTTTGTTGGAAAATTTACTTCTTATTTCATAGTCGTTTCTTTGTTATTTCTTCTCTTTGGCGTCATTTACTTGTTGTGGTGATTGTCTCCGCCGGTGGGCGTGATTTTTGCTCCCGTTGGGATGCTTTTATTTTATCTGTGTTGTACCGTTTTCGGGGCTAGTTTTTACAAAGGAGGTGCTGCCGAAATTTTCAAGAAAGAAAACCAGAGTTAGAGATTTACTTGTGAATTCTAAATGTTTTAAACTATGTTTTCTCCGTTGACTCAGTTTTGAGTGGTTTAGATTTCTGTGTTTTCGGCTTACTTAAGTTGCGTACGCCTGTAGACGTTACGTAGTTTAAGTGCCGGTTACGGGCCGAATTTTGGGTCATGACAAAGTTGGTATCAGAGCGTTAAGTTTTACCTTTCGGAGTGTAGGATGACCTTGGTATGATGGAGTAGGTAGCTAAGCAGAGTGACGTAGCGTGTGTATGTTCCGCGGCATACTGACGACATGGTACTCCGCCTAAGTGACCTTAGGACTTATTGATTGATTTTCCTTCCGTGATTGATATACATCTTGTGATTCGATTTCCGTTTCCTTATCGAATCTTGTTTCAATTTCCAGCCTATATGCCGCCGAAGACCATGAGGGCACAGAGAGCGGCCGTGAGGGCCGAGGTCAGAGTTGACTCGTCTGAGGCGAGGACTGACCAGGACGGTACGCCTGTTGTACTGGAACACATTGCTATGATTGGAGCTGGTATGCAGGATCTGCGCCAGATTGTAGGGACTTTGGTAGAGACCATCCGAGCGCAGGGGCAGGCAGGTGTTCCACCCGCTGCGGGGACCACGATGGTACCTACAGTTCCGGTAGTCGTAGTTACAGTTCCGGAGGTTATTGCTGTGTCGCTGACAGATTTCATGAGGCTGAGACCTCCGGTGTTCACTGGCACAGATGTTACTAATGATCCGCAGTCGTTCATTGACCGGATGGCCAGGATTTGTCGCTCACTCCTATGTTCCGATGAGAGATGGGTGGAGTTTTCCAGTTTCCGGCTGGAGGGTATAGCCCAGAAGTGGTGTGAGTCATTGGAGAGGGGCAGAGCCACTGGTCTTGCTCCTATGACCTGGGCTGAGTTTGTGACGTCGTTTCTTGCTCGTTTTCTTCCACCGAGCGTCAGGGATGCGCGAGCGCGTAGATTTGAGTCGTTACGTCAGATGCCGGGGATGACGGTGTCGGAGTATGATGTTTTGTTTACTGAGCTGTCAGTGTATGCTCCGTATTTGGTGGCGACTGAGGAGATGAGGGTGAAGAGGTTTGTTCGAGGCCTGCTTACCCAGTTGTTCCTAGCCATCAGCATTCAGCATTACGACACGTATGCGGCAGCTGTTGATGCAGCTCTATTGGTGGAGGAGCATCTAGCTGAGTCATCGGTTGCTCCGGAATCGAAGAGGGTTCGTATTGGTGATCCGGCAGCGAGGCGGACGTTTAGACTTCGTGAAAGTTTCCGTTCTGATAGTGGACGTTCGGGACGAGGTCGGCTTTTTAGTTCTTACCCTCAGGAGGGCCGGCAGTATGTTTCTGGATGTTACCGGTGCGGGAGTTTGGGTCATCGGGTTCGAGATTGTGCGGAGCCACGGGTGAGCGAGGCAGCTGTACCGCAGGTTACCTTACCACCTTCTCCACCTCAGAGGGCGTCACCCCTTATGCCGGTTGTTGTTCCCCGTCAGACTCTTGTGCAGAGAGGTCGGGGTCGTGGTGGTTTTGTACCGAGAGGGCGGGGTGGTAGAGGCGGAGGTCATCCAGTTGCCGGTAGAGGGCAGGCTCGGGTGTTTGCCTTGACTCACCAGGACGCTCAGGCGTCCAATGCCGTGGTTTCAGGTACCCTTTCTGTATGTTCTTGTGATGCACATGTTCTTTTTGATCCGGGATCTACGCATTCGTTTGTTTCTACGCACTTCGTGCCGAGGTAAGGCCGAGAGTCGTGTTTGCTGGATCAGCCGCTGGTCGTGACTACTCCTGTGGGAGAGTAGTTTGTTGCGCGTTATGTGTTCCGATCTTGTGTTGTTCTTATTGGTGACAGAGATCTGTCCGTCGACTTGATCCTTCTTGAGATGTTGGACTTCGACGTTCTGCTGGACATGGATTAGCTAGTGATTGTTATGAAAGAGTGTGTTTGTAGTTAACCGCAATCAATAACGGTGTCGCGTGTAGCTAGACTGAGATGAGTACGGGTCGTCCTCTGGGAAACGTTGAACCTTTTACTCTTACTTTAGATGTGTTGAGAAAGAGAGGAGGGATAAAGAATTTTATAGAAAGATTTCTAGATCTACGTTAAACAAGAATGTAAAATATAGATCTAGATTATTTTAAAGATGTAATTAATATAATAAGAAGGCTTGTAGGGTTCGTTAGGATTTAGTAGTTATGGACGATTAATTAAAAGTTACCCTTTTTATCCATTAATAGATTTAGAACTAGAACGACGGTGATGCGTGTAGATTAGGGTTTCTGGAGGGAAAAAGGAATCCCACTCTTAACCCTTAACTCGACACGGAACTCCGTTCATATCTAGCCTTTACCAAAACAATCATTAATCTAATCTCTAATCGCGGTCGGAACTAGCAAAGAATTGCTAGCGCGCCCGATTAAGATGTTAATGATTCTTTTGATAAAGTTCCTAAACTTTATAGGACTTAAAAAGGGTTTAATTATTTTCATCGTCCATTAGCCTACCCTAATCCTACGAACCCTAACAAGCGGAGAATTACTCGCGCATGTTGGGAGAAAAAGAGATGGAGAGAAAATGCATAATTAAACTACGAAGAAATAGAATAAGAAAAAGAACTACCTTTATTAATCAACAAGATCAAGTACACTTTGATTCCTTAGAAAATGATTACAAAAACCTAGTTTGCTTCTCGATCTCTTCTAAGGAGGTAGATGAACCGTTGATGATCAGCCTGGATGCGTGAGCCGTCTTGGACTTCGTGATCTCGTCGGCTTGATACCTTCTAACTTTAGCCCTTGGTCCTTTATATAGCCCTCAAAGAAGAAAAACTAGTTACCATATATGGTGACTTCCTAATATGGTAACTTTCCATGCCTGGATTCTGAGTCCCTGTCAGTATTGATTTTATGATTTTGGCAGATTTTTGATCCTAACATCATGAACATCTTGATCTCTTGACCTGAGCTAAATCTTGCACAATATCTCTATGAATAATGTTAGTTTATTTATTAAATTAGTGAGTGTCTTAATCACTATATATGGTAATAAATCTTTAAGAAACTTGATTAAGAATATTTAATATGCTATGCATTTTATATGGTAATAAATCTTTAACAAACATGATTAAGAATATTTGATATGCTATGCATCTTTTAATTAATAAAATATTATGCATATATTTTGAAATATTATTCTAACCATTTGTATGATATTATATCTTTTAAGAATTGTGATTAGAATATTTGATATGATATGCATATTTTCAATTACCACAATATTATATAAATATAAAATGCCTATATTTTCCTTCATAATATTAATTATAATATATAAACATATGGAAAATAGTATTTTGCAGATAAATCCAAATATGTTTAATATTTATAATAAACACCTTTTATTATTTAAGAAATGTAAGGAAAATACTTATACCAAAGTGCAATATTTTCAACTGAACAAATACCCCCAAACTTAACTTTGATCGTCCCGAGCAAACTAGTTATTCAAGAGAAAGAGAGAAAGAAAATGAAAAATCTAAATAGCACACTTTCGTAGGCAAACACGATTGAACTGAGCACGTGCAACAAGCCGTTAAACCTCTAGGTGTCCCTAGTAGGAGGAGTGTTGTCTCCTGAGGGTTTTCAGCGGATTACACCCACAAAATCCTATAATAAAAGAGAGATGGTGAAATTTACATATAAAGATAAGAACCATAAAAGAAATACTTTGAAAATTTAGAGTTTCCAACTATACTAGCTTTTCAGTTGTCATGAGCCCTATCTTAATAGTCATGAAAAAATGTTAGAAATCACATCATCCCTCAATAAAACATCGTCTTTATTTTTCATTCCTACCTTTCGTCCAAACATCGATCATATACCCCTACGTGTGTGTATAGAACATCCCTACACTCGGAGAATTCAATTTAAGCTATCATACTCTTGTCCATCTACCTCAGTACTTTTTTAACTTGATGAATATTTAGATTTGTTCACACATTTTCATGCGACCGTTAATACTTCTTGAGGTACTAACCGACCGATTACTCATGTGCTTGCTGATTAGGTGATAATATTTTCCTCGTCTTGCACCACATAAGGCTTAGCAGTGACTCCCAGACCAGTTGGCCTTAGGGCACTAGGTGAAGAGGCACCCTCGCTATATTTTTTTGTTGCTGCCTTGGCGATAACAAAACCAGTATTCATTTTTTTCTTTTCACCATTTTATATTTTCTTTATTTTTTTTCCCTTCATACTTTGGCTTTTAGACAAGAGCATTTCAAGGTATCCTCTACTATCCCGAGTTTCAAGATGTGTGTAAGTGCATATTGTAGGGTATAAACATTCAAATGTTTGGCTTCCAGAATAGAAACTATTTTTCAGACTTATTTTTATCCTCAGATTAGTGACTTCCTTCATCTTACTAACCCTTGGGACAACAGCTCATAACTACTTATTACTAGTTCGTTTAAGAAAACTTCTAATTTTCTTGGTTTTCTTAAACTATTCCTATCTTTTGGATGTAATTTTTCACTTTCTAATCTTTTGTTATAAAAGAAAATTTTTAAATTTTTAAAAAAAAAAAGTTGTGCTTATGCAAAGTATGATGCAAATTGATGTGTAAATAAGCACAAACCTCCCCCAAACCTGTTTACAGCAGTGTCCTCACTGATATCATCCGTTAAGCTCAAAAACCTGTAGACTTGGGAGGAAATTATTAATGGGGGTAAGAATACATGAAAGTGAAAATCCTCTCCCAAACTTATTTTTGGCTCACAATTTTGTAAAAATCTTTTTCTTTCAAGAGCGAAAATATACCCCCCCAAACCTGAGTTAAACAATGTTAATCTTTTAAAATCACACGAGAGGGTCAAGGTTATTGGTCAATGCCAAGCTTTGCAAAGACCGAAGGTCAACACCAACCATTCAAAAATTTTATCGATGAAGCACCAAGGTTGGTGGAAGAATATATCACCTTTCGACGTGAAGAAGTGGGGAGGTGATAAGAGGAGTAATGGAAAAGGATTGCGTCTCAATTTGGAGAGACGACACAGTGATAGTAATGATGGATTACTCGCATTATCATGATTGTCCAGAAGAAGGGGTGGAGGTTCAGTTTCTTTATCTTGGAGTTGATTCATCTCAACACCCGTATCTTTTAAAAATGCGAGCTCATCAGCGAAAATTTCCTCAAAGCTTTCATCGATATCCCGAAGAATAATGTCATCAGGAAAAACAGGGTGATCGTCAGACTCTATAAAAATTTCCTCATCAGCGTTAGATGTTGACCCGAACAACTCGGTGGAAGAGTCCGTGTATGTATAATACATGGTTGGGTCAAGCAACAACATATGAAAAGAGTCAGTATCATGAGGTTGATCACCTTCGCTGCTGTCGACATCCATTAATTCGATAGAACACACATGAGCATAGAGTTCAGAGGGTTCACTTCCCAACTTGTAAATGTTAAGCTCAATTGACTTCTTTCCAAAGGATACGGTCATAGAGCCGTTTCTACAATTGATTACTGCGTTGGAAGTGGCCAAAAAAGGTCGACCGAGTATCACCGGGATTTGATTGCGTGGGTTTGCTACAGGTTGTGTATCTATAACGATAAAGTCCACAGGGAATATGAATTCCCCGACTTTGATTAACACATCCTCTAGCTCACCCCTTGGTTGGGTAATAGATCGATCGGCCATCTGAAGAGTGCAATGCGCAGGTTTTAACTCTCCGATCCCTAATTGCTCATAAACCGAATACGGAAGCAAGTTAACACTAGCACCTAGATCGAGTAGAGCACGATTAATATTTTTACCCCCAATAGAAATAGAAATTGTAGGACTTCCGGGGTCCTTTCGTTTCTTGGGTAGTTGTTGTGTAAAAGCAGTGCTCACATTACTCGCAAGGAAAACTTTTTTAGGTACTTGAACTTTTCTCTTCCTAGTGCACAAGTCCTTTAGGATTTTCTCATATGATGGAACTTGTTGAATAGCATCTAGGAGAGGAATGTTTATGTTAACTTGCTTAAAAATTTCCACAATCTTCTCCATTTGGGGACTTGGTCTGTTGCCTCTTAACCTGTTTGGATAAGGTGCTTTATCAATAAGGGTTTGGTCCAAATTGGAGAGGATTGTGGGGACGGATTCGATCCCAAAACTGGAGTGGGAATCGACTTAGATAGATTTGGCGAAATGGGCGAAGGGTTCGAGCCTTGGGGAAAACGGAGAATAGGCTCGGGTGAAGGTGGGAGACTAGACGAATTAGGGGAAGAAGAAGAAGCTGGGGTATCAAATGTTTCACTAACATCAATTTGCTCACCCTCTCGGTTATTCAGCACTCTCCCCGATCTCAACGTAGTAACAGCACTCACATTATAACTTTGTGAGTGGCCAGGATTAGGTATGGGTTGAGATGGGAGTTTCCCTTTCTCTCTCGCACTCATTGCGGCGTTTAACTGTGCGATTTGGTTTTCTATTGATTTAATACTCTCACCATGGGAGGCGGAGTTTTTCATTAGGGTATCAATAGAAGACCTCATCTCAGCCGAATTTTGCATGGATTGTTTCATGAACATATCCAAAGTTTGTGCAAGTGAGTTGTCAATACCGGCCATTTGTGGTGTAGAAGTATTGGCTGGATTTTGGAAATTTTGTGACTGAAAGGGGGGGCTGATTCTGTGGTTGTGGTTGCTGTGGAGGAGGTCTTTGATAATTATTTTGTTGGTTTTGGTTCCAAGCAAAGTTAGGATGATTCCTCCATCCTTGATTGTATGTGGAAGAATAAGGGTCGTTTCTAGGTCGCTGCTGAAAAGCAGTATTAGCTTGAAACGATGCATTCATAGGACATTCTTCCGTTAAGTGTGAAGGATCCGAACAGCAACCACAGACGGTCTTAGGAAGCGTGACCTGATTTAGGGAGAATGACGAGAATTTGTTCTCAATAGCTTCGAGTTTCTTCTGAATCGCTGCCATTTCGGCTTTTACTGCGATAGAAACATCGAGCTGGTGAATACCTCCCTTAGTTGAAGGTGGTCTTACGCTTTCCCACTGCAAAGTGCTTTCTGCGAGATCTTCCAGATATTTCCATGCTTCACCGTCATCTTTAGACATGAAATTGCATTGACACATTGTTTCAAGCATCTGCTTTGTCGCTGGATTAATGCCCTCATATATAATCCGACATAAATCCCATCTTTGTATTCCGTGATGGGGGCATTGGACAAGCAGATCTTTGAAACGTTCAAAGCACTTCCAAAATGGTTCATTGGGAAGCTGGGTGAACTGGTTGATCTCGCTCCTAATATGTGCAGTCTTATGATTTGGGTAAAACTTCTTAAGAAATGCTACGACGAATTCATCCCAATTAGTGATAGAGTGTGCGGCAGTATTATAAAGCCATTTTTCTGCCAAGTCGCACAGTGTGAATGGGAGAAGACGTAAGCGCATAGCATCTAAAGTCAATTGTGAAGTACCCATCATTGCGCATACGTTTTCGAATTTGGTGATGAAAACGTACGCGTCTTCCGACTCAAGCCCGTGAAATTTGGGCAGCAGATTGATGTAGTGGGGTTTGATTTCGAAATTATCCCCGTTAGGTGGTGGAAGAGATAGACAAGTAGGAAGAGGACCACGAATAGGATAGCATCTCTCTTGGAGAGAGATGCGCGGTGGATTCTGCGCTCCTGCGGGCGGTGGCAGCGTGGTGTTATAATTAGATGGAGTGCCGTCCATCACGGTCGATGTGGTGTGTGGTGGGGGAAAAGAAGATGAAGAAGTACTGACTTCGGCGTCGATAGCAGGAACGCGGACCAGACGGGTACTAGGATCCCGTGTCCAGCCGAGCATGCACTAAGCGGGTTTAGTGCAAGTGGCAGCGTGTGTGTGATTTAAAATTGGCTTGTATTGAAAAATGTGGGACTCAAGACAAATCTCCCTAAGATGCACAAGCAACCCTAGAACTAAGGTCACCTAGGTCCAGTCTCTAGACTGCTCCTAGACTTCCAAAGGACAAGCCGCAGGATAAATCCTCTACCGCCTCCGTACTACCCTTGTAGCCAGATAAGTGCCAGGTACGTGGGAAGGAACCACGTCGTGGGCCTAATTAAAAACCACTAGCCTTTGTCACACTTGCCCAGGCACTACAAAAGTAATGCGGATAAACGATAGATTACCCACGACTTTCCTCTGTCCTTATTGAGCGCGACAGTCCTTAGAGTCTGGTCTAGATATTTTTTAAATTAATGAAGGGTTGATCTATATGCTCGGTTTGTGATTTGTGGGGCTTAGGAAGGGTGATGAAATCCCCACCTAATCTTGATTTGGTCTTTGCCCCTTAAAGTCCGTGTTAAATATGCAAAACAAAACCAATCACAAAACTTTTGCAAAAAGATTTTTGAGCGGCGCAATTTTGCAAAGAATCCTGCAGAAAATAGATTTTATTGGATTTGAGGGGAGAGAGAAGGAGTTAAGAAAGATACCAGAGAATTCTGTGGCCCTAACTCTTCTGTCCTGCCGCGATTCCGCCGCACAAAGTGCCTTTATGCCGCGGTTCCGCCGCGTGGCAGAGGGATCACTTGATGAAAAAATTTTTATAGCCTTCTGTGCTCCTCTGGATCTCTAAAAATGTCTCTGTTCCCTGTTCCCCTTAATTCTGTATCTCCAGATCTCCTTGCAAAAATTCACGCACAAATCGTTAAATATGCAATTTGCAGTTTTGTGTTAATAATGATATGGCTCGTCTAAGAATTCAACACAAATAGTAAAAATAAAAAATTACGCACGTTTCCCCGGCAACGGCGCCATTTGATTGGTTCGAAAAAGTGTGTTTGTAGTTAACCGCAATCAATAACGGTGTCGCGTGTAGCTAGACCGAGATGAGTACGGGTCGTCCTCTGGGAAACGTTGAACCTTTTACTCTTACTTTAGATGTGTTGAGAAAGAGAGGAGGGATAAAGAATTTTATAGAAAGATTTCTAGATCTACGTTAAACAATAATGTAAAATATAGATCTAGATTATTTTAAAGATGTAATTAATATAATAAGAGGGCTTGTAGGGTTCGTTAGGATTTAGTAGTTATGGACGATTAATTAAAAGTTACCCTTTTTATCCATTAATAGATTTAGAACTAGAACGACGGTGATGCGTGTAGATTAGGGTTTCTGGAGGGAAAAAGGAATCCCACTCGTAACCCTTATCTCGACACGGAACTCCGTTCATATCTAGCCTTTACCAAAACAATCATTAATCTAATCTCTAATCGCGGTCGGAACTAGCAAAGAATTGCTAGCGCGCCCGATTAAGATGTTAATGATTCTTTTGATAAAGTTCCTAAACTTTATTGGACTTAAAAAGGGTTTAATTATTTTCATCGTCCATTAGCCTACCCTAATCCTACGAACCCTAACAAGCGGAGAATTACTCGCGCATGTTGGGAGAAAAAGAGATGGAGAGAAAATGCATAATTAAACTACGAAGAAATAGAATAAGAAAAAGAACTACCTTTATTAATCAACAAGATCAAGTACACTTTGATTCCTTAGAAAATGATTACAAAAACCTAGTTTGCTTCTCGATCTCTTCTAAGGAGGTAGATGAACCGTTGATGATCAGCCTGGATGCGTGAGCCGTCTTGGACTTCGTGATCTCGTCGGCTTGATACCTTCTAACTTTAGCCCTTGGTCCTTTATATAGCCCTCAAAGAAGAAAAACTAGTTACCATATATGGTGACTTCCTAATATGGTAACTTTCCATGCCTGGATTCTGAGTCCCTGTCAGTATTGATTTTATGATTTTGGCAGATTTTTGATCCTAACATCTTGAACATCTTGATCTCTTGACCTGAGCTAAATCTTGCACAATATCTTTATGAATAATGTTAGTTTATTTATTAAATTAGAGAGTATCTTAATCACTATATATGGTAATAAATCTTTAAGAAACTTGATTAAGAATATTTAATATGCTATGCACTTTATATGGTAATAAATCTTTAACAAACATGATTAAGAATATTTGATATGCTATGCATCTTTTAATTAATAAAATATTATGCATATTTTTGAAATATTATTCTAACCATTTGTATGATATTATATCTTTTAAGAATTGTGATTAGAATATTTGATATGATATGCATATTTTCAATTACCACAATATTATATAAATATAAAATGCCTATATTTTCCTTCATAATATTAATATAATATATAAACATATGGAAAATAGTATTTTGCAGATAAATCCAAATATGTTTAATATTTATAATAAACACCTTTTATTATTTAAGAAATGTAAGGAAAATACTTATACCAAAGTGCAATATTTTCAACTGAACAGCTAGCTACTTGCTATGCGTCCGTAGACTGCCGCGAGAAGACAGTTAGATTTTGTTTTCCCGGCGAGTCAGTGTTTGTTGTGCAGGGGGATCGTAGTGCCGCCCCTCACAGTTTGATTTCTGTTCTGTGCGCTAGTCGGCTTTTGAGGAGGGGATGTCGGGGATTCTTGGCGTTCATTCATGATACTGGAGCCACAGTGGAGTTGTTGGACCAGGTTTCTACCGTGCGAGAGTTTCCCGATGTCTTTCCTGATGAGTTACCTGGGTTGCCGCCAGAGCGCGATATTGAGTTTTGCATTGATCTGATTCCTGGCATGGAGCCTATTTCTATGCCGCCTTATCGGATGGCTCTGACAGAGCTTAGTGAGCTTAAAGATCAATTGCAAGAGTTGCTTGATTTGGGACTTGTGCGTCCGAGTGTTTCGCCGTAGGGAGCTCTTGTTCTGTTCGTCAAGAAGAAGGACGGCAGTTTAAGGCTTTGTATGGATTATCGTCAGTTGAACCGAGTTACGGTGCGAAACATGTATCCTTTACCCCGCATTAACGATTTGTTTGATCAGCCCCAGGGTGCGAAACATTTTTCGAAGATTGATTTGCGTTCGGGTTATCATCAGTTGCGAGTTCGGAATGATGACATTCCGAAGACTGCTTTTCGTACGCGCTATGGGCATTATGAGTTTTTGGTGATGTCGTTCGGACTCACCAATGCGCCAGCAGCGTTCATGGATCTGATGAACCGGATTTTCAGGCTGTTCCTCGACCAGTTCATTATAGTGTTTATTGATGACATACTGGTCTACTCTAGGAGTCATGAGGAGCATGAGCAACACTTGAGGATTACTTTGCAGATATTGAGAGAGCACCGGCTGTATGCTAAATTCTCAAAGTGCGCATTTTAGCTTGATAGAGTTGACTTCCTGGGTCATGTGGTGACTGGTGATGGTATTCTTGTGGACCCGAGGAAAATCGAGGCTGTGCAGCTTTAGCCCAGACCTGTATCGGTGACTGAGGTCCGCAGCTTTTTGGGCTTAGCTGGTTATTATCGCCGTTTTGTGCAGGATTTTTCGAGTATCGCTGCACCGCTGACTGGACTGACCCGGAAGGGAATTCCTTTTCTCTGGACTAATGCGTACGAGCAGAGTTTTCACCAGTTGAAGACTCGGTTAACGACAGCACCAGTTCTTTCTTTACCTTCTGAATCGGGTGGCTACGTTGTGTATTGTGATGCTTCTCGAGTGGGGGTCGGCTGTGTTTTGATGCAGCATGATAGGGTGATTGCTTATGCTTCTAGGCAGCTGAAGAAGCACGAGCAGAATTACCCCACTCACGATCTTGAGATGGCAGCGGTAGTCTTTGCGTTGAAGATTTGGAGACACTACTTGTATGGAGAGTCGTGTCAGATCTTCACGGATCATAAGAGTTTGAAATCTATCTTCCAGCAGCGCGATCTGAACCTGAGACAGCGCCGATGGATGGAGCTAGTGAAGGATTATGATTGTGAGATCCTTTATCACCCGGGCATGGCGAATGTGGTAGCTGATGCTTTGAGTCGTAGGCCCGTGGGTAGCTTGTCCCAGTTGAGCGCAGTTCAGCGTCAGTCTTCTGCAGATTGGCAGCTCTTGTGTGATTGTAGAATGCAGTTCGAGTTCACCTCCACTGGGGGACAGTTTGCTCATGTCCGCGCCCGTCCACTATTATTTGATCGTATTCGTGAGGCACAACCCAGTGATGCTCGCTTGTCTGAGATTCTTGAGCTTATTCGACAGGGTAAAGTTTCGGAGTTCATGATTGATGACCAGGGTGTGCTACGATGCGGGACTCGCTTATGGGTACCAGATGCTGATGGGTTGAGACGCGAGATCCTAGAGCAGGCACATCAGTCGGCCTTTAGTGTTCATCCAGGTTCCACCAAGATGTACCGTGACTTGAGAGACTTTTACTGGTGGGAAGGGATGAAACGCGATATTTCGGACTTCGTTTCGAGATGCTTGACTTGTCAGCAAGTCAAGGCTGAGCATCAGAGACCGGCTGGAGAGTTGCAGCCTTTACCCATTCCGGAGTGGAAATGGGAGCATATTTCCATGGACTTTATCGTGGGTCTACCCAGGACCAGTAGAGGGTATGACTCCATTTGGGTTATTGTAGACCGTTTGACGAAAGCGGCTCACTTCCTTTCAGTGAAGACCACTTTCGGCTATGCTCAATATGCTCAGTTATACATAGATGAGATTGTGCGTTTGCACGGTGTTCCCACATGCATAGTATCCGACAGAGGCACCCAGTTTACTAGCCGTCTATGGCAGAAGCTTCAGGAAGCTTTGGGTACCAGGTTGAGTTTTAGCACCGCTTTTCATCCGCAGACCGATGGTCAGACGGAGCGGACTATTCAGACTCTGGAGGATATGCTCCGTGCATGTGTGCTTGATTTTGGGGGCAATTGGGATCGCCACTTGCCGTTGATTGAGTTCTCCTACAATAACAGCTTTCAGGAGACTATTCAGATGGCACCTTTTGAGGCTTTATACGGTAGGAAGTGTCGATCACCACTCTGTTGGACCGAGCATAGTGAGAGTCTGGTTTTGGGACCCCAGCTCGTTCAGGAGACTACGGAGAAGATCCAGCTGATTCAGGATAGGATGAGAGCAGCCCAGTGCAGGCAGAAGTCTTATGCCGACCGTCGTCGTCGCAGACTTGAGTTCGCAGTGGGAGATCATGTGTTCCTGAGGATTTTTCCGATGAAGGGCGTTATGCAATTTGGGAAGAGAGGGAAGCTCAGTCCCAGATTTGTAGGTCCTTTCGAGATCCTTGAGCGAGTGGGTTCTGTTGCTTATCGTTTAGAGCTCCCGCCCAGTTTTCCGGATGTTCACCCTGATTTTCACGTGTCGATGCTTCGTAGATACCTTCATGATCATTCTCACATGATTCAGCACGAGACCGTTCAGCTTGAGCGCGATCTTTCTTTCACCGAGCAGCCGGTAGTTATTTTGGATCGGCAGGTGAAGAAACTTCGGTCTAGGGTCTTGCCTTCTGTGAAGGTTCTATGGCGTAGCCCTTCTGGTGAGGAGATCACTTGGGAGATCGAGAGCGAGATGCGGAAGAAATTCCCTCATCTTTTTGAAGGTACGCTTAGTATGAAATTTTAATTCGGGGACCGAATTTCTATAAGGGGGGAGATTGCAACGTTTTAGAAATCGTTATGCGAATTTGTCCGTTTTAGGGTAAGTTGTCGGTATTTTCCGTTTTAAGCCGACTGTGATCGAACGACTATTTAGACTTGCCAGCACCTAGTTTAGCTAAAATAAAGCTAGTGCGCAAGCTTTGAGAGTTTTTGGGACGTTTTGGTTCAATTTAAATTTTTTTCCCAATTTTAATATTATTTTAATGCGGTGTTCAAATTTTGGGAAAATTTCACTGGCGATCTTTTCTTTAAATTAATTTGAGTTAACCTTAAGCTTCTCACTTTACCTAGAATTATTGTGTGGACTAGAATTTAAGTTAAGTTTTAAAAGAAAAAGAAATGTATATGTGTTAGATGCATGCATATGCATTAATGAGTGTTTGAATGCATTTAATGGCATTTTTTGATGGGAAATTGCTAGGAAACCCTCTTCAAACGTCCACCTCACTCCTTGGCCGAAATCCCTTCCTCATCTTCTGCTCTTGCTCATTTCCCTTCTCATTTTATATCATTTCTAACTCACAAATTCTCCAAAGTTCCAAACCTATGACAAAAATACCCAAAAGTTCTTGATTTTTAGCTCTTGGATCATATGGAGCTAGGGAAAGCTAGGAGCTTGTGATCAAAGTTGTTAGGTATAAACCCTTTACTGTTAAATTAGAGTTTTCTTATTGTTTTGCTCGTTGGTTGATGCGTAGAACGCTTTCTTTATCGATTGAGGCGATATCGGGGTTTTAGTGTCTTTTTAGATTTTTTAATATCTGCTGTGTTCTGGGAATTTTAGCAAGTGAACAAACAAATTTAGAGAGATGTACTAGTGGACCTGAGACACTACCTGAGAGACGGAGGCCACCCCACCGGTCGGGGCCGGCGACCCTTAAGAAGAGGTCCGGCGACGTAGCTAGGTAGAGGAGGGTTGGGATGAGGCTTCTGTGGGTTGTTGTCTGCTATTGTCTTGGGGTGTTTGGTACTGTTTATTTACTTAGTAAATTCAGTATGCAAAATCTGGGATCGATTACCTATAATCTAGTGTTTTGAGTCCGCGTGATACGTGTTGCGACACGAGTCGTGGTTTGTGCTGCTGTTTTCTCAGTTTAGTTTTGAGGTATCGTTGCACGTGTTAGCTACTAGACGTGCACTCACGAGTTGGTTTAGTGTGTTGGTGCGTACGTAGTTTTGAGTTATTTTGATCGATTCTGAGATATTCGCATTATTTCTTGTGTTTGTGAAAATATAGCGTCGCAAGCGGGGACTTCGGACGCTGTGAACAAGGGGAAGCAGGTGGTCGGATTTTCATAGCTAGAGACCGTTGGTGAGTAGATTTACATCTACGGGGAAATCGCCCGTATGGCGCTAAGCATCGGGGCTAGATATGATATGATATTAGCCGTATGTTTATTTGCTCATATAGAAATATTGCATGATTCACATTGCATATAGTTACTTGTTGTGTCTGATATGATATCTTGTATGCACTGCACTATTATTGACAGTCCATGTTGCACGAGCATCAATGATATGTTACACACATACTGTCGGTAATTGCCATGATATACACAACACAAATATTCATTGATATACCTTGCTAGTGGCTGGCGACATAGAGATAGTTGTTCTTGTGCGATAGCGCATATGACATATAGCATACCTGAGTAACTACATGCATATACATATACCATACCATACTTACATACTCGCACATATACTTTGCTTTTATTATGTGATTGGCTCTATTATATATATATTGGTGGTATGGGACGCTGTATATATATGTATTCTGGATTTGGATTTTTGGGAACCAAGAGATATATGGATTTTGGCAGACCGATACGTGGAACACAAGTGTCGAGATGGGATACTTGGGTTTCGAGGAACGTATGGATATCAGAAAGACCGATACGTGGAGCACAAGTGTCGAGATGGGATACTTGGGTTTCGAGGAACGTATGGATACGAGTATTTACGTGTCGATGTTAGGCACTGGTTTTCATGATGTTTTGGAGTGTCGAGGTTTGACACTCAGGTTCCATGAGACGTACAGGATTTGAGGGCCGATCTGAGGGCCGATCTGAGTATTTTGGATTTGGGGTGTTGTTGAGTTACACCATGTTTTTCCATGCTTATGATTTGTGCATGAGATTATTTACTATCCCGCACTCAGTATTCAGTTGATATGCATATGATTCAGGTAGATATAGTACCCTAGTAGTATACTTTGATCATCATAGCTGCATATTTATATTGTCATACTCATGCTACCAGCTTACATGTTATTGATCATTACTGTTAGTGCATGCTTGCGATTTCAGTATGATGTTAATTACTATTCACGAGTTGGCAACTCACCCCCGTTGTGCCGCAGTGTTTTGCAGGACTTTCCCTCAGAGTTGTTGCGGCAGGGCATCTTATCATCACTACTTTTGCGGATACCGCTACTTTAGGCAGTGAGGCCTTTGCTTTTAGGTGGGTTTGCGGTGATCTGTTTGTACATTGTATATCTTTTGTTGGATCTAGTGTTCTCCATCTACCACTGTTGTATATGACTTAGAGACGACTTGCGAGGATTCAGTGTTGTATTATATTGGTGATTTTGGTGCCGTGCTCGTGGCAGCCGGTTTTGTTGGAAAGTTTACTTCTTATTTCATAGTCGTTTTTTTGTTATTTCTTCGCTTTGGCGTTGTATACTTGGTTTGGTGATTGTCTCCGCCGGTGGGTGTGATTTTTGCTCCCGTTGGGATGCTTTTATTTTATCTGTGTTGTACCGTTTTCGGGGCTAGTTTTTACAAAGGAGGTGCTGCCGAAATTTTCAAGAAAGAAAACCAGAGTTAGAGATTTACTTGTAAATTCTAAATGTTTTAAACTATGTTTTCTCCATTGACTCAGTTTTGAGTGGTTTAGAATTCTGGGTTTTCGGCTTACTTAAGTTGCGTACGCCTGTAGACGTTACGTAGTTTAAGTGCCGGTTACGGGCCGAATTTCAGGTCGTGACACTTCGTAAGTAATATATTTGAGAACTTGCTTCTTTCTCAGATTACTCATCCGTGGGTTTTCTCCTTAATGAGTAATGTTGTATGACCTTTTCCTCTCTGGTTGTGTACCAGGAACTGCTGCATAATATTTTGAATCCGGTTCCAATTAAATGAATACCTTAGTTTCTATATTGTATATAGAATGGATTCATCTCTTAACGATGTTAAGGTACATGGAGTTGTCCGGCTTATTCTTAAAACCAGAATTCGGATAAACTCAAGGCACGTTTTCAGTAATGGTAGTTTGTGGGTTATCCTTAAAACCAGAAAACGAGAGTTAACATTCTACCATCTGCAAGATCAATAGTTATATTGTTCTTGACTCGCCACATTTTAGTAAAATGAATTCTTTTCAGAAAATAATAGTGGGAGTATGGTAGAACTGAAAGTGATTCCAGAACCACAAACGGTTACTAAATATTTAATAGAACCTAAGAATTCAATTGGATTCGACAATCGATTAGCCACTTCGCAGATTTAGTGGGTAAGCTCCGCCATCTGAGAGGTACTTCGGTCTTCTCAAATACGGTGACAGGGAGGTTTCGATGACCCAAGCTTATCACTACTACTCTCTTAGACTATGAGATCTGGCAGGTGGATGACTATAACATCATTCTAAATTAAATTTAGAAGTGCACGTATATATGACTCTTCCAGAGGGTTGTTACAGTCAGTGGGAGCAGCAGAAGCGTGGTGGGCTAGAAGCTTATGTCTATTTATAGACTAAAGCAAATATAGTGAAGATGGGTTATATATTCTTGATGTGACAGTCATAATATTTGACTTATAAAGAATAACAGATAGACTTGGTAAGAAGGTTGAGTAGGGATTACTATCCTGGTTTTTGGATGACATGCTCCTATTAAGAAATGTTGTTCATATACTCCGATCGGTTAAACTGTGGTTGTCACAAATATTTCTTCATAAAGAAATTGGATAAAATATCAGATATTATGGTAACTAGGTCTAGATTTGAGAAGTGCCCCAATTCGGGTATTTTGACACTATTCTAAAAGTATTTTAGAATGGACCACTCCTGGTGTGGTGGTGTACCCGTAGGTGATAGAGTCACCCTCTCTAAAATGATATGTTCTGAACTGATGCAAAGAGGGATTTGCATGATTGACATATCACTTACTCAAGCAATTGAGTCAATCATGAATCATCAAGAACTACATCAGATATTGCTTCTGCACTAGATGCAATATGCAGATATTAGTCCAATCTTGGAGAAACATAGAGAAGCGGTTATGAACATGAGAGAATATTCTTGGTATGTGGTAACGACCGCCTCCTTCAGGAGGTAGTTATCATTTTAGGCTTCCAATGTGACATAAATGATAGAGTAGCTATCAGAGTTAAAGTTTGCCCTCTTCTGAGGGGTGGTTTGTTGGACATGGGTCCAAGAGGATACTAAGGTGGGTATGGAGCAGGATACTGATCAAATTCAGTGGATGATATAGTCTAAGAATTTTTTTGAATTTGGAGTTCATTTATGAACTAGCTCCCATCAGATATCCAGACAAGTTTTAAGACATGTATCACTCATTTCGGGAGATAGTTGTTCTCCGCGAAATTGAGATATAGAGATATAAAGATAGAATCATTGGAGCAGATCCACTCACCGAGGCTATTTCTCGAACTCGATAGTTTCTCAAACATGCTTTGTGAGACATATTAGTAGAGAAGTTGGGTATTCGTATCACACAGGTTATGAGTATGCGACATCGCAATAATTAGCCTTAAGTGCAAGTGGGAGATTGTTGGCTATAATACTCTAAAGGCAATTATTGTATTCGAAGACAGGCGATTATAATGATTGAGGGAGGACTTATACGGGTATAACAGTCTTATTCGAGATGATAGTGTGCTATCTGATTCATCTCTATCATCATGTACATATATTATATGGTATTACGGATCACTACTGCATGTTGATAGAGCTCTTAGGATTCCTGCTTGACTACCAGAATTATTGTAGCGATCACACCTGTGAGAACTCGGTAGTCTATAAGCAAATCCTTAAATTTCCTTGTTCCCTCATAAAAAATTACGTTTTAATTAAACATAATCAGGCAGCACCTCACGTGCTCCCCATGTATGCGCCAGCACCAGCCTTTGGTAGGATTAAATCCCATAATAGCGCCTCACATAAAACATACATGGGCGCTGGCTAACCCTCTGAAGGCGCCTCACGTGAAATACATGTGAGCGCCGATGTGCAAAGTACGTAGTGCCTGGTTCTGCAAGAATTAAATTCTTAGGCGGCACCTACATGCACAATACATGAGTGCCAACGCCTAAATTAAGAGCTGATACAATTAAATTCTACATAGGAATTATTTCCCTAAAATCCGGAGATATTTTCTATTAAACAGAGCTATTGGATCAAAAATCCAATGGTGAGTAAAAATTATCGAATGATAGAATTAAATTCTATTAGGAGAAAATATCTCCCTGGCCTTTCTAAATAAGAAAGATATTCTCTATTAAACAGAGAGCCGTTTGATTAAATATCCATTTGTGATTAAAACTCACCGTTTGATAGAATACAATTCTATAAATGGGATACTATTTTCCTAATTTTGTTAAAAACAAGAGAATATATTCTGTAAAACTGAAATTTACTGGACCAAAAATCCAACGGTGAGTAAAATTACTCAAATAATTTTTGAGACCAATTAAATCAATTGGTATCTCTTAAATGAGATATTTTCTCAAATCAATTAACAATTTTCTTCTCCTATATAAAGGACCTGAGACTTCAAATCTCATACAGAAAAAACCCCCATAAGGTTTTGCAAACAAAAAAACAAAAGTCATAAAAACAGAGAATTTAATTCTCCTTTCAAAGAAGAAGATTTTCCTCCTTCCAAACCCTGGGTAAAGAAAAGCATAGATAAACATATTTCCTTTGCCTAGAAAAAAATAAGAAACAAGGCATAAACCCTTCATAAAAGGAACGTAGTTTTTTCTTTAAATTTGAGATCCGTAAGACAAATCTACCCATAATTTAAGAATTTAATTCTCATCGGGAAGATTTTGTTCTTCAAAACTCAATATCTAGAGGGGAAACTGGGTATGAGAAAAGAAGTAAAAAAGAGGAAGATGGAAGTTACATGAATCTCAGGAATTTAATTCCTCTAGAAACAAGGTTTAACCCTATTTAAAGAACTTAGTTCTTATAATAAGAGAACGTAAGAAATTAGTTCTCAAATAAAACTTGATCCCAGATCTTCAAAACAGAGATCTTGGTGGTCATCGATGGTCAAAACACTATCAACAGAGATTAATTCTCTAAAAGGAATAGAACTCAGCGCTTCACGTGCTTCCGAAATGAGCGTCCAGAACTCAGCGTCTCACGTGCTTCCCACGTGAGAGCTCAACAAAGAAAAGAGCACGGCGCATGACGTGAGTCCCACGTGAGCGCCTAAAAACGTAAACTCAGAGCCTTACGTGCTTCCTACGTGAGCTCCCGGAGGTGAAGACTCAGCGCCTTACGTGAAACACACATGAGTGCTGTATAAAAGTGCTAAGCGCTATATATATGTAGTCAAAATGACTAAGTGCTTAGCATTGATTGGGTAGTGCCCGTGTCTGAGTACCCCATGTGATACACATGTGACCGCCAGAGCAGTAAATAAGTGTTTAGCGCTTCTGAACAAAAGAAAAAGCCCAAGACTGAGTCCAAATTGGCTAAGTCTCTGAAGTTTCTAGTAGCTGTACCCAAATGCTCTGTTTTTGGATCTTAACTAAAATGATCCTGAAAATATTGCTAAGTTGATCTTAGTCTCAAATAGGACTAACACATCATTAGTTAAAATAAATTGAGCCCAAATGCTCATATATTTAAGTCGATCTTAATCTCAAACTAGATTAACGGTTCTTAAATAAAACAAAATATGTTTGAACTGATGGGATACATACAACCTAAGTTCAAACCCTAAATCTAAAATATAAGGATTTGGACTAATCCGCGCCCTACGGGCGACGACATAAACTAGTATCCGATTACAATCTATGGGCAACCATAATAAACAAAATATAACACGACACGAAGTGAAATACTGGAGCAGGAGAAAGTTTTTATCGCAACGCGATAACGTAATTAACTGTAGGGGCTTGTGCCTGCAAGGAAGAGCGTCCCCACAATCAAAAACCCCTCACAAACGAGGCGGAATCTGATAAAGTCTGCTATATCGATCGCATCTATCCAAACCTCCGATATATGGTACCATAAATCAACTTGGTATCTTTGGAGAGGTGGATAGATATGTCCAAATAGTATCTACCCCCAAATTCAGGCTAGATGCCTCAACGTCTCAGTCAAGTCTTCGGTGGTAAAGAGATTCTGGCACGCCCGCTGGGATCTCTTCCTTTTTCCACTCCACACTCCGTGTGTCTTGTTTTGTGAATAAAATCATGGTTCGCTATATTTGTGGTTTCCCCTTGATTCAAAGTACTAAAACTTTGTGTTTTGCTCTTGGGCAGAAAATCAATGGCTTTTCACTACATTGCTTGCAAAAACAACTCCCTCTCGACCCCAGCTGGAGGAGTAACATATGGGCCTAACGCGGCCTTCATTTTCTTAATGCCAGTAGGGCAGGTCACACAAGACACTACCGAAATTTTCTTCGGGACCATGCTCCCGCCTGTGAACTTCGGCGCCTTAACGCCACAAGAAGAAGCTCCCAGAAGGTCAGTCTTTGATCGACTGGCAACTATGGCCACTGATTGAAAGAATTAAAAGAATTAAAGTTAACCGCAATCAAGACGGTGTCGCCTTGCAGCTAGCCGGTTGAGCATGGGTCGATCCACAGGAAGACGGAGCGTTTTACGTTCTTGTCGTTACGAGTTAATGCACGGGGGCGGAATTGTTCAAATCTAACCTATATGTTATATGCAAGTATAAAGTTGTTAGGAAAAGATACAAAAATGTAAGCTAAGGAATCCGCACTAAAACTTTTGAGCCAAACTTAACGATTGAAGCTAGAGCAATCGGCAACAACGTGGATTAGGGTGCTTAAGCATGGTATTCGTGGAATCCAGCTTAATGACCCTTGTCCGTCCGTTCTTGTCTCTTGCTTTCGCATCCGGCCAAACCGAACGCAACCGGTCACGGTTAGGAATCACTGTTACCTTGGTAGGGTAGGGTGCCTAACGGAGCGCTTGCGTAACGTTTGGATGGAGTTCAATGGAAAATACGGGAAGATGAAATGAGAAACGGAACGCTAACTTATAATATCGTATTCTTGCCTAACAACACACATTAATAACCATTCACAAAACAAACCAAAAAGAGTAAAAGAAAAGATGAACAAAGAGAAGAAAAGCTTACAAGCAAGTAATTAAATGACATGGAATTTAAATTGCAAGAAAGCAAAGCAAGGAATGTAAGTGCAAGTAATAAAAAGCAAGAAAGAAAGAACTAGGAACCATGGAATAAGTTACACACCATGGGTTTAATAACCCAAACTTAAACTTGCAAGCTCAATTAAGAGGTTGTAAGATCAAGAGAGAGCTAAAAAACCCAAGGCAAAATGAAGCACAAAAGAGAGAACTTTATTGATTCCAAAATGATACAACCCTTGAGATCAAATACCAACCCTTAAACCTTCAAGCTCAATGAAGAGATTGAAAGATCAAGAGAAGGCAAGGATCTCAAGGGGAAGCTAAGCTATTTACTAGAGGGAGAAAACAAAATGAAAAGAATGATACAATTTATGGCAAAAATTGGACCCTTGAATCTTTGTCCCATGGTCTGCTTTTATAGGAATGAAAATTGATTAAGCAAACAATAAAATAAAGACCAAATGGCAGCAAATTAGACTCTGTGAGAAGCTGGGGCCCACTGGAGAAGGTGGGGCCGGCCTGGCCGGTTTCTAGGGGAATGTGCTCGGCCATTTTCCGAGGGGTGGGTCCCATATTGCAGTGGTGGTCTTGTGTTGTCCCCAGAATGCCTCTGGTGTGTTTGCTTGGTCAGTTTTGAACTTGTGGTGCACCAGGAATTGGAGGGAACTTGGTAGATACAAATCACATCACTACTTTTTGCAATAAATGCATGTCACACCCATATCACCTCATGCCCACTTGCTCTAGCCCACTTGAGTATGTCATGGCAGCCCCCTAGGTCCATGGTCTAAGCCCCAAGAGTTAGTGTGTACGCATGCTATGTGTTGGACCAAAATATTGTGCACACACACTGTTTGCAAAATAACTCTTGGGATATCGGTCGGTTTGCGGTTCTGGCTGCAGTGTCGGCTCACAAATGATATATCCGTGATTCTGAATGTATTTCTAGTATTTTATCACGGACACATGTAATTTGTATTACTGAGCAAACACCGGGTAATAGCACCGATATATACAAAAAATAAATAATGAATGAGCGGTATTAAAATGCAATATTCTGGTCTGAACAAATACCCCCAAACTTATCTTTTGCTCGTCCCGAGCAAAACAAAATCCTAGCCTCACTTTCGCAGGGAACGCGATTGCACTGAGCACATGCAACAAGCCGTTAAACCTCTAGGTATCCCTAGTAGGAGAAGTGCTGTCTCCTGAGGGTTTTTAGCGGATACTACCCACAAAATCCCGTCAAGCTATTTTCTCAAGTTAATATCGATTCTACTCCTACAGTTTAGTACCTAGGTTAGAAATTCTATCATCCTAAGTTAGAAATATCCAACCCTTATGTTTCACACCTCCTATCTATTTAACCTTAGACTCTATACGTTCCAAAAAAAAGTTTAGAAAGATATTGGTATCTCCTGAGTTTTCCTTCTAAAAGTGCTGTCTTAAATCGGGGATTTTTATTAACTTTACAGAAAACATAAGTCTTATTCTTCATTTCTATATTTTATCCAAATATCGATTGTATACCCTACGTGTGTGTAAATTTTGCACCCTTACACTCAAGAATTCAATTCAAGCTATAGTACCCTTTTCCTAATACCTAATACTACTTCTTTTTATTAATGATGGACGGTGTTACTCACACACCTTTCATGCGACTATTAATGCTTCTTGAGGCACTAACAGCCGATTACTGACTGTGTGAGCTTAAAGCGTGAATAGCAGTTTTCAGGTCTTGACTTTATTTATTTTTCTTTTCTTTATTTTTATTTTTCAAGACCGGAAATATTTTTCAATATGCTCTTTTTGGTGTTTAGCTTTAAATACCATTTTTTCTTTCATACTAGGCTTTTAGGCAAGAGTATTTCTAGGTATCCTCTACTATCCCAAGTTTCAAGGTGTGTGTATGCGCAGTTTGTAGAGTTTATACTTTCTAAATTTAAATTCAAGAATAGCAACTATTTTTCAGACTTATCTTTCAGTAAAACTTCAATACATTTCCTTCATCTTGACTTAACTCAAGAACTGAACTCAAGATTTCCTATTTCTCAAAAAAAAAAACTGTAAGGACGTATACTTTCCAAAGTTTAACAGAAAGAGGGTTATTTTTAGGGTTTTCAATTTCTAAGCCTAGGATTTAGTTATTTTTAACGTATCAACTAATCTTTCTCAAAAAAAATCTAAGCTACCCTATTAGCTAACTTGACGACAAAGTTTTTATATTTTTGAAAAAGTTTTCTATTTTTTTGGGTTTTTAATAAGGTATGCAAATGCAGAATATACAAATGAATGCGAAGGAAGAAAACTTACTGAGCACACCCCCAAACTTAAACTTGGCCGTGCCCTCACTGTCAGGCTATACTAAGAGGGTCAAAATTGTCGGCGCTCCCCAAAAACAAATTATATACAAAAAAAAGAAAACAAAAAATATATACACAAAAAGAGTCCCCCCAAACTTAAGTAAAATAGTGTTTCCACTGTTAAGCGTTGAAGTTCAGGATTAGGGGGGAAAGAGAACAGTATCAAGCTATACAAGGCTTTACAATGGCCAAAAGTTAACACCAATCATTCAAAAATTTTATCTCTGTAATATGCGGGTTGGTGAAAGAAGGTGAAGAGGAAAGAAATGGAGAATACACGAGACCGTATGGAGATAGAAGCGGGATACGGTCTCGGTATATGAAAAGAAGAATGGCGGAAGGGAAAAAGAAATGTATTACGAACTTGAGAGTGAAAATGGAGTGAATAGATTAGCATAATTTGTGATGACCGATGTGTAAGAAGCGTTTATCCTAATCTATTAACCCGTCGAGAAATGGGGTCAAATCCCTCAAGATTCGCGAGAAAACATGGGTACACCGAACTTGGTAAACCAGACACTGGAAATGAAAGTGATACGGTTTCTTTCAAGGTCGGAACGATGGAAAGGATGGAGGGAAGTGGTTGAGGAAGGTTATCGGTTAAAAGTTCCGGAGGGTGTACACAGTCAATGAAGGGGATATGATGAATTGGAAAATCCGATTCATCAAGCAAAACTGGTTCATCCTAAAAAATATCCTCAAAATTATCCTCAAAATTAAGCACATTCATGCATTTATCCTCAAAATTCAGATGCATATGGGGTTCGGGAAAAACCGTTAATGACTCGGGATGATGAATTGGAGAGAAAAGCTCATCCAAAACTGTGGGTTCATCATCCAAAATATTCCCGGCTTCGATATCCTTAATCAAGTGAAAATCAATTTTCTCAGACACCTCATCAAAAGTATAGATTTCAATCGATTCTGGTTCTAAGATGGAGGTGTAGAGGTAAAAAGGATTGGGTGTGGTTTCACTCGAAAGGGACCCTTCACAATCGGGTAAATCAAACACTACAAAGTCACACAACTCATTAAACATTCTATCTTCAATTGATAAATCGTTTGGAACACTAGATAGACATTCAAAATCGGAGTTATGAGATTCAAGTTGAAACTGGTAGGTTTGATTTGGAAGGGTATATAGCCCACTCCCTCCACTCAAATTCTCAGCCTGTCCTAGCGCCTCTTTATACATTGGAAAATGTGGAGCTAGTTGGAAACTAGCTACCGGGTCACTAGGTTGTATGAAGGCGGCCATAGACGCATTCAAATCCATCATCTGTTGGTACGATACTACCCTAAAGTCTTCCAACGACTGTTCCAGACTAGACATAGGTTGTGAAGGGGTTTCAGTAAAAGATTCAAAGTTGTTTGGATACTGAAAATTCCCAAATGGCGGTTCAGAAGCAATGTCTAGGGAAGGTGCAAAAGTCGGGTAGGATGGATAGGAATTGAATGTTTGGACAGGAGTAGGATCAACATTTGGCTAAGAAGGTGAATGGAATTGTTGATCCTAAGAATTTGCAGTGGTGACAGGAGTGAAAGATCGGCTACGGGATTGTTCAATATGTTCAGCGATGGACAAAGGACGACTTGCAAAAGGGGTATCAACATAAGAGGGTGGGGGAGGTTGAAGTGGTTGATACAAAGTGGATTGCGGAGTGCAAGTGTTTGTCCTAGATGCGTCTATGCGATCTTTCAATAAAATTTTAGGCATGGAAGGGTCGTTCGACGTTCGGCCAAAGCAAGAAACGTAGGAAGTTATGTCTGGTTTTGGGTACCAAAGTTCGGCAAGAGTTTTGCGAGGTGGGGTACCCATGATATGAAGAGAGGAAGAAGAATAAGAGAAAAGGAGGGGAAAAGAATGTGGGATTTTTTTAAAGTTAGTTATTAATAAAAGAATGAAATATACTCACAAAAAGAATCTGGACAAAAATAATCACGACACAAAAATACCACACACCTAATCGGTCTAGGGTTCACCTAGGTCAAATAGACCTGCTCAAAAACTTGATTGTTGAAATAAAATTGTGTCGAAAAACGGGCTCAAGATATACTGATCACGAGGCCAGATAAGTGCAGAGATAAGGGGAGGTTTTCCGACACTTTCGCGAAGGTCCTTAATTAAATAACCCTTTCTCTTTTGGCGGTTTCGCCGTTAACATTTTCCTAGACACCCCGTGAACGATATACCGTTAAGCGGTGTTCTAAACACAGTTAACCTCTCCTAGTGAGCGCGAAGTCCTTAAGGCTTAAAGTCCAGTTTTTTTTAAAATTTGTGCGGGTAATCGTTATGCTCAAGTTCGTGATTTGTGGGCCACGGAAAAGGTGATCAAATCCTTTACCGTATGTTGTGGGGTTCGTTTGCCCTTAAGTTCGTATTAATATATGCAATGCACAATTTAATAAAAATTCTATAAAGAATCAAACAATCGTTTTTTAGTTTAAGCACAGCACTGCAACAAATACGGGTTAGTCAAGTTTTAGCGTTTGGTAGCAAACTTGCAAAGAATCCTGCAAAGAATAGTATATTGGATGTGTCAGATTTGAGAAGAAGGCGTTAGTAAAGTACATACCGTTAAGTTTTTGGGTTAGGAAACCCCCGTTGAATCAAATCCGGTAAGCTTGAAAAGTTCGCTTGCGCGGGTCAAACTACCCGGATCTTTGGCATTGTATTTCGAAATCACCTTAGCTTGGAATTTACACTTTGCTTCCCATAATCGCAGTTCGCAAATCCGCAAAAATCTACAAATGTCGAAAAACGGATATTAGTGCGAGTAAGCGATACGAATGCCCAAATACCTGCACACTAAAAATTTAAAAAAAAACAATAAAAATAGGATAAAAATAGAACACTGGAGCACAGAGGAAAAGTTGGAAGCAGAAGGAGGATGTACGGCCGGCGACGCCGGTTTTTCTTGTTATGTCGCCGGATTTCTTGTGGTAGATAGGCTCCAACTTTCTTCAGGTGTCCCACTATTGCCTCATTGGTATTATTTATCTTTTAATTTTAGTTACAGAGTGCAAGCAGGTACAATTTCCAGAGAACAAAATGGTTAGTTTAGTTAGTTTTTGTTTGTTTTAGTTTTGAAATTTTTAGTTTGTTTTTGAAAAATAGTGTTAGAAGTATAAATGAGATGTACAATGATTAACCCGAAATAACAAAAACTAAAAACGTTACCGCCTCCCCGGCAACGGCGCCATTTGATTAAAAGAATTAAAAGAATTAAAGTTAACCGCAATTAAGACGATGTCTCTTTGCAGCTAGCCGGTTGAGCACGGGTCGATCCACAGGGAGGCGGAGCGTTTTGCGTTCTTGTCGTTACGAGTTAATGCGCGAGGGCGGAATTGTTCAAATCTAACTTATGTGTTATATGCAAGTATAAAGTTGTTAGGAAAAGATACAAAAATGTAAGCTAAGAAATCCGCACTAAAACCTTTGGGCCGAACTTAACGATTGAAGGTAGAGCAATCGGCAACAATGTGGATTAGGGTGCTTAAGCACGATATTCGTGGAATCCGGCTTATTGACCCTTATCCGTCCGTTCTTGTCTCTTACTTTCGCCTCCGACCAAACCGAAAGCAACCGGTCGCGGTTAGGAATCACCATTACCTTGGTAGGGTAAGGTGCCTAACGGAGCGCTTGCGTAACGTTTGGACGGAGTTCAATGGAAAATACGGGAAAAGGAAATGAGAAACGGAACGTTAACTTACAATATCGTATTCTTCCCTAACAACACATATTAACAACCAATCACAAAACAAACCAAAAAGAGCAAAAGAAAAGATAAACAAAGAGAAGAAAAGATTACAAGCAAGTAATTAAATGACATGGAATTTAAATTGCAAGAAAGTAAAGCAAGGAATGTAAGTGCAAGTAATAAAAAGCAAGAAAGAAAGAACTAGGAACCATGGAACAAGTTACACACCATGGGTTTAATAACCCAAATTTAAACTTGCAAGCTCAATTAAGAGGTTGCAAGATCAAGAGAGAGCTAAAAACCCAAGGCAAAATGAAGCACAAAAGAGAGAACTTTATTGATTCCAAAATGATACAACCCTTGAGATCAAATACAAACCTTTAAACTTTCAAGTGCAATGAAGAGGTTGAAAGATTAAGAGAAGGCAAGGATCTCAAGGGAAAGCTAAGCTATTTACAAGAGGGAGAAAACAAAATGAAAAGAATGATACAATGTATGGAAAAAATTGGACCCTTGAACCTTTGCCCCATGGTTTGCTTTTATAGGCAAGAAAATGGATTAAGAAAACAATAAAATAAAGACTAAATGGCAGCAAATTAGACTCTGTGAGAAGCTGGGGCCCACAGGAGAAGGTGGGGCCGGCCTGGCCGGTTTCTAGGGGAATGTGCTCGGCCATTTTCCGAGGGGTGGGTCCCGTATTGCAGTGGTGGTCTTGTATTGTCCACAGAATGCCTCTGGTGTTGTTTGCACACACACACACTGTTTGCAAAATAACTCTTGGGATATCGGTCGGTTTGCGGTTCTGGCTGCAGTGTCGGCTCACAAATGATATATCCGTGATTCTGGATATATTTCTAGTATTTTGTCACGGACACCTGTAATCTGTATTACTGAGCAAACACCGGGTAATAGTACCGATATATACAAAAAATAGATAATGAATGAGCGGTATTAAAATGCAATATTCTGGTCTGAACAGCCGCTCCTGTCAGCAAGCTGTCAAACTCTGGAGTCTCGGCCTTCAGCAGGGTGAGGAAGAACTCAAATGGGCCCGTAATGAAGCCCGTGATACAAAAAGGAGCTACCCCAAAATGGTATGCTCTCCCTACCCCAAAATGGCTCATTTCTTTATTAATAATAATGAGAAATGAGGTTTCCTTTCTAGAATGTATATGTGTATCAAATATACAAAACATTCAAGAATATGTATCATATACATATACACATATTTGTATCATATAAAAATAGTAAATGAGAAAGAAATAGATAAAACATTATATATATATATATATATATATATACGTGTATCACATACACGTGTTTAATCGAACTCCCGCCCGTATCAACATACACACTGTTATAGTATATGTATCATATACATGTATTTGTATTTGTAAGACATACAAATAGCAAACGAGAGAGAGATAGAGAGTTAACATAATACTAGAAAACATAACAATATATGTTTTATTATTAAATCAACACTTGATTTAATAATCTGGATTATAATAAACCGGCTAGTATTATCACACATCCGATTAATGTACGCATATTATATATACGTGTTTAATTGAAATCCCGCATGTATCATCATACGCACACTACATCGTTTTGCCTGAGCAGGGAAACCCTTTGTGTGGGACTCTAAAGACTCGACAATACGCTGACAGTAGGTTATGATCATACGATTGAATCTGAAACACTTTTAGATCAATCCCCTCACGGGTTAACCCATAAGCTCGTTAGCGGTATTAGCTACACGTAAAGGCTATCCAGGTATTGATTAAAAAGTAGGTCCACAAGAAAACTCATCCGTGCCCTACAGAGCCTATCAGTGACAATCACCGTACAGTCCGGTCTCTTCGTCAAAAAGTGTCGTATATCGAGTCTGGGGGGTGGAAACTTTCAGACCCCCAATAACCCAATAAATCATACTGATGTCAAACTCATATCCATCTAAGATACAAATGATAACACTTATCATTTTATCTCAACCGTCTTGGCCTAGGACTTATAGTTATAATCGATCATGCATAGTGCGACATCAACTCTCTATACCGGGAGAGACAAATCCTTTCGATCGCTCATTGCTACAATGTGCTTCGGGACTATACGCAACTAAAACTTGTATCCATGGCTCTTTAAACCCATGGTTGGTTATTAATCAATGTACAGTGGGAACACACAAAAGACACTATGACGATCTTAGATCAAAAGACTACCATGTACTCATGTCATCAGAGAACTGCTATCTGACAATATGTATAATACTATCTAGGAGTTCTCGGCGAGTCTGTTCAGTGGCTGTGGGATCTACCATTGTCCCGGTTGAGGTTAAGAAATATATACACTAGTCTACTCTGGAGTATCGATGCCCAGTCTTGATACTCCCACGACTAGAAATATTTAAGGATGTGCTTATAGACTATCCAGGCCCCACTAGTATGATCCCCATCATAATCTTGGTAGTCGAGCAAAGATCATATGGGCTTTATCATCATGTATTAGCGATACATAATAACAAGTAAAATATATACACATGAATAATAAACACAAACCGGATAGCATACTATCATGTCAAGAAAGACTGTTCTATCCATATAGGTCCATATACAATTATAATAATTGCCTTCAGGGCACCTATATCCAAAACTTTTTGCTCTGCTCCCTTTTCGTCATCCGAAAGAATGGTGATAGGATTCCGCGACCATGGAACAAATGTTTTGTGAATCGGCGGGAACTTCATTTCCGGCACCCTATGTCTGATGTAGAAATCGTGGCTAGTGGGATGGAACCTGAGACCCTAAGTCCCATCGTTAACTGAAGGGTCAATAGGTTCAGCAATGCCCTGGCTTCGGACCCCAAGTCCTTGACTGTCTTGGTATTTCCACCGACTACACAAGGCTACAATCATCCGATCTGGATGTGCCTCCTGAAGAAAGACAATAGGATCTTCAAACATGAGTTCCTTATCATTTAGAATAGTAGTATTGCATTCATGTTCCAGTTTGACAAATTATCGTTCAAGGATATCGCTCTCATTATCAGAAGGGTCAGACTCATATTGAAGTTCTTAAAAGATGTTGTAATCTTCTTCATCTAACTCACTCAAGTTATCACCTTCTTCGATGAGCAAAACATATTGGTTTTCAAGAGATAGAACCTGGAAAGGTGTACTAGTACATGTAGATTCCTCTCCAGTAGGTATGATACAAGTATCGTCACCGAATTTGGATTTACACATTGATGTAGAGTGGAATGGACAGCGTTGGCTTTATGGATCTAAGGACGACCTAAAAGTGGATTGTAAGAGGACGGGATATCAAGGACTTAAAAGGTCATAAGATATGTAGCGGGACAAACTGATACTTCCAGATCCCGCCCACCGAGAATATCCCTCCATACATTTTCGTATCCTCTAACTCCTCCTCATGATTTCTGTATGGGTTAATATTAATTCCAAGCCTCTGCGGTGTACGTAGAGGGCACAAGTTCAAACCAGATCCCCCATTAATAAGTACTCTAGGGATGTTTAGACCCTGACATTCTATCTCTATATGCAATGTGCGATTGTGGTTTATTCCATCATATGGGAGCTCTAGATCAGTAAAAGTGATCTCTCTAATAGCAAATACTAGATTTATGCCCTTCTACATTTGTAAAAGTGATCCCTCTAACAGCAGAGAGTGGATTTATGCCCTTCTCCAAATCTTCTGGAGCGGTGTTTTTATCAGCTGAGATCTTTTGGACTGCATTAAAGAACGCTTTCTTATATTCCGGTGAGCTATTGATAACTCTCACAATGAAATATTGGACTATACTTCTTTCAGCCGATTCACTATATCATATCCGCCTTCCTTTATACTTTGAAGCTCGGGAGCGGCTTTCGAGGGAGAAAATATTTGAACGTGGGAAACGTCTGCTGTTCAAAAATTTCTTAAGGAGATATCTCCTCCATCTTGCAACTAATTAGAAGTTACAGGCAAGTACTTCTTCTTGTTGCAATAAGAGTATCTTTCTATTTTCCCCCTTAAGGTTCTTAATTGTTGAGTTGTTGATGTTAAGGAGATGTGTGTGTGTGTGTGAGAGAGAGAGAGAAAGAGAGACGGAGAAAGCTTAATTGCTTTTTTTTCTTTTTTCTTTTTTCCTTACAATTCCAACACAACCCGTCAATATTTTTGATTCCATTCCTCTTCTCTGCGTCCTTTTCCCACTCATTCTCTCTCTCTCTCTCTCTCTCTCACATATCTTTTCAACTCCAACAACTCAATAATTATGAAGCTTAATGGGTTGTGTTGGAAAATATTGATGGGTTTTGTTGAAAAGGATGATGATGAGGGGAGCAAGTTATTGATGAGTTATGTTGGAATTACAAGAAGAAAAGAAGGAAAAAAGAAAAGAAAAGAAAGCAATTAAGCTTTCTCTGTCTTTCTCTCTCACACAGACACATAACTCATCAACACCAACAACTTAAAAATTAAGAAGTTTAAGAGGGAATTGGTAAGACACACTTGTTACTACAAGCATAAGCACTTGTCTGTAATGTCTGATAAGTTACCAATAATTTCTAGGCAGTTCCCTGTAATTTATAAGCAATTCTCTGCAATTTTTAGTTAGTTGCCAGACGTCTGGGGGAGACGTCTCCTTAAGAAAATTTTGAACTACAGACGTCTCCCGCAGACATCTGGCAACTAATTAGTGTTTCTGCTTGTTGCAACAAGAGTGTCTTCCCATTTTTATCCCCTAAACTTCTTAATTGTTGAGTTGTTAGTATTGAAGAGATGTGTGTGTGTGTGTGTGTGTGTGTATAAGAGAGAGAAAGAGAGAGACAAAGAAATCTTAATTGTTTCATTTTCTTTTTTCTTTTCTTCTTGCAATTCCAATACGACTCATCAATATTTTGCCTCCCTCATCACCCTTTTCCAACAAAACCCTCATCACCCTTTTCCAACAAAACCCATCAATATTTTCCAACACAACCCATTAAACTTCTTAATTGTTGAGTTGTTGGTATTCACGAGACGTGCGTGTGTGTAAGAGAGAATGCATGTGTGGGAAAAGGACGCAGAGAAATGGAATGGAATAAAAATGAGAAGGAGAAGAGCAAGAGCTCTAAAAAAACATTGGGATGTTGACTTGGGGACGCGAGGTTGCGACGAACGACGATATGAAGGGCGGAGAGGCGATCAAAGACGCTGGCTCACCGAAGAATCTGAGGCTTGCCGGAGAGGAGAGAGACGAAATGGGGATTTGAGGGAATGGAAGCGAGAGAGAGAGAAAGATAGAAATTTCGATCGACTGTGAATGAATGAGGGTATTGTTGACATATTAAATTAGGCATGGACAAGAAAAAGAGTGAGAGAGAGTGAGAGCGAGGGTATGGTAGCCTTAGCTATTTCCTTCCTTCATCTCTTCATCTTTCTTTATCTCCTCCATCTCATCTACCACTACAAATCACCTCACCAATCATCTCAAAACTCATGTTAGCCTTCATAAATATTGTTCACATGCTCATTCTAAGGATCATGGAGTGATCAAATCTCCATTTTGAAGACCTTTGGCCATCTTGGAATTTTCTCTAGTTGCTTTCTTGAGGTAAAACTCTCATTTGTAATCAAGTTTCTAGATTTCTTACTTTCACAAACTAGTTTAGAACCAAAAATTCTTGTTTTATAAACTTAAGTTTTTCAAAAGTGAGTTGTGCTGGATAGAACCTATAGTGGTGGTTTAGTAGAGGTTTAGTGAGTGAATACAAGCTCATTAGTGATAGATGGGGGTATGTAGGTGATAGAATCCTCGGTCCAAATGAGTTTTTAAGTTTCAAATATGAGTTTAGAATTTTAAATATCGGCTTTGTTGAACTTTTGATGAGCAAATGAAATCTGGGACAATTAGTAATCTCTGAAAATTAATTAGAGGATACAGTGAGATGTATAGACTAATAGAAGACCACAGTAGAAACCCGAGCCCTCAATTCCCTTACCTGGCCGCAAATTTATTCCTTCTGGCCGCAAATATCAGGTCAATTTTGGAGTTAGGGTTCTAGATTTGTTATGTAGCTCACTCACTAGATAACTAAACCTACCCTATATGTTAAAAAGTCACAGATCACCTGTAGAAAAATCTGGAGTTGTTTTACTTGATTTTGGCGATATTTTGTGATATTTTGAAACTTGGTTTTTGGATTTTCATGATGTGACTAGATCGTTCGACTTTTGTATGTCGACGTCGGAAAGTATTTTGTCATTTTAGCATGCGTTGACCATAAGTTCTAACTTATGTGCGCTTCGAATGTGATTTCAAATTCGATTTGGGTTTTTATGCGATTTTGGTTATGATTTAGATTGTAGGTACAATCGTGTGGATTTCTGAGATGATGAAGGAGGACAAGGCATCCATTGAAATCGACTAGAGCGAGGCATGTTGAGATGAGTAAATGTATATTTATGGGTGAAGTCGGGTGGATGGCGTATAGTATCCCGCAACCGTAGAAATGGGATATTATCTTTAGTAGAAATGTAAACCTAGCCTATAGGTGTTAGTGGATGTTGCACACCCTCACAACACTTGTAAGGAGGCGGAAGTGGCAAACAAAAAATTTCTTGCATGCAACACCAACATAAACCCAAGATCATATGCTTAAATCTTAACTAGCAAACCCTGTATAGAGTTCTTAACTACTATGAAAGGGTTATACCTAATGAACCGGTCCTTCGGGTCTTCTTTTTTATGCAACTCCTAGGCTTTTTCGGATGCTTGAAAGGAACTCGGTCTCCGATCACCTCTAGGTCGTAGATGATCCACCCGAGAGCTATAGAACAAGTTTCAAACTCTTCTCAAGAGTTAACTAGGAAATCAAGTGTGCTAGAAATGATTACTTAGATGATGTAGAGATTAAGTAGAGAATTAAAGTGATCCCTAAAATTTTGATTCACAAATCATGTGAAGGGTAAAGCTTGGAGGAGGAAGAAGGAGATAATGAGGAGAGAGAATGTGAGAGTGATGAATGAAAAAATCAAGTATGGAAAAATGGTATGGGTAAAGGAAAATAATTGAAGCATGTATTATTTTTCTCCAAAATAATGCACCATGCTTCAATAATAATCCTAAATGAATATAAAATGATATAAGCCATTCCTTCATCCATGCTTTGACTCTCTCCAAATTCCACGTCATATCCATTTTCACAAAATGAAAACTATTTATGAGGTGTCCCCTTCTTGAAGGTATTTATGTACAATTATAAGAATACCCCTCACCGTATACCGTATAAGTATACCCGTATACGAATTCCGAAAAATACGAATACAAATAATCCAATAATATAATACCGGTATTCGGCTTAAACCAAAGCCTACCAGTATTATTCTTTCAATCATTATTCTTGTAACCATTACACGAACATGATCTAAACCCTGACGTAATAGCTTACAGCCTCTACATCTTTTGCCTGAACAAGGAAACCCTCTGTGTGGGACTCTAAAGACTTGACGGTACGTTGGCTGTGGGTTTAACTACAAGCACGTCAGCGGCACTAGCTGTGCGTAACGGCTACCCAGGTGCGTGACGAAAAGGTGGCCGACGAGCGAACTCATCCCAACCCTAATGAGCCTGTAAGCAACACTTACCGTACAGTCCGGTCTCTTCGTCTGATACATCGCAAATGAAGTTTAGGGGTGGTAAATGTCAGACCCCAGAAACTTTATAAGTCATGCTGATTTACGGCCCATAACGGTTTGAGAAACTACCGATAAATCTTATCAGTAAATCTCGACAACCTTGGCCAGGGATTTGTTGTTATGGCCGATCAAGAATAGCGCGATATCAACTCCCTATACCGGGAGAGACGAAACCCCTTTTATCGCTTACTGCCTCCATGTGATTCTGGACTGTACCCAAAATCCACCTGTTTGCACGACTCAGTAGAGCCATGGTAGGGGGGAAATCAAAGCACAGTGAGAAGCACACAAGACACTATGGCGATCTCGGGTCTACAGACTAACCTGTACAAGTGTCACCAGAGAACTGCTATATGACAATAGGTATATATACCATCTAGGAGTTCTCGGCGAGTCCTGTTCGGTGTACCCATTCTCCAATGAGCACCTGTGTACAATCTTTGATGTCAAACAGCAATAGTTGTGGGATCTACCATTGCCCCCAGGGTCAAGAAATGTACATACTCTAGTAATATTGATGCCCTGTCTCGATATACCCTCGACTAGGAACTATTAAAGGATATGTTTATGAACTGTCCAGGCCCCACTAGTATGATCTACATCATAATCCTAGCAGTCAAGTATAATCCTAAGGGCTTCATCAACATGTATATAAATATATGAAATACAACATATCACACATTAAGATGAAGATAAATCAGATAGCATACTATCATTTCAAGCAAAGATTGTTTTTGTACATATACATGCCTAGTATCTTATACAATACAGGCCTCTAGGACATACATATCTAAAAATATCCTACTTGCACTAAGGCATGCAGTTGGTGCAATAAGTACCCACTATATACACTAGAACCAGTTGCCGGCGCACCGCATGCCCGACATCTCGAACAGTTTCTCAAACTGGACTTGAGGGATGGCCTTGGTGAATGGATCTGCTGTGTTGTCTTTCGTGTCTACTCTCCGTATCTCAATGTCCTGGCGATCCACTATCTCCCTGATGCAGTGATACCATCTCAAGATATGTCTGGATTTCTGATGGGACCGCGGTTCCTTTGCCAAAGCCATGGCTCCATTGTTATCGCAATACAAAGGTATTAGATTTGCAATGGATGGAACCACCTGAAGTTCAGAAATGAACTTCCTCATCCAGACTGCCTCTTTTGTGGCATCATTAGCAGCAATATACCCAGCTTCTATCGTGGAGTCAGCGATGGTATCTTGCTTGAAACTCTTCCAACATACCGCCCCTCTATTTAGGGTAAATACAAACCCTGAGATGGACTTACTATCATCCTTGTCCCTCTGGAAGCTGGAGTCGGTAAAGCCCTCCATTTGGAGATCTCCGTTACCATACACCAAGAACATTTCTTTAGTTCTTCTCAAGTACTTCAGAATGTTCTTCACAACTGTCCAGTGTTTCTCCCCTGGATTGGATTGATACCTGCTTACCACACTCAGTTCATAAGCTACATCTGGTCGAGTACACAACATCGCATATATTATAGATCCAACCGCCGAAGCGTAGGATATAATTCTCATGCGAGCCCTCTCCTCATCAGTCTTTGGAGACATCACTTTGGAGAGGGTGATCCCGTGACAAGCGGGTAAATTACCTCGCTTGGAATCTTCCATACTAAACCTCTTTACTATGGTGTCAATGTATCTTGATTGGGACAATCCCAACAATTTCTTAGATCTATCTCTATAGATCTTAATTCCCAGAATGTACGAGGCATCACCCAGGTCCTTCATGGAGAACCTCTGCGATAAGAATAGTTTGACCGATTGTAGTATAAGAACATCATTTCCTATCAAAAGAATGTCATCCATGTACAATACGAGGAATGTAACATTACTCTCTACAATCCTCTTATAAATACATGGTTCATTTACATTTTTGATAAAACCAAACTCTTTGATTGTATCATCAAAGCAGATGTTCCAACTCCGTGATGCCTGCTTTAATCCATAGATGGATTTAAGCAACCTGCATGCTTTTCCGCTGCTCCTATTATCAATGAAGCCTTCTGGTCGATCCATAAAAATGTATTCTTCTAATTCATCATTTAGAAATTCCGTTTTAACATCCATCTGCCAGATCTCATAGTCATAGTGAGCAGCTATAGCAAGTAGGATCCGAATGGATTTGAGCATTGCGACTGGTGAAAAGGTTTCATCATAGTCCAAGTCTGGTCTTTGAAAAAATCATTTTGCGACCAGCCTAGCTTTATAGGTCTCTACCTGACCATCCACACCAATCTTTCTCTTAAAAATTCACTTGCACCCTATGGGTTTTACTCCAGAAGGTGCAACCTCCAAAGTCCAAACTTTGTTGGTGTGCATGGATTCTATTTTGAATCTCATGGTATCCAGCCACTTCACTGAGTCACCACTCGTGATAGCTTGCTGAAAACTGGTAGGATCATCATCATCCATGATGTAATCTTCTCTATCACCATCAATTAGAAAATCATAGTATCTATCAGGTAGGAGAGAAGTCCTATTAGATCTATTGAGTGGCTGAGGTTCGTCAGGTTCTATTGAAACCTCAGGTTCAACCAAGTCATCGGTAATTGTTTGTAGATCTGGAATTTCTTCCAGTTCTACTGCATTGCCAACAGTATCATTTGTAAAAAAATTCATGTTCTAAAAATGTGGCATACTAAGAAACAAACACCCTTTGTTTCTCCTTGTGGTAGAAAAGATATCCATACGAGTGTTTTGGATATCACACAAATTAACACAAAACCGACCGTATCTCGAGTTTGTCCGGATTCTGTGTTTTCATATAAGACGGACAACCCCATATCCTAACTCGTTTATGAGATGGTCTCTTTCTATAGCATATCTCATATGGAGTGGTAGACACGGTTTTGGTCGGAACCCTATTCAATAGATATATCACATTCTCCAATGCGTACCCCCATAATGAAAGTGGTAACTCAGCATCACCCATCATTGATCATACCATATCTAATAGGGTACGATTCCTCCGTTCCAATACACCGTTGTGTTGTGGTGTGTACGGAGGAGTGAGCTGAGAGAGAATCTCATTCTCTTTTAAGAAATCTAGAAACTCTGAGCTTAGATACTCAACTCCTCGATCCGATCGAAGTTTCTTGATACTCAAGCATATTTGTTTTTCTACATCATATTTGTATTCCTTGAACTTTTCAAAGGTTTCGAACTTATGTTTTAACAAGAATACGTGTCCGAATCTTGAGAAATCATCAGTAAAAGTTATGAAGTACGAAAAACCACATCTCGCATGTGTAGACATTGGTCCACATACATCACTATGTATGAGGCCTAAGAGTTCATTAGCTCTTTCACCGTGTCCAGTAAATGGAGTTTTGGTCATTTTACCTTCGATACAAGGCTGGCATGTCGCATAAGATTTATATTCAAACTGGTTTAAATATCCATCTTGATGTAGCTTGGTTAGTCTTGTTTCATTAATATGACCAAGTCTACAATGCCAAATGAAAGATTCATTTATGTCTGAAATCTTTCTTTTGTTTGTGTGTTGTATATTGAAAACTGTATGTTGATTTAGGACGTATATCCCGTTATTTAATGTACCAGACCCAATCAACTCTTGATTAAGGTTAATGCTCATATATTAGATTGTAATACAAAATTATATCCTTCATTTTCCAACAACGATATTGATATAATATTACATAACATCGAAGGTACTAAATAACATGGGTTCAAAACCAATATACAACCCGACGGGAAACCAAGGTGATACTCTTCCACTGCTACAGCATGTACAGAGGAACCATTCCCAACTCGGAGAGTGTGATCACATTTCTTCAAAAACCTGCTATTTCTCAGACCCTGCACACAATTGCAGATGTGAGATCCTGACCCGGTATCTAATACCCAGAAAGCAGAATTAATTGAAAAACAGTTTTCTTTTACAAACACACCTGAAGTGGAAGCATCACCATGCTTCGTCTTGTTGAGGCCGGCAAGGTATCCAACACAGTTTCTCTTCCAGTGCCCAGTTTTGTGGCAGTGGAAGCATTCCCCTCTTCCTGACGCAACAGCCTCTATCTTGTCCTTCCCCGGTGCCTTTTTCACTCCTCCTCTCGGCTTGATGGGATTCTTCTTCTTCTTTCCCTTGGCCTTAGCTTTCGGGATGGAAGAGGAAGATGGCCCAGCAATTAGAGCGGGAGTTTTCGCTACCTTAAGCATACTCCCTGCACTCCTCAACATACTGAGGAGTTCAGGAAGTGACTTCACCATGCTGTGCATATTGAAGTTTACAACGAATTGAGCAAAGGCAGGGGGGAGGGACTGTAGAACAATATCAACATACTGTTCATTCTCCATGGTCCAACCCAGGTCCTCTAGTTCTTCGATAAGTCCAATCATCTTCAATATATGGTCACCTACAGACATGCCAGTAGCCATCCGCATCTGAAACAACTTTCGAGATGTCTCGTATCGGAGAGTGCGAGATTGCTCTCCATACAACTCCTTTTTATGGAGAAAGATGGATTGTACATCCATCTTCTCATGCTGCATCAGATGTTCATTTTTCATAGAAGCAACCGCGAGGCATTTGGCTGTAGCACAGTCTATATCCCATGTCTTGCAGATTTCTTTATCCGCAACTGAAGAATCAGGGCCTGGGCTAGGCAGGGCTGGAGTAGTCAAGACGTATCCGACCTTATCATAGGTCAGGGAAATATTTACGTTCCTCAGCTAATCTTTATAACTCGGTCCCGTGAGTTTATTCTTGTCTAATAAAAGCATAAGTCCCGTCATAGGTATCTGCCATTAGGAGAGAGAAAAGAAGACACTCACCGATTGCTCTTGCATAATTAGATTGCTTATTAATCTTATCTAATCGATGTTTCCCACTGCTTTTATCAAATTTTCCTTCAAATCTTAAAAAGAAAATTAGCCAGAATTAATTGCAATCTACAAGTTTGCTAACCGGTCGGCCAGGCCAGTGTCGGTACTCCGACGGAGGTTCCCCGTGCTTTCGCACGGACCTAATTAAAATAAACCTCGATTTCCTATAGGCGTAACCCCTATTGGATGTATATGCCCTAGAGGCCAGTATTGTATATGTACACATATGGATACTAGGGAGATGTATGTACAGAACAATCTTGCTCAGTTTTATAGTATATTATTCGACTTGTCTTTATCAGGATATGTGTATTTATTTGTATTGTTGATATATCTGGTTTGCACATATTGATAAAGACTCGATACGGTAGTATACTATTGTGGTTTGTCTTTATCTTAACATGGCATATGTCATACTTGTTATTACATATTGCGGTTACATGTTGATAAAGCCCCTAGGATCATGCTTGACTACCTGCGTTGTGATGGCGATCATACTTGTGGGAGCAGGGTAGTCTATAAGCACATCCTTTAATGGTCCCTAGTCGCGTGAGTATCGAGAATGGGCATTGATACTCCAGAGTAGACTGGTGTATATGTTTCTACCCCGTCGGGGGATGGTTGGTCCCGCAGCCATTGTTCTGATGCACCTAAGATCGTATACAGGTGATCACTAGGGTGTGAGTTTACTGGACGGACTCGCCGAGAACTTCCGTATGGTACTATACCTATCGTCAGATGGAAGTTCTCAGGTGACATGTGTACAGGTTAGTCTTTGGACCCGAGATCGGCATTTGTCTCGTGTGAGTTCCCACTGAGCTTTGATCACTACCCTACCACGGCTCTACTGAGTCGTGCAAATAGGTTTTGGTTGGGTTCAGTCCCGAGCCACATGGAGGCAGTGAGCGATTGTCGGGGATTCGTCTCTCCCGGTATAGGGAGTCGATATCCCACTGTGATTCGATTTGTCAGGACCATAAGACCTTGGCCAAGGCAGTTGGGATCTACTGATAGGCTGATCAGTAGTTTTTCGGATTGGTCCTGAACCACATCGGCATGACTTATTAGGTTATTAGGGTCTGACGTTCACCATCCCCTAGACCCGGTATGCGATACTCTTTGACGAAGAGACCGGACTGTACGGATATTGTCACGGACATGCTCAGTAGGAGTTCGGACGAGCTTGCTCGTCGGCCTTCCTTTTCGACAGGTACCTGGGCAGCCGTTACGTACAGCTAGTACCGCTGACGTGCTTGTGGTTAAACCCACTGCCAGAGTACTGTCGAGTCTTTAGAGTCTCACACAGAGGGTTTCCCTGATCCAGGCAAAACGATGTAGTAGCCGTATTGGATACGTGCAGGGTTCGATCGATTGATGTACTTGGTACTCGGTTTTTCGATCGGACAGTTTGTAATACTAGCCGGCTCGGGTCTGAGCCGGATTATTAAGTCAGGTATTGATTTAATAATTTGCATATATGTATTTCGATATATATATTCTAGTATTACGTTCTTCGTGTTATTCTATCTCTTTTGGGCGTTCGGATTTTTATCTGATTGCCGGTATATTTGTACAGTAGTTGGAAATCCGTATTTACTACAGTTTTCCTTCTAGAAGGTGGCCACCTCATTATGTATTTTCCATTTATTTGATAATTGGAAATGAGGTGTAAAGTGAGAGGTGAGGGAGGAATGGGAGTAACCATGCTTCAATAGTGAACAAATGAATTTATAATTCATTTTGGGTTTACTATTGAAGTATGGTTGCTAATTGTTTAATGAAAGAATTAATATACAAAACCATTGTGTATATTTTCTCTTTCATGGTTGATTCATTTTTTCCTTGAGCTCTCTTTTGCTCTCATCTCCTCTTTGCTCTCAAGTTCCCTCCACCTTCATCTTCTTCCTCTTCACTACTTTCTCATGTGTTGAGAATCAAGTGAAGAGGCAAGAAAGAGATAGCTATACACTAAGACACCCTCCACTACATCCTAGACTGCTTGGTTTAGCAAACCAAGTTCTCTAGTTGCTCCTTTAGTTACAAATTTAGGAGCTGGAGCCATGGATCATACTCCCCGGGTGGATCATCTACGACAAAAGGAGGCCGGAGAACAAGCTCGATCCCGGAGGACCGATGGAGCAAGGAAAGAAGTTCAAGCATGTTCAAGGCGCTTGCTAGGAGCTAAGGATGAAGAAAGAAGACCGAAGGACTTGGTTCATTTGGTGAGATTTCTATCATAGTAGATAGCTCCCTTAGTGTAGCTAGTGAGTTCTATGGAAAGATCCGGTTTTAGGGTTTAGTCTAGCGCCAAGTTTCATTCGTAAGAAAATTTTTGTTCCGCATTTGGCCACGTGAGATGGCCGGGGCGCTAGGGTAACCCTTCATGGTATCAGAGCCACCCATAAAACTTACACTAGCTAGTTCAAACGTGTTTAGAATAACGATCGACCGAAAATTCCAAAAACCACGTTTCGAAATTTTGCAGTTTCTGTCGATTTTAAAAGTGCTGGAAAATTCAATTTTTTGCTCTCAGAAAATCATGCAGGCTTTTTAAAGACCACATAAGAAAATTTGGCTCGTGAACCCTCTAAACCGCCGCGGATCCGCCGCGCTAACCCCCTTTTTGCGGCTGATCCGCGGCCATTTTAGGGGCTCACGTGATCAAATTTTTTTCTGGGCCTTAATTATTGAAAATTGTGGTCTCTGGTATAATTACTTTTTGGGCCCATATTTTTTACAGTGTTGGTTTAATACTTGGGGCCCACTTGGAAAGTTTAGTCGATCGTGATTTTAAGACACATGTTTTTTTATCAGTACATTCACTTTTATCTGCGACCGGGAATGTCACTCGATCGGTAAAACTCGTCTGATTGCTATATGTTCTTTTAGACGGGTTTTGCGAACGTGACATTCGCGTTGATGTTGTGTGCTTGTGGTTGGATTGTCTTGGTGGATAGCATGTGGTGAAATGTTAGAAATACAGTTTACATTCATCTGTACATTTGTTTTTGCGGGGCGAGCGTCCGACATGTGGACTGCCGTCTTTGCCAGGTTGTATATTATTTTGGGGCACGACCAGGATGAGGTCGATGTCACCGCTTGTATATATTATTTTCATTTTCTGTATTAGGATTACCCCGCGATGGGGTGCACGAATAGCCGGGTTCTAGAAGGCAACAAGCCCGCATCTCAAGGCGCAGAGACGGAAAGGGGCTTCATTCTAGAACTGGCAGACTATTCGCCGCACTCGTATGGGGTACAGGTTTTCATTGCACATGCTATCCACACGACCGGGAACGTCGGGTTTTATTTGCGGCTCAAATGAAACCCGGGGCTCCAAGATTATCCACCGTTCTGTGATGTTATCTGTGATGTTGTTTATTTTCATGCCTGGGACGAATGTGATATATACTTATATATATATACTAGTAGATGTTGTATATGTTTTGCACCCGCGCTAGTCCAGCCCCCGCTCTGTCGTTAGTTAAGTAACCTAACGGGTAATGACGGGGCCCCGTGGCGAATGCGGATGGCATATACGTACATTTTATTTTCGTTCTTTTCTGGTGTGATAGGTTACAAATTTGATGGGGCCGCATTGATTTTAATTAATGCAAGATAAAAACCTAAAAAGATGTTGTTGGAACCAGATTTTAAAAACTGACATTACAGATGTTCTCTTTTGCTTTGCATAGTGGTATTTAGTTTAGAATATCCTGCACCTCATTCGATGAGGCAAGGGCCGAGATCCCTTCACCGGGAGTGACCCCTTGAGTAAAAGTTTGCGTCAGGGTAATAACTTTAATATAGTCGACTATTTTTTTCTTTGCATCGTGGTATTCAGTTTCGAATATCCTGCACCTCATTCGACGAGGAAAGAGCCGAGATCCCTTCACAGGGAATGACCTCTTTAGCAGAAGTTTTCGCCACTATATATTTACAAAACTACTCAAGTTCCTTCAACGATATCAAGTTCATTACGTTAACGGGTTTTTCGCCAAAAACCCAGCCGTAGCCCTCCGTCATTTCAGAATAGTAATATTTAGTATTCGTGCTGCGTTTGTTGACCTAGTCAAGGCGTAGTGTACGGTAGCTAAGTAGTATTTTTCTGTGCATTGTAAATGCAATTGGTTAGGACAGTCGTGCGGCCTTGTTGACCTAGTCAAGGGCTCGTACGGGTGGGTTTAATGCAATCAAGAAAATGACGGGTAGAACTTGACTAGCGGTTTATGGTTTGTTGACCTAGTCAAGGTCATAAATCGTTAGGGGTAAAAACCACATCGGGAGTTTCAAACATAAAGGAAACTTGCAGATTTTAGCATACCTTCTGGAGTGTGGTGACTAGAGTGGATTCCATCTAGTGCATCACACAATGATAGTTGGATCCCGATCCCACTGATGAGTAGGATTACTCTCGGGAGATTATCACACTTAACAATCAATGCTATAAACCAAGTAGGTGTCTAGAAAAGTGTTAGCGGGGCTACGCCTCCAGGGAAAAGAGGTTCTTTAATTAAGGAACTTCGCGAAAGCGTTGGAAAACCTCCCTCGAAGTACTAACACCGGCCTGGCTGAAAGGTTAAGCAAGTATTGTGACGTGCGATTAATCTTGACTAGTTCTTCTTTTAGGGTTTGAAGAAGAATTTGAGGAAACAGTGGGAGCCATCCTGGTTAGATAAATTAATAACCAATCTGATCTTGCAAGAGCGCACGCTGAGTGTTTTCCCTCTCTCTCTCCAGGTAGCAACCATTTCACGCCCTAATCGAGATAATAAAATGTATCGCTTGACCGATCCGAATTCTTATTCGGGGCTGGGGAACGTCGGTTCGTCTCTAACTCATGACAACTGTCATAAGTATGAGCAAGGGAAAGAGGAAAGTTTGAATTCCTTGATAAACCCATCGAAGAAGAAACACACTGTTGCGTCTTCTTCAGGTGTTCTTGTTATTGAGAACTGTTTTTCGGTCAGTCCTACCTCTTGGGTACTCAATACCGGATCAGGATCTTATATCTGTAATTTATTGCAGGGACTGAGAAAAAGTAGGATAGTTGGACCTGGTGATATGTCCCTCAGAGTAGGGAACGGAGCACAAGTTAATGCTGCAGCCGTCGGTGAATATCACCTAGTGTTGCCAAATGGCAATGCTATGATTTTGAACAATTGCTACTATGTACCTTCCATGCTTTGCAAAATCATATCAGTTTCTTTACTTGATAAAGATGGATATAACTTTGTTCTTGATAGAAATATCATGAACATTTACCTTGATAAGGTACTGGTTGCAGAAGGTACACTGTGTAATGGTATCTATGTTCTAAATCAGAATACAGTGCTCAATGTACAAAACACACGCAAGAGGAAGAGTTCAGATACGAACAAATCCTACTTGTGGCATTGTAGACTTGGTCATATCGGAGAGAAAAGACTAAGTAAGTTGCATAAAGATGGACGCTTGAATACGTTCAAATTTTCATCTTATGAAACTTGTCAGTCCTGTCTCAAAGGAAAGATGACAAAATCTCCGTTCACCGGACATGGAGAAAGAGCAGCAGAGCTCTTGGGACTCATACACAGTGATGTATGTGGTCCGATATCTATACATGCAAGGGGTGGGTTCTCATACTTCATCACATTCACTGATGATCTCTCTAGATTAGGATATGTGTATCTTATGAAACACAAATCTGAAGCTTTTGAGAAATTCAAAGAATTCAGGAACGAAATAGAGAACCAGATTGGCAAAAGTATTAAGATCCTCCGATCTGATAGAGGAGGGGAGTACTTAAGCATGGAATTCCTAGGATACTTAAAAGAGAATGGAATTCTCTCTCAGCTTACTCCTCCTTATACACCACAGCACAACGGTGTATCGGAGCGGAGAAATCGTACCCTTTTGGACATGGTTCGCTCCATGATGAGTAATGCCGAGTTGCCTCTTTCATTTTGGGGACATGCGCTTTTAACAGCGGCATATCTGTTGAATGATGTTTCATCCAAATCTGTGCCTAAGACACCATTCGAGATGTGGAATGGAAAAAGGCCGTATCTTAAAAGATTTAAGATATGGGGTTGTCCGGCTTATGTTAAAAAGCACAATCCGGATAAACTAGAGGCACGGTCAGTTTTGTGTAAGTTTGTAGGATATCCTAAGAACAGCTATGGATATCAGTTCTACCACACTGAGGAACAAAAGGTGTTTGTTGCTCAACATGCTGTTTTCTTGGAAACAGAGTTTCTTGCAAAAGAAATTAGTGGGAGCACGGTAGAACTGGAAGAAATTCCAGAGGGACAAACTATAACTGAAGATTTGGTGGAACCTCAGGATTCAATAACCCCGGACGAACCTCAGCCACTCCGCAGATCTAGTAGGATTTCTCATCCGCCCGAGAGATACTACGGTTTTCTCATAGATGGGGTTCGAGAGGATTGCATCTTGGAAGAAGATGATCCTACTAGTTTCAGACAGGCCATTATCAGTAGGGACTCTGATAAGTGGTTGGATGCTATGCAATCTGAAATGGAGTCCATGTACACCAATAAAGTGTGGACCCTGGAAGTTGCTCCACCTGGGGTAAAACCCGTTGGATGCAAATGGATCTACAAGAGGAAACTTGGTGTGGATGGGCAGGTGGAAACCTATAAAGCTAGACTCGTTGCAAAAGGTTTTCGTCAAAGACCAGGAGTGGACTATAACGAAACCTTTTCTCCAGTAGCTATGCTCAAATCCATTAGGATCCTGCTTGCCATTGCTGCCTTCCATGACTATGAGATATGGCAGATGGACGTAAAAACGGCTTTTTTAAACGGAAGTTTAGAAGAGCACGTTTACATGGATCAGCCAGAAGGTTTTGTAGACAGTGGGAGCAGCGGGAAGGTGTGTAAGCTGCTCAAATCCATTTATGGATTGAAGCAAGCATCGCGGAGCTGGAACATCTGTTTTGATGAAACAATCAAGGACTTTGACTTCATCAAGAACGAAGATGAGCCACGTATTTATAAGAATATTGTAGGACGAACTGTCGTGTTCCTAGTCTTGTACGTGGATGACATTCTTTTGATAGGAAATGACATTCCTATGCTACAATCGGTCAAGCTATTCTTGTCGCAAAGGTTCTCTATGAAAGACCTAGGTGATGCCTCGTACATTCTGGGGATCAAGATCTACAGAGATAGATCCAAGAGATTACTGGGACTTTCACAGTCCAGGTACATAGAGACCGTACTAAAGAGATTTAGTATGGAAGATTCCAAGCGCGGTAACATACCCGCATTGCACGGAATCACCCTCTCCAAGGAGATGTCTCCTAAGACTGACGAGGAGAGGGTTCGCATGAGCATTATACCCTACGCTTCGGCGGTAGGATCTATAATGTATGCGATGCTATGTACAAGACCAGATGTAGCTTACGCGCTAAGCGTAGTGAGCCGGTATCAGTCAGACCCAGGTGAGGACCACTGGACAGCAGTAAAGAACATTCTTAAGTACCTGAGAAGGACTAAGGAGATGTTCCTGATTTACGGTAATGGAGACCTCAGGGTCGAGTCCTTTACCGACTCAAGCTTCCAGAGTGACAAAAATGACAGCAAGTCTGTCTCGGGTTTTGTGTTTACCCTCAACAGAGGGGCGGTATGTTGGAAGAGTTCCAAACAGGATACCGTCGCAGACTCGACGATGGAGGCTGAATACATTGCTGCAAGCGATACCGCAAAAGAGGAGGTCTGGATAAAGAAGTTCATAGCTGAACTTCAGGTGGTTCCGTCCATTGTTGATCCAATACCAGTGTATTGCGATAACAATGGGGCTATAGCTTTAGCAAAGGAACCACGGTCCCATCAGAAATCCAGGCACATCTTAAGGCGGTATCACCTGATCAGGGAGATCGTAGATCGCCAGGAGATCGAGGTCCGGAGAGTAGATACGAAGGACAACACGGCGGATCCATTTACAAAGGCCCTCCCTCAAGCACAGTTCGAGCGACTTTTTGGGATGTTGGGTATGCGATACACCAGCAGCTGGCCTTAAAGCAGACATTGGGTATTCGGTACGCCAATCACTGGCCTTTAGTGCAAGTGGGAGATTGTTGGATGTATATGCCCTAGAGGCCAGTATTGTATATGTACACATATGGATACTAGGGAGATGTATGTACAGAACAATCTTGCTCAGTTTTATAGTATATTATTCGACTTGTCTTTGTCAGGATATGTGTATTTATTTGTATTGTTGATATATCTGGTTTGCACATATTGATAAAGACTCGATACGGTAGTATACTATTGTGGTTTGTCTTTATCTTAACATGGCATATGTCATACTCGTTATTACATATTGCGGTTACATGTTGATAAAGCCCCTAGGATCATGCTTGACTACCTGCGTTGTGATGGCGATCATACTTGTGGGAGCAGGGTAGTCTATAAGCACATCCTTTAATGGTCCCTAGTCGCGTGAGTATCGAGAATGGGCATTGATACTCCAGAGTAGACTGGTGTATATGTTTCTACCCCGTCGGGGGATGGTTGGTCCCGCAGCCATTGGTCTGATGCACCTAAGATCGTATACAGGTACTCACTAGGGTGTGAGTTTACTGGACGGACTCGCCGAGAACTTCCGTATGGTACTATACCTATCGTCAGATGGAAGTTCTCAGGTGACATGTGTACAGGTTAGTCTTTGGACCCGAGATCGGCATTTGTCTCGTGTGAGTTCCCACTGAGCTTTGATCACTACCCTACCACGGCTCTACTGAGTCGTGCAAACAGGTTTTGGTTGGGTTCAGTCCCGAGCCACATGGAGGCAGTGAGCGATTGTCGGGGATTCGTCTATCCCGGTATAGGGAGTCGATATCGCACTGTGATTCGATTTGTCAGGACCATAAGACCTTGGCCAAGGCAGTTGGGATCTACTGATAGGCTGATCAGTAGTTTCCCGGATTGGTCCTGAACCACATCGGCATGACTTATCAGGTTATTAGGGTTTGACGTTCACCATCCCCTAGACCCGTATGCGATACTCTTTGACGAAGAGACCGGACTGTACGGATATTGTCACGGACAGGCTCAGTAGGAGTTCGGACGAGCTTGCTCGTCGGCCTTCCTTTTCGACAGGTACCTGGGCAGCCGTTACGTACAGCTAGTACCGCTGACGTGCTTGTGGTTAAACCCACTGCCAGAGTACTGTCGAGTCTTTAGAGTCCCACACAGAGGGTTTCCCTGATCCAGGCAAAACGATGTAGTAGCCGTATTGGATACGTGCAGGGTTCGATCGATTGATGTACTTGGTACTCGGTTTTTCGATCGGACAGTTTGTAATACTAGCCGGCTCGGGTCTGAGCCGGATTATTAAGTCAGGTATTGATTTAATAATTTGCATATATGTATTTCGATATATATATTCTAGTATTACGTTCTTCGTGTTATTCTATCTCTTCTGGGCGTTCGGATTTTTATCTGATTGCCGGTATATTTGTACAGTAGTTGGAAATCCGTATTTACTACAGTTTTCCTTCTAGAAGGTGGCCACCTCATTATGTATTTTCCATTTATTTGATAATTGGAAATGAGATGTAAAGTGAGAGGTGAGGGAGGAATGGGAGTAACCATGCTTCAATAGTGAACAAATGAATTTATAATTCATTTTGGGTTTACTATTGAAGTATGGTTGCTAATTGTTTAATGAAAGAATTAATATCCAAAACCATTGTGTATATTTTCTCTTTCATGGTTGATTCATTTTTTCCTTGAGCTCTCTTTTGCTCTCATCTCCTCTTTGCTCTCAAGTTCCCTCCACCTTCATCTTCTTCCTCTTCACTACTTTCTCATGTGTTGAGAATCAAGTGAAGAGGCAAGAAAGAGATAGCTATACACTAAGACACCCTCCACTACATCCTAGACTGCTTGGTTTAGCAAACCAAGTTCTCTAGTTGCTCCTTTAGTTACAAATTTAGGAGCTGGAGCCATGGACCATACTCCCCGGGTGGATCATCTACGACAAAAGGAGGCCGGAGAACAAGCTCGATCCCGGAGGACCGATGGAGCAAGGAAAGAAGTTCAAGCATGTTCAAGGCGCTTGCTAGGAGCTAAGGATGAAGAAAGAAGACCGAAGGACTTGGTTCATTTGGTGAGATTTCTATCATAGTAGATAGCTCCCTTACTGTAGCTAGTGAGTTCTATGGAAAGATCCGGTTTTAGGGTTTAGTCTAGCGCCAAGTTTCATTCGCAAGAAAATTTTTGTTCCGCATTTGGCTACGTGAGATGGCCGGGGCGCTAGGGTAACCCTTCAACCCCGTTGACACCTTTCTAGACACCTACTGGATTAGCTAATTGTAAAGTGTAAAACTCTTCCGGGAGTAACTTTTACTCACAGTGGGATCGGGATCCAACTATCAAATAGAAGGTATGCAATCTCATTGCAAATTTCAACTCTTGAAATTCACGATATGATTTTTACCCCTAATGTCTTATGAGCTTAACTATGGTCAACAAATCATAAGCACTAGTCAAGTTCTACCCGCCATTTCGTGATTGATTTAGATCCACCCACATAACCCTTAACTATGGTCAACAAGGTCACGTGAATGTCCTAATTACTCACATCATATGCTTTGTAGGAAGATATCACTTAGCTACCATACACCACGCCTTAACTATAGTCAACAAACGTGGTATGGATACTAAGTACTCTGCTTCCTAAAATGACGGAGGGCAACGGATGGTTTTGATGAAAACCTTTAACGCTTTGAACTTGATATCATTGTAGAATCTAGTGAAAGGAGTGGTTTAAGCTCCAGTTCGAATGGTTTTATAGTATCTTTCTAATTTTGCTAAAGAGATCACTCTCAGTGAAGGGATCTCAGCTCTTTCCTCATCGAATGAGTTGCTGGATATTCATGAATACCACAATGCAAAGCAAAAGTTAGATCAACTATGAAAACAATTAAGTGTTTTGTAACATTTGCTTGTTTCGCTAAAGGGGTCACTCCCGGTGAAGGGATCTCGGCCCTTTCCTCATCGAATGAGGTGCTGGATATTCATCAAGGAATACCACTATGCAAAGCAAAAACTAGAGTTGCCCATTTTTAAAAGTTTGATTTTATAACATCTTTAGGTTTCTTTTTCTTAACATTAATCACATTAATGGTGTCCCATCATTTACGTTTCCTAAACATCACAGAAAAGAAATGAAAATAGAACGTACGCTTATGCCATTCGCATTCGCCTCGGGGCCCCGTCATGCACCGTTAGGTTACTTAACAAATGACAGAGCGGGGGTTGGACTAGCGCGGGTGCAAAACATAAGCAACGTTTATTATATATCTCATATTTAAATAGACATGCGTCACACGCATTTATAAACATTCCAGATCACAGATGAATAGATTGGATATACTTGGAATTCCGTATTTCATTTAAGCCCTTAACGAAAGACGGGTTCCACGGTCGTCATGAATAGCCAAACCCCACCCTAGACCCCTACGGGTGTGGAAAACTACCCCCCAAATTCACGAAATGAAGCAACCTCCCTCAACAAGGTGAGTAGGACACTCGGCACATCAAAGAATTAAGTAGTTTGTGCACCCCACCTTGGGTCTATCCTAGGAGCAAAAACAGTAAAAAGAAATTATACAACGATGGCTACAACCTCAATCCGGATGTGCCCCGCAAAATAATATTACATATATTTTTACAAATTACATGAATGAAAGAAAAGAAAAACGCTCTTCTCACATCCCCGGCTATTCATCCATGACGATTCAACATATTCATATACACATACTATCACATGATATCAACACAGATGTGTGCAACCCCAACTAATCGACGTATAGAAATTAGTCAACGTTTCTAAATACACATATACATCACAAAGATTGTAAAGTAACCGCGACATTAGAATTCTGCACACAATTAGCAAATTAAACCAATTTTCCAACACTTGAAAAAATTCAACGAGCTAAAGTTCCAAAACCGATCGTTTTAAGCCAATCCGGGAGTCGAAACGAACTCGAAACCCGCCCGAATCTTCACGGAGGCAAAGACCAAAAAATTAACTATCAAATGGGGGGCCTCAGGGGGGTACCCACCCCCGGGGCCACCTCGAGATGGCCCCTAGGGGAAGGCAGACCCGAGAGCACCCATATGGGGTGCTCTCGGGTCACCCACCCCCAAGGCCACCTTGTGGTGGTCTTGGGGTGTGGGTCCGGCCTCTGGTCCCCCCGGGGTATCTCCAGGGTGCGCACACTCCGCCATGCGGCTTCTCGGTTCAAACCGTGTGCTCGTGGGGGTGTGCAAACAACTCAAAACTACAATTTTGGAACTGTTATTATCGACAGTTTTTGCGTGACAAAAACGGCGGAATTCTAACGTCGCTACAAGCTATTTAAGGTTTAAGAGAGGCTTTGATACCATGTTAGTAGATGTTGCACACCCTCACAACACTTGTGAGGAGGCGGAAGTGGCAAATGAATAATTTCTTGCATGCAACCCCCACATAAACCCAAGATCATATGCTTAAACCTTAACTAACAAACCCTATCTAAAGTTCTTAACTACCATGAAAGGGTTATACCTAATGAACTGGGCTTTCGAGTCTTCTTTTTTATGCAAATCCTAGGCTTTTTCGGATGCTTGAAAGGAACTCAGTCTCCGGTCACCTCTAGGTCGTAGATGATCTACCCGAGAGTTATAGAACAAGCTTCAAACTCTTCTCAAGAGTTAACTAAGAAATCAAGTGTGCTCGAAATGATCACTTAGATGATGTAGAGATTAAGTAGAGGATTAAAGTGATCCCTAAGGTTTTGATTCACAACTCATGTGAAGGGTAAAGCTTGGAGGCGGAAGAAGGAGAGAGAATGTGAGAGTGTTGAATGAAAAAATCAAGCAAGGAAAAATGATATGGCTAAAAGAAAATAATTGAAGCATGTATTATTTTTCTCCAAAATAATGCACCATGCTTAAATAGTAATCCCAAATGAATATAAAATGACATAAGCCATTCCTTCATCCATGCTTTGACTCTCTCCAAATTCCACGTCATAATTTTCATTTTCACAAAATGAAAACCATTTATGAGGTGTCCCCTTCTAGAAGGTATTCTTGTACAACTACAAGAATACCCCTCACCATATACAGTATAAGTATACATGTATCCAAATTCCAAAAAATTCGAATACAAATAATCCAATATTATAATACCGATATTCGGCTTAAACCAAAGCCTACCAGTATTATTCTTTCGATCATTATTCCGGTAAATTCCAAGAAAGTAAAGCAAGGAATGTAAGTGCAAGTAATAAAAAGCAAGAAAGAAATAAGCAAGAAAGAAAAAAGTAGGAACCATGGAACAAGTTACACACCATGGGTTTAATAATCCAAACTTAAACTTGCAAGCTCAATTAAGAGATTACAAGATCAAGTGAGAGCTAAAACCTAAGGAAAAATGATGCACAAAAGAGAGAACTTTATTGATTCTAAAATGATACAACCCTTGAGGTCAAATACCAACCTTTAAACCTTCAAGCTCAATGAAGAGGTTGAAAGATCAAAAGAAGGAAAGGATCTCAAGGGGAAGCTAAGCTATTTACAAGAGGGAGAAAACAAAATGAAAAGAATGATACAATGTATGGCAAAAATTGGACCCTTGAACCTTTGCCCCATTGTCTGCTTTTATAGGCAAGAAAATGGATTAAGCAAACAATAAAATAAAGACTAAATGGCAACAAATTAGACTCTGTGAGAAGCTGGGGCCCACAGGAGGAGGTGGGGCCGGCCTGGCCGGCTTTTAGGGGAATGTGCTCGGCTATTTTCCGAGGGGTGGGTCCCGTATTGTTGTGGTGGTGTTGTGTTGTCCCCAGAATGCCTCTGGTGTTGTTTGCTTGGTCAGTTTTGAACTTGTGGTGCACCAGGAATTGGAGGGAACCTGGTAAATACAAATCACATCACTACTTTTTGCAATAAATGCATGTCACACCCATATCACCTCATGCCCACTTGCTCTAGCCCACTTGAGTGTGTCATGGAAGCCCCCTAGGTCCATGGTCCAAGCCCCAAGAGTTAGTGTGTACACATGCTATGTGTTGGACCAAAATACTGTGCACACACACTGTTTGCAAAATAACTCTTGGGATATCGGTCAGTTTGCGGTTCTGGCTGCAGTGTCAGTTCACAAATGATATATCCGTGATTCTGAAAATATTTCTAGTATTTTGTCACGGACACCTGTAATCTGTATTACTAAGAAAACACCGGGTAATAGTACAGATATATACAAAAAATAGATAATGATTAGCGGTATTAAAATGCAATATTCTGGTCTAAACAGCCACTCCTGTCAGCAAGCCGCCAAACTCTGGAGTCTCGGCTTTCAGCAGGGTGAGGAAGAACTCAAATGGGCCCGTAATGAAGCCCATGATACCAAAAGGAGCTACCCCAAAATGGTATGCTCTCCCTACCCCAAAATGGCTCATTTCTTTATTAATAATAATGAGAAATGAGGTTTCCTTTCTAGAATGTATATGTGTATCAAACATACAAAACATTCATGTATATGTATCATATACATATACACATATTTATATCATATAAAAATACTAAATGAGAAAGAAATAGATAAAACATTATACACACACACACACACACACACACACACACGTGTATCACATAAACGTGTTTAATCGAACTCCCGCCCGTATCAACATACACACTGTTATAGTATATGTATCATATACATGTATTTGTATTTGTATGACATACAAATAGCAAACGAGAGAGAGAGAGAGAGAGAGTTAACATAATGCTAGAAAACATAACAATATATGTTTTATTATTAAATCAACACTTGATTTAATAATCTGGATTATAAAAAACCGGCTAGTATTATCACACATCCGATTAATGTACGCATATTATATATACGTATTTAATCGAAATGCTGCACGTATCATCATACGCACACTACATCGTTTCGCCTGAGCAGGCAAACCCTCTGTATGGGACTCTAAGGACTCGACAATACGCTGACAGTAGGTTATGATCATACGATTTAATCTGAAACACTTTTAGATCAATCCCCTCACGGGTTAACCCATAAGCTCGTTAGCGATATTAGCTACACGTAACGACTATCCAGGTATTGATTAAAAAGTAGGTCCACAAGAAAACTCATCCGTTCCCTACAGAGCCTATCAGTGACAATCATCGTACAGTCCGGTCTCTTCGTCAAAAAGTGTCGTATACCGGGTCTGGGGGTGGAAACTTTCAGACCCCCAATAACCTAATAAATCATACTGATGTCAAACTCATATCCATCTAAGATACAACTGATAACACTTATCATTTTATCTCAACCGTCTTGGCCTAGGACTTATAGTTATAGTCGATCATGCATAGTGCGACATCAACTCCCTATACCGAGAGAGACAAATCCTTTCGATCGCTCATTGCCACAATGTGCTTCGGGACTATACGCAACTAAAACTTGTATCCATGGCTCTTTAAAGCCATGGTTGGTTATTAATCAAAGTACAGTGGGAACACACAAAAGACACTATGACGATCTTAGATCAAAAGACTACCATGTACTCATGTCATCAGAGAACTGCTATCTGACAATATGTATAATACTATCTAAGAGTTCTCGGCGAGTCTGTTCAGTGGCCGTGGATCTACCATTGTCCCGGTTGAGGTTAAGAAATATATACACTAGTCTACTCTGGAGTATCGATGCCCAGTCTTGATACTCCCACGACTAGAAACATTTAAGGATGTGCTTATAGACTATCCAGGCCGCACTAGTATGATCCCCATCATAATCTTGGTAGTCGAGCAAAGATCATATGGGCTTTATCATCATGTATTAGCGATACATAATAACAAGTAAAATATATACACATGAATGATAAAGACAAACCGGATAGCATACTATCATGTCAAGAAAGACTGTTCTATCCATATAGGTCCATATACAATTATAATAATTGCCTTCAGGGCACCTATATCCAAAAGTCTTTTCTCTGCTCCCTTTTCGTCATCCGAAAGAATGGTGATAGGATTCCACGACCATGGAACAAATGTTTTGTGAATCGGCGGGAACTTCATTTCCGCTACCCTATGTCTGATGTGGAAATCATGGCTAGTGGGATGGCACCTGAGATCCTAAGTCCCATCGTTAACCGAAGGGTCAATAGGTTCAGTAATGCCCTGGCTTCGGACCCCAAGTCCTTGACTGTCTTTGTATTTCCACCGACTACAGAAGACGGCAATCATCCGATCTGGATGTGCCTCCTGAAGAAAGACAATAGGATCTTCAAACATGAGTTCCTTATCATTCAGAATAGTAGTATTGCATTCATGTTCTGGTTTGACAAATTATTGTTCAAGGATATCGCTCTTATTATCAAAAGGGTCTGACTCATATTGAAGTTCTTAAAGGATGTTGTAATCTTCTTCATCTAACTCACTCAAGTTTTCATCTTCTTCGATGAGCAAAACAGATTGGTTTTCAAGAGATAAACCCTGGAAAGATGTACTAGTACATGTAGATTCCTCTCCAGCAGGTATGATACAAGTATCGTCACCGAATTTGGATTTACACATTGATGTAGAGTGGAATGGACGGCGTTGGCTTTATGGATCTAAGGACGACCTAAAAGTGGATTGTAAGAGGACGGGATATCAAGGACTTAAAAGGTCATAAGATATGTAGCAGGACAAACTGATACTTCCAGATCCAGCCTACCGAGAATATCCCTCCATACATTTTCGTATCCTCTAACTCCTCCTCAAGCTTTCTGTATGGGTTAATATTAATTCCAAGCCTCTGCGGTGTACGTAGAGGGCACAAGTTCAAACCAGACCCCCCATCAATAAGTACTTTAGGGATGTTTAGACCTTGACATTCTATCTCTATATGCAATGTACGGTTGTGGTTTATTCCATCATATGGGAGCTCTACATCTGTAACAGTGATCTCTCTGATAGCAAATACTAGATTTATGCCCTTCTACATTTGTAAAAGTGATCCCTCTAACAGCTGAGAGTAGATTTATGCCCTTCTCCAAATCTTCTAGAGCGGTGTTTTATCAGCTGAGATCTTTTGGACTGCATTAAAGAACGCTTTCTTATGTTCCGGTGAGCTATTGATAACTCTCATAATGAAATATCGGACTGTACTTCTTTCAGCCGATTCACTATATCATATCCGCCTTCCTTTATACTTTGAGGCTCAGGAGCGTCTTTCGTGGGAGAAAATATTTGAACGTGGGAAACATATGCAGTTCAAAAATTTCTTAAGGAGATATCTCCTCCATCTAGCAACTAATTAGAAGTTATATGCAACTTATCAGAAGCTACAGGAAAGTACTTATGCTTGTTGCAATAAGAGTATCTTTCTATTTTCCCCCTTAAGGTTCTTAATTGTTGAGTTGTTGATGTTCAGGAGATATGTGGGTGTGTGGGTGTGTGGGTGTGTGTGTGTGTGTGTGAGAGAGAGAGTGATGATGCTCAATATTGGCGATCAAGACATATCAGGACACGTGGCAGATTTCATGTCCCAAGACCCAGAAGAAAAGGCCCACAGAAGTCGACCAGGCCACCCTTGTACCCGACCTGCAAGCACAAGCTGGCCCTCCTCGGGGCCCCCGTGCAAATTGGCCTCCTCGGCCCCTCAGCTCGCCCCGAGCTGCCATAGGACCAAGACTCCTCGACCATCTTGCTCGTTTCTGAGCTCCTCAGCCAAGGCCATCTTCCTCGGTCCCTCCGACCGATCAACCCTACCACTCACAGGAGTAACCGCCGCTCTACAAATCTCGCCACGCGCAGATTCTCCGGCAGCAACGTCCCACGTTCCACGACATCACGATCCCCATTAATGGGCGATCCGCTCTTTACGCGGACGTGACGTCGGGAGCGTAACTGCCGGCGAGATTCTCGCGCCTGCTGCTGCGTGCTGCCACCGCTATATAAACCCCCATCACAGAGGGGTCAAGTAAGCCATTCATTATCCCACTTAGCCGTTACTCTGCTCGGATCTCGTACTAACTTGATCGTCGGAGGGTCCTCGGTGATACCAAACCACCCCGAGACTTCTTTGCAGGTACTCGGCACAAAACTCCCAAAATCACTAATCTCTACAAAACCCATTGAGACCCACACGCAACAGAAGATCACCGCTGAAATCCACCGGGAGATCAACGGAAGAAAACATCTGACGGAGACCCGAAGAAGACCTCCATCAGTTGGCGCCGTCTGTGGGAACACAAAACTCCACAAAAACAAAAGTTGGCCTTCCGATCTCCGTCCACATAGCATGCAATCACCCTGAAGACCCAGGTACCAGCCGCCGCCTCCTCCATCGGAGGTCCTTATCCGGCGACCGTCATCAACGCCCTCGTCGGCCGATAGACCGATTAAAGTCCAAACGGCCAGGCCAGGGCCCCAGATCGCCGCTCCCCCCGCATCCAGAAGGCTCTGCCCTCGTCGGCACGGCTGACCACCGGGAGGCTACGTCCCATGGCCACAGATCTCACGAGCCGATACTCGTACGTTAGGCAATCATTGAGCCTCCTCTGGCGGAATCGAAACGACGTGACCCTGGCGCTTCGCCTCCCCGCACAATCGATGCACGTGGTACACGCATGTTCACCGCGACCATTCCTGTTCTCCATACCTGCAAATGGATGGTCGGGAGAAACCTCATGAAGAATCGGCCGAGCAGCTACCCTACTCGGTTATCCCTGACCGGTAGCTTCCCTACTCGCAACGCCAGGGATCAAAGTCCTCAGTAGAGGCAGCCGAGCAGCTTCTCTGCTCGGCTATCCCTAGTCGGTAGCTTCCCTACTCGCAACGCTAGGGATCAAAGTCCTCCGTAGAGTCAGCCGAGCCGCTTCTCTGCTCGGCTATCCTTGGCTGGTAGCTTCCCTACTCGCAACGCCAGGGATGAAAGCCCTCGCCAAGAGGCAACCCAGCAGCTACCCATCTCTGTTATCCCTGGCGGGTAGCTTCCCTACCACAACGCCAGGGATCAAAAAGTCCACCCAAAGGCAGTCGATCCCGACCCTCGCTCGGCTATCCCTGGCAGGTAGCTTCTTACCGCAACGCCAGGGATCAGAAAGTCCTCCCAGAGGCAGTCGAGCCCGACCCTCGCTTGGCTATCCCTAGAGGGTAGCTTCCCTACCGCAACACTAGGGATCAGAAAGTCCTCCCAGAGGCAGTCGAGCCCGACCCTCGCTCGGCTATCCCTGTGCAGGTAGCTTCCCTACCGCAATGCCAGGGATCAGAAAGCCCTCTCAGAGGCAGTCAAGCCCGAGGATCCCTCGCTCGGCTATCCTTCAGGACAAAAGCCTTCTCCAAGAGGCACCGGGAAGTAACCCTGCCCGGCCAAGGGTCCTTGGTAGGCTTCTTACAGCCCTTCCCGCGCCAAGGACCAAAGGCCTCCCAGAGGCGGTCGAGTCCTTGCTCGGCTATCCCCGGCTGGTAGCTTCCTACCACAACTGACAGGGATCAAAGTCCTCGCCAAGAGACACTTGGCAGTAACCCTGCTCGGTCCCCGTCCTGAAGGATCAAAGCCCTTGCAAGAGGCAACCGAGCAGCTACCCTGCTCGGTCATCTCCGGCTGGTAGCTCCCTACCCATGACGCCAGGGATCGAAGCCCTCGCAAGAGGCATCCGGGCGGCTACCCTGCTCGGTCATCCCAGGCTGGTAGTTGCCTACCTACAACGCCAGAGATCAAAGCCCTCGCCAAGAGGCAACCACGCAGCTTCATTGCCCGGTCATCCTTAGTAGGCTTCTTACAGCCCCTTCAACGCGAAGGATCAAAGCCCTCGCCAGGAGGCACCGAGCAGCTACCCTGCTCGGTCATCCCCGGCTGGTAGGTCCCTACCCACGATGCCAGGGATCCAAGCCCTCGCCAAGAGGCACCAAGCAACTACCCTGTTCGGCCATCCTCAGCAGGCCTCTCACGGCCCCTCTCACGCTGAGGATCAAAGCCCTCACCTGAGGCCGCCGAGATCCTTCATGCTCGGCGCATCCTCAGAGGGTATCCTCCTGCCCATCAGACGCTGAGGATCTCAAGACCTCACCACGGGGCCGCCGAGATCCTTCCTGTTTGGCGCATCCCCAGCGGGCATCCTGTTGCCCATCAGACGCTGAGGGTCTGAAGCCCTCATCGCGAGGCCGTCGATATCCTTCTTGCTCGGCGCATCCCCAGCGGGCATCCTCCTACCCATCAAACGCTGAGGGTCTGAAGCCCTCACTGTGAGGCCGCCGAATTCGTTCTGCTCGGAGCATCCCCAGCGGGCATCCTCCTGCCACTACTACAAAGAAGGGTTGCCCCTACGGATTTATCCGTAGGGGCAACACACTGCCCCTACGGATATATACGTAGGGGCAAAAAAATACCCCGTAGGTGCAAAGGCCGCAGGTGCAAGTTGAGGCCCTGAACTTGCCCCTACGGTTAAATTTTTGCCCCTACGGATATATGTGTAGGTCCAGTTGCCCCTACGGATTAAGCCGTAGGGTATAAGATTTTATATTATTTACGGTTTATTTTAATAAATTACTTAGCCCTACGGATATACCCGTAGGGGCATGTATTACCCCCTACGGATATATTCGTAGGTACTTTTCCGTAGGGGCACAAATTCAGGATTCCTGATATTTTGCCCCTACGGATAACGCCGTAGGGGAGAGTCAGTGGCCCCTACGGATATATCCGTAGGGGCATTCCCAACCCCCTGGCACTGACATCTGGGGGAAATATCAGTTACTGCTGATATTTAGCCCCTACGGATATATCCGTAAGGGTAAAATGTGTGTCTACGGATTAATCCGTAGGTACATATTGTCTGTAATTTTTTTTAAAAAATGGGCTGCTTGATTTTTTCCCGCCCTGTGCACAATAATATATACATCAATCAAATCATATATTGCAGTATTCATAATCACATCTCACGCATATATATAATATACAAAAGAAACACAAAAACTGAATATGATATAAATACAAACCAATATGAATATCGTTTCAAAATGTAGTACAATGTGTATGATATAAATAAATACATGTTTCAAAAAAAAGAACCAAAAATCTACCCTAGCTCGGTCCAGCTCCACCTCTGAATAACGATAGAATAACGCGCGCCTGCTCCTCGGTCAATAAACTCTGCAATTCATCGCGAGCGGGAGTCTGAGTGGGCGGTGGAGCTACAGGAGCTGTCTGCGGAACCGCAGCCGATGTAGTGGCTTGCGGAGCCGCAGCCGAAGGAGATGCGTGTGGAGGCTCGGCCGATCTACCCTGTCGCGTCTGGATATAACGTGTGTAAGAAGCGTGTAAGAACTGTTTATTATTCGAATTCGTATCATTATTAAGTTATTTCGAAACCCTGTTTGGATATCTAGTTTGGAAAAGCGTTGTTTATTTCAATTACATATGTATGTATGATTAATCAAACTTAAGTCTAAAACCAAATAAGCCCAAGCTACGTACTAATTATGGATATGTTGATATGTATATAATATGAAATGATATTTTACTATAAAGTAGTATACATACCAGCATCTCCTTCAACTCCTGAACGCTGGCCCTCAAGCTATCCAGTTCATGATGGACATGCCGGTCACTGGAGACGGAGGAAGTAACCGCCGGGGTGGAGTCCAACCTTATATGGGCCCTGCTAGGGCCCAATCCCCGGCCTCTCCCAACCTCCGTGGTGCCCTCCGTGTGCGGCGTCCAGAACTGGGGTCAGCAGCCTCGGATCGTTCTGTCCGGTAAAATCGTTCCCCAGGCCTGGGCCTGCTCAACCACCCGCTCCTACACCCACATTCGAATTCTTATCATTATCGAGTTATTTCGAAACCCCATTTGGATATCTAGTTTGGAAAACTGTAGTTTATTTTAATTAGATATGTACATGTATGATTAATAAAACATAAGTCTACAACCAAATAAGCTCAGGCTATGTACTGATATTGGATATGTTGATATCTATAATATGACATTATATTTTACTATTAAGTAGTATACATACCAGCATCTCATTCAACTCCTGAACGGTGGCCTTCAAGCTCTCCTGTTCCTGCTGGATACGTCGCTCACTGGAGACGGAGGAAGTAACCACCGGGGTGGAGTCCAACCTCATATGGGCCCTGCTAGAGCCCAGTCCTCGGCCTCTCTCCCAACCTCCGTGGTGCCGTCCGTGTGCGGCGTCCAGGACTGGGGTCAGCAGCCTCGAATGTTGCCTTCCCCCTAGCAACTGTCAGAACATTATATTTAGCACATACTGGTCTATAAAATTGACAAGAAACACCAAAATCAACAAATTCAAAGCCTTACCTACAGAGATAGAAGATGTGCTCCTCTGGTATCTGCATGTATCAAAATTTGAATAATATTAATTAATTTCAGTACATACATACTAACAAGGTAAACTCGCATATAGCGCTGCTTACACATATGACAGGGAGTGAACAAGCTCTTGTAGATCATCAGGCGCAAATCTAATCTCATCAAGCAGCCCATGATAATGAGTTGGACGACTAAGAGCAAAAGGAATGTGTGTATATTTATGATATAGCATTCTAAATCAATATACATGCCCTATATAATATATAAACATACATGGAGGAACGGGAGTGGCCTCTGTCCCTGATATGGACGCATCACCAACAGCTAGACAATCAAACATTGACAATATAAGTAATTTCGACATAAACAGGCATGGATATCTATAATATTACATTCAAAATGGATATTAGAGAGCGCACCTGCAGTGAGAAGTGGTAAAAGTATCACCCAACTAGGGTGTAATTTACAGAATCAGTTGAGACTCTTAAAAGTCATAGAAGAACCCGACCTGCACAAATCTGATGTATGCTTTCCATTGGACACTAAGAAGTCTCTAAAGGGAAAAGCCTATGTGAAAGCCATCATTAGTTCATATCAGAAGATTGATGCTGAAACAGAGAACGAGGAATGTCATTTTTTTCTTCTTCCGTCACATTACTGTCTTCTCCTTCTGCCACATTACTGTCTTCTCCTTCTTATTATGTGCGCGTGCAAATTCAATGACTATATTGAGAATATGGATTAATAGTGGGTAGGAAAAGTATTTCTCAAATGGCTTTTGCGTCTTAAAACCATAAACTACTAAGTAATGGCATACATAATTTTTTTAGTATAAAGGTTGTTATTTTAAGTTTTCCCTTATAGAGATATGATCTAACTGCATCTATAAACTATAAGTGTGCAGAAAATTATGATAAGAAACCATAAGAAAGGGTCGTAGCCATGCATAATCTTGAATCTACATACCAAATCATGCAAAAGCATGCACTTATTGTCACCTTGCCTTGGAATATAAAATATCTTGGAAGACTATAAGCGAGCATTTAAATCTTGATAGCTTTTGACTTCAACATATATTTTTCTCAAGTACCATGAAATATACTTGCTCCGTATAAACCGTTTTCAGGAAGATGGATTAATAATGACAAATTATCCATTGTGGCTCACTAGGTTAGCATTTTCTCTTCTATTGACCATCTTACTAATCTGCTTGGTAAATTTATTCGGAATCGGCTGCGAATCATTAAAAGACATGCATAAGAAAGAAAGCTAAAATACAGATATATAGCATACCGATACATCGAAACTTCATAGTTGCGATGGCAATCCAGAGATATTTATTTCTACACACGTGGTGCGCGTGCGAATGCGTCAGGCATCATGGACAAATATTTCAGAACATGGAAAGTATTATTCGTATAAAGTAATTAAAACTTTTAAACACCTTGGGTAGATATTTTCTTAGTTGATGCAATCATATCATGAGGACTAAATTTAAGCTATTATACATATGCTTATGTATTTTTCTAACCTAATATATCACACACACACAGAGAGAGAGATGATGATGTGTGCTATGGACTCCATTTCTTCAGGATCCTGCTACCTGATTTCTCTACCTACCAGGTGTTCTTTCTCTCTGTGTGTGTGTGTGTGTGTGTGTGTGTGATATATTAGGTTAGAAAAATACATATGCATATGTATAATAGCTTAAATTTAGTCCTCATGATATGATTGCATCAACTAAGAAAATATCTACCCAAGGTGTTTAAAAGTTTTAATTACTTTATACGAATAATACTTTCCATGTTCTGAAATATTTGTCCATGATGCCTGACGTATTCGCACGCGCACCACGTGTGTAGAAATAAATATCTCTGGATTGCCATCGCAACTATGAAGTTTCGATGTATCGGTATGCTATATATCTGTATTTTAGCTTTCTTTCTTATGCATGTCTTTTAATGATTCGCAGCCGGTTCCGAATAAATTTACCAAGCAGATTAGTAAGATGGTCAATAGAAGAGAAAATGCTAACCTAGTGAGCCACAATGGATAATTTGTCATTATTAATTCATCTTCCTGAAAACGGTTTATACGGAGCTAGTATATTTCATGATACTTGAGAAAAATATATGTTGAAGTCAAAAGCTATCAAGATTTAAATGCTCGCTTATAGTCTTCCAAGATATTTTATATTCCAAGGCAAGGTGACAATAAGTGCATGCTTTTGCATGATTTGGTATGTAGATTCAAGGTTATGCATGGCTACGACCCTTTCTTATGGTTTCTTATCATAATTTTCTGCACACTTATAGTTTATAGATGCAGTTAGATCATATCTCTATAAGGGAAAACTTAAAATAACAACCTTTATACTAAAAAAATTATATATGCCATTACTTAGTAGTTTATGGTTTTAAGACGCAAAAGCCATTTGAGAAATACTTTTCCTACCCACTATTAATCCATATTCTCAATATAGTCATTGAATTTGCACGCACACATAATAAGAAGGAGAAGACAGTAATGTGGCAGAAGGAGAAGACAGTAATGTGACGGAAGAAGAAAAAAATGACATTCCTCGTTCTCTGTTTCAGCATCAATCTTCTGATATGAACTAATGATGGCTTTCACATAGGCTTTTCCCTTTAGAGACTTCTTAGTGTCCAATAGAAAGCATACATCAGATTTGTGCAGGTCGGGTTCTTCTATAACTTTTAAGAGTCTCAACTGATTCTGTAAATTACACCCTAGTTGGGTGATACTTTTACCACTTCTCACTGCAGGTGCGCTCTCTAATATCCATTTTGAATATCGATAATATTACATTCAAAATGGATATTAGAGAGCGCACCTGCAGTGAGAAGTGGTAAAAGTACCACCCAACTAGAGTGTAATTTACAGAATCAGTTGAGACTCTTGAAAGTCATAGAAGAACCCGACCTGCACAAATCTGATGTATGCTTTCCATTGGACATTAAGAAGTCTCTAAAGGGAAAAGCCTATGTGAAAGCCATCATTAGTTCATATCAGAAGATTGATGCTGAAACAGAGAACGAGGAATGTCATTTTTTTCTTCTTCTGCCACATTACTGTCTTCTCCTTCTTCTTCTGCCACATTATTGTCTTCTCCTTCTTATTATGTGCGCGTGCAAATTCAATGACTATATTGAGAATATGGATTAATAGTGGGTTGGAAAAATATTTCTCAAATGGCTTTTGCGTCTAAAAACCATAAACTACTAAGTAATGGCATACATAATTTTTTAGTATAAAGGTTGTTATTTTAAGTGCGCGTGCAAATTCAATGAAAGTTAGATTTGAGGATACCCATGTATGAGTTGTATTCTATATATGTGTGTTTCGATTTATAATTTCGCTTAAGTGTAGGGTTGTTTTTACTTAAAGAAGTATCACCATCTACTATATATAAAAAAATATAGCAAACTAGGATTGGTGTTCAAATCCCAGTCCAGATTGGTATTCAAAATTTATTTAATTAGTTTGTGATCCACATCATTTGATTCGTTGCTTGAGGCATCAATGTAGGCACAAATATCGGCGACGAGGAAATCGACGAGGAAGAACGAGGGCGGTGGTGTGCCAAGAACGGAAGGCGGTGGCGGGCTGAGAACGGAGGGCGCGCGGTGGCGACGAAGAGAAAATTGGAGACGCGGGAACGAGAGAAAATTTTGGGAACGAGAGGGAAAGATATCGAGGCGTAGGGCATTTCTGTGCCTTTTTTAATTAAATTCCCATTTAGATGCCCCTACGGACATAACCGTAGGTTATTGGTTTGCGGCTCCGTAGGGCCAAACAACAAATTAAGATTTAATATTTTTAAATTAAAATGTCGGGCACCGTAGGGACAAAGTGGCGCTTTTAGTTTCATATATGAGTATCGATGGGAATATATATGAAGGTTTCATATTATCATCGAGTATCATATATTGGTTTTAACCTGAATATCTCGAGTCGCTCTCTAATTATGCGTTTGTTGTGCATTCGTGTTGTATGTGTAACATGATTTTAAACCATTGAGATCAAGATTGATAGAACTGATCATCCTACATTGCAATAGCATTCATCAACCAAAAACTATTATTGCAATGGTATTCATCTATAACAATCAACAATTAAAACTACAAATGTAGGATACTGATATCATAAAGCGTTATACGCAACATTGATAGAACTGATAAATAAAAAAACGAAACACAAACCGTATCAAGATTTAACAACTTTGATTATGTCATATACGCGGGCCGATATTTTCATATTAGCCAATAGGCAAAAATAGATTGCGGTCTGGATATGGCATATTGGCAGATGTTACCTATATGCATAAATCTTATGTCTAATGACCACAAGATTGTCGGAGACAGTTTTGATGTTTTGTGGGTTTGGTTTTACACTTGGGACAATCCAATGTTGACACACACACATAAATAACAAATTAAAGTAAACTAACTAAGAGGCATGTTTGAGTTTTATACTGGGATCACAAATAGCATGATGGCTGCAAACAGGTTGCTTGAATACTTGCAGACAATCCAATGTTGCCTCGCCATTTCTATAAATTTTAAACTCCCTGGAAAATTATCATCACTCAGAATTACTTTAGGGCCAGTTTGGCTGCTTCTTGCTTGTGATTCAACATTCAGCTTTTTGTTGATTTGGAACTCAGAGAGTGTTGCAAAACAAATCCAAAACTAAATAAACCTCAAACTAGCTACAGAGAAGGCAAACAGCAAACCCCATGAAGTTTGGCTTTCAAGGGTTTTCCCACTAAAATACACTTAGATGCAGCACTTTAAGGAAGCTTGCAGCAATATAAAAACTTTTAGGTAGTTTAGTGAAAAACTGCAGTGCTTCAAGATTGTTTAAGTTTTATGTGTGCTTAAGCTGTCATACAGAAATTATCGTTGCAAAAATGTTCGCAACCCTAGCTTTTCCTGCAACGATACTGGAATACGAGCCTCAGATATGCCAGCTTAGGAATCAAAATAAGAAAGAGATTTGGGGTTATCCTAAGTCCAAAGTCAAACGGGCTCTAGAAATATATAAACCCAAAAAAATGACTGCATAAAGATCTCATAAAGATGAAAAGGATGTTATGCAAGCTCTGAACAAATCTTGAACGGAACTTTCACAAGAATTTAAAATACCCGACCAGAATCCAATCCTGAGTTTGATGAAGCTTCAGGCCTTCAGCTTCCCCACAGAAAATAGTTAGGGCAAACCCTTTGCAAAACCATAGCTTTCATGCAGAGATGACGCTCAGAACATGCCAGCTTCCAAACACATTGAATAATACATAATCTCCCATACTCTCTCTCTCAATCAGACAGTTTATATTTGGATTTGAATTTAGGAAAAGAAATAAGATGGCTACAAACCAGCTTGCCTCGCCAATCTCATAACTATAAAGCTCATAAAAGTGGAAGCTTGAGGGCAAGCCATCATCGCCTCCATTCAATTGAAGCCAAATCATCCACAAAAAATAGAAATAAATATAATAATTGATCGATAGGCAAAATTGCAAGAAACCTATTCAGATTTTTGCATGAAAAAATAAGAGATGTAAAATAAGTAAAAGATTACCAAATGAAATTATCCCATCACTTGAACCCCCTCTCAAGACATTTTAGCAAAAATTCCCCCAGTAATTTTCCTCGGTTTAACCGTTTTATATCATAGAAGAAAGATAAATTTCAAATGTATATACATGCATACACACACACACATCATATACACAGTTTGTGAATGTTGCCAGAATTTCAACGGTAATTCTAGATTTTTCCAAACTCTGAAGGCTTCACAAAAATTTTAAATACAGATAATAATATGATTGAAGAGATCAATCACCAATTTTTTAATGAGGATCAACTGAAACCCCAAACAGAGCAAGCAAATTACAAAGATCCCAAAAATTTGATGAGAGCATAAAGAATTTAACATCATGATAACAATATAACCAAAATGGCTGAAAGATCTACGATGTCAGACTCGAGTTCTGATACGAAACGGGGCAACCCCAACCCCAACCATAATTCTAACCCTAACCCTAACCCCAGTCCCAGCCCCAACCCCAGCCTAACCCCAACCTTAACCCCAACCCCAACCCCAACCGCAACCCCCTGCCGAACCCCAACCCCAACCGCAACCCCCTGCCGAACCCCAACCCCAACCGCAACCCCAACCCCAGCCCCAGCCCCAACCGCAACCCCAACCCCAACCCTAACGCTACCCCCCAACGGATGCCTCATCGGTACCCAAACCATGAACCCTAGCCCTAAAATAATCAAAAATTTGTTTAATTTAAGATTTCCTAACCTGTGCAGTGGAGGCGTCGACGATCCATTGGAGGCGGCGACGAAAGGAGGCGACGACGAAAACAGAGATGAGGATGAACCAGGCGGTGGCGACGGAGAATTGGCCTGCGCTGGCGATGACGATAACGGCGATGAAACACAGGCGATTGGCGGGAACAAGGGTTTGGGGATTTTGGGTTCGCGCGCGATATTGGGAAAATAATTTTTAGGTAATGAGCGTAGGGATCGATACGTGCCTTTTTAATTAAATCTCTATTTAGTTGCCCCTACGGATAAATCCGTAGGTTCTTGGTTTGCGGCTCCGTAGGGGCAAACAACAATTTACGATTTAATATTTTTTAAATTAATATGTAAGGACCGTAGAGGCAACCTTAAAGCCCTACGGACTAATCCGTAGGGCAAAACTAAATCTGCCCCTACGGATTTTGTTATCCGTAGGGGCAACCCCCTATTTTACTAGTGTGCCCATCAAACGCTGAGGATCTCAAGCCCTCACCGCGAGGCCGCCGAATTCCTTCTACTCGGCGCATCCCCGGCGGGCGTCCTTCTGCCCATTAGACTCTGAGGACCTCTAGCCCTCACCATGAGGCCGCCGAGATCCTTCCTGCTCGGCGCATCCCCGGCGGGCATCCTCCTGCCCATCAGACGCTGAGGGTCTGAAGCCCTCGTCGTGAGGCCACCGAGATCCTTCTTGCTCGGCGCATCCCCAGCAGGCATCCTCCTGCCCATCAGACGCTGAGGATCTCAAGCCCTCACCGTGAGGCCGCCGAGTTCCTTCTTCCCGGTGCATCCCCGGTAGGCATCCTCCTGCCCATCAGACGCTGAGGATCTGAAGCCCTCTTCGCGAGGCCGCCGAGCCCCTTTCTGCTCGGCGCATCCCAGCTGGTAGCTCCCTACCAAACAAAGACAAGGATCAAAGTCCTCCTTAGAGGCATCCGAGCGGATTCCCTGCTCGGCTATCCCTGGCCGGTAGCTTCCCTACCCGCAATGCCAGGGATCAAAGCCCTCACCAAGAAGCAACCGCACAGCTTCACTGCCCGGTTATTGATTGATCTGTATTTTATGTGTAGTAGTTAACCGCAATCAGAACAATGTCACGCATAGCTAGACCGAGGTGAGTACGGGTCGTCCTCAGGGAAACGTGGAATATTTTAATCTTATATTAGATGTGTTTAAAAAGAGAGGAGGAAGAATAAAGAATATTGAAGAATGGTTGTCGGATCTAGATCTATGTTTAAACACTAATGCAAAATATAGATCTAGATTAACTACGGAGGTAAGTTTATATAAAAAGGGGGCTTGTAGGGTTCATTAGGATTTAGTAGTTATGGATGATTAATTAAAGATTACCCTTTTTATCCTTTAATAGATTTAAAACTAGAACGACAGTGATGCATGTAGATTAGGGTTTCTGGAGGGAAAAGGGTTCCCACTCTTAACCCCTATCTCGACACGGAACTCCCTTCATATCTAGTCTTTACTAAAACAATCATTAATCTAATCTCTAATCGCGGTCGAGATTAACAATGAATTTGTAGCGCGCCCGATTAGGATGTTAATGATTCTTTTGATAAAGTTTATAAACTTTATAGGACGTAAAAAGAGTTTAGGTATTTTCATCATCCATTAACCTACCCTAATCCTACGAATCCTAACAAGCGGAGAATTACTCGCGCATGTTGGGAGAAGAAGAGATGGAGAGAGAATTCATATTAAAACTTTAAGAAATAGAATAAGAAAAAGAACTATCTTTATTAATCAACAAAACTCATTTACACTTTGTTTCCTTAGAAAATGATTACAAATACTAGTTTGCTTCTCGATCTCTTCTAAGGAGGTAGATGAACCGTTGATGATCAGCCTGGATGCGTGAGCCGTCTTAGACTTCGTGATCGCGTCGACTTGATAATTTTTCCAAGGGGCTATTGGTCCTTATTTATACTCCAAAAGCCAGAACCCTAGCTTCCAAATTTGGAAGCCAACAGTTAAGATTCTCCCACCCAAATCGCAGCTTCTAAATCTTCTGCCACGCGGCAGATCCGCGGCCAACAGGGGGGTTTGGCCGCGGATCCGCGGCCTTATGATGTGGTCCGTTGATTTGGTTTCTGGGGTTTTTCTCTTTATGACACGTGGAGTTCTCTGGAACCTTTGGAAATTGAAAATCTTTTCTTTGTTTCTGCCAGACTTGATTTCTTAGTTTGCTTTCTTAATTATGCAGGTTTGCTCTTAACAACTTTGATTCCCTTGATTTTTAGCCCTGAAAAATTCTGCACAATCTCAACAAATAATATTAGTGGAGTTTTGTTTTATTGAGATATTAATTTCACCATAAAGATTTGGTCAATGGTATCTTTGCATACATTTTCCTACCAAATGTTAATTATAATATATCAACACATGAAAATAGTATTTTTACAGATAAACCCTCATATGTATCATATATTATAATAAACTCCTTTTCTAGTATAGAAATAGTACGAAGAATGTAATAAATAAATGTGCAGTTTTATCAACTGAACAAATACCCCCAAAATTATTTTTGATCGTCTCGAGCAAACTAGTTTATTGAAGAGAAGGAGAAAAAGAAAGGAGAAAACTAAGCACACTTTCGTAGGCAAACACGATTGCACTGAGCACGTGCAACAAACCATTAAACCTCTAGGTGTCCCTAGTAGGAGGAGTGTTGTCTCCTGAGGGTTTTCAGCGGATTACACCCACAAAATCCTATAATAAAAGAGAGATGGTGAAATTTACATATAAAGATAAGAACAATAAAAGAAAGACTTTGAAAATAAGAGTTTCCAACTACACTAGCTTTTTTGTTGTCATGAGCCCTATCTTAATAGTCATGAAAAGATATTAGAAATCACATTATCCCTCAATAAAACATCGTCTTTATTCATCATTCCTATCTTTCATCCAAACATCTATCATATAACCCTACGTGTGTATAATGGACATCCCTACACTTCGAGAATTCAATTCAAGGTATCATACTCTTGTCCATCTACATCGGTACTTTTTTAATTCGATGAATATTTATGGATTTGCTCACACATTTTCATGCGATCGTTAATACTTCTTGAGGTACTAACCGACCGATTACTTATGTGCTTGCTGATTAGGTGATAGTATTTTCCTCGTCTTGCACCACCTAAGGCTTAGTAGTGACTCCCAAACCAGTTGGTCTAAGGCACTAGGTGATGAAGTACCCTCGCTATATTTTTTTATTGCTGCCTTGGTGATAACAAAACCAGTATTCATTTTTCTTTTCACCATTTTTATATTTTCTTCATTTATTATTTCCTTCATACTTTGGCTTTTAGACAAGAGCATTTCAAGGTATCCTCTACTATCCCGAGTTTCAAGACGTGTGTAAGTGCATATAGTAGGGTATCAACATTCAAATGTTTGGCTTCCAGAATAGAAACTATTTTTCAGACTTATTTCTATCCTGAGATTAGTGATTTCCTTCATCTTACTAACCCTTGGGACAACAGCTCATAACTACTTATTACTAGTTCGTTTAAGAAAACTTCTAATTTTCTTGGTTTTCTTAAACTATTCCTATCTTTTGGATGTAAGTTTTCACTATCTACTCTTTTGTTATATAAAAAAAATTTTGAATGCCCAGTGTCAAAAATAATTTAGTGAATACAAACCTCCCCCCCAAACCTGTCTTCAGTAGTGTCCTCACTGATGTTGTCCTTTTAGAGCATGGACCTGTATACTTGGGGAGATAAAAGGGGTAAAATAATGGTTAAATGAAACTACCCCAAACTTGATCTTTGGCACGCACAGATATTCAATTAAATCCATTTTTTTACTCACCTCCATTCTTAAAATGAGAACATGTTACCAAAACATGGAGGTGAGGCGGAGGAAATTCAGTTTTGATAAAGCGGCTCCTGTAAAAACAGGAGCTCCTCCGCGGGGTCAGCAGAGAAATACGGTTTTAATCTATGCCTATTTACTTTAAAAGTTGAACCGTTTTTCAAATTTTTAACTTCTACAGCCCCGTGCGGGTGTACATACCGCACCACAAAAGGTCCTTTCCAACGAGATTTAAGCTTACCCGGATGAAGATGGAGACGGGAATCGTAAAGAAGGACTTGTTGCCCCGATGTGAAGGTTTTTCTAACAAGGTTTTTATCATGGAACACTTTAGTTTTGTTCTTTACTATCACCGCATTATCGTAAGCTTCATCGCGGAATTCGCTTAGCTCATTCAATTGCAGCTTCCGATAGCTGCCTGCATGATCAAAATCAAAGTTAAGCTCTTTAATAGCCCACATTGCTTTATATTCGATCTCGACAGGAAGGTTGCATGCTTTCCCAAACACTAGGCGGTATGGAGACATACCAAGATCGGTCGTATAAGCGGTGCGGAATGCCCAAAGAGCATCCGTCAATTTGGTTGACCAATCTTTACGGTATTTAGAAACCGTCTTCTTCAAAATTTATTTGATCTGCCTATTTGAGATCTCAGCTTGGCCGCTTGTTTGGGGATGATAGGGCGTAGAAAGCTTGTGAGTGATTGAATATTTCCGCATCAAAGTCTCGAAAGACCGATTACAGAAATGTGTCCCGTTGTCGCTAATTATAGAGCGAGGGTGTCCGAATCGCGAAAAGATATTTTCTTTAAGGAACTTAATGACAACTTTGTTGTCATTAGTGCGACACGGTATAGTTTCCACCCATTTCGAAACATAATCAACCGCTAACAAGATATATAAATTCCCAAAGGAGTTGGGAAAAGGGCCCATAAAATCAATACCCTAAATATCGAATATTTCCACAACCAATATAGGTTGGAGCGGCATCTCGTTTCTTCGTGAAATCTGACCCAAATGCTGACATCGCAGACAAGTTTTGCAATGTTCATATGCATCTTTAAATAATGTTGGCCAATAAAAGCCACATTGCAAAACTTTCTCCGCCGTTTTTCGAGGACCAAAATGACCGCCACATACCTGATCATGACAAAATGATAACACACTCTTGAATTCTTCGTTAGGGACACACCTGCGAATGATTTGATCGGAACAATACTTAAACAGATAAGGTTCATCCTAGTAAAAGTATTTTACTTGGGACAGAAATCGAAGTTTGTCTTGTTTCGACCAATCGCTAGGAATAAGTCCCGTCGCAAGATAGTTCACGATATCCACGAACCAAGGTTCGTAGGAAACAGTCAAGAGCTGTTCGTCAGGAAATGAGTCATTTATCGGCACGGTCAAAGTTGGCGAAGAAGTGATGCGTGAAAGATGGTCGGCTACAACGTTTTCACATCCACTCTTGTCTCGGACGACAAGATCAAATTCTTATAACAATAGGATCCAACGTATTAGCCTGGCCTTCGCATCCTTCTTCGATAAAATATGTCGTAGGGCAGAGTGATCTGTGTAAACCACAATAGGCGAGCCAATCAAGTAGAGCCTGAATTTCTCTAATGCAAATACAACTGCCAAGAGTTCTTTCTCTGTAGTTGTGTAATTTATTTGTGCATCATTCAAGGTCCTACTTGCATAGTAAATTATATGTGGCATCTTATCAATGTGCTGTCCTAAGACAGCACCAATAGCAAAATATGTTGCATCACACATAAGCTCGAACGGGTGGTTCCAATCCAGAGATGATAGAACGCGGGCTATAGTGAGTGATCCTTTAAGCGATTCAAAAGCAGCCTCACAATCCGAATCGAAGTGAAATGTAGTATCCTTGGCCAATAGAAGGGTTAAGGGTCTAGCAATTTTGCTAAAGTCCTTAATAAATCTCCTATAAAATCCTGCATGACCAAGGAAGGATCGTATATCTTTGACGCAATTGGGACGAGGGAGGTTTTGAATGACATCTATTTTAGCTCTGTCAACCTCAATGCCTTTTCTTGAAATTATATGTCCAAGTACAATACCTTCTTGGACCATAAAATGGCATTTTTCCCAATTCAAAGTCAAGTTCTTATCCTTACAGCGGGTAAGAACTGCGTCAAGATTACGAAGGCAGTCCTTAAAGAAGTCCCCAAAAATGGAGAAATCGTCCATAAAAATTTCCAGAAAATTCTCCACCATATCTGAGAATATCACCATCATACACCGCTGAAATGTAGCGGGAACGTTGCATAACCCAAAGGGCATGCGTCTATAAGCAAAAGTACCGTAAGGACAAGTAAATGTGGTTTTATCTTGATCTTTTTCGGCGATGGGGACCTGGTTATAGCCAGAGTATCCGTCCAAGAAACAGTAGTATTCGTGTCCAGTTAATCGTTCTAACATCTGGTCAATGAATGGTAGAGGGAAGTGATCTTTCCTCGTCGCGGCATTGAGTTTTCTGTAATCAATATATACGCGCCACCCAGTTTGGGTGCGTGTTTGGATTAACTCATTAGCCTCATTAGTTATGACCGTGATGCCAGACTTTTTAGGGACCACATGAATTGGACTTACCCATTGGCTATCGGATATAGGGTAAATTATTCCACTATCAAGACACTTGACGATTTCTTTCTTTTCCGCCTCTTTCATAACGGGATTCAACCGTCTTTGTGGGTCTCGGGTTGGTTTGGCTTCATCCATCAGATGTATGTAATGTTCAACAATTAAAGGACTAATCCCTTTGATGTCAGCCATTGTCCAACCAACTGCTTGCCGATTCGATCTCAACACTGCCAAAAGTGCGTTCTCTTGCTCTAGGGCTAGAGAAGCGGATATAATCACTGGCAAAGTCTCATTCTCACCTAAATATGCATATTTAAGATGAGAAGGTAGCGGTTTGAGATCAAAAATTGGTGGAGAGACAATAGAAGGTGGGGTAAGGGAATGATATTCGGACTCCCTAAGAGGTTCAAAACTTGCATAAGATATTGACTCGGAAAGTGCTGCTGACTTTTGCAACGAGTCAACGGGTTCAAACTCAAGGACGGACTCATTGAACATATCTTCACTGTGAAGTAGTGCAAGATCAAACGATGTCTCATTAGTATTGTCGAGATCATCAAAGCAAAGTTCATCATCCATGTAGCTTTCGGGAGCTATCTTATGGATGGAACAAACATCCCGCAAATGAGCAAAAGGTTCTGATGGATGAATTCCTAGCTTGTAAATATTAAGCTCAATTGTCATTTTCCCGAAGGATAAGTTCATAGAACCGTTACGACAATTAATTACAGCGTTAGAAGTTGCTATGAAGGGTCGACCAAGTATCACCGGGATTTGATTGCGTGGGTTTGCCACAGGTTGTGTATCTAAAACAATAAAGTCCACGGGAAATATGAATTCCCCGACTTTAATTAACACATCCTCTAGTTCACCCCGAGGTTTGGTGATCGATCGGTTTGCCATCTAGAGAGTACAATAGGCGGGTTTTAACTCTCCAATTCCTAACTGCTCGTATACTGAATAAGGAAGCAAGTTAACGCTAGCGCCAAGATCGAGTAAAGCACGATTAATATTTTTACCCCCAATAGAAATAGAGATTGTAGGACAGGCAGGGTCCTTACGTTTCTTTGGTATTTGCTAGGTAAAAGCTGTGCTAACATTACTCGTCATGAAAACTTTTTTAGGCACTTGAGTTTTTTTCTTCCTAGTGCACAAGTCTTTAAGGATTCTTGCATAAGATGGGACTTGTTGAATAGCATCTAGGAGAGGAATATTGACGTTAACTTGCTTAAACATTTCCACAATCTTCTCCATTTGCGGGTTAGGTCGGTTGGCCCTTAATCTGTTTGGAAACGGAGCTTGATCAATAAGTTTTGGGTCCAACATTTGTGGAGAAGATTGTGGGGATGGGCTCAATCCCAAAATTGGAGTGGGAATCGACTTAGATAGATCAGGCGAAGTGCTCGAGCCTTAGGGAAAACGGAGAATAGGCTCGGATGAAGGTGGGAGTCTAGACGAATTAGGGGAAGAAGAAGAAGCTGGGGTATCATTGTGTCACTAACATCAAATTGCTCACCCATTCGGTTATTCAGCACTTTTCCCGATCTCAACGTAGTAACGGCATTCACATTATGATTTTGTGAATAGCCAGGATTCTGTAGGGGTTGAGATGGGAGTTTCCCTTTCTCTCTCCAACTCATTGCGGCGTTCAACTGTGCAAGTTGGTTTTCTATTGATTTAATACTCTCGCCGTGGGAGGCGGAGTCTTTCTTTATGGTATCAATAGAAGACTTCATATCAGCCGACATTTGAATGGTATGTTTCATAAACATATCCAAAGTTTGTGCGTGTGAAGAGTTATCAGTACCGCCACTTGTGGTGTAGAAGTGTTGGCCGGATTTTGAAAATTTTGTGACTGAAAGGGGAGCTGACTTTATGGTTGTGGTTGCTATGGAGGAGGTCTTTGATAATTGCTTTGGAACTGATTTTGATTTTGGGGTTGGTTTTGGTTCCAAGCAAAGTTAGGATGATTCCTCCATCCTTGATTGTACGTAGAAGAATAAGGATCGTTTCTAGGTCGCTGCTGAAAAGAAGCATTAGTTTGAAACGATGCATTCATAGGACATTCTTCCGTTAAGTGTGAAGGATCTGAACAGCAACCACAGACGGTCTTGGGAAGCGTGACCTGATTTAGGGAGACTGATGAAAATTTGTTCTCAATAGCGTCGAGTTTCTTCTGCATCGCTGCCATTTCGGTTTTCACTACGATGGAAACATCGAGCTGGTGAATACCTCCCCTAGATGAAGGTGGTCTTACGCTTTCCCACTGCAAAGTGTTTTCAGCGAGATCTTCCAGATATTTCCACGCTTCTCCGTCATCTTTAGACATGAAATTGCATTGACGCATTATTTCAAGCATCTGCTTTATCGCTGGATTAATGCCCTCATATATAATTCGACATAAATTCCATCTTTGTATTCCATGATGAGGACATTGGACAAGCAGATTCTTGAAACGTTCAAAGCACTTCCAAAATGGTTCATTGGGAAGCTGGGTGAACTGGTTGATCTCGCTCTTAATATGGGCAGTCTTATGGCTTGGGTACAACTTCTTAAAAAATGCAATTACGAATTCATCCTAGTTAGTGATAGAGTGTGCGGCGGTATTATAAAGCCATTTTTCTGCCAAGTCGCACAGAGTGAATGGGAGAAGAAGCAAGCGCATAGCATCCACAGTCAATTGTGAAGTACCCATCATTGCGCATACGTTTTCGAATTTGGTGATGAAAACGTATGCGTCTTCAGACTCAAGCCCGTGAAATTTGGGCAACAGATTGATATAGTGGGGTTTAATTTCAAAATTATCCCCGTTAGCTAGTGGAATGGATAGACAAGTGGGAAGAGGACCATGGATATGATAGCATCTCTCTTGGAGAGAGATGCGAGATGGATTCTGCACGCCTACGGGCGGTGGCAGCATGGTGTTATAATCTGATAGAGTACCATCCATCTCGGTCGTGTTGTGTGGTGGGGGAAAAGAAGATGAAGAAGTACCGACTTCGGCGTCGATAGCAGGAACACGGACAAGACGGGCACTAGAATCCCGTGCCTAGCCAAACATGCACTAAGCGGGTTTAGTGCAAGTGGCAGCGTGTGTGTGATTTAAAATTGGTCTGTTTTGAAAAAAGTGGGACTTAAGAAAAATCACACAAAAATGCACAAATAACCCTAGATCTAAGGTTACCTAGGTCCAGTCTCTAGACCGCTCCTAGACTTCCAAAGGACAAGCCGTAGGATCAATCCTCTACCACCTCTTTACTACTTTTGTGGCCAGGTAAGTGGGAGGTATCCGCTATACGAATCACCGAAAATAGCGGGCCTTAATTAAGTAACCACTTGCGTTAGACACACTTGCCTAGGCACCACAAAAGTAATGCGGATAAGTGATAGATTACCCACGACCTTCCTCTGTCCTTATTGAGCGCGACAGTCCTTAGAGTCTGGTCTAGATATTTTTTGAATTAATGTAGGGTTGATGCAGATGCTTGGTTTGTGATTTGTGGGGCTTAGGAAGGGTGATGAAATCCCCACCTAATCTGGATTTGGTCTTTACCCCTTAAAGTCCGTATAAAAATATGCAAAACAAAACCAATCACAAAACTTTGCAAAAAGATTTTTGAGCGGCGATATTTTGCAAAGAATCCTGCATAAAAGAGATTTTATTGGATTTCAGAGGAGAGAGAAAGAGGTTAGAATCTTACCAGAGAAGATTAAAGCCCTAGATCACCTAACTGGCCGTGCTTCCGCCGCCGATGTGCACATTCGGCGGCGGATCCGCCGCAAGAGAGAGGGATCACCTGATGGATTTTTTTTGTGGCCTTCTATACTCCTTTGGATCTCAATAGATGTCTCTGTCTCTCTGTTTCCTCAAGTTCGTGACTCCAGACCTCCTTGCAAAAATTCACACTTCGTTAAATATACGATTTGTAGTTTTGTTTGAATTATGATATAGATCGGATAAGAATTCAACACAAATAATAAGAATAAAAAATTACGCACGTATCCCCGGCAGCGGCGTCATTTGATTGATCTGTATTTTATGTGTAATAGTTAACCGCAATCAGAACGGTGTCGCGCGTAGCTAGACCGAGGTGAGTACGAGTCGTCCTCAGGGAAACGTGGAATATTTTAATCTTACTTTAGATGTGTTGAAAAAGAGAGGAGGAAGAATAAAGAATATTGAAGAATGGTTGTAGGATCTAGATCTACGTTTAAACACTAATGCAAAATATAGATCTAGATTAACTACGGAGGTAAGTTTATATAAAAAGGGGGTTTGTAGGGTTCATTAAGATTTAGTAGTTATGGATGATTAATTAAAGATTATCCTTTTATCCTTTAATAGATTTAAAACTAGAACGACGGTGATGCATGTAGATTAGGGTTTCTGGAGGGAAAAGGGTTCCCACTCTTAACCCCTATCTCGACACGGAACTCCGTTCATATCTAGCCTTTACCAAAACAATCATTAATCTAATCTCTAATCGCGGTCGAGACTAACAATGAATTGGTAGCGCGCCCGATTAGGATGTTAATGATTCTTTTGATAAAGTTTATAAACTTTATAGGACGTAAAAAGAGTTTAGGTATTTTCATCATTCATTAACCTACCCTAATCTTACGAACCCTAACAAGCGGAGAATTACTCGCGCATATTGGGAGAGGAAGAAATGGAGAGAGAATTCATATTAAAACTACAAGAAATAGAATAGGAAAAAGAACTATCTTTATTAATCAACAAAACTCATTTACACTTTGTTTCCTTAGAAAATGATTACAAATACTAGTTTGCTTCTCGATCTCTTCTAAGGAGGTAGATGAACCGTTGATGATCAGCCTGGATGCGTGAGCCGTCTTGGACTTCGTGATCGCGTCGACTTAATAATTTTTCCAAGGGGCTCTCGGTCCTTATTTATACTCCAAAAGCCAGAACCCTAGCTTCCAAATTTGGAAGCCAACAGTTAAGATTCTCCCACCCAAATCGCAGCTTCTAAATCTTCTGCCACACAGCGGATCCGCGGCCAACAGGGGAGTTTGGCTGCGGATCCGCGGCCTTATGATGTGGTTCGTTGATTTGGTTTCTGGGGTTTTTCTCTTTATGACACGTGGAGTTCTCTGGAACCTTTGGAAATTGGAAATCTTTTCTTTGTTTCTGCCAGATTTGATTTCTTAGTTTGCTTTCTTAATTAGGCAGGTTTGCTCTTAACTACTTTGATTCCCTTGATTTTTAGCCCTGAAAAATTCTGCACAATCTCAGCAAATAATATTAGTGGAGTTTTGTTTTATTGAGATATTAATTTCACCATAAAGATTTGGTCAATGGTATCTTTGCATACATTTTCCTACCAAATGTTAATTATAATATATCAACACATGAAAAATAGTATTTTTACAGATAAACCCTCATATGTATCATATATTACAATAAACACCTTTTCTAGTATAGAAATAGTAGGAAGAATGTAATAACAAATATGCAGTTTTATCAACTGAACCGTTATCCTTAGCAGGCCTCCTATGGCCTCTCCAACGCTAAGGATCGAAGTCCTCCTTAGAGGAAGCCGAGCGGCTTCGCTGCTCGGCTATCCCTGGCCAGTAGCTTCCATATCCGCAACGCCAGGGATCAAAGCCCTCGCAAGAGGCATCTGAGCGGCTACCCCGCTCGGTCATCCCAGGCTGGCAGTTGCCTACCCACGATGCCGGAGATCAAAGCCCTCGCCAAGAGGCAACCGCGCAGCTTCACCTACGGTTATCCTTGGCAGGCTTCTTACAACCCCTCCAACGCTAAGGATCAAAGTCCTCCTAGAGGCAGCCGAGCGGCTTCCCCGCTCGGCTATCCCTGGCCGGTAGCTTCCCTCCTCGCAACGCCAGGGATCAAGGCCCTCGCCAAGATCAACAGAGCAACTTCCCTGCTCGGTCATCCCCAGCAGGCATCCTCCTGCCCAACAGACGCTGCAGGTTTGTAGCCTTCATAACGAGGCCGCTAAGCCCATCACATGCAGCAGACTCGAAGACCCAACAAAAGACATCAGGTGATCGAAGTCAACTCGACGACCGATTGCTCCACTTGTCGTTCCCGCACTGGACCACGCCCCATCAGACGCCACAGGTCTGCAAACGTCGTGCCGGCCAACCGACGCTTGACACGTAGACCGTCGCTTCAGTGGCAGGATGCACGAACCGGCGCACCTTCCTTAAATGCAGATATCTCACCCTAATTCGCTGGCAGAAAAGACAGCTGACAGCCCGGGGACGCATCATGACGAAACCTTAGGAGGTAGCTTACCCCGGGCTGCCCGGCAGTCCACTCCTGACCCGACCCGCTAGCTGGTCAGGACAAGAGTGGGGGGCTAATGATGATGCTCAATATTGGCGATCAAGACATATCAGGATACGTGGCAGATGACATGTCCAAAGACCCAGAAGAAAGGGCCCACAGAGGCCGACCAGGCCACCCTTGTACCCGACCTGCAAGCACAAGCTGGCCCTCCTCGGGGGCCCCCTGCAAATTGGCCTCCTCGGCCCCTCAGCTCGTCCCGAGCTGCCATAGGACCAAGACTCCTCGGCCCTCTTGCTCGTCTCTGAGCTCCCCAGCCGAGGCCGTCTTCCTCGGTCCCTCCGACCGATCAACTCCACCACCTACAGGCGTAACCGCAGCTCCGCAAATCTCGCCACGCCCAGATTCTCCGCCAGCAACGTCCCACGTTCTACGCCATCACGATCCCCATTAATGTGCGATCCGCTCTTTACGCGGGCGTGACGTCGGGAGCATAACTGCCGGCGAGATTCTTGCGCGTGCTGGCGCCGCTATATAAGCCCCCATCACAGAGGGGTCAAGTAAGCCATTCTTTATCCCACTTAGCCGTTACTCTGCTCGGATCTCGTACTAACTTGATCGTCGGAGGGTCCTCGGTGGTAACAAACCATCTCGGGACTTCTTTGCAGGTACTCGGCGCTAAACTCCCAAAATTACTAATCTCCTCAAAACCCATTGAGACCCACACGCAATAGAAGATCACCGCTGAAATCCACCGGGAGATCAACGGAAGACAACATCTGACGGAGACCCGAAGAGGACCTCCATCAGAGAGAGAGAGAGAGAAAGAGAGACAGAGAAAGCTTAATTGCTTTCTTTTCTTTTTTCTTTTTTCTTTTTCCTTTTTTCTTTTCTCCTTACAATTTCAACACAACCCGTCAATATTTTTAATTCCATTCATCTTCTCTGCGTCCTTTTCCCACACATTCTCTCTCTCTCTCTCACACATCTTTTCAACTCTAACAACTCAATAATTAAGAAGCTTAATGGGTTATGCTGGAAAATATTGATGGGTTTTGTTGAAAAGGATGATGATGAGAGGAGCAAGTTATTGATGAGTTGTGTTGGAATTACAAGAAGAAAAGAAGGAAAAAAGAAATGAGAAGAAAGCAATTAAGCTTTCTCTGTCTTTCTCTCTCACACACACACATAACTCATCAACACCATCAACTTAAAAATTAAGAAGTTTAAGGGGGGAATGGTTAGACACTCTTGTTGCTACAAGTATAAACACTTGTCAATAATGTCTGATAAGTTACCAATAATTTCTAGACAGTTGCCTGTAATTTATAAGCAATTGTCTGCAATTTCTAATTAGTTGCCAGACGTCTGGGGGAGACGTCTCCTTAAGAACTTTTTGAACTACAGACGTCTCCCGCAGACATCTGGCAACTAATTAGTGTTTCTGGTTGCTGCAACAAGAGTGTCTTCCGATTTTTATCCCCTAAACTTCTTAGTTGATGAGTTGTTAGTATTGAAGAGATGTGTGTGTGTGTGAGAGAGAGAGAGAGAAAGGGAGAGAGAGACAAAGAAATCTTAATTGTTTCCTTTTCTTTTTTCTTTTCTTCTTGCAATTCCAATACGACCCATCAATATTTTGCCTCCCTCATCATCCTTTTCCAACAAAACACATCAATATTTTCCAACACAGCCCATTAAACTTCTTAATTGTTGAGTTGTTGGTATTCACGAGACGTGCGTGTGTGTGAGAGAGAGAATGCATGTGTAGGAAAAGGACGCAGAGAAATGGAATGGAATAAAAAAGTGAAGGAGAAGAGCAAGAGCTCTAAAAAAACATTGGGATGTCGACTTAGGGACGTGAGGTTGCGACAAGGGAGACGACGACGATATGAAGGGCGGAGAGGCGATCAAAGACGCCGTCTCACCGAAGAATCTAAGGCTTGTCGCAGAGGAGAGAGACGACATGGGGATTTAAGGGAATGGAAGCGAGCGAGAGAGAGAAAGATAGAAATTTTGATCGACTGTGAATGCATGAGGGTATTTTGGTCCCTATCCCAAAATAAAATACGCAGACCTTGAGCCAGGGTATTTTAGACCATGTTTTTGAACAGTAGACCCTTTGTACCTATTTCGAAAATGCCGGCAACTTTTTGATCCCTTTTTCTTGGGCCGTTTTCAACAATTTTCCCTTAGATACAACATTGGTACTCAAGTTTGATCTTTAATTCCGGGTTACACTACAACAACATCAAGCATTTACCAAAAAATTTGGGTACAGCTATATGGATTTGTTTGTCGGCTCGGCTCTGTTAAGGATTGTTTTCTGGTGGTTGAGAGCAATAAACAATTGCAAGACACTAGCAATTAGATTTTTTCTACATATGTGAACTGCTTCCAACGGGAAAAAAAAAGGTCGTCTTCTACGGTTAAACTATTAAATCAGCATATGAAACCATTCCACCCTGATTAGATTACCTAGTCTAATCATAATTTTTTTTTTTGCACAACGTATAGTAATATCAAATAGCCCAATCAATCTTATGTAATTCAAATATTTCCAAAGAAGACTTCAAAAACACAGAAGGATGGCTTAGATATTAGTGGACAGAGAGTGTGTTAGCCTGCGTGTGAATTAAAAGTGTTTTATAATATTTAAATGAGATGATGATGAGAATGCCATAAAGATTTTAAGAAAAATATTGCATTACAAGAATTCTTTTATGAAAACAAAAAGAGATACTCAATTAATGGCATGATTTACATTTGCATTACAAAAGTAGAGATTATACATCAAGAATTCAGATGTATGCTTAAAATTGAATCATTTGAAACATGCAAAATATGTGGAGCAAAAAAAGATGATTTAGCCAGGTTAACTTACCCACACAGACTCGTCACTCACTTCTACTAGAGTACCATTGCCGATAGAATTTGTTTGAAACAAAACAGTCATGCGACTCATGCCTACATTATGAGTTGTTTCTCTTCCAGCGACCCACACCTTATCTCTAAATATTTGTAAATTCTGATTGTTTTTTTACCCCTTCGATATGAAGGGGAAAAAAGGAAAACGAAGGATAGCTGATGTATCTCAGACTTCAGATTTTGATCCGGACCGCAGCAGCTGAGTAAACCGACCGGCAAAACCCAACGGGTCTCTCAACCCGAACCCGTTCCCACTCTTCAGGTCCATCACCAAACCCGCGTTCTTCCCATCACCGCCGGTGACCATAATCTTCTCCCCTCTTCCAAACACCGCCCCGCACGTGCTTGTAACATTTCAGAAAATAAAATATTATTTTTAGGAATTTAAATAATTAAAATAATAAATTTCATGAATATTATTAAGTATGAGATTTAGTTTAATGAAAATGTATAAGGTAATTTGGAAAATAAATGAGAATATTAATATACTTATTGTTTTTCAAGGTAAATGTGATTTGGATATTTTATAATTTATTATACAACTAATTATATACAAGTTAATACTAAACTCGATTAATTTTCACTAATCATGCATTAATCGTGTTTATGTGCATATGGGATGCAACTTAACATGTTGCAAAAACACATGTCATATATTTTGAACCATGACTTCATTTACATTTAAATGGTTTTGTTTTTAAATGAGAAGAAAGAGAAAAGAAAAATAAAAGAAAATGTGACATTGAGGCATGGGACCATGAGTTATGGCAAGAGAGAGATTGAAGGAGGGAGAGAGAGAGAGTGAAAATTCTAGACTCCTCATGGCCCTTCTTCATTCTTCCACTACTGCAAATAGGGGTTGCCCCTACGGATTTATCCGTAGGAGCAACTCACTGCCCCTACGGATATATCCGTAGGGGTCAGAAATTATCCTGTAGGTGCAAACGCCTTAGCCTTGAACATGTCCCTACGGTTAAATACTTGCCCCTACGGAGTAATGTGTAGGTCCATATGTCCCTATGGATTAGACTGTAGGGACAAAAAGGTTATTTAATTTATCGGTTTATAAAATAAAATAGTTGTCCCTACGGAGTTATTCGTAGGGCCAAATGTCTGCCCCTACGGATACATGCGTAAGTCCAGATGTGTAGGGGCAAAATATCAGGTATCCTGATATTTTGTCCCTACGGATAACTGTGTAGGGGCATGTTAAGCCCCTACGGACAAATCCGTAGAGACAAGTATAACCCCCTCTTACTGAGATCATAAGGGCAAAATATCAGGATACCTGATATTTTTCCCCTACGGATAAATCTGTAGGGGGAAAGTAGGACCCTACGAATTAATCCGTAGGGGCAAAGGTAGACCCTACGGATTAATCCGTAGGGACATATTATCAGGGTTTTTTTTAAAAAGGGCTGCCTGTTTTTTCTCGCCCTGTGCACAATAATATATACATCATATATAAAATTAATCAACACGCAGAAAATATACCGCATTATTCATAATCACATCTCACACATAATATACAAAAGAAATCAACAAGCAGAATACGATATCAATATAAACACGCAAACACCACCAATATCAATATCGTCCATAATATATACAATATGTATCATATATATAAATAAATACATGTTTAAAATATAAGAATCAAAAAGCTACCCTAACTTGGTCCAGCTCCACCTCTGATAAACGCCATAATCTGGCGCGTCTGCTCCTCGGATATACCCCGAGTCAATAAATCATGCAATGCGGAGTGTGCGGGTGTCTGAGCGGGCTGTGGAGCTGTAGGAGTGGTCTGCGCAACCGCCGCTGAGGTAGTGGCTTGCGGAGCAGTAGCTGCGGGAGTCTGAGCGGGCAGTGGAGCTATAGGAGTTGTCTGCGGAACCGCAGCCGAGGTAGTGGCTTGCGGAGCCGCAGCCGAAAAAGATGCATGTGGAGGCTCGGCTGATGTACCCTGTCGCGTCTGGACCTACGTGTGTAATAAACGAGTAAGAACTGTGTATGAGTCGAATTCGTATCATTATCAAGTTATTGCGAAACCCCAATCTATGTATACTTAGGGACTTAGGTCTCGTTTAGATATCTAATTTGGAAAACCGTAGTTTATTTTAATTAGATATGTATGTATGATTAATAAAAGCTAAGTCTACAACCAAATAAGCTCAACCTTTTTCGTTTCGTGGGCGCATTAGACATATCTACTTGGATTTCATCATTGATATCATTTCTAACCCACGTAATTTCATGATCAGCCGAAGACAACCCGTCTTTCGAAACAGACGGTCGGAGCACTCTAAGTCTTCTCTCTTCTTCATCATCATCGCTGTCCTCGAATTCTGGGACATCATAGACATCCCTGGGTTTCCAACGGCATACGACACTCCATCCCGGATACTTCAAACACTGTGAGTAGTATACTTGGAACGCTTGGTTCAGAAAGATAAACGGATCTTCCTGACCGTAAAATCGAAATGTGTTCACATTGGTCAATCCATATTCATCTTTCCAAGTCCCAAGATTTCTTCTCCACTTATCCGTATCGGTTCGCGTATCGTACCAAGTACACTGAAATATATAAAATGGTTCTGATCGTCCGGGATAGTGGATGCCGACTATACAATTTAAGTATCCATAATAAATCACACCACCCAATCCTACCGTCGCAATCCCATTATTCTGAGTGGTTCTAGATGTTTCTATGTCCTTAATTTCGAATTTGTATCCAAGGACACCGAATCCTTTATAATATGCAACCTCCATACTAGGAAATTGAGCTAAACATCTTGAATCACTCTCTAATGATGCAGACAAGTTCGGATCGTGGATCTAAAAAAACAAATTTTACGACAAATACATAACGATATAAGTTTAGATTAAAACTGATAGCAATAATATGTTATTCGAATAACTTACATGATCTGCAACCCAATCACAAAAATTATCCTGATGATATTTTTCCAATCGTTCATCATTCCAATCAGGATGCCCCTCATGTAGCTCGTTAAAATGAATTCTGTTTTCGACAATAAATTATGATATTAATATTATATCATTTCATACACACATAAACACAAATATAATAATTAATCCAAAAAAAACTTACTCTCTAATTTTTTCAAGACATGCGCAATTAAGTAAGATAAACCGGTATATCTTGTTGATAAACATAGTGTCTACCCTCTTATAATCGGCTTTACCATATGGTTCATCTTGAATTCTTCGAGGCCGGTTAAGTCTCATCTCAATGTTCTCGTCTAGATAGCAGGAAAAAAATGTGGTTGCTTCATCAAGAAGATAACCTTGCATGATAGAACCCTCTGGTCGATTTCTATTGCGTATATACTTTTTAAGAGTGTAGAGATACCTAAAGAAAATATGTTGAATAAATAAATACGGGCATACAACACAACAATAATTTTAAAAATTGCGCGAAACGAAAAATTCCACGTACCTCTCGATGGGATACATCCATCGATATTGTACCGGTCCGGCTAACTTAGCCTCAGTTGCAAGATGAACCGTCAGGTGTATTATGATATCGAAGAATGACGGTGGGAAAATACGCTCAAACTTGCAAAGTATCAACGCAATAGAATTTTCTAGTTTATCCAGCGTCACAACATCCAGTGTTTTTGCGCATAACTCTCTGAAAACACAACATAGGTCGTTGATTACTGGACCAACCGATTCGGGGAGAGAAGTCCTGAGGGCTAATGGATGAAGATGCTCCACGATAACATGGTGATCATGACTTTTCAGCCCATCGATGTTTCCTTTCACAATTTTTATCTTCTTGCTGAATGATCCTGAGAAACCTGTGGGAACTTTCAAATCATGCAACACTTGCAGGAATCTTTTCTTCTCCGGTTGTGACATATGATAAGCGGCATTGGGAAGTACAAACTTTCCTGGTTTACCCGCTACCGGTTTAGGATGCAATTCACTTCTTATTTTCCAGTCCTGTAGATCCATCCGAGCATTGAGGTTGTTTTTCGATTTCCCGTCTTTACAAAGAAGCAAGTTGAGTATGTGCTCGGATACTCCCTTCTCTATATGCATGACGTCCAGACAATGACGCACTAAATTTGTTGACCGGTACGGAAGCTCGAAGAAAATGCTTAACGTGTTCCAGAATGGTGGTTTGACATATTTTGTCGGATCCATCCCGAAGGTCACATTATTGTAACTATCCCACCGAGCAGTCACGTCCTCTCCGGACAATAGGGCTGGAGGTCCAAGAAGCTCCTGATGACCATCAAAGTGAACAGCGTCTAACCTGTAGGGGTGGTCTAGAGGAAGGAAACGTCGATGGCCGCAATAACAAACCTTCCTGCTAAAATTCAAAAATTTCGATATTGTGTGTTGATGGCAATGAGGACATGCTTTGTGACCATGTACGGACCAACCTGATAGCATTCCATACGCAGGAAAGTCATTAATTGTCCACATTAAAGCCGCACGCAGTATGAAGGTTGTATTTGTGTTTGCATCGTAAGTCTCTACACCATCAATGAACAAAGATTTTAACTCCTCGATCAGAGGTCGGAGATAGACTTCGATATTGTTTCCCGGTGAGTTTGGTCCGTCGATAAGAAGAGGCATCTTAAAGTATGATTGGTCCATAGCCAACCAAGGCGACAGATTATAAATTATCGTTACAACGGGCCATGTGTTGTGGCTTCCAGCCATATAGTTAAATGGGCAGAAGCCATCACTAGCTAGTCCGAGCCTGACATTGCGAAGATCGCTACTGAATATTGCGTACCTCCTATCGAAATCCTTCCATGCCGGTGAATCTCTTAGATGGCTCATTTTTCCATCTTCACTTGGAGGAGCACGGTGATGCCAAATCATTGCCTCGGCTGTTTTCTTGCATCTGAATAACCTCTGCAGCCTCTATGTTATGGGAAAGTATCGTTTTATCTTGACAGGTATATCGGGCTTCTTATCAGAATCTTTCGGCTTATACCTGGCCTCTCCGCATGTTGGACACTCTTTCAAATCTGAATTCTCTTTTCGGTACAACACACAATTTTCAGGACATGCTTGAATCTTCTCACACTTCAGACCCAAATTAGACATCATCTTTTGGGCTCCGTACCAGCTGTCGGGCACGTTATTTCTCGGGGGCATAGAATCTTTCAAGAACGAAAGAAGTATTGTGAATGACTTGTTGCTCCATATATTTAGGCACTTAATCTGGAAAAGTTAGACGAACCATGAGAGGGTGGAATACTTTGCATTCTCATAAGTTGGTTTTCTACCATCATTCATGAAATTTTCATATTTATCCGCACGCGGTCCTTGACCGGAAGGAATGTCATCTTCGGTACGAATAGATTCACCTAGGGCAGCCTCTACCATATCCTCCATTTCTTCTGATGGAAAGAAATTACCGTATTTTTCTTCTGCCGCATTACCGCCTTCTCCTTCTACTCCTGCCGCATTATCGTCATCTCCTTCTTCTGCCGCATTACTGCGTTCTTCTCCTTCCCCATGATATAGCCAAGTTGTATAAAGTCTAGTAAGACCATATTTTACGATATGAAGCTCTGCCAATTCTACCTTCTGCCAGTACTTATTCCCACATCTATCGCACGGGCAAAGAATCTTCTCTATCACGATCTTATTATGTGTGCGTGCAAATTCAATAAAAGCAGCAACTCCTGCGACAAACTTAAGTTGCATACGTTGTTGTCAATCCACGTAAATCCAGTCCTTAACTCTGACGTACTCATGGGCCGTGTTAGACTGTATAACATATAAATTGTAGGTTATGATGACTATATTGAGAAATCTAAGAACGGGATGGTTACTGACAAAGGAGAAAATCCGTGTATATGCTTTGTGTGTGCGTTTGTCGTTGAAAAGAATAAATTATCGATAATCAAAGTTAGATTTGAGGATACTCAAGTATGAGAATATGAAAGTTTCATATTATCATCGAGTATCATATATTGGTTTTAACTTGAACATCTTGAATCACTCTCTAATGATGTGTTTGTTGTGTATTCTTGTTGTATGTGTGTTTCGGCTGTCGGGGGTAAGGCTTCTATCCCATTAAGAATGTATAGAGTGAACACACATTCGCTTGTGCTTTCAACCGTTTCGAGTAAATTTCGGCAGCGCCTCCCCGTTGTTCTCCGATTACACTGTAATAGAATAGATAATCATTTCAAAGCTGTGAAACAACGTTGAAATGAACATCTAATCTATCTTTGTACACGGAGAACCAGCGGAAAAGTACCGACAAAATATCTCGAAACGGATAAAAACACAAGTGAATGAAGGTGTTTGCTTTATACATTCCTAACTTGTCCACACGGGACAAATCTATCGGTTATCATACGATTGAATCTTCTCGTCACATAGACTACACGACGGTTGTTAGTATCGAGCTATACCGTCCGATATTTAACAACCTTCATATAGTTCTATGTCACGACGAACATCGAACGTATGTTAACCGATAGACGGGGACTAAGTGGCGCTTTGAGTTTCATATATGAGTATCGATGAGAATTTGAAAGTTTCATATTATCATCGAGTATCATATATTGGTTCTAACTTGAACATCTTGAATCACTCTCTAATGATGTGTTTGTTGTGTATTCTTGTTGTATGTGTGTGTTTCAGCTGTCGGGGGTAAGGCTTCTATCCCATTAAGAATGTATAGAGCGAACACCCATTCGCTTGTGCTTTCAACCGTTTCGAGTAAATTTCGGCAGCACCTCCCCGCTGTTCTCTGAGTACACTGTAATAGAATAGATAATCATTTCAAAGCTGTGAAACAACTTTGAAATGAACATCCAATCTATCTTTGTACACGGAGAACCAGCGGAAAAGTACCGATGAAATATCTCGAAATGAATGAAAACACAAGTGAATGAAGGTGTTTGCTTTATACATTCCTAACTTGTCCACACGGGACAAATCTATTGGTTATCATACGATTGAATCTTTTTGTCACATAGACTACACGACGGTTGTTAGTATCGAGCTATACCGTCCGATATTTAACAACCTTCGTATAGTTCTATGTCACGACGAATATTGAAAGTATGTTAACCGATAAACGGGGACTAAGTGACGTTTTGAGTTTCATATATGAGTATCGATGAGAATATGAAAGTTTCATATTATCATCGAATATCATATATTGGTTTTAACTTGAAAAACGTGCTGTTGAAACAAATTATTGTTCTCCACCTTGCACTCTTTTAACAATGGTACATGTATTAAACAACATGTAAGAGCTATCTATAACAACTCTAAACTTTCACCTGTTGGGTTGAACAAAAAGGTTTTTGATATAACAAACACAACCTTCCTCAATTTTTTTAGAGACATAAATCAAGGATAAAATAGATTTCAGATGGTGATAAAAAATACCAAATTCTTTCATTGTTGGGTTAATGTCAGAAGATGTCAAAACAGAATTACAAAGTTGCAAAATATAGAAGGTATTTGTTTTGAGGAGCATAAACAGATTGTTCATATGGCAGCTTCTCATTTTGAAAAAGCTTTTACTTCACAAAATATAAATGCAGAATTTGATTGCAGACATATCATTTCTAATATGATTTCAGATGTTGAAAATAAAATACTTAATGATATTCTTTTTATTGAAGAGCTACACAGTTGTATTAAGATTATGGATCCAAATAGTGCTCCTGGTCCTGATGGGTTCTCTGACAAGTTCTATTTGGCTGCATGGAAGATTATTAGTGAAGATCTTTTGGAAGCTGGGAAATATTTTTTCAAACATAAAGAGGTGCCCAAGGCTGTTAATTCTACTCTTGTTTGTCTTATTCCTAAAAAGGCAAACTGTCTCTCCATCATCGATTATAGGCCTATAAACCTTTGTAATTTTCTATACAAAAATTTCATTATCCCCAGCCCTAGCCCCAGCCGAACCCCAACTCTAACCCTAACCCCAACCCCAGCCCCAGCTCCAGCCGAACCCCAACCCCAACCCCAACCCCAGCCGAACCCCAACCCCAGCCGAACCCCAACCCCAACACCAAACCCCAACCGAACCCTAACCCTAACCCCAACCGATGCCTAACCCTAACCATCATCGGTACCCAAACCCTGAACCCTAGCCCTAAAATCATCAAAATTATGTTTAATTAGAGATTTACTAACCTGTAGGTGGTAGAGGAGACGACGGAGACGCTCGATCGATTGGTGGTCGACGACGAGGAAGAGAAAACTGCAAACGTGGTGGTGACGACGAGAACAGAGGGCGGTGGCGACGACGAGAATAGAGGGCGGTGGCGATGAGGAAGAACGAGGGCGGTGGCGACGACGAGAAAACTGCAGACGCGGGAACGGGAATTTTGGGAACGCGCGAGCGAGATCGAGGCGTAGGGCATTTCTATGCCTTTTTTTTTTTATTAAATTCCCATTTAGATGCCCCTACGGATTAGTCCGTGGGTCATTGGTTTGCGGCTCCGTAGGGCCAAATAATAAATTACAATTTAATATTTTTAAATTAAAACGTCGGGCACCGTAGGGACAACCATTGGGCCCTACGGATTAGTCCGTAGGGGCAACAAACATATGCCCCTATGGATTCCATTATCCGTAGGGGCAACCCCATATTGTAGTAGTGTTCACCTCCCATTCTTCTTCATCTCCTTCATTTCTCTCTAACTCCTCCACCTTCTCTAACCCCTTACAACACCCCTCAGAACACCTCAAAACCTATGGTTTCCTTCACAAAAATTGATCACAACCTCACTACAAACCCCATGGATAGATCAAGTCAAGACTTTGGGCAACTCAAGAAAATTCTTGAGTTGCCAAATGAGGTATGATCCCACCCTATTAGTTAGTATTTGAATTTCCTTATATTCAAGTGTGGTTTAGAATAGAACTAATGTGGATTGGTGATGTTAGAATATTCCAAGATGAGATTTAGGGTGGTATTATGAATTGTGATTGTGTATTAAAGTGTGATTAGTGACTACAACCCCTGTAGTGTTAGTATTGTAGACTTAACCAGAGACTAAAACCCCAAGACATGAACTTAGAATCTCCGATGTCGGGTTTTGTGAGAATTTGTGGTGATATATTGAGATCTGCTACAACTAGGGGACCCTAAAAATTATTTAGTGATTACAGAGAGTCGTGCAGAGAACCTAGAAGCTACCATAGAGACATGAGACCCTAACTCCATTACCTGGCCACCAATTATCCCTTTATGGCCGCAAATTGCGGCCTTGGTATGAGGGAATTGCCTTGTGCTTGGTCCATGGCTCAATTTTCAGTAAATTAGACCTACCCCATATGCAAAATTGGCTAATTTGACCTGATGCAAAATCTGGAGGTGTTTTCTTGAGTTTCTGATATCTTTTTACGACTTTTTAATGACTTTGGTTTTGGTATTTGTGTTTTAACTCGGTGGTTTGACGTTTGTACATCAACATCGAGAATTTTTTTAGCTATTCTTGCAGGCGTAGTTCGTAGGTTCTAACTTATGTACCCTTCGTATGCCGTATCGGATTTCTCGTATTTGATTCTTGGTTACAATACGACGTATTTGAAACTGTATGTACCTCCGAGTGGACTTCGGGACGACAAGGGAGAGCGTGGCGTCGTTTACTTCGGCAAGCGAGGATCAAGGCGAGTATATGTATATCTACGGGGGAAGTTGGGTGGATGGCGTATAACACCCCCACAACAGTGGAATAGAGTATTACTATATTAGTAAGTTTGGATGCGATATTTGGATACTTAGCAAATAGGGTATTTAGAAGACCTTAGGTTAGATTAGGTTGATTTAGGAAGACCTATCCATAGGATGATTACCTTGGTGGCGAATCACATGTTATATGTAGTCACACACACACGCACACACGCACACACACTTGATTTTGTGTGTGTGTGTGTGTGTGTATGTATGTGTGTGTGTGTGTGTGTGTGTGTGTGTGTGTGTCTATACATATACACGGGTGATGAGGATAGTATGTGATATGTGGAGGTGAGTCGATATGATCGGGCATGATACCGTGAGATTTTGATATGTATCCGACTGCGGCTATCCTGCCCATCGGTCTCGACCGGGTCCACCATGTATCCGACTGTATATCCCCCCACTCAGTCTGGATAACATAGTAATCCGTAACCATATAGCCCCCCCCCCCACTCGGTTCGGAGTAAAACAAAATGTAAAAACGACTCATGGTGGACATCAACTCATCATATCCAAATATATCAAGTAAAGAATAAGAATAATCTCATAGGCCTTCCTGATGATATATTATATATATACATATACAACAGCGTCCCATACCACTAATATATAATCAAAAGTAAAATATCCTGAAAACTCATATGAATCAAATATAAATACTCATGATACTGCTATTTGCAATACCCAACGGGTAATAAAGGTAAAGTATGCGAATAAGTCATTCAGGAAACAAATATATCGATTCTACTGTGTCATGGCAATACTGATGATGTGTAGTGTAGCATACACGTCTGTGCTCGTGCAGCATGTCAATCATTAGCATTTGTGCGAGTGTTCTATAAGTGTATAAAGCCTACTCGTATCGACATCTACATATGCATCACGTAGTATAGCAGTCCTACAGTGACATGGCAGTACCAATGAGGTGTAGTGTAACATATGCGTATGTGCTCGTGCAACATAATACTCATTGGTAGTAAATCTAAGCGTAGTTATTAAATGTAAGTACTTGCTATGAGTTATACCATTATCTTTGAAAATGAAACGAAACGTTGGTTTTGAAATAAGGAAGCCGCCTTAGGTTAAAATATATATTCGTTTTAGAAATTGGCATCGCATCCTTGTCTTTTATTCTATAAATGGGAAACGAATCGTTAGTTTTTTAAAAGAGTATAGCTCACTCAAGTATTACGTTCTAACACGAAATAAAACATGACTCCATGAGTCTAAAGGAACCTGCCCGTATTCGGCACGCTAATCTCTTCATCACAAGTACGGTATGATTCCTCCTACAATACCCATATTATCACAATATCCAAATCATCTCACGTACGGCATGATCCCCCGTATAACTTCTCCCAACCATGAATAACACTATATGCACATGAATACTATACTAGATGCAACATAACATTAATGCCAATAACTTGAATTAATCACTAAGAAATAACTAAGTATCATAACTATCTTAGCTATAAGGTTGTGGGGGTGCTATACGCCATCCAGCCGACTTCCCCCGTAGATGTAAATCTATTCACCAACTTGTCGAGCTCGCTGAAGTCTACGTTCCTATGTTCGTCATCTCCGTCTCGGAAACCCTCGCGATCGTACCTATAATCGTAGTTAAAATCACATCGATGTAAATATCATATCGAAAACCAAGACAACGAGCTAAGCATCCGTAAGTTAGAACCTACAGCTCACTTACCCCAAAAACGAACAAACACCCCTAAATTAACGTACGAACGTCAACGTTTCAGTTGTAGTACAAAATACGAAAAACCCGTATCGGAATATCGGAAACTTTAATAACAACCAAATTAAACATTCTCAGATTTCTATGTATAAATACTGGGACAAATCAAACAATACAGTAACTTATAAAATACTCAAATAAACCTACAGAAGAAAAATCAACACCAATCCTCACCAATGACATCGGGAAAATGGGAGTTTTTGCCGGTCAATTATTGGAGATGGGGTCTCGGGCTTTGAGTGAAGTTTTCTAGTGATCTTATGATACTTATGGTATTGTTAGTTTTTCTAGTGGTTACACCTAATGGTTCCAGATTTAATTTCAGTAGGGTAAATATCACAAAACAGCAGTTTTTGTAATACTGCACATCAAAACAGATAAAAAAACAGAATTGATTAAGTAAAGAGAGAAGAAAATATACCTATTAGGATGATGCACAAAGGAAGCTCAGCTCAAGAATTGTTTGATGGAGGCTCTTAGGAGTTGTGGTAGTCTCTAGGTTGATGGTGTGAACAAAATTGGTAAAGGAATTCATGGCTTTCTCTTTTGATATGAGGAACACATGGGAATTTAGTGTTGGAGTTTGAAAAGAGTTCAGTTTGAGAAAGCTAAAGAATTTCCTAGGTGTTGTGTTGTATAGAGGGATCATGAGGTGGAGGGTTGAAGGAGGAGGTGTCATGGTGGAAGGAGGAGGTGGAGGATTGTGAGCATGGTGAGGGTGTGTTGAGGGTGGGGTGTAACGTCTTCAAAATAATAAAATATGATTTTTGGGAAATTTTATAATTTAATATTATTTTAATGAATATTTTAATATTCTGGTATAATTAAATACAAATAAATGGGGAAAAATTATGGAAAATTCTAAAATAAGGTATTTTAAGGAATTATGCCATTTTAAAGTTTTTAAGATTAGTTATATGCTAATTTAGTGTTAATCGCGATTAAAAATCGCTAATTGGATTTTTAGCACTTTTGAGAAAAAATGTGCACATATCATTTTCCACACTTGTTGCACTTGTGTTACATTTCTTTTGCCATGGTTTTCTTTTGGGTTCACTATTCAAGTGAGAAGTGTTAGAAAAGAAAAGAAAAGGAAAAGGAAATGGAATGATGAGAGAGAGAGGGTAGGTATAGGTCAACCCCACCTTTTGAAGCCATGCCCCCATCATTCCCTTCTCATTTCTCTCTCCCTCTCCTATGGAGCTGCTGCCCTCTTCCTCACTCTCTCACCCTCTTCACTAAAACCCTAGATCCATCATGAAAACGAAGCCAAAACCTCATTCCCACTTCACAAAAAGTGTTCCCGAGCTCACTAGCTTCACATTGAACCTAGCAAGATTGGATTTGGAGGACTTTGAGCAACTCAAGAATTTTCTTGAGTTGCCAAAGAAGGTAATTTCTGCACCTATAGAGTAGTATTTCAATTCCTTGTGTATCCATACTTGTTTTGTATCGATATGGTGTTGTTTGGTGGATTTGTGAAACATCAAGTTAGGGTTTAGGGAAAAACTGAAACTTAAGATGAAATTGAGGATTGAGGTGACCTTAGAATCCCTTGTGTGATGCTAATTTGAACCATAACCTGAACTTGTAAACAGAATACGGAATTACGGAACCGATATCGGGGGAAAACTGTAAATCTGTCACTGTGTTGTAAAATCTGCTATCACCCCGAGACCCCAAAAATAAAATTGAGTTGACAGTGAGATGTGCAGGCACTAATGAACCACCACCCCAAACCCTAGCTCCCCACTCCACTTTGAGGCCGCCAATTATCCCATTCTGGCCGCAATTTTCGGCCAGAGCAGGGTGGATCTGCTTCGTTTTCTGTGCATGGCCCCATTTCCTCTAGTTTTGACCCTGGGTATGTCTAGTTTTGACTGATTCCATCTAGGGTGAAATCTGGGTTGATTTTCCTATGTTGGTGCATGGTTTACGACTTGATTTAGCATGGATTTTGGTGTTTGGTGATTCATTCCTGTCGGGTGGCGTTTGGACGTCAACGACAAGTGGATATTGAACGTGTTTACATGTGAGTCGATAGGTTTTTACCTATGCGGGTAGCGTGTGCTATTTTGGTTTCCGATGTGGTTTTCATGTGCTTTAGCGTTGTGATATACTTGTAGGTACCCTACGAGAGGTTGAGGCAAAGAAGATGAAGATGGCGACATCGACACCGACACATGAGAAGCAAGGTGAGTAGATTTATATCTACGGGGAGAAGTCGGGTGGATGGCGTATAGCACCCCCGCAGTCCGTGGTGATGTATACGAATACGTATACACACGTATATTTTTTATGTGTTGTTTAGGGTTATTGATGGTAATAATGGTATTTTGATGATAAGAATGTATTGGTTCAGTAGTGCGAAACCCTAGGATAGTGGTTGCACCCACACTCACACATACACACATACTTGCATACATTCTTTCATATATCTGTGCGCATATGATGGTGCGTATATCTACACATGGGTATGGGACTATGTGTTTATATACGGGATTTGAGGATGATACGTGGGTTTGAGATGATACTTGATGTGAGGCCGTGAGATCGGCAATGTGACATAGCTTGTCTTTGAGGTGCGATATGATAGTTTTAGCGGGCCTTTGGACATGTGCTTTACCCGCATTCATATTTTTATAGATGGTATCGATTTGTACTAGACTTAGAGTAGTACCCCAGATTGTGCGAGCTGATGATAAGTGATACCTGATATGTGATGAGATAGTGTGATATTGACCCCTACCCAGTTATTGGGATGCCGTACGACGATTTACCGTACGAGCCGGTATTGATGATAGATCCACACTCATGACTCGAGGATATCTTACGATATGTTATTGAGGCGGGATCACCGACTATTATATCCATATATATCGACTCAGATGTAGGTGGTTTCATACCCCTCCTGTCTAGATTACTTAGTAGACCTTAGACTGAGCCGAGACATACCTATTTCAAAGCTAACGAATCGGGGATATTTTAAAGATAGGCAGAAGGGTTATACGGATATTTTCAAATGATGCATCTTTTCTTAAGACACCGTAGCCCTTGTTTTACCAAAAGCCCTGATTCGTCTTATTTCAAAAGGCAAGGTTGCATGACATATCTGTTGGGGCAGGTTCTGTACTTTTGCGTTGATCATTCGTTTCCGCATATTCCTGCTATTTCATTGCATCGCTTGTATTGTTGATATATTTCAGTCATGCTGCTAGGACACCAGCACCATTATCGATGATGCATATGTTCCACGTACACTTGTTGCCGGCTCACACACTCATCATCGATAATTGCCATGTCACTACACTGTAGTACTATTTCATTCAGTATATGATCCTTGCATGACATGATGATGTGCATACGTTCCTTTACATGTCGCATACTTCATGCTTTTGATTGTACGCATTGAGATATGTTGTTTCTATGATATTTCTGGATTTGGGAACCGAGGGTGTTTCAAAAGAGAATATTTCATTGCTTTAAAAACCTGGTTACCCTTGATATGATATTTCAGTGCGTCCACCATGTGTTTTCTCGGTGCTGAGAGCGACATGTGAAACCCGAATCGAGGAGTGGATGAGCCGATTGCGGGTACATGGTGGACCCGGTATGGTTTCCCTCGGCAAGATGATCGATGAGCTTTGCCGATTGAGCCTGGAGGCGGGCGAGTACCTACCGGTGATTGGTTGGACCTGGCGGTTATCCGGAGGATACTGACCAGAGTCGATAGATGGATATGGGCATACTGCCGGGGCCGAGGGCCGATACCGCAGACAGAGCCCGCGGGCCGATCCGGACTGACGGAGCCCGATATATGAGGATTTACGTGCCGATGCTGGGCACGGTTTTCATGATGTTTTCGAGTGCCGATGCTGGGCACTCCGGTTCCATGATTTGACGTGTCGCGAGGGACACGGGTGGATTATGTCCTCATATTTCCATGCACAGGTTTTATGATATTTACTTGCATGATGGTTATTGTCAGTGGGTGACGAGTGGACGGGATCCACGTGTATACAGATTTGATTGCATTGATCATACCTTATATTTATGATATGCTATTACTTGAGGCACCGGCACGAGCACTTGGCACTACACTCATGTATAGAGGTTACATTGCCAGTTTAGCATGTTCAGCTTTATTTACTTTGAGGTTTATTTATATTTGATCGTATTGACCTAGGATGGGTCATGCATTCGATTCCTGCTTGTAGATATTTTCTATTCACGAGTTGGCAACTCACTCCCATTGTGCCCCAGTTCTTGCAGGTTTGCCGTACAGATTCTATAGCGGCATTTCTGGCATACGGCTTCCTTATGGGTGACTTGCTTGGATAGGTGGGTTCTTTGTATCAGATCCGCCATTGTTCATGTATTATTTATTGTATCTAGCATTTCCATCAACCAAAACTTGTATTTTGTTTCAGACTTAGAAACAGTGTTGTATTATTTCGACCTTAGAGTCGCGCTAGTAGTATTACGGTTTTCTGGCTGTTTTGAGTTTCTTTTGAGTTTGATCCTCGCCCTTCGGCGTTGTATATTATTATTGCTTGCGTGGTTGTGACCGTCGATTGACGAAGAGCTAGCTCCCGCTTGGGGATGCCTTTTATCATCTCATATATATTATTCTTGTTGTACCCCGTTTGGGGCCAGTTTTTACAAAGGAAACTCTGCCGAAATTTTCAGAAAAAGAATTACACATTTTAAAAATTCATATTCGGCTTAGCTATTTAAAAACTTGATTTTCAAACATGATTTCTTTACTTTTCAAGACCAGTTTTCTTTTTTCACTCTTCAAATGGTTTTAGATGCTGGGCTTTGGCTAACTTGGATCAGATGGGGTCCTATAGACTTCATATGGTTCAAGGGCCAGTCACGTACTCTTTCGGGTCGTGACATGAGGTTTTAACTAACTAAACATTTACTTAACCTCAAAAGGAATTCCTAATAATAAAACCTTTTTAATAAAAAATCCTTCATGTAAAAATCTAAATCCATGTTTTTAAAAGAAACACAATACTTTTTATAATACTTAAATACCATTATCTTATAATAACATCTTATGTCATGTTTAAAACAATTAAAATATCATTTTTATGATATCACACATTTTCTTCATATTTACCAAAATAATTACATTTTTATGGATATAATTCCGATACCAAAAGTTTTATATGATATCACATTTATAAACTCATTATTTTTATATTTAAATTATTTACAATTTTCCAAAATATTACAATATTCCCCTCTTAAAGAAATTCGGTCCCCGAATTTAAAATAAAACCCCTTCTTAAAACATTTTTCTCAATCCAATCATCTCATTTCAAACAATTTTGTCGGGGTCCAAAATTTTAAAACATATAGTCCGCTCAATATAACGGAACTCCAAAGTCCCACACGAGCTAAAACGTAACATAACACAACAGTGTGCGTGAAACATCAAAAGATATAAAACTCACATAACTGTAACTCTAGCGATTGCTATGAGAATTACTCGAGTTATGATGCAAAAATTCCAAATACGAAAACCGTTGTGTATATCAAATACATGATCATTGCCATAGTCGTAGTGTAATATCGGTAGCACACGACAAAGCGAAAATATATGATTCAAATATAAAATATATTCTCTCAAGTGCAAAGCACGAAAACAAAATCAACCCTAACGGGTTTGCATGCAAATCTCAAACCATACGTCACGGTGTGCATGATAACCAAAAATAGTGTCAAGTGCAACAAGTGTGCACAAAAACAATATCCACTGCATCAAATATGCATGGAGCAATTACCGAGTGCATCTAGAATGCACAAGATCAATATCCAGTGCATCGGAGTGCACAAAACATGTCTCAAGTGCATTGGGGTGCACAAAACAAATCTCAAGTGTATCGGGGTACACAAAACAAATCTCAAGTGCATCAGGTGCACAAAATATCAAAACGTGCAACTGGTGTGCACAAAATAATACCGAGTATACCTAGAGTATATATATAAAATCTCTTAATCATGTGGACTAATGTGCACGGAAAATATCAGTTTAGTGCATCTGGTATACACAACACTCCGATCGAGTGCAGTTACCTCACACGAAAATCTCAAAAAAATGCACCTGGTGTGCACAAAACATAAATCAAAGTGCAATCACCATGCACGGAAATCTCATCAAGTCTCCTGCTGATATCATTTATCCAGCCTGCCCGGAACTAGCACACATTACTGAATCCATTTTCTTTTTCGTAACAACTGTCATCTCCTTAAGATTTTCCTCTAAAAGTGTGGTCGTACGCACCTCTGCATTCGCATCGAATCTTCAATATCGACGGTGAAGAACAACTGCCCACTGAGACTTTGCACCAATCTCCTGTTCCATTACTCTCCAATATCAATCAATTAAGGAGCGCATCGCAACAGTTACACGAATTGCAAGTCATGCTTGGTTATGACCAAGCCCGAAGCCCTACAAGACTTAAAAACACGAATCCCGCATCTCTGATACTCTGTAGAAGAATCTGGCTAAGCTCACCTTCAAGAACTCGTCCCAATTCTTCGGAGAAAAACTTACTGCATGATCTCTTTCTCGAGCGACCTGTAACAGGTCTGAGCAAGACCCATCAGAAGAAGCTAATCAATTTCACCAATCTTGTATTGGGGCGCCACAACGGATTAAATATCCTAGTCATCCCATGTCTGAATGACTATGAATCCTCTGTTCCATCTATACTTGTAAATATCGACAACTTTTAACTTCATGAACTCTGGAAGCAACACCTTGATAATCTCAGCAATGATTGGTACCGCTGTCTGAACAGTACGCAACACCACGATCTTCGGAGTAGTGTAAACATCAAGCCTCCAAGTCCGGCTGATCTCCAACAATTTCCCGACCCTCTGGTGCGGATCCCGAAGAAACTCACTTCAACATTAGAAACCGATCATGTATGGATAAACAACATGCCCCTATATCACCGGAATGTCACCCTGGTCAGTCCTTATCCCAGACAAGTTTGCTCTGGCCGTATCTTTAACCGCAGCCCTCTTGGCTTATGTGAACATGGCGACCGGAACAATCGACATGTATCAACGATGATAGATCAACGGAACAAATAGAAGAAAGATCTCAAGATTTAAATCCTAAGGTAACTTAGGCGGAGTATCATATCGTAAATAGGTCGCGGAACATATGTACGGTACGTCACTTTACTTAGTACCTACTCCATCAACCAAGGTCATCCTATATAACGAAAGTTCGGGTATAAGACCCCCAAAGTCAAGTCTAAGTCCTAAAAGGTAAAGCCTAGGTAACAAAAGTGTATGCCTAGACTCCATATAGTCAAACCTAGACTCGAACAAAGGTTAAACCAAACGCTCTGATACCAACTTTGTCACGACCCGAATGTGGCACGTGACCGGCACTTAAATCATGTGACATCTAAAAATGTCGACGCGGTCCAAGTAAGCCGAAACCAGGAATCTAAACCCTTTTTTGAAAATATTAGAGGTGAGGTTTAAAATAGTCATCAGATGGGATCAGTTTAAAATAAACATTTAAGTTTAACTAAGTATCTTTGAAAAACATCTATGACGTTTTAAAATTCGACAGCACCTCTTTTGTAAATTTTGAATAAAACCTGATACAAACATAACAATAAAAATAGCATCCCAACGGGAGCTAGCTTCCACGCCCAAATGGCAGAGCAACCAAGCAAACAATATACGACGCACAATGGCGAAGAAAAGAAAAGCAAAACAAAATCAACAATATAAAAAGGTCGACTCCAATGAGTACGACGCCCACAACACACAATTCTAAGTCTCGCTTGTAAGTCCACAATATACCAGTTCTAAGTCGATAGAGTTTTACTAGATACAAGAATATATAAATATACAAGTGTGGGTACGAACAACAGTAGCCCACCTGCCAAAGCAATCACTGAGAAGAAGGGTGTGCCGCAATCCGCCGATAATCCGAGCGGTAACCTACAAACTGTGGCACAACGGGGGTAAGTTGCCAACTCAGTGAATAAAAGTACATCACAAGGTAGAAATCGAAATGCACAACAATATCTAGGTCATAAATATAATACTATCATATCCTGCACTAATATAATATGTGATATGCATATGTATCATAAATGTAATTCTATCCATCACATAAACCCAAAAATAGAATATATCATGCAAATGACCTGTATCTAGGTATAAGCCCATAAGTAGCCGAAAATATATAGGTAAAAGCTCTTCTTTAAAATAGCCGCGGAATACATGTCACGGCATAAAAGCAGATGTGATAGTATGAAATATAATAAGTATCTTATTAAGATATACGTCCTGCTGTTTTAGTGAAGAGCTTTAAGAGGTTTACAATATAAAGATCCTAGTGTCATATCAGACATGTCAAAATAAGGAGGCTATAGCTCGATTTTGAAATCCTATTTTATATGCAATAACCCGTAAGAAGTTATGCAGGTATTATTCCCCGGATCAGACCTGGATGGCTACAATAACTTATAATATAACTGTGTACCTCATGATAGCAGCATATCAATATATATGGATGTCCAGCATCAATACCCGAAATCAGAAATCCCTCGTGTCCATCACCGACACGCAAATCCTCAAATCTCTCGTGTCCATCACCGACACGCAAATGCAGATATCGTCGACACCATCTCAACAGATGATCGCCACCAGATATCCCTGGCTCCAGTCGGTATCCCCTGGATATCCGCCATGCCAAAATCAAGCCCCGGCCAGTATCCCCTGGATATCTTCCATGCTCATCTCTATCTCCGGTATCGAGTATCCTCGCTAGGCTCCCCGCCTCTACTGCGGCTATCCTGCCCCTCGGTCTCGACCGGGTCCACCATGTATCCGACTGTATATCCCCCCCCAGTCTGGATAACGTAGTAATCCATAACCGTATAGCCCCCACTCATTTCGGAGTAAAACAAAACGTAAAAATGACTCATGGTGGACATCAACTCATTATATCCAAATATATCAAGTAAAGAATAAGAATAATCTCATAGGCCTTCCTGATGATATTATATATATATATATATATATATATATATATACATATATAACAGCGTCCCATAACACTGATATATATCATCAAAAGTAAAACATCCTGAAAACTCATAAGAATCAAATATGAATACTCATGATACTGGTATTCGCAATACCCAATAGGTAATAAAGGTAAAGTATGAGAATAAGTCATACAGGCAACAAATATATCGATTCTACTGTGTCATGGCAATACTAATGATGTGTAGTGTAGCATACGCGTCTGTGCTCGTGCAGCATGGCAATCATTAGCATTTGTGCGAGTGTTCTATAAGTGTATAAAGCCAACTCGTATCGACATCTACATATGCATCACGTAGTATAGCAGTCTTACAGTGACATAGCAGTACCAATGAGGTGTTGTGTAACATATGTGTATATGCTCGTGCAACATAATACTCATTGGTAGTTGTGCGGTGTTCTATCAGAGTGTTCGTATCACAGAAACATATAACAACGATAAATATATCGCGAATATGTAAAATAAATGTAAGCGTAGTTATTAAATGTAACTACTTGCTATGAGCTATACCATTATCTTTGAAAATGAAACGAAACGTTGGTTTTGAAATAAGGATGCTGCCTTAGGTTAAAATAGATATTCATTTTGGAAATTGGCATCGCATCCTTGTCTTTTATTCTTTAAAAGAGAAACGAATCGTTAGTTTTTTAAAAGAGTATAGATCACTCAAGTATTACGTTCTAACACGAAATAAAACAAGACTCCATGAGTCTAAAGGAACCTGGCCGTATTCGGCATGCTAATCTCTTCATCACAAGTACGGTATGATTCCTTCTACAATACCCATATTATCACAATATCCAAATCATCTCACGTACGGCATGATCCCCCGCATAACTTCACCCAACCATGAATAGAACTATATGCACATGAATACTATACTAGATGCAACATAACATTAATGCCAATAACTTGAATTAATCACTAAGAACTAACTAAGTATCATAACTATCTTAGCTATAAGGTTGTGGGGGTGCTATACGTCATCCATCCGACTTCCCCCGTAGATATAAATCTACTCACCAACTTGTTGAGCTCGCTGAAGTCCGCGTTCCTATGTTCGTCATCTCCGTCTCGGAAACCCTCACGATCGTACCTATAATCGTAGTTAAAATCGTATCAATGTAAATATCATATCGAAAACCAAGACAACGAGCTAAGTGTTAGTGTATATGCCTTAGAGGCCATTACTGTATCATACTAGTTTGTATATTACTTAATGGAAGCTTGGGATATTCACCTTGTATATACAATCTTGCTCAAAATAGTAGTATGCTACTTGGTTTGTTTCTACTTCAATGTGTACATGTGTTTATTTTAGTATATCACCTATGCACATTAGTGTAGCCCTTAGGATCTTTGCTTGATTACCAGCGTTGTGATGGCAGTCTTACTAGTGGGGGCTGGGTAATCTATAAGCACATCCTTATGCAGGTCCCTAGTCGCAGGACTATCGAGATATGGCATCGATACTCCGGAGTAGACTGGCGTATGCGCTTCTCATCCCAGAGTGGGAGGTGGTCTGTCCCACAGCCATCAGTACGTCGTACTGGAGATAGTATACGGGTGCTCGTTTGGTTACGAGTACACTGGACAGTACTCGTCGGGAACTGACCGGTTGGTATTATACCTATCGTCAGTTATCAGTTCCCAGGTGACATGAGTATAGCTTAGTCCGCTGACTTGACACTGTCACTTCGCCTCGAGTGTGTTCCCACTGTACTTTGATTACTACCCTACCACGGCTCAAAGGAGTCGTGCAAACAGGTAGTAGTTGGGTACAGTCCCGAAGCACTTGGAGGCAGTGACGGTTAGACAGGATTCGTCTCTCCCGGTATTGGGGGTTGACATCGCGCTGTGTCTAGGAGAGCCATTACACGAGTAGTCCCTGGCCAGGGCAATCGAGATATACTGGTAGGCTTCCAGTGTTATCTCAGGGTGTTTTGGGCTTCACTCCGACACGACTTGTACCGCTATTAGGGGACTGACGTTTACCGCCCCCCTAGGCCCGCCATACGATGTATCAGACGAACAGACCGGACTGTACGGAGATTGTCACATTCAGGCTCAGTAGGAGTTCAGATGGGTTTCACCTCGTCAGTCTTCTTGTCGGCATCTACCTGGGGACCGCTACGCACAGCTAGTGCCGCTTGCGGTCTGTGGTTAAACCCACTGCCAGCGTAGTGTCGAGTCTTTAGAGTCCCACACAGAAAGCTATACGCCTTTAGGCAAAAGAGTAGAGGCCGTATGGTTTTGCGACAGGTCGCATGGTTTTGCGACAGGTCGCATGGTTTTGCCACAGGGTTCAGTCACATCCGTGCACTTGTGCACGCTTAGTGTCGGGACAGTTAACACTAGCGGGCTTTGGTTTAAGCCAGATCCTAGTGTATGTTTTGGGATTGGATTTATCCAGTTTGTATTCGTGTTCATCGGAACGCGGATACGGGTGTGTATGCACAGTTGACGGAGAGACAGAGGCAGAGGATTCTCATTAGGGTTGTTGACCGTTGACTGTTGACTATTGACCTTTTGCTCAACCCTAATGAGAATATGATATATCATTAACAATAATATTAATTAAGTATTATGGTGACATGGTTATTGAGGGGTTGACTTTGTTGACTTTGTTGACCGGTTGACTAGGTTTGACTAGTTGACCATCATGATGACAATGGCTATCATTTCATGGCAAAGACTTTTTACTTGCTTGTTTCTCTTGTGAGAAATGAGTGCATGAAATGATATGGCTATTGTAGCTTAAACCATTTACACAATACTTGATTACTATTATTGTGATGATGGCTTTGGATTATTAGAGCCAAGAGAGAAAAGTCTTCTCTCATTCTATCATTCTCATTCTCTCTCTTGTGCTCTTGAGCTCTCATCCCCTTCCTCTTGCTCTCCCTCTCTTGAGTCTATGGTTCACTTGTCTCATGTGTTGAGAACCAAGAACCATAGAGTAAAATCCCAACACACTCTTCTCTACTCATTCTAGTTCATAAGGTTTAGCAAACCAAGTGAACTAGTTTCTTCAAAGACCGAAGAAGAAGCCAAAGGTAGAAGTTTTCGAGGTGGATCTATCTTCGGCGCAAGGAGACGACGGAGTGAAGCCGATCCGGACAACCATCGAGGCTTGAAGACGAAGGAGTTCAAGAAAGAAAGGTATAACCCCCTAACCGAGTAGTTAACAACTCCTAGTTAGGTTGTTAGTTAGATGTTTAACAAAGATCCGGTTTTGAGTCCATGTTACCACCTCTAGAAAAATTATTTTTCGTCAAATTCCGCATGCCCGAAAGTACTGGGAGAGATAGCATGGACTTACAGTGGTATCAGAGCCTAGTTAAACACTACCTAACATGTTAGCATAGTAACTAGAAATTCGATCGGAGAAAAAGTCGCGAAATACACCCGGATTTCAAACTTTCTGTCGATTTTCAAAGTGCTGCAAAAATTATTTGAGATATACAAAAAATCGACTCAGGGTTTTTAGAAGCAACTGCAAAAATTCGACCCACTGAATCGATCAACACGCCGCGTTTCCGCGGCGGGAGCTTGCTCCCGCCGCGGAACCGCGGCCGAGTTGACTCGGTCGTGGGGTTTTATTTTTGCAGTTTGTTCATAGGGGTATTTTGGGATTTTTGGAATATGTATTTTCTGCCCAGATTTTCCAGAACGAAAATTTTGTGTTTGGGGCCTGAAAATCCGTATTTTTGATCGAACTTCTAAAAGACTTAAGCTGACGGGTTTTTTCTGTGATGTGTTATTTGTATTGAACGTCTGCTAATCGCTATATGTCGATTAATGGGGGTTATACAAATCTGTGATCTGTAATGTTATTGGAATGTGTATATGAATTCATTGGATTGTCGCGGGTGAATAGCCGGGGGTTGTGAGACGAGAGTTTTCTTTTCTTTCAATTCATGTAAATTTGTAAATTGATGTAATAATTATTTGTATGGCCGCACAACCGGGTCGGGGTTGTAGCCGTCATTGTATAATTTCTTTTTACTGTTTTTGCTCCTAGGATAGACCACCATGGAGAGGGTGCACAAACTACCGGGTATGCCGAAGTGCCGAATGGCCTACTCACGGAGATGAGGGAGGTTGCTTCGCTTCGGGTACTTGGCGGGTAGTTTGCCGCACCCGTAGGGGTCTTGGGTGGGGTTTTGGCTATTCACAGCGACCGTGTAATCTGCTTTTCGTTACAGGCTCGTACGAATTGCGGGTTCCTAGTATATCCAATGTGTTCATCTGTGATCTGAATTGGCTATCATTGCAATATATCTATATATGATATTATTTAGGCGTTGCTTATGTTTTACAGCCGCGCTAGCCCAGCCCCCGCTCTGTCGTTAGTTAAGTAACCTAACGGGTAATGACGGGGCCCCGTGGCGAATGCGAATGGCATAAGCGTACGTCATATTTTGGTTGTTTTCTGCAATGGTAGGATTAAATGATGGGACGCATTAAAAGAACTAATGCAAGAATATCACGCATTAAAAGAACTAATGCAAGAATATAAACCAAATAAAAGTCGTTGGAACACTTTCGAAAAACCACTCGGTTCTTTTCAAAACTAACTTTTAAATGCGGAGCTTGAGCCACTCCTTTTAAAAGCTATCTCGTTCCATCGACTATATCAAGTTCACTACGTTCACGGTTTCGCCAAAACTATTCGTAGCCCTCCGTCGTTTCACATAAATAGTCAATAGTATTCAAGCTATGTTTGTTGGCCAAAGTCAAGGCATAGTGATTGGTAGCTATTGGGTATTCATGTGTAGCATAGATAGATGCGTTGGTTTGGGACAGTCGTACTGCCATTTTGGCCAAAGTCAAGGGTAGGTACGGGTGGATCCAAATTAACCTGGAGAATGACGGGTAGAACTTGACATGTGACTTATGATATTTTGGCCAAAGTCAAGGTCATAAGAGCATGGGGCAAAAATCCACATCGGGAGTTTCAAAAGAACTGAAACTTGCTAGTCTTACATACCATTTGGAGTGTGATGATTCTGGTAGGATTCCTTAAATTTCGTCACGCGATGATATTTAGATCCCGATCCTACTGTGAGTATATGCTACTCCTCGGGAAATTTCTCACTTAACGATCAATGCTATAAACCTAGTAGGTGTCTAGAAAGGTGTTAGCGGGGCTACGCCCCTAGGGAAAAGAGGTTCTTGAATTAAGGAACTTCGCGAAAGCGTTGGAAAACCTCCCTCGAAGTACCGACACTGGCCTGGCTGAACGGTTAAGCAAGTATTATACGGTGAGATTGATCCTGACTAATTCTTCTTTTTTGGTTTGAGTAGGGATTCGAGAAACAGTGGGAGCAATCCTGTTTAGACAAACTAAAAACCACTCTAAACTTGCAAGAGCATCATGCTGAGTGTTTCTTCTTCTCTCTCCTAATTGCAGCGACCAATCGACATGACTGGACTTAAGTTACTTCTAGATAAAAACATACTGACAGGGCCAAACTACAAAGATTGGCTCAGGAATGTCAAAATGGCAATCACTTACGACAAGCTGGGGTATCTTCTTACCACCAAAGCTCCCCCTGTCCCAGGTCCCACCTCCAGCGTCGCGGATAAGGAAATCCGTAAGACTTGGGAGATTGATAGCGCGAAGGCCAAGTGCCTCGTACTTGCCTCTATGGACAACGAACATCAGAGGAGGCACGAGAATATGGACCTCGAATCCATATTTCTCCATACAAAAGAACTGTATGGAGAGCAATCTTGTATCGCAAGATACGAAGTGTCGAAGAAGTTATTTTCGGCAAGGTTGGCCGTCGGATCATCGGTAGCGGAACACGTGCTTAAGATGATTGGCTACATAGAAGAGCTCGCGGACCTTGGGACCACGTTGGAGAATGAGCTCTATACGGACTTGATTCTCCAGTCCCTTCCTTCCACTTACGCCCAGTTTATACTGAACTTCAACTTACAAGAAAAAGAAGTTGAACTTTCAGAACTCCTCAACATGCTGAGGAGCGCAGAGGGCACCCTACAGAAAGGTAGGGAAACATCCACTTTGTTTGTAGGATGATCTTCCTCTTCTAGGTCCAAGGCGAAAGCCAAGGGAAAGAAGAAGAAAGCCCCCGCCAAACCAAGGGGCGGTGTTAGTAAAGTGGATACGAAAGGAAAGGCAAAAGCAACAAAGAAAGTGGGAAAGCTTGTGGATAAGGAAGAATGCTTCTATTGTCATAAGAAGGGACACTGGAAGAATGATTGCAGGGCTTGGAAAGCCAGGACACAGGAATTGAAGCAGGTTGCGGTTTTAGCTTCAGGTGTGTATGTTATTGAAAACTGTCTTTCAATAAACTCTACTTCCTGGGTATTGGATACCGGATCAGGATCTCATATCTGTAATTCTTTGCAGGCGTTGAGAAACCGTAGGGTTTTGAAGGCAGGTGACATGGCCCTCAAAGTTGCAAACGGAGCTAGCATGGATGCTAAGGCCGTGGGGGACTATCACCTGGGAATGTCAGATGGACATGTTTTGGTTTTGCGTAATTGCTTTTTTGTACCCAACGCAACTTGTAATATCATTTCTGTATCTTTGGTTTCTAAAGAAGGTTATGAATTTGTGTTTGTAAGTAATGTTGTAAACATTCACCTTAATCAAGTTTTGATTGGGTCAGGTACATTGAGCAATGGTATATACGTATTAAACCAACCACAGATTTTCAATGTCCAGAATACACACAAAATAAAGTCTCCGGAAATAAATCAGACTTTCTTATGGCATTGTAGACTAGGTCACATCAACGAGAGAAGGTTGACGAAGTTACATACAGAGGGATATTTGAATCCGTTCGAATATCAATCGTATGCCACTTGTCAATCCTGTCTCAAAGGAAAGATGACAAAGACTCCGTTCACTGGACACTGAGTAAGAGCGAGTGAGCTCTTGGGACTCGTACACAGCGACGTGTGCGGTCCAATGTCTACACATGCGCGAAGCGGTTATTCTTACTTCATTACTTTTACGGATGACTTTTGAAGGTACGGTTATGTCTTCTTAATGAAACATAAGTCCGAAGCCTTTGGAAAATTCCAGGAATATAAGAATGATGTAGAAAAACAAACCGGCAAAAGTATCAAGATTCTAAGATCGGATCGAGGTGGTGAATACTTGAGTGCCGAGTTCCTGGACTATTTAAAAGAGAACGGAATTCTCTCTCAGCTTACTCCTCCATACACTCCGCAACATAACGGTGTATCGGAGAGACGGAACCGCACCCTATTGGATATGGTACGGTCCATGATAAGTAACGCTGAGTTACCGCGATCATTCTGGGGGTATGCGCTAGAATCAGCTGCATACCTTTTGAACCGAGTTCCAACTAAGACTGTGCCTACTACACCATATGAGATGTGGTGTGGGAAGAGACCCTATCTTAATCACATTAAGACATGGGGAAGTCCAGCTTTTGTCAAAAAGCAGCATGCGGACAAGCTCGAGGTACGCTCAGTACAGTGCAAGTTTGTGGGATATCCAAATAACTCCAAGGGATATTTCTTCTACTGCGAAGAGGAACAAAAGGTTTTTGTTTCTCGTCATGCCCACTTTCTAGAACACCAGTTCTTAGAAAAGGAAATTAGTGGGAGCGCAGTAGAACTGGAAGAAATTCCAGGACCACAGACTATTACTAAAAGCTTAGTGGAACCAGAGGGTTCAAAAGAACAGGATATTCCTACGCCGCTCCGCAGGAGTAGTAGGCAGTCTCATCCTCCCGAGAGATACTACGGTTTTCTCATAGACGGGGATAGAGAGGATTGCATCATAGATTATGATGAGCCGACTAGCTTCCAGCAAGCCGTTCAGAGCGTCGACTCGGTAAAATGGCTGGATGCAATGCGGACCGAAATGGAGTCCATGTACACCAACAAAGTATGGACGTTGGACATTGCTCCAGACGGGGTAAAACCCGTAGGATGCAAGTGGATCTTCAAAAGGAAGATTGGTGTAGATGGACAGGTTGAGACCTATAAAGCTAGACTGGTTGCAAAGGGCTTTTGTCAAAGACCTGGTTTGGACTATGACGAGACCTTTTCTCCAGCAGCTATGCTGAAATCCATTCGGATCCTTCTTGCCATTGCTGCCTTCCACGATTATGAGATCTGGCAAATGGACGTAAAGACCGCTTTTCTAAATGGAAATTTAGAGTAGTGTGTCTATATGGACCAACCAGAGGGTTTCATTCAGAGTGGGAGCAGCGGAAAGGTGTGCAAGTTGCTTAAGTCCATCTATGGACTAAAGCAGGCATTGCGGAGTTGGAACATCTGTTTTGATGAGACGGTCAAGGAATTCGGCTTTAGCAAAAATCCAGATGAACCATGCATCTATAGTAGATTTATAGCGAGAACTGTAGTATTCCTCGTTTTATACGTGGACGACATTCTCTTAATAGGAAATGACATTCCTATGCTACAATCTGTCAAGAGGTTCTTGTTACACAGGTTCTCCATGAAAGACCTGGGTGATGCCTCATACATCCTGGGGATCCGGATCCATCATGATAGATCCAAGAGGATATTAGGACTTTCACAGTCCAGGTATATCGACACCATACTGAAAAGATTCAGTATGGAAGATTCCAAGCGCGGTAACCTACCGGCTTGTCACGGGATCACCCTCTCTAAAGAGATGTCTCCCAAGACTGATTTGGAGAGGGATCGCATGTCTATTATACCCTACGCTTCTGCGGTAGGCTCTATAATGTATGCGATGTTGTGTACCAGACCGGATGTAGCTTATGCACTGAGTGTGGTAAGCCGGTATCAGTCAAACCCTGGGGAGAAACACTGGATAGCGGTAAAGAACATTCTCAAGTACCTGAGAAGGACTAAGGAGATGTTCTTGGTGTATGGCGGAAAAGACCTCCAGATCGAGGCCTTTGCTGACTCCAGCTTCCAGAGTGACAAGGATGATTCCAAGTCCATGTCGGGTTTTGTCTTTACCCTCAATGGAGAGGCGGTGTGTTGGAAGAGTTCCAAACAGGAAACCGTTGAAGACTCGACGATGGAAGCGGAATACATCGCTGCATCTGATGCCGCAAAAGAAGCTGTCTGGATGAGGAAGTTCTTGAAAGAACTTCAGGTGGTTCCGTCCACTGTTGATCCAATACCTCTGTATTGCGACAACAACGGGGCTATAGCTTTAGCGAAGGAACCCAGGTCCCATCAGAGATCCAGACACATCTTGAGGCGGTATCACCTGATCAGGGAGATCGTGGATCGCCAGGAGATCGAGGTTCGGAGGGTCGCTTCAGAAGATAACACTGCAGATCCATTCACCAAGGCCTTGCCCCAGACTCAGTTCGAGCGGCTGATCGAGATGATAGGTCTTCGATACGCCAGTACATGGCCTTAGTGCAAGTGGGAGATTGTTAGTGTATATGCCCTAGAGGCCATTACTGTATCATACTAGTTTGTATATTACTTAATGGAAGCTTAGGGATATTCACCTTGTATATACAATCTTGCTCAAAATAGTAGTATGCTACTTGGTTTGTTTCTACTTCAATGTGTACATGTGTTTATTTTAGTATATCACCTATGCACATTAGTGGAGCCCTTAGGATCTTTGCTTGATTACCAGCGTTGTGATGGCAGTCACACTAGTGGGGGCTGGGTAATCTATAAGCACATCCTTATGCAGGTCCCTAGTCGCAGGACTATCGAGACAGGGCATCGATACTCCGGAGTAGACTAGCGTATGCGCTTCTCATCCCAGAGTGGGAGGTGGTCTGTCCCACAGCCATCAGTACGTCGTACTGGAGATAGTATACGGGTGCTCATTGGGTTACGAGTACACTGGACATGACTCGTCGGGAACTGACCGGTTGGTATTATACCTATCGTCAGTTATCAGTTCCCAGGTGACATGAGTACAGCTTAGTCCGCTGACTTGACACTGTCACTTCGCCTCGAGTGTGTTCCCACTGTACTTTGATTACTACCCTACCACGGCTCAAAGGAGTCGTGCAAACAGGTAGTAGTTGGGTACAGTCCCGAAGCACTTGGAGGCAGTGACGGTTAGACAGGATTCGTCTCTCCCGGTATTGGGGGTTGACATCGCGCTGTGTCTAGGAGAGCCATTACACGAGTAGTCCCTGGCCAGGGCAATCGAGATATACTGGTAGGCTTCCAGTATTATCTCAGGGTGTTTTGGGCTTCACTCCGACACGACTTATACCGCTATTAGGGGACTGACGTTTACCGCCCCCTAGGCCCGCAATGAGATGTATCAGACGAACAGACCGGACTGTACGGAGATTGTCATATTCAGGCTCAGTAGGAGTTCAGATGGGTTTCACCTCGTCAGTCTTCTTGTCGGCATCTACCTGGGGACCGTTACACACAGCTAGTGCCGCTTGCGGTCTGTGGTTAAACCCACTGCCAGCGTAGTGTCGATTCTTTAGAGTCCCACATAGAAAGCTATTCGCCTTTAGGCAAAAGAGTAGAGGCCGCATGGTTTTGCGACAGGTCGCATGGTTTTGCGACAGGGTTCAGTCACATCCGTGCACTTGTGCACGCTTAGTGTCGGGACAGTTAACACTAGCGGGCTTTGGTTTAAGCCAGATCCTAGTGTATGTTTTGGGATTGGATTTATCCAGTTTGTATTCGTGTTCCTCGGAACGCGGATACGGGTGTGTATGCACAGTTGACGGAGAGACAGAGGCAGAAGATTCTCATTAGGGTTGTTGACCGTTGACTGTTGACTATTGACCTTTTGCTCAACCCTAATGAGAATATGATATATGATTAACAATAATATTAATTAAGTATTATGGTGACATGGTTATTGAGGGGTTGACTTTGTTGACTTGTTGACTTTGTTGACCGGTTGACTAGGTTTGACTAGTTGACAATCATGATGACAATGGCTATCATTTCATGGCAAAGACTTTTTACTTGCTTGTTTCTCTTGTGAGAAATGAGTGCATGAAATGATATGGCTATTGTAGCTTAAACCATTTACACAATACTTGATTACTATTATTGTGATGATGGCTTTGGATTATGAGAGCCAAGAGAGAAAAGTCTTCTCTCATTCTATCATTCTCATTCTCTCTCTTGTGCTCTTGAGCTCTTATCCCCTTCCTCTTGCTCTCCCTCTCTTGAGTCTATGGTTCACTTGTCTCATGTGTTGAGAACCAAGAACCATAGAGTAAAATCCCAACACACTCTTCTCTACTCATTCTAGTTCATAAGGTTTAGCAAACCAAGTGAACTAGTTTCTTCAAAGACCGAAGAAGAAGCCAAAGGTAGAAGCTTTCGAGGTGGATCTATCTTCGGCGCAAGGAGACGACGGAGTGAAGCCGATCCGGACAACCATCGAGGCTTGAAGACGAAGGAGTTCAAGAAAGAAAGGTATAACCCCCTAACCGAGTAGTTAACAACTCCTAGTTAGGTTGTTAGTTAGATGTTTAACAAAGATCCGGTTTTGAGTCCATGTTACCACCTCTAGAAAAATTGTTTTTCGTCAAATTCCGCATGCCCGAAAGTACCGGGAGAGGTAGCATGGACTTACACTAAGCACCTGTATGTTAGAACCTACAGCTTACTTACCCAAAAAATGAACAAACGCCCCTGAAATTAACGTACTAACGTCAACGTTTCAGCTGTAGTACAAAATACGAAAAACCTGTATCGGAATATCGGAAACTTTAATAACAACCAAACTAAATTTTCCCAGATTTCTCTGTATAAATACTGGGACAAATCAAATAATACAGTAACTTATAAAATACTCAAATAAAGCTACAGAAGAAAAATGAACACCAATTCTCACCAATGACCCGGCGACATCGGGAAAATGGGAGTTTTCGCCGGTCAATTACTGGAGATGGGGTCTCAGGCTTTGAGTGAAGTCTTCTAGTGATCTTATGATACTTATGGTATTGTTAGTTTTTCTAGTGGTTACACTTAGTGGTTCCAGATTCAATTTCAGGAGGCTAAATATCACAAAACTGCAGTTTTTGTAATACTGCACATCAAAACCGATCACAAACAGAATTGATTAAGTAAAGAGAGAAGAAGATATACCTATTAGGATGATACACAAAGGAACCACAGATTAAGAATTGTATGATGGAGGCTTTTAGGAGTTGTGGTGGTTTCTAGGTTTATGGTGTGAACAAAATTGGTGAAGGAATTCATGGCTTTCTCTTTTGATATGAGGAACACATAGGAATCTAATGTTGGAGTTTGAAAAGAGTTCAGTTTGAGGAAGCTAAAGAATTTCCTAGGTGTTGTGTTGTGTAGAGAGAGCATGAGGTGGAGGGTTGAAGGAGGAGGTGTCATGGTGGAAGGAGAAGGTGGAGGATTGTGAGCATGGTGAGGGTGTGTTGAGGGTGAGGTTTTAACTAACTAAACATTTACCCAACCTCAAAAAGAATTTCTATAATAAAACCTTTTTAATTAAAAATCCTTCATATAAAAGTCTAAATCCATGTTTTTAAAAGAAACACAATACTTTTCATAACACTTAAATACCATTATCTTATAATAACATCTCATGTCATGTTTAGAACAATTAAAATATCATTTTTATAATATCACACATTTTCTTCATATTTACCAAAATAATTACATTTTTACGGATATAATTCCGATACCAAAAGTTGTATGTGATATCACTTTTATAAATTCATTATTTTTATATTTAAATTATTTACAATTTTCCAAAATGTTACACATACCTATTTTCAAAACTAATGAATCATGAGTATTTTCAAAAGACAACCCGAGAGATGCTACGAATTTTTCAAAGGACATATCTTTTCTCAAAAACACCGTAGCCCCTACTTTTCTAAAAAAAAGCACGATTCGTACTATTTCCAAACACTAAAACCGTATGACTCGTACACAGATATGTATACTTTTTAATGTTGTGTTTACTATTCATTTTTCTGTTATATTCATATTGTTTTCATTGCATTGTAAATTAAATTGTGTTTTACTAGTTGTTATGATCTCGCCTGCTAGGACACCAGCACCATTACCGATGATACGCATGTTACACGTACACTTGCTTGCCGGCTTACACACATCATCATCGGTAATTGCCATGTCACGTACACTTTTGAAAAACGTTTCTTCATTAGCATAACCTGCTAGTTGATAGTTTCAACATATTATTAGTATGCTTGCTCTCATATGCTAGTTTAGATGTTTCATTCCTTACTTAGATAACCCATGCATTTATATATTCATTCTGTTATGAAATATTGTGTGGCTTTATGCCGATATTCACTGTATATTGACTCATGATTTTGAGATTTCGGATTTTTCCGTGAGATTTCCGGATTTGGAGGAAAACCGCAAGGATTTTATAAACTTATTATAATTTTAAAAATGCAAGTTGCAGTTTTCTTGTGATATGATTTATATGGCGTCCACCATGAGTTTTTCTGATTGAGTTGGTTTTTGAGACCCGATTCGAGAAGTAAGATGAACCGTTTTGGGTACATGGTGGACCCGGTAAGGTACCCCGGGGCAAGAAGCTCGAGATATAGACGATGAGCCTGGCAGGGGAGGACTACCTACCGGTGATATTTGGCACGGCGGATATCCGGAGGATACCGACTGTAGTCGTGAGATTGGATGATATGGGCTGATCCGGACTGACGGAGCCTTGGATTTGAGGATTTTGTGTCGATATTTGACACGGATTTCTATCGATTTCATTGATGATACTCCAGTTTTATACTAAAATCTTACTGAGATAAGAACACAGCTTTCTCATATAGATATATTCTAATTTCATTCTTGATGCATTCATACATCATGTATATGACATGTTTCTATTTGAGGCACTGACACGAGTACTTGATATTACACTTATGCTTAGATAATTACCCTTGCCACTACTAAATATTTCAATGTTATATTATGAGTATATTATTGTATGACCTAGGAGATCGTCATACATTCGGTTTCTACTCGGTGATGTCTTCTACTCACGAGTTGGCAGCTCAACCCTGTTGTGCAACAGTTTCTTTGCAGGTTCGGCCGTACAGGTTCCGTTGTGGCTTGCTGGCACATCACTTCTTCCGGGTGATTGCTTGGTAGGTGGTTTCACTTGCATCGTGACCACCGTTGTAGTTGTACTCTATATTTCTGTTGTACTTGTTATTTATTTCAGTTGTATCTAGTTAAAGACTCCATCAACCAGACTTGTATATTTAGTAGACTTAGATAACCTCATTTTGTATATTCTTTCGGCCTTAGAGTCGCGCTCTTGTATTCATTATTGTTGGGATTTTCTTGGTGGTACTTATGTTTTCGTGCTTTCTTTCTGTGTTTTGATCCTCGCCTTTCGACGTTGTATATTCATATTATCTGCGTGGTTGTTTCCGCCAATTGGTGAAGTGCTAGCTCTCGCTGGGGGACGCCTATATTTATTATTGCTTGTACTATTTTCGGGTTAAAAATTACAAAGGAGGTGCTGCCTAAATTTTCAATGACGAAAATGTTTTCAAGTAAAAAATATAAAATCTGTTTTTGTATACTATTATTTATGTTATGAAAAAGGAATATGATTTCACTAAAACCTTATTTCAAAAACTGCACCTCCACTATTTTCCCTAAAAAGGTTTAGATTTCTGGGCTTTTGGCTTACTTGAATTAGGTGGGGTCCTATAGACTTCACATAATTCAAGTGCCGGTCACGTGCCTTTCCGGGTCGTGACAAATTTGGTATCAAAGCGTTTGGTTTAACCTTGGTTTGAGTCTAGGTTTGACTATGCGGAGTCTATGGCGTATATATATTCAGAACCTAGGCTTGACCTTACGAAACTTAGACTTGGCCGAGGCGGTATTAGACCCGAACTTTCGTCACATAGGTTAAGCTTGGTTGATGGAGTAGGTGACTTAAGTAAAGTGATGTACCGTGTGTATGTTTCGTGGCATACTTACGATACGCTGTTCTGCTTAAGAAGCCTTAGGATGTATATTTCTTAGGCACTGTATTTCTATTCATTCCTATGATCTATCCTCATCGATATCGGATTGTGGTTTCTGTTCACGGTTACACGAGCAGAGAGAGCTGCAACTAGAGGTGCAGTGGCATGCGCTCGTCATGAATGAGGACTGACCAGAGCGTAATTCCGGTGACACACGATTACATTGATATATCGTTTTACTATGTTTTATATTGATACAAGAGCAGATCTACACCAGATGATCGGGCCACTGCTAGAGGCCGGCCAGAATGCGAAGACGGTTGATGTACCGTTTACTTCAGATGATTGAGGCGTTATCTACCGTGCGGACAGAGGGGCTAGATGTTGCTGATTTGATAAGATATCGTCCCCAGACGTTTGGAAACTATTGCAACATGAGGTTACACTCATGAATGTGATAGTAGATCACTAGTCACCCTTGGATAAGACTAGGTCTTTTTGTTCGTTTGGATGCTTCGATGTGAGGTCATCAATTGATTTACATCAGTTAGAAGAGGCTCTCACACAGAAGTGCCATGAGTCGGTCAAGAAATGGCGTTATTCGTTGGATACTCCGATGTAGAATCAGTAAGTTGACCAGCTCCGGATAGAAGGACCTCACCCAGATGCGTTGGGAGTCGATCGAAAATGGACGAATGAAGTATATTCCTCCGACGATTTAGAAAAGTTTCCGAGGACGTAGTTGGCCAGATGCCATCTAAAGGACATTAGAGATACCGAGTTGGTAGCTTCGGAAAGAGATTTTAGATATGAGTGCAGCCGTTTGGAGTGCAGTCCACATAGCTACGAAGAGATAATTCCGAATTGGTCCATATTGAAGAAAAGCAAAGCAAGAAGTTCGTACGGGATCTTGACTAGATAACGTTCCACTCCGTTGACATCAGAGACTGGATACCTATGCAGAGGCGTTGAATGCAGCCATAATTCCAGAGAAAATTCATGAAGAGAATGCAGCTGTCCCGGAACAAGATATGGATTAAGTAAAGGGTGATAACTTCCGGGCAAATCCGGCAGGGACGAGATTGGAAGGAGACCCTGACAGGATCTTTCGGGGATACTAAATGATAAAGAATTAGACCCAAGATCAGATGTATCGCACACACTCGATAGTCCAGAGGTTACCATCATTGAACACGAGTGATCACGTCAATTGGTCAGGAAATCTTCAAAGAAGCGCCAGAGAGGAACTGTTCCGTCATTACTCCATATCGGGCTGTTGAGCCGAGGAGTCACGTAACTGGTATTTCGCAGAGAGAGACAAGGATCTAAGAAAGGAGGATGCCATACCGTGGGCATGAGGCATGTAGATATCTTGCTCTGCCAGCCTTGTATTCACCGGCACCTTTCGACATAGGAGGAAGGACACATCGACAACAGTTATTTATGATCTGCTTCCTGATGATTCGGATAACGCGTTTTCATCATTTTGATTTTTATATTTAGACGAGTTGTTTTATGATTGATATTTTCTATATGCATCACAGTTGCACTTGATTCGTATTTTACATATCAGCTATATTGATTGTTGTTTTCATGCATATTCATTGCACTCGATTTCAATCTTATGCTGTCCGAGATGTTTGATTTTGAGCTCATACATATAGTGTGCAAATGATTTGATTTATGCTTTCGGCGTAATTTACACGAGCTTTCAGTACTTGATATGGTTTTGTGCACGCAGTTGCACATGTTTATGAGTTATATACCGCGGTATACATGATTTTGAATTGGTGTATGTCGTATACCGTTGATTTCGACTTTTATACTCGATATTCGTTTTCGTGCACCCTAGTGCATTGGATTTATGTTTTCGTGCATTTTGTGCACTTGATTGGGATTCTTGAGCACACATGGTTCAATAGATATGATTTTGTGCTCATCTGATTCACTTGATCGAGATTTTTTGTGCATATCAGATGCACCTGATATTGTTGTTATACACACCCGTCGCACTCGACATATGTTTTCGTGCACACCTGTTGCACATAGATTTTGTTTCTGTGCACATGTATGGCACCTGTATTTGATTTCGATTTCCGTGCGCACCATACACACGTAGCATTTTTGTATACTTTATTAAGATTGGTTTCATTTCCAGCATCATGTTTAATGATATGTACTACGGTTTAGCGACCGAGCAGGACTAGTCTGTGGACAACACCTGAGTATTTTTACATGCATCGTTATTTACGGAAGGGGTTTTCAAATGGAGGAACGTTTATGTTAAACAAAGGATATATATATGTAGCTATTTTCCTTATAATGAATGTGCGCTACTTGTGCCGTGATACGCGCATCGCATGGCAATTTAAAAAGGGTTTTGCATGCATTTCTATTTGGATGTTTTGACGATTTTACAATGATGTATAGTATATACATGTTATAGTTTTGAGTATATCATGTTGGTTTTCGTATTAGATTTTGACATTTGTATTTTCGCCATAACTCCGATGATAGCGTGATACTTGATGGAGTTTTGATTTGAGTTTTACACTCGTTTTTATTGCGCATGTATCGCGCTATGATATGTTTTAAGTATTCATGATTTCGGAGCCCCGACGACTTGATCATTTTACTGGAATGTTTTAGTTTTTGGGGGGATTTTAAATTTAAATTCGGGGACCGAATTTATTTAAGGGGGAAGATTGTAACATTTCAGAAAATAAAATATTATTTTTGGAAATTTAAATAATTAAAATAATAAATTTCATGAATATTATTAAGTATGAGATTTAGTTTAATGAAAATGTATAATTATATGCCGGTAGTTTAGAAAATAAATGGGAATATTAATATAATTATTGTTTTTGAAGGTAATTATGTGATTTGGATATTTTATAATTTATTATACAGCTAATTATATACAAGTTAATACTAAACTCGATTAATTTTCACTAATCATGCATTAATCGTGTTTATGTGCATATGGCATGCAACTTAACATGTTGCAAAAACACATGTCACATATTTTGAACCATGACTTCATTTACATTTAAATGGTTTTGTTTTTAAATGAGAAGAAAGAGAAAAGAAAAATAAAAGAAAAAGAGACATGGAGGCATGGGACCATGAGTTATTGCAAAAGAGAGAGAGGGGAAGAGTGAGAAAATTCTAGATTCCTTATGGCCCTTCTTCATTCTTCACCTCCCATTCTTCTTCATCTCCTTCATTTCTCTCTAACTCCTCCACCTCCTCTACCTCCTTACAGCACCCCTCAAAATACATCAAAACCTATGTTTTCCTTCACAAAAATTGATCACAACCTCACTACAAACCCTATGGATAGATCAAGTCAAGACTTTGGGCAACTCAAGAAAATTCTTGAGTTGCCAAATGAGGTATGATCCCACCCCATTAGTTAATATTTGAATTTCCTTATATCATAGTGTGGTTTAAAATAGAACTAATATGGATTAGTGATGTTAGAATATTCCAAGATGAGATTTAGGGTGGTATTATGAATTGTGATTGTGTATTAAGGTGTAATTAGTGATTACAACCCCTGTAGTGTTAGTATTGTAGACTTAACCAGAGACTAAAACCCCAAGACATGAACTTAGAATCTCCGATATCGGGTTTTGTGAGAATTTGTGGTGATATATTGAGATCTGCTACAACTAGGGGACCCTAAAAATTATTTAGCGATTACAGAGAGTTGTGCAGGGAACCTAGAAGCTACCATAGAGACCTGAGACCCTAACTCTATTACCTGGCCGCCAATTATCCATTTCTGGACGCAAATTACGGCCTTGGTACGAAGGAATTGCTTCGTGCTTGGTCCATGGCTCCATTTTCAGTAAATTAGACCTACCCCATATGCAAAATTGGCTAATTTGACCAGAGGCAAAATCTGGAGGTGTTTTCTTGAGTTTCTGTTTTCGTTTTACGACTTTTTAATGACTTTGGTTTTGGTATTTGTGTTTTAACTCGGTGGTATGATGTTTGTATATCAACATCGAATTTGTTTGGCTATTCTTAAATGCGTAGTTCGTAGGTTCTAACCTATGTACCCTTCGTATGCCGTATCGGATTTCTCGTATTTGATTCTTGGTTACAATACGACGTATTTGAAACTGTAGGTACCTCCGCGTGGACTTCGGGGCGACAAGGGAGAGCATGGCGTCATTAACTTCGGCAAGCGAAGATCAAGGTGAGTAGATGTATATCTATGGGGGAAGTCGAGTGGATGTCATATAGCATCCCCGCAACAGTGGAATAGAGTATTACTATATTAGTAAGTTCTGATGCGATATTTGGACTTAGCAAATAGGGTATTTAGAAGAACTTAGGTTAGATTAGGTTGATCTTGGAAGACCTATCCATATGATGATTACCTTGGTGTCGAATCGCAGGTTATATGTAGTCACACACACGCATACACACACACACTTGATTTTTTGTGTGTGTGTGTATGTGTGTGTGTGTGTATACACACACACACACATACACGGGTGATGAGGATAGTATGCGATATGTGGAGGTGAGTCGATATGATCGGGCATGATGCCGTGAGATTTTGTTATGTGATTGAGTCGTGATATGGTATGTGATATGATATAATAATGGATCGTTGGGCGATATGTATTCATACATACGATAATATATGAGTTGATAATATTTGAGTGTATGAGACTTTAGAACCGTACCCATGATCATGATATTGTACGATGATGATACCGTACGAATGGTGATATTAGGTATGATTTTGACCCGTACCCTCGATTTTGAGGATGCCGTACGATGGATATTACCGTACGAGACATATAAGATGATTGATCCGCACTCTTGACTCGAGGATGCCGTACTATGTATTATACAGTACGTGACGCTATGAGGCTGGATCGCCGACTACTAGGTATATCGACTCGGAATATATTTAGATTTTCTTATCCTTCCGACTAGTTCCTTAGTTTAGTCTTTTAGTTGTTTAGGTAGATGCTAGACTAGGCTCGAGTCATACCTATTTTCAAAACTAACGAATCGTAAGTATTTTCAAAAGACGATCTGAAGGATGGTACGAATTTTTCAAAGGACATATCTTTTCTCAAAAACACCGTAGCCCCTACTTTTCTAAAAAAAACCACGATTCGTGCTATTTCAAAACACTAAAACCGTATGACTCGTACACAGATATGTATACTTTTTAATGTTGCGTTTACTATTCATTTTTCCGTTATATTCATATTGTTTTAATTGCATTTTAGATTAAATTGTGCTTTACTAGTTTTTACGATCTCTCCTGCTAGGACACCCGCACCATTACAGATGATGCGCATGTTACACATACACTTGCTTACCGGCTCACACACATTATCATCGGTAATTGCCATGTCACGTACACTTTATAAAAACGTTACTTCATTGGTATAACTTGCTAGTTGATAGTTTCAACATATTATTAGTATGCTTGCTCTCATATGCTAGTTTAGATGTTGCATTACATACTTAGATAATCCACGCATTTATATATTCATTCTGTTATGAAATATTGTAGGGCTTTATGCCGATATTCACTGTATATTGACTCATGATTTTGAGATTTCGGATTTTTCCATGAGATTTCTGGATTTGGAGGAAAACCGCAAGGATTTTATAAATTTATTATCATTTTAAAAATGCAAGTTGCCGTTTTCTCGTGATATGATGTATATGGCGTCAACCATGAGTTTTCCTGATTGAGTTGGTTTTCGAGACCCGATTCGAGGAGTAGGTTGAACCGTTTTGGGTACATGGTGGACCCGGTAAGGTATCCCGGGGCAAGAAGCTCGAGATGTAGACGATGAGCCTGGCAGGGAAGGACTACCTACCGGTGATATTTGGCGCGGCAGATATCCGGAGGATACCGACCGTAGTCGTGAGATTGGATGATATGGGCCGATCCGGACTGACTGAGCTCGAGATTTGAGGATTTTGTGTCGATGTTTGACACGGATTTTTGTCGATTTCATTGATGATACTCCAGTTTTTATACTAAAATCTTACTGAGATAAGAACACAGCTTTCTCATACAGATATATTCTGATTTCATTCTTGATGCATTCATACATCATATATATGACATGTTGCTACTTGAGGAACTGACACGAGTACTTGGTATTAAACTCATGCTTAGATTATTACCCTTGCCAATACTAGATGTTTTAGTGTTATATTATAAGTATATTATTGTATGACCTAGGAGATCGTCATACATTCGGTTTCTACTCAGAGATGTCTTCTACTCACGAATTGGCAACTCATCCCCGTTGTACCACAGTTTCTTTGTAGGTTCGACCGTACAGGTTCCTTTGCGGCTTGTTGGCACATCACTTCTTCCGGGTGATTGCTTGGTAGATGGTTTCACTTGTATCATGGCCACCGTTGTAATTGTACTCTATATTTCTGTTGTACTTGTTATTTATTTCAGTTGTATCTAGTTAAAGGCTCCATCAACCAGACTTGTATATTTAGTAGACTTAGATAACCTCAGTTTGTATATTCTTTCGGCCTTAGAGTCGCGCTCTTGTATAGATTATTGTTGGGATTTTCTTGGTGGTACTTATGTTTTCGTTCTTTCTTTCTGTGTTTTGATCCTCGCCTTTCGGCATTTTATATTCATATTACTTGCGTGGTTGTTTCCGCTAATTGGCGAAGAGCTGGCTTCCGCTTGGGGACGCCTATATTTGTTATTGCTTGTACCGTTTTTGGTTTAAAAATTACAAAGGAGGTGCTGTCCAAATTTTCAATGACCAAAATATTTTCAAGTAAAATACATAAAATGTGTTTTCGTATACTATTATTTATGTTATGAAAAAGAAACTTGATTTCAGTAAAACCTTATTTCAAAAACTGCACCTCCACTATTTTCCCTAAAAAGGTTTAGATTTCTGGTATTTTGTCTTACTTGAATTAGATGGGGTCCTACAGGCTTCACATGATTTAAGTGCCACTCGCGTGCCTTTCCGGGTTGTGACAGTGCTGGACCTCATCCCTTCTGGCATGGGGCCCACAGTTTTCCACTCCTTAGATTCTCCAAAAAACGCCCTCACCCCTCTGGAATCATTGCAGAGAATTTTGTCATGCATCCCTAAACACGAGGCGAACGTGTCACTGTCCTAGGCCCCTTTGACGAGCGTCCATGTCCCCTGTTCTGGATCATAGCACTCTGCCGACGTGGCGTAGCTTCCATCGCGAGTCTATCCTATACCCTCTACAAGCACGACGAGCAATCCTCCAATCCGAAAAGAAGACGGCCCGGGTCTCAACTCTTTGAGATGGCCATCTTCCGCATTCTAGAACGTGACAGCCTAAGGGTTTATCCACGGGATAAAACCTGTATTATGTACAATGGCAACAACCACCTTAACCCGGCCGTGTCTCGACAAATAATAATACAAACAATGGCAACGACGGCCACAATTCGGCCGCTCATCCCGAAAAAGAATATACATTTGGCATATACTGAAATTGAAATACAAAACAAGTATTATAAATATTAACACGCGAGGCTATTCGTTGCGACAATCCGAACCAACCCAAACACACCAATATATCAGACTCATTATCTGTAACCCTTTCAAACTGATCATGCATCAATTCATTGACATTAACCAACAAATACGCTAAAAGATGATAATAAACGATGCTATAGTTTCGATTGAAAAATTTTCCGAGTTGCCCGAAAACACACAGAACAGAAATCTTATTTGGAGCATACCAAAAACCTGGGAAATTTGGAGCATCCCAAAAATCCTATTTCCTTATGATCAAGTCCCACATAAACCACGAGGCATAACACTGCATTCTGGCCGACCTAGGTGGCCTGAAGGCCGGCCCAGATGACCAGAGCACAGTGTTCTGGCCCGTATTTTTGTGACATCACTATTATTTTAAAATATATTAAGTGGCATATTTCAAAAAAAAATTTAGAGCGATATTTAGAAAACCAACAGACTTGAAAATTGGAAACAAAAACGGTCAAAATTTTCAATTTCGAAACTATTGCATCGCTTACGGCTAGTTATAGTGTTTAGGTCGGCTCTGATACCATTGAAGGATGTTTGCGCTCTCTAAATAACATGGTGGAAGTCAAAACAATGGAAAACAAAAAATTTCCAGCAAGCACAAGCAACCGTAATCTAAGTAAATCATCCAAACACTAAAACTAGCAAAAAAGGAAAGCTAGACTAGAAGTTTTAGCATTCTACAAATTTTGTAGCGTGTCCGTCCAATTGCGGAAGACCCCTTCTAGGCTCGAACTCCTTCGGATTGAGCTTTCTCGCCGATCGACCATATCGAAGATGATCCACACGAGGGTGACCCAACCCAAGCTCTAGCTCCACCTGGAGATGATCTTTGGTGAAGCAACTAGCCTTTGAAACTTGCAAGGAATCTTAAACTAGATGATGTAGTTTATTAATCCTCTCTTTTTTTAGTTCTCTCTGTCTTTTTCCTTCTCTTTTGAAGGAGCGTGAATAAAATATAGGAGAGAGAAGAAGAGAAAACGAATGAACTAACCACCTAGGAAATGAGAGTGAATTTCCCTTTCCTCCTTTCTCTTCCACTTATCCATAATATTGTGGTGGGTTTTCGCCGATCCCCACATGCTATCACATGGCCCATTCATAGCTCCAAAAATAATTACAAAAGATAATATATATATATATATATATATATATATATATATATATAGAAAGAGAGAGACAGAGTGAGAAAAGAGGCCATATAAGGCTTTTTTCGTCAGGTGGCATCGAAATCTACATCCTCCACCATTTTATTCAACGATCGACACCTCCCATCTTGATCTTCATCATCTAATATGTGGATACACCAAATTTCATATGATTTTAATACTTTTTCACCGTTGATTTAACAATGTAAAAAGTTCTATTGTCGGTAAACCGTTAATTTTGCACCAACTAAATCAACGGTAAAAAAGTATTAAAGTGGCATCGAAATCTACATCTCACCATGTTAGTCGATCGACGATAAAATGGTGGAGGACATAGATTTCGAACTGAGGACATAGATCGAACGCCACTTGACGAAAGGCTCATAAGGCCTCTTTCCTCCTTTATTCTCATATATATAACATTTATATCTAATATAAATCATAAAGAGAAACAGATTAAAGAGAAGGTAATTTGATACTATCATATATATATATATATATATATATATATAATTATTAAATCAATATTTGATTTAATAATACGGCTTTTTACTAAACCGGCTAATATTAACAAACGTCCAATTAATGCATGTGTATCATATACACATGCTTAATCGAACTCCCGCACTTATCACCATATGCATATTAAATCATTTCGCCTGCGCCAGAAAACCCACTGTGTGGGACTCTAAAGACTCCACAATGCCCTGGCAGTAGGTTAGGATCATATCTGATTGATCTGAAATACTTTCAGATCAATCCCCCTACCGAGTTAACCTACAAGCAATTCAGTAGTACTAGCTGCACATAATGGCTACTCAGCTATTGAACGAAAGTAAGCTCGACAAGCAAACTCGTTTGTACCCTGCAGAGCCTGTTAGTGACAGTCACCGTATAATCCGATCACTTCTTCTAAGAGAATCACACATCAAGTCTGAGAGGTGGAAACCGTCAGGCTCCCAATAACCCGATAAGTCATGCCGATATTAAGATCATAACCAACAGAGAAACTACCGATAAAACTTATCAGTAAATGTCATCTGCCCTGACCAGGGACTTATAGTTATAACCAATCGTGCACATCGCAACATCAACACCCTATACCGGGAGAGATGAATCCCTTCCGATCGCTCACTCCCACCATATGGCTCGGGAATATACCCAACTAAAACCTGTTTGAACGGCTCTTTAAAGCCGTGGTAGGGTAGTAATCAAAGCATAATGGAAACCACACAAGACACTATGACAATCTCAGGTCTATAGATTACCCTGTACTCATGTCACCAGAGAACTGCTATCTGACGATAGGTATAATACCATCTAAGAGTTATCAGTGAGTCCCTTCAGTGTAACTCATTACCTAATGAGCACCTATATACAATCCTCGGTGTCAAACACCAATAGTTATGGAATCAGCTATCGCCCTCCAACCGGGTCAAGAAACGTACACACTAATTTAAACTGGAGTATCGATGCCCAGTCTCGATACTCCTACGACTAGGGACATTTAAGGATGTACGTATAGACTACCCATGTCCAACTAGTATGATCCATATCATTAATCCTGGTAGTCAAGAAAAGATCCTGCGGGCTTTATCATTATGTATTAGCGGCACGTAATAACAAGTAAAACTTATACATATGAATGATAAAGACAAACCAGATAGCATACTATCATCTCGAGCAAGACTGTTCTATCCGTATATCATCCTTCAATTACAGTAATTGCCATCCTGCAATTACAATAATTGCCTTAAGGGCACTATATCCAACTCCCTAGAGCTGATCAAATAAATCGTCAATGGGAGGTAACGAATACCTATTCCGCAACATAACTTGATTTAGCTGACGATAATCGATACATAATCTCAAGCTGTCATCTTTCTTTTTAACAAACAGAAGAGGATCTCTCTAAGGCGATACGCTCGGACGGACAAGTCCCTTATCAACCAACTCTTGCAACTGTTTTATGAGCTCCTTGAGCTCCGTCGGGGACATCCGATAGGGAGGTATAGAAATAAGCCCCGTGTCAGGGATCAAGTCAATGCAAAACTCGATGTTGCACTCTGGCAGAAACCCTGGTAGCTCATCATCAGGAAACTCCCGCACAATTGGGACCTAATCCAACTGGACTCCTACAGCTCCAGTATCTCAAACATATGCAAGAAATCCATGACATCCTTTTCTCAAAAGCTGACAAGCACAGAGTGCAGAAATCAGATTGTCAGGGGCGGCACTGCGGTCCCCTGCACAACCAAAACCAGCTCACCGAAAAAACAGAATCTGACCATCTTCTCACGATAATCAACACATGCATGACAGGCGGCTAACCAATCCATGCCGAGGAAAACGTTGAAATCCAACATATCTAGGAGGATCGGATCAACTGAAGAATCTCTATCAACAATTCGAATGGAACACAACCGGAACACGTGTCGTGCAACAAAAGACTCTCCCACAGGAGTGACCACAACTAACGGCTGATCTAACAACGATGAATCTCTACCCAATCTCGGTGCTAAGTGTGTGGATACATACAAGTGAGTGGAGCCGAGATCGAACAATATATGTGCATCGAAAGAACATACGAAAAGAGTACCCGTCATAACAGCATTCAATGCATGCGCATCCTGAGGAGTCAATGCAAAAACCCTAGCCTGACCTCTACTAGCACCCTGGTGTCCTTTGCCTCTGTTCATTCTTCCCTTCTAAGCACGACCACCTAAACCACGGCATCTCGGTGCAACTGCCTGATGCGCTAGCGGAGGAAGCAATGCCGTCGGAAGAAGAGGTGGCAGGGGTAAAGCTGCCTACGGAACTACAGTCCCGCCTTGACGCCTCACAGTACAATATTGGCAATATGGCCTAGCTTCCGGCAAGTGTATCACCCTTGCGGAGGTTGCTGGCCCTCTGGATATAAGCCATACAACTAGCCATGTGTCCAACTGATTGATGTGCTATTTGTGTATGCGTTTTAAATTTTAAGAATACCGCAATCAAGACGGTGTCGCTTGGTAGCTAGCCGGTTGAGTACGAGTCGATCCACAGGGAAAAGGTGTTCTTTTCTTTAAGTTCTAACGAGTTAAGTCCTAACTTTGGCAGGTTTTCTTTTACGATCTAAGAATGAGATTAAATTTGATTTAAAGGCTTGCTAGGGTTAGGATTATGTTAGTTCGAAATAGGGATTCTTCTCACTTCTTTCAATGCTCTAGTTAAGAATATAGGTGTTAGGGTAATAGTCAACAACGAGGATTAGCACGACTAGGAAGAAACTTAGTTTCTTCCTTTTGGTCTTTATCCGTCCGTTCTTGGCTCTTAGCCCTAACCTCCAGTTAATTCAACCACAACCGGTCTAACTAGGGAATCACCGCTATCATATAGGATAGGGTGCCGTAGTGAGCGGATTGTGGTTGATTTAAAGAAAGTCCTTTTAATTGAAATTATATGGCAAAGAAAGGAGTGGGAGAGATTTCCTTCTCTCAAACCTTCCCTATCCTACCCTAACAAGTGAGGAATTACTCACTCATTAGGAAGGTGACAGTAAAATTCATTTTTATATTTTTATATTAGACAAACTAAATTGCAGATAAATAAAGGACAGATAAAAAATGCAGGTAATAAATTGCAGATAAAAAATGCAAGATAGAAATAAAAACTCGCTTTATTGATGACCTCTCAACGATTACAAGGAAACTAAAATTTTTGATCTAGAAATTAAAAAGAGGCATGCCTAATTAGGCTTTTGGCTTTCCTATTTATGGATAGAAAAAACCCTAGGTTACATTTTGTTCCATACATGAATTTACCAAACTACCCTAAGAAAGCCGGGTCAAAGCACCGACACCCACCGACACATGCACCGACACGTGCATCATACGGCCACGATTCCGCGGCAGAAAGGCATGTTTGGCCGCAGTTCCGTGGCCATATTGTGGGATCTCTCGTTCGATTCTTCAGGGTTGCTTCATGTTGCTTTTAACTTCTGTTTTCTTTACTTGGTTTCTCAGAATCTCTTCTAATTTCTTTCAGATTTCCAACAGTGCAGACAGATATGGACTTTTGCCGTGAGCTTCGCATTGAAGTCTTGAATCTTGTGTTGCCCTTATGATTTGTGCATTTGAACTGTCTCCTGATTTTCATTTGTTCCTTGAACTGGTAGGCGGCATCATACGGATTCATCTATTGTTGGTCGTAGTCTCACATTTGTAGCAACATTTCATGAATTTCACTGTAATGTTCTGAGAACCTGTAACCTGCAACTATTTAGAAGACATGGATCAAAAGCACCTATTTATATGTAATATGATTAAGAATGGGTGATATAATAATGCAAAATTCTGATATGAACAAATACCCCCAAACTTATGTTTTGCTCGTCTCGAGCAAAGACAATTTTATTCTCGAAAAAACCTAACCTCACTTTCGCAAGGAATCGCGATTGCACTGAGCTCGTGCAACAAGCCGTTAAACCTCTAGGTGTCCCTAGTAGGAGGAGTGTTGTCTCCTGAGGGTTTTCAGCGGATACTACCCATAAAATCCGATCAATTTGGCATGTTGACTCTCATTCTTCAATTTAGTATTCTAGCAAGAAATTCTATTATCTTCAACTTAGAAATCATCAACCCATATTTTTCACACTTCCTTTTCATTTAACTTAAGATCGTATATGTTCTGCAAATTTATTAAGTTTTCAGCATCTTTTGAATTTTCCTTCTAAAGTGCAGTCTCAACTCAGGAATTTTTATCATTTCTACTGAAGGTATAAGCTCTATCTTTCATTCATATCTCTCATCCAAACCCTAGTCATATACCCCTACATGTGTGTAATTATCACCCCTATACTTGGAAATTCAATTCAAGCTATCATACTCTTGTTCATCGTCCAAAGTACTTTTGGTTGGTGAATTTTAGATGAAACTGCTCACACATCCTTCATGCAACCGTTAATACTTCTTGAGGTACTAAACGACCGATTACAAAATGTGCTTGCGCATTTAGACGTAAATTCTTGTCTTGTAATACCTAAGGCTTAGCAGTGACTCCCAAACCAGTTGGTTTAAGGCACTAAGTGATAAAGCACCTTCGCCATATATTTTTTTATTTATGCAGCCTTAAGTAATTACAAAACCAGTGTTCATTTTTTTTATCTCTTTATTCACCATTTTTACTTTTATTTTATTCTCCTTCATACTAAGGATTTTAGACAAGAGCATTTCAAGGTATCCTCTACTATCCCAAGTTTCAAGATATGTATGAGTGCAAGTTCTAGGGTATATATTTTCAGAATTTAGACTTAAGGTTCAGAATTATTTTTCAGACTTACACTTCAAATAAAAATTTTAATAATCTTCCCTTATTTTGACTTAGCCCAAGAACTGAACTCAAAATTTGCCTATTTCTAAATAAACTGCTAGGACATATATTTTCTATAATTAAACTTTAAGAGAGGTTAGTTTTAGGGTTTTTAATTTACCAAGTTTAGGATCTAGTTTTTCCTTACTATTCTACCATCATGTTGAACTTAAGTCAAATATGGCCAAATTGAACTTTTCAATTTTTATAATTTTTGAAAATTTCCAATTCTTAGTTGATTTTATTTATTTTTTTATATTTTTTATTTTAAAATTTTTTAGTTTTTATATTTTTTTTTATAAAGATGCAATGTAGAATTAGATATGCAAAGAAAGAAAAAACAAATACGTACAAAAATAAAAATATGCAAATGCAATGCAAAGATAACTATTTACAATTCACCTCCACCCCAAACTTATCAAAAGCAGTGTCCTCACTGCTCATGGCCTCGTCGTCCCCTTGATCGTGAATGGGAACGTTCCTCTCTTGCCAGCAGGGTGGTCATGCCCTGCTCCAAACTTGTCACCTTTTGATCAAGGGTAGTCACCATCCCTATCAATCTATCTACCCTCCTATTTGTTCTTCTAAGCAAGCGCGCTTACGCAGCAGGGGTAAGCTCTTCATCGCTCGCGGTCGAGCCGGAGCTGGGTGTCTTGGCGGGCACGTCCTCGGCCAGCTCGGTGCGCAACCATACATCATGTAAGCGTGTGTAGGACGTGGATACGCTATCAAGAAGAGGTCTAATGGGGATCCCTCCATGCATATAAAATTCGAACTCCTCCACATGGAGGAAATGACGACACAGTTGTGTCACCAACATAGAGCATGGATAGTTAGTAGCCCTCTTACCCGCACCAATTGAGTGAAGTAATACCGTGCACATATCATAGCTGGGGTTTCTAGTCATCAAAGTGTGCACGATATGAAGGGATGGTGTGAAAAATATCGTATTGTGCGAACTACAAAAAATATTATTTTTTGCCCAATGGCACACAGTCAACACGTTCGCATAAAGGGTTCTAGCCTGGATGCCTTTGCGTGGCTCCCTTGAACAATCATTACCCATCAAGGTAGGTAGTCCTCGAATTGGAGGGGTTGGTCATGAATAGGTAGTCTAGGTATTAAGGTGACTTCATGGATGAAGTCCCTATCGATTATTATTTCCCTATCCCCCCAAATTAGCCTAATATAACCGTGTTGTGAGAGGCAACCATTCTCCATGCACTCGTAAAATCGGGTAACAAGATCCGGATGCGCGAAAGAATTTGGATGGTTAAAAAGTAAAAAGTTCCACCCACGCCTTCGGATCTCATCACCAAAATAGCTACCATAGATCGTGTGTACAAACATTTGTGAGAAATCTCTTTCGAATTGCAAAGTTGGTACCATCACAGAGAGCAAATTGAAAATTTTTAATTTTAACAGAGAGGGAAAGGTAGTGCAAACCTCCTCTGAAATTTTCAGAGGGCGACGATGACAGGAGGCGGCGGTTGCACGGTCGAAAAGGACTTGGGCGGCGGTTCCGCGGCGGCGTGGGGAGATTTCTCTGCTCGATCTTCAGCGGTGGCTAGGGTTATTTGAAGTGGGAAATTAAGGTTTGGTAAAAACCGTGGAGGGGTTGGGTTCTATTTATAGGGATTATTTTTGGTTATTTGCAAAAAAGACCTCTTAAAAAGAGGAATTTATTTGTAAATAAAATTTTTATTTATTATTTACTGAAATTTTACAAAAATACCCCCAAAAATTGGAAAAAAAATTGTATTTTTTTTATTATTATTTTTATATAATTACAAGTGTGACATACCCCCAAATTTATTTGAAACAATGTTTCCACTGTTTATGGCTGGATAACCGAAATTTGGAGGTAGATGGAGGAAAATTAGTCAATGTAAATCGGTTCCTGCAACAGCAGGAGCTCCTCCGAAGGGTCCGCGGTGAGAAACGGTTTAAGCCTATGTCCGTTCACTTTAAATAGTGAAACATCCTCCGGATTTTATAAATCGATCTCACCGTGCGGATACACAGTGCGTACAAAAAATGGCCCTTTCCATCGAGATCTGAGCTTGCTGGGATGGAAATGTAGCCGGGTGTCGTAAAGTAAAACCTGTTGACCAGGTTTGAATGTTTTGCGCATAAGGTGTTAATCGTGAAACACCTTCGTTCGGTTTTTGACGACAACCGCGTTCTCGTAAGCTTCATCCCGAAGCTCGCTTAACTCATTTAATTGCAGCTTTCTATGGCTGCCCGCATCTCCGAGAGATGGATTCAACTCTTTTATTGCCCAAAAAGCGCAATGCTCAATTTCAACTGGAAGGTGGCAAGCCTTTCCATAAACAAGCCTATACGGAGACATGTCAAGGTCGGTCTTATAGGCAGTTCGAAATTTCCAAAGGGCATCAATAAGTTTTGAAGACCAATCCTTACGGTTTTTGGAAACCGTTTTCTCCAATATCTGTTTAATTTGCCGATTTGAAATCTCGGCTTGCCCACACGTTTGGGGATGATAAGGCGTTGATAGCTTGTGATTAATGGAATATTTCCGCATTAAGGACTCGAAATTCCTATTACAGAAACGAGTTCCATTGTCGCTGATGATTGTGCGGGGGTGCCCAAACCGGGAGAAAATATTTTCCTTGAGGAATCTAACGACAACCTTGTTGTCATTAATCCGGCTGGGCACAGCCTCGACCCATTTAGATACATAATCAACAGCAAGAAGAATATACAAGTTCCTAAAAGAATTGGGAAACGGTCCCATAAAATCAATCCCCCAAACATCAAAAATTTCCACAACCAAGATTGGTTGGAGCGGCATTTCGTTTCTCCTAGATATCCGGCCCAAGTGTTGGCACCGGGAGCATATCTTGCAGTAATCATGTGCGTCTTTAAAAAGTTGTGGCTAGTAGAAGCCACACTGCAATATCTTTTCGGCTGTCTTTTTAGGGCCAAAATGCCCGCCACACGCTTAATCGTGGTAGAATGACAGCACGCTCTTAAATTCATTGTCGGGGACACACCGACGAATAATTTGGTCGGGACAGTATTTGAATAGATATGGTTCATCCCAGTAAAAATATTTTACCTGGGATAGGAATCGGAGTCTGTCCTGATTCGACCATTCGTTTGGTATAAGTCCGGTAGCCAAATAATTCACAATATCTGCGAACCAAGGTTCGCATGATACAGTCAAGAGCTGTTCATCTGGAAAAACGTCTTTTATAGGAAATTGAAGCGTTGGCGAAGAAGGGAGGCGTGAAAGATGGTCGGTGACTACGTTTTCGCATCCTCTTTTGTCTTTGATGACAAAGTCAAATTCTTGTAGTATGAGAATCCAACGTATCAGCCGAGATTTAGCGTCCTTCTTCGCAAAAAGATGGCGAAAAGCTGAATGGTCAGCGTATACAAAGACTGGAGAGCCGATTAATTAGGGCCTAAACTTTTCTAATGCAAACACAACAGCTAAGAATTCCTACTCGGTTGTTGTGTAATTTAATTGGGCCTCGTTCAAGGTTCGGCTAGCGTAATAAATTACATGCGGCATCTTATTGATGTGCTATCCAAGGACAGCACCAATGGTAAAATCAGATGCATCGCACATAATTTCAAATGGATGCGTCCAGTCAGGAGACGAAAGAATGGGAGCAGAAGTAAGTGAGTTTTTCAATGACTCGAACGCCTTCATACAGTTCGAGTCGAAATCAAATGTGGTGTCCTTGGCCAATAAAAGAGTCAAGGGTCTAGCAATCTTGCTAAAATCCTTGATGAACCGTCTATAGAAACCAGCATGGACAAGGAAGGCTCGAATGTCTCGGACGCATTTAGGAGGAGGGAGATTGGAAATGACTTCAATTTTCGCTTTATCTACCTCAATGCCATTTTGCGAGATGATATATCCTAAGACAATATCTTCTCATACCATAAAGTGGCACTTCTCCCAATTTAAAGTAAGGTTCTTATCCTTACACCGGGTAAAGACTGCGTCGAGATGTAGCAAACACTCATCAAAGGAGTCGCCGAAAATGGAGAAATCATCCATGAAGATCTCCAAGAATTTTTCCACCATGTCTGAAAAAATACCCATCATACACCGCTGGAAGGTAGCGGGTGCATTGCATAACCCAAAGGGCATGCGACGGTAAGCAAACGTACCGAAAGGACAAGTGAATGTAGTCTTGTCTTGGTCTTTTTCGGCGATGGGAATTTGATTATAGCCGGAGTAGCCATCCAAAAGGCAATAGTATTCATGTCCAGCCAATCGTTCTAGCATTTGGTCAATGAAAGGTAATAGAAAGTGGTCTTTTCGTGTCGCGGCGTTGAGTTTTCTATAATCGATGTATACTCGCCACCCAGTTTGGGTGCAAGTAGGTATTAACTCATTCGCCTCATTTGTTACGACCGTTATGCCCGATTTCTTGAGGACAACGTGAATGGGGCTAACCTACTGGCTATCAGAGATAGGGTAAATGATACCACTATCAAAACATTTTACGATCTCCTTTTTAACAGCCTCCTTCATGACTGGGTTGAGTCGTCTCTGTGGATCCCTTGCTGGCTTGGCATCATCCATCATATGAATATGATGTTCAACTATTAGGGAACTAATCCCCTTGATGTCCGCCATAGTCCAGCCAAAAGCTTGCCGATTGCTATGCAAGACCGACAAAAAGGTTTTCTCTTGCTATGGGGCTAGAGAAGACGAGATGATAACAGGAAGGGTCTCATTCTCACCTAAGTAAGCGTATTTAAGGTGAGACGGCAATAGCTTGAGTTCGAGAGTTGGAGGTGAAACAATTGAAGGTAGAATCGGTGAGATTGTCTCAAACTCGAAGGATTCCAGCAGAGGTTCAAAACGAGTGTAAGAAACCGAGTCGGATGGTTCAGCTAACTGTTCATATCAGATTTTTGCATTTTCATACCGCCCAATTTTTATCACATTGCATGTCGGTAGATACTCTTGAGCCGTGTTTGCTAGTCAATTGCAGGATACAGGTTCCCGGTTCTCAAACGGAGAAATTCATGGAAAAGACGAAAAAATCCGGGTTCTTGCCGACCACAGATAAAACACGGTCTCCGTCCCTCATCCGTTTGTTACCAGATACCAGTAGGAAGACAAAATGTCAAATCTATGCACAAGGCTCAATGGTGGCACAAGATCCAAGAGATCTACGCGGAGCTCGAGGCAATCATGACAAAATCTTGACAAAAAGTCCACCTTTCCCTCAACAGAAATTCTGGAAAATTCGTGAAGAAATTATGAGAAAATACATATACCAGAATGCAGTACACACCAAACCAGGCCAGCACCAAAAAGATATGGGCCCAACTCCTCTAAACGGCCGCGGAAGCGCGGCCAAATGGGGGTTTTGGCCGCCCTTCCGCGGCCATCTTGGCGCCAAACGGTTAGGGTTTTCAGGGGCTCTTTGGTCTTTTCATGAGGGCCCGTATTGTTGCCCTAGTTTCTCATCTTTCAGCCTATAAATACCCCAGAAGTTTGTGAAGGAAAGGGTCCATAACTTTGTATTTCTTTTGCTAAGTTTTAGTTACATGTTCTTCTTCCTCTTCTCACCTCTTCTCCATTAAACTTGTAAGTGAGCTTTTGAGTGAAGAGTGATGAATAAAGAAGACCATTTTCATTATCATGCTTGTCTCTTTCTTTACTTGTTATAATTGTTGTAATTTTAATTGTTAAGTAGTTGTTGTTATTTCCTTGTTGTTGGTTTCTTCTCTCTTTTTCTTTATCCTTACATACGACAATGATACTTACGCTTGATCCTCGCCAAGGTGAGGTCGCAAACAGTTAGTCGTATTTTTCTAATCTCCTTCTTTCTATCTTCCTCTTTTGTGTTGTTTTATTTTTCCGTATTATGAAGTGTGAGTAGTTCTATACTTGTTAGGGTAGGATAAGGGAAGTTTGAGAGAAAGAAATCTCTCTCACTCTTTCCTTGCCCAACAACTTAAATCAACTCCCGTTAACCCAACCACAATCCGCTCCTTACGGCACCCTATCCTACATGATAGAGGTGATTCCGTAGTGAGACCGGTTGTGGTTGAATTAACCGGAGGTTATGGATAAGAGCCAAGAACGGACGGACAAGCACCAAAAGGAAGGACTATGCGTTGGAAAGCCTAGCTTATACTCGCAAGTTCCTTCCTAGTCGTGCTAATCCCCGTTGTTGCCGATTACCGTAACACCGATATTAAGTGGGGCAACGAAAGATGTGGAGACTCCTAACTCAAACTAACCTAATCCTAACCCTAACAAGCTCTCTTTAAATATCAACTAAACACTTAGATAACTACAAACAAAATCTGAACAACCGGACTTAACTCGTCGAAAAACACATAGAAAAAGATTCCCATCTCCCTGCGGACGACCCGTACTCAACCGGCTAGCTACGTGCGAAACCGTCTTGATTGCGGTATTTAGAACTAAACTTGACACGCTCGTATCCTAACAATCACTAACTCATCCAAAAATTCAAAGGATTCAAACTCGGGTGGTGATTAGTCGAGTTCTTCTGAGAAAGTGAAACACTCGTAATCATTATCGGGCGTGAAAGCAGTATCAGATTCAAGGAGGAACGCACTACTGGCGTTAAGATTGCTGTGATCGAGCAGAAATTTCTCGAGCTCACAGTCCTCCTGGGTGATCTCTTAGATCGAGCAAACATCAAGTATATTAGCATTAGGTTCGGAGGGCTGATTCCCCAACTTAAAAATGTTGAGTTCAATTGTCATGTTTCCAAAAGATAGGTTCATCGAACCATTTCGACAATTGATCACCGCATTAGAAGTTGCAAGGAATGGACGACCGAGTATCACCGGAATTTAACTCCGGGGGTTAGCTACAGGCTGTGTGTCCATAACAATGAAATCAACGGGGAATATGAAGTCCCCTACTTTAATCAACACATCCTCTAACTCACCCCTAGGATGGGTGATGGATCGGTCAGCCATTTGGAGAGTACAATATATAGGTTTCAACTCTCCAACACCTAATTATTCATATACCGAATAAGGAAGCAGGTTAACACTGGCACCAAGATCTAAAAGTGTGCGGTTGATGTTCTTATCCCCAATAGTTATTGAAATTGTAGGACAGCCAGGGTCCTTTCGTTTTTGAAGTAAAGGTTGGGTAAGAGCATCACTTACTGCACTAGCCAAGAAAACCTTCTTAGGTACCTGTGCTTTTCTCTTCTTTGTGCACAAGTCCTTCAAGATTTTTGCGTAAGAAGATACTTGTTGGATGACATCCAAGAGGGGAATGTTAATGCTAACCTGTTTAAATAACTCCACAATCTTCTCCATTTGTGGATTTTGTTTATTGGATCTCAACAGGTTTGGAAATGGATCATTTTGGAAATTGGTTGAGTCCAATGCTTGTGGAGAAGATTGCGGAGTTGGAACGGATCCCAGTGCTTGTGTTTTCATTGAGTGAGATGTGGGTCCATTCGGAGTAGTAGAAGAAGTAGAGCCTTGTGAAGAATGGAGAACAGGCTCTGAAGACGAAGAAGATGAAGATGAAGAAGAAGAAGAAGCGGCGTCCGGGGTGTCATCTTCAGTGCCAACATTGTTGTGCAACATCCTTCCAGATCTCAATGTAGTTACGACACTCACATTATGGTTTTGTTATTCAGGAGCAACATATGCATTTTGTGGGTGACTAGGATTTGGGAGTGGTTGAGATGAAAGCTTCCCCTTTTCTCGTTCGCTTAAAACTGCATTCAGTTGTGCAATCTGGGCTTCAATGGTTTTGATACTTTGCCCGTGTGAAGCTGTGTGTTGCACCAAAGACTGAATGGAAGACTGGATGTTTGCTGAGGATTGAGTTGATTGTTTTAAAAACGCATCCAGACTTCGTTCTAACGAGGTAACCTTATCGTTATTTTGCGGAACAAAATTGTTTTGAGGAAAAGAATTTTTTGGTGCAAAATTGTTCATTTGAGTTTGGTAAGGTTGGGGTTAGAAGGGTTGCTGATATTGAGTTTGTTGAGGAGCTTGTTGTTGAGGAGGAGGCCTCTGAATATTGTTGTTGCCTTGGAATTGTTGTTGATTTTGATTCCAAAACAAAATTGGGGTAGTTCCTCCAACCAGGATTGTAAGTTGAAGAGTATGGATCATTTCTTTGTCTTTGCTGAAAGGCAGCATTTACTTGATCCTGTCCTTGAGCAGGTGCGTTGTAAGGACACTCTTCAGTCAAATGGGATGAATCCGAACAACAAGCGCATATAGTGCGACGGGGTAAAACAGGGGCAGGAGAAAGCGATGAGAATTTGCTCTCAATCGCTTCTAGTTTTGGTGTAATTGCGGCCATTTCGGCTTTCATTGCAATTGACATATCAAGTTGATGAACGCCTGCCTTAGACGGACCGGAGGAAGTAGATGAAGTGGTCTATCTAGTGCTTTCCCACTGAAGCGTTTGTTCAGCAAGATCGTCGAGAAATTGCCAAGTTTTCTCGTCAGATTTAGTAAGGAAGTGACATTGACAAATGGTTTCTAGCAACTGCTTAGTTGATGGGTTCAGTCCTTCGTATAAAGTTTGGCAAAGTTGCCATCTCCCAATACCGTGATGATGGCACTGAACAAGAAGGTCTTTGAATCGTTCGAAACACTTCCAAAAAGGTTCGGAAGGAAGCTGGGAAAATTGGTTAATTTCATTACGTATTCTTGCGGTCTTGTGATGTAGGTAAAACTTTTTAAGAAATGCTTTAACAAACTCTTCCCAACTGTTTATAGAATGTGATGTGGTGCTATATAGCCACTTTTCAGCTAGGTCATATAGAGTGAAGGGAATGACTCGTAGCCTTATAGTATCATCAGACAGTTGGGTGGTCTTCATCATTGCACAAACATTCTGGAATTTGTTAATGAAGATATAGACATCTTCGGATTCCAACCCGTGAAATTTGGGCAACATATTGATGAAGTGGGGCTTAATTTCGAAATTATCCCCATTTGCCGGCGGGAGTGAAAGACGGATAGGAAGTGCGGAGCGGGTAGGATAGAAACGATCCTGGAGCGCGATTCACTGTGGGGCTTTGGCAGGAGGTTGTTGCGGGTTATTCGCACCCAGTTGAGATGGAATCAGTCCCGAGGTAGGTAAAGGGTTGTTAGGATTGAATCCTGACATCTTTTTAGAAGATGATGAATGTGAAGATGAAGGTAAGGATGAAAAAGAAATGGAGGGAGTTTCGACTTCGGAGTCGAACGCGTCGCCAGTAGCGACTAATGAGACACGGACTAAGAGAGCGCTAGTGTCCCTAGTCTAACCGGACATACACTAAACGAGTCTAGTGTAGTCAAAACGAAGAATGTGAGGGTAAGAAAACGTCAATGGGGAATGTGGATGAAAGGTGGTGCAATAGGATTCTAGCGACAAAAGGCAAGTTTTTGTAAAAATTTTGTTTTGTGTGTTTTTTTTAATTTTTTATAAAGAGCTTTGCTAAAAATTTGTACGGAACTACGACACACTTTCAAACAATCACAATTTAAACATGCACAATCAAACCTAGAGCTAGGGTCTCCTAAGTCAACTAGACTGCTCCTAACTGGTCCAAAGCAACAAGTTGTGAGATATCCCTCAAAACGCCTCTTCACCGCCAATTGTGGCCAGGTAAGCACAAGTGAAGAAAAGAGGGTTCCGCTCACGAATCACCGTAAGACGGGCCTTTTTAAGTTATCTTTCTCACTTGTCTAGCCTAGGAACCACAAAGTCAGGTTTAGATAAACGACTGAATGCCCATAACCTTCCTTTGTCCTAATGAGCGCGACAGTCCTTAATTGGCTGAGTCTAGATATTTTTTAATTAGCTCAAGGTTGATGCATATGCTTTTTGTGATTTCTGGGGTCTTAGGAAGGGTAATGAAATCCCCACCCAATCTTAATTGGTGTTATAGCCCCTTAGATTCCGTTTTAAATATGCAAAGCAGTAAACACACAAAAATCTAAAACACTTGCCAAATTTTTTTTATTTCCAGCGCAAAGAATCCTGCATAAAATGATTTATTGGAGGGGGAGAAAGATTTTGCGCAAAGAACCCTACAGGAAAATTTTTCAGTGGAGTTCAGGGGGTAGAAGAGATGAAAAAAAATACTCAGAGAAAAATTGGGGTGCAGACGTCACAGGTTGACCGCGGAAGCGCGATTAAATGCCCGCTTATGCCTCGTTTCCGCGGCAGTATGGTAGGTTTGGATCTCCAAAATTTTTCTCTGTTCTGTTGTGGTTCTCCTCTGTCTGTTTAGATCGTCTATTTGTGGATTTGTTCACTGAGCTTGGTCCAGATCTGAATCATTCCGTCCTCCTTTCCTGCACAATTCGCACAAAAACCTTTCAAAAATAACAAGATGATTTTTTTTTCTATTTTTCTATTTTTTCAATTTTTATATTTTTTATTTAATTAACCCGAAATTACAAAAAGAAATAAACTACCGTTTCCACGGCAACGGCGCCATTTGATTGATGTGCTATTTGCGTATGCGTTTTAAATTTTAAGAATACCGCAATCAAGACGGTGTCGCTTGGTAGCAAGCCAGTTGAGTACGAGTCGATCTACAGGAAAAATGTATTCTTTTCTTTAAGTTCTAACGAGTTAAGTCCTAATTTTGGTAGGTTTTGTTTTACGATCTAAGAATGAGATTAAATTTGATTTAAAGGCTTGCTAGGGTTACGATTAGGTTAGTTCGAAATAGGGATTCTTCTCACTTCTTTCAATGCTCTAGTTAAGAATATAGGTGTTAGGGTAATAGTCAACAACGGGGATTAGCACGACTAGGAAGAAACTTAGTTTCTTCCTTTCGGTCTTTGTCCGTCCGTTCTTGGCTCTTAGCCCTAACCTCCAGTTAATTCAACCACAACCGGTCTAACTAGGGAATCACCGCTATCATATAGGATAGGGTGTCGTAGTGAGCGGATTATGGTTGATTTAAAGAGAGTCCTTTTAATTGAAATTATATGGCAAAGAAAAGAGTGAGAGAGATTTCCTTCTCTCAAGCCTTCCCTATCCTAACCCTAACAAGTAAGGAATTACTCACTCATTGGGAAGGTGACAGTAAAATTCATTTTTATATTTTTATATTAGACAAACTAAATTGCAGATAAATAAAGGACAGATAAAAAATGCAGGTGATAAATTGCAGATAAAAAATGCAAGATAGAAATAAAAACTCACTTTATTGATGACCTCTCAACGATTACAAGGAAATTAAAATTTTTGATCTAGAAATTAAAAAGAGGCATGCATAATTAGGCTTTTGGCTTTCCTATTTATAGATAGAAAAAATCCTAGGTTACATTCTGATCCATACATGAATTTACCAAACTACCCTAAGAAAGCCGGGTCAAAGCACCGACACCCACCGTCACATGCACCGACACGTGCATCATACGGCCGCGGTTCCGCGGCAGAAAGGCATGTTTGGCCGCGGTTCTGCGGCCATATTATGGGATCTCTGGCTCGATTCTTTAGGGTTGTTTCATGTTTCTTTTAACTTCTGTTTCCTTTACTTGGTTCCTCAGAATCTCTTCTAATTTCTTTCAGATTTCCAACGGTGCAGAAAGATGTGGACTTTTGCCGTGAGCTTCGCGTTGAAGTCTTGAATCTTGTGCTGCCCTTGTGCTTTGTGCATTTGAACTGTCTACTAATTTTCATTTGTTCTTTGAACTGGTAGGCGGTGTTTCCCCCAATCAGAGCAAAGCTCTGTTTGAATTTCAAAAATTCAAAAAATTGAAGCAACGCTTCAAATTCCTTACACTGCACGCAACGCGCCACGTGTCAAATGCTGTTACGTCAGCGCAGCGCCCAAGGCAGCGCACCCAATCAGAGCAAGGCTCTATTTAAAATAAAATTAAATTAAAGGAAGTAACGCTTCAGTTGCGCTGTGCGACACGTGTCAGCGCAGTTGCGCCAGCGCAGTTGCGCTGCGCTCTGCGCTGTGCGACACGTGTCAGCGCAGTTGCGCTAGCGCACCTGCGCTGCGCTCTGCGCGCGACACGTGTCAAGCGCAGGTGCGTTTGCGCCAAATAGAATTAAAATTCCAGTAAGATTTTTCTGTTCTTGTTAAAACAAGAAGATTGTCTTCTGTAAAACAGAAGCCCTTGGATCAAAGATCCAACGGTGGGGAAAAATCCCTAAATCACTCAGAGAGAGATCTCTTTAACTAATTTAACAAATTAATTGGCACTATATAAAGGCCCCTAGACTCCAATTCTAAAACACACAGAATACATCAACACAGAAAGAAAAAAAGAGAAATCTTCTGAAAACTTGGAGAAAGAACTCAGAGAAAGAAAAAGGTAAAACTCTTTGAATAAAAGAAGAATTTCTTCTGAAAAGATCATTGATCTAAGAACAAGATCAAAGATCTTCAATAAAAAATATAATAATAATAAAGGCATTGCCTTTTGATGAACCACTGGTTCTGGAATCTTAAAAGATTCTTTTCTTGAATCCAAAATTGGATCAAGATATTAAAACAGTACCTTGCACTTGTAAATCTGCACTGTTGCGTTCTTGGGTTGGCGCAAAACACCAGAGAGCACCACATGTCAGCTTCAGAATAACTTGGGCTGCGCGTTTTTAAAATAAAGCATTGCTCTCTGAAATTGGCGCAACTCACCAGAGCGCGCCACGTGTCAGCAGCGCAACAGCGCAGCGCACTGCGCTAACTGCGCTTGCACTCACCAGAGCATGACACGTGTCACCTCCACATGCGCTTGCGCTCATCAATTGGCACAAAGCGCCTGACAGGCCACATGGCCACTGTCAGATAATTAATGCACTGCATTATTGAAAAGAAGGGCCGAGCCCAATTAAAAAAAGGCCTAACAGGCCTAATAAAATGCAGAGCACAAACAAAGGTTTGTCAGACCAAAACAGATGTTGTGCATCATTTAAAAAAGAGGCAGAGCCCAAATAAAGGTCCAACAGAGACCAAGATTAATGCTATGCATTATTAAACAAAGGGCAAAGCCCAAGCCAAGGCCTAACAGGCCAACTACAAATAAAAATGTTGAACATCTTCAACTGGACTTAGCCCAATTCTGGCCGTAAGTCCTCAAACTAAATTGACTGAGCACGACTGCTCCCTTAAATCAATTTACATCCGATACAAGGGTACATCTCTGAACTCCTCTGACATTTTTCGTTGTAATCCTTCAACGTTGTCAGAGAGGTGACGGGTCCCGACAACCACACATCAGTATGGACTTAAGCGTCCTTAAACCAACTCATGGACTTAAGCGTCCTTAAACCAACAATATGGAAAGTGGGGTCCTTAAACTTATGGACTTATGCGTCCTTAAACCTATATTTTTCCCCAAACGGGAACGATGGACCACCATGTCCCTAAACTGGAAAAAATAAAGCCCCCAAATGCTCTTTTGTCGGATCTAAATGGTCCCATTTAAGTTGATCTTAGCCTCAAACATGGCTAACGTATCCTTAAACATTCAAACAGACATTAGTCCCAAATTGGATTATAGATCCCCCAATCGATTTTGGTTCAAGGGTACATCTCTGAACTCATCTGACATCTGTCTTTGTAATCCTTCAACATCGTCAGAGAGGTGATGGGTCCCGACGGCCATACATGAAATGGACCACTACGTCCCTAAACTGGAACAATAGAGCCCAAACGCTCTTTTGTCGGATCAAAACGACCCCGTTAAGTTGATCTTAGTCTCAAACTGGACTAAAGTATTCTTAACAAACGTTTGAGTTGATCTTAGCCTTAAATATGGCTAACGTATCCTCAAAACAAAACCCTAAACCCAAATATAAGAAAATACGGATTTTAACTAATCTACGTCCTATGGGCGACGACATAAATTAGTCTCCGTATACAATCCACGGGCAACCACAAACAAAGCAAACACACACGCGACACGAAGTGAAATTCTGGAGAAGAAGAAAGTTGTTACCGCGATGCGGTAGCGTAATTAACTGCAGGGGCTTGCGCCTGCAGGGAAGAGCGTCCCCACAATCCAAAACCCCTCGAACGAGGGGGAATCTGACGAAGTCTGCTACATTGGCCGCATCCGTCTAAACCTCCGATACACGGTGCCATAAATTAACTTGGCATCTTCGGAGAGGTGGACGGATAAAACCAAATAGCATCTGCCCCAAATCTCAGTGCCAGGACTTCGCAGTCTTGTGCGCCGTCTTTCGGAGGGGAACAGATTCTGGCACGCCCGGTGGGACCTTTTTCTCTTTCCACTCCACACTTCGTGTGTCGTCTTCGCGAACGAATCGCGGTTTGTTAATGGTTGCCTTTGGGTTTCAAGTTACTAAGATTTGGTCTTTTGCCTGGCACAGAAATCAAGCATCAATGGCATCCAACTGTTCGAGCTGCTCTAAATGCAAGCGCAACCGACGCTCCGCCTCACCTGGAGGTGTAGCCTATGGGCCTCAAGCGGCCTCCATCCTTGCTATGCCGGTGGAACAAGTGACGCAGGCCACCACCGGTCTGTTTTTCGGGACCATGCTCCCACCAGCAAGCTTCACCATTCCAGTGCCCGCACCGGAGGCGCACAAGAAGTCGGTCTTCGATCGGCTCACTCCTACAACGGCCCTTTTCAACGGGTCGTCCAATATCAAGCCGACAGCCTCTGTCTTTACCAGGCTAAACCAGAACTCCGATGGGCCCGCCAAGAAGACCATGAACCATGAAGTGGCCATCCCGAAGAAGATAACCACCTCTGCTCCTGAAGTCGTCAAAGTGGCTTCTCCTGTTAAAGAGTCGGTCTTTTCAAGGCTGACTATTCCGGCTCCTGCTCCTGCTCGAAGGTCTGTCTTTGACAGATTGGATACCGCTACTGAAAAGACAACATCAGTCTTTAAGAGGTTGGTACCGGCGACGCCTCATCCGGACAGGGGGCAAGAAGAAACTATCCCTATCGCCGAGCCGGCCCCAACGACTCGACACGCTCGACGTCACTACTGGCGCCGAGTAAGGAAGGCCGGGGGCAACTCTCCCTCAGGGCTAACTCCACCGGCTCCAATGGTGGAAGTTAATGCTGCTGTTCCAACTGGGAATAGCTTTGAACCGCTAAGGAGGGTACGTAAGAACTCTCCGACTGCCACGCTGAAAAGATCTCCTCCACCCACGGAGAATGTTGCGGGAACAAAGCCGGAGCAGCCCCCTCAACGGCTGTCCTCCAAAATTTACAAGGTCTAGCGGCGGGTTCAAGATTCTGTAATTGATCCAGATCACTCTCGCCAGCAGAAGAGGGTGAAAGTGCAAGAAGAAAAGAACCGTCCTGTCAAACAACAAAGGATGACAACCGCCAGGGTGCCCGCTACAACGACCTCCTCAACTTCAATGGCCCACAAAAGAAGAAGGCCGGAGAAGGTCCCCACACCTGCGGCAAACGCCAAAGGCAGTGAGCCCAAACGCCCTAAGTCCGGGGGCATTGTAGTCCATACCGTCTACATGGCGTCTGGTAAAGAGGACAGCCGTACATCTACAGATCATAGACCGCTTACGCGATCGGTGACTAAAGCTCAGGAGCAGCAGCAGAAGCTCGAAGAAATGATGAATGCGATGGCCGCGCTCACTGGGCCAAAGGAAAGCCCCGAAGCGTCCTCGGATCAACGCCAGGAGCAAGAAACTGACGCTGAATTCCTTCACAGGATACTGGAAAAGAAGGATAAAGAGGCTGCGGAACAGGCAGCCAATATAAAATGAATGGCCCTTCTGTTCCAGGACATGATGGGTATGATGATCCAGCAAGATCCTCCTGCTGAAGATCCTCTGATCGTCCTTGAAGATGACAAAGGAGAAACGTCAAATCCTCCACCGGCTCTTTCGATAGCTAAAGAGGAGACAATTTCCAAAGCTGACTTGGACGAATATATAGCTCAGCAAATACGGGTTCACCAGGCAACTGAGGCAGCCGGTCAAGTTGTCAGAACGGGGCGACCATATCCGAGCTGGTATGATCAGATCAAATACCCGCCGGGCTATACAATACCGAAATTTCATGTCTATAAAGGGACTGGCAATCCCCATCAACATGTTGCCCAGTTCAGGGCTCTCTGTGGCAATACCGGAGGTGATGATAAATTGTTGCTTCGCCAGTTCGTCGGCAGCTTGTCGGAGACGGCGTTCGAATAGTACTTCGAGCTTCCGAACGACTCCGTCAAAACATTTGCGGAGATGGAGCTGCTGTTTACGCAACGATTCGCAAGCACCAGCGAGCGTACCCCGATAACAGCATTGATTAATGCCAGGGTGAAGCCAGGCGAAACATGGGTTCAGTATGCGATACGGTGGAGGATCCTATGGTCAAAATGCGAACAACGCATAGAAGAGGCTCCTGCAGTAGGGATGTTTGTGGGAACCCTCGATCCGCAGGCAACCATATCTCAATTCATGATGTTCTTCAAGCTGACTACCTTCCAGGCCCTGATCGACAAGCTAGCCCAAATGGACCAGATGGGCCAATAGACCGTCTCCTCCAAAGCCGGATTCTCGAAATGAGAAGGGGAAGGGAAAAGCGATCGTCGTTGCTAATACTCAACAACAGCCGAGCAACTTGAAGTCGGTTGTCCGTCAGAACAATATGCGTCCACACGTGCCCCTCGAGGAGAGGTTAGGACATCCTTACTCGTTTCCTCAAGATAAAACGAGAAGATTGTTCAAGCTAGCATTGCGCAACCGACTCATCAATCTGCCAGATCCAAGACGTCCGTTGCAGCCAAACGACGTCAATGATCCCAATTATTGTCCCTATCACCGAGTATTGGGTCATCCGATCGAGGATTGCTATGTCTTCAAGAATTGGATTGAAGACCAATACCAAAAGGACAAATTCGCCTTGTCCGAAAGATGGAAGGTGAACCCGCCGCAACCTCATACCCCTAAAAAGGTGAATACGCCGGGGGCAACGTGCTCCCTGGTTGAAGAAGCACCGTGGGAGGTTGTGCTATCAGCTAAAACAAAGAGGATGCTGAATGATCTCCAGACGTGCCTGGCAGTCAGGTGGAAGAACCCGTTGGAACCTGAGATCATCGAAGGGATGCTAAAGCCGTGCCCAACTCTAAAGATCGATGGCGGTGGCCCGAATACTTGCACCCAGCCGTCTAAATCTTCAAAGAAGAAGAAGAAAAGATCCAAAAAGCCCATGAAACCTGGCGACAAGCGCATGGACATACAAAAGCAGATCGACGCGCTGGAAGAATACAATCAAAAGGCACGAATTCCCATCACACTCCAGGAGTTCCTCGGCCACGTCTTTCAAGAGGAAGATGAGGGGGAGAGGTCGTCGGATGAATCCGAAGGATACGTGGCGAATTGTCATATGATCTCTCACTCGTTTATGGACGACGAGAAAACTCCTTGCACTGAGAAGCTGGGGGCAGAGCCTGAGCCGGAACCTATGTGGCCGTCAGACGAAATGATCGACGCCTTTATGGATGAGATTCGTCTAAAAAGTAAAGCCGATCGGGAACGTGAGATGGCCATATTGGAAGGAGCCAAGCGCCAGCGACTAGACGGAAGAGTTGAAGCACTCCTACCGGATCAAAGTACGCCCACCACAGATAAAAGAAAATTCAAGACGAGGAATAGGTTTGCTAAAGCCATATCAATGGGTATGAAGCTGCCACCCTCTGAAGGAAACATTACTAGCAAAGCGGAAATGCACCCTTCCTACTGCTCGTATCATCGGAAGATTTCGCACCCCACAGAAAGAGTGCAGAGCTTTCAATAAATGATGGCAGGGGTATGTTGTTCGCCGGCAACATTTTAAGCGGGAGAAACACAAAACTCGTCGGGAGCGGAAAAGTACGACCGAGGAGCTTAACAGGACTACCGGCAATTGTCGCATGGTTAACGCCGGGGGATCGCAAATTCTCATATTCGGGAGCGATTCTGATAAGGAAATGCTCTTATCCCCCTCTTTAAAGAGTCCACCTCGGGAAAAGAAGAAGAGCCGAAGGTCTGCGAAAATATTCGGCTGCGTAATCGTACATTACCCGAAAAGAATCTGGGACCCTCAAATAAAAAAGATAAAGGGAAAGAAAAGGTCTCTGAGGATATCGCCTTAGATGACCAAGTCATAGAGGAGCTAACCGCCAAGGATCCGCCAAAGAGAAATAAGGTGGACTACAACGTTCTGGAACATTTGAGGAAGCTACCTTCGCAGCTCAGCATTCTTGACGCCCTCTTGTTATCAAAAGAAGCAAGGGATTCATTGATCAAAGCGCTGCAGGACCCAGAGCAATTCCAAGCTTTTCTCGCCGAAGAAAAGATGAAGGACGAGCTGGAAGAAGTGCACACAGCTGATGTCACTTTCGGTGATGAAGACCTCCTCCTTGGGACGTGCGAACACAATCGTCCCCTCTATGTCTCAGGATATTTCCATGATATAAAGATAGGCAAAATCTTGGTTGACAATGGCTCTTCCGTTAATCTCCTTAATGTGCGGGTGTTAAAGGAAATCTGCATGAGCGTCCAGCACCTCGCTCGGGATAAGATCACCATCTCCGGGTTCGACTCTCAATCATCAAGAACTCTTGGGTCTGTGATACTGACGTTACGCTTCGGGCTACTCGTCACAGACATTAAATTCCACGTCATAGACGCCAAGACATGTTATAATGCTCTGCTCAGCCGGCCATGGTTACACGAGTACAATATCATCCCTTCTACACAGCACCAGTGTATGAAATATTTTAAGGATGGTCTCGAGTATACCGTGACGGGAGAACTGAACCCGTTCTCCATGAACGAAGTCCGCAAGTATGAAGATGCAAAATACTTCTTACCGGATTTCAAAGACACGGAGAGGTGTCACAAGCCGGAGAACAAAACTAACGCCACCATCCCTGTCTTCGGGAGTGATACTGAGGACGAGGAAGAGATAGTTTATTCGGGTCCACCCCAACACAACAAGCCAGGACCGTCCACTCCCATGTTGATCTTTGGCAGTGACTCGGAAGATGAGGTCCATGCTATATTCTCCGCTCGGCCTTCAATACAAACATCCACTGATGAAGAGCAAAGTCTGCAAATCGCCATGGTTCCACCTAAACATCATAAAAGAACTGGATGCGCTCGATACCTACAGTGTAGAGGAGCTGCGAACGTTCTATGTCCCTCCCAGGAGAGAAGGCGAAAAGGCAATTCTATTCTACCGCTCTGAAGAAACCAAAGTGGAGAAAGAAATCTGGCACGGTGCGGATCCTACGCTTGACAAGTTTCAGCCCATCCGTCTACCTAGATATTACACAGAAGGCTTGAAAAGTCTGTTGAAGTGCCAGAGGATACCCTTCAAACAGACCGCTCAAAAAGCTAAGTTCTATGACAGGGTCTGGAACGTTCCCGGAACTCAGCACAAGTTGCCTCACGGAAGAATGGAAACAATCGGGCTTGGTTACATTCGATCCAAGAGACGGGAGCTACTCTGCGACTGCTATGTTGTGTATAACTTTGATGAAGAAGGGGATGCTCAATGGAAGAACGCTAATCCTGAACCACAAAAAGTTCCCGATGCAAGAGTGCCTAGTCCGTCATTCGAAGAACAAATGGACAAGCTTATAAGGGAAGCCGGTCAAAAAGTTCGAGACGACCATAACCGTGAAATGGCCATCTATGAGAAAGACAGGATGCAACGCCTCCTCCAACAGGCTGTAAGAGGCGAAAATGTCCCTCTTTGTCAACCTGTCGTAAAAAAGGCCCGACGCAGGGGCAGAAACAAGTCAAAAAGTGAAAAAGGCGCTCGACAGCAACAAAGCGGGACCAAGAAGTCACACGAGCGGAAATCAAATGGTCCAGATTTGTCCCTTGTAAAGAAAATGAGTCAAGCATACTCTTTTTCTCGAGACAGGACGAAGAAGATACTTGACCTAGCCATAAAGCACCAAATGCTGACACTGCCGGAGTCTAAACACCCCAAACAAGCGGGCGAAGTCTCACACCCGAACTATTGCTCTTATCACAGGGTAATAGGCCATCCTCTCAAAGACTGCTTCAACTTCAAGAACTGGGTCGAAGATCAATATCAGCTCGGCAAGTTCGCTCTATCTGACAGCTGGAGGGTAACGCTCCACAGATGCATGAACCCAAAGCCACGAGAGCAGAACCAGATTCGCATCGGTCTTGGAAGAGAGCTCGTACTTTTCATATGATAACAATATCAAAAGAAGAGCCCAAGAATATGGATGACCTTCCCTGGTGCTTCGAAAACAGCAATGACGAGGTGATCTCAGAATTTCCACCAGCGCCGAAAGAGCTGGAAGATGGAATACATACTACTGCAGACAGCCTCCAGAAAATTGAGTTGGGGACGGCAAACGACCCACGACCTACATTCGTCAGCGAGCTACTATCTGAAGAAAGGGTGGCTTCACTAAAAGACGTGCTTATGCAGTATAAAGATTGCTTCGCATGGAATTATTCCGAAATTCCAGGACTAGATCCAGAAATTGTTGTGCATAAATTGGCGATATCCCCGGACGTTAAAACAATCAAACAAGCACCGAGAAGAATGCGGCTCGAGCTTGAGATGAGTATCAATGCCGAGGTCAAGAAGTTAATCGACTCTGGCTTCATCCAAGAGGTGCAATACCCTGACTGGATCGCCAACATCGTCCCGGTGATGAAGAAAAATGGGACGGTGCGCATATGTGTAGACTTTCGGGATCTCAATAAAGCCTGCCCGAAGGACGATTTCCCGGTGCCAGTCACCGAGATGATGATAGATAACACGTCCACTCACGAGGTTTTCTCCTTCATTGACGGCTCATCAGGATATAATCAGATAAGGATGCATCCCGAAGACCAGAAGCACACTGCTTTCCGGACCCCTTTGGGAATATTCTGCTACAAGGTGATGCCCTTCGGTCTAAAGAACGCCGGTGCCACCTATCAAAGGGCCATGACGAAGATCTTCGATGACCTTATTCATGAAATCGTCGAATGTTATATCGACGACCTCGTGGTTAAAAGCAAATCATACGAGGAACATCTCGAGCATCTGAAGACCGTATTTCAACGCCTTCGGCAATACATCTTGAAAATGAACGCTCTCAAGTGCGCATTCGGAGTTTCCTCAGGCAAATTCTTAGGATTCATCGTCCGACACCGAGGTATCGAAATAGATCCGTCAAAGATCAAGGCGATCATGTAAATGCCTCCGCCAAGAACTCTCAGGCAATTGCGGTCTCTCCAAGGGAAGCTCGCGTACATCCGGCGATTTATAGTCAATCTTTCAGGCAAATGCCGTCCTTACAGCCACCTGATGAAGAAAGGAACCCCTTTCGTCTGGGATCACAAGTGCCAAGACGCGCTGGACGAAATTAAGCAGTATCTGCAGAATCCGCCAGTGTTGGCTGCTCCGGTCAAGGGAAAGCCTCTCATTCTTTATACAACCGCCCTGGAAGGTTCCTTAGGCATATTATGGGCACAAGAGAACGATCAAGGAAAAGAAAGAGCTCTCTATTACTTAAGTTGAGTTCTCCTGGGGGCAGAAAGCAACTACTCCCCTATCGAAAAACACTACCTGGCGTTGATCTTCACGATAACAAAGCTTAGGCACTATGCATTGGCGCATGAAGTCCGTCTCATTTCGAAGGTGGACTCCCTTAAATATTTAATGTCAGAGGCCATACTGACGGGGAGGCTCGCTAAATGGGCCTTGCTCTTAATGGAGTTTTCGATAACCTATCAGCCTCTTAAGGCAGTGAAAGGCCAGGCCATCGCCGACTTCCTCGCTGAGCATCCAATACCTGCCGATTCCCCTCTGAATTGTGAACTACCAGACGAACATGCATTTGATACGATCGACGGCAGTGATACCCAATGGGAACTCTATTTTGATGGAGCGTCTTCCATGAAGAAGCGCAAACAAAGCACCCCTATAATCAAATCGGGGGTAGGCCTCATCTTCGTAACTCCACAAGGAGGGATAATGCGCTTTACTTTCTCCTTAACAGAGCCGAGGACGAACAATGAAGCCGAATACGAAGCTCCGATAGCAGGCCTCGAGATCGCCATCGACATGGGAATTGAAAACCTCCTCATATATGGAGATTCTCAATTGGTCGTCAGTTAAGTGAATGGCGACTACCAGACGTGCAAACCCGAACTGGTGAGATATGGCGAGAGAGTACAGCAACTGCTGACTCAAATCCCCTCCTATATGCTTGAAAGCATACCGCATGCAGAAAATAGCAAGGCGGACACGTTAGCCAAGCTCGCTAAAGAACTGGCTGACGAAAACCTCGATGACGTCAGAATCGTGGTACAAAGCCGTCGGGTGCTTGCCCCAGCAGAAATATCTCCGGAATCATCCGAAGAAAAGGGAGCGTCTGAGCAAACGGCCCTGCAAATAAAAGACCAGGAAAAGGCTAAGGATTGGAGAGAATTCTTTATAGACCACTTCAAATACCGTCGAACGCCCGAAGATGCGTCCTCAAGACATCAGCTCATGAAACGAGCTCTGTCTTTCGCCTTCGTCAATCATACTCTGTACAAGAGGTCGTTTGATTCTCTGTGGTTGAGATGTCTGGGACCTGACGAAGCAAAAAGAGTCGTTCAGGAAGTTCATGATGGACTCTGCGGTTCTCACCAAGCAGGCCCGAAGATGAAGTTGAAGATTAAACGGATGAGCTACTACTGGCCCACGATGATTCAGGACTGCCTCGAATATGCGAGGCAATGCCACTCGTGTTAAATCCATGGGGACTTCATCCACCAGCACCCAAATCCATTACATCCAACAGTGGCTAGCTGGCCGTTCGAAATGTAGGGAACCGACATAGTCAGCCCTATCGAACCAGCATCATCCAGGGGACATCGTTTCATCCTGGCAACGACTGATTACTTCTCCAAATGGGCAGAAGCAATACCGTTGAGGGAAGTAAAGATGGAGAATATCCTCCATTTCTTCTAGACGCACGTTATTTATCGGTTTGGAACTCCGCGACGGATCATCTCCGATAACTGGCCAGCCTACAGAAGCCACAAGATCAGTCGCTTCGCGCAACAACACAATATAGACTGGAGATATTCCTCAGTTTATAATCCCTGAGCTAACGGTCTAGCCGAGGCTTTCAACAAGACCCTGACAAAGATCATAAAGAAGACGATGTCTCGAAACAAGAAAGACTGGCACGAGAGACTGCAAGAAGCTCTTTAGGCGTATCGAACTAAGTTCAAGATGGCAATGAATACAACGCCATATGCGTTGGTATTCGGTACAGAAGCAGTACTCCCCCTCGAGATAGAGTTACCCTCTTTACGAGTGGCAGTCCACTACGAGCTGACGGACGAAGAAAATGCTCACCTTCGGCTTGAGGAGCTTGATGCCCTTGATGAAACACGGCTCATAGCGCAACAAAATCTGGAGGCTTATAAAGCAAAGATGACACGCTCATATGAAAGATTGACTAGGCCGAGAACATTCCGCCAAGGTGAACTTGTGCTAGAGGTCAAAAGACCTATGATCCCCAATCGCGCCAAGCGGGGAAAATTCGAGCCAAACTATGAAGGCCCATACATCATAGACAAGGTCCACCACGGTGGAGCCTATCTGCTCATGGATATGCACGGTGAAAGGCCTTTCAGGCCAATAAACGATCGTTTCCTAAAGAAATACTACGCTTAATGAGCCACAGCTTAGGTCAATGATAAATGATGACGACTATGTCCGCTCGCTATCTTCCTAAGCCCAAACTCTATAAGTAGTGGCCGGCCTTCTCCTCAGCGGACCGAAACGTCCTTAAACTAATGACGGACTGAAACGTCCTTAAACTAATGATGGACCGCTACGTCCTAAAACTAGCTGCCGACCGAAACGTCTTTAAACTACTACCGCAGCATCCTCAGGCTGACGAGATAAAAAAAAGAGAATAAAAAAATAAATAAAAATAAAAACGGTATGCCTATAAGCAAAATGGGCACGGATGAAAACCCGAAAGGGCTCCGTGAGTAAAAACAGCAGGGCTACCGGCGAGTGTTTGTGAAAACCTGAAAGGGCACAACCTCGTTAAAAGACACTTACAGGGTCCTCTCGACCTTGTGAGGAGAAACCACCCGCGTGAGATCCTTACGACTCACAAAGGAGCAACACACTTCGGAATCCTAACGATTCTTAAGGAGAAATTACACTTGTGAGATCCTCACGACTCGTAAGGAGAACTCTCTTATAGGACCCTCACGGCTCGTAAGATTTGAAAGTCTTAAGTTACAGAGACCTAAACCTGTGCTTAAGAAACCCCCACAACCTTCGATATTGCCCTACAAGTGGCTCAATACTAACCCTTTTATACAATCCACGGGCGCGAATAAACATTTCCCTAACAAAGTCCCACCATGACTAGGGATATGTCCATACGGTGAACAACCCTTATAAGTCCTCTCGACTTATAAGGAGAAAACCCTTTTGTAAGATCCTTACGACTTACAGAGGAACATGCACTTAGGAATCCTCATGATTCCTGAGGAGAAAACACACCTACGAGATCCTCACGACTTGTAGGGAGAAATACCTTTGTGAGACCCTTATAGCTCATGAAGTCAAAAGCCTTAGTCGACAGGACCCTAACCCTGTTCGCTAAGCCACCTTTGTTCGACATCGACAGAGACAAATGATGATTCGCTCCTGGCAACGTCCCAGTTGTAATGGTGCTGATGCCGAAATCGGTGTCTAATTCCAGGCTTACGGCGAGAAGCTAGCGAGCCATATATGCATGCGAAATAGCCGAAATGATAGGGCAACTGGCAACAAAATCAGCAAGTAAAAATGCATGCATGTAAAATAGCCGAAATGATTGGGCGACTCGCAATAAAAAGCAGCGAGTAAAAATAAAATAAATAGCCGAAATGATTGGGCACCGCGATAAATAGCCGAAATGATGGGGCAATCGCGACTTTCGCGATATAAAGCTGAAATGATTGAGCATCGCGGAAATAAAACAATAATATTAAAAAATGAATGAAACTTCTGCCCTACAGGCGATATCACAGTAATCCCTGTATACAATCCAGGGGCGCAAACAAAGAAGGAAACACATCTCTCCTCCCCGTGCTCCATCAGAAAACGGGGCCAAGTCTTGACGGTAACTCATATAAAACCCAAAAGACACATTACCTCGATTCGCGTCGGCCCGCAGAGAAACTAGCGTCTTTGCAGGAATACCCCGATTCATTTCAACCCCAGGGAAATTAGTGTCCTTGGCAACCTCCTCGACTCAAGGAAACCAGTGTCCTTGACGAGAGCACCTCGATTCGCGTCGGCCCACAGAGAAACTAGCGTCTTTGCAGGAATACCCCGATTCGTTTCAACCCCAGGGAAATCAGCGTCCTTGGCAACCTCCTCGACTCAGGGAAACCAGTGTCCTTGACGAGAGCACCTCGATTCGCATCGGCCCACAGAGAAACTAGCGTCTTTGCAGGAATACCCCGATTCGTTTCAACCCCAGGGAAATCAGTGTCCTTGGCAACCTCCTCGACTTAAGGAAACCAGTGTCCTTGACGAGAGCACCTCGATTCGCGTCAGCCCGCAGAGAAACCAGTGTCTTTGCAGGAATACCTCGACTCGTTTCAACCCCAGGGAAATCAGTGTCCTTGGCAACTACCTCAATTCAGGGAAACTAGCATCCTTGATGAGAGCTTCTTGATCCGCGTCGGCCCGCAGAGAAACCAGTGTCTCCACAGGAATACTCCGATTCATTTCAACCTCGAGGAAACCAGTGTCCTCGGCAAATACCTCGACTCAGGGAAACCAGTGTCCTTGACAAGAACTTCTTGATTCACGTCGACCCGCAGAGAAATCAGTGTCTTTGCAGGAATACTTCGATTTGTTTCAACTCCAGGGAAATCAGTGTCCTTGGCAAATACCTCAATTCAGGGAAACTAGCGTCCTTGATGAGAGCTTCTTGATTCGCGTCGACCCGCAGAGAAACCAGTGTCTTTGCAGAAGTACTTCGATTCGTTTCAACCTCGAGGAAACCAGTGTCCTCGGCAAAATACTTCAACTCAGGGAAATTAGTGTCCTTGACGAGAGCTGCTCGATTCGTCTCGACTCGTGAGGAAATTAGTGTCTTTGTGAGGACCTCCCGATTCGACTTGCAAGATAAAGCCTTAGACAGCAGGATTTAGAATACTTGTTTCCTAAGCACTGGGACCCTGCAAGTCGGGCTAAAACGGTCTCTTGCATACTATCCACGGGTCTCACTCTCCAAAGTCAAATCTCGACAAGGAGGGAAACAACCACTTACGAGTCCTCTCGACTCATAAGAGGGAAAATTCTCTTATAAGATCCTTACGACTTATAAGAGAAAACGCACTTAGGAATCCTCACGATTTCTAAGGAGAAAATACACCTACGAGATCCTCTCGATCCGTAGAGAGAAAAGTCTTTGTGAGACCCTCACGGCTCATAAAGTTGAAAAGTCTTAGGCAGCAGATCTGAACCTGCAGCCTAAGCCATCGCTACTTCTTGAAGGGGCCAAGACAAGACGCTTGCTCTATTATCTGTCAACCATGGTTTATTAAGACAACATGCTGATAATAAGAGATGGGAGAAAGCAAAGAAATGATACAAGACATTGCAAAGAAAAATGTGTATCTTTATTCATTAATTCAATCAAGTACAAGGTGAATCGTATAAAAGAATAAAGAAGGGATACATCTTATTCGAAAAAGAAAAAATTTTACAAGTATATCATCGATACAAGGGCAGCTATTGGGAAGGAAGCGTCTTAAATAGCCCTATCAGTTGTTCGCGCACTTCCTTCCATGCCTTCTCCTGATCGGCCACCACCGCCAGTTCTGCTTCCACTTGAGCCCGCTGCTGCAAGAAGGATGAAAGATGCTCCCCAACTTTCTACTGAGCTGCTTCGCGGCCTTGGGCATCACGCTCGGCGGTATCGAGCTTTCGCTTCATTGTTAGCCCATTAGAGATATGTTCCAAAAGGGCCTCGAAGATAGCCTTCACCTGGGCAGCGTTCGCCTCAACCTCAGCACACAGACGAGCCATCTCGCTTGCGGTCTCTTGGCATTCCCTCAGCCTTAAAGCCGCTTCTTGTTCCAAGTGGCGGAAGTAAGAAGCGCTTTCCTCGATCTATGCTGCTCGTTGATTGCTTGCGGCTAAGGTCTTGGGGGCAGGACGCATAGACTCCAGTTGATGCAGGAGGGCTTCGATCTCCCTGCAGTGATTAACCCAAGACGCGACGATGCTTTCGTTATGGAAGTTTACAAGTATCACCAGCATTGGGTTAACCGCCGTAGAAAAATCTGCGGCAGATGTAGGAGTCTCGACGTTGAGCTCCTCAATGTAGTCGCTCACCATGCGCAGACTATTCGCGGCGCCTTTCGAGGACGGACGTCTAGAAAAGGGTCCGACCGGCATGATGACACGAGACTCGAAAGGGACTGGAACCGGAACGATAGCTGCAAAAAAAGTCATGATCAGATGACAAACCTAAAATACAGGAGACCCGTAAGCAGTAAAGTCTACCAAACCGACTGCAAAAGGTGGTAAAGCCGGGAGGACCGGTGGCACGACCGATCTTGCATCTCCTCCGTCGATTTGTAGCACTGCAACCAGGGTGAGGAAGAATCAGAAATAATTCTATTACTAAAAAACAGAAAGAGTATTAATTAAAAACTATACTCACCAGCACCACTGGAGGAACGACTTCCGATGGGAAGGAGAAGTGTGGGTGCAGCACCTGATAGAGGAGATCAAAAAGCACTCCTGCAAAGACGCAATAGTACGACATTAGTACATAAATTATGCGGCCGAAAGATAAAACTAATGGGTTACAAATCCATACCTTCCAGCATCTGCGATGGTATGGGAGAAGGCTGAGAGGTGGCCACCGCCAAGGCAGTAGCTGACGGCACTCCCTCGACCAATGAAGCGTCAGCACTGGCCGCACCTGCGTTAAAAACAAAGATAAACCTGTCAGGAAAGATTGCAGAATAAAAAAGGGACGGTAACCTGAAATCTACCTGATGAGCCACCAGCTGAAACGGAGGCGTCTCCCTCCTCCATCGACATGAGTCCACCTCCCGTGGCCTCATCACCGGACTCTACGGGGGCCGTCGTCGTGCTCACGAGGCTAGGAGATGGCGGAGGACCGTAGAAGGGGAGAGCAATGATTGGAACATTGCCAGACTCCTGAGAAAGAGCGGCTGGCTTGTCCCCGGGAGTCATGCTCGTCTCACCAACTACTCCCTCGGGCTCGGCAGTCGCTGCTGTTTCGTCCGCCGTCGCCATGGGGTCGCCGGTCTCAGGCACTCCGTCCGTCACTGCCCCAGGCTCGGTTGTAGCGGTCGTCTCAATTGCCGCTACCTGGGTCTCGGCATCAACGACCTTCTCTGGTGCAGTTTCCTTAGCCCCTAGCTCAGGTCCGGCAACCCCGGCGACGTCGCCCACCGTCGGCTCGGGTTCAGCCGGTGCCTCCTCCTCTGTCCTCTTAGGTTCGACGGTTTCCGCCTCCCCTTCGGTTGGACTTGGCCCTGCAGGACAAGATATATAAGAACCGATAGGTTTATTATTCTTACAACAAAATCTTGAAAGACACATTACCTGAGGTTGACTGATCATTAGCCTCCCGAGCTGCATGTGCCGCTTGTCTGTGAACGGTAGATAAGGCGACCGGGGGCTCTTCCGAAGGAGTATCAGTACGAGGAATGGTGCTTGGGCCCGCTCTCACGGCCAAAGCAGCTCTGCGCTCCTTCGCCTCGCGCCTCAACCGCTTCCTCTCCTCCCGAGCCGTCAGGACGGACCTCTTCGAAGCTTCCTTCATCGAGGCGTCATCGTCCGCGTACAGAGATGCCTCCAGAGCCTTTAAGGCATCCCTCATCAGCTTTTCGAGTCGGGTCTCTCGCGGCAGTCCCGAAGAGGCCGGGATTTCAGTAGCTAGTCTGGGGAGAGTCCCCACATCGGCTGGCACAGTCCCTGCAATAGGACAAAGAAAAGGTTAGATTGACCATAACAAAGTAGAATAAAGACTTAATGAATCGAAATTTACCGAGGCCTAAAGATGCTCTGAGTCGTTCCTCCTCTTGAAAAGTTTTGAGGGAAGCAGCGATAGTTTCTTCAGTGGTGATGCCTGTTTAAAGAAAAGAAGGGAAAAGCATTTTTCAAAGACAATAATAAAAGTACGATGCAATAAAAATGCGACTAGTGATTACCCGATTGCGCAAGCTTAGCTAGCCACGCGTCGCGCCTCGCCAATCGCTCCGAAGCTGCGATGGCGGCCGCCAGGTCAGTGTCATCTGGCGGCATAACTAATCCATTATTAGTCCCGTACTCGCCCAAGCCCTCGCTATAGGGAGCATGAGGTTCCTGACCGAACACCACGTCAGCTGAGAGGATCGACTTCTTCTTCCTCTTCTGCCCGCCAGCCCTGGGTGCACCCAAGATCGACTTGCGCTTTGCAGGCACCTTAGGGCGGCGGGTCCCGATATCCGTGCCCACGCCGGTCTCTGGCGAAGCCACATTTACCGTCTCCACTGGAGCATGGGGCGCTGGTGGCACATCCGCAGTATCAAGAGGTAATCCGCGCGGAGGGCTCAACACGCGCGGTGGCCCAGCTCCGACATCTTTCAGCGGAGGAATGACCGGGGTCCTTGGCTTCAGGGGAGCCTTGCGGTCGCCACCGGGAGGTGCACCCTTGCGGTCAACCAGCATGCGCTTCTCCATATGGATAACTGGACCCATTGCGTGCGCGTACCAAGCCACGTACGCGTTGAGGACCCGGGGAACACAGCTTGGCTTGCTGATGAAGAAGTAGGAGCCCGTGTTCAGTCGCATGAAATGGTGCATCGCACTTCGTATCCCCTCCCTGCTGGCCGCGGGCTCTTCCAAAAATGCCTCCATCGGGATCCCCTGGTTATAGCTTGTTTGTTGGGCGAGCCGGTGGGGGTTATACCTCATGAAAAGCGACGTCTCGTTCTGCCTGAACACCAGGTAGCCCGGCCGAATGGAGTAGAGGTGAAGAATCTCCCGGGCTTTCAGTACGGGGGCCCCGTCCTTGAAGTCGTCACGCAGCGCCACCGCCGACTTGGAGGTTTCTGAGCCGATAGTTATGACTCTATCCATGATAGAAACCCTCGCTCCGACCAGGTGTGGACGAAGGAGCCTAGCCTACCGTGGAGGCGCAGTCACGATCGAGGCGCCGATCAGCCGCATGACTCTTGGGAGTCTGCACCTCTCAAAAAACGAAGGACTCTTATGGATGCCGAACACCCCGTGCATATGCATTTCCATCCACGAGGTGAAGTAGTGCATCGGGAAATTAGCAGGCTGCACCCCAGGTTCATTAGCGTCCGCCGCCACGCTAAGTCCATTGTATAGGTGAGCCAACCCGGCGATTCCTATTGTCAGCTGCAGGCCAACCACCATCCGATGCGCTGGGTAGAAAACGGACGGCCGTATGTGACGCAGGTGCATGGGGAGCGTGAAGCTGCACAGCCACAATCCCAGGAACCCTACAAAAAAGGTCTCATCGTCCATGTCCGGGACGGCGATTTCTGACAAGGGCATGACGGCGGCGCCGGGGAGATAAAAGTCCTTTTGATCGTCTTCTGATGTTGGTCGACGGTCCAAGCCAAAACCGAAAGGGTCATCGAGCTTGGCGAACTTCTCGCTCCGCTCCGATAGAAACTCCGGTCGAAGGAAGCGGGCGATAAAATCTGTGAAACTGACTCCCCGGACTCCTGATTCCAGATAGAGCCCTTCATATATGTTCAGCACCTTCACCAAGCCTGGAAACTGGTGCTGAATAGCATTCTCTGGCGTCAGATCAAACACCAGCGGTTTGGTGGCGAAGACGTATTCGTCAGGAGGAAGCAGCTCCTCGTAATGCTCCCCCCTCATCGGCAGACCCGAGATTTCAGCAAACTCTTCCAGGGAGATGGAGACTTCCCTGTCCATCATAAGGAAGGTGTGGGTAGGGATATTCCATTGTTCGATGAAAGCCTTAATCCACCACGTTGGAGGAAAGGGATACTCAAAAAGCGAGACGTAGATTGCCGAGTACAAACCAATCTTCATCAGATGAGTCATCTTCGCCGATAGGATGTACCTAGCCCACTGCAAATATCCGGCGGGTGGTCGCGGGGTCAATCCAATGTTATAAGCCTGTCCCCAAGGGCGTGCTTCACCCGGACATATTCGCCTCCCGAATATGTCTATTGCTGGCGGCGACTGCACGGGAATATCACCAATCGCAGGCTAGAGAAGATCATCCGAATTCCAATCTTTAACCTCCACGGCATACTTCACAGGGGGTTCGTCCGCATAGGGGATCGAAAATATGGGCTCAGACGGCGTAGCGGAACCGAAGATTCGGCGACCCTTGATGATGTCGATATACCACCTACCCTACAGGGGAAGGTTCTTATGCTCGGGGTCATGACCCTTGATGAGAGCGAGCACCTCTCGGTCTACTGGTGCCTGGGGAAATCCTCCCTCCAAGCGAACAAACGGGAAAGACAAATCAGCAGACATGTTTCCTGCAAAGGGACAAAAAAATCAGCCGTCGGTGTTGTAATTCTAACGCTTGGCATTTTAAAATTTATACCACACTGCAGTGCAATGGGTAGGGGACCCACAAAATCTGAATGACAGTGCATCAGCTAATAAGACGGCCCCATCATTGGATGAGACTGTCAATTAATGAAGAGATCCCCAAGAGAATATTCTCATTAATGGGAAATCCCTAGAGACAAGGAGAAAATCTCCTCTTTCAGAGCAAAGCTCTGTCACAGAGTGACATTTGTCAAACTCTGGTCTTAAGGGAATAAAATTCCCTAAAAGAGCCTAGCTCTGTAATAATGATGGAAAATCCATCAAAAGAAAAATTTAACTCTTAAAAAAATTAAAAATTTTGGGATCTTAAAGATCCATGAAAACTCTTAGGAGTTCTTCATTTTCAGATCAAAAAGATCTACATTTGATCCATGAGCAAAACTCTGTTCATGGGTTAAAACCTATGAAACAAGATCTCTGTAGATCTATGGATTCTTGGGAGCAAGACTCTGTTGGTGAAACCCCAAAGGGGTTTTCTTTAGATCAAAGATCTATGAGAGCAAGGCTCTGTTAATTAAATTAAATTTAATTTAATTTAAGTTAAATTTTACCTAAGATGTTCTAAAATTTGAACTCTGAAGTTCTTGAAAAGAAACGAGAGCAAGGCTCTAAAGTTCTTAAAAGCAAGAGCAAGGCTCTGGGAATTAAAAATCTTGAAGATGGTAATTATTTACTGAGGACCAAGGGTCCTATTTATAGGCGCTTGCGCCCCTTCAACTCATTAGTTGATCCAATGGCTAGGATCTTGCCACCGCTGCACTCACATGTGCGCCACGTGAGCGCAACGGTGGGGGGGGCATTTGTTTCCCCCAATCAGAGCAAAGCTCTGTTTGAATTTCAAAGATTCAAAAAATTAAAGCAACGCTCAAATTCCTTGCGCTGCGCGCAACGCGCCACGTGTCAAAAGCTGATACATCAGTGCAGCGCACCCAATCAGAGCAAGGCTCTATTTAAAATAAAATAAAATAAAATAAAAGGAAGCAACGCTTCAGTTGCGCTGCGCTCTGCGCTGCACGACACGTGTCAGCGCAGTTGCGCTGCGCGACACGTGTCAGCGCAGTTGCGCCAGCGCAGTTGCGTTGCGCTGCGCGACACGTGTCAGCGCAGTTGTGCCACCGCACTTGCGCTGCGCGACACGTGTCAAGCGCAGGTGCGTTTGCGCCAAACAGAATTAAAATTCCAGTAAGATCTTTCTGTTCTTGTTAAAACAAGAAGATTGTCTTCTGTAAAACAGAAGCCCTTGGATCAAAGATCCAACGGTGGGGAAAAATCCCCAAATCACTCAGAGAGAGATCTTTTTAACTAATTTAACAAATTAATTGGCACTATATAAAGGCCCGTAGACCCCAATTCTAAAACACACAGAATACATCAACAGAGAGAGAAAAAGAGAGAAATCTTCTGAAAACTTAGAGAAAGAACTCAGAGAAAGAAAAAGGTAAAACCCTTTGAATAAAAGAAGAATTTCTTCTGAAAAGATCATTGATCTAAGAACAAGATCAAAGATCTTCAATAAAAAACATAATAATAATAAAGGCATTGCCTTTTGATGAACCACTGGTTCTGGAATCTTAAAAGATTCTTTTCTTGAATCCAAAATTGGATCAAGATATTAAAACAGTGCCTTGCACTTGTAAATCTGCACTGTTGCGCTCTTGGGTTGGCGCAAGCCACCAGAGAGCCCAACGTATCAGCTTCAGAACAACTTGCGCTACGCGTTTTTAAAATAGAGCATTGCTCTCTGAAATAGGCGCACCTCACCAGAGCGCGCCACGTGTCAGCAGCGCAACAGCGCAGCGCCCTGGGGCAGCGCACTGCGCTACCTGCGCTTGTGCTCACCAGAGCGTGACACGTGTCACCTCCACATGCACTTGCGCTCATCAATTAGCGCAAAGCGCCTGACAGGCCACAAGGCCACTGTCAGATAATTAATGCACTGCATTATTGAAAAGAAGGGCCGAGCCCAATTAAAAAAAGGTCTAACAGGCCTAATAAAATGCAGAGCCCAAACAAAGGTCTGTCAGACCAAAACAGATGCTGTGCATCATTTAAAAAAGAGGCAGAGCCCAAATAAAGGTCTAACAGAGACCAAGATTAATGCTATGCATTATTAAACAAAGGGCAAAGCCCAAGCCAAGGCCTAACAGGCCAACTACAAATAAAATGTTGAACATCTTCAACTGGACTTAGCCCAATTCTGGACGTAAGTCCTCAAACTAAATTGACTGAGCACGACTGCTCCCTTAAATCAATTTACATCCGGTTCAAGGGTACATCTCTGAACTCCTCTGACATTTGTCGTTGTAATCCTTCAAAATCGTCAGAGAGGTGACGGGTCCCGACAACCACACATCAGTATGGACTAAAGCGTCCTTAAACCAACTCATGGACTTAAGCATCCTTAAACCAACAATATGGAATATGGGGTCCTTAAACTCATGGACTTATGCGTCCTTAAACCTATATTCGTCCCCAAACGGGAACGATGGACCACCATGTCCCTAAACTGGCAATGGACCACTATGTCCCTAAACTGGAACTATAGAGGCCCCAAATGCTCTTTCGTCGGATCTAAATGATCCCGTTTAAGTTGATCTTAGCCTCAAACATGGCTAACGTATCCTTAAACATTCAAACAGACTTTAGTCCCAAATTGGACTATAGATCCCCCAATCGATTTTAGTTCAAGGGTACATCTCTGAACTCCTCTGACATCTGTCGTTGTAATCCTTCAACGTCGTCAGAGAGGTGATGGGTCCCGACGGCCATACATGAAATGGACCACTACGTCCCTAAACTGGAACAACAGAGCCCAAACGCTCTTTTGTCGGATCTAAACGACCCCGTTAAGTTGATCTTAGTCTCAAACTGGACTAACGTATCCTTAACAAACATTTGAGTTGATCTTAGCCTCAAATACGGCTAATGTATCCTCAAACCAAAACCCTAAACCCAAATCTAAGAAAATACGGATTTGGACTAATCCACATCCTACGGGCGACGACATAAATTAGTCTTCGTATACAATCCACGGGCAACCACAAACAAAGTAAACACACACGCGACACGAAGTGAAATTCTGGAGAAGGAGAAAGTTGTTACCGCGATGCGGTAGCGTAATTAACTGCAGGGGCTTGCGCCTGCAGGGAAGAGCGGCCCCACAATCAAAAACACCTCGAACGAGGGAGAATCTGACAAAATCTGCTACATCGGCCGCATCCGTCTAAACCTCCGATACACGGTGCCATAAATCAACTTGGCATCTTCGGAGAGGTGGGCGGATAAAACCAAATAGCATCTGCCCCGAATCTCAGTGCCAGGACATCGCAGTCTTGTGCGCCGTCTTTCGAAGGGGAACAGGCGGTATCATACGGATTCATCTATTGTTGGTCGTAGTCTCATATTTGTAGCAACATTTCATGAATTTCACTGTAATGTTTTGAGAACCTGTAACCTGCAACTATTTAGCAGACATGGATCAAAAGCACCTATTTATATGTAATATGATTAAGAATGGGTGATATAATAATGCAAAATTCTGATATGAACACCAACCTCTACCACTACCGCGACCCGGAAGAAATTCGCCATGACCTTGAACTGTAGCACCTCGGCTGAACTGCCTAGAAACAGGAACACTAGAACGACCCCACTTCGGTTCCGGGACAGCTCCAATCTCTCTATAATGCTCCTCGTTCAGTGTGGCCGCATCCATAGCCTCCACGTAAGTATCAAAGTGCTGGGAACCAATAGAGATAAACAGATGTGCATCTAGAACTTGCACAAACCTCTTGACCCGTTATTTTCAGTATCGACCAAGAAGGGAGTATATTGGGACAATTGAGTTAACTGCAAGTTGTATTCAGCCACAGTCATGCCCGGAGTCTTGAGAAAAGACTCAAAACTACGAGATCGGACATCATGGATGCTTTGCGGGAGAATTCGAGCTAAGAAAAGCTTCGAAAACACATCCTAAGTCATAGGAGGGAGACCCACAGTTCGTCCTCTCACAATCGACTCACACCAAGTCTGGGCAAGACCCTCCAGACAGAAACTAACCAACTCGACCGATCTCGCATCAGAACACCTCGATGAATGACTGATTCTAGCAAACCTATCAAGGAACGACTGAGGATCCTCTGTTGTATCCATCCCAGTATATACCGAAGGCTTCATCATCATAATCTCTAGAAGCGATACCTTGATAATCCCTGTAATAGTGGGTACAACTGCCTGAGCGGTAGGCTGCACAACAAGCTCCGGAGTAGGCTGAACAACATCAGTCCTCTTAGTCCGACTGGCCTCAATCAATGTCCCAAACATCTGGTGCATACCCTGAGCGCTCTCCTCCAACCAAAAAATCCTGCAGTGAGAATGAGGATCGCCCTGCTCCTGTGTCGTCGGAGTGCCATCCTGATCAGTTCGTGTCGTCGGAGTGCCATCCTGATCAGTTCTCATTTCAGATGAGCCTGCCCTGATTTCAACTTTATCTGTGGCCCTCTCGGATCACGTAGTTTTCAGATGCATGGTGACTGGAACAAGAAATGATATTTGGTAAGAATATAGCAACTGAAACGAAGGAATGCATAGAATCAAGGAAAGAATTACAAGACATATCCTAAGGTCACTTAAGCGGAGTACCGTATCGTAAGTATGCCACGAAACATAAGTACGCTACGTATCTCTGCTTAAGTTACCTACTCCATCATACCAAGGTCAACCTACGAATCAAAAGTTCGAGTTTAATACCCCCAAAGTCAAGTGTAAGTCCCGCATGGTTAAGCCTAGGTTCCGAAAGATTATACCCTAGACTCCACATGGTCAAACCCAGACTCAACAAAAGTAAAACCTAGGGCTCTGATACCAACTTTATCATGACCCGGAAAGGGCATATGACCGGCACTTAAATCATGCAATGTCTTTGGACGCCGACGCAATCCAAGTTAGCCAAAAACCAAAATCTAAACCTTTTGTAAAAGAATTAATGGAGGTGAAGTTTTTAAAAAGGGCTTACAATATAAAATAAAGTTTGTTTTGAAAGTGTAAGTAAGGTTGGTTTGAAAATATTTGAAAAACATTTTCGTCGTTTAAAAATTGGGCAGTACCTCTGTAAATTTTGAATAAAAACTTGTACAATGGATAAATATAAGAGCATCCCCACACGAGAGCTAACTCAACGCCCATACAGCGGAGTCACAACCACGCAGTTAATATATGACACCCAAGACAAAGAATCACACAAGCAAATATAAGTAAATTGCATAAATAAAACCTATAGTCGACTCGACCCAAGTTCGACCCAAAAGAATATACATATAAGTCTTGACTCGATCTAATACAACGTATATATAAATGCTAGATGGAGTGATACTAGATACAAAAGAAAATGTGTACAAGAGGCAGTTACTATACTTCGTAACCCACCTAGCGAAAAAGCAATAGCACCTTGAAAGAAAGATATGCCGGCGAAGCCGCTAATGGTCCAAGAGATCGGTCTTGCAAGAAGTTATAGCACAACGGGGTGAGTTTCTAACTCGTGAGTAAAAATAAAACATCATACATATATATGTGGTATGCATTTTAAGTACAAATAAGTGCATCATAAATGGATCGCACAAAAATGTAAACAACATCATCAATAAAATCATCATGAAATCCGTGTCAATCATCGACACTTGAAATCTCTTTTCTTTTCTTAGGCGCTGTCTCTCGTATCAACTCTCTTTTCAATCTCATATCATAACCTAGATTGGTATCCTCCGGATATCCGCTATGTTCAAACTATCATCGGTATCGAATAACCTCGCTAGGCCCCGCCTTTCCATGCGGACTTCTTGCTCCTCGTATTTTACCGGGTCCGCCATATATCCGTACCAGTTCTCTCCCACCTAAGTATCGGATATTACACAACCATAAATCCATAGAAAACTCATAGTGGACGTCAAATCATCATTTGAAGAGAAACTGAACATTGCAAATATAAGAAAGTTTTATAAATCATACCGCGGTTTCTCAAAATCCATAGAAAATATCAAGTTCATAAGAGCGGCAATGCATAATTCATCCTTGCAACAATTGGCAGCTAGAATACACGAGTATACAGAACAATGGCATTCGAATATTGAAACATGATAAGGAGCATATAATAGTAACATAGATGTAATCACAACATGAATAAGATTGGAAATTTCTACAGTGTCATTGGAGTACTAATGATGTGTACGTGTAGCGTGCAAGTCTGTGATTATGCCATATGGTAATCATTAATAGTTGTGGTAGTGTTCTACCAAGTGTGTCGTACAAGCATAGCAAAGGAAACATTAAACATGGCATTGTAAACAAGTATAAGTGAAATATGGCGTTGTAAACAAGTATAGGCAAGACATGGCATGGTAATCAAAGTATAGGAGATATGAATTTAAAATCAAAATGAAGTTTTTATAAAAGTTTTGGTAGTCGGGGTGCTCTATGCTATCTGTCCGATTTCCCACTTGTAGATACTAAACTACTCACTGAAAAGTGACTCGAGCTAATCGAAGCCCACGTCCGCCTTTCCATTCCTTACTGCCTCGGAAGTCTCCGTGATCGATCCTACAATCAAAACAATAACACAATCATATAAGAATCTAAGCCGACATCGACGCTAACAAGCTACGTGTACATAGATTAGAACCTATGATTAACATGTGCTAACGTGTGCTAACTACGTAGAATTATCCCCCGGAAATCGTCGTTTAAACGCAGAAAGATTGAATCAAAAAGTAAAAATCCGTTTATTAAGTCAAACAACCAAGAAAATTGAACGGCAAATGTCTGGTGAAGAACTTCCAGACGTTTTCCCAAGACCCTAAAAAATACCAGAGAAATAGCAGATGTCTGATGCTTCAAGACCAGACGTCTGACAACAAAAAGAATTTATAATAGAACTCAGGCAGACATCTGATAAGAAAGTGTAAGACGTCTGACAAAAAGGCACCAAGACAACCACAGAACACATAGACATCTGAAGCTCTTTACTCAATGAGGAAAAATGGAAGTTTGTAAATATGGAGTTTTGAAAATACTTTAAAACCAAAAATTTTTGCTACAAACTATCCTCAACTATCCAAAATCAAGTTGTAACTACTATAAAACTACTCTAACACACCACCACTACAAGTATCCATTTGAAAAACTTATTTTTGAAGGATCAAAACCATAAAAACATGATCTTTGGCTTGAAAATAAACATTCCATGGCAAGTTCTTGAAAACTCATCAAAAAGATGGGATCTTTATCTCTTTTGGAATGGAAAAGAAGATCCAAGCTTGGAAGGAGGCCACTACGATATTGGTGATGGCTTCAAGTGAAGAAGATTGAGAGAGGAGGTGGTTTGGATGGAGAAAACCAAGTTTTTTGTATGGTTGAGAGAGAGATAAAGGAGACTTAGAGTTGCCATGATTTGGAGGAGAAGGAGATTGAAGATGAGAATGAGATATGGGAATATGGCTAAGGTCTCACCTATGACTCCCTCTCCCACTACTACAGTATACATATTTGGTAACGGTTTAAACCGTTACCAAAACCCAATTTGGTAACGGTTAAAATCATTACACAACCGTTATGAAAAACCCCGTCACCAGAAATCTGGTAACGGTTACCATAGATCAAAAAAAGGTAACGGTTTACACCATTACCATTTTAAACCATTACCAAAACCCAATTTGGTAACGGTTAAAACCATTACACAACCGTTATGAAAAACCCCGTCACCAGAAATCTGGTAACTGTCTAAACTGTTACCATAGATAAAAAAAAAAGGTAACGGTTTACACCATTACCATACACTACCCGTTACCACTATGGGTTCAGATTACTGAAACATAACAAAATGGGGCCCACCTCTATGGTAACGGTTGTACCCATTACCGTATACTCCCTCGTGTGTATGGTAACAGTTAAAACCGTTACTGGTAATAAACTATGGTAGCGGTTTATACTGTTACCATAGGCTCTCCCGTTACTAAATCCTAACTGATATCTGATATCTGATATCTCAGACACCAGGTAACCATTACCATAACCTATGGTAACGGTTAAAACCCTTACCAGATAGGTTTTGGTAACGATCACAACCATTACCAAATTTATCATGTATTTTAAAAAAAATCAGAAATCTCCACGCCCCACGCGCGCTGATTTCATATACAAACAGCAATAGATAAAAATAATAATATAATCAAATCTCACGCAATTATACACCAGCAAGAAGCAGTATGATTCTAATACGCAATTGTAAAATATACACACACACACACAATGAATATGATCAATAAATTAAAAAAATAAATGTTTGAATCAATAAATCTATGGTTATTGAGACGATCCACCTCCATCGTCCCGTGGCCTGAACATACTCCCAAACTCATCATGTATGGCCTACCAGATTTTCTTGGCGTTTATCTGCCTTAGCTCCTAGATCTCCGCCGCAAACGTCTATAGCAGCTGCTGTGTCTGCTGATGAACATGCTGCTGCTGCGCCATCTGCTCGTGGAGTCGACGAATCTCCTCCTACGACGCATCTGCTGCATCTTCCCGTTTTTGGTCCATGGCATACCCGTGGATGGTTGAATGCCTATCAATGTGTGGTGGGCCCAGGGACTAACCCCACACTCATACCCACCGTGATGCCCGCCGTATAGCGAATCCAGGACATGGACAATGGCGGTACTCGGGTCGTCGAGGCCAATTCCTAAGGCGTTCATCCTCTCCTGGAACTGGGTCTGTAAAGAACATATATAGATACACACACACACACACGTGTTAACTTAAAATATATAGTCGACTTGATTATATGAAACTTACCATGTACTCGTCCGTGCCCTTGTGTAACGTGGACCATCCTTTGGCAACAGTGTAGTGGACGGGATCTTTCTATTTCTATAATAAAATTAAGATTTATTTTATTAAGTTGCGACAATGAAAACATATAAAATTAAGTTTCAAAATACTCACGAGTGCTACTGGGCACTAGCATGTGTGCGCTTCCCTTGGATCGGGACAGCGCGGTCTCTGACACAGTTGTTCCGATTATGCTTGTTGCAAGCCGACGCCGACGTGCAAATATAAATGAGATTACATTATATTTCAGAATATGATTTCATGTTATATTGTTATAATTCTAAAAATTAAATTCATACCTTAACATCATCGCACTCGTAATACTGTACTAGAAGCAGCCAATCGGGTCTCGGGGCTTCCAGCGCTATGATATCCATCATCGCGCTCCGCTCCTCCTCGGTCGCTACGAGCCAAGGAAGGTAATAATCATCCTTCACTTCACTTCAACGTCTTCTCTTGAAATTTTGACATGCGGGTATGACTCAGGCAAGGGCACGATGTGCATCGAATGGCAAATGCACGCCATCCTCGCCGGTGACGCCGATGAAGTTGTAATATTTCCTAGTCTGAAATTACAAAATTTTAAATATATATATAGTACGAATCCTATGAGGTGGGTTCGCGTTTTTAAAAACAAGAACCTGGATGAGGGCCGTTGAATTTTGTGTTTTTAATCAACGGTTAAAATTAATTCAGCTTATTAAATCGTTAATAAATGGATGATAAATATTCTACTGCCAAATATTGTGTAGGTAATACTAAAGGATTTGATATTTCTCTTGATTGTTTTTCTAAAATCAAGAAGTAGAATATTTACCTTTCATATATTAACGATTTAATAAACTGAATTAATTTTAACCGTTGATTAAAAACACAAGATCCAACGCCCCTCATTCAGGTTCGTATTTTTAAAAACGCGAACCCGCCTCATAGAATATATATATAACGACGATTGAAATTTAAATGTATAAAAGGATATGTTATACTTTCTCCGACGCAAAAAAATGTTGAACATTAATCGTCTGGCATACGTTTCACCTCGCATGGAGCGTGTTCTTATAGTAAATACAGATCTATGATCTTATGTAATCCCCCCACTTGGTCGCGTTAAGACCAACAGGCATACCTTGCGCGTTCTACATCAGCGTCCAAGGCTCAGCACCATCGACTGGCCTAGAGCATGAGGGCCCAGTAAGACCCCTCCTCCTAACACTGCTAGAGCCTGCAAAAAGATAGAAATTATAATATTCAGAGTATTTATAGACTATTTAAGGTTTGGCATTCTTTGTATGTGTGTGTATGTGTGTTCACGCGTGCTTGTGTGTGCGCGCACACTCGCGCCCGCGCATGTGTGCACACACTTGTGTCTATGTGTGTATGTGTGTGTAGGTGTTGATTCGAGTGTTTTAGTATAGTTTAACCGCAATCAGAACGGTGTCGCGCGTAGCTAGACCGAGGTGAGTATGGGTCGTCCTCAGGGAAACGTGGAACCTTTCAATCTTACTTTAGATGTGTTGAGAAAGGGGAAGAATAAAGAATGGTGGAAATAGTTTCTAGATCTACGTTAAACAAGGATGCAAAATATAGATCTAGATTAACTACGGAGGTAAGTTTAATATTAAAAGGGGGCTTGTAGGGTTCATTGGGATTTAGTAGTTATGGACGATTAATTAAAGATTACTCTTTTTATACTTTAATAGATTAAAAACTAGAACGACAGTGATGCATGTAGATTAGGGTTTCTGGAGGGAAAAAGGGTTCCCACTCTTAACCCCTATCTCGACATGGAACTCCGTTCATATCTAGCCTTTACCAAAACAATAGTTAATATAATCTCTAATCGTGGTCGCGATTATCAATGAATTGATAGCGCGCCCAATTAGGATGTTAACTATTCTATTGATAGAGTTTATAAACTTTATAGGACTTAAAAAGAGTTTAAGGATCTTCATCATCCATTAACCTACCCTAATCCCATGAACCCTAACAAGCGAAGAATTACTCGCGCATGTTGGGAGAAGAAGAGATGGAGAGAGAAATCATATTAAAACTACAAAGAGATAGAATAAGAAAACTACTACCTTTATTAATCAACAAAATTCATTTACACTTTGTACCCTTAGAAAATGATTACAAAATGCTAGTTTTCTTCTCGATCTCTTCTAAGGAGGTAGATGAACTGTTGATGATCAGCCTGGATGCGTGAGCCTGTCGTGAACTTCGTGATCTCTTCAGCTTGATGATTTTTCCAAGAGGCTCCCGGTCCTTATTTATAGTCACAGAGCCAGAACCCTATTTTCTTAATATGGAAACTAGTTGTTAGGATCCTAACCACCAAAATCCCATATCTCAACTCCTCAAATCAGCGGCGGAACCGTGGCCATTGGATAGGTTTGGCCGCGGATCCGCCCCCTTTTGGTGAGATCATGGCCTATAATTTTTGTAGCTTCATATCTGTAACACTTGGTAATCTTTTGAGTATCTAGACTTTGAAAATATTTTCTACATTTCTGTCAGAATTAGTTTCTTCAATTTACATGAATATCTTCAGCAGATTTGATCTTGCCAACTCGGATTTCCTTGATTTTAGTCATGATATAATTCCTGCACAATTATCTCAATAAATGATGTAAGTAGAATTTATTTTTATTGAGATATTATCTTTAACCATTTGTCATGATATTTTAGTTTTAAGAATTAGTCAAAGGTATTTAATAAGGTAAGCATATTAAAATAGTCCAAATATTATATGAATATTATATGCTTACATTTTTCCTTCGTAATGTTAATTATAATATATAAACGCATGAAAATAGTATTTTTACGGATAAACCCTTATATGTGTTATATTTATAATAAACATCTTTTATTATATATAAATAGTAAGGAAAATGTCATATTAAAAGTGCAGTTTTATCAACTGAACAAATACCCCCAAACTTATCTTTGATCGTCCCGAGCAAACTAGTTTTTCAAGAGAAGGAGAAAAAGAAAGAAAAACTAATTAGGCACTTTCATAGGCAACACGATTGCACTGAGCACGTGCAACAAGCCGTTAAACCTCTAAATGTCCCTAGTAGGAGGAGTGTTGTCTCCTGAGAGTTTTCAGCGGATTACACCCACAAAATCCTATAATAAAAGAAAGATAGTGAAAATTACATATAAATATAAGAACTATAAAAGAAAGACTTTGAAAATAAGAGTTTCCAACTATACCAGCTTTTCAGTTGCTATGAGCCTTATCTTAATGGTCATGAAAAGATGTTAGAAACCACATCATCTCTCAATAAAACATCGCCTTTAGTCTTCCTCCCTATCTTTCTTCCAAACATTGATCATATACCCCTACGTGTGTGTAAAAGACAACTCTACACTTAGAGAATTCAATTCAAGCTATCATACTCTTGTCCATCTTCCAAAGTACTTTATGGTTGGTGAATATTATCGATGGAATTGCTCACACATCCTTCATGCGACCGTTAATACTTCTTGAGATACTAACCGACCGATTACAAAATGTGCTTGCGCATTTAGGCGTAATTCCTCGTCTTGCAACACCTAAGGCTTAGCAGTGGCTCCCAAACCAATTGGTCTATGGCACTAGGTGATAAAGCACCCTCGCTATATTTTTTTTATTTTGCCTTGGTAATTACAAAACCAGTGTTCATTTTTTTCTTCATCACCACTCATACTTCATTTTTATATTTTATATACTAAGTCTTTTAGACAAGAGTGTTTCAAGGTATCCTCTACTATCCCAAGTTTCAAGATGTGTGTATAGTAGGGTATCAATGTTCAGATGTTTGCCGTCAAGAATAAGGACTATTTTTTAGACTTAATTTTATCCTCAGATTAGCAATTTCCTTCATCTTACTAACCCTTGGGACAACGGTTCATAACTACTTATTACTAGTTTCGTTTAAGAAAACATCTAACTTTCTTGCTTTTCTCAAATATTCCTATCTTTCATATGTAAATTTTCACTTTCAAACTTTTATTATAAAAAAAAAATTGTGCTTATATTTATGATAATGCAAAATAACGCGTAAATAAGCACAAACCTAATACCTCCAAACTTATCTTTAATCGTCCCGAGCAAACTAGATTTTCAAGAGAAGGAGAAAAAGAAAGAAAAAACTAAGTAGGCACGTTCGTAGGCAACACGATTGCACTGAGCACGTGCAACAAGCCGTTAAACCTCTGGGTGTCCCTAGTAAGAGGAGTGTTGTCTCCTGAGGGTTTTCAGCGGATTACACCCACAAAATCCTATAATAAAAGAAAGATAGTGAAAGTTACATATAAAGATAAGAATTATAAAAGAAAGACTTTGAAAATAAGAGTTTCCAACTATATTAGCTTTTCAGTTGCTATGAGCCTTATCTTAATGGTCGTGAAAAGATGTTAGAAACCACATCATCTCTCAATAAAACATCGTCTTTAGTCTTCCTCTTTATCTTTCTTCCAAACATTGATCATATACCCCTACGTGTGTGTAAAAGACAACTCTACACTTAGAGAATTCAATTCAAGTTATCATACTGTTGTCCATCTTCCAAAGTACTTTATAGTTGGTGAATATTATCGATGGAATTGCTCACACATCCTTCATGCGACCGTTAATACTTCTTGAGGTACTAACCGAACGATTACAAAATGTGCTTGCGCATTTAGGCGTAATTCATCTTCTTGCAACACCTAAGGCTTAGCAGTGGCTCCCAAACCAGTTAGTCTAAGGCACTAGGTGATAAAGCACCCTCGCTATATTTTTTTTATGCTGCCTTGGTAATTACAAAACCAGTGTTCATTTTTTTCTTTATCACCACTCATACTTCATTTTTATATTTTATATACTAAGGCTTTTAGACAAGAGCATTTCAAGGTATCCTCTACTATCCCAAGTTTCAAGATGTGTGTATAGTAGGGTATCAACGTTCAGATGTTTGGCGTCAAGAATAAGGACTATTTTTCAGACTTAATTTTATCCTCAGATTAGCAATTTGCTTCATCTTACTAACCCTTGGGACAACGGTTCATAACTACTTATTACTGGTTTCGTTTAAGAAAACATATAACTTTCTTGCTTTTCTCAAATATTCCTATCTTTCATATATAAATTTTCACTTTCAAACTTTTATTATCAAAATAAAATAAAATTTGTGCTTATATTTATGATAATGCAAAATAACGCGTAAATAAGCACAAACCTCCCCCAAACCTGTTTGCAGCAGTGTCCTCATTGTTGCCATCTTTTAAATCGCAAAAACCTGTAAACTTGGGAGGAAAAATTTATTAATGGGGACATGAAATATGATCGTGAAAATCCTCCCCCAAACTTATTTTTGGCTCACCATTTTGAGTAAAAATTTTATTTTCAAGAGCCAAATTATACCCCCCCCAACTTGAGTTAAACAATATTAAGCATTTAAAATCACAATAGGGGGTCAAAGTTATTGGTCAATGCCAAGCTTTGCAAATACCAAAAGTCAACACCAATCATTCGAAGAATTTATCAGTGTAGCGCAACGGTTGGTGAAAGAACATGTTGTGTAGAGTCAGGAAGAAATGGGGTAAAGATAAGTGGTGTAAAAGAAAAGGATTGCGTCTTAATTTGGAGAGACGACACAGTAATAGTGATGGATAACTCGCATTCTTGTGAATGTGAAAAAGTAGGGGTTGAGGTTCAATTTCTTTATCTTGGAGTTGATTCATCTCAACACCCGTGTCTTTTAAAAATGCAAGTTCATCAGCGAAAATTTTCTCAAAGCTTTCATCGATACCCCGAAGAATAATCTCATCAGAAAGAGCGGGGTGATCGTCAGACTCCATAAAAAGTTTATCATCAGCGTTAGATGTCGACCCGGATAACTCGAAAGAAGGGTCCGTATGTGTATAATACATATCTATGTCAAACAGCAACGTATGAAAGAAATCTAGATCAGTATCGTGAAGCTGTTCAATTTCGCTGCTGTCAACATCCATTAATTCGATAGAACATACACGAGTATGAGGTTCGGAGGGTTGGCTTCCCAACTTGTAAATGTTAAACTCAGTTGACCTATTCCCGAAAGATAGGTTCATAGAGCCGTTTCGATAGTTGATTACAGCGTTGGAAGTAGCCAAAAAGGGTCGACCGAGAATCACCGGAATTTGGTTCTGTGGGTTCGCTATGGGTTATGTATCTATAACGATAAAGTCCATAAGAAATATAAATTCCCCGACTTTGATTAACACATCTTCTAGCCCACCCCTAGGTTGGGTGATAGATCGATTGGCCATCTGAAGAGTGCAATGCGCCAGTTTTAACTCTCCGATCCCTAATTGCTCATAAACAGGATACGGAAGCAAGTTAACACTAGCACCTAAATCGAGTAGAGCACGGTTAATGTGTTTATCCCCAATAGAAATAGAAATAGTAGGATAGCCAGGATCCTTACGTTTCCTAGGTAATTGTTGGGGAAAAGCTGTGTCTACAGTCTTTGACATGAACACCTTTTTTGGCACTTGAGTCTTCCTCTTCCTAGTGCACAAGTCTTTGAGAATTTTCTCATAAGCCGGGACTTGTTGTATAGCATCTAGGAGAGGGATATTGATGTTAACTTGCTTAAAGATTTCAGCAATCTTCTCCATTTGCGGACTTGGTCTGTTTCCCCTTAACAGATTCGGATAAAGAGCTTTATCAATAAGGGTAGGGTCCAACATTGGAGAGGATTGTGGGGATGGAATGGATCCCAGAATTGGAGTGGGGATCGTTTTAGATAGATTTGTGGAAGTGGGCTGAGAATTCGAACCTTGGGGAAAACGGAGAATAGGCTCGGAAGTAGGTGAGAGACTAGACGAAATAGGGGAAGAAGTAGAGCCGGGGTATCATTAGTATCACTAACATCATCAACTTGCTCACCCTCTCGGTTATCTAGCACTCTTCCCGATCTCAACGTAGTAACGACACTCACATTATGATGTTGTGAGTGGCCAGGATTCGGTAGGGGTTGAGAGGGAGTTTCCCTATCTCTCTCGCACTTATTTCGGCTTTTAATTATACAATTTGTGCTTCCATAAATTTAATACTCTCACCTTGGAAGGCGGTGTCTTTCTTTATGGTATCAATAGAAGACCTCATATCAGCTGACATTTGAATGGAATGTTTCATAAATAAATCCAAAGTTTGTGCGAGTGAAGAGTTATCAGTACCGGCCAATTGCGGTGCAGAAGTGTTGGCCGGATTTTGAAAATTTTGTGACTGAAAGGGGTGCTGACTTTGTGGTTGTGGTTGTTGTTGCTGTGGAGGAGGTCTTTGATAATTGCTTTGGAACTGGTTTTGATTTTGGGGTTGGTTTTGGTTCCAAGCAAAGTTAGGATAATTCCTACATCCTTGATTGTACGTGGAAGAATAAGGATCGTTTCTAGATCGCTGCTGAAAAGCAGCATTAGTTTGCTCATGACCTTGAAACGATGCATTCATAGGACATTCTTCCGTCAAGTGTGAAGGATCTGAACAGCAACCACATACATTCTTGGGTAGCGTGACCTGATTTAGGGAGACTGATGAGAATTTGTTCTCAATAGCGTCGAGTTTCTTCTGCATCGCTTCCATTTCGGCTTTCACTGGGGTGGAAATATCGAGCTGATGAATACCTCCCCTAGATGAAGGTGGTCTTACGCTTTCCCACTGCAAAGTGTTTTCAGCGAGATCTTCCAGATATTTCCAAGCTTCACCATCATCTTTAGACATGAAATTGCATTGACAGTTTATTTCAAGCATCTGCTTTGTCGCTGGATTAATTCCCTCATATATAATTCGGCAAAAATCCCATCTATTTATTCCATGATGAGGACATTGGACAAACAGATCTTTGAAACGTTCAAAGCACTTTCAAAATGGTTCGTTGGGAAGCTGGGTAAACTGATTGATCTCGCTCCTAACACGGACGGTCTTATGGTTTGGGTAAAACTTCTTAAGAAATGCTATTACGAATTCATCCTAATTAGTGATAGAGTGTGCGGCAGTATTATAAAGCCATTTTTCTGCCAAAATGCACAGAGTGAATGGGAGAAGACACAAGCGCATAGCATCCACAGTCAGTTGTGAAGTACGCATCATTGCGCATACGTTTTCGAATTTGGTGATGAAAACGTACGCGTCTTCAGACTGAAGCCCGTGAAATTTAGGCAACAGATTGATGTAGTAGGGTTTAATTTCAAAATTATCCCCGTTGGCTGGTGGAATAGATAAGCAAGCGGGAAGTGGACCACGGATAGGATAGCATCTCTCTTGGAGAGAAATGCGCGGTGGATTCTGCTCACCTACGGGCGGTGGCAGCGTGGTGTTATAATTTGATGGAGTACCATCCATCTCGGTCGATGTGGTGGATGGTGGGGAAAAAGAAGATGAAGAAGCACCGACTTCGGAGTCGATAGCAGGAACGCGGACAAGACGGGCACTAGAATCCCGTGTCCAGCCAAGCATGCACTAAGCGGGTTTAGCGCAAGTGGCAGTGTGTGTTCATTTAAAACTGGTCTGTTTTGAAAAATGTGTCGGACTTAGACAAATCACAAAAATGCACAAACAACCCTAGAACTAAGGTTACCTAGGTCAAGTCTCTAGACCGCTCCTAGACTTCCAAAGGACAAGCCGTAGGATCAATCCTCTACCACCTCTTTACTACTCTTGTGGCCAGGTAAGTGCCAAGTAAGTGGGAGGTATCCGCTATACGAACACCGAAAATAGAAGGCTTTAATTAAATAACCACTTGCCTTAGACACACTTGCCTAGGCACCACAAAAGTAATGCGGATAAGCGATAAATTACCCACGACCTTCCTCTGTCCTTATTGAGCGCGACAGTCTTTAGAGTCTTGTCTAAATATTTTTTAAATTAATGTAGAGTTGATGCTGATGCTCGGTTTGTGATTTGTGGGGCTTAGGAAGGGTGATAAAATCCCCACCTAATCTGAATTGTGGTCTTGCCCCTTAAAAATCCGTATTAAAATATGAATTAACAAACCAATTACAAAACTTTGCAAAAAGATTTTTGAGCAGCAAAATTTTGCAAAGAATCCTGCAGAAAAGATATTTTATTGAATTTCAGAGGAGAGAGAAAGATATAGAAAAGATACCAGAGAATTTGGAAACCCTAAATCCCCTAATGCGCCGAGGTTCCGCCGCCAATATGCTCTTTGTGCTGCGGTTCCGCCGCCGACTAGGAAGATCTGATGAAGATTTTTTCTACGTGGCCTCCCTTGCTCCTATGGATCTTGATGAATGTCTCCGGCTCTCTGTTTCTTCAATTCTCTGACTCCAGATCCCCTCGCAAAATTCACACAATAATCGTTAAATATACAATTTGCAGTTTTGTTTTAATTATGATATAGATCGAATAAGAATTCAACACAAATAGTAAGAATAAAAAATTACGCACGTTTCCCCGGCAACGGTGCCATTTGATTCGAGTGTTTTAGTGAAGTTTAACAGCAATCAGAACGGTGTCGCGCGTAGATGGACCGAGGTGAGTACGGGTCGTCCTCAGGGAAACGTGGAATCTTTCAATCTTACTTTAGATGTGTTGAGAAAGGGGAAGAATAAATAATGGTGGAAATAGTTTCTAAATCTACGTTAAATAAGGATGCAAAATATAGATCTAGATTAACTACGGAGGTAAGTTTAATATTAAAAGGAGGCTTGTAGGGTTCATTGGGATTTAGTAGTTATGGATAATTAATTAAAGATTACTCTTTTTATCCTTTAATAGATTTAAAACTAGAACAACAGTGATGCATGTAGATTAGGGTTTCTGGAGGGAAAAAGGGTTCCCACTCTTAACTCCTATCTCGACATGGAACTCCGTTCATATCTAGCCTTTACCAAAACAATAGTTAATATAATCTCTAATCGTGGTCGCGATTATCAATGAATTGATAGCGCGCCCAATTAGGATGTTAACTATTCTTTTGATAGAGTTTATAAACTTTATAGGACTTAAAAAGAGTTTAAGGATCTTCATCATCCATTAACCTACCCTAATCCCATGAACCCTAACAAGCGAAGAATTACTTGCGTATGTTGGGAGAAGAAGAGATGGAGAGAGAAATCATATTAAAACCACAAAGAGATAGAATAAGAAAACTACTATCTTTATTAATCAACAAAATTCATTTACACTTTGTTCCCTTAGAAAATGATTACAAAATGCTAGTTTGCTTCTCGATCTCTTCTAAGGAGGTAGATGAACTGTTAATGATCAGCCTGGATGCGTGAGCCTATCGTGGACTTCATGATCTCTTCAGCTTGATGATTTTTCTAAGAGGCTCTCGGTCCTTATTTATAGTCACAGAGCCAGAACCCTAATTTCCTAATATGGAAACTAGTTGTTAGGATCCTAACCACCAAAATCCCATATCTCAACTCCTCAAATCCGCGGCGGAACCGCGGCCATTGGATAGGTTTGGTCGCAGATCCGCCCCATTTTGGTGAGATCATGGTCTCTAATTTTTGTAGCTTCATATCTATAACACTTGGTAATCTTTTGAGTATCTAGACTTTGAAAATCTTTTCTACATTTTTGCCAGAATTAGTTTCTTCAATTTACTTGAATATCTTCAGCAGATTTGATCTTGCCAACTCGGATTTCCTTGATTTTAGTCATGATATAATTCCTGCACAATTATCTCAATAAATGATGTTAGTAGAATTTGTTTTTATTGAGATATTATCTTTAACCATTTGTCATGATATTTTAGTTTTAAGAATTGGTCAAAGGTATTTAATAAGGCAAGCATATTAAAATAGTCCAAATATTATATGAATATTATATGCTTACATTTTTCCTTCATAATGTTAATTATAATATATAAAGACATGAAAATAGTATTTTTACGGATAAACCCTTATATGTGTTATATTTATAATAAACATCTTTTATTATATATAAATAGTAAGGAAAATGTCATATTAAAAGTGCAGTTTTATCAACTGAACAGGTGTGTGTAGGTGTGTGTACATGTGTGTGTGTGTGTGTGTGTGTTTAACGATTATACATGTCGTCCTTAGCGTGGCGCTAGAATTGGCGCTAGACACCATCCCGCTAGTAGAATGCAGATCGGCAAACAAAAAACTGTTAGATAATTCAATATAATTTAATAGATAACTAAAAATTCAATAGATAACTACATTGTAATGAAGTATTAAATTTAAAATGAATAAATTATATACCATGTTCTGGAGTGACTGGGGTCGGAGGAACTGCTACCGCGCTAATAGGGGTAGGCGGGGCTGCGGCGACTGCTGGGGCTACTGTAGCGCTAGTAGGGGCGCTGGTAGGAATAGGCGGGGCTTCCGCGACTGCTGGAGATGTCGTGGCGCTAATAGGGAGGCGTTGGTAAGGATAGGGGGAGATGCCACGACTGCTGGGGAAACCGTGGCGCTACTAGTAGGGCACCGGGAGCAATAGGTGGGAAGCTACGGCGGCTGCTGAGCCTATCGGAGAACATCCTCTAGACGTCTTTTCTTGTAACATCTACAGCCTAAGCTTGCGCCTGCCATCAGACCCTGCATATATATATATATATATATATATATATATATATATATATATATATATATATCCAAATATTATTTCATTACTTATTATCATTATACAATTTAAAACATTTATTTAAATTTCATTACCTAACACGTTTCTTCGGTACATTGGCTGAAGATTCGTTTGGTGGATTCTAAAAATCTTGATCTATGACAATCAATTGGCTGATATCACGTCTTACCAATGTATTGATGGACGGCACGGAATAGTTTGGATCTCTAGTACATTCAATAGATAGACTGAGATGTGTTATCGCGGGATCTTCATTGTCACACTCATTTTCAGAGTCATTCAACATCGGCACATTATAATAATCTCTTGGTTTCCAACAAATTCTTATCTACACCATGCGCCGAAAGTGCGCTTTTGATCTTCTTCGATTCTATCATCCGACCACATCCTAGGATTCGATCTCTTGAGTATAGCTTTATGCGGTTTGTTTGTTAATTTACAGTAATATCGGTTAGATTAAATTTAATATCGAATGTTTAAATGGATGAAATTAGAAAAACTTACTCTTCATATTTAGAAAAACTTTCATTGTTTAACAAGATGTACGCATGTACACTACCCATGAGATTGTAAGACATGTTTTTCAGTTTTCCGACTCCAATTGGACCGTCAGGAACACACGGAAGTTTGTTTAGCTTCGTCCTGACATCATCATTTAGAAAACGAGCATAAAAGGATGTGACTTCTTCCAAGAGATAACCTTCCAAAATCGAACTTTCAGGACGATACTTGTTGCGGATATAGTTTTTTAAAGTTAATAGATATCTGTTGAAAGGAGATAGATATTAATAATTCACGATAATGTTTTGCAATTTAAATGATGAATAAAAAATATTTTCTTACCTCTCGATGGGATACATCCAACGGTAATGCACCAGACCGCAAATCTTGTCATCAATTGCCAGATGGACGGACAAGTGAACAATAATGTCGAAAATGGAAGGTGGAAAGATAGCTTCGAGCTTGCAAAGGATCAAAGGAATATCTTCTTCGAGCCATACTATCTCACTAACGTCCACATTTTTTGAACACAATTGCCGAAAATAGGTGCAAAAGTCATTAAGCACGAGACCAACTTCTGATTTTATCGATGCTTTGAGGCATAAAGGAAGAAGATGTTGCATCAGTATGTGGTAATCATAGCTCTTGAGTCCTACGATTTTTCCTTTTTTTACCTGCACCGGTTTGGCAATATTTGATGAGAAACTGTCAGGAACTTTCAATTCTTTCAACACCCGCAAGAACTGCCGCTTCTTCTCTTTGTCCAGGTTGTAGATTGCTGGTGGAATCTCATAATAACCAGGCTTACTGGCCACATGTCGAATCTGCAATTCTTTTCTAATGGACAAACCTTCCGAATCCGTCAAATCACGACGAGCGTTGAGATTGTTTTTCGTTTTTCCATCCTTACACAGCAGAAGATTGATGATTTGCTCAGAGACACCCTTCTCGATATGCGTGGCATCTAAATTATGACGTAGCGGTAGATCGGACCAGTACGGAAGCTGAAATAAACCACTAACCTTCTTCCAACCGATTGGGCATGGCATTACATCTTTGTTCTGTGTCTTTCCGAACATGATATTCTGATAACCTCTCCATTGTTGTAATAAATCATTACCAGACAATGGTTTAGGAGGTCTACTGGTCTAAGTCTTGCCATTGAATATTTCTTTATTTCTTCTGAATCTGTGAATTATAGGAAAGAAACGTCGGTGAGCCATATACGACTTTTTCCCGCTAAACTTCAAGCGTATGCTGCTCATATGAATATGACAACAAGGGAACGCAGGCTTACCTTGAGTTTTCTACCTCGACAGCATGCCGTAGGCGGGAAAATCATTAATTGTCCACAACAAAACGGCCAGCATATGAAAAAATTGTTTACCTTGTGCATCATAGGTTCTTACACCAGGTTTCCACAGCGACTTTAACTCATCGATCAAGGGTTGAAGATACACGTCAATGTTTTTTCCAGGAGACAAGGAATCGTCGATTAAAAGCGCCACTGTAAGATAAGACTGTGTTATAACCCTCCATGGCGGTAGGTTGTATATAGTCACCAAAAAGGACCAAGTACTGTGAGTACGCCCACCGCAAACCATCTCAAATGGACTGAAAATGTCGCTCGCAATTCCCAGCCTCATATTACGAGGGTCTATGTTGAACGCATGATTTTTTCATCAAAAGTTTCCATGACATCGAATCTCTAGGATGACTCATTTTTCCCTCTTCATCAGGCGCTTTATGGCGCCACTGCATTTCAGACGTCGTCTCCTCACATATAAATAATTGTTGCAATCTTGGTATCGGTAGGAAATGACGGAGAATCTTTATGGGCACATCACTCAACTGAGGGTCTTTCTTATTCTTGAATCGGCCGGTCCCGCACACGGGGCAGTTTCTGAGTGTGGCATGTTCATTCCGGAACAAAACCCAGTCATTTCTGCATGCATGGATCTTGTCACACTTTAGGTCGATGTTTATGATTATCTTTTGCGCCTCGTACCAGTTCGGTGGCACATCATTTCCGTCGGGAAAAGCTTCCTTCAACAATGCTAGGAGATTGGTGAAAGACTGGTTACTCCATCTGTTCTTGTACTTGATCTGGAAGAGACATACGAAAAAATAAAGTTTTGAAAACCCCTTGAAATTCGGAAATTGCGGGATTCTCGAGTTATCCTTGTACTTCTTCAATAATGAGGGTCTAGTACTTTCCGTATCATAAGGAGATCCAACGACATTTATAAGCTCATCCATGTCATCGATCGGCGCGAATACAACATTATCGTCTTTGACGGCTTCATCTTCTTTAAACTGCCATTTGTCTTCATATTCTTCTTCTACTATCTTTGCTACCCTTTGGTTTCCATTTCGATGAATTTGTTTTCCGTCTCTTGCACTGGCCATGTCTCATCTTCCGTTACAACGACTTCTTTTTCTCCGTGAAGTTCACACGTAGTGTAATCTCTAATGAAACCGTATTTCACGATATGTAACTTAACATCCGACTTCTTGAGTAATCGCTTATTCATACACTTAGAGTAAGCACAATAGATTTCATACTCTTTCGGTAACCTAAGACGTGTGTAGGAAAAATCGGTGAAAAAGAAAACACCGTTAGGGAAAAATTCATTGGCTCTCGAGAGAGTGTGGACGTACAACCAACTCTTTTCATGGAGGTACGGAAGTGCCATATTGGAACAATTCGGACGTAGTAAGGTTCCTATACACAAGATCCATTGAATTAAGATTTCTTGAAAAATACGCGATAAACGGGTATTACGAAGTGTTAGTGCTAGGTTTAATTGACGACTTGGTTAAGTTTAGTTTCAATTGACGATTTAGCTATAAAGATTATCAGGGACCGAGAGTAAATGCTCATAGATCAGGAGTTGGATTCTTCTTCCAAGAAAGATGATGATGATATTAAATGTTCTATATTGGATGTCGGGGGTAACGGCTATCGGGGTAAGGCATATATTCCATTAAGAATGTATAGAGCTACACCCATTCACTTGTACTTTCATCCATTTCGAGAAAATTTCGGCAGCACCACCCCGTTGTTCTCCAAGTACACTGTAATAGAAAAGATGATCATTTAAATATTGTCAAACAATATTGAAATGAACATCTAATCTATCGTTGTACACGGAGAACCAGCGGAAAGGTATCGACAAAATATCTCGAAACAAATGAAAAACACAAATGAATGCAGGTGTTTGCTATATACATTCCTAACTTGTCCACACTGGACAAATCTATCGGTTATCATGCAATAATCTTCTCGTCATATAGACTACGCGACGGTTGTTAGAATCAAATGATACCATCCGATACGTAACAACATTCGTGTAGTTTTATGTCACAACAAACATCGAACGTATATTAACCGATAGACGGGGACTAAGTCGCGTTTTGATTTTCACATATGATTATCGATGAGAATATGAAAGTTTCATATTATCATTGAGCATCATATACTTAGTTTAAGATTTAATTTACTAGTTTTACGTTTACGTTTCAATTTCAAGATTTTGAAATTTTTAGTTTAGAGTAAAGTTTTTAAAATTAAGAGTTTTCTTAATCAAGTTAAAGATTTTAGATTTAGGGTTGGGGTTTGAGTGGGATTTAACAAGAGTTCAATATAGAGGAGAATGATGATGAATTAAGATTTGGCCTTGTTTGTGTGTGTGTGCGCGCGCGCACGCTTGTGCGCGCGCGTGCGCATACACACACTTACTAAATTACTTTAGAATACCGTAAAATTCTTCACTAAACTACCCGTAGCTATTATTTTTGTTCACTAAACTACCTTAAAATTTTTCCTAAGCAACCTATTTTTTTCAATTTTACTAAATTACACTAAAATACGCTTAACAATTGTTGGTTTTTCAATAAACTACCTGAAATTAACTAAATTATTATAAATTTCACTAAAATACCCTTAACTAAATTACACTAAAATACCCTTCACTATTATTGTTGCATTTCACTAAACTACCTATTCCAAACCCTAACCCTAACCCCTATCCCTAACCATAAACCCTAACCCCTAACCCTAACCCCTAACCCTAACCCTAACCCTAGCACGGCCCTAACCCCTAACCCAAATCCTAATCCTAATCCATATCCTCTATAACAACAACAACATCAACAATAACAGCAACAACATCAGCAACAACAACAGTAGCAGCAAGAACAACAACCACAGCAGCTGCAGCAGCAGCAAAAACAACAACAACAAAATTTAGGTATTCTTCAAAAAAATAAAAATTAAAGCAAAAAAAATAAAAATTTACCTCTTAACGACGACGACGTTGACGACTTAGAGTAAAAATTAAAATTAAAATTAAACCAAAAAATTAAAATTACCCTAATCCTAACCAATTATACTTACCTCTTGACGATGCCGGCGAGCTTCGACGATGACCTAGGTCTTCGATCGGCTTCAATCAACGGTCATGACGATCTAGGGCTTCGATAATGAGCTCAATTGATAGGGCCGGGGTTCGCTGGGACTAGGGTGGAGAGGGCTTCGATGGTACCAGGGAGGCAAGGCGGCGAGGCTGAGGCAGCGCAGAGGAGCTAGGGCAGGAGAACTAGGAAGATAAGGGACGAAAACTTTTTTGGGAGGGGAAAATTTGGGTTTTAATCATGAGTGGGTTGTGGGGCCCGCCACATATTGGAATTGGTAGCAGTTTGAACCGCTACTAAATCCATTGAAACTGTTACTCGGTATTGGTAACAGTTTAAACCGCTACCAATTCCTAGTTACCATCGCCCACATTTGTAGGTGTGTCTCTCTCTCTCTCTCCTAATCTAATCTAGCCCATGCCTCTCTCCCACAATTCCCTCTCCATGTTTCCCTCTCACTCTCTCTCAAATTTAAAAAAATTAAATACAATTTAAAAAAAAATACTAATCCCGATTTTACTTGCCATAGCACCTTATGTGTTAATTAGGAAAGAAAATCTTAGTTTTATTGTAGTAATTAGTATGGATACAAGTTTTAATACTAATTTAAGAAAACCCAATTAAAAAAATGTTCTCATAGTTATAAAATTCATTTTTTTATCAATTAAATTCTAAAATAAATCTTTAAAATTTTCAAAATGTTACATTTTTGAAGTCATGACAAATTCTTCCCCATCATCTAGCAAGAAGAAAATAAATTATTATACACTCATAAATCAAGTAAATTAAACAACAATCTAATAGTTTTATGGCATATAAATAGATTACTATTACTTTTAATGGTAAAAACCTAAATTTTATGGCAAATATATATATATATATATATTACTATTCTTATTAATGGCAAAGACACACACACACACACACACACATATATATATATATTTGTAGACATCTGTGTCACACGATCCACGGTTTTGATTATTTAGTTTAAAACTTTATTTAAACAAATTCATAAGTTATTGATGACGTTTCCAAGTTTATGTCTTGAGTACAGCTTACACTATCTATTCAACATCAAGCACGATTGCTTACAATGTGATACGCACTCAAAATGGTGATATGGCATGATAACTCGATGCAAGCAACAACGGAATACAAGCAAATTCAAGATCCAATAACGTCTCAATGTAACAAGTCAAGGAAATGAAGCTAATCGAAGAACCAAATTGAAGATTAGAGTTATGAGCGATATACATGTAATTAGAAATGATCTAATAAGATTAGAAACCTCATTCCAACTTGTTTCTAATGCTCAAGACGTCTCTTTCTCATTTAGAGACGTCTAGCATATCCGTTGGAATTCAAACTGCCAAGTTTCAACATCCGATATTCATTCATGTCATAAAACAGAAGTCTTGTACCGACGTCTGTCTCGGAAATTTTGAACACCTGACGTCTCACCAGACGTCTCTAGATTAAATCATTTTAAACACTTGATGTCTCCCCAGACGTCTGTAGCTCAAATCATTTTGAAAACCTGATGTCTCCCCAGACGTCTTTAGTACAAATTCCCAAATTCTCAATACTGGACAAATTTCATAGACGCCTATACAGATGTCTCTAGAAGGATTTTCCTTCTAGGGCAGACGTCTCCACGAGCAGTTTTGTTTTCAAACTTTTGAAATTTAAATTTCAAATCGATTGGACCTTTGCGCCTTTTCAGTCCTAACTGTTTCCAACGATCATTAACTGTTTTATGACATTTATTGACAGTTATTGGGAGTTAGAATAACTTTCTATTTGATTCCTATAATTACCATATGAGATCAACCACTTTTCTTAAGAAGAAACAAGGAAATTCATTGCAAATTTTTCTAAAAATCTTTGTGTTCTTCACGCTTTAAGTTGTTCAGTTTTTTCATTTCCTCAAGAGCCTTAAACTTTTCCATATCTCTCAAAACAATTCTTATGTCTAACCGGAAATAATCTTTGAGATCAACAGGATTGTGAGTGAGTGAAATCGTTTGTAATAAAAACGATTTATAACCCAATAGAAGGGGTGCTTCTCTTTTTACTTGAATTATAAATTCGAAGTGAAAAAAGTGATCTTCCTAAAGAGACATGGATTAGAAAGGAAAGTTCAGCTTTCCTAGAGAATCACGGTCTAGAGAGGAAGAAGACTTGTTTCCTAGAGAATTGTAGTTTAAGTGATTGATCCTTGTGAAAAGAGATATCTTATTTCTTCACATCTCTATGATGTGGGATTTGTGTACTTCACACATATAGTGGAAAAATCTTGAATAGGAGACTCGGGTGGGGACCAGCCATAGGAGGTGGTGAACCCTATTCAACATATCGTTGTGTTTGCATTGCTCTAGCTCTTTTACTTTTCTGTGTTTGTATTGATTATCTTTTTAAGTTTCTTTTTTAAAAGTTGTTTTAAATATTTTCCGCAGAAACTCAATAATCACTTAAGAAATAGTATTTAAGTTTTAAATTTTCCATGGGATATTATGATTACCTTATTCACCCCCTAATGTATTTTTAATTGGTATCAGAGCCAGATTGCTCATTTTTAAAATATTAACATCTTGAGTCTATAGATCCTATAATGGCAAATTAATTATAGGGCTAATTGAAAAGGTTTTTCACCCTAGTTTTTAAAGTCTTGTTCCGCAATCAATACAGGTTCGTTTTGTAGCTAACTGGTTGAGTACGGGTCGATCCACGGAGAGATAGGAGTCTTTTTCTTTATGTTTTAACTAGTTAAGTCAAGTTTGTCCAAATTTGTTCGATGCTAACTATGTGTTTTGATATGTATGTTAATAGAAGCTTGTTAGGGTTAGGATTAAGTTAGTTTGAGTTAGGAGTTTTCTCACTTCTTTGATATGCCTCTCTTGATATTGATGTTATAGTAATCGGCAATAACGGGGATTAGCAGGACTAGGAAGGATACTTGCGAGTATAAGTTAGGCCTTCCAACGCTTAATTCTTTTTTTTTTGTCTTTGTCTGTCCATTCTTGGCTCCTAACCATAACCTACGGTCAATACAACCACAACCGGTCTCACTAGGGTGTCACCACTATCATAGAGGATAGGGTGTCGTAGGGAGCAGATTGTGGATGCCTTGACGGGAGTTCAATTCAAGTTGTTGGGTAGACAAAAGAGTGAGGAAGATTTCCTTCTCTCAAACTTTTCTTATCCTACCCTAACAAGTGAGAAAACTACTCACTCATTATAAAAGAAAAAAGAAAATAAAACAAGTAGAAAAGATAGAAAGAAAAGAGGTAAAATACGGCAACTAACTATTAGGGATCTAACCTAAGCAAGAATCACACTTGAGTATCATGCTTGTAATAATAAACAAAATAGAAAAAGAAAAAAAAACCCAATAAATAACAATTTATACTACTAAGAAAAATAAAAGCAAGTAAGTAAAACTAGTTAACAATTGAGCAAGACATGCACATAAACACTCTCAACTTCATTTATCATCCACTCAAAAAGCTCTCATACAATTTTTAATGGAAGAAAGATGAAGAAGAAGAAGTTTAAACTAAATTATAACTAAAACTAGGGGAAAATATACATCCTTTGTTTGCCTTTAATTTGGAGTATTTATAGGCAGTGAAGTGAAGCCCTAGATTCTTTTTCTGAACCCATGTACAATGACCAAAACACCTATAAAGTTTTATCACAGATGGCCACGACATGGTCGCGGTTCCACCGCCAAAATGATCATAATTTCGTGCTTCCACGGCCAAAATTGGGAATTGGTGCATCATTTTTCTTGTGCTCTCTTGTATTGTTATATTCTTCTGTTTGGTACACTTATATTTGCAAAATCATTTTAAAATACTCCCATATTTTCAACAATCCCAAAATGAAAAATGATTGGACTTATTTCCCTGATCTTCCTTAAGCTTCGCGTTGCCTTCTTGATTCTTGTGCGGCTACCCTCGTGCTTTGTACTTGTCTGAGACTCGAATGACCCTCTCTTGATCTTATCTCTTATACCGGTAAGCGGCACCTGACGGATGGTGAGTGGAACCCGTATTTTTATCCGTTTATTAGCGGTTGTCCTAAATTTGTCGTAACTGTTCGTGATTTGCATTGTTTTGGATAGAGAACCTGTAACCTGTATTTATGTAACAAACACGGATCAAAAGCACCAACCTATATGCAATGCAATCAAGAATGGGTGGTATAAAAGTGCAAAATTCTGATATTAACAAATACCTCAAAACTTATATTTTGCTCGCCCCGAGCAAACAATTTTATTTTCAAAAAGTCCTAAGCTCACTTTCGTAGGCGTCACGGTTGCACTTAGCGTGTGCAATAAATCGTTAAACCCCTAAGTTGCCCTAGAGGAGAAGTTTTGTCGCCTGAGGATTTTCAGCGGATACTACCTACAAAATCCTGTCAAGTTAGCCGTCTACTCTAATCCTACAGTTTAGCATCCTGGTTAGAAATTCTATGATCTTAAATTAGAAATATCCATCCCTTATTCTTCATATCTCCTATTCATTTAACCTAAGATCCTATACATTTTGTCAATTATAAAGATCTCAGATTCTCTTGAGTATTCCTTATAAAGCGTAGTCTCCAATCCGGAATTTTTATCATCTTTAAAGAAAATATAAGACTTATTCTTCATTCCTATCTCTCCTCCAAATATCGATCATATACCCCATATATGTGTGTAAATTCACCCATACACTCAGGAATTCAATTCAAGCTATAGTACCCTGACCCTACTACCTAGTACTACTTATTTTTATTAATGATGGACGAATTCGCTCACACACCTTTCATGTGACTACTGCTGCTTTCTGAGGCACTAATCGGCTGATTACCGAGTGTGTGAGCTTATTAAGGTGTAAATAGCAGTTTCCAAGTCTTGCAATATACACAATTTTTTTCAAGACCGGATATATTTTTAAGTGATACTCTTTTGGTTGTTAGCTTCAAATACCATTTTTTCTTTGATACTTGGCTTTCAGGAAAGAGTATTTCTAAGTATCCTCTACTATCCCAAGTTTCAAGGTGTATGTAAGTGCAGTTTGTAGGGTATATACTTTTTGGATTTGGACTCAAGAATAGGAACTATTTTTCAGACTTGTCCTTCAATAAAACTATCAATACTTTCTCTTCATTTTAACTTAATTTAAAAACTGAACTCAAGATTACTTACTTCTAAACAAACTGCAAGGGTGTATATTTACTACGGTTATACATCAAGGAGGGCTATTTTTAGGGTTTTCAATTCCTAAGTTTAAGATTTAGTTATTTTTAACTAGTCAACCATCATATCGAACTCGAGTCTAAATATTTGACGACAAAATTTTTATGGTTTTTTTTATGGTTTTTTTAGAAGGTTTCAAATTTTTATGGGTTTTTTAGGATTTTAAATTTTTATGGGTTTTTGAAAAAATAATGCAATGCGGAAATATAAACATGATGTGATGCGGAATTTAAACATGCAAACAAAAGAAAAATATTTACAAGAAAAAAATAAAAGTGCAAATGCAGAATGCATGAATAACTATTTACAACAAACCCCACCCCGAAACTTACTCACAGCAGTGCCTCCACTGCTGCCTACTACGTCTCTTAGAACCAGACGCGGTACAACTTGTGTCAGCACCACTCGTGCCAGCCCTACTAGTGTCAGCACCATGGCCACTAGACCTTGCCCTATCACCACGTGCTAACAGGATAGACATCCCCTGCTCTAAACTCGTAATACGCTGATCAAAACTCGTCATCATCCTTAACACCCTCTCGACCCCCTACTAGTCCGCCGCAGCAAGCGTGCTTGCGCGGTGGGGGTCAGCTCCTCGCTACTCGCTGTGGAACTCGAGCTAGGGGTCTCCGCCATCACATCCTCAGTCGGGTCAGTACACGACCATAACTCGTGAAGCCTGGTGTATGAAGTGGACGCATCCTCTACTAAAGGTCGAATGGGAACCCCCATCTGCATATAAGTATCAAATTCTTCCATAGGAAGAAAATAGCGACACAATTGTGTCACTAACATCGGTCACGGATAAATTGGCTGACCCTTTGCCAGCGCCAATCGAGTGTAACAACACTGTCCACATGTTATAACTTGGATTTTTCATTATTAGTGTGTGCACAATTTGTAGGGATGGAGTAAAAAATGTAGTGTTATGCGAACTACCAAAGATGTTATTTTATGCCCAATGGCACACGGTCAACACGTTCGTATACAGCGTATATCCAAGAATTCCTTTGTTTGGCTCTCTAGCACAATTTTCTCCCATCAACAGCATATAATCCTCAAATCGGAGGGGTTGGTCATGAGCGGGAATGCGGGGGATCAACGTTACTTCATGAAACATGCCCCAATCTATAACAATTTTCCGATCTCCCCAAAACAAACGTATATACCCATAACTTCCTAAACACCCCTTCTCCATACTCTCATAGAAGCGTTCAATGAGATCCGGAAGCGCGAATGCGTTTGGATGGTTGCACAATAAGTAATTCCACCCGTGTTTCCAGATTTCGTCGCCAAAGTAACTATCGTAAAATTCATGAGCGGACATGAAAGAAAAATCTCTCTCGTATTGAAAATTGGGTGCCATTGAAAATAAATCATTGTTTTAACAGTTCTGCAGAGAAGAGATAGAGGATGCAAACCTCGACTAAAAATTTCAGAGGGCGCAGAGACAAGACGGCGGCGGATCAGCGAAAATTGGCTCCTTTCGGCGGCGGTTGCGCGGTTGCTTAGGCATATCGTCGGAGGAAATTTTTATGGCAGCTAGGGTTTGGTGAGTAGGGGAAGATGAAGCCTCGAGTTGGAAAAAAAGGAAGAGCAGATGTGTTTTAAAAACGGTTAGTCAAAAGGTGGTCAATAATTTACCTCTTTTGCACTAAAACCCCTCCAAATTGGTATTGTTCCCAAAAAAATTCCTCTTCTCGTTTCCTTTTGAATATTTACAAAAAGAACATCTTTTCTTTAACAAAAGGAAATTTCACCGGGAAAGAAATATCCCGACACCCAAAACCGAGCATTTACCAGAAAGGATACTTGTCAGAAGAAAAAAAAGTGGATACGCATCGGACAAGAATATCCATATGTATATATATATACAAGATAGTATATACATACCCCCAAACTTATTTGAAACAGCGTTTCCACTGTTTATGGCTGGATAACCGAAGTTTGGTGGTAAACGGAGGAAGATAAGGCAAGATAAACCGGCTCCTGCAACATCAGGAGCTCCTCCGATAGTTCTGCAGTAAAGAACGGTTTTAATCTGTGTCCGTTCACTTTAAATAATTAACCATCCTTTGGATTCTCTAAATCCACCGCACCGTAAGAATACATAAACCGCGCCAAGAAAGGTCCCGTCCAACGAGATTGTAACTTACCCGGATGAAAATGCAGTCGGGTATCGTAAATAAGGACTTGTTGTCCTGGCGTAAATATTTTACACACAAGGTGTTTATCATGAAACACCTTCATCCTGTTCTTCACGATAACTGCGTTATCGTACGTTTCATCCCGAAGCTCATTCAATTCGTTTATCTGAAGCTTCCAAAAGCTACCAGCTTGAGAAAGATCGGCGTTAAGTTCCTTGATTGCCCAAATAGCTCTATGCTCGATCTCGACCGGGAGATGGCAAGCCATACCAAAGACAAGCCGATATGGAGACATGCCAAGATCGGTCTTATATGTAGTTCGAAATGCCCAAAAGGCATCAGTCAATTTCGAAGACCAATTCTTATGGTTTGTAGCAACCATCTTCTCCAGAATCTGCTTGATTTGCCGATTGGAGACCTCGGCTTGCCCATACGTTTGGGGATGATAGGGCATAGAGAGCTTGTGGTTGATTCCATACTTCCGCATTACAGTCTCAAAAGACCGATTGCAAAAGTATGATCCGTTATCACTGATAATAGCTCGAGGTTGCCCAAACCGAGAGAAGATATTTTCTTTTAGAAACTTAACGACAATCTTGTTGTAGTTAGTTCGGCTTGGGACGGCCTCGACCCATTTTGAGACATAATCAACCGCAAGTAGAATGTACAGGTTCACACATGAGTTAGGGAACGGGCCCATGAAGTTAATTCTCCAGACGTCGAAAATCTCAACAACCAAGATTGGTTGGAGCGGCATTTAATTTCTTCCCAATAATTGGTCAATGTGCTGGCATTTAGAGTAGGTCTTGCAATATTCATTTGAATCCTTGAACAGCGTTGGCCAGTAAAATCCATATTACAAGATCTTTTCTGCAGTCATCCTGGAGCCGAAATGACTGCCACATGCTTGATCGTGGCAGAAATATAGAACACTCTGAAATTCAATGTTGGGCATGCACCGACGAACGATCTGATCGGGACAATACTTAAACATGTCTTCCCAGTAAAAGTGTTTTACTTGGAAAAGAAAACGATGTTTTTCGTCACTTGACCATTCGTTTGGTACAAGTCCAGTAGCAAGGTAATTACAATATCCGCGAACCAAGGTTCGCATGATATTGTAAAGAGTTGTTCATCAGGAAACGAATCATTGATTGGCACAATAGGTGATGGAGCAGAAGGGAGTCGAGAAAGATAGTTGGCAACAACGTTTTCACATCCACTTTTTTCCTTGATGACAAGATGGAATTATTAGAGCAAGAGAATCCAACGTATTAACCGAGATCTGGCATCCTTTTTAGCGAGAAGATGCCTCAGAACTGAATGGTCTCTGTAACAGACGACTGGGGAGCTAATAAGGTATAGCCTGAATTTCTCTAAAGAAAATACAACAGCTAAGAATTCCTTCTTAGTCATCGTATAGTTCAATTAGGCATCATTCAGGGTACAGCTCGGGTAATAAATTACGTGCGGTTTCTTATCAATATGCTGTCCTAAAACATCACCGATGGCGAAGTCGGAAGCATCACACATAATTTCGAATGGGTGGTTCCAGTCGGGGGATGATAAGACAGGAGCAGTAGTGAGTGGCTGTTTCAGCAAGTTGAAGGCGACAAAACATTCCGAGTTGAAATGGAACGTCGATCCTTGGCCAGTTGATTGGTTGCGAAAAAATGTGTTTGTATGTTGTAAATAACTGCAATCAAGACGGTGTCGCAAATAGCTAGCCGCAATGAGTACGGGTCGTCCGCAGGGAAACGTGAATTTCTTTTCTTGTTTTAGATGAGTTGATAAAAAAGAAGAGGGATTATTGTCGTTTTTAAATTTAGATGGTAGTAAATTTATAAAAGAAAGGCGTGTAGGGTTTATAGGACTTAGTAGTTAATGGATGAAGTTTTAGAATTGATTCTTTTTATCTTTTAATTGTTTAAAACTAGAGAGAAAGCGATGAATGTGGATTAGGGTTCTTAGATGGAATTAGGGTTTTCCACTACTGCCCCTTGTCCTTCCATTGATCTTTATTTATCTCAAATCCTTCACAAAACGAGTATTAACGAATCTCAAATCGTGGTCATGACTGTCATTAATTGATAGCGCGCCCGATAAGAAGGTTAACATTTATTTTGCTAAGTTTTATAAACATTAGATTTTAAAAAGAAATTAAAAGATGTTTTTCAACCATTATTCTATCATATCCTACAAACCATAGCAAGCAAGAAATTGATCGCTCATGGTTATTAGCGTAGTAAAAGAGAGGTGGAAGATGAGTGAAACCATAATTAAAAGTGCAGAAAGTAATTGCAGAAAAGTAATGCGTAAAGTAAATGCGAAAATAATTAAAAGAAAAGATTACCTTTATTAATCAACTATTGTATTACAAAATTTTCTCCTTCAAAAGGTAGATTACAAAAACCCTAGTTTTGCTCGTAGAACTTTCTCTTCAATTGAAGTAGATGAAAATTACTAGATGAGATGATATCCTTTTTGGTATTCATAGCTCTCGGTCCTTTATGTAGCCCCTGAAAGTACAAACCCTAGATGCCATGTTGGAGTAGGTGTAGTTACAATCATGCCCCAAAAAATCCAGATCCAATGGTTCAGATCTGACCGCTGTTCTGCCGCCTTTATCCCCTATTGACCGCGGTTCCTCCGCCCTCTGGTAGGATTTCTACTTGAGATTTTTTCTGGCTTTTCACTCGATATTTAGAGATCCTCTTGATATATAGATTCTGAAAATATTTCCCTTAGTCTCTGCTATTGCTAGATTCCTCGATTTGCTTCTAATATTTGGCAGATTTGGTTTCGATATTCCAATTTGACTTGGATGTCCTATTTAGATTTCAGACCTGAGCTAATACCTGCACAATATCTCAAATTCATCCTTTTAGTAGCATTTGTTATTTTTGAGATATTATTCCAACCATTTATATGATATGACATCTTAAGAATATTGATTATGAATATTTGACATGATATGCATATTTTAATATGAATATTTCATTTAAATATTATATGCATATATTTTCACTAATTATATTAGTTATAAATGAAGAAACATATGATAATAATCTTTTTACAAATAAACCCACATATGTTCTTTATTCACATTTAACACATTTTATTTATTAATAATAGTAGGGAAAATGTTCATACAAATGTGCAATATTTTTGACTAATCACCAGTACAAGAGTCAAGGGTCTAGCAACCTTGCTAAAGTCCTTGATGAACTGTCTATAAAAACCGGCATGGCCAAGAAAGGAACAGATGTCTTTGACGCTATTGGGAGCAGGAAAATTTGAAATGACGTCGATTTTAGTTTTATCAACTTCAATGCCACTTTGTGAAATAATATGTCTTAAGACAATACCTTCACGAACCATAAAGTGGCATTTCTCCCAGTTTAAAGTCAAGTTCTTTTCCTTATATCGAGTAAGGACAGCGTCATGGTGTTATAAACACTCGTCAAAGGAATCTCCAAAGACGGAGAAATCTTCCATGAATAAGACCAGAAACTTCTCGACCATGTCGGAGAATATTCCCATCATACACCGTTGAAATGTAGCGGGAGCATTTCACAACTCAAAGGGCATGCGGCGATATGCGAACATGACGAAAGGACAAGTGAAAGTGGTTTTGTCCTAATTTTTTTCGGCGATGGGAATCTGGTTGTAACCTAAGTAACCGTCCAGAAAATAGTAAAACTCATGTCCAGCTAATCTTTCGAGCATTTGGTCAATGAATGGAAGCGGGAAGTGATCCTTTTGCGTTGCGGCGTTGAGTTTTTGATAATCAATGCATACTCGCCACCCGGTTTGCGTGCGAGTAGGGATTAACTCGTTCACCTCGTTGGTGATGACCGTAATACCCAACTTCTTAAGGACAACTTGTATCGGACTGACTCATTGGCTATAGGATATGGGGTAAATGATACCACTATCCAGACATTTGATGATTTCTTTCTTCACAGCCTCCTTCATGACTGAATTTAATCGTCTCTATGGATCCCTAACTGGTTTGGCATCATTCATCATGTAAATATAATGTTCAACGATCAGGGGACTAATCCCCTTGATGTCCACCATAGTCCAGCCAAAAACTTGCTAATTTGATTGCAAGACCGAAAGCATGGCTTTCTCTTGCGCTAGAAGCCGAAATGATCACCGAGAGAGTCTCGTTTTCACCTAAGTAAGAATACTTAAGGTGAGATGGCAGAGGTTTGAGTTCGAGCGTCGGTGAAGAAACAACGAAAGGTAAGATCGGAGAATGTGTCTCGAACTCAAAAGATTCCAAGAGGGGCTCAAAGTGGGTGTAAGCCACAGAGTCGGATGGCTCAATTAACTCATCCATAAATTCAAAGGATTCCAACTTGGGTGGTGACATGTCAGGAGTATCCGAAAACGTGAAATGGTCGTATTCTCTCCCTGTCTCGGAAGCAATTAGATTGAAAAGATACGCACTAATGGCGTCGAGATAATCCAGATCGACAAGAAATTTCTCAAATTCACAAGATTCCGGATCGATTTCTTAGATGGAACAGATATCCAGAATATGAGCACTCGGGTCGGATGACAGATTTCCTAACCTAAAAATGTTGAGCTCAATTGTCATTTTTCTGAATGATAGGTTCATAGAACCATTGCGATAATTGATTATAGCATTTGAGGTGGCCAGAAATAGACGACCGAGGATCACCGGAATTTGATTCTGGGGGTTAGCCACAGGCTGTGTGTCTAAGGATATGAAGTCCACGGGGAATATGAAGTCCCAACTTTAATCAACACATTCTCTAACGCATCCCTAGGATGGGTGATACATCGGTCGGCCATTTGCAGCATACAATGTGTGGGTTTCAATTCCCCTACACCGAGTTGCTCGTAAACTGAATATGGAAACAAGTTATTACTGGCACCGAGGTCTAGAAGGGTGCGATTGATATTCTTATCCCCGATGGTAATTAAGATGTAGGACACCCCAGGTCCTTCCCTTTTTCGGCAAATCAAGGGTAAGAACATCGCTCACATTACTAGCCAAGAAAACCTTCTTCGGTATCTAAGACTTCCTCTTTTTAGTGCACAAGTCCTTAAGAATTTTCGCGTATAAAGGAACTTGTTGGATCGCATCTAAAAGAGAGATATTGATGTTAACTTATTTGAACAGCTCCACAACCTTCTCCATCTGTGGACTGGGCTTATTGGGTCTCAACCAGTTTGGAAAATGAGCTTTGTTTAAATTGGTTGAGTCCAATACCCGTGTGGAAGGTTGTGGAGACGGAACAGAACCTAAAACTGAAGTTTGAGTTAAGTGAGATGTGGGTCCATTCAAAGCAGCAGATTTGTGAAAAGAACCCGGTGAATTATGGAGAACGGGTTCAGAAGAAGAAGAAAGTGGGATGGAAGAAGTAGCCGAGGTGTCATCATCAGTAATTGGGGCGTCAACGTGGTTGTTCAGCAGTCTCTCTGAACTCAACATAGTAATAGCACTCACATTATGGTTCTATTGTTCAAAAACAACATGCGCATTTTTTTGGGTGGCCAGGGTTTGGTAAGAGTTAAGATGGGAGCTTTCCTTTCATCCTCTCGCTCATTACAACGTTTAATTGTGCAATCTGGATCTCGATGGATTTTATACTCTGTCCATGAGAACTTGTGTATTGCACAAGCGTTTTGTTCGAAGATTGGATGTTTGCGGTGGATTGTGTGGATAGCTTAACAAAAGCTTCTGTTCCCCCAATATTTAAACATAATAAAAAGAGCTAAGCTCTGTTAAATTTTGTTGAGGCGGCGCCTCACGTGCCCCTTACGAGGGCGCCAACCCCTTAGGATTAAGTTCTATGATGGCGCCGCACGTGAAGCTCACGTGGGCGCCAATGTGCAAAGCATAAGAGCGCCTATCATAAATAAGAATTAAATTCTTAAGTGGTGCCCAAGAGCACAACACGTGAGAGCCGGGGCCCAAGTTTATATCTGTAGAATTAAATTCTACATGAGTATATTTTCCTAACAAAAAGTTGGGATGCTCTCTGTTAAACAGAGCCGTTGAATCAAAGATCCAGTGGTGATGACAAATCATCAAACAATAGAATTAAATTCTATTCTAAGGAATTTTTTTCCTTAATCTTTACAAACAAAAAATATTGTTCTTTGTAAAATAAAGAGCCCTTAGATCAAAAATCCAATGGTGATTAAAAATCACCATTTGACAAAATAAATTCTGTATATGGAAAAATATTTCCCCAATATTGTTAAAAACAAAAAAAACATATTCTGTAAAATAGAAGTCCTTGGATCAAAAATCCAACGGTGGGTAAAATTCCCCAAACAAATTTTGAGGCCAATTAAATCAATTGGAATTTCTCAATAAGAGATTTTCTCAAAACTAATTAACAATTTGCCTCCGCTATATAAAGGACCCGAGACTTCAAGTCTCATATAGAGGGAACCCCCCATAAGCTACTGAAAAATACATAAAGCTTTAAAAAGAAAAAAAACAACAGAGAATTTAATTCTCAATACAGGAAGAAGACTTGCCTCCTCAAAACCCTAGGTAAAGTAAACACAGAGATCAAAAATATCTCTTTTTACCTATCTAAGGGTTTAACCCTTCTCAAAGAACTTAGTTCTTTCTCTGGATCAGAGATCCACAAGACTAGTCTCCCATAAGTTGAGAATTTAATTCTCATCGGGAAGATCTTGTTCTTAAGAATCAAAAATTCAGAAAAGAACTAGGTTAAAAAGAAAGAAAAAAGAAAAAGAACATATGTTCTTGGAATTTAATTCCTCCAAAATTAGGGTTTAACCCTATATAAAAAACTTAGTTCTTATAAAAAGAAATGAAGAATTTAGTTCTCCAATGAAGAAAAAAATGATCCAAGGTCTTCAAAATAGAGATCTTGATGATCATTAATAGCCAAAAATGGCATTAACAGAGATTTAATCTCTAAAAAAAGAAAGAAAAGAGCTTAGCGCCTTACGTGTTGCCCACGTGGGCGCCCTCCCAATAGCGCCCAACGCCTCACGTGAAAAGCACGTGGGCGCCCAAAACAGAAGGTCAGCGCCTCATGTGAAATACACGTGAGCGCTGAATAAAAGTTCTTAGCACTTCATATACAGCCAAAAGGGCTGAGTGCTTAGCACTGATTGGGCAGCACCCGGCACCTCATGTGCTCCTCACGTAGGTGCCACGCAAAAGTGCTTAGCACTTCTAATACAGCCGAAACGGCTGAGTGCTTAGCACTGATTGGGCAGCGCCTCACGTGCTCCTCACGTGGGCGCCACATAAAAAGTGCTTAGCACTTCATATACAGCCGAAACGGCTGAGTGCTTAGCACTAATTGGGCAGCGCCCAGTGCCTTACGTGCTCTTCACATGGACGCCATATAAAAAAGTGCTTAGCATTATATATATAACAGAGTGCGTAGCACTGATTGGGCAGTGCCCATAACTGAAGGCTTCACAGTATACTCATGTGAGCGTCAGAGCGTCAAATAAGTGCTTTGCACTTTTGCATAAAAAGGGAAGGCTGAACAAACAGAGCTCAAATAAGTGCTTAGCACTTTTGAACAAAAAATGACTGAGTAGACTAAGCCCAAATTGGCTAAGTCTCTTGCAACTGAGCCTAAATGCTCTGGATCTTAATAAATCTACTGATCCTTAAAATATTGCTACGTTGATCTTAGTCTCAAATAGGACTATTGTATCCTTAGTTAAAAAATAAATTGGGCTCAAATGCTCATATGTTTAAGTTGATCTTAATCTCAAACTAGATTAACGGTCATTAAACCAAACAAAATAGTTTTGAACTAAAAGAAAAATATGACTTAGGTTTAAAATCCCAAATCTAAAATATACGGATTTAGACTAATCCGCGCCCTACGGGCGATAACAGAAACTAGTCTCCGTATACAATCCACGGGCAACCAAAATAAACAAAAATACACACGACACGAAGTGAACTGCTGGAGCAGGAGAAAGTGGTTATCGCAATGCAATAACGTAATTAACTGCAGAGGCTTGTGCCTGCAGGAAAGAGCGTCCCCACAATCAAAAACCCCTCATAAATGAGGGGGTATCTGATAAAGTCTGCTACAACGGTCGCATCTATCCAAAACTTCGATATATTGTGCCATAAACCAACTTGGTATCTTCGGAGAAGTGGATGGAGAAGTCCAAATAGCATATGCCCCTAAATTCAGGCCCGACGTCCCAATGTCTCGGTTTCTATCTTTTAGCGGTGAACAGATTCTGGCAGGCCCGGTGGGATCTTTTTCTCTTTCCACTCCACACTTCGTGTGTCGTGTTTCGTGAACAAAATCGCGGTTCACTATGGTTGCCCTTAGATTCGAGGTACTAAAACTTGGTATCTTGCTCCTGCACAGGAAATCAATGGATTCTCAATGCACTGCATGCAACAGCAACTCTCGCTCTACCCCAAACAGAAAAGTGACCTACGGGCCTAACGCGGCCTTTATTTTTTCAATGCCAGTGGGGCAAGTCACACAAGCCACTACTGGATTGTTATTTGGGACTATGCTCCTACCTGTGAGTTTCGGTGCCTCGGCGTCGCAAAGAAAATCTCCTAAAAGGTCGGTCTTCGATCGACAGGCAACCACAACTTCCCATCTCAACAGGTCGTCCAAATCTGGCGTCTCAGTCTTCAACAGGCTGAGCAAAAGCACAGACGGGCCCGCAAAGAAGCTCGTAATACCTGAAGGGGCTATCCCAAAACGGATAGCCCTCCCAACTCCTCGTACAGGCGAAGTCGTCAAATGCGCTTCCCCCACTAGACAGTCGGTTTTCGAAAGGCTAGCCGCTTCTCCTCAAACTTCAACAAGGAAGTCGGTCTTTAACAGGCTAATACTGATCAAAGCTTCTCAGCAAAACCAGGGGAATAACGAAGTCACTTCCAAAACGGATGCATCCCTTCTGCAAGGCACGCTCGACGTCGCCGCTGGAGCCAAGTGAGAGAAGCTGGGGGCAACTCCCCCTCTAGACTCACTCCACCAGCTCTAATGGTAGAAGTCAACGCTGTTGTTCCAACCGGGAACAACTTTGATCCGCTCAAGAGGGTACATAAGAACTCCCCGATGGCGGTGCTGAAAAAATCACCTCTTCCAGTAGAGGTCCCGTGCAGGCAAAGTCGGAGCGGCCTCATCGGCGGCTCTCCTCACCAATTCATAGGGTTTGACGGAAAGTCTAAAACTTTGTGATTGACAAAGATTACTCTCATCGACCTGAGAAATACAAGGGCCGGCAAGAAAAAGACCACTCTTCCACCATACAATGGGGGACTTCATCTAAACGAGTTCCTGTCACAATGGCTCCTTCAACTCCAATCTCTCATAAAAGAACGAGGCTGGAGAAATCTCTACCGCCCACGGCAAATTCCAAAGGCGATAGACCTGAACACCCCAAGGCCGGGGGCATAACAATACATACGGTCTACATGGCTTCGAGAAAAGAAGAAAGCCGTGCTTCGGTGAGTCTCCGACCGCAAACTCGGTCGCTGACTAAGGCTTAGGAGCAACAACAAAAGCTCCATAAAATGCTGACCAAAATGGAAGCACTTACCGGATATAAAGAAAGTCTGAACAAAGAAGTTGAAAAGCGCCAAGAGCAGGAGACCGATACAGAGTTTCTGCGAAGGGTGCTCGAGAGAAAGGATAAGGAAGCCACTGAGCAAGCTGCTAACGTAAAGCAGATGGCTCTCTTGTTCTAAGACATGGTTGAAATGATGATCCAGCCAGAACCCCCGGCCGAAAATCCGCCAATAATCACCGAGGATGACAGAGGGGAAATATCAAACCCTCATCCGGCCTTATCGGAAGCCAAGGAGGAAACGATCTCGAAGGCCGCCCTTGATGATTACATTGCTCAACAAATAAGAGCTCATCAAGCTAGTGAAGCCGCTGGCCAAATTATCAGAACTGGACGACCATATCCAGACTGGTATGATCAAATCAAATACCCGCCAGGATATACGATCCCCAAGTTCCATGTATACAAAAGGACAGGTAACCATCACCAGCACGTCGCGCAGTTCAGAGCTCTGTGCGGAAACATGGGAGGCGACGATAAATTGTTGCTTCAACAGTTTGTTGGAAGCCTGTCAGAAACGGCCTTCGAATGGTACTCGGAGCTTCCAAACGACTCCGTGAAAACATTTGCAGAGATGGAACTGCTGTTCACACAGCATTTCACCAGCACGAGAGAACGTACTCCAATCACAGCATTAATCAATGCCAGGGTAAAGCCGGGAGAAACATGGGTCCAATACGTGATCCGGTGGCTGAACCTGTGGTCTAAATGCGAACAGCGCATTGAAGAATCCCCTGCCATGGGCATGTTCATCGGGACCCTTGATCCTCAAACGACTGTTTCCCGGTTCATGAAATTCTTCAAACCAACATCTTTTCAGGTTCTGATAGATAAACTGGCTCAAATGGACCAGATAGGCCACGGGCCTTCCTCCTCAAATAAAGACTCTCGAAATAACAAGGGTAAACGGAAAGCGGCATTCGTTGCTAATACGCAACAACAGCCAAGTGGCCCAAAACTAGCTGCTCGCCAAAACAACGCGTGTCCGCGCTCATCCTTGGAGGAAAGACAAGGGCGCGCTTATTCGTTTCCCCGCGAAAAGATGAGGGGACTGTTTGAATTAGCAATGCGTAATAAACTCATCACATTTCTAGACACGAGGCGTCCACTACAACCCGACGACGTCGACAACCCTAACTACCGCTCCTATCATATAATAGTGAGCAACCCAATTGAAGATTGTTACGTCTTCAAGAATTGGGTCGAAGACCGGTATCAACAGGGGAAATTTGCACTGTCTGATAACTGGAAGGTAAACCCACTCCAAAAGCACACTCCCAAAAAGGTGGATGCGTAAGGGGAATCATGCTCACTCGTGGAAGAAACTCCATGGGAAGTCGATATTTCAGCAGAAACCAGATGAATGCTGAAAGATCTACAAGCATGTACAGCAGTCAGGTGAAAAATCCCAGTTGAACCCGAAATAATCGAAAGGATGTTAAAGCTTTGTCCCGCACCAAGAATTGTTGACGAAGGGAAAAACCCCTAAGTCAAGCCTTCAAAGTCTTCAAAGAAAAAAAAGAGGACCAAGAAGCCTGTGCAGCCTGCCGAGTATGAGGATAAGCGCACAGATCTACAAAAGTATATTGATGTGCTGGAGGAGTACAACCATAGGGCGCGAACAACGGTCACGCTCGAAGAGTTCCTCAAGCATATTCTTGAGTGCGGAGACAGTGACAATGATGAGGAAAATGACTCATCAGAAGAAACCGAAGACTATGTAGCAAGTTGCCACATGGTTTCTTATTCGTCGTTATATGACGAAGAAACTCCCTTAGCGTCAGAAGACAACGCGGAGGAACTGGGGGCAGTATCTGCGCGAAAATTCCCAGAATTGCCAGAAGACCCGATCAACGGGCTGTTAAACGAAGCCTTTCAAAAAAGCAAAGTTGACCGAGAACGCGAGACAGCCATATACGAAAAGGCTAAGCGTCAGCGTCAGGATAAGAAAGATACGGCAAGAACGAGTTGCAAAGTACTCCGACCAAACCAAAGCACACCTGCTACAAATAAGAGCAGGATCAAAACAGAGAGGCGGTTCGCCAAGGCCCTGTCAATGGGGATGAAGCTGCCACCTCTCGTAAGGAACACTCCCGGGGTCATATGCCTCGATGGAGAAGATGCATGTCCAAACTACTGTCTATATCATCGGAGGGTCACCCACCCCACCGAGAAATGCAGTGCTTTCAAGAAATGGTAGCAAGGACACGTTGCCCACCAAAAACACTTTAAGTGGATGAAGCGAAAAGCTCGTGCTCATCAACAGCAAAATAATGTGACAAACGCACATGAATTAACGGCTGGAAGCTGTCATATGGTTGGTACCAGTTCGGAAGGGGAAAACCCTCAAGTTCTTACCTTTGGGAGCGATTCTAAGGACGAAATACCCTTCAGCCCTCTCTTCAAAGACTCCACCTCCGAAAAAGAAGAGGAGAAGAAGAACTGTGAGAATATTCAGCTGCGTAATCGCACGCTGCCCAAGAAGAACCTCGGACCTACAAAAAAGGTTCGAATAAAAAAGACATAGGGAAAGGGAAAATCCCTGAGGAAATTGCCCTCGATGAAGAAGCAGTCAAAGAGCTCGCAGCAAGGGACCCGCCTAAGAAAAACAAGGTGGATTACAACGTCTTAGCACATCTGAGGAAAATACCCTTGCAACTGAGCATATTGGATGCTCTCCTCCTGTCCAAAGAGGCACGAGATTCGCTGATCAAGGCATTGCAAGTGTCCGATCAGTTCCAAGTTTTTTTCACAAAAGAGAAAATGAAAGATGATCTGGAAGAGATCCACACGGCTGACATTACATTCAGCAATAAAGATCACCTCCTCAGTACGTGTGAACATAATCGCCCGTTATACGTCACCGGGTACTGCCATGACATCAAGATAGGGAAAATCCTTGTCGACAACGGATCCTCCATTAACCTGCTCAACGTAAAAGTGCTGAAGGAAATTTGCATGAACGTTTAGCACCTCGCTCGAGATAAAATTACCATTTCCGGGTTCAACTCACAGTCGTCACGGACACTTGGGTCCGTAATACTGACGTTACGCTTTGGGCTGCTCGTCACTAACATCAAATTTCATGTCATTGGCGCCAAGACTTGCTATAACGCTCTGCTCAGCAGGCCTTGGTTACACAAGTACAACGTCATCCTTTCTACACAATATCAGTGTATGAAGTATTTCAAGGATGGCTCAGAGTATACTGTCATGGGAGAGCTAAATATGTTCTCCATAAACGAAGTCCGGAAATACGAAGACGCAAAGTACTTCCTACCAGACTTCGAAGATACGGAAAGGTGTGATAAACTGGAGGATAAACAGAAGTCCGTCGCCACTAACCCGATCTTTGGGAGCGATACCAAGGAAGATAAAGAAATATTCTACTCGGAGCAACCCCAGAAAGAAAAAAATAAGCCAGGACCTTCTACTCCTATTTTGGTCTTTGGCAGCGACTCAGAAGACGAGACCAACGTAGTGTTCTCCGTCTGCCCGTCAATGCAAACTTTTGCCGGAATAAATCAGAGTCTAAAAATTACAATGGCTCTGCCTCGGTATTACAACGAACTTGATACGCTCCATACATACAGCGTACAAGAACTGCAAACTTTCTATGTACCTTCTAGGCGAAGAGGTGAAAAAGCGATTCTCTTCTACCAATCTACGGAAAATAAAGTAGAGAGGAAGTCTGGCATGGTGCCGATTTTGCACTCGACAGACTTCAACCAATCCATCTGCCAAGATACTACGCGGAGGGATTGAAAAGGCTGTTAAGATGCAAAGGTGTACCCTTCGAACAAACTGTTCGACAAGCCCAATTCTACAAAAAGATTTAGGATATTCCCGGGACTCAGCGAAAGATGCCCAACGGAAAGATGGAGACAACCGGTCTCGGATACGTTCGGTCCAAGAAACGGGAGAGGTTCCACAGTAGTTGTGTCATAAACAGCTCCAGTGGAGGGGAAAACACTCTTCCAAATAGTTGTGATATTGAAACAGGGCGAAATCCCGCTCTAAGAACGTTAAGTCCGTCGCTCGAAGAATAAATCGACAAGATAATAAAAGAAGCTTGTCAAAAGAGCCAGGATAATCACAGCCGCGAAGTGACCATTTATGAAAAGGCCAGGACGTAGCATCTCAGTCAGCAATCTGCGGAGAAGAAAGACTATAATGCTCTTCATTTCCAGCCCAATGTATGTTCTCGCGAAATGGGGAAATCCCAAAATAGAGTCAAAAACAGGGCCAAGAACGCAAACAACGTTTGAAGACAACAAAGTGGATCCAAGACGCTATGCAATTGAGGAAAACTCGATTGGAGCCCGTCCTTTATAAAGAAAATGGGTCTGGAATACTCTTTCCCTCAAGAAAAGTCAAGGAAAATATTCAACCTTGTCATGAAGCATCAAATGATGACGCTTCCGGAGTCTCGGCACCCCGAACAAATAAACGAGGTCTATCATCCGGATTATTGCTCCTACCACCGAGCAATAGATATCCCCTTGAAGACTGCTTTACCTTCAAAGACTGGGTAGAAGACCAGTATCGACAAGGTAGGTTTATGTTATCCGACAACTGGAGGGTAACCTCGCCACAAAAGCATGAGCCGAAAAGAACCTACAACGTCAAGTTAGGACTAACTCGACAACAAGAAGGGAAGCGAACTCGTACCTGCCATATGATAACACTCTTAAAAGAAGGAGGGCATAAGACTATCAATGACCTCTACAGGTGCTTTGCAAATAAAGATGAGGATGAGGTAATCTCAGAGTTTCCACCAGCACCAAAAGAGTTGGAAGATGGGATACACAACACGGCTGACAACCAAAGAAAAATTGACTTAGGGACGGAAAATGATCCAGGGACAACGCTCGTCAATGAACTGCTATCTGAAAAACAGGTAGCTACGTTAAAGGACGTGCTCATATAGTATAAAAATTGCTTCGCCTGGAACTACTCTGAAATGCCGGGTCTATATCCAAAAGTGGCAGTACATAAACTGTCCATATCACCGGATATAAACCCAGTCAAGCAGGCGCCAAGAAGAATGCGACTCGAACTTGAGATGAGCATAAACGCTGAGGTCAAGAAACTAATCGACTCCGACTTCATCCAAGAAGTTCAATATCCCGACTGGATCACTAACATCGTTCCGGTGATGAAGAAAAATGGGACAGTGCGCATCTGCGTGGACTTTCGGGACCTCAACAAAGCTTTCCCCAAGGAAGACTTCCCAGTACCTGTAACCGAGATGATGATCGATAACACATCTACCCATGAGGTCTTCTCCTTCATGGATGGATCTTCATAGTACAACCAAATAAAAATGCATCTAGAAGACCAAAAGCATACCGCCTTTCGAACCCCATTGGGCATATTCTGCTACAAAGTAATGCCTTTCGGTTTGAAGAACGCTGGCGCTACCTACCAAAGGGCCGTGACCAAAATCTTCGATGACCTCATCCATGACATTGTCGAATGCTACATCGACAACTTTGTAGTAAAGGGCAAATCTCATGAGGAACATTGGGAACATCTAAAAATAGTGTTCCGGTGACTTCAGAAGTATAATCTGAAGATGAATCCGCAAAAATGCATGTTTAGAGTCTCCTTGGGAAAATTCCTAGGATTCATCATACGTCACCAGGGTATCGAAATCGATCCTTCAAAGATCAAGGCAATTATGGAAATGCCCACGCCAAGGACCCTCAAACAACCACAGTCTCTCCAAGGAAAGCTCGCATATATCCGGCAGTTCATAGCTAACCATTCCGGAAAATATCGTTCCTACAGTCATTTGATGAAGAAGGGAACCCTGTTTGTCTGGGACCAAAAGTGCCAAAATGCATTAGGTAAAATCAAGCAATACCTACAAAATCCGCTGGTATTGACCGCTCCGGTTAAGGGAAAACCTTTATCCTATATACAACAGCCCTCGAGGGTTCTCTACGCGCACTATGGGCACAGGAGAATGATCGGAGAAAGGAGAGGGCTCTGTACTATTTGAGTCGAGTTCTCCTAGGGGGTAGAAAACAACTATTCCCCCATCGAAAAGCATCGCCTGGCACTGATCTTTGCAATAACGAAGCTCAGACATTACGCCTTGGCACACGAAGTCCATCTCATATCGAAGGTGGATCCTCATAAATATCTAATGTCAAGGGCTATACTAACAGGAAGGCTCGCTAAATGGGCCCTCCTCCTGATGGAGTTCTCGATAACGTATCGTCCCCTCAAAGCAGTGAAAGGATAGGACATTGCCAACTTTCTTGCGGAGCATCCGATACCGGATGACTCCCCCTTAAATTATGAGTTACCAGACGAACATGCGTTTGATAAAACTAAAGAAAAAAATGATTTCCAATGGGAACTCTACTTTGATGGAGCATCTTCCATAAAGCGACAAAAGTAAAACACCCCTATAATCAAAGTCGGGGTAAGCCTTATCTTCATGACTCCGTAAGGAGGGATATTGCGTTATGCCCTCTCCTTAACAGAGGCAAGGACTAATAACGAAGCTGAAAGTATGTCTTAGCACCTCCACTAGGTTTATACAAGCATCAAGTATGCAATTTTAAAAAATCTAGAGGTCTAAGCTATACTAACCTAGAATCGAACTAGAGAATTAGGGTTTCAAAGCAAGAATACAAGTTCTGATCTAAGTGAAGAGGGTTATAACCTTTGTAGACCAAGTCCTTCACTTCTAAAGCTCCAAGTAGTAGTCCCTAGAACTCTTCTTGGCTCCACTTGAAGAAAGGATCGAGCTTGCTATGTTGTCTTCGAAGCCGAAGATGATCCACCTTGAAGTTTCTTTCACTCAAGCTCACTCTTCACTAATCAAAGTATTAGTGAAGCTAACAACCTAAACTAATGGGCTAGATTAGTGTAGGTTGATGAAGTAGGAATTTTTCCCACTTTTGAATTCCTTTTCTCTTTATTTTTCCATCTCAAGAAAAACCCTAGAGCTTAGAAGAAGAAGGAGAAGAACTTAAGTGTGTGAGAGAAAAGTTGTGATGATCATGAGAGAGTGAACCATGAGCTCAAGATAAGGTTGGGGTGAGAAAATATCTTAGAGTAAAACAAACTTGAAGGGATGAGTCATGGCTTCTCAATGCTCCTACAAGCATCCAAAGCCATGACTCATTTCCATTCAATTTTCTATTTTACTTAAAAATAAATCACCCCAAATTATCCTTAGGTCATGTGTGAGTCTCATACACCCATGTTCTATATATCATCAACCATGATACAATTCATTTTATACACACACACACATACACACACACACATATATAAAGAGAAGAGAAGAAAATCATTAGTGGGCTATGTTAGTTAATATATATGTATATATCAAATATATTAATATATATCAAATTATTAAATCAAAAATTGATTCAATAATCCGGTTATATCATATATAACCAACTAATATCATTTATATGTATATCATATTATCAAATTAACACTTGATTCAACAACCCAGTTATATCACTTATAACCGACAACATTCAATATACAATATCAAATCAACACTTGATTCAATAGTCCGGTCATATCATATATAAGCGGCCAATATCAAATATATATACATATAACAAATCATTGAATCGACACTTGATTCAATAATCCGGCTATATCACATATAACCTAACCGATATCAAATATCGCGAGATTAGAATATGGTATCACATACTCGTATTTAATCAAGATCCCACATATATCACCATATGTGCCCTACTTTGTTTCGCTTGAGCTAGGAAACCTTTGTGTGGGACTCTAAAGACTCGTCAATACGCTAGCAGTAGGTAATGATCATATCAGATACCCACAAGCCGTCAGCGGTACTAGCTAGATGTAACGGCTACCCAGGTATTGAGCGAACAGAAGATCAATAAGCAAACTTTTCCAAACTCCTGTGAATCCTATAAGTAACACTTACCGTACAGTCCGGTCTCTTCTTCTGATATGCCGCATATCGAATCTAAGAGTGGAATCGTCAGACCCCAGTAACTTGATAAGTCATGTCGATGTGTGGCCTATAACCGTTCGAGAAACTCTTAATAACACTTACCAGTAAATCTCATCATCCCTGACCAGGGACTTACTGTTATAGTCAATCGAGCATAGCGCAACATCAACTCCCAATACTGGGAGAGAAGAAACCCCTTCTATCGCTCACTGCCTCCATGTAACTCGGGACTGTACCCAAAATCCACCTGTTTGCATGAATCCTTTGAGCCGTAGTAGGGAGGAAATCAAAGCACACTGGGAACCACACAAGACACTATGACGATCTCGGGTCTACAGACTAACTTGTACAAGTGTCGCCAGAGAACTGCTATCTGACGATAGGTATGGTACCATCTAGGAGTTCTCGGCAAGTCCTGTTCGGTGTGTTGGGTTATGCGAGCGTCCCGGCCATCAAACCGTGGCCATTGCAGAACAAAAATTTTCAAAAACCGGCGCTAGAACAACCCGATAACCAAGATCGACCCATAAGCCCTAGATAACAAAACATGCAAAAGAGCTAAACTAAAGGGTTATAGTGGTTATACCGAATGATCCATGTCCTTCGATCTTGAACCATCATCCCAAGCTCCTAGAGGCTTCCTTGATCAAGCTTGATCTCCGGTCTCCCTCCATCAAAGATGATCCACCCGAGAGTCTATGAATCGAGCTCCAAGCTCATATCCGAGGTAACTAGGGTACCTAGATCGCTACACTATATACCGTAGAAGAAGTAGAGAGTGATGAAGGATTAATTTTTCTCAAGACACCCAAGATTTCTCAACACATGAGTGGGTTTGGATGGAGGAAGAAGAAGATGCCATGAGGATGAGAGTGTTGTAGGAGAGAGAGAAATAATAGCTTGAATGATTTTTGTGTGTTGTGAGAATTAATAAATGGAGCCATCCAAAAATATCTAGAGTCAACTAAAATATCTCAAGTCAACAAAATTTCCACAACAAACAAAAACCCTAAGCATGCTTAGAATAGTAACTATGGGTCACTAATAAGCCATGCCACCAAAAATGCAATAAACACCTCATCCTACACCTCAATAACCTTTTAATTCAAAAAGGTATAAACCATAATGAGGTGTAATCTCCTAAAAGTAATCTTGTGAGAAATTACAAGAATACCCATCATCCGTATATACATACCCGCATCTGTATTCCCGAAGAATACGAATATAATGAGACGAAAATAATCCAACAATATAATACTAGGATCCAGCTTAAACTAAAGCCCACTATTATTATCCATCCGAACATCATCCGTGCAAAAGTACACGTAAGTGATCGAATCCTGCCGTAAAACCATACGGCCTCTACATCGTTTCGCCCGAAGCAGGGAAACCCTCTATGTGGGACTCTAAAGACTCATCAATACGCTAGCAGTGGGTTTAACCACAAGTAAGTCAGTGGCACTAGCTGCACGTAACGGCTACCCAGGTATTGAGCGAAAGGGAAGCCGACGAGCAAACTCATCCTGAAACCCCTACTGAACCTGACAGTGACAATATCCATACAGTCCGGTCCGTTCGTCTATAAGTATCGCATATCAAGTCTGGGGGTGGATAAAGTCAGACCCCTAATAACGCAACATTTAGTGTCGGTATGAAACCCATCACCCACTGAGAAACTACTGATCCGAATCAGTAATTCTCGACTACCTTGGCCAAGTATTTCTGGTGATGGCCACCCGTGCACAACGCGACATCAACCCCCAATACCGGGAGAGACGAATCCCTTGACGATCTACTCACCACCTTCATGTGGCTCGGGACTGTACCCAACTAAAACCTGTTTGCACGACTCTTTTAAGTCATACTAGGGTAGTAATCAAAGCACAGTGGGAACTCACACGAGACAAATGACGATCTCAGGTCGATAGACTAACCTGTACGCATGTCACCTGGGAACTGCTATCTGACAATAGGTATAATACCAACAACATATCCCGGCGAGTCCATCCGGTGTACTCATAACTTAATGAGCACCTGTATACATATTAGTTGAACAAACTGACACCAATGGCTTGTGAGACCGGCCACCACCCTTCGTCCGGGTCTCCATTAGTATACACTAGTCTACTCTGGAGTATCGATACCCAGTCTCGAAACTCCCATGACTAGGGACATTTAAGGATGTGCTTATAGACTACCCAGCTCCCACGTATATGATCGCCATCATAATGCTGGTAGTCAAGCAAGAATCCTATAGGCTCTATTAACATATAATAGTGATCTGTAATGCCACCTAATGCTGTACATGATGATAAAGACAAACCAGATAGCATGCTATCATCTCGAGTAAGACTGCTCTACCGGTATAGGTCATCCCTCAATCATCATAATCACCTGCCTGCGACTATGATAATTGCCTTGATGGCACTATAGACAACACGGTGTACCCATTCTCTAATGAACACCTGTGTACAATCTTTGATGTCAAACACCAATAGTTATGGGATCGACCATCGCCCCATATAGGGTCAAGAAACGTACATATTAGTATACTCTGGAATATCGATGCCCTGTCTCGATATTCCCTCGACTAGGAACTGTTAAAGGATGCGCTTGCAGACTACACAAGCCCCACTAGTATGATCTGCATCATAGTCCTGGTAGTCAAGCCTACATCCTAAGGGCTTTATCAATATGCAACAGAGAGACAGTATAACAATACAAGTGTACATGTTAAGATAAAGAGCAACCAGATAGCATTCTATCATGTCGAGCAAGAAAGTCCTCTATAAATTTGTCCAAGCATCCACTATATCATACAATAATGGCCTCTAGGGTATACATATTCCTAACAGAAGCTGAATACGAAGCTTTGATAGCAGGTCTTGAGATCGCTATCAACATGGGAATCAAAGACCTCCTTATATATGGAGACTCCCAGCTGATCGTCAGCCAAGTAAATGGTGACTATCAGACATGAAAGCCAGAGCTAATAAAGTATGACGAAAAGAGTGCAGCAACTGCTGACACAAATCCCAGCCTATACCTTGGAAAGTATACCGCATGTAGAAAATAGCAAGGCAGATGCATTGGCCAAATTGGCTAAGGAATTGGCCGATGAAAATCTTGATGACGTAAAGATCATTGTGCAAAGCCGTAGGGTTCTCGCACCAACAGAAATACCTTCGGATGACTTAATAGAGCCATTCGAAAGAAAAGAAACGACCGAACAAGTAGCCCTTCAAATGGAGGACGAAGAAAAGGTCAAGGACTGGAAGGAAGTCTTCATAGACTACTTTAAGTCCCGACGAATGCCCGAAAATGCATCGTCTAGACATCAGCTCATGAAACGAGATTTGTCTTTCGCCTTCGTCAATGATACTCTATATAAGAGATCGTTCGACTGTCTGTGGCTAAGATGATTGGGGCCGGAGGAAGCAAAGAAAGTCGTCCAAGAAAACCATAACGGACTCTGCGGTTCTCATCAAGCTGGGCCAAAGATAAAGCTGAAGATAAAAATGATAGGTTACTATTGGCCCACAATGATTTAGGACTGCCTCAAATATGCGAAGCAGTGTCACGGGGACTTCATCCATCAACATCCAAATCCTCTACACCCGACAGTGGCCAGCTGGTCATTCGAAATGTGAGGAACCGATATAATCGGCCCCATCGAACCAGCATCCTCCAAAGGACATCGGTTCATATTGGCGACGACCGATTACTTCTTTAAGTGGCGGAAGCAGTGCCACTAAGGGAGGTGAAGACAGAGAATATCCTCCACTTCTTCAGAACCCATGTCATTTATCGGTTCGGCACTCCGCGACGGATAATCTCGGATAATAGGCCAGCTTACAGAAGTCATAAAATAATCCGCTTCGCACAACAGCATAAAATAGACTGGAGATACTCTTTAGTCTATAACCCTCGAGCCAACGGTCTAGCTGAAGCTTTCAACAAGACCTTGATAAAGATTATAAAGAAAATGGTGTCCAGAAATAAAAAAGACTGGCACGAAAGGCTGCACGAAGCTCTCTAGGCATACCGAACAACGTTCAAAACGGCCACAAATACAACACCGTATGCATTGGTGTTCGACACAGAAGCAGTGCTCCCGTTGGAGATAGAACTCCCCTCTCTACGAATAGCGGTTCGATACGAGCTGACAGATGAAGAAAATGCTCATCTTCGGCTTGAGGAGCTCAATCCTCTTAACGAAACTCGCTTTATAGCACAGCAAAATCTGGAGGCTCACGGTCATACGAAAAATTCACCAGGCCGAGAACATTCTGCCAAGGCAAACTTATGCTAGTCATCAAAAGACCAATGATCCCCAATCGTGTAAAATGGAGGAAGTTCGAGCCGAACTATGAAGGCACGTACATCATAGACAAAGTCTACCAAGGTGGAGCATACCCGCTCATGGATATGCATGGCGAAAGACCCTTCCGGCCAATAAACGGCCGATTCCTCAAAAAATACTACGCTTGACGAGTCACGACTTAGTTCAATGATAGATGACGACGCTTGTGTCCGCTCGCTATCTGAGTCAGAATTTTGAGAGTAGTATCCAAAAAGCTCCATCGCCTCAAACATGGCAATAATAGACCGAAACATCCCTAAACTAATACTAGACCGGAATTTCCTTAAACTAACATTCGTCCCCAAGATGGGAATGCTGGACCGAAAAGTCCCTAAACTAATAATCTACCTAAAACATGGTGATATTGGACCGAGAAGTCCCTAAACTAACAATCCGCCTCAAACATAGCGAGATTGGACCGAGATGTCCATAAACTAACAATGGACCGAGATGTCCCTAAACTAATAATGGACCGAAACGTCCTTAAACTAATATTCGTTCCAAAAACGGGAATGTTGGACTGAAACATGCTTAAACTAATACTCGCCTCAAAAATAGTGATAATGGACCGAAACGTTCCTAAACTAACAATGGACTGAAACGTCCCTAAACTAATATTGGACCGAAACGTCCATAAACTAATACTGGACCGAAACATCTCTAAACTAGTGCGTCTCCTTAAACACGGCGATAATGGACCGGAAAGTCCCTAAACTAGCGCGTCGTCTCAAAAATGGCGATAATGGACTGGAATGTCCCTAAACTAGCGCGTCGCCTTAAAAATAACGATAATGGACCGGAACGTCCTTAAACTAGCGCATCGCCCCAAAAACAGCGATATGCTCTCTTGAGATCTATATTGCAATTGAAGTCCTAACGGCAAAGGTTGCAACTCAAGTTCTACCGGCTACACAGCTACTCCAGCAATGAATCCACCCCTAAGTTCCACCGGCAAACAGATGAATCACCTGCGGCGAATCTACATTCAAGAATTCCATCGTTCGCAAAAAACGGTATGTCCACGATCGAAATGGGCACGGATGAAAACCTGAAAGGACGCCGTGAGTAAAAATTGCAGGACTGCCGCGCGAGTTTGTGAAAACCCGAAAGGGCGCAATCTCGTTTAAAAAAAGAGAAAAAAAAGAAGAAAAAAGAAAAACAGTATGCCCACAAGCAAAATGGGCACGGATGAAAACCCGAAAGGGCGTCGTGAGTAAAAATATCAGGACTACCGGCGAGTTTGTGAAAACCCGAAAAGAGCTCAAACTCGTAAAATAAAAAAATTCATGTGCACTTGCAAGGTCCTCTCGACCTTGTGAGGAGAAAAAATCTGCGTAAAATCCTTACGATTCACAAAAGAGCAACACACTTAGAAATCCCCACAATTCCTAAAAAGAAAATACACCTACGAGGTCCTCACGACTCGTAGGGAGAAATACCTTTATGAGACCCTTACGGCTCATGAAATCAAAAGCCTTAATCGACAGAATCCTAGCCCTGTCTACTAAGCCATCTTTGTTCAAATTAACAAAGGCAAATGATGATTCGCTTCTAGAAACATCCCAGTTGTAGCAATGTTGATGCCTAAATAGGTGTCAAACTCCAAGTCCCTTCGCGACAAATGATGATTCGCTCCAGGCAATATTCCAGTGGTAGCGATGCTAATGCCAAGATAGGTATCAGATTTCAAATCCCCAACTCAAAAAAAGGGGGGCCGAAATGATAGGGCAACTCTCAATAAAAAGCAGCGAGTAAAAACGAAAATAGATGAAATGATAGGGCAACTCGCAATAAAAATCAGCGAGTAAAAGCAAAAACAGCCGAAATGATTGGGCACCGCGATAAATAGCCGAAATGATTGGGCAATCGCAACTTTCGCGACATAAAAAGCTGAAAAGATAGAGCATCGCAGAAATAAAAAATAAAATAAAATTTCCTCTGCCCTGCAAGTATGTCCATATTGACTCTTGTATACGATCCATGGGGGAATCGTATTTTCCCACCAGGCTCCGCCAAAGGGAGAGCCAGATCTTGATGGCAACATCTACAGCCTAAAGATCGACTCGACGTGCTTCTCATGACAGCAGGATGCAGACACAACGTCATCATAAAGAAAAGACCCAAGGGTCAAAGCAAAAAATAGAGTAATGGAAAAATCCTAGCTCCAAGTCTTGATGGTACATATACAACATAGAGACTATCCCGGCGTTCCCCCCTCATTTCAGCAGGATGTGGACGCAACTATCAAATGAAATTCGAGCGATGGCATATTCCTAGCTCCGGACTTCAATTGCAATACATGCAGCATAAAGGTCCTGCAGATGTCTACCCTATTTCAGCAAAGAATCGGCGCAATATCGTCAAAGCAAAAAACGAAGTGATGACATATACCTAGTTTTGGGTCCTGACGGCAACTTATATAAAGCCTAAATGACCGTTGGAGATCATCCCACCCCATAAATGTGCGATTATGGCTCATCGGGCTCCAAATTGAGCCTAACCTCAGGTAAAAAGTGTCATGGAAAATTCCTAGCGCTTGCTCTTCCGACAGTAATATGACATAAGGAGATTACTTGAAGACATCTTGTCCAGCCCCCGAAGGGATCAGAGACACGACAGTCGTGGGGTTACTCGAACAGCAGCTTAAAGACTGCATATCGAGGGATACATCAACCAACGCGATGGTACCACGGACTAAAACCCTAATACCACAAACCTAACGGACCTATGTCGTAAAAAGAATGGGGGCTATCTTCATACAATGTTAGGACAAGTTTGCCTGTAAACCGAAGGGAGGTAAACTAAAGAGACTCCAAAACGAGTAAATAAACTACAAACTCCGAAATGAGTATATAAACTAGAGACTCCGAAACGAGTGAATAAACTACAAACTCTGAAATGAGTACATAAACTAGAGACTCTGAAACGAGTGAATAAACTACAGACTCCGAAACGAGTGAACAAACTACAAACTCCGAAACGAGTAAATAAACTAATTAGCGCTAAATTAAGACATCAAACACAGAGGAGCGCATGCAAAAAAATGTATATGCTTTATTCATGATCAAAATGTTTGAAAGATACAATTTATAAAAAAAAAGAGGATACAATTCTAGCCTCTAAGAGGGAGGAGCTTTCAATAAAGTTGCAACCCGCTCACTCTCTTTCCGCAGCTCCTCCTCACGCTTCACTATTGCAGCCAGCATTGGTTCGACTTGAGCCCGTTGTTGTAAGCATAAAGAAAGCTTCTCAGTAATTTCCTACTTAGCAATTTCACAATCTCTCATTCACCGCTCAGTAAAGTCAAGGTTCTGCCTCAGCGCAACTCCTTCAGAAACTCACTATTGAAGATTTTCAAAGATAACTTGCAGTTGCGCGGCATTCGCTTCGACCTGAGCACACAATTGGATGGATTCGCCAAAAGTCGTCTCATGCTCCTTTTGCTTCATAACCAACTTCTGCTCGAAGTATTGAATGGAAGTGGCACTGTGCTCGATCCATGCAACCAGTTAACCTTACGAGGATAATGCCTCAGGCGCAAGACGTTTGTGCTCGATCTCATGGAGGCAAGCCTCAATTCGCTTACAGTAGTCAACCTAAATGTCGACGAAATCTTCATTATGGAAAGTCACAAGGGTGGCCAGCATAGGGTTGACCTCGTCCGCAAAGTCAGCAGCAGAAGTGAGAGCTTCGACATTAAGTTCTTTAATAAATTTGCTTAGCATCTGCCTGCTATTTTCCGCACCTCTGGAAGATTGACGCTTAGCGAAAGGCCCCGCGGGCATAGAAATACGAGACTCGAGAGGAGCCAATGCCGGTATAGCTGCTACAGAGTAAGATAAGCACAAAGAAGGGTCACGTTTCAACCTAAAAATAAAGAATGATGATGAATGAGATCTAGCATACCAATAATCAAAAGTGGCAAATCAAGGAGCATAGGAGGCTCAGCTATTCCTTCGTCCTCTCCCTCGAGCCATAAGACTGTGGTCAATACGAGAAAAGCTTAGCAATAGAAAGATTACTCGTAAAGAGATGAAATAAAAAAATGAAGAATACATTAACCAACGCCCGAAGGAAGGATGAATTCCGATTGGAAAGCGAAGTGCGAGCTTAACATTTGGCATAAGTGGTCAAAAAGCACTCCTACAGGATTGCAACAATATACGGTAAAGAAATCAATCCGAGAAATAATATCTATACTAAAACAAGGAAATGAAAAATCTTTACCTTCCATCATTGAACCCGAGAGAACTCGGGGGGTACAAAAAAGATAGGTGGAGCAGCGACAGTCACGGCCACGGTTGACGGTTATTCTTCAATCAGCACAGTGCCAGGATTTACCGCACCTATATTCGGAATAAAGGAGATATCATTGAATATTTCTAGAAGGACTGAGAACCCAAAAGTAATAACACGAGGAATACCTGACGGGGCAGAAACTATAGCGGTATCTGGAGTGCCACTAACTATGACGGCTTCCTCAATTTCCACCATCACCGGGAAGATGGATTCAACGTCGACACCTTCGTCCCCCGAATCAATAAGGGCCATCGTCATGCTCGCGTCACCCGCCGATGCCGGGTACCCACAAAGGGAGGAAGCGACAGTTGGAATAGCCCCGGATTCGAAATGAAGGCCCGACGCCCCAGACTCTTCAAATGCTGCAACTTCACCTGCCATGTTAACACCTAAACTCGGACCTGCTACACTATTCAAGGAAAAATGTGTTATAATTCAAGAAAAACTGCTGTGGGAAGAAATCTAGAAAAAGTAAATAAGTCCTACTAGGTTTCAATAAGGGGTCGTGCACTGTTTTACCTTGAAGTAACCGCTCAGCCTCTTCGCAAACCGCACGCGCAATCTGCCTATGAGCGGTTGACAAGGCAGAAAGAATGTCCTCTATGGGAACATCAGGAGGTCGTGTATCACTCGAACCCGCATCTGTAGCCAAGCTAGCATGGCGCTCCCTTGCTGCGTGCTTTCGGTGCTTCTTTTCAGCTTTAGCTGTACGAAGAGACCTCCTCAGAACCTTCGACAGAGGAACGTCTTTATCTAAATCAGGCTCAGCCTCTGGATCTGCTGCAACGTCCGTCATCGGCTGCTTTAGCGACGGTTCTCATAGCGGCCCTGGGGTGACCTCAACTGTAGCCGGTAGCTCTGAAGGCTTCTTCGCACCACTACCTAAGGACAGCATCGCACTCGGAACAACACAAGTGTGGTGGTTCCTGTAATAAAAAAAGAAAGAAAGAAATAGGTCAAGGTGTCAAAAAAATGAGCTAAATATATATATTCAGAGGCATCGTAAAACGAATCATACCGAGTCCCATAGAAGCGCGAAGCCTCTCCTCTTCCTCAAATGTCTTGAGAGACGACAAAAAAGCCTCTTCAGTGGAGATTCCTATTAAGAAAAGAGCATTAATAAAGCATAATAAATTCAAATATATATATATATATACACACACGGAAGAATGTAAATGAGATATACCTAACGCCGCAAGAGAAGCAAGCACTGCTTGCTCGCGGGCTAATCTCTTAGAAGCCTTAATAGCGGTTTGAAGATCAGTAGCAGCAATCTTATCAGTAGAAGCCCCAAACAGACTGTCGTTGGTGTCGTATTCAGACAAGACTTCGCTGTAAGGAGCATGCGGCTCCTAACCGAAGACGACATCAGCCGAAAATAAAGATTTCTTCTTTTTCTCCGAGCCGGCAACAACACCCGACGATAAAAGCTTACGCTTTACGGGCTTCTTAGGACGGCGAGTCCCGATTTTCGAGCCAATACCCAACTTAGGAGATGCAGCTGCTACCATAGGAACGCTTACATCTGGCCGTAGCTTAGCCGGAAAGGCTTGCAGGACTACAGCCGCGGTGCTCTCTCTCAAAGAAGGACGGACAACTGCCCGTCGTTTCAGTGGAACCGCAGGATTACCGGCCGGGACAAAATCCTTATGGTCAAGAAGCATCCGCCTTTCCTCCTTGACAACGGCACCCGTCGCACGCTGATACCAGGCGATGTAAGCATTCGAAGCCTTCGGGATATGACTCGGCTCACTAATCAGGAAATGAGACCCCGTATTTAGCCGCATAAATAATGCGCCGCGTTGCGAACGCTCTCCTCTGTAGCAACCGGATCAATGAGAAACGCTTCAAGGGGAACCCCTTGGTTATAACTAGATTGTTAGGGATATATGCCCTAGAGGCCATTATTGTATCATACTGGTTTGTATATTACTTAATGGAAGCTTGGGATATTCACAGTTGTATTGACAGTCTTTCTCAAAATGGTAGTATACTACATGGTTTGTTTCTACCTCAATATGTGCATGTGTTTCTTTTAGCGTATCGCTTATATTGGTAGAGCCCTTAGGATCTTTGCTTGATTACCAGCGTTGTGATGGCAGTCACACTAGTGGGGGCTGGATAGTCTATAAGTACATCATTATACAGGTCCCTTGTCGTAGGATTATCGAGACGGGGTATCGATACTCCAGAGTAGACTAGTGTATACGCTTCTCATCCCAGCAGCGGAGATGGTATGTCCCACAGCCATTAGTACATCGTACTGGAGATAGTATGCAGGTGCTCATTAGGTTATGAGTACACTGGACAGGACTCGTCGGGAACTGTTGATGGGTATTATACCTATCGTCGAGTAGCAGTTCCCAGGTGACATGAGTACAACTTAGTCCGTCGACTTCACACTACTACTTTGCCTCGAGTGTGTTCCCACTATACTTTGATTACTACACTACCACGGCTCAAAGGAGTTGTGAAAACAGGTAGTTGTTGGGTGCAGTCTCGAAGCACTTGGAGGCAGTGGCAATTAGATATGATTCGTATCTCCCGGTATTGGGGGTTGATATCACGCTGTGTTTGGAGAGCCATTACACAAAGTCCCTGGCCAGGGCAAGCGAGATTTACTGGTAGGTATTCCAATAGTTTCTCAGGTTGTTTTGGCCTGCACTCCAGCACGACTTATTGCGCTATTAGGGATCTGACGATTACCCCCTAGGCCCGATATGCGATACTCTTAGACGAACAGACCGGACTGTACGGAGATTGTCACATATAGGCTCGGTAGGAGTTCGGATGAGTTTGCTCATCGACCTTCTCATCGACAGATACCTGGGTAGCCGTTACATGCAACTAGTACCGCTTGCGGCATGTGGTTAAACCCACTGCCAGCATACTATCGAGTCTTTAGAGTCCCGCACAGAGGGTTTCCCTGCATCGGGAAAAAGATGCAGAGGCCGTATGGTTTTACGGCAGGGATTCGATCATGTACGTACACTTGTGCGCGTATGATGATCGGGAAGATAATACTAGTGGGCTTTGGTTTAAGCCAGATCCTAGTATTATATTGATGGATTGTTTTCGTCTCTTTGTATTTGTATTCTTTGGAATGCGGATGCGGGTATGTATATACGGATGAGGGGCATTCTCGTAATTTCTCGGGAAAGCTTCTAGAAGGAGATGCCTAATTAGGGTTTTGATTTTTCTTTTGTGAAATTAAAACCTAATTTGGGTAGAGGAAAATGAGGTGGAGATATTTAGCAAATGGATGGTGAGTCACACTTGAAAAAATAGATATTTTGAAGCATGAAGATATTTGTGATATATTTATCTCATCAAATATCATATGCTTCAATTATTCTTTCACAAGTGAGGCTTCATCGTATCCAAACTCATTTTCTTCACTTGTTTTCCTCAAGACATCTTCTTCTTCCTCTAAACCCTAAAAATCTCATGAGTTGAGAAACTTAGGGTTCTAAGAGACAAATCAATTCATCTTCTTTCTCTACATCACCTAGGCCATCTAGTTTAGCAAGCTAGTTGCCCTGGTTACCTCGGATTTGAGGTTGGAGCTCGGACTATAGACTCTCGGGTGGATCGTCTTTAACTCGAGGAAGCCGACAAGGAAGCTACGATCCGTTACGATACTCGGAGCCTATGATGATGAGGAGGACAGCAAAGATGACCCGAAGGACTTGTATCGTGAGGTATAACTTTCATCCGACTAGTTCAACCTCACACAGTTATTTGTTAGCTAGGGTTTAGCAACGATCCTGGAGTTCAAGTCGGTGTTGCAAGCTATGAAAATCATTTTTTAAATATTCTGCCTCCCCGCAAACCCGTGGGGTGCGCGATATTGACTTACAGTGGTATTAGAGCCTACTAAACCATAGCTAAAAGTTTAGACGAAGTGTAGAACTATGAAACCAAAATAACTCCGAAACACGAAACAAGAAATCCAAGTTTCTGTCAATTTTTCAGGAGCCTCTAAAATTTTTTTAAACAATTACAGAGTGCTCCTTTGCTTGTGAGATGAACACACAACAAAAACAAGACAATTTCCCTGTAGCATGGCCGGCCACATTGGGAAAATTCCCGGCCTCACCCGTTTTGTTATGGTGAAAATGTTTGGGTTTTGTTCTGTATTCAAGTCACTTGGATTTAGGGTATCGGGTGTTGTTTGATTTTGCCAATTTTTGATATACTGTTAATTCTTTACTATGGCAATACAGAGTGTTTCGAAGTCGCGGTTTTAACATCGTTTAACAAGTTTCGAGTTGTGATATATGTGTTTGGAAACGTTGACAAATTGCTATACGTCGATTAGTCGAGGTTGCACATATCTGTGTTGTTCTTGTGGTTTGTGTATATGAACTTATTGGATTATCATGGATGAATAGCCGGGGATGTGAGATGAGGGTTTTTCATTCTTTCATTCGATGTAAAATTGTAAATTGATGTAATATTATTTTGTAGGGCACATCCGGGTTGAGGTTGTAGCCACCGTTGTATTATTTTCTTTTACTGTTTTCTGCTCCTCGGATAGACCCAAGGTGGGTTCACAAACTACCGAGTACTTTGAAGTGTCGAGTGGCCTACTCACTTTGATGAGGGAGGTTGCTTCACTTTGGGTATTTGGCGGGTAGTTTGCCGCACCCGTAGGGGTCTGGGGTGGGGTTTGGATATTCATCACGACCGTGGACTTCTTATTTCGTTACAGGCTTAAACGAAAGGTGGAATTCCTAGTATATTTAATATGTTCATCTGTGATCTGGAATGCCTATTTTTGCGTGAGACGAATGGTTATAATATATATATTATATATTAGATGTTGCTTATGTTTTGCATCCACGCTAGTCCAGCCCCCGGCTCTAGCGTTAGTTAAGTAACCTAACGGTGTAAGACGGGGCCCAGTGGCGAATGCGGATGGCATAAGCGTACGTCATATTTTCGTTTCTTTCTGTGATGATAGGTGTAAATGATGGGACTGCATTACATTAATGCAAAGTAAACAAACCAAAGCTGAATCGTTGGAACAAATTTTAAAACCCCTCGGTTTTTTTAAAACAGCAGACTTTTAAAATGCGAAGCTTAAACCACTCCTTTTTAAAAGCTATCAGGTTCCTTCGATTATATCAAGTTCACTATGTTCCAAAACCATTCTTAACCCTCCGTCATTTCATATGAATAATCAGTAGTATTCAAGCTATGTTTGTTGACCTTTGCCAAGGCATAGTGTTTGGTAGCTGCTGGGTATTCATATATAGCATAGATAGATACATTGGTTTAGGACAGTCGTATTACTTTGTTGGCCTTCGTCAAGGGTATATACGGGTGGGTTCAAATTAACCTGGACAATGATAAGTAGAACTTGACATGTGACTTATGATTTGTTGGCCTTCATCAAGGTCATAAGAGCATGGGGCAAAAGTCCACATCGGGAGTTTCTAAGGAAACTTAATCTTGCTAGTGCTACATACCATTTAAAGTGTGATAATGTTAGTAGGATTCTTTCAGGATTATCACACAATGATATTTGGATCCCGGTCCTACTGTGAGTATATGCTACTCCTCAGGAGATGTTTCACTTAACGATCAATGCTATAAACCAAGTAGGTATCTAGAACAGTATTAGCAGGGCTACGCCTCCAAAGAAAAGAGCTTATTTAATTAAGGAACTTCTTGAAAGTGTCGTAAAATCTCCCTCTAAGTACTGACACTAGCCTGGCTGCCCTCTAAGTACTGACACTAGCCTGGCTGAACGGTTAAGCAAGTATTGTACGGTGAGAATAATCCTGACTAATTCTTCTTTTATGCTTTGAGGAGGGATTCGAGAAACAGTGGGAGCCATCCTGTTTAGATAAATTAAAAACCAATCTAAACTTGCAAGAGCATCATGCTAAAGTATTTCTTTTCTTTCTCTTAATTGCAGCGACTAGTTGACCGTGCCTAGGTTACATTTAGCTAATAAATTGACATGGCCAGACTATATTGACTGGCAAGGGTTTTTCCAGATGTCAATTGCCTGTGATAAGCTGGACCACCTCATTAGTACTCAAGCCCCACCGTCCCAGGTCCAGTTTCCAACGTCACGGATGTTGATATCCGTAAGACAAGAGAAAAGGACTGTGCGAATGCCAAGTGCCTCATGTTGGCCTCAGTAGATGGTGAAAACTAGAGGCATCACGAAAAGATGGACTTAGCTTCCATCTTCCTCCATAACAAAGATTTATATGGAGAGCAATCTCGTATCGCAAGATATAAGACCTTGAAGAAATTGCTTCAAGCGAGATTGGCTATCTGGTCATCTGTAGGGGACAACGTCCTTACGATGACTAGCTTTATAGATGAGCTCACAGACCTGGAGACCACGTTGGAGAACCAGTCATATGCTGACTTGATTCTACAGTCCCTATCTTCTATTTACCCCCTAAAGGAAACCAAGGAGACACCCGCTCTGCTTATTGGGGAATCTTCCTCTTCTGCATCCAAGGCAAAAGCAAAGGGTGAGAAGAAGAAGACCTCCACAAAGCTGATATGCGGTGTCAGTAAGGTAGAGGGACAGGGAAGGGCAAAAGTTTCAGGGCTGACAGTAGGGAAGGAGGGATATTCCTATTGTCATGGGAAAGGGCATTGGCAGAGGGATTGCAGGGCTTTGAAAGCCAGAATTCAGGATCCGAAGCATGTTGTGGCTTCGACTTCGGGTGTGTTTGTAATAGAAAACTGCATGTCAATTAACTCTACTTCCTGGGTACTAGATACTGGATCAGGATCTGATATCTGTAATTCATTACAGGTTTTGAGAAACCGTAGAGTTATCAGGGTAGGTGATATGACTCTCAGAGTTGCGAATGGAATGAGCGTGGACGCTGAATCCGTAGGGGGATATCACCTAGGATTGACAAGTGGGCAGATATTGATTCTACGTAACTGTTTATATTTACCTAGTCTAGCTTGTAATATCATATATGTATCCTTACTTTCTAAGGAAGGATATGATTTTACATTTGTAAGCGATGTGGTCCACATCCACCTAAATCAAGCTTTGATTGGGTCAGGTACATTAGATAACGGAATATACGTATTAAATCAAGCTCAGGTTTTCAGTGTCCATAACACACTTAAAAGAAAGTCTCCGAAATTAAATTAGGCTTTCTTATGGCATTATAGACTGGGTCACATCAATGAAACACGGTTGACGAAGTTACATAGAGAGGGATATTTGGATCCGTTCGAATATCAGTCTTATGCAACTTGTCAATCTTGTCTCATGGGAAAGATGACAAAGACTCCGTTCACTGGACAGGGAGTAAGAGCGAGCGAGCTATTGGGACTCATACACAGTGATGTGTGTGGTCCAATGTCTACACATGCGTGATGTGGTTATTCCTACTTCATTACTTTTACGGATGATTTCTCTAGGTATGGACATGTCTTCTTGATGAAGCATAAATCCAAGGCCTTTGAGAAATTCTGGGAATATAAGAATGAAGTGGAAAAACAAACAGGCAAAAGTATCAAGACACTGAGATCTGATCGAGGTGGTGAATACTTAAGTGTCGTGTTCCTGGATTACCTAAAAGAGAATGGTATTCTCTTTCAGCTTACTCCTCCATACACGCCACAACAGAGCAGTGTATCGGAAAGGCGGAACAGACCCTATTGGATATGGTTCGTTCCATGATGAGTAACGCTAAGTTGCCGTGATCCTTCTGGGGTTATGCACTAAAATCAGCTGCATATCTTCTGAATAAGGTTCCTACTAATTCTATGCCTACCACACCATATCAGATGTGGAGTGGGAAGAAACCCTATCTTAAATACCATAAGACATGGGGATGTCCAGCTTTTTTAAAAAAAAGCAGCATGCGGACAAGCTCGGGGCACGCTCAGTACTGTGTAAGTTTATGGGATACCTAAATAACTCCAGGGGTATTATTTTTATTGCGCAGAGGAACAAAAGGTCTTTGTTTCTCGTCATGCCCACTTCTTGGAATCTGTTTAGAAAATCAGAAAAGTGGGAGCGAAATAGAACTGGAAGAAATTCCAGAACCACAAGCTATTGCTGAAAGCTTGGTAGAACCAAAGGTTTCAAAAGAACCGAATATCCCCGCGCCACTCCGCAGAACTAGTAGGCTGTCTCATCCGCCCAAGAGATACTACGATTTTCTCATAGACGGGGATCGATAAGATTGCATCATCGACGGTGATGAGCCAACTAGCTTCCAGCAAGCCATTCAGAGCAGAGACTCGGTAAAATGGCTAGATGCAATGAGGACCGAGATGGAGTCCATGTACACCAACAAAGTATGGACTTTGGACATTGCTCCAGAAGGGGTAAAACCCATAGGCTGCAAATGGATCTTCAGAAAGAAGATTGGTGTAGATGGACAGGTTGAAACCTATAAGGCTAGACTTATTGCAAAAGGTTTTCGTCAAAGATCTGATTTGGACTATGACGAAACATTTTCTCCAGTGGCTATGCTCAAATACATTCGGATCCTTCTTGCCATTTCTACCTTCCACGATTATGAGATCTGGCAGATGGACGTAAATACGGCTTTTCTAAGCGGAAATTTGGAAGAGTGCGTCTATATGGATCAGCCGGAGGGTTTCATTCAGAGTGGGAGCAGCGGGAAAGTGTGCAAGTTGCTTAAGTCCATTTATGGACTAAAGCAGGCATCGCGGAGTTGGAACATCTGTTTTGATGATACGGTTAAAGAATTCGAGTTTATCAAAAATCCAGATGAACCATGCATATATAGTAAGATTGTAGGGAGAACTGTGGTATTCCTCGTCTTGTACATGGATGACATTCTCTTAATAGGAAATGACATTCCTATGCTATAATCTGTCAAAGGATTCTTGTCACAGAGGTTCTCCATGAAAGACCTGGGTGATGCCTCCTACATTCTGTGGATCCAGATCTATCATGATAGATCTAAGAGGATGTTGGGACTTTCACAGTCCAGGTACATCAACACCATACTGAAAAGATTCAGTATAGAAGATTCCAAACGCAGTAATCTACCGGCTTGTACCGGCTTGATTACCAGCGTTGTGATGGCAATCACACTAGTGGAGGCTGGATAGTCTATAAGCGCATCCTTATACAGGTCCCTAGTCGTAGGATTATCGAGACAGGGCATCGATACTCTAGAGTAGACTGGTGTATACGCTTCTCATCCCAGCAGGGGAGATGGTATGTCCCACATCCATTAGTACGTCATACTGGAGATAGTATGCAGGTGCTCATTAGGTTATGAGTACACTGGACAGGGCTCGTCGGGAACTGTTGGTGGGTATTATACCTATCGTCGGGTAGCAGTTCCCAGGTGACATGAGTACAACTTATTTCGTCGACTTGACACTTCTACTTCGCCTCGAGTGTGTTCCCACTGTACTTTGATTACAACCCTACCATGGCTCAAAGGAGTCATGCAAACAGGTAGTAGTTGGGTGCAGTCCTGAAGCACTTGGAGGCAGAGGCGGTTAGATAAGATTCGTCTCTCCCAGTATTGGGGGTTGATATCGCGCTGTGTTTAGAGAGCCATTACACAAAGTCCCTGGCCAGGGCAAGCGAGATTTACTGGTAGGTATTCCAGTAGTTTCCTAGGGTGTTTTGGCCTACACTCCGGCACAACTTATTGCGCTATTAGGGGTCTGACGATTACCCCCCCAGGCCCGATATGCGATACTCTTAGATGAACAGACCGGACTGTACGGAGATTGTCACATACAGGCTCAGTAGGAGTTCAGATGAGTTTACTCATCGGCCTTCTCATCGACAGATACCTGGGTAACCGTTACGTGCAGCTAGTACCGCTTGCGGCTTGTGGTTAAACCCACTGCCAGCGTACTGTCGAGTCTTTAGAGTCCCACACAGAGGGTTTCCCTGCATCGGGCAAAAGATGTAGAGACCGTATGGTTTTACGGCAGGGCTTCGATCACGTACGTGCACTTATGCACGTATGATGATCGGGCGGATAATACTAGTGGGCTTTGGTTTAAGCCGGATCCCAGTATTATATTGATAGATTGTTTTCGTCTCTTTGTATTCGTATTCTTCGGAATGCGGATGCGGGTATGTATATACGGATGAGGGGCATTCTCATAATTTCTCGGGAAAGCTTCTAGAAGGAGATACTTAATTAGGGTTTTGATTTTTCTTTTGTGAAATTAAACCTAATTTGGGTGGAGGAAAATGAGGTGGAGATATGTGTCAAATGGATGGTAAGTCACACTTGACAAAATAGATATTTTGAAGCATGGAGATATTTATGAGATATTTATCTCATCAAATATCATATGCTTCAATTATTCTTTCATAAGAGAAGCTTCATTTTATCCAAGCTCATTTTCTTCACTTATTTTCCTCAAGACATCTTCTTCTTCCTCTAAACCCTAAAAGTCTAATGAGTTGAGAAACCTAGGGTTCCAAGAGACAAATCAATTCATCTTCTTTCTCTACACCACCTAGGCCATCTAGTTTAGCATGCTAGTTGCCCTAGTTACCTCGGATTTAAGGTTGGAGCTCAGACTATAGACTCTCGGGTGGATCGTCTTTGACTCGAGAAAGCCGACAAGGAAGCTACGATCCGTTACGATCCTCGGAGCCTACGATGATGAGGAAGACAGCAAAGAAGACCCTAAGGACTTGTATCGTGGGGTATAACTTTCATCCGAGTAGTTAAACCTCACACAGTTATTTGTTAGCTAGGGTTTAGCAATGATCCTGGAGTTCAAGTCGGTGTTGCGAGCTTTGAAAATCGTTTTTTAAATCCTCCGCCTCCCCGCAAACCCATAGGGTGCGCGACATCGACTTACACAGATTGCTGGGCAAAGAGATACGGGTTATATCTCATGAACAACACCGATGCATTCTGTCTGAATACGAGGAAACCCGGCCGGATAGAATACAAATACGCAATCTCCTTGGCCCTCAAAGCAGAAGATCCATCCTTGAAGACATCATGGAGTGGCTAGATTACTTTGGAGGGTTCCTTACCAATGGTCAGAATCCTGTCGACGAAGGTCATGATGTCCTCAACCATGCGCGGATGAAGAAGCAATCGACGAGCCTCTTGCTGTGTTGGGTCTGGAGAAGAAACATCGACCAATTGCATGACTCAAAGGAAGTTGTACCCTTCGTAAAATCTAGGCCTTTTATGCACGCCAAACGTACCCAACACGTGTATCTCGATCCAGGAGGTGAAGTAGTGCAAGGGGAGATTTACGGGCTTCAAATCCGGCTGGGTGGTGTCGGCCGTTATACTTAGGCCATGATACAAGTAGGCCAGTCCGGCAACCCCAACTGCCATACGCTTCCCCGCCGCAATGCGATGAGTCGGATAAAAGACAGACGGTCTCATGTAGCGAGGGTGCATTGGGAGTGCAAACCAGCTCAGCTACAAACCAATAAAGCCCATGAAAAATGCCTCCTCATCAATATTCGGAGCGGCAATATCTAAAAAAGGGACAATGGGGGTATCCGGAATAAAAAAAACTGTTTTAAATCAGCCTCTGCAGTTGGCAATTTATTCGAGCCAAATCCGAACAGATCATTGAGCTTGGCGAACTTTGCAGCCTTCTTCGATAAAGCCTCCGGACGAAGGAAACAGGCAACGAATTCAAAAAAGCTAACCCCATACCCCCCCCAGACTCCAAAAACAAGCTCTCATAGATATTCAACACTTTGATCAAACTAGGGAACTTATGTTGGATAGCATTTTCTGAGGTAAGGCCCATGACTACCGACTCGGTGGCAAAAACATACTCGTCAGGAGGAAGTATCTTCTCGTAATGCTCACCTCTGACGGGTAACCCAGAAATTTCTGCGAATTCCTCCAACGAGATCGATACTTCACGATCCGATAAAAGAAATGTGTGGGTCGGAATATTCCACTGCTCAAAGAAGGATTTAACCCACCACACATGAGGAGTGTGGTAATAAAAGAGAGACGCGTAGACCGCCGGGTACAACCAGGTCTTCAGCAGCAGCAACTTCTTGGCCGACAAAATGCAACGGGCCCACTGTAGATAACCTGCCAGATGTCGGGGGGTCACTCCTACTGTATAAACCCGATCCTAAGGACACGTTTCTCCTTGACATATGCGATGCCCCAGAATATCTAAGGTCATCGGAGGCTGGAATGGTATCGACGCCATGGAAGGTTGGAGACGACCTTCCGAGGTCTAATTGACCTCTTCCACTGCATAAGCGACCTGCGGAGAGTCAGCATAATAAATTGACAAGATCGGTTCTGATGGCACCGCACAAGTAAAGCTGCACCGACCCCGGATAATATAACTGTACCACGATCCCTATAGATGAAGAGACTTCTGCACTGGGTCGTAGTCCTGGATTAGCGCAAAAACTTCCTGATCCGTAGGCGCGTCGGTAAAATCGCTCTCCGAACGGACATAAGGAAAAAATAAATCGGAAGCCATAGTACCTAAAAAAACCGTAAAGAGTTAGCGACTGGCACAATGCAATTAACTGCAACTAACGGCCTTAGCATTTTCAGTACACCCAAATCTGTACTCCATTATGGAATAATAAAATCACTGCAGTCAAAAAAACATTGTGCCCTACAAAATTAAGGTGATGGCTCAACAATGATGAGACATGCACCCATTGTGAGAATCCAAAAAAATTCTCATTAAATGAATGATCCTATTGAGCAGTGGAGTTTAAAAACTCTAAATGTTCTCAAAAAATGAGCCCTGCAACAGATTCAAATCTGTAAAAAAAGGTATTAGAACCCAAATATAAAAAAATGGAATAGGAAAGGAGAATAAAATTCCCAAAAAATTCAAAAAAAATTCTCAGAGCTAAGCTCTGTAAAACAAAATGGAATTAAAATTCCTCAGATAATGGGATTAAAATCCCAGAAGTCCCCTATGTTGGGAGATAGATGAGAAATATAATGGAATTAAATTCTAGAAATCCTCAAAGAAAAAGATCAACGATAGGATAAAACCCTAAGAAGAGAACTAACAGAGATTTGAGACCCACAGTTTATTTAAAAAGGGGTGAGAAGTTCTTCTTAAGATCTCTGAGAGATCATTTTTAAAAAAAAAGGGAGAGCCAAGCTCTGTTAATGGGTTAAAAATCCAAAACAAGAAGCAAGGTTCTTTGAAGAGTTGAACTCTAGTCATGATCCTTACCAATTTTCAGAGTTTAACTCTGAAAAGGTTCTGTGGACAGAGATCTAAGCTCTGAGATGAGAATTAAATTCTCAAGGAAGAAGAAGAATCAAGAAAGACGATGAGACGACAGTTATCTCAAGGGCCAAAGGCCCTATTTATAGGATGTGAAGGGATGGTTCAACTCCCTAGAAGATCAAACGGTGGAAAAAGTGATACCGTTGCACTCACGTGTGAGCCACGTGAGAACAACGGCAGGGGGCATTTGTTCCCCCAATATTTAAACATAATAAAAAGAGCTAAACTCTGTTAAATTTTGTTGAGGCAGCACCTCACGTGCCCCTCAAAAGGGCGTCAGTGCCAACCCCTTATGATTAAATCTTATAGTGGCGCCCCACGTGAAGCTCACGGGGGCGCCAATGTGCAAAGCATATGAGCGCCTATTATAAATAAGAATTAAATTCTTAAATGGCGCCCACGTGCACAACACGTGAGCGCCGGTGCCCAAGCTTATATCAGTAGAATTAAATTCTACATGAGGATATTTTCCTAATAAAAAGTTGGGATACTCTCTGTTAAACAGAGCCGTTGGATCAAAGATCCAGTGGTGATGACAAATCATCAAACAGTAGAATTAAATTCTATTCTGAGGAATATTTTTCCTTAATCATTACACACAAAAAATATTGTTCTCTGTAAAACAGAGAGCCCTTGGATCAAAAATCCAATGGTGATTAAAAATCACCGTTTGACAGAATAAATTATGTATATGGGAAAATATTTCCCCAATCTAGTTAAAAACAAAAAAAACATATTCTGTAAAACAGAAGTTCTTAGATCAAAAATCCAACGGTAGGTAAAATTCCCCAAACAAATTTTGAAGCCAATTAAATTAATTGGAATCTCTCAATAATAGATTTTCTCAAAACTAATTAACAATTTGCCTCCACTATATAAAGGACCCGAGACTTCAAGTCTCATATAGAGGGAACCCCCCATAAGCTTATGAAAAATACAGAAAGTTTTAAAAAGGAAAAAAAACAGAGAATTTAATTCTCAATAAAGGAAAAAGACTTGCCTCCTCAAAACCCTAGGTTAAAAAAACACGGAGATAAAAAATATCTCTTTTTATCTTTCTAAGGGTTTAACCTTTCTCAAATAACTTAGTTCTTTCTCTGAATCAGAGATCCACAAGACAAATCTCCCATAAGTTGAGAATTTAATTCTCATCGGGAAGATCTTGTTCTTGAGAATCAAAAATTCAGAAGAAAAAAACTAGGTTGAAAAGAAAGAAAAAAGGAAAGAACATATGTTCTGGGAATTTAATTCCTCTGAAATTAGGGTTTAACCCTACATAAAGAACATAGTTCTTATAAAAAAGAAAAGAAGAACTTAGTCCTCCAATGAAGAAAAAACAATCCAAGGTCTTCAAAATAGAGATCTTGATGATCATTAATGGCCAAAAATGGCATTAACAGAAATTTAATCTCTAAAAAAGAGCTTAGCGTCTCACGTGTTACCCATGTGGGCGCCCTCCCAATAGCGCCCAGCGCCGCACGTAAAAAACACATGGGCGCCCAAAACAGAAGGCCGGCGCCTCACGTGAAATACACATGAGCGCTGAATAAAAGTGCTTAGCACTTCATATACAGCCAAAACGGCTGAGTGCTTAGCACTAATTGGGCAGCACCCAGCGCCTCACGTGCTCCTCACGTAGGCGCCACACAAAAGTGCTTAGCACTTCATATACAGCCAAAACGGCTGAGTGCTTAGCACTGATTGGGCAACGCCCAGCGCCTCACGTGCTCCTTACATGGGCGCCACATAAAAAGTGCTTAGCACTTCATATACAGCCAAAACGACTGAGTGCTTAACACTAATTGGGCAGCGCCCAGTATCTTACGTGCTCTTCAAGTCGACGCCATATAAAAAAAGTACTTAGAACTATATATATATAACTGATTGCTTAACACTGATTGGGCAGTGCCCATAACTGAAATCTTCACATGATACCCATGTAAGCGTCAGAGCATCAAATAAGTGCTTAGAACTTTTGCATAAAAAGGGAGGGCTGAACAAACAGAGCCTAAATAAGTGCTTAGCACTTTTGAACATAAAAGGACAGAGTAGACTAAGCCCAAATTGGCTAAGTCTCTTGCAACTGAGCCCAAATGCTCTGGATCTTAATAAATCTAATGATTCTTAAAATATTGCTAAGTTGATCTTAGTCTCAAGTAGGACTAATGTATCCTTAGTTAAAAGATAAATTGGACCCAAATGGTCATATATTTAAGTTGATTTTAATCTCAAACTAGATTAACGGTTCTTAAACCAAACAAAATATTTTTGAACTAAAGGAAAAATATGACTTAGGTTCAAAATCCCAAATCTAAAATATATGGATTTGGACTAATACGCGCCCTACGGGCGACGACAGAAACTAGTCTCCGTATACAATCCACGGGCAACCAAAATAAACAAAAATACACACGACACGAAGTGAACTGCTGGAGCAGGAGAAAGTGGTTATCGTAATACGATAACGTAATTAACTGCAGGAGCTTGCGCCTGCAGGGAAGTGTGTCCCCATAATCAAAAACCCCTCACAAATGAGGGGGTATCTGATAATGTCTGCTACAACGGTCACATTTGTCCAAACCTCCGATATATAGTGCTATAAACCAACTTGGTATCTTCGGAGAGGTGGATGGAGAAGTCTAAATAGCATATGCCCCTAAATTCAGGCCCGGCGTCCCAACGTCTCGGTCTCTGTCTTTCGGGGTGAACAGCTTCTATACTTCGTTTGAGAACGGAAACTTTATCAGTTCGGAGGGAACGAATCATTGATTGGCATGACAGGCGATGGAGCATAAAGGAGTCAAGAAAGATGAAAAGGTTGTGGTTGGAAAGATTGCTGAAATTGTTGCTGTTGTGGTTTTTGTTGTGAAGGGGTCTTCTGAAAGTTATTTGTCCTTAGAACTGGTTTTGGTTTTGATTCTGGTTCCAGGAAAAATTATGGTGGTTCCTCCAACCGGGATTATATGTGGAAGAGTATGGATCATTCGTTGGTCTTTACTGAAATGCAGCATTATCCTGATCCTGTCCTTGAGATAGTTGATTATAAGGACACCCTTCCGTCAAGTGTGAGGATCCGAACAACAAGAACAAATGGTGCGGAGGGGAGAAACAGGGCTAGGGGCAGGGGATGAAAATTTGCTCTCAAGTTTCCGCATGATTGAGGCCAGTTCGGCTTTCATCGCAATTGAGACGACTAGATGGTGAACTCCTGCCCTAGGTTGACCGGAAGAAGATGTTGAAGAAGAAGCGGTCGGTCGGGTGCTTTCCCATTGTAGAGTTTGCTCAGTGAGATCTTCTAAGAATGGCCAGGCTTACTCGTCAGATTTAGATAGGAAGTGGTCTTGACAAATGGTTTCCAGTAACTGTCTAGTTTCTAGAAGCAGTCCTTCATATAAAGTGCAGCAAAGTTGTGATTTTTCAAAACCATGATGAGGACATTTCACAAGGAGATCCTTATATACCGTTCGAAACACTTCCAAAATGGTTCATTAGGAAGTTGAGTGAATTGATTGATTTTAGATATGATGCGTGCAGTCTTATGATTTGGGTAAAACTGTTGGCTATAGTGCCCTCAAGTCAATTATTGTAATCGCAGACACGCGATTAGATGATTGAGGGAGGACCTATACAGGTAGAACGGTCTTACTTAAAATGATAGTATGCTATCTGATTTATCTTTATCATCATGTACATACTTTAGGTGGTACTACAAATCACTATTACATGTTGATAGAGCCCATAGGATTCTTGCTTGACTGCCAGCATTATGATGTCAATCATATATGTGGGAGCTAGGTGGTCTATAAGCACATCCTTAAATGTCCCTAGTCGTGGGAGTATCGAGACTGGGCATCGATACTCCAGAGTAGACTAGTGTGTACTGATCGAGACCCCGACGAGGGACGGTAGCCGGTCTCACAAGCCATTGGTGTTAGTTTGTTCACCTTAGATAGTATGCAGGTGCTCGTTGGGTTATGAGTACACTGGACGGACTCGCCGGGAATCTGCTAGTTGGTATTATACCTATTGTCAGATAACAGTTTCCAGGTAACATGTGTACAGATTAGTCTGTCGACCTGAGATCGTCATTTGTCTCGTGTGAGTTCCTACTGTGCTTTGATTACTACCCTACCAAGGCTCAAAGGAGTCGTGTAAACAGGTTTTAGTTGGGTACAGTCCCGAGCCACATTGAGGCAGTGAGCGGATCGTCGGGGATTCGTTTCTCCCGGTATTGGGGGTTGATGTTGCGTTGTGCACGGGTGGCCATCACCAGAATTCTTTGATCAAGGTAGTCGAGAATTATTGATCTAGGATCAGTAGTTTCTTAGTTTGTGATGGGCTTCATACCGACACTAAATGTCGCATTATTAGGGGTCTGAATTTATCCATCCCCCTAGACTCGATATGCGATACTCTTAGACGAAGAGACCGTACTGTACGGATATTGTCACCGGACAGGCTCAGTAGGGGTCAGGATGAGTTTTCTTGTCGGCCTTCCTTTCGCTCAATACATGGGTAGCCGTTACGTATAGCTAGTGTCGCTGACGTCCTTGTGGTTAAACCCACTGCCAGCGTATTGACGAGTCTTTAGAGTCCCACACAGAGGGTTTCCCTGCTTCGGGCGAAACTGTCACGCCCCGCTTCCCGGTGTACGGCGAAGGGAACGTGACAAGGTCCGCTACGTATATACTTAGAAGTACATACGCTAAGCGTATCTAAGCAATATAAAGTAAATCACAAGAGACAATAGATATAGAATAAACAGCAACTTTATTAATAACATTCTTTTGTACAATGCATGAAAAGTAAATACAACTGAAATGAAAAGCAATGCCTAAACAATGGCATAACAGGAAATGAAAATGCTGAATAGAACAAGGTACAATATCTAGAGTTCGGGGTCTTCGTGAAACTGATCCAAGTCTTCACCGCTGGGCTCGATCTCTGCTGGGTCCAAAGCACCTGACGACATTCAAAGAAGAAAGAAATAGAATGTCGTCAGCGAACAGGTCGCTCGGTAAGTCATAAAGATAAAGAAGAATTAGAAAAGACAGAATAAAGTATTTTCTAAAGAGATTATAAAATATTGTAGAATATTGTGTTAACGCTGTTGTTTATAGCTTGGTACCGAAGGATGCCAGTGTATACGAGAGGGGTCTCTATATGCTAGAGACCAGGGCAAACGGAATGTATAAGGAACCGTTAAGCCACGGTACAACAGCAACGGAATATAGGTTAGGTGTCTTAATCTGACCACCTCGTGCCACCTTTAACACCTTCCGTACCAATCTACCCCTTTAAACCCCGTAGTGTTTTGACAGTATCGCTGTATTGTATTGTGTAAGTTAGATGACTGACCATGATATCAGTAAACAGATTGTAACTGAATAATCAGGTAAATGGAATAACGGAATAATGGATGTATATCCATGGTTTGATTCAGTCAAGTTGTATAGATTGTTAACTGGATTATGGGATTCATGTATTCCTATTGAGTTGGAATATTAAAGAATATAGAATGACTTGAATCATATTCAAGTCAGAAATAATCAGACTCAAACCCGAGTCAGACCAAAAGATATGTAAGTCGAAGTTCTATATTTGTTAGGGTCATTATTGTAATTTATAAAACTTGAAGGGGTTTTATGTAAAAATACTTTTATATAGTTTTCAAGATACACCTCAAGTATTTATTATTCGTCTTTATAATTATAATGAGTGTAATTTTATTTTGTATTATTTCTAGTGAAAATATCCTAATTTCATAAATAAAGGTATTAATCTGTAATATTGATTTATTTGAAATTCATGGTATTTTAATGTAACTTTTAATCTTGTAATTTTTAGGAAAAGGTGGAAACTTTATCTTATAACAAAATAGGTGTTTAAATGTTAAATATACATATGTTTATACAAAAATAAATTTTAATAAATATTTTATTTTCCCGAAATCTCATTTTTCTTAAATGTCGTATTTTGAACCTTTCGAGACCGAATGCTCCTTGCGAAGGTCTGATTCTCGCACTACTAGGCCGAGGGTGCACGATAAACCGTACTATCCCTAACGGATTCCCCAAAGGTGGGTTGTAGTGGCGCTTTGCAAAGATTTATAAATACTAAACCTTTAGAAAACGGTTTTATAAAGATAAGGTATTTATTTGTAAAAAGTGTAAATTTCCGTATTTTAGATTCTAGGGTTTCCTAAGCCAACTAGCCTATTTCTAAATGGTCTAAACGATAAGTCATTAGAAGCCTCAAATCGCCTCTTCACCGCCAATTGCGGCCAGGTAAGTGCCAGGTGAGTGGGAGGCTCTCCAGTAAATGTAGTGGCCCTAATTAAGTAACCACTCGTCTTAGACACACTTGCCTAGACACCATAAAGTCAAGTTTAGATAAACGATCGATGCCCCAACTTATCGTATTTCCTATTAAAGATATTGTTTTGAAAGTGTATCAAACCTAAAACTTTTAGAAAAGGTTTTATTAAGAAAATGGTATTTTAATGAAAAATCTTGTTTTATTGTATTCTAAGTTTTCAAGGTAGCGTGTTATGATCTCATATGAGTGTGTGAGGAGGTAGGTCATTACCTCGTGATCTACTTTAAGGTATAACAATGTTAAAGGGTTAAATGTGATAAACTAAACTTGGTGGTATTTAAGTGCGAAAATACGGTATTTTGCAAAAGTTATCATTTCATGTGAGAAACTTTATCCAAATTGATTTTTAAGTGATTAATAGTCAACATGAATATGTTTAAGCATTATGGAATTAGTGATAAGTGAGTTTTGATAGAAAAAACGAATCGGAAATCGGTTTGTTCCGATTTCCGTCGGGTTTATAAAGTCGTATTTTAATGGAAGAAAGAAAAGTAGAAAATAGGGACTTACGGGTTTGGACAACGCTAGAGAGTGAGAGGGAGGTAGAGGGTTTGCCGGCACGTCGAAACGTCGTCGAGAGCTCCTAGCACAATCACCGGAAAGTCGCTGTCGATTTCGTCAGCGCTTCGCCTTTCGCTCGTTTTCCGACGTACCAAGTTCTCTTTGGATTTTGGGAGAGTGGACTTAGAAAAAGAGTGATGAAAAGGTAGAGGGTATGGGGGGTTTATATAGGGTTAGGCTAGGGTTAGGGTTTTAATAAAAAATATATAAAATTATATAAAAATTCATTAAAAGTCATTAAACCTAGGATTAAAAGAGATTTATTGGCCAAATGATAACCGATCCAAGCATTTAGAGTGTGCAGGAGGGTGGACCAGGTCAAGGGCCAACCTTTCTCTGTTGGTGACTCGGCCGTCCGGCCAAGTCCGGCCGGCGGCGCCGGACCGAGTCGTCCGAGTCGCCGGCCGGCAGTGCCGAGTCGGGCCGAGTCAGGCTATCAGTGGCCGGGGGTTTTCTTGGGGAACAATTTGGCATATTTACTTTTTGGTGTCCAGTACATATTTTGTGAGTTATGGCCTTTTGACCGTTGACTTCCAAAAGAATTTAAAATAAAATAAATACAAAAATAATGTGGGGCATGGGATTTGAACTCTGGTGGCTTGGTTCAGCAGTGCAAGGTATTACCAATGAGCTACAAGCTCATTCTTGTAATTATGGAGTGAAATAAATACTTAAAGAGATATCAGCCGCAATAAATACTCCAAGTATACATTGAATTTAAATCAATTCTTTGTACATTAAAAATGGAGTTGTTACCGTCTACCCTCCTTACAAAAATTTCGTCTTCGAAATTTACAACTTTTATTTAAAGACTAGTTTATAAAGAGGTGTGGATATCTAGTACGCATTTCATCCTCCCTTTCCCAAGTGGACTCTCCTGGAGTGTCTTTCCTCCACATCACTCGAACCAAGTTAACTTCCTTGTTCCGAAGTGTCTTCACTTTCCTGTCCAGGATCTCCACGGGCTGTTGCTCACAAGACAAATCGGGCTGTATAGTGAGCTCGGAATGATCGAGAACATGGCTGGGGTCACTCACATACTTTCTGAGTTGGGATATGTGGAACACATTATGCACTCCTTCCAATAATGGTGGAAGCGCTAAGCGGTATGCCACTTCACCGACTCGTTCGAGTATGTCGAACGGTCCAATATATCTTGGAGTCAACTTATCTCGTCTTCCAAATCGGATCACTCCGCGGTTCGGAGATATCTTCAGGAATACGTGATCTCCTGGCTGGAACTCCAAGTGTCGTCTCTTTGCATCGGCCCAGTGCTTCTGTCGATTTTGAGCTATGCGCATCCTTTCCCTTATAGTACTGACCACATCAACAGTCTCTACTATCATCTCCGGTTCAAGAAGTTCCCTATCTCCGACGTCGTCCCAACTTAATGGCGAACGACACTTCCTTCCATACAATGCTGCAAGAGGTGCCATTCCTATGCTTGCTTGGTAGCTGTTGTTGTACGAAAACTCCACAAGATGTAGGTGATCTTCCCACGATCCTTTGAAGTCTAGCATACACGTTCTGAGCATATCCTCCAAGATCTGAATAGTTCGTTTCGACTGACCATCTGTTTGTGGATGATAAGCCGTGTTGAAGTTCAGACTTGTTCCCAAGCTTGCTTGCAGACTCTGCCAAAATTGCGATCGGAACCTGGTGTCACGATCGAAGACAATGCAGACCGGTACTCCATGAAGTCTCACAATTTCCTGTATGAGTTCATGGGTATCAGAGATAGTACATTATAAAGAGTTTAAATCTTAATTAGATTATTACCTCCATGTACTTCTTTGCCAGTGTCTCAGTTGATTGGCCAACTCGAAATGAGATGAAGTGAGCCGACTTTGTGAGTCGATCCACAATGACCCATACGGCATCGTTACCCTTTGTGCTACGAGGAAGAGCAGTCACAAAATTCATCGTGATATGTTGCCACTTCCATTCTGGGATCGGTAACGGTTGAAGTAATCCAGCAGTCCTGTGATGTTCAGCCTTTACTTGCTGACACACCAAACATTTTGCGACGCTTCTGGCTACTTCACGCTTCATTCCATGCCACCAATAATTCTGACGTAGATCTTTGTACATTTTGGTACCTCCAGGGTGTACTGAGTAGGGAGAGCTGTGAGCTTCTTTCATTAACTCTTCCCGAACAGGACCTTTTGGTACACACAATCTGCTGCCGTATCTCAAAGATCCGTCTTCATGGATGTTGAAGTCTGCTCTGAGTCCATTCTCTACTTGTTCTCTGATCTTTTGCAACTTAGCATCACTTGCTTAAGCTGCTTTGATCTGATTGACAATGGTTGATTGAACTTGTAAATTCATCAAACTTGAAGCATTACCTGGCATGACTACTTCAATCTCCATCTGATGCAAATCTTGTTGAAGCTTCCACTGAGCAGTAAGATTCATTGCTAATGGTTGGCGACTAAGAGTATCAGGTACTACATTCACCTTCCCTAGGTGATATTGCAAGTTGATGTCAAAGTCCGCCATGAGTTCTAACCATCTTCTCTGCCGCATATTCAACTCCTTCTGAGTAAACACGTACTTTAGGCTCTTATGATCTGTGTAGATGTTCACCCGTTCACCAAGTAGGTAATGACGCCAAATCTTGAGAGTAAAGATGACGGCTGCTAACTCCAGATCATGCGTCGGATAATTGCGCTCGTGGATCTTTAGCAGTCGTGAAGCATAAGCCACAACCTTACCGTGCTGATGTAGAAAACATCCTAATCCCTTACCGGATGCATCGCAATGCACTTAGAATCCTCTAGATTGATCCGGTAAGACAAGAATAGGTGCTGATGTCAACCTTGACTTGAGTTCTACGAAAGCTTGTTCGCATGCTTCTGACCACACAAATTCTTTATCTTTACGTGTGAGCTTGGTCAGGAGCGTTGCTATCTTTGAAAAGCCTTCAATAAACCTTCTGTAATATCCAGCTAAACCCAAGAAACTTCGAATATCCTTCACTGACTTTGGTGTAGGTCATTCGCTAACTGCCGAAACTTTCGCTGGATCCACAGAGATTCCTTCTCCTGATACGATATATCCAAGAAAACCAACTTGATTTAGCCAAAACTCACACTTGCTGTACTTGGCATAAAGCTGATGTTGACGAAGAGTTTCTAGGACAATTCGTAGGTGCTCTGCATGTTCTTTCTGACTCTTAGAATACATCAGGATGTCGTCGATGAAGATGACAACAAACCTGTCTAAGTACTCCCGGAAAACTTGATTCATAAGGTTCATGAATATTGCGGGTGCGTTGGTCACTCCGAATGGCATCACTAGTAATTCGTAATGTCCATAGCGAGTTCTGAAAGCTGTTTTGTGAATATCAGCTTCCTTGACCTTCACTTGATGATAACCTGAACGAAGATCTAATTTAGAGAAAACACAAGATCCACTTAGCTGATCCAATAAATCATCGATGCGCGGGAGTGGATACTTGTTCTTTATAGTGACTTCGTTCAAGGCTCTATAATCGATGCACATTCTGTATGAACCTTCCTTCTTCTTCACAAGTAGTACAGGTGATCCCCAACTTGAAGTGCTGGGACGAATCCATCCTTTCGCCAGTAAATCGTCCAACTGTGTTCGGACTTCCTTCAAACCTTCCGGACTTAAACGATAGGGTGCTTTGATCACCGGTTGTGCTCCTGGTACTAAATCAATACTGAATTCAAGAGCTCGATCGGGAGGCAAACCTGATATATCGTCAGGAAATACATCGTCGAACTCTCGAACCACATCTGGTCTTGATTCATCCTCCGCTTGAGCTGCTGCAACTACTGCTTCTCTTGGCTTCGCTTTGTAGGTACTTGGCTCCAGTGTACGGTCTCCGCTTTTGAAATAGAAGACCGGATGGTCTGGGATCTCGAATACTACCCTCCTTTGACGACAGTCTATGGTAGCATAAAAAGTTCCAAGCCAATCCATTCCTAGAACCACATCGAAGTTCGGTATGTCCAGCACTTTGAAGTCAGCATAAAACTCTCGACTGCAGACGACGACTGGACACAAGCTGTATCCATAGTTGCCTTTAGAACGCCATTTCCTGAACTGACATTCCAGCTGGATACAAGCGATGAGACTGGAATCGCATGGGTTCGGACAAACCGTTGCGACATAAAGCAGTGTGATGCTCCAGTATCAAACAGTGCAAGTGCAGGGATTGAGGATACTAAGATTGTACCTAAGGTATGTGGGATTTGTTTTAGGTATAGGAAATATGTAACTAAGTAGCAGGATTGAAAAGCAAAGTTTGAAAAGAAAAGTTTACCAGTGATGACTTGGCCAGTGGCCTCAGCTTCTTCCACAGACATCGTGAAAGCCTGGCGCCTTGGTACATTCCTCCTGGCCTGAGGAGCATTCCTCGAAACGTTCCTTTTAGCTTGATGGAACTGACGAGGAGGTGGTGCAGCTTGTGGTCCTCTGGGTGGTGCAGGTAGTGCAGGTCTTGGAGCAGGTGCCTGAAGAGCCGGTCGCTGCGGATAAGTAATTGCTGGCCTGGGTGCAGCAATTGGGTTCTGTCTTTAGGGACAAGACCCAATATCGTGAGTAGCTGAGCCGCAGACTAAACAAAGGCGGTTGGCTCGACGGTAGTCCTTCATCATATGTCCAGTTCTCTTGCAGTAGGTGCAAAAGGCTGGGTTGGGATGATGGGTTGGTACTCCGGGTTGCCTTGGCACGAAAGGTGGCCTGGACGAGGCTCCAGCTGCCATCTGGTTGGCAGGGCGTTTGACTCCTGCAGATTAAGGTCTGCCCTTTGCTTTTATCACTGCCTCATAACTGCGGGCAGTTTCCAGAGCATCCTCATGAGTCAAAAATTTTCCTGTGGCTAGAGCAGCCTGAATCTCCGTGTCCAGACCTTGTTGAAAGCGACGGGCTCTGATCTCGTCCGTCGGTATCAAGTGTGCCGCGAATCTGTTTAAAGATTGTGTTAGCTGTGTAGTGTGTGATATTTAAAAATTGAACTATTGTGACATATCTTACCGGCTTAACATGGTGAATTCAGCATCGTATTCATCTATTGATTTGTCTCACATTGAACCCTGTTGCAGATGAATGAACTGCTGCTCCATGGCAAACTTGGCAGTCACGGGGAAGTATTTCGCGTCGAACTTCTCGCGAAAAGTCTTCCATTCAATAGGCTGTACGAGACGGCTTTCTTCCGCCTTCCACCAGTTACGAGCATTATCCGTGAGCTGTAGTTTTGCCACACGGACCCAAGCGATGTCTAGCACTTGAGCTGCTGCCAGATCGTCTTCGATGCTTTGTGCCCATTCTTCAGCTTCAAGAGGGCTTCCTTTACTAGAGAACTACTTGGGGTGTAAAGCCCTGAATTGCTTTACTCCCGGTGCATCGGTCTCGGGACGGTTCAAAAGTTGTTGTCCCTCTAGAAGGCTGCGAATTGCCTCAAATAGCATTGTTTGCTCGGTAGTTGGTGCAGGAACAGCTGGTGCGAGAGGTAGTGCTGGAGGTGTGTTGTTGACGTTGGTGCTGGTGTTGTTCGGGGAATCCATATCCTTGAAGAAAAATTTGGGTTAGGACAGATTCAAATACATGAAATGATAAGATTCAAAGAATAGAAATTTGTAAGATTCAAGAAACATGAATTGTAAAGAATGTTTTAGTTGCTGGTTCTTGTGTTATATTGCTTAGGTTGTTCACGCAGGCCAGAACTGCATGATAGGGATTCATACAGCTCTGACCTGCATGGGTCACCAACAAAACCTGGCACACCGCGCTTCCCGATGTACGGCGAAGGGAACACGACGAGGTCTGCTATGTATATACTTAGAAGTACATACGCTAAGCGTATCTAAGCAATATAAAGTAAATCACAAGAGACAATAGATATAGAATAAACAGCAACTTTATTAATAACATTCTTTTGTACAATGCATGAAAAGTAAATACAACTGAAATGAAAAGCGATGCCTAAATAATGGCATAACAGGAAATGAAAATGCTGAATAGAACAAGGTACAATATCTAGAGTTCGGGGTCTTCGTGAAACTGATCCAAGTCTTCACCGCTGGGCTCGATCTCTGCTGGGTCCAAAGCACCTAACGACATTCAAAGAAGAAAGAAATAGAATGTCGTCAGCGAACAGGTCGCTCGGTAAGTCCCAAAGATAAAGAAGAATTAGAAAAGACAGAATAAAGTATTTTCTAAAGAGATTATAAAATATTATAGAATATTGTGTTAACGCTGTTGTTTGTAGCTTGGTACCGAAGGATGCCAGTGTATACGAGAGGGGTCTCTATATGCTAGAGACCAGGGCAAACGGAATGTACAAGGAACCGTTAAGCCACGGTACAACAGCAACGGAATATAGGTTAAGTGTCTTAATCTGACCACCTCGTACCACCTTTAACACCTTCCGTACCAATCTACCCCTTTAAACCCCGTAGTGTTTTGACAATATCGCTGTATTGTATTGTGTAAGTTGGATGATTGACCATGATATCAGTAAACAGATTGTAACTGCATAATCAGGTAAATGGACTAACGGAATAATGGATGTATATCCATGGTTTGATTCAGTCAAGTTGTATAGATTGTTAACTGGATTATGGGATTCATGTATTCCTATTGAGTTGGAATATTAAAGAATATAGAATGACTTGAATCATATTCAAGTCAGAAATAATCAGACTCAAACCCGAGTCAGACCAAAAGATATGTAAGTCAAAGTTCTATATTTGTTAGGGTCATTATTGTAATTTATAAAACTTGAGGGGGTTTTATGTAAAAATACTTTTATATAGTTTTCAAGATACACCTCAAGTATTTATTATTCGTCTTTATAGTTATAATGAGTGTAATTTTATTTTGTATTATTTCTAGTGAAAATATCCTAATTTCATAAATAAAGGTATTAATCTGTAATATTGATTTATTTGAAATTCATGGTATTTTAATGTAACTTTTAATCTTGTAATTTTTAGGAAAAGGTGGAAACTTTATCTTATAACAAAATAGGTGTTTAAATGTTAAATATACATATGTTTATACAAAAATAAATTTTAATAAATATTTTATTTTCTCGAAATCTCATTTTTCTTAAATGTCGTATTTTAAACCTTTCGAGACCGAATGCTCCTTGCGGAGGTCTGAATCTCGCACTACTAGGCCGAGGGTGCACGATAAACCGTACTATCTCTAACAGGTTCCCCAAAGGTGGGTTGTAGTGGCGCTTTGCAAAGATTTATAAATACTAAACCTTTAAAAAACGGTTTTATAAAGATAAGGTATTTATTTGTAAAAGGTGTAAATTTCCGTATTTTAGATTCTAGGGTTTCCTAAGCCAACTAGCATATTTCTAAATGGTCTAAACGACAAGTCATTAGAAGTCTCAAATCGCCTCTTCACCGCCAATTGCGGCCAGGTAAGTGCCTGGTGAGTGGGAGGCTCTCCACTACAAGTAGTGGCCCTAATTAAGTAACCACTCGTCTTAGACACACTTACCTAGACACCACAAAGTCAGGTTTAGATAAACGATCGATGTCCCAACTTATCCTATTTCCTATTAAAGATATTGTTTTGAAAGTGTATCAAACCTAAAACTTTTAGAAAAGGTTTTATTAAGAAAATGGTATTTTAATGAAAAATCTTGTTTTATCGTATTCTAAGTTTTCAAGGTAGCGTGTTATGATTTCATATGAGTGTGTGAAGAGGTGGGTCATTACCTCGTGATCTACTTTAAGGTATAGCAATGTTAAAGGGTTAAATGTGATAAACTAAACATGGTGGTATTTAAGTGCGAAAATACGGTATTTTGCAAAAGTTATCATTTCATGTGAGAAACTTTATCCAAATTGATTTTTAAGTGATTAATAGTCAACATGAATATGTTTAAGTATTATGGAATTAGTGATAAGTGAGTTTTGATAGAAAAACCGAATTGGAAATCGGTTTGTTCCGATTTCCATCGGGTTTATAAAGTCGTATTTTAATGGAAGAAAGAAAGGTAGAAAAGAGGGACTTACGGGTTTGGACAACGCTAGAGAGTGAGAGGGAGGTAGAGGGTTTGCCGGCGCGTCGAAACATCGTCGAGAGCTCCTAGCACAATCACCGGAAAGTCGCCGTCGATTTTGTCAGCGCTTCGCCTTTCGCTCGTTTTCCGACGTACCAAGTTCTCTTGGGATTTTGGGAGAGTGGACTTAGAAAAAGAGTGATGAGAAGGTAGAGGGTATGGGGGGTTTATATAGGGTTAGGCTAGGATTAGGGTTTTAATAAAAAATATATAAAATTATATAAAAATTCATTAAAACTCATTAAACCTAGGATTAAAAGAGATTTATTGGCCAAATGATAACCGATCCAAGCATTTAGAGTGTGCAGTAGGGTGGACCAGGTCAAGGGCCAACTTTTCTCTGTTGGTAATCCGGCCGTCCGGCCAAGTCCGGCCGGCGGCGCCGGACCGAGTCGCCGGCCGGCGGCGCCGAGTCGGGCCGAGTCAGGCTGTCAATGGCCGGGAGTTTTCCTGGGGAACAATTTGGCATATTTACTTTTTGGTGTCCAGTACATATTTTGTGAGTTATTGCCTTTTGACCGTTGACTTCCAAAAGAATTTAAAATAAAATAAATACAAAAATAATATGGGGCATAGGATTTGAACTCTGGTGGCTTGGTTCAGTAGTGCAAGGTATTACCAATGAGCTACAAGCTCCTTCTTGTAATTATGGAGTGAAATAAATACTTAAAGAGATATCAGCCGCAATAAATACTCCAAGTATACATTGAATTTAAATCAATTCTTTGTACATTAAAAATGGAGTTGTTACAGAAACGATGTAGAGGTTGTATGGTTTTACGGCAGGGTTCGATCATATACATGCACTTATGCACGTATCATTATTCGGACGAATAATACTAGTGGGCTTTGGTTTAAGCCGGATCCTAGTATTATATTTTTGGATTATTTTTGTCTCATTGTATTCGTATTTTTCGGAATACGGATACGGGTATATATATACGAATGATGGGCATTCTTGTAATTTATTACAAGATTGTTTTCTAGAAGATAACACCTCATTTTTTTTTATTAACCATTTAGGTTAAATGGTTAATTAAGGTGGGGAGATGAAAGTGTGCTTAGCATTTGTCATGCATGCCACAATTGGTGGCTCATGTGGTGACTCATGGGATGACTCATGGTGTGACTCATGAAACACTATTGTGGCATGCTTGAGGTTTTTGTTTGTGGTGTGAGATATTTGTTGTGGGCTCTTGAGATATTTTTTCTTGAGTTGATTTATTCTACTCACACACACACAACACTTAGCAATTATTCTTTCTTGAGTTTCTTTGCTCAAGCTTCACTCTCATCTCCCATGGCATCTTCTTCCTCCTCCATCCTAACCCTTTCATGTGTTGAGAAAGCTAGGGTGTTTAGAGACAAATTAATCCTCCATTAGACTCTACATCTTCTAGGCTATCAAGTTTAGAAAACTAGATACCCTAATTATTTCGGTTTTGGAGTAGGAGCTTGATTCATAGTGTCACGCCCCGCTTCCCAGTATACGGGCAGAGGACGCGACGAGGCCGCTACGTATTTACTGTGAAGTAAATACGCTAAGTGTATCTAAGCAATATAAAAGTAAAGCACAAGAGACATGATATAATAAATAGCAACTTTATTTATTCACATTCTTTATGTACAATGCATGGAAAATAAATACAACTGAAATAAAAAAAAGTGATGCCTAAACAATGGCATAACAGAAAAAAAAAGTACTGAAATGGAAAAGTGTACAATGACTAGAGCTCGGGGTCTTCACTGAACTGGTCCAAGTCTTCAGCAGTGGGCTCAATCTCTGACGGGTCCAAATCACCTGACGACATTCAAAGAAGAAAGAAATAGAATGTCGTCATCGAACAGATCGCTTGGTAAGTCCCAAAGATAAAAGGAAAGTAGAATAGACAGAATAAGAAGGTATCTTTTAAAGTTGTATTATATTGTGGAAATGTTGTATTAACGCTGTGGTTTGTAGCTTGGTACAGAAGAATGTCAGTGTATACGAGAGTCGTCTCTATATGCCAGAGACTAGAGGCAAGTATAGTATAAGGAACCGTTTATGCCACGGTACAACAGCAACTGAATTCATATTAGGTGTATTAAGTCTTACTGTCTCGTGCCACTTCTAACACCTTCCGTACCAATCTACCCCTTAAACCCCGAGATGTCTTGTTTGTATTGTTTGTTTTGTAAATTGTATTGATTGTATAATTGGATGACTGACCGAAACCATGATATTAGTAAACGGATGTAACCGTAGAATCATGTAAATAGATGTAACTGGAGAATCATGTAAATAGAATGTATATCCATGGTTCGGTTAAGTCAAGTTGTATAATGGATTCATATTGAATTGGAATATTGTAGATTGTAAATTGTATATTATAGATTGTAGATTGTACTTGAATTATATTCAAATCAAATTATAATGAGACTCAAACTGAGTCAGACAATTAGAAAAGTAAATTGAAGTCCTGATTGTTTTGATATTATCGGTAACCGCTGCACATGGACGGCAGGATTTGTGTCTTTTTCAAAGACGATTACCGTTTTGATAACACCATTGTTAAGTTGTCTACCTCAGATAGGCAAGCACCCATATCTCCGGCTCCCCGAGGCTCAAAAGACTGGTCCCGTTTAAACCTATATTTACTAGGGTCCTTAGGGTAATTTATAGAACTTGAAGGGGTTTTATGTAAAAATACTTTTATATACTTTTCAAAATACACCCCAAGTATTTATTATTCGTCTTTAGAGTTGTAATGAATGTAGATTTTATATTGTGATATTTCTAGTTAAAATATCCTAATTTCATAAATAAAGGTATTTATTTATAATATTGGTTTTGTATGGAATTCATGGTATTTTAGTGTAAAATTGATTCTTGTGATTTTTGGAAAAAGGTGGAATATTTATAATACTTCAAAATAAATATTTTTATGTTACATATACATATATTTATATGAAAATAATTTTAGTATATATATAATATTCTAGAAATCTCGTTTTCTTAAGATGTCGTATTTTAAATCTTTCGAGACCGAATGCTCCTTGCGGAGGTCTGCATCTCGTACTACTAAACCCGAGGATGTGCGATAATCCGCACCATCCCGAACGGGTTCCCCAAATAGGTTGTAGCGGCGCTTTGCAAAGTTTTGTATAAATACTAATCATTAAGGGAAAACGGTTTTATTAATTATGGTATTTATTTGTAAAGATGTCGATTTCCCGTATTATATGTTCTAGGATCTCCTAAGTCAACTAGACTGCTCCTAACTGGTCTAAAGCGACAAGTTATGAGAGATTCCTCAAATCGCCTCTTCACCACCAATTGTGGCCAGATAAGTAAAAGTGAAGAAAGGAGGGATCCGCTCACGAATCTCTGTGAGACGGGCCTTTTAAAGTTACCTTTCTCACTTGTCTAGCCTAGGCACCACAAATTCAGGTTTAGATAAACGACTGAATGCCCACAACATTCCTCTGTCCTAATGAGCGCGACAGTCCTTAATTGGCTGAGTCTAGATATTATTTATTAGCTCAAAGGTTATTTATTGGTAAAGATCGTATCAATACTAAATCTTTGAGAAATGGTTTTATTAAGTAAAGGGTATTTAAATGAAAATGTTTGTTTTCCCGTATTCTAAGTTCTCGAGGGTATCGTGTTATGCTGCATATGAGTGTGTGAGGAGGTAGGTCATTACCTCGTGATCTACATAAAGGTATAGCAAGGATTTTGATTGTTTAAATGTAAAAATGAACTATGTGGTATTTTAATAAAAAAAATACGGTAAAATGGAAATAGCAATTACATTCGATATGGAACTTGTTCAATATGATTAGTTGGTGTTTAATAGTCAACATGAAATAGTTTAACAAGATTTTATTAAGGAAATGTTGGGTTTTGAGAAAGAACCGAATCGGAAATTCGGATTTACTCTGATTCCGTCGGATTTTGAAAGTTCGTATTTTTAGAAAAGAGTAAAGGAGAGAAATTGGGACTTACGGGTTTAGGACTTTAAAAGAGAGGAAGGGGAGACGAGAGGAGTCGACGGTGCGTCGTTTCGTCGCCGGGAGTTCCTACGGTTGTCGCCGGAAAATCCGCCGGAGCTTCGCCTTTCGCTCACTTCTATTGCACACTAGGGTTTCTAGAGATTTCTTGAGAGTTGGCTCAGAGTTTTGGGGTGAGGGGGTAGAGTGTAGGGGTAGTATTTATAGGGTTAGGCTAGGGTTAGGGTAGATGAAAAGTTAAAATGAAAAATGTAATAAAATGTATTAAAAATGTATTAAAAGTAGAGTAATTGTGGTTTTAAAACAGTTCCGGAAATGGTTTGAGGACAAAATTTTGCAGGTGTACAAGGGAGACCAAAAGACACAATTTTTGTGTTGGGGTCGTCGCCGGAATCGGCCGACTCGGCCGTGACTCGGTCGGAGGCCTGAGTCGGTCGAGTCGAAGTCGAGTTGGCCGATTTCCGGCCGAGTCAGGCGGCCAGAATCCCCCCCCCCCCGACAATTCATTTATCATCTGGCAATGTTACATTTTTTGGTGTAGCGGGGTTTTTGTGAGATATGCACTTGTAAACCCTTGGTATTCTAAAGGTTTTAAAAAAATAAATATTAAAAATAATGTGGGGTATGGGATTTGAACTCTGGTGGCTTTGTTCAGCAGTACAAGGTATTACCAATGAGCTAAAAGCTCTTTCTTGTAATTATGGAGCTAATTAATTACTTAAAATAATAACAGCAAATGTAAATACTCCAAGTATACATTAATTTTTAAGCAAATTTTGTATACTAAAAATGGAGTTGTTACATTATTTTAACTTGTAATTAAAAAGCAAATTAATTACTTATATCTTGTGCTCAGGCTAAAATACCCCTTTCTGGACTTTTGAAAATTTTTTGTAAAAACTTGTATAGGAAATTTATGGTTGTTACACATAGACTCTCGGGTGGATCATCTTCGATGGAGGGAAACTGGCGACCAAACTTGATCGTGGTGGCCACTAGGAGCTTGGGAAGAGATTAAAGACCGAAGGACACGGATCATTCGGTATAACATTCTAAACTCTTTTAGTTAGCTTACTAGTTTTAGGGTTTATGGTCGATCCGTATTCGGGGTTGTGGTAACGCCACTTTGATAATTTTTGTTTCGCATTCGGCCACGGGTTGTTGGCCGAGGCGCTGCCGCAACCCAACAAAATCTTCTTTAAAAGGCTTTTACAAACTCATCCCAACTGGATATGGAATGTGATGCAGTGGAATAAAGCCATTTTTTCGCTAAATCGCAAAGGATGAAAGGGATCATCCTTAAGCGGGTCGCATCATCAGAAAGTTGAGTCATTTTCATCATCTGGCAAACTTGCTGAAATTTGTTGATGAAGACGTACGGGTCATCAGAATCAAGCCTATGAAATTTTGGCAGAATGTTCAGAAAATAGGGCTTGATCTCAAAATTATCCCCATTGGCTGGTGGTACAGAAAGGTAAGTGGGAAGAGCTGTACGGATAGAATAGCATCGGTCTTATAACGCAATATGTGGCGGTGCTCCTACGGAAGGTAGTAGATTATTCGCACCAAGAAAAGGTGGAATCATTCCTGGAGGAGGTGGATTATTCACACCAAGAGGTGGTGGAATCATATTAGGAAATGCGGGATTGTTTGGTCAAGAAAAGGTGGAAGTCCTGACATTTCACGAGAAAAGGTACGGGATAAAAAAAGGTGAAGATGTGTGAACAGAATCTCGATCAACATCGGCGTTGACCGGTAAAGGTAAGGTGTGCGTAGGGGAAGATGAATCGACTTCGGAGTCGATCGCGTAGTCGGTAGGGACTAGCGTAACGCAGACTAGTCGGGCATTAGTGTCCCGAGTCCAAGCGGACATACACTAAACATGTTTAATGTTGTCAAAACGTGTTGGTAGAATGTGAGGGTAAGAAAACGATTATGAGAAATGTAGGTGAAAGGTAGGTGGAAAGGAAATTCGGTGACAAATAGTAAGTTTTTATAAAAGTTTTTGGGTTTTTTTTAGAGTTTTGAAAAATATACGGAATTAAGGACACAACTTCAAATAATCACAGTTACAATATACACAATCACACCTAGAGCTATGGTCCTCAAAGTCCAACTAGACTGCTCCTAACTGTTCCAAAGCGACAAGTTGTGAAATAACTCTCGAATCTCCTCTTTACTACCAATCGTGGTCAGGTAAGCATAAGTGAGGTAAGGAGGGTTCCACTCACGAATCACCGTAAGACGGGCCTTTTAAAATTACCTCCTCACTTGTCTAGCCTAGGCATCACAAAGTCAAGTTTAGATGAACGACCGAATGCCCACAATCTTCCTCTGTCCTATTGAGCACAACAAGTCCTTAATTGGCTGAGTCTAGATATTTTTAATTATGCTCAATGATAATGCGTATGCTTTTTGTGATTTTTGGGGTCTTAGAAAGGGTGATGAAATCCCCACCCAATCTGAATTGGTATTATAGCCCCTTAAAATCCGTATTATTTATGCAAAACAATAACAAACAAAATCTAAAACACTTGCAAAAAAAATTATTTGGCGGCGGAAAGAGTCCTGAACAAAAAAATGTTTTATTGGAAAGGGAGAGAGAGTTTGCGCAAAGAATATTGCAGAAAAAGCAATTCGGTGGGGTTAAGAGAGGATTTCTGGAAGAAAGAAGTACTTACCAAAAAAATTCAGGCTCTGAAGCAAAATTTTGACCGCAGAACCACGGTCAAACCCTTTGATTGGCCGCGGAAGGGCGGTGGAAATTTAGAGTCTTGACTTAAAATTTCTTGGGTGTACTCCTCTGGTTTTGTTCTTATATGGTTCAGCTCCTGGTTCTTGATTTGGTCACTGAATTTGCTCCAGATTTTGGTACGGTTAGCCGCGGTTTTGCCTTGATCCACCACGGTGTAGCTGCAAGATGTAGGTCTATCTTCCCACGATTTTGGCACTGAACTTGCTCTTCTCCCTATCCTGTACACTCGTACAAAAAGAATCAAAGAATAACAAGATGATTTTTATGGTTTTGTTGTTTTTTTATAATCATAAATTAACCCGAAACTACAAACAGAAATAAACTACCGTCTCTCCGGCGACGGCGCCATTTGATTGAAAGGGTTTTTCACTCTAGTTTTTAAAGTGCTATTCCGCAATCAAGACGGGTTCACTTTGTAGTTAATCTGTTGAGTACAGGTCGATCCACGAAGAGGTAGAAGTCTTTTTCTTTATGTTTTAATGAGTTAAGTCAAGTTTGTTCGATACTAACTATGTGTTTTGATATGTATGTTAAGAAACTTGTTAGGGTTACGATTATGTTAGTTTGAGTTACGAGTTCGCTCACTTATTTCATTTACCTCTCTTGATATTAATTTACGGTAATCGGAAACAACGGGAATTAGCACGACTGGGAAGGATACTTGCGAGTATAAGGTAGGCTTTCCAATGCTTAGTTCCTTCCCTTTGGTCCTTGTCCGTCCGTTCTTGGCTCTTAGCCATAACCTCCAGCCAATCCAACTACAACCGATCTCACTAGAGTGCCACCACTATCATAGAGGATAAGGTGCCGTAGAGAGCGGATTGTGGATACCTTGGCGGGAGTTCAATTCAAACTGTTGGGCAAAGAAAAGAGTGAGGGAGATTTCTTTCTCTTAAACTTTCTTTATCCTACCCTAACAAGTGAGAAAACTACTCACTCATTATAAAAAAAAGGAAAATAAAACAAGTATTTATAGGCAGTGAAGTGAAGCCCTGGGATCTTTTTCTGAACCCATGTACAATGACCAAAACACCCATAAAGATTTATCACAGATGGCCACGGCATGGCAGCAGTTCCGCCGCCAAAATGGTTATAATTTCGCGTTTCTGCGGTCGAAATTGAGAATTGGTGCATCATTTATCTTGTGCTCTCTTTTGTTTCTATATTCTTCTGTTTGTTACACTTATATTTGCAGAATCATTCCAAAATACTCCTAGATTTTCAACAGTCCCAAAATGAAAAATGATTGGACTTATTGCCTTGATCTTCCTCAAGCTCCGCGTTGCCTTCTTGATTCTTGTGCGGCTACCCTCATGCTTTGTGCTTGTCTGAGACATGAATGACCCTCGCTTGATCTTGACTCATATACTGTTAAGCAGCACCTGACAAATGGTGAGCGGAACCTGTATTTTTATCCATTTGTTGGCAGTTGTCCTGAATTTGTCGTAACTGTCCGTGATTTGCATTGTTTTAGACTGAGAACCTGTAACATGTATTTATATAGCAAATATGAATCAAAAGCACCTACCTATATGCAATGTAATCAAGAATGGGTGGTATAAAAGTGCAAAATTCTGATATGAACAAGATCCAATCCACCACACGACTTCCACTATTTAACGGTACTAATTTTTAATTTTGAAAAATTAAAATTAGAATATTTTTATAATGCATAGATTTTAGAAAATACCGATTTAAAAGAAAAATAAGTCTTAAAAGAAGAATCTCATATAAATACGCGTAATTTAATATGATTTTTTTTATAAAAAATAAATTTTTTTATTAAAGATAATTTACTAAAACTAAAGACGATCTTGACGTCATGCTAGGAACTTGTGTTAATCATTATAAACATCAAGATGTAGTTTTTCTACTATTATTTCATTTGTTTACCCTATGCTTTTTAATTACTCTGTCATTTTGAATCTCTTGCTATTATGGTTATTATTCTGAACTGGATCATCATACTTAAATGTTGTTCATTTCATATGCCCTAACCATGTTTCATTTTGTTTTTCCCATGAACTTAAAATTTCCATATTCATATTGTTTTCATACCTCCTTGCTCAATTTTTAAAACTTTTTAATATTTTTCAAAAAGAAGGAGAAAATATTCATGGATATCTTAAATTTGTTCTTAAATGGTAATAAAATTCGAATTATATCACTCGCTTTCATGTAATACTTCTTGAAAAATAATATCAGTGGTATGAGACACTGATATGAGTTCAAAGATTTTTTCAACTGAGCATGAATTAAGGGGGAGTATATAAATCGAATTTATATTTTTATATATATCATGAATTATTTAAATAAATTTTGCTAAATATCAAAAGGGGGAAGATTGTTGACATCCGTGTTACACGATCCTCGCTTTTGATTATTTAGTTTAAAACTTTATTTAAACGAGTTACTAATGACATTTCAAAGTTTATGTCTTGGGTACAGCTTGCACAATCTATTCAACATCAAGCATGATTGCCTATAATGCGATACTCAAAACGGTGATATGGTATGACAAATCGATACTGGCAACAACGGAATGCAAGAAAATTCAAGATTCAATCACGTCTTAATGTAACAAGTCAAAGAAATAAAACTAATCGAAGAACCAAAATGAAAATTAGAGTGGTGAGTGATATACATGTAATTAGAAATAATCTCATAAGATTAGAAACATCATTATAACTTGTTTATAATGCTCAAGACGTCTCCTTCTCATTTAGAGACGTCTAGCCTATCGGTTGAAATTCAAACTGTCAAATTTCAACATCTGATATTCATTCATGTTATAAAACAGACGTCTTATACAGACGTCTGTCTCGGAAATTTTGAAGACCTGACGTCTCCCTAGACGTCTCTAGATCAAATCATTTTGAGCACCTAACGTTTCCCCAGACGTCTGTAGCTCAAATCATTTTGAAGACCTGAGGTCTCCTCAGATGTCTCAAGTATAAATTCCCAAATTCTTAATACTGGACAAATTTCAGAAACGCCTATACAGACATCTCTAGAAGGATTTTCCTTCTGGGCAAGACGTCTCCACAGAAAGTTTTGTTTCCCAAAATTTGAAATTTGAATTTCAAATCAATTGGACACTTGTGCATTTTCAGTCTTAATTGCCTCCAGCGATCATTAACTGTTTTATGACAGTTATTGGGAGTTAGAATAACTTTCCATTTGATTCCTATAAATACCATCTGAGATCAACCACTTTTCTTGAGAAAAAATAAGGAAATTCATTGCAAATCTTTTTGAAACTCTTCATGTTCTTCGCGCTTTAATTTCTTCAGATTTTTCATTTACTTAAGAGCCTTAAATTTATCCATATACCTCAAAACAATCCTTGTGCCTAACCGGAAATAATGTTTGAGATCAATAGGATTGTGAGTGAATGAAATCGTTTGTAATAAAAGCGATTTATAACCCAAGGGGTGTTTCTCCTTTCACTTGAATTGTAGATTCTGAGTGGAAAAAGAGATCTTCCTAGAGAGATGTGGATTAGAGAGGAAAGCGCGATTGATCCTTGTGAAGAGTGTTATCTTGTTTCTTCATATCCCTGTGAAATGGGATTTGTGTACTTCACGCATATAGTGGAAAAATCTTGAGTAGGAGACTCGGACGGAAACTAGCCATAAAAGGTGATGAACTCTAGTCAACATATCGATGTATTTGCATTGCTCTTAATTTTTTACTTTTCTGTATTTGTATTGATTATCTTATTAAGTTTCTTCTTTAAAACTTATTTTAAATATTTTCCACAGCAACTCAATAATTACTTTAGAAATAGTATTTAGGTTTTCAATTTGCCATAGTATATTATAATTATCTTATTCAACCCCTCCCCCAGCAAAGGTAATTTCCAAATATATATATATATATATATATATATATATATATATAAAGTTAATGGAGGAAAGAGGCCATAAGAGGGAATTTCCTCCTATGGCGTCGAAAAAATACACCCTCCTTTATTTTTTCCGACGAGCGGCACCCACTATCTTCATCGTTATCATCTAAGAAGTAGGTACACCAAATTTCATGTGATTCTACAACCTTTTCACGGTTGGTTTAGTGGGTTAAAAATTAACGGTTTACCGACAATAGAACTTTTTACATTAATAAACCAACGGTGAAAAGGTTGTAGAATCATATAAAATTTGATGTACCTACATCTTAGATGATAACGATAAAGATGATGGGTGCCGATCGTCGGAAAAAATAAGGAAGGATATATTTTTTCGACGCCATAGGAGGAAATTCCCTCCCATGGCATCTTTCCTCCATTATTATCTCTTTCTCTCTCTCTATATAAATATATATAAAGCTGGTATTATTATTCTTATTACTATTACTATTAATGGTGTGCGCGCCTATGTATATATATATATAGAGAGAGAGAAAAGATATTAAAAAATGAATAAAGAAAGAATTCAAAAATAGTAAGACCCATTTATGTTCCACAAAAGTGGTCATGAGACAGAGGGCTACAAAAAACTGCAGTGGCAATGTGGCTTGGATAAAGCCTTCACCTAAAAGAAATCATATTCCAAAGTTGAAATCTCTGATTAACTGAATTAAACTCCTAAAGGTCAAATTCATGCAGACTTTAACAAGGGATGCCAAAACTTGAAGAAGTGTTCCATATGTCTCTTTACAAAGTTTATACCTGGATCTAAAACAAATTAATATTTAATTAATTAACGAAGAAATAAGCGTGATAAAGTGCTTAAATAGACTCAAGATTACGACTTTAATTATTTTTTGGCAAAATTTATCGCATAAGCTATTGTTTGTCATAAGAAGTAATCCTTTAAAGGCTTAGATCATATATAGAAGCGGAAAAGAAAAAAGAAAAGATCTCCCATACCTTTCCTAAATAAAAAATTTAAAAAATAATGGAGATTAAGAGAATAGATTATTTGTTGCAAATTTACTTCTCCATCATCTTTTGTATAAGAGAGGGTAAATATCTTCAATTCTTCGTACAGCCCTATTTTATTGTACATCTTGCATATATTTTATTTTTCTTAATATGTTTTTTTAGAGTATGACGCCCCCTGACCTATTTTTCCCTAAAAAGAAAAAAAAATTCCTCATCTAGTATCTCTTTTACCTATTGTTAAACATTTCTGAGTCAACACCCTATGTTAATTTAATGCGTGAAAAAATTAATCTTGACAAAGTACCTTGATGCTTTGAACCTCCATTATATCTTATTCAGATATCCTGACATGACAAAAATATATTTTATTACACTACATCACAAAAATAAATTCATTTTTTTCCAAACATCGCCATCATAATTTTGTATTATAACATTCCCCATTTATGACCCCTTTGATAACTTTTCTTATGCAATCTCTATTATATCTTTAGCCAGATTATAGTTTACGAGTAAGTTGCACCTACGATGCCCGTATTTTACTGTAAACTACGTTCTTCCGAAAACTTACAATTTAAAAAACAAATTAAAAAAAATCCAAAAATCAGTATAGGTAAGCAAGGCTATAGATATTTCTTTTATATATTTTTCATATAATCTGTAAACTTTGTCAATCCGTCTGAAATTTTTATTAAATCATACATCAATCTCTTTTTGAGATAACAAATTTTAATAATTAAAATAGTATAAATAATGTATTTTTCTAAAACATTATTTAAGAAATCTTGACTATCTTATAGAAAGAAAATAGAGAAATATTCAATGTAAAATGCCTAAAACAATTTCCAAATATTTTATTGTCATGTCTCCTACATTAATTCAAAAGAAAATTAAACCTCTATTTAAAAATTCAAGATAATAATTTAAAAAAAAATCGAATTTTGTTCATATTTTGGTCCAAACGCTTATCGCTTCAACTTGTTGAACATATCCATTTGTGTTAAATTTTTTTTTAACTCGCCCAAATAGAAACACTTGGCTTCTTAACTCTTCCAACTATTAGCTCTTTTTGGTACAAAGATCGCAAGCAAAATCGTTTTTTGAAAGGCGTCTTATCATTGATTTGTGACATTTTTCACATAGCAAGAAAGAAGTTACCGAAGCCTTTAAGCTCTGTCAAAAAGATGACCAACAGAAATAGATATTGAAATTTCAATGCCATTTTAGGCGGCTGTTTGGTTGCAAGATTAATATGGATTTGGATTGTAGAATCCTAGGATTCGATAATTTTGTGTTTGGTTGATAGATTTGGATTTATAGGATTCCAATGTTTTTTATTGAGGGTCCACCACAAAACAAGGATTCTTGAATCCTAAAAAATTTGGAGAATTTGAAAGGATTTGGCACTATTCATTGTACTTTTAGATGGGACCCGTAGTACTTTATTTATATAATAATCCTCTCTCTATCTATCTCTCTCTAAAATTCTTAAATCCAAATAGTACTTTCTTTCCACCAACCAAACAAAGATTAAAAGTATCTACAAATCCAATACTAGGAATCCAAAACCAACCAAAAAACAAATTACCAAATCCAGAAATTATCAACTTACTATTTTGGATTCCAAATTTCATAATCTTCCAACCAAACAGCTCCTTAATGAAGAAGAGCCTACGAATTTGCAGATTTTTGAAATTGAAAAATCTTCTGTTTTTATTTTTTTCAGTTCATTGTAGCGTGGAAACCTATCATCAAAAGTGAGAAAAAGATACGAGTTATTTTCATTTTTTTGAATCAAAAGGAGGAGGAAAAGGGCAAATGGTTATTAGAGAATTTATTTTAAATTTTGCACATGTTAGAGGGTTATTAGTAATTTTAGGATATGCATGATTTGGTTTGTAGACAGTTATAAAAATTAAACTGAAGTACCAATATTTTATTAAGCTTTTGTAAAATTAAGGGTAAATTTTACTAAATTTCATCCGCCTTTGAGCCTTTTGAGATAACCTCATTGAACTTTACAAATTCTATATAACCACACTGAAATATTAATATTGTATGAAATCGTTAGTTTGATTAAGTCGTACAAGCCACAATTGGACTGAATAATCACAAAATGTCTTATTGATAGATTGAACATACTCGAAATAAATAGAATATGATATTTTTTGACAAAAATACTTTTGAATTTTTTTTTATGAAAATACCTTTCAAAGTGGTTATATACCATTTTTTAAGTTCAAAGAGATCATCTAAAACACCCCAAAAGGTAGATGGAGTTTAGTAAAATTTAGCTAAAATTAAAATTGCAATTGTTTGGCACATCATCGAAATTTGGCATCAGATTAGAGTTTTGTTTACTGAATTAATTCTTTACCACCTCTCACTTTGGCAAATTGCAGAGGGAGGCAGGTACGCTAAATGTTGGGAGCTGTTATCTTCTCTATCTTAATTAAAAGTCCCTAAAATACAATTAGATTAACTATAAATCTTTAAGAACATTTTCAAATTAAATCTTCAGTCTATTGATATGCATCGTGCAAGAGCGCTATATACCTTCCTCTTTCAATTATAATATTGGAGATGGAGAGGAGATTTGTCATAAAGTCTGAGGATAGAGATTTGTTGTTGCTATAGAAAAGATTATGTGTTCGTGATAAGGTAAGAATTTTTATAACTGTCAATTACCGGTTATAAAAATTCATCAAAATCAGATCGAAATTCATCCAATATAACATTGATACTCAAGTTTGATCTTTAATTCCCGCTTACATTACAACAACATCAAGCATTTACCAAATATTTTGGGAACGGCTATATGAATTTGTTTCTTCCATTCGGCTCCGTTAATGGAGCAATAAACAATTACAAGACACTAGCAATTAGGTCTTTCTTTTTTCTTTTTTGGTTTTGCTCGAGGGATAGTAATATCAGATAGCTAAATCAATCTTATGTAATTCAAATATTTCCAAAGAAGACTTTAAAAACACAGAAAAGGATGGCTTAAATATTAGCGGACAGAGAGTGTTAGCTTGCGTGTGAATTTAAAGCCTTTTATAATATTTAATGAGATGACGATGTGAATGCCATAAAGATTTTAAGAAAAATATTGCGTTAAAAGAATTCTTTTATGGAAAAAAAGAGATACTCAATTTATGGCATGATTTACATTTGCATTACAGAAGTAGAGATTATACATCAAGAGTTCAGATGTATGCTTAAAATTGAATCATTTGAAACATGCAAAATATGTTGCGCAAAAAATATAATGTTTTAGCCGGGCAACATGCCCACACATACTCATCACTCGCTTTTAGTAGAGTACTATTGCCGATAGAATTTGTTTGAAACAAAACAGTCATGCGGCTCATGCCTACATTATGAGTCGTTTCTCGCACCTTATCTCAAAATATTTGTAAATTCTGATTGTTTTTTTACCCCTTTCATTTGAAGGGGTAAAAAGGGAAACGAAGGAAAGCAGATGTATCTCAGACTTCGGATCTAGATCCGGACCGCAGCAGCCGAATAAGCCGACCCGCGAAACCCAATGGGTCTCTCGACCCGAACCCACTTCCCGCTCTTCAGGCACATCACCCAACCCTCGTTCTTCCCATCACCGCTGGTGACCATAATCTTCTTCCTTCTTCCGAAAACCGCCCCACACGTGCTGGACCTCATCCCCTCCGGCGCGGGACCCACAGTTTTCCACTCATTCGATCCTCCGCAAAACGCCCTCAACCCTCTGGAATCAACGCAGAGAATTCTGTCCTGCATCCCCAAAGACGAGGCGCACGTGTCGCCGTCCCAGGCCCCTTCGACGAGCGCCCATGTCCCCTGTTCCGGATCGTAGCACTCCGCCGACGTGGCGAAGCGTCCTTGGCTCTCGGTGCTGTATCCGCTCACCGCCCAAAACTTACCGCCTACGCACAAGCCCCGAGACTCGTCTCGCTCCTCACTCATTGGGGGCAAGCTCACCCACTCATCCGACGCCACGTCGTATGCCTCCGCCGAAAGCAGCGCGTTCTTCTGCGCGTCGTGGCCCCCCGCCACGTACACCTTCCCTCCGGCGGCTGCGGCGCAGGCGAAGAACGATCGCGCTGACGTCATCGGAGCCCCCCTCCGCCACGTCATCGTGGACAGATCGAGGATCCGAACGTCCGTTATCGGGTTGAGCGTTACCGGATCCCAACCGCCGACGAGGACCAGCTTGTGGTCCACGATCGCGATCTGAGCGAACATCGGGATCGCTTCAGACGAGGCAATCCGCTGCCACGTGGCGAGGGTGGCGTTGTAGACGGCGAGGGAGTAGTTTGGGGGCTGATATTTCGGTGCGGTCGCCCCCTCATTAGGCTCACCGGCGGTGACTGGATCCAGTTCTTTGATAGATTCGGTGGCCTGAACGAAGAAGATGAGGTCCTCGGTGGCGCAGATCCGCTCTCGGTGACGAAGGAAGGACGGGGCGGCGACGAGATCCCGCCATTTCCTGGAAACGGGTCGGATCTGGGAGTGGAACAGGTGTGGGATCCGAGAGAGGCAGTCGGCTGCCACGTCATCAGGTAAGCCTGGGATCAGAGCCTGCTCTTCTTCAATAATCATTTTCTCCATTAATTTCTGTATATCTTTTGCTGTTGTTTGAATTTGAATCGAAATGAAAACTTGAGGTTGAGCTTGGGGTTTTGAGTGGGGTTTTATAGCAAAGGGATGCCTCATGAATGACGATGATGGGATGATGGATGTATGCTTATGATGCGTGGTATGTATGTCGGAGTGGGGACCGCGGTGCATGTGCAGAAATTAGGAATGGGGGGCCATGGGGATGCATGTGGCCGGGATGATGTGACGAGGAGAAAATGGGGGAATAAGGTTCATTTTTAGGCTGGGCTTCTAGAAGCACCACGATTATTGCGTCCAAAACAACATTTGTGTGTGTACAGTGTTAGATTGCCATTTGCCAACTCTATTCTGCTAGAAATAGAACCTATGTTACGGATATTGTTTTTTGTTTTTTTTGTGCAGGGGATTCCACATGTGACGGATACGTTGCACAAGTTGATGGTCCATTCTATCCTTCCTTCAATGATATACAATATCGGTGGTTGATGATGCTCAATATTGGCGATCTCCAAGATCAGGACACGTGGCAGATAGCGTATCCCAGAACTCACAAGAAAGGGCCACAGGGGCCGACCAGGCCATCCCTGTACCCGACTTGCAAGCGCGAGCTGACTCTCCTCAAAGCCTCCTGGAAATTGGCCTCCTCGGCCTCTCGGCTCGTACCGAGCTGCCACAGGACCAAGACTTCTTGGCCCTCTCGCTCGTTCCCGAGTTCCCCAGCCGAGGCCATCTTCCTTGGTCCTCCGACCGACCAACTCCACCGCTCACAGACGTAACCGCCGCCCCGCAGATCTCGCCATGTGCAGATTCTCCGCCAGCGACATCCCACGTTCCACGCCATCACGATTAATGGGTGATCCGCTCTTTACGCGGGCGTGACATCGGGAGCGTAACTGCCGGCGAGATTCTCGCGCCTGCTGCTGCGTGCTGCCGCCACTATATAAACCCCCATCACAAAGGGGTCAAGTAAGCCATTTTTTATTCCACTTAGCCGTTACTCTGCTCGGATCTCGTGCTAACTTGATCGTCGGAGGGTCCTCGGTGGTACCAAACCACCCCGGGACTTCTTTTCAGGTACTCGACGCTAAACTCCTCAAATCACTAATCTCCTCAAAACCCATTGAGATCCACACGCAACAGGAGATCGCCTCCAAAATCCGCCGGGAGATCGACGGAAAACAATATCTGACGGAGATCCGAAAAGGACCTCCATCAGTTGGCACCGTCTGTGGGAACTTAAACTCCACAAAAACAAAGTTGGCCTTCCGATCTCCATCCACATGGCAAGCGACCATCTTGATGATCCAGGTACCAGCCGCCGCCTTCCCCTCACCAGAGGCTCGGATGAACCTCCTCCGGCAACTATCATCAACGCCCTCGCCAGACGAATAGATCGGCTACAGTCCCTCGTGGAGGCGCTCGTCCGCGTCCAAACGGCCGGACCTGGGCCCGAGATCGCCGCTCCTCCGCCTCCAGAAGGCTCTACCCTCGTCGGCACGGTTGACTACCGGCAAGCTACGACCCCCGGCCACAGATCTCATGGGTCGATACTCCCTGAGGCCCGCTGGGCGCCCCACGGCTCCACGCCGAGATTCGCCGCCAAAGCGCCTCGCCTCGAGCCTCCTCGCGACCCTTACCTCCCTGAGGAGATGTCGGTCACCTCGCCTGTCCATAGGCATGATCGACACCCCCTCCCTCAACGGGGTCGCACAGAAAGGGCTCGCCACGACGGCTCGAGGGCCACCTCGTCCGGAGATTTGAGGAAGCTCATCGAGAGGAACCAAGGTTGCGCCCAGACACAGGTCTCCCCCAGCAGAGCCCCGGGATCACAAGACGCCGAATCCTTGGGGTACCATGGCCGACTCGACGCCCTCGAAAAGAAAATCGAGGGCATGTGCCGGGAAGGTCACCTCTCGGGCGACGGGGCTAAGTACGCCGCCGACTCGCTCACCAAGCCGTTTACCGAGAGACTGCTCGCTGTCCATGTCTCCTCGCGCAACAAGCCCCCAAAGGTCTATCTGTTCGACGGGAAAATCGACCCGAAAGACCATTTGGATGCTTTCACCGCGGGGATGAGCTTCCAGGACCATTCTGACGCCGCCCAGTGTAGGGCCTTCCCAGCCACCCTCATTCGCTCTGGTCGGGACTGGTTCCGAGGACTCGAGCCTCTCTCAATCTCGACCTTTGATGAGCTGGTTACTCAGTTCCTCGGCCACTTCGTTGGGAACCGTCGGCAGAAGCGCACAATCGACTACCTCTTCACAATTAAGAGCGAGGACAAGGAGACGTTCAAGGCTTACATCACCCGCTTCTACAACGCCCTCCTCGAGGTCCCCGAGCACCGAGACGAGACCGTCTTTACGGCTCTCAGATCTGGTCTTAGGCACAAGGAGTGGTTATGCTCCTTTGCGTTGGCACAGCCGAGGACCATGGCCGAGGTCAAGGCGTGGACCGAGCGCGAGGTTCAGCTGGAGTCCAAGGTGAACGCGAACATCCCCCGTGCAGAACGGTCCGACCAGAAGAAGAGAGCTTGGGAAGAGAGGCCGGAGCGTCAGCAGCCCTATCACCCGAAGTTGCAGGAGTACACCATGCTCAACGTCTCCCTCGCAGTGTTACTAGAGGAGGCCCACGGCGAGGGGTTCTTCAAGTTCTCTCCAATCCCACGTCAGGCCTCGAAGCGAACCCGAGGCCCTTACTGCGCCTTCCACCGGACGCTGGCCCACGCCACGGAGGATTGTAAGCAACTCTAGGACTACTTCGAGGAGCTCATCCGATCGAGGCACCTTGCCGCCTGCTTGAGGGACAAACGGCAAGCCGACCGCGAGCAGGAGCAGCGTCCCCCTCCTGCCGAGCTGACCATCGGCCAGATCATGCTTGTTTCGGCAGATAACCAGGCCGACGCTCAGGGATCCCCGTACCCGGTGCCGAGCACAGAAACCAACAATCCCCCAGGGAGCTCGGGTCGCGCTAATAAGGTCATCTATTAGCATGTACTTTTCTTTTAGGGCAATGTAAACTCTTCCTAGGGTCTGTTTTTAATTTAATAAACATCAATAGAACATTGCGAAAAAGAAGGAAAGATCTTATTTATTTAAAAAAGGTATTATGGGCTCCTCAGCCATACATACAGAAAAAAAAGAAAATTACAGTAGCGAGGGAAGGGGGTGCAGAGAGTATTGCTCATGGTACTCAGTAAAGATCTCCGTCAGCCGAGGCCTCGCGAGATCCAACCTCTACCCCCGGTTCCCCCCTCGCGCGTCGACCCCGAGCCTCAGCTCATAGCACTCACGGACGAGTGCCACCGAGCGAGCCAGTCGACTCACGGAGATCAGGCCGAAACGCCTCAGAGACCGCAGCTTGCCCACGGCCTCGTCATAGAGCTGCTCGGACAAGGGGTTGTAGAGCCCCGGCGACGCCCTCCAGATGGAGTACATCAGCAGCTGCAGCAGGGAGGAGCGTCGGGGGAGCAGCCGGCCGAAGTGGTTTTTGATACTCTCATAGACCAACTGCATCGTGTCCTCAGTGCAGTTCTGGTCATAGAGGTATACGTCTTCGAAGTGGATGATTTCGGGGATGGTAAAGGGAAAGTCTTACATTCTCAACGATCTGTATACGAAGAAAGGAAGGACCAGTGCTCTTTCAGCCTTATATAGCCCACTGAGCCCCAACGGAACTCAACAGTCGCCCGCTTCCGCCCAAAAAGTCGCTGCCACGCGGCGATCATCGAGCCTTCTCTGGCAGAATCGAAACGACGCGACCCTGGCGCTTCGCCTCCCCCTACATTCAATGCGCATGCCACGCGCACGTTCGCCGTGACCGTTCCTGTTCCCCACATCTGCAACTGGATGGTCGGGCGAAACCCCATGAAGAGTCAGCCGAGCAGCTACCTCGCTCGGTTATCCCTGGCCGGTAGCTTCCCCACTCGCAACGCCAGGAATCGAAGCCCTCGCCAAGAGGTAATCGCGCAGCTTCACTGCCCGGTTATCCTTAGCAGGCCTCCTAAGGCCTCTCCAACGCTAAGGATCAAAGTCCTCTGTAGAGGCAGCCGAGCGGCTACCCTGCTCAGCTATCCCTGGCCGGTAGCTTCCTTACTCGCAACGTCAGGAATTAAAGCCCTCGCCAAAAGGCAACTGCGCAGCTTCACTGCCCGGTTATCCTTAGCAGGCCTTCTAAGGCCCCTCCAACGTTAAGGATCAAAGTCCTCCGTAGAGGCAGCCTAGCGGCTTTCCTGCTCGGCTATCCCTGGCCGGTAGCTTCGCCACTCGCAACGCCAGGGATCAAAGCCCTCACCAAGAGGCAACCGCGCAGCTTCACTGCCCAATTATCCTTAGCAGGCCTCCTAAGGCCCCTCCAACGCTAAGGATCAAAGTCCTCCTTAGAGGCAGGTCAGCAGCTACCCTGCTCGGCTATCCCCGGCTGGTAGCTTCCTACCACGACCGACAGGGATCAAAAGCCCTCCCAGAAGCAGCCGAGCCCGAGGATCTCTCGCTCGGCTATCCTTCAGGACAAAAGCTCTCGCCAAAAAGCACCGGGCAGTAACCCTGCCCGGCCAAGGGTCCTTGGTAGGCTTCTTACAGCCCCTCCCACGCTAAGGACCAAAGTCCTCCCAGAGGCAGTCGAGTCCTTGCTTGGCTATCCCCGGCTGGTAGCTTCCTACGATAACCGACAGGGATCAAAGTCCTCGCTAAGAGGCACTGGGCAGTAACCCTGCTCGGTCCCCGTCCTGAAGGATCAAAGCCCTCGCAAGAGGCAACTGAGCAGCTACCCTGCTCGGTTATCTCCGGCTGGTAGCTCCCTACCCATGACGCCAGGGATCGAAGCCCTCACAAGAAGCATCCGAGCGGTTACCTCGCTCGGTCATCCCAGGCTGGTAGTTGCCTACCCACGACGCCAGAGATCAAAGCTCTCGCCAAGAAGCAACCGCGCAGCTTCACTGCTCGGTCATCCTTAGTGGGCTTCTTACAGCCCCTCCAACGCTAAGGATCAAAGTCCTCCTAAGAGGCAGCTCAGCAGCTACCCTGCTCGGCTGTCTCTGGCTGGTAGCTCCCTACCCATGACGCCAGGGATCGAAGCCCTCGCAAGAGGCATCCGAGCGGCTACCCCGCTCGGTCATCCCAGGCTGGTAGTTGCCTACCCACGATGCCAGAGATCAAAACCCTCGCCATGAGGCAACCGCGCAGCTTCACTGCCCGGTCATCCTTAGTGGGCTTCTTACAGCGTTTCCAATGCTGAGGATCCAAAGTCCTCCCAGAGGCAGTCGAGCCCGACCCTCGCTCGACCATCCTCAGCTAGTGGTTGTTGCTCGCAACGCCAGAAGTCAAATGCCCTCGCCAAGGGGCAACCGAGCAGCTTGCCATTCATTCTCGGCATATATACGGCGGACAGCCCTCTGCCCATCACATGCAGAGGATCCGAGTCCCCAACAAGGGGTATCAGGTCTATCCAAGTCTGAGCGGTCCCCCCTCGACTCCGGGGCCATGGAGATGCCTCTTTCTCAGCAGCGCTTGGTATGCTTGGCAAGTAATCGAAATCAACTCGACGAACGATCGCTAGATAGATAGCCGACCTGACATGGAAGCCCAACAGTGCAGACAAAGATATTTTACGAGCATTCTTTACAAACAGAAGATAAAGTGCAAACCGATGAAACCAAAGGAAAAAGTTTTATTACCAAAGGCAAAGTCTTTACAAAGGGTATTTTGGGCTCCCCAGCCTTACGAATTGCCCGGAGGCTTACAAAAATTCCAGACGCAACAAAATAAAAGAAGGAGGAAGACGGGGGCTTTAGGCCTCGGGGTCGGGCACGACCTCGGGGTCCTCGACATCCACCACGGGACGAGCAGGGTCCTCGGCGGCCTCCTCGTCAGGAATCTCTTCTCCCTACTCATCAGCGTCCGCGAGGGGGTATTCGGCTCGGAGCTCTTCGTCGGCGAACTCCGGCATCCGGGCCTTAACGGCGTCGAGGGCCTCATGCCAAATGAGTGTTGTGGCCAAGGCCAAGTCATCATAGAAGTCCTTTGACTTCTTATAACCCTCCACCGCCTTCACCGCCGAGAGGTCGGCCAACTTCGCCGCTCTCAGGTTGGCCGACTTCGCCGCCTCGGCCGCCGCCCCCAGCTCATTCCGGAAGGTCTTCGTCATCCTCTTCAGGTTACCGGCGAGCAACTGAGCGTCCTCAAGGTTAGCCTCGGCAGCCACGGCGGCCTCGCGGTACCGGGCAACCTCCCGTTTCCCGGCCTCCACCTCGCCCTCCAGGGCGGCAACCCTCGCCATCACCGCCTCCAACTCCTGCTTGGAGCTCTCTTCCAGCGAGGCAAGCTGGCCCGCAGCCTTCATCACCGGGGCTATCACCTCGGCCTCCATGCGCAAGGCAAGGGCAATGTGCTGGAGAACCTGAAAAATTGGAAAGATATCAGAAAGGCAGAGGAGGCACCGAATTTCCCAAAAACCAAACACTTACCTGCACGGACTCCTGGGCAATGGATGCCATCTGGGCCTTGAGGGTCCCCCGGGGACCCTACCCCCCGCCAATTTCTCTATTTCATGAAGCAGACTATCCGAGACGGATAGCCCCGAGGGCACCGCGAACTGGAGGCCCCCCTCCTCCACTATGATCGGCAAGGACGGGCCCCGGGAAGACCTCCGGGAACCCCTCTTGAGCAGCTCCGATGGAGAGCCGATCTCCTCCTCCGAGGCCGGGTCTTCCAGAATCCGAGCCCGCTTCCGGCCCGACGTTCTGCTAGGCCCCCGGGCGGGATCCTCCCTCGAACGCTCACGGGACGTGACCACCGGAGGAGAGGGAGCCGGGGCAGGCTTCGCACGAGAAGAGCTGGCGCCCCCGGCCTTCGTGACCTTCCTCGGCTGGCGCATGGAGGCTCAGAGCTCGTCCAAATCCATAGGTCCGGCACAAAACCAAATACAAAGAAATCAGCAACACAAGCAATATAGAAGCCCAAAAAGAAAGCCTAATTTACCGACGAACTCAACGGGGCTGAGCCCGGCCTAACTCAGGACCCTCTCTGACAGCACCACGTCGAATCGGGGGATGGGCTCCCATGACGCCACTCTCATCGCGGCGGGGTCATTGGACTGGTTCCCCGGCAAGCATTTTTCCCTCGACCACTCGGTGGGCAAGGGCCAGTCCTCGCCTTCGGGAGGGAAAACGAAGAAGAACTTCTTCTTCCAGTCGTGAATGGAAGAAGGCAGGACCGCAACCCCTGTCCCGGCGGCGCCCCCTGTCGCTTTCTAAAAAAGAGGTAGACCCACCTCGGGTCGCTCACTCGACCCCCAGGATGATTTTTGAAAACGAGGGAAGAATCAAGGAGGAAGAGGCTGAAGGGAACCCCCTATAACTTCAGGCGGATTAGGAACCCGAGGAGAATCCTCCACGAGTTCGGCACTAACTGGCCAGGGGCTAACCTGAAGAAGTTCAGCGCTTCGATGACCTCGGGAGAGAATGGCAGGCGCATTCCACCCCAAAAAACTTCCAAATACAGGGCGATCTCCCTACCCCGTACTTGGTCCGCCCTCTCTCCCTCCTTGGCCAGACGAAGCATATAACGTGAGGGGATGTGGAAGCGAGCTCGGGAATTGGCGAGCTCGTCCTCGTGCCTCACCCAACACGATGCGCCGGGGGAAGCGTCTGTCGCCTTTTTCCCTAGAGGCTGCCCCCGCCACGTGATCCCGGGAAGAGGATCCGACTCCTGCTCCACGGGGAGACTCAAGCTCAACTAAAGGGTCCCTAGAACCTACTCCTGCGACATCTACAGATTCCATGAAAGAAGACATCTAACCTTGAGAAGAGGGATCCTCGGAAAACGAAAGTAGAAGAAAGAAGACGAGCACCGAGCAACCAGGGCTTATAGCGAGGAAATATGAAGGAGTAGGGACCCTGGAGTCGGCCCCATCCTTATTTGTTTCAACAATCGCCCTCATCCTACGGCGCCCTTCATCTCCCGCCAAAATGCCCCCTTGCGTCCAACGGCTCCGATTGCTCCACTTGTCGTTCCCACACTGGACTGCACCCCATCAGACGCCGCGGGTCTGCACACGTCGCGTCGGCCAACCGACGCTTGACACGTGGAACGACTCTTCAGTGACAGGATGCACGAACCGGCGCACCTTCCTTAAATGCAGAGATCTCGTCCTGATTCGCTGACGGAAAAGACAGCCGACAGCCAGGGGACGCGTCCCGACGAAACCTTAGGAGGGAGCTTACCCTGGGCGGCCCGACACTCCACTCCTGACCCGACCCGCTAGCTGGTTGGGACAAGAGTGGGGGCTAATGATGATGCTCAATATTGGCGATCTCCAAGATCAGGACACGTGGCAGATGGCGTGTCCCAGAACTCAGAAGAAAGGGCCCACAGGGGCCGACCTGGCCACCCCTGTACCCGACCTGCAAGCGCGAGCTGGCTCTCCTTAGAGCCCCCTGGAAATTGGCCTCCTCGGCCACTCGGCTCGTCCCGAGCTGCCACAGGACCAAGACTCCTCGGCCCTCTGGCTCGTTCCCGAGCTCCCCAGCCGAGGCCATCTTCCTCGGTCCTCCGACCGACCAACTCCACCGCTCACAGACGTAACCGCCGCCCCGCAAATCTCGCCATGCGCAGATTCTCCGCCAGCAACATCCCACGTTCCATGCCATCACGATCCCCATTAATGGGCGATCCGCTCTTTACGCGGGCGTGACGTCGGGAGCGTAACTGCCGGCGAGATTCTCGCCCCTGATGTTGCGTGCTGCCGCCACTATATAAACCCCCATCACAGAGGGGTCAAGTAAGCCATTTTTTATTCCACTTAGCCGTTACTCTGCTCGAATCTCGTGCTAACTTGATCGTCGGAGGGTCCTCGGTGGTACCAAACCACCCCGGGACTTCTTTGTAGGTACTCGGCGCTAAACTCCTCAAATCACAAATCTCCTCAAAACCCATTAAGACCCACACGCAACAGGAGATCGCCTCCAAAATCTGCCGGGAGATCGACGGAAGACAACATCTGACGGAGACCCGAAAATGACCTCCATCAGTGGTATACAAGCGCCCAAAACACCAATCAAGACCGTTATACTCACAAGCCCAAAACAGCATTTGTGTGTAGATTGCCATTTGCCAACTCTATTATGCTAGAAATAGAACCTATGTTATGGATATTGGTATTTTTTTGGTCCATTCTAACCTTCCTTCAGTGATATACAATATCGGTGGTATAAACACCAATCAGGACCGTTATACTCACAATCTTTCTTCAGTGATATATAATATTGGTCATATACAAGCGCCCAAAACACCAAAAATCAGGACCGTTATATTCAACAACTTTTCTTCATTGATATACAACATTGGTATTTCTTGCTTGATCCAGGCTTTGATACCATTTGTTAGGTGTAGAGCCCACACGTGACGGGATACATAACACAACTTGGTGATCCATTCTAACCCAAAAGCTCAAGCTGATAGGTAGAACTCCAAGTTATATTATATATCACATCACTTTCTTATCAACCCTCGATGTGGGACTATATATGCGAGTCACAGCCCAATAGATATATGATAAAAAAATTTAGGTGTTAACAGAGACAAATATCGGGGAGGGAGGGAATAATAGATTAGATTGCAAATGGGCCCTGTAGAGACCACTGATAAACCTATCAAGAGTGGGGAAATTAACGGCCCAAAATCGATCCGGCATAAAAGAACCCGATAAGTAGACTAACATCCCTACAGGCGGATGGCAGACCGTGTCTGTATGCTGGGTATGTGGCCAGCATAAAATATTTCATAGCAAGGGCCCTAAGGGATAGTGATGATGCTCAAAATTGGCGATCTCCAAGATCATGACACGTGGCAGATGACGTGTCCCAGAACACAGAAGAAAGGGCCCACAGGGACCGACCAGACCACCCCTGTACCCGAACTGCAAGCACAAGCTGGCTCTTCTCAGGACCCCCAGCAAATTGGCCTCCTCGGCCTCTCAGCTCGCCCCTGAGCTACCACAGGACCAAGATACATCGGCCCTCCCGCTAGTTCCCGAGCTCTCCCGCCGAGGTCATCTTCCCCGGTCCCTCCGACCAACTCCGCTGCTCACAAGCGTAACCGGAGCTCCGCAAATCTCGCCATGCGCAGATTCTCTGCCAGCAGCATCCCACGTTCTACGCCATCACGATCCCCATTAACAGGCGATCCGCTTATTACGCGGGCGTGACGTCGGGAGCGTAACCGCCGGCGAGATTCTCGTGCCTGCTACTGCATGCCGCCGCTGCTATATAAACCCCCATCACAGAGGAGTCAAGTAAGCTTTTTTCACCCCACTTAGCCGTTACTCTGCTCGGATCTTGTGCTAACTTGATCGTCGGAGGGTCCTCGGTGGTACCAAATCACCCCGGGACTTTCTTGCAGGTACTCGGCGCAAACTCCTCAAACCACCAATCTCCTCAAAACCCATTGAGACCCACACGCAACAGAAGATCACATCCAAAATCCACCGGGAGTTCGACGGAAGACTACATCTAACAGAGACCCGAAAAGGACTTCCATCAGTTGGCGCTGTTTGTAGGATCTTAAACTCCACAAAAACAAAGTTGGCCTTCCGATCTCCATCCACATGGCAAGCGATCACCCTGAAGATCCAGGTATCAGCCGCCACCCTCCCCTCACCGGAGGCGTAGATGAACTGCAGGGTTACTAGGCACTCTCACAAGGGTCTATAAGGCATCAACCATGCCCGATTTAAAATTTAGACATGCCGAACAACCTTAACCAAGATCTTTAAACTAGAGATTAGGCGAAACAAAGCATGTTAAACACTTTAACATCTAAGAGTTTGAGATTACAACCTTTGTAGTCCGGTTCCTCACTTCATAAGCTCCGTGTTGAGGTCCCTTCCCTGCGATCATCATATACCCGGACTCTAGAGAGGCTCCACGAAGAGAATGATGCAAACTTGCTTCCGATCTTCGATAACTAAGATGATCTACCTTGAAGTTTCTTAAACACAAGCTCTCACTCTCAAATGAAATGAACACCCTAATCTAAATGGCTAGGATAGATTAGGATGATGAAGTAGGAATTTAGCTCTATTTTATTTTCATAATCTCACCCATTTTCATCACAAGAATCAAAGCTAGAAAGCTTTGCAAGAAGGAAGAAGAAGATGAACAATGAATAATCCTTTTGTGGTGAAGAATGAAAAAATATCATCATAATTAATAATGCAACCATGGTAGACTATGAAGAGGCTAACCCATGTAGAGACTTAACCAAGGGTGAAGGGTTTGGGTTGGGTTAACAATGAGTCACTAAAATATCAACCATAATATCTTAGCACAAAACAAAAGAAAACCTTCTAGAAGGTTCATGAAAGAACTAACCCAATTCAAACCCTAACTTTGTTTAATCTCCACTAAACATGTTGCATTAGTAATCATATCATGTTACAATATTATATATCACATATATAATATATATTTGTAACAAAAGAAAATAATACAATTAATATATATCGCATATATATCAATGTATTACCCGGTGAGAAAATGAATCAATAAAGCAAGCCAATATTAGATAATGTAATTCAATATATCATATATATTATTATACATTAAATTATCGAATCAACACTTGATCCGACAATCCGGCTATATCGAATATAACCGACTAATATCTCATGTACCGATTTATCGAATCAACACTTGATCCGATGATCCGGCTCATATCAAAATAACGCGAGAATATAATACGGTATCTCATATCGCATTATCCTCGGTCCTGCACATATCACATATGTGCCCCTACTCCGTTTTGCCTGAGTCAAGAAACCTCTGTATAGGACTCTAAAGAATCGTCAATACGCCGGCAGTAGGTGATGATCATATCAAACACCCACAAGCTGCAAGTGGTCAGCTAAACGTAATAGCCACCCAGATATTGAGCGATCAGAAGATCAACAAGCAAGCCTGTACATTCTCCTGCGAATCCAATCAGTAACACTCCCGTACAGTCCGGTCTAATCGTCTGATATGTCGCATATCTCGCCTAGGGGTGGTAAACGTCAGACCCCAGTAGCTTGATAAGTCTTGTCGATATGAGGTCTATAACAGTTCGAGAAACTACTGATAACACTTACCAGTAAATCTCAGCAACCCTGGCCAGGGATTTCCAGTTATAGCCAATCGAACACAGCACAACATCAAGTCCCTATACCGGGAGAGACGAATCCCCTCCTATCGCTCATTGCCTCCATGTGATTCGGGACTGTACCCAAAAGCCACTTTTTTGCACGCCCTCTTGGACATGGTATGATGGAAATCAAAGCACAGTGGGAATCATACAAGACTCTATGACGATCTCGGGTCTACAGACTAACCTGTACCAGTGTCACCGGAGAACTGCCATCTGACGTGAGGTATAATACCATCTGAGAGTTCTCGGCGAGTCCGTCCAGTGTACCCAGTCTCTACTGAGCACCCATACACCATCCTTGATGTCAAACACCGATGGATATGGGATTATCCATCACCCATCATATGGGTCAAGATGCGTATACACTAGTCTACTCTGGTGTATCGATGCCCTGTCTCGATACACCCTCGACTAGGAACAGTTATAGGATGTACTCGCCGACTACCGTGGCCCCACTAGTACGATCTCATCATAGTCCCAGTAGTCGAGTATATATCCTAAAGGCTTTATCAACATGTAACATAGAGACAATCAGAGTACATGTTAAGATAAAGTACAACCAGATAGCGTACTATCATGTCGAGCAAGAAAGTCCTCCCTATATATTTCCAAGCATCCATTAAAATATACATCATATGTACAGTAATGGCCTCTAGGGCATACATATAACTAACAATCTCCCACTTGCACTAGGGTCATCTGTTGTGGTATTGCATACCCAACATTTAGCTGTGGTTGAAGTATCTCATACTCACCCATCTCATAAAAGTCTCTACTGGGAAAAAGGCCTTTGTGAGTGGATCTGTGCTGTTGTCCTCTGTGTCTACTCTTCTAACCTCGATCTCCCTGGAGATCAACCATCTTCATGATCAGGTGATACTGCCTAAGAATTATATCTGGATTTCTGATGGGACGGGGGTTCCTTGGCATAAGCCACAACTCCATTGTCACACAATGGTTGGAACGAAGTTTATCTCATGAATTTATATATATCTAGTCTGCCTCTTTGGTAGTATTCTTGGTAACGATGTATCTTGCCTTTAATCGTCTAGTAAGTCACGGTATCTAGCTTGGAACTCTTCCAACATACCGTCCCTCCACTGAGGGTAAAGACAATGCCTGCGACTGGCATTCAGTCGTCCTTATTACCCTGGAACCTTTCCAGCGATTCTCCCCAGGATCGATTGATACCATCTCACTACAACTAGTGAGAATCCTAACATCCAATTAGATCTATCTCATAGATCCAAAACCCAGGATTTAGGAGGTATCATTTTGATCCTATATGGAGAATCCTTGTGATAAGCGGAGATTAACCGAGCGTAGCATAGGAAATTCCTTCCCTATCAAGAGTATGTCATCCACGTACTCTACGAGGATCACCACCATACTCCCTACCACCTTTTTGTATATACAAGGTTCATCTACCATTTTGATGAAGTCAAACTCTTTGACTACCACATCAAAACAGATGTTCCAACTCCGCGATGCCTGCTTTATCCTATAAAGCATCTTGCACACGTTTCCGCTGCTCCCACTGTCTACGAAGCCCTCTGGCTGTGTACTTATAGACGCTCTCTTCTAAAACATCATTTAAAAAAGCAGTCATGACACCTGTTTCGCCCAATCAGAGCAAAGCTCTGTTCAAATTCAAAATTCAAAATTATGAAGCAACGCTTCAAGTTTCGGGCGAACGTGCCACGTGTCAGGCGCCAATACGTCAGCGCAACGCCCAAGAAGGCGCGTCCAATCAGAGCAAGGCTCTGTTTAAAGGAAGCAACGCTTCAGTTGCGCATGCACTGCGCTGCGTGACACGTGTCAGCGCAGTTGCGCTGCGCTGTGCGCTACGCGACACGTGTCAGCGTAGATGCGCTAGCACAAATGCGCTAGTGCGCTAGCGCAGTCGCGCTGCGCTGTGCGCTGCGCTGTGCGCAGAAGGAGGGGCTTAAATGCCAAAAGCAATTTATCCATGCAAAGTTACGTGTACTTGATAATAACGAATTAAAATCGTACGATGCACAAGCACAACAGAGAGCTAAAATGAAAGAACTCTTATTTATTCTTATTGTTATTACATTTAAAAAAGATCACCGAATACGGGATCAGAGAGACAAGGGTTCACAAAAAGGAAAAGAAAATTATTCAGCTCCCTCTCCGCCTTCTCCATCACGTCGAAGCGGCGATCTTCCCGAGGAGTAGCCATCCAACGGTCGACGCCGCACTCCTGGGAAAAAGTGGCGATGACGATTCGACGAGCCCGTATCTGGCTCAGTAAGTAGAAGGAGAAGTCCCTCAGGGCTTTGGTGATCAAGAGCGCTTCGAAAAAGCTCTCGATCTTATCCTCGGCCACATCAAGTACCGCCGAGGACATCTCCGCCGGAAGAGGGGGAATGTCGGCGAGCACCGAGGCAAGGATCATCCGAAGCCAAATAGAATTCGGAGGCAAAGGAGACCCCACATGAGTCGAAAGCTCGTACATGGCGGCATCGCATTGTTCATCTGAAAGAGAGGAGTCTACCAAGCGCGCAGCGAAGCGAGGAACAATGTCCCGAATCGGCACCTCCCATGGTTGTCGGTGGGAATGAGGGCGATTGCAAGCCATGATTGAAGAAGTTCTCTAAAAATGAGAGACGAAAAGGCTCAGCCTCGAATTATATATATAGACCCAGGCGCAGAAGATCATTTCGAAGGCCCGGGAAATTAGAATTTCGGGAATACAAGTTTGACTTGAAAAGAGGAAATGAAAAGATATCTCAGGAGAAGCGGCGCTTCTGATTCTCCCAAAATTTAAACTTTAATAAATGAAGCAACGCTTCAGATCCTCTGCGCTGAGCGCAACGCGCTACGTGTCAGGCGCAGATGTATCAGCGCTGCGCCCAAGAAGGCGCGCCCAATCAGAGCAGAGCTCTATTTGCCTGAAGCAACGCTTCAGTTGCGCTGCGCTCTGCGCTGCGCGACACGTGTCAGCGCAGACGCGCTAGCGCAGTTGCGCTGCGCTCTGCGCTGCGCGACACGTGTCACGCGCTGGGGCATCTGCGCCAAACTAAATTAAGATTTTAAGAAATCTTTTCTGTTCTTATTAAAACAAGAAGATTTTCTTCTGCAAAGCAGAAGCCCTCGGATCAAAGATCCAACGGTGGGGAAAATTCCCCAAATCACTCAGAGAATGATTTCTTTAACAAATTTAACTAATTTGTGAGCACTATAAAAAGGACCCTAAGCCTCAATTCAAGAGGATCAACATTTTTTTTTGAGAACTCGAGAACTTTAAACAGAGAGAACTCCGAGAAGATTTCAAGAAAAAGGTAAAGAACCTTCATGGATTAGAAGAAATTCCTTCTAATAGATCATTGGTCTAAAAACAAGACCAATGATCTTTACATAATAAACAGTGCTTTGCACTTCTTGTGAACCCCTGGTTCTTTAAAAACAAAAAAAATATATATATAATAATAGTGCTTTGCACTTTTATGAACCTCTGGTTCTTCAAATAAAGAAAAATTTATTTTTCTTTGATCTATTTCAGATCAAGAAATTAAATAGTGCTTTGCACTTTTATGAATCTCTGGTTCTTCAAATAAAGAAAAATTTATTTTTTCTTTGATCTCATTCAGATCAAGAAATTAAGCAGTGCTTTGCACTTCCCTTCTTGAATCTAAAAGATTCTTAGTGCTTTGCACTTCCAAACTGCGCCGTTGCGCTCTTGAGAGAGCGCCACGTGTCGGCTATAAAACCACTTGCGCTAAGTGCCCTTAAGATAGAGCTTTGCTCTCTGGAATTGACGCAACTCGCTGAGAGCACGCCACGTGTCTCCAGCGCAACAGCGCAGCGCAACAGCGCAGCGCGCTGCACTGTTGCGCTTGCGTTCGCCAGAGCATGACACGTATCATCACCATATGAGCTTGCGCTCAGTGATTGGCGCAAAGCGCCTGACAAATGCAATGCATTTCACTTCCTGAAGGGCCGAGCCCAATTAAAAGGCTTAACAAGCCTAATAAATAAAATGTTGTGCATTATTTGGAAGGGCAGAGCCCAATTGAAAGGTCCAATGGACCAAAAATAAATGATCTGCATCATAATAAAAAAAAAGGCAGATCCCAATCAAAATGGGCATAAATGGCCTGAAGTAATGCAATGCATTATTTAAGTATGGGCAAAGCCCTAGCACAGGCCTAATAAAAAAAAATAAATAAATGATGGTGTTGAACATTTTCAACTGGACTTAGCCCAATTTTGGCCGTAAGTCCTTAAATTAAATTGACTGAGCAAAATGGCTCTTCTAAATCAATTTACGTCTGGTTCGAGGGTACATCTCCGAACTCCTTTGACATCTATCGTTGTAATTCCTCAACGACGTCAAAGAGGTGACGGGTCCCAACGACCACACACCCATATGGACTGCGGGGTCCTTAAACTCGTGGACCGAAACGTCCCTAAACTAATATCGGACCGAGACGTCCCTAAACTAATATCGGACCGAGATGTCCCTAAACTAATGATAGACCACCACGTCCCTAAACTGGAGTGCGGACCATCACGTCCCTAAACTGAAATGCGGACCACTACGTCCCTAAACTGGAACGATAGAGCCTCCAAACGCTCTTTTGCTGGATCTAAACGGTCCCGTTTGAGTTGATCTCAGCCGCAACGCGGCTAACGTATCCTTAAACATTTAAATGGATTATAAAACTCCCAATCAACTCTGGTTTGAGGGTACATCTCCGAGCTCCTCTGATACATGTCGTTGTAATCCTTCAACGACGTCAGAGAGGTGACGAGTCCCGATGGCCATACATTAAATTAATCACTACGTTAAGTTGATCTTAGTCTAAAACAAGACTAACGTATCCTTAACGAACGTTTAAGTTGATCTTAGCCGCAACGCGACTAATGCATCCTTAAACTGAAAACACCAAACCCAAATCTAAATAAATACGGATTTGGACTAATCCACGTCCTACGGGCGACGGCATTATTTAGTCTCCGTATACAATCCACGGGCAACCACAAACAAGACAAACACATACGACACGAAGTGAAATTCTGGAGAAGGAGAAAGTTGTTACCGCGACGCGGTAGCGTAATTAACTGCAGGGGCTTGCGCCTGCAGGGAAGAGTGTCCCCACAATCAAAAAACCCCTCACCCTGAGGGGGAATCTGACGAAGTCTGCTACATCGGCCGCATCCGTCTAAACCTCCGATACATGGTGCCATAAATCAACTTGGCATCTTCGGAGAGATAAACGGATAAAACCAAATAGCATCTGCCCCGAACCCCAGGCACGGACGCGAAGTCCAGGCCGCCGTTCGGAGGGGAACAGATTCTGGCACGCCCGGTGGGACCTTTTCCTCTTTCCACTCCACACTGCGTGTGTCGTCTTCGCGAACCAATCGCGGTTTATTAAATGGTTGCCTTTGGATTTCAAGTTGCTAAGATTTGGTCTTTTGTCTGGCGCAGCACTCAAGCATCTATGGATTCTAACTGCACCAAATGCGCGAAGCATCACCGCAACGGATGCTCCACCTCACCGGGAGGTGTAGCATATGGGCCCCAAGCGGCCTCTTTCCTTGCTCTGCCGGTAGAGCAGGTGACCCAGGCCACCACCGGCCTGTTTTTCGGGACCATGGTCCCACCTGCAAGCTACTCTATGCCGATATCCGCACCGGAAGCAAACAAGAAGTCGGTATTCGACCGGCTTACCGCTACCACGACCCCTGTCAACGGGTCGCCCGCTACTAAGCTGACAGCCTCCGTTTTTACCAGGTTAGGTCAGAACTATAAAGTGGCCGTCCCAAAGAGGGCAACGGCCGCTGTTTTGGAAGTCGTTAAAGCGGCTTCTCCCATTAGAGAGTCGGTCTTCACAAGATTGACGGTTCCCACTCCTCCCCCAGCTGGTCAAAAGGCATCAGTTTTCGATAGGCTGATATCGGCAGTTACCCCACACTCGAACAGGGGGCAACAAGAAACCATCTCGATCTCCGAGCCAGTCCCAACGGCTCGTCGTGCGCGACGTCGCCATTGGCGACGAGTGAGAAAAGCAGGGGGCAACTCTCCCTCAGGGCTAACCCCACCTGCTCCAGTGGTGGAGATCAACGCCGCTGTTCCAACTGGGAACAGCTTTGAATTGCTGAGGAAGGTGAGAAAGAACTCTCCAATTGCTACGTTGAAAAGACCTCCTCCACCTGCGGAGAGAATTCCAGAAATAAAACAAGAACAGCCCCCTCAACGGCTATCCTCAAAAGTTTATAAAGTATGGCGGAGGGTTCAAGACTCCGTGATCGATCCAGACCACTTGCGTCACCAAAAAAAGGCGAAGGTGGAAAATAACAAAAACTGCCCCATTAAACAGCAGGGGGTGACAGTTGCTAGGATGCCCACTCCAACGGCTCCTTTAACCTCGATGGCCCACAAAAGAAGGAGGCCAGGGAAAGCTCCCGCGTCAGCGGCAAAGTTTGAAAGCGGTGAACCTAAACGCCCCAAGTCAGGGGGCATAATTGTTCATACGATTTATATGGCTTCTGGAAAGGAAGAAAGTCGTACTTCTACGGGTCACCGACCGCTCACCCGATCAGTGACCAAGGCTCAGGAGCAGCAACAAAAGCTCCAGGAGATGATGACCACAATGGCTGCACTCACTGGGCCGAAAGAAACCCCGGAAACATCCTCAGAAGAACGTCAAGAACAAGAAACGGACGCCGAATTCCTTCGGCGCGTGCTAGAGAAGAAAGATAAAGAGGCTGCGGAACAGGCAGCCAACATAAAGAAAATGGCCCTCCTGTTCCAGGATATGGTGGGTATGATGATTCAACAAGATCCACCTGCTGGGGATCCCCCGGTCATTCTTGAAGATAATAGGGAAGAGACATCGAATCCTCCACCGGCTTTATCTGCAGCTAAAGAGGATACCATATCAAAAGCTGATTTGGATGAATATATTGCCCAACAAATACGGGTGCATCAGGCGACTGAAGCAGCCGGTCAGATCGTGAAAATGGGGCGGCCATATCCGGGCTGGTATGACCAAATCAAGTACCCGCCGGGTTACACGATTCCCAAGTTTCATGTTTACAAAGGGACCGGCAATCCCCATCAACATGTTGCCCAGTTCAGGGCGCTTTGCGGTAATACCGGCGGCGACGACAAGTTGTTGCTTCGCCAGTTTGTTGGAAGCTTATCAGACACGGCGTTTGAATGGTATTCTGAGCTTCCCAATGACTCTATTAAAACTTTTGCGGAGATGGAACTACTCTTCACCCAACGTTTTGCAAGTGCCAGTGAGCGTACCCCGATGACGGCACTGATCAATGCCAGGGTAAAACCCGGCGAGACATGGGTTCAGTACGCTATACGGTGGCGAAATCTATGGTCGAAGTGCGAACAGCGCATAGAAGAAGCTCCAGCGGTGGGAATGTTTATTGGAACACTTGATCCACAAGCAACCATCTCGCAGTTCATGATGTTCTTCAAGCCGACTACCTTCCAGGCTTTGATCGACAAACTAGCGCAGATGGACCAGATGGGCCTTAAACCCCCTCTCCCGAAGCCGGACTCCCGAAACGATAAAGGAAAGGGAAAAGCGATCATTGTCGCTAATGCCCAACAACAACCGAGCGACTCGAAACCGGTTGCTCGTCCAAACAATACGCGCCCATACGTACCCCTGGAGGACAGGATGGGACGTGCTTACTCCTTCCCCCGTGATAAAACGAGAAGGCTGTTCGAGCTGGCATTGCGCAACAGACTCATAAATCTGCCAGATCCAAAATGCCCGTCGCAACCAAGTGACGTTAACGAGCCTAATTACTGCCCTTATCATCGAGTGCTAGGACATCCAATCGAAGACTGTTACGTTTTCAAAAATTGGCTTGAAAACCAGTACCGCCAGGGCAAATTTGCGCTATCCGACAAATGGAAGGTGAATCCCCCGCAGCCCCACACCTCTAAAGGGATGAATATGCCGGGGGCAACATGCTCCGTCATTGAAGAAGCTCCCTGGGAGGTTGTATTATCAGCCAAAACGAGGAGAATGCTAAATGATCTTCAGACCTGTCCAGCGGTCAAGTGGAAGAACCCCTTGGAACCGCAGTTTATTGAGGGGATGTTGAAGCCACGACCGACTCCGAAGACCGATGGTGGTAGTTCAAGCGCTCATAGTCAGCCGTCAAAATCTTCGAAAAAGAAGAAGAAGAAATCTAAGAAGCCCGTGAAGCCTGGCGACAAGCGCACGGAGCTACAAAAGCAGATCGACGCACTGGATGAGTACAACCAAAAGGCGCGAACTCCCATTACGCTCCAAGATTTCCTTGATCACGTCTTCCAAAAAGAAGATGAGGGGGAAAGTTCATCGGATGAATCCGAGGAATATGTGGCGAGCTGTCATATGATCTCCCATTCGACCACGAACGATGAAGGGACTTCTGGCACTGAAACGCTGGGGGCAAATGCCGAATCAAGAGCCCCAGGGTTATCAGTTGAAATGATTAGCGCGTTTCTTAATGAAGCTCGGTTGAAAAGCAAAGCTGATCGAGAACGCGAGACGGCTATATTCGAAAGGGCCAAGCGCCAGCGACTTGAGGAAGGAGCTGAAATGATCCCGCTGGAGCAAAATGCCTCCACCGCTGACAAAAGCCAATTCAAGATAAAAAAGAAGTTTGCTAAGGCCATATCGATGGGCATGAATCTACCACCCTCTGAAGAAAAAGTTACTGGCGTGGTGGAAATGCACCCCTCTTATTGCTTATATCATCAGAAGGTCTCGCATCCCACCCAAGATTGCAAAGCTTTCGATAAGTGGTGGCAAGGATACGTCGCTAATCGACAACGCTTTAAACGGGAAAAACGTAAAATTCGCCGAGAGCAAAGAAACACGACTAAAGAACTTGAAAGAACTGCCGGCAATTGTCACATGGTTAACACTACTGGGTCACAAGTGCCTACATTTGGGAGCGACTCCGATGAGGAGCTAGAGCTTGGCCCCCTCTTCGAAGAATCCACTTCGGGAAAAGAAAAAGAACCGAAGGCCTGCGAGAATATACAGCTGCGTAATCGAACATTACCCGAAAAGAACCTCGGACCATTGAACAAGAAAAACAAAGGGAAAGAGAATGTCTCTGAAGACATCGCTTTGGATGACCAAGTCGCGGAAGAGTTAACCGCCAAGAATCCCCCAAAGAGGAATAAAGTAGATTACAATGTCTTAGCGCATCTGAGGAAGCTACCCTCACAACTCAGCATTCTCGATGCCCTATTACTATCAAAAGAGGCGAGGGATTCTTTGATTAAGGCCCTACAAGATCCAGACCAGTTCCAAGCCTTCCTAGCCGAACAAAAGATGAAAGACGAATTGGAAGAGGTGCACACAGCCGACGTTGCTTTCGGCGATGAAGACCTTCTCCTTGGGACGTGCGAACACAATCGTCCCCTTTATGTCTCAGGATACTGCCATGACATAAAGATAGGTAAAATCTTGGTCGATAACGGATCGTCTGTTAATTTACTCAATGTGCGAGTGTTAAAGGAGATTTGCATGAGTGTCCAACACCTCGCCCGAGACAAAATCACTATCTCCGGTTTCGACTCTCAATCCTCAAAGACTCTTGGATCTGTGATATTGACGCTACGCTTCGGGTTGCTCGTCACAGACATCAAATTCCATGTTATAGACGCCAAGACGTGCTACAATGCTCTGCTCGGCCGACCATGGCTACACGAGTACAATATCATCCCTTCTACACAGCATCAGTGCATGAAGTATTCTAGGGATGGCCTTGAGTACACTGTGGCGGGAGAGTTGAATCCGTTTTCCGTAAACGAAGTTCGCAAGTATGAAGATGCCAAATACTTCTTACCGAGTTTCGAAGACACGGAAAGGTGTCACAAACCGGAGAACAAAACCAACGCCACCATCCCCGTCTTCGGCAGTGACACTGAGGAGGAGGAGGATATAATTTATTCAGGTCCATCCCAATCCACCAGGCCAGGACCATCCGTTCCTTCATTGATCTTCGGTAGTGATTCAGAGGATGAAGTTCATGCTGTATTCCCTGCTCGGCCTTCAATACGAGTCTCCGCTAATGAAGAGCGAAGTCTGCAGATAACCATGGTGCCGCTTGAACATTACAAAGAACTGGATGCACTCGACACCAACAGCGTAGAAGAATTGCAGACATTCTATATCCCTTCCGGACGAAAAGGCGAGAAGGCAATCCTATTCTACCGTTCTGAAGAAAACAAGGTGGAAAAAGAAATTTGGCATGGCTCGGATCCCATGCTCGACAGGCTTCAGCCTATCCGTCTTCCCAGATATTATACCGAAGGTTTGAAGAAACTGCTGAAATGCCAGGGGATGTGCTTCATACAGACCGTTAGAAAAGCCAAATTCTATGACAAGGTCTGGAACATTCCCGGGACTCAATGCAAACTGCCTAACGGGAAAGTAGAAACAAAAGGGCTTGGGTACATCCGGTCAAAGAAACGGGAGCTAGTAAACAGCTGTTATGCCATGTATGGCTTCGATGAAGAGGCGGACGCTCAATGGGAAGACGCTAATCCTGAATCAGCAAAAGTTCCTGACACAAAACCGCCCAGTCCATCGTCTGAAGACCAGATGAGCAAACTTAAGGATGCGAGTCAAAAAGCCCGAGATGATCACGATCGTGAAATGGCAATCTATGAGAAAGCCAAGACACAGCGCCTCCTTCAACAGGCGGTGAGGGAGGAAAATGCCGCTCCTTGTCAACCTGCTGCAAAAAAGGTTCAACGCGGAAGCAAAAACAAGTCAAAAGGCAAGAAAGGCGCTCGACAACCACAAAGCAGAGCTAAGAAGCCACGCATCAGAGAGTCGAGCGTTATTGACCTAGCCCTCATGAAGAAAATGGGTCGAGCATATTCGTTTCCTCGGAACAAAACAAGGAAAATACTTGATCTTGCTCTAAAACATCAACCGCTTACACTGCCAGAGTCTAAACACCCTGAGCAAGCGGGCGAAATCTCCAACCCAAATTATTGCTCTTACCATCGAGTAGTAGGGCATCCGCTTGAAGATTGCTTCACCTTTAAGAATTGGGTTGAGGATCAATATCAGCTTGGCAAATTCGCGTTGTCTGACAACTGGAGGGTAGCGCCGCCGCAAAAGCACGAACCTGAAGACACAAGGATAGAACCAACTCCGCATTGGGATTGGCAGAAAATTCGCACTTGCCACGTGGTAACAATACTGAAAGAAGAGTCCGAAGACATGAGCAGCCTTCCTTGGTGCTTTGAGAACAGCAGCGATGAGGTAATCTCAGAATTTCCACCAGCACCAAAAGAGCTGGAAGATGGAATCCATACTACGGCAGATAATCTCAAGAAAATTGAGTTGGGGACGGTAAATGATCCGTGACCGACATTCGTCAGCGAGCTGCTGTCTGAAGAGAGGGTAGCTGCGTTAAAAGACGTCCTTGTGCAGCATAAAGATTGCTTCGCATGGAACTATTCCGAGATGCCAGGACTAGATCCAGAAGTTGCTGTACATAGACTAGCAATATCCCCGGGTGTCAAGCCAGTTAAACAAGCACCGAGAAGAATGCGGCTCGAGCTTGAGATGAGCATAAATACCGAAGTCAAAAAGTTAATTGACTCTGGCTTTATCCAGGAAGTTCAGTACCCTGAATGGATCGCCAACATTGTCCCAGTGATGAAGAAAAACGGGACAGTGCGCGTATGCGTAGACTTCCGGGATCTTAATAAAGCTTGCCCGAAGGATGATTTTCCAGTGCCAGTCACTGAACTGATGATAGACAATACATCCACTCATGAGGTTTTCTCCTTCATGGACGGCTCGTCAGGGTATAATCAAATAAAAATGCATCCAGAAGACCAGAAGCACACAGCCTTCAGGACTCCTCTTGGTATATTTTGTTATAAAGTGATGCCCTTCGGTTTGAAGAACGCCGGTGCTACTTATCAGAGGGCCATGACGAAGATCTTCGACGAACTTATACACGAAATCGTCGAATGCTATATCGACGATCTCGTGGTTAAAAGCAAATCATACGAAGAACACCTCGAGCATCTGAAGACTGTATTTCAACGCCTTCGGCAATACAACTTGAAGATGAATCCTCTTAAATGTGCATTCGGGGTTTCCTCGGGCAAATTCCTGGGATTCGTTGTTCGACACCGAGGTATTGAAATAGATCCGTCAAAGATTAAAGCGATCATGGAAATGCCTCCGCCGAGGACTCTCAAACAGCTGCGGTCTCTCCAAGGGAAACTCGCATACATACGGCGATTTATAGCCAACCTTTCAGGAAAGTGCCGTCCTTACAGCCACCTGATGAAGAAGGGAACCCCATTCGTTTGGGATCAAAAATGCCAAGGAGCACTGGATGAGATCAAGCAATACCTGCAGAACCCGCCAGTGTTGGCTGCTCCGGTTAAGGGGAAGCCTCTCATTCTTTATACAACCGCCCTCGAAGGTTCCTTAGGCGCATTATGGGCACAAGAGAACGATCAAGGAAAAGAAAGAGCACTCTACTACTTAAGTCGAGTTCTGCTGGGGGCAGAAAGCAACTACTCCCCCATTGAAAAACACTGCCTGGCGTTGATCTTTGCGATAACAAAGCTCAGGCATTATGCGTTGGCGCATGAAGTCCGTCTTATTTCAAAAGTGGACCCTCTCAAATATCTAATGTCAAAAGCCATATTGACAGGGCGACTCGCTAAATGGGCCCTGCTCTTGATGGAATTTTCGATAACATATCAACCTCTCAGGGCAGTGAAAGGCCAGGCCATCGCCGACTTCCTTGCTGAGCATCCCATACCTGCCGATTCTCCTTTAAATTGCGATTTGCCGGACATACATGCGTTTGACGCAATCGACAGTGGTGATAGTCGGTGGGAGCTCTATTTCGATGGAGCATCTTCCGTAAAAAAGCACAAACAAAATACGCCAATGATCAAATCAGGGGTAGGACTCATCTTTGTGACTCCACAAGGAGGAATAATGCGCTTCGCCTTCTCCTTAACAGAGCCGAGAACGAATAATGAGGCTGAATATGAAGCTTTGATAGCAGGCCTCGAGATCGCCATTGATATGGGAATTGAAAGCCTCCTCATATATGGAGACTCCCAGCTGGTCGTCAGTCAAGTAAACGGCGATTACCAAACATGCAAACCAGAATTGGTAAAATACGGTGAAAAGGTGCAGCAACTGCTAACCCAAATTCCCTCCTACACGTTAGAAAGTATACCGCGCGCGGAAAACAGCAAAGCGGACGCACTGGCCAAACTTGCTAAAGAATTGGCTGACGAGAACCTCGATGACGTTAGAATCGTGATACAAAGCCGTCGAGTGCTCGCCCCAGCAGAAATACCTCCCAAGTCATCCGAAGAAAAAGGAGCGAACGAGGAGGCAACCCTGCAAATAAAAGACTGGGAAAATACCGAGGACTGGAGAGAAATCTTCATAGACTACTTCAAATTCCACCGAATTCCTGAAGAAGCGTCCACGAAACATCAGCTCATAAAACGAGCCCTGTCTTTCGCCTTCGTCAATGATACTCTATACAAGAGGTCATTCGATTCTCTGTGGCTGAGATGCCTAGGACCTGACGAAGCGAGAAGGGTCATCCAAGAAGTTCACGACGGACTCTGCGGTTCCCACCAAGCAGGCCCTAAGATGAAGTTGAAGATAAAACGGATGGGCTACTACTGGCCCACGATGATGCAGGATTGCTTGGAATACGCGAGGCAATGTCATTCATGTCAAATTCATGGGGACTTCATCCATCAGCATCCCAATCCACTGCATCCAACAGTGGCTAGTTGGCCATTTGAAATGTGGGGAACTGACATAGTCGGCCCCATCGAACCAGCATCGTCAAAGGGACATCGTTTCATCCTGGCGACGACTGATTACTTCTCCAAATGGGCAGAGGCGGTACCGTTGAGGGAAGTGAAGACGGAGAACATCCTCCATTTCTTCAAAACGCATGTCATATACCGGTTCGGAACCCCGCGACGAATCATCTCTGATAATGGGCCAGCCTACCGAAGTCATAAAATTAGCCGCTTCGCACAGCAGCACAATATAGACTGGAGATACTCCTCAGTTTATAATCCGCGAGCCAATGGATTAGCTGAAGCCTTTAACAAGACATTGACGAAAATCATAAAGAAAACAGTGTCCCGAAATAAGAAAGACTGGCACGAGAGACTGCAAGAAGCTCTTTGGGCGTATCGGACCACGTTCAAGACAGCCACAAACACAACGCCATACGCATTGGTGTTTGGGACAGAAGCAGTACTCCCTCTTGAGATAGAATTACCCTCTCTACGAGTGGCAGTCCACTACGAACTGACAGACGAAGAAAATGCTCATCTTCGATTTGAAGAGCTTGACGCTCTTGATGAAATCCGGCTTCTAGCACAACAAAATCTGGAAGCTTATAAAGCAAAGATGACGCGCTCATACGAAAGACTAACCCGACCGAGGACATTTCGTCAAGGCGAACTCGTGCTAGTGGTCAAAAGGCCTATGATCCCCAATCGCGCCAAGCGAGGAAAATTCGAGCCAAACTATGAAGGCCCATACATCATAGATAAGGTCTACCAGGGTGGGGCCTATCTACTCATGGACATGCACGGTGAAAGGCCTTTTAGGCCAATAAACGGTCGTTTCCTAAAGAAATACTACGCTTAATGAGCTACGGCCTAGGTTAATGGTAGATGACGACAACTGTGTCCGCTCGCTATCTTCTTAAGCCCGAACTCTATAAGCAGCAAATGGCCTTCCTTAACGCCGGACCGGAATGTCCTTAAACTAATGGCAGACCGAAACGTCTTTAAACTACTACCACAGCATCCTTAGGCTGACGAGATGAGTAAAAAAAAAAAAAAAAACGGTATGTCCATAAGCAAAATGGGCACGGATGAAAACCCGAAAGGGCTCCGTGAGTAAAAACAGCAGGGATGCCGGCGAGTGTTCGTGAAAACCCGAAAGGGCACGACCTCGTAAAAAAAAACACTTATAGGGTCCTCTCGACCTTGTAAGGAGAAACTACCCGCGTGAGATCCTTACGACTCACAAGGGAGCAACACACTTAGGGATCCTCACGATTCCTAGGGAGAAAATACACTCACGAGATCCTCACGACTCGTGAGGAGAACTCTCTTATGGGACCCTCACGGCTCATAAGATTTGAAAGTCTTAAGTTACAGAGACCTAAACCTGTGCTTAAGCAACCCCCACAACTTCCAATATTGCCCTATAAGTGGCTCAATACTGACCCTTGTATACAATCCACGGGCGCGAATAAACATTTCCCTAGCCAAATTTCATCCGTAATTGGGAATACGTTCGCATGGTGAACAACCCTTATAAATCCCCTCGATTTATGAGGAGAAAACCCTCCTGTAGGATCCTTACGATTTATAGAGGAACAAAACACTTTGGAACACTTACGATTCCTAAGGAGAAAATACACCTACAAGATCCCCACGACTTGTAGGGAGAAATACCTTCACGAGACCCTTACGGCTCATGAAGTCAAAATCCTTAGCCGACAGGACCCTAACCCTGGTCGCTAAGCCTCCTTTGTTCGACAACGACAGAGGCAAATGATGATTCGCTCCTGGTAATATCCCAGTTGTAGCGGTGCTGATGCCGAAATCGGTGTCCAATTTCAGGTTTACGGCGAAAGCCAGCAGGCCGCTCATGCATACGAAATAGCCGAAATGATAGGGCAACTTGCAATAAAAAGCAGCAAGTAAAATGTATGCATGTAAAATAGCCGAAATGATTGGGCAACTCGCAATAAAAAGCAGCGAGTAAAAATAAAAAAAAATATAGCCGAAATGATTGGGCACCGCGAAAAATAGTCGAAATGTTTGGGTAATCGCGACCTTCGCGATATAAAAGCTGAAATGATAGAGCATCGCGGAAATAAAATAAAATAAAAGAAGAAATGATGAAACTTTGGCCCTACAGTTAAGATCGCATCGATCCCTGTATACAATCCAAGGGCGTAAACAAAGAATGAACCATACTTCTCCAGCGGATTCCGTCAAACGACGAAGCCAAACCTCAACGGTTCATTTCAACCGAAGAAGCCAGTGACTTCAACAAAAAATCCCTCGACTCACGGATACAAACACTCCTTGACGAGAGCCTTCTGATCCGCGTCGACTCGCAGAGCCACCAGCGCCTCCGTGGGAACCCTCGACTCGTTTCAAACCCCAAGGACACAAATAATCCTTGGCGCTTGGGAAACAAATAATCCCTAGCAAATTCCTCAACTCACGGATACAAACACTCCTTGACGAGAGCCTTCTGATCCGCGTCGACTCGCAGAGCTACCAGCTCCTCCGTGGGAACCATCGACTCGTTTCAAACCCCAAGGACACAAATAATCCTTGGCGCTTGGGAAACAAATAATCCCTCGCAAAATCCTCGACTCACGGATACAAACACTCCTTGACGAGAGCCTTCTGATCCGCGTCGACTCGCAGAGCCACCAGCGCCTCCGTGGGAACCCTCGACTCGTTTCAAACCCCAAGGACACAAATAATCCTTGGCGCTTGGGAAACAAATAATCCCTCGCAAAATCCTCGACTCACGGATACAAACACTCCTTGATGAGAGCCTTCTGATCCGTGTCGACTCGCAGAGTCACCAGCGCCTCCGTGGGAACCCTCGACTCGTTTCAAACCCCAAGGACACAAATAATCCTTGGCGCTTGGGAAACAAATAATCCCTAGCAAATTCCTCGACTCACGGATACAAACACTCCTTGACGAGAGCCTTCTGATCCGCGTCGACTCGCAGAGCCACCAGCGCCTCCGTGGGAACCATCGACTCGTTTCAAACCCCAAGGACACAAATAATCCTTGGCGCTTGGGAAACAAATAATCCCTCACAAAAATTTCTCAACTCACGGATACAAATACTCCGTGACGAGATCCTCTTTGACTCACATCTCGGGCAGTAAGGATTCAGAAACTTGCTTCCTGAACAATGGGACCCTGCAAGTCAATCCTAAATGGTCTCTTGCATACTATTCACGGGTCTCACTCTCTGAAGTCGATGCTCGACAAAGAGGGAAACAACCGCTTACGAGCCCTCTCGACTCGTAAGAGGGAGAAATTCTCTTATAGGATCCTTTCGACTTATGAGAGAAAACCACACTTGGGAATCCTCACGATTCCTAAGGAGAACATCCACTTACGAGATCCTCTCGATCCGTAGGGAGAAAAATCTCTATGAGACCCTCATGGCTCATAGAATTGAAAAGTCTTAGGCGGTTGATCTGAACCTGCGGCCTAAGCCATCGCTATCTCTAAAAAAAAAAAAAAAAAAATATATATATATATATATATATATATATATATATATATATATATATATATATATAAGTTGTCTGCCAATCAGGTTCATTAACAACATCATGATGTAAAGGCAGAAAACAAAAGAACATACAAGATATTGTAAAAGAAAGTGGGTATCTTTATTCATTGACCTCAATCAAATACATGGTGAATCATACAAAAGAGCAAAGAACGGACACATGTTACTCAGGAAAGAAATTTTTTACAAATACATTAATACAGAGGCAGCTATTGGGAAGGAAGCGTCTTAAGTAGCTCTATCAGTTGTTCGTACACTTCCTTCCATGCCTTTTCCCGATTGGATACCATTGCCAACTCCGCCTCCACCTGGGCCCGCTGCTGCGCGACGGATGCAAGCTGATCCCTGACGGCTTGATGAGCAGCTTCACGGCCTGGAATGTTACGCTCGGCAACATCGAGTGCTCGCTTTAGTCTCAGCCCATTCGATATGCGCTCCAGGAGACCCTCGAAGACGGTCTTTACCTCAGCGGCATTCGCCTCAACTTCAGCACGCAAGCGAGCAGTTCTGCTTGAAGAATCTTGGCACTCCTTCAGCCTCAAAGCCACTTCTTGTTCCAGATGACGGAAATGAGAAGCGCTTTGCTCGAGCCATGCTCCCCGTTGAGTGCTCAAGGCCAAAGTTTCGGGGGACAGGCGCATTGACTCCAGCTGATGAAGGCGAGCCTCGATCTCCCGACAATAGTTAACCCAGGAGGCGACAATGCCCTCGTCATGGAAAGTGGCAAATATCGCCAACATCGGGTTAACCGTCGTAGCGAAGTCCTCAACAGATACAGGACCCTCGATGTCGAGTTCCTCAATATAGTCGCTCAACATGCGCAAACTATTCGCCGCACCTTTCGAAGACGGACGTCGCTGGGAAGGGCCGCCCGGTATTGTAACATGAGACTCAAAAGGCACTGAGGCTGGAACGACACCTGAAAAAGACAAAATGTGATTAGATGATGATCCAATAGATATGGAGAAAATCATTGACAAGATAATTAGTATACCGGTGGGAGCAGATGGCAAGGACGGAAGGGCCGGTAGCGCAACCGATCTTTCTTCTCCCCCTTCGATTTGTAACACTGCAGTCAGGACAAGAGAGAGTTAGAAATAATTCTACCACTGGAAAAACAAAGATATCAATCAAGAACAGTACTCACCGGCGCCACCAGAGGGAGAGGCGAGTTCAGATGAAAAGGAGAAGTGTGGGACCAACACTTGATACAAATAGTCAAAAAGAACTCCTGAAAGACACAACAATGTGAATATAGTATATGGATTATACGTTTGAAAGATGAGTTTAGTAAGTTGCAAACTCATACCTTCCAACATCCTTGACGGTGTAAGAGAGGGCTGAGGGGTAACCATCGCCAAGGCAGTCGTGGAAGGAGCTCCCTCAAGTAGTGGGGCATCAACACTAGCTGCACCTGCATTACGAAAAATGAACTTGTCAGAAAAGATTGTAAAGCAAATAAAAACAACAACTTAAGGTGTACCTGAGGAGCTCCCGGCGGAAACAGAGACGACTCCCTCCTCTATCGACATAAGACCACCGCCTGTGGCCTCATCGCCCGACTCAATGGGGACCGTCGTCGTGCTCGCAAGGCCGGGAGACGGCGGAGGACCGTAGACGGGAAGGGCTATGACTGGAGTATTGCCAGATTCCAGAGAAGGAGCGGTTGGCTCGTCTTCAGGAATCGTGGCCACCTCGCCCACTACCATCTCAGGTTCGGTAGTGGCGGTTGTATCGTCCACCATCGCCAGGGGATCACCGGTCTCGAGCGCCTCATTCGCCGTCACTCTAGGCTCAGTTACAATGATCATATCATCTGCCACCACTTCAGGTTCGGCATCCATGAATTTAACGGCTGCAGGCCCCTCAACCTCTACCCCAGGCTCCAAATCCACAACGACGTTGCCCACCGTCGGCTCGAGTTCGGCAGGTACTGCCCCCTCTGTCCCTTTGAGATTGACGGTTTCCGCCTCCCCCTCGATCGGACTTGGCCCTGCAAGGATAAGAGATATAAGGACCAATGACATTAAAATCCTTATAACAAAAAAAACTCTGAGGGAAATATTACCTGAAGCGGATTTACCGTTTGCGCTCCGAACTGCTCGAGCCACCTCTCGGCAGGCAGTGGATAGGGCGACAGGGGCCTCTTCAGAGGGAGTATCAGCTCGAGGAGCGGTGCTAAGGCCCGCTCCCATAGCCAAGGCAGCCCTGCGCGCCTTCGCCTCACGCCTCAACCGTTTCCTCTCCTCCCGAGCGGTCATGAGGGGCCTCCGTGACGCCTCCTTCAAGGCATCATCGTCTTCATTCAGGGATGCCTCCAGAGCCTTTAAGGCATCTCTCATCGGCTCTCCAAGACGAACCTCCTGCGGTGGCTCAGAAGAAGCAGGAACGTTGGCAGCTGGTACAACATTTGCGTCGCTAGGAGGGAACGGCATTGAAGTCCCTGTAATTAAAAGGGAAGGGTTAGATCGACCATAACACAAGGAAAATGAAAAATTCGATGAATTGAAACTTACTAAGGCCCATAGATGCCCTGAGACGTTCCTCCTCCTGAAAAGTCCTTAGAGAAGCAGCAATGGCTTCTTCATCAGTGATGCCTGTTGAAAGAAAAGAAAGGAAAGCGTTAGTCAAAAATAATGAAGAGGATATGTTGCAATAAAGAAAAGACGACTAGTAGTTACCTGATTGCGCGAGCTTAGCCAGCCACGCATCACGCCTCACCAACCATGCCGAAGCTCTAAGGGCGGCCTCCAAGTCTGTATCATCCGGCGGCGGCATCACCAACCCGGCGTTAGTCCCATATTCGAGCAAACCCTCGGAATAGGGAGCATGGGGTTCCTGGCCGAACGCAACGTCCGCGGCGAAGAGCGACTTCTTTCTCTTTTGCCCTCCAGCCCTAGGCTCACGGGGAAGCGACTTACGCTTGGCAGCCGCTTTGGGACGACGGGTCCCGATGTCCGCACCCACGCCAGACTCTGGCGAGGGTACAACCACTGTTTCCACCGGAGCACGGGGTACAGGAGGTACATCCGCGATATCAGGGAGCGGCAATTCACGTGGAGGACTCTGCACACGTGATGGTCTGCCCCCGGCATCTTTTAAGGGAGCGACCACCAGGATCCTTGGCGCCAAGGGAGCGTTACGATTGGTACCGGGGGGTACTTCTTTACGGTCGATCAACACTCGCCTCTCTTCCTTTATAACAGCCCCCGTCGCATGATTGTACCAGTCTTTATAAACATTAAGGAGTCGTGGGGCGCAGACCGGCGCGCTAATGAAAAAACGAGAACCCGTGTTCAGGCGCATAAAGTGGTGTAACGCGTTCTCCATTCCTTCTTCATTTACAGCAGGTTCCAGTAAGAAAGCCTCTAAGGGTACTCCTTGATCGTAACCCAGTTGTCGGGCAAAACGATGCGGGTTATATCTCATAAAGACTGCTGCACCGCCCTGCCTGAAGACTAGGAAACCCGGTCTAATAGAATACAAATGGAGGATCTCCCGGGCCATCAACACTGAAGCTCCATCCTTGAAGGAGTCCTGTAATGGTCGCACCGCAGTGGTGGACGCCTTCCCAATGGTTAATACCTTATCAATAAAGGACATCCCGACTCCAACGGTGTGAGGGCGAAGCAGTAAACCCCTGGCGTCCCGTGGTGAAGGGGTCACGATTGATGAGCCGATCAGATGTAAAATGCGGGGGAAACCGCACTTGTCAAAGAATGAAGGCCTTTTATGCATACCAAAGACACCCGCCGTGTGTAGCTCGAGCCACGATGCAAAGTAGTGCATCGGGAAGACCACGTGCAATACCCCAGGCTCGTTGGCATCCGCTGCTCGGCTGAGGCCATGATATAGGTGCGCCAGGCCGGCAATCCCCACGGCCACCTTTACCCCAATGACCATTCGGTGGGCTGGATAAAAGACAGAAGGCCGCATGCGATGAGAATGCATTGGGATCGCGAACCAGCTCAGCCACAGCCCGAGAAATCCTAAGAAAAAGGCCTCCTCATCTATCCCAGGGACTGCAATTTCCGCAAAAGATATAGTAGGGAAGTCTGGGAGGAAGAAAGCCTTTTGGTCTATCTCCTTCGTCGGAAGGTTAGCCAAACCTAGACCAAAAGGATCATCCAGAATAGCAGATTTGACGGCTCCTGGCGAAATGACGCTAGGACGAAGGAAGCGAGCAATGAAGTCCTCAAAATTAACTCCTCGGCTCCCGTGTTCGATGAAAAGGGACTCGTAGATATTCAACACCTTGATCAGGCTTGGGAATTGGTGTTGAACGGCATTTTCCGACGTAATCCCCCTTACCATCGGCTTAGCACCGAAGACGTACTCATCTGTCGGGAGCAGCTCTTCATAGTGTTCCCCCATGACTGGTAGGCCGGATACCTCCGCGAATTCCTCCAAAGAAATGGACACTTCCCGATCCATGGCAAGGAAAGTGTGGGTGGGAATATTCCATTGCTCCAAGAAAGCCTTAAACCACCAAGTGGGGAGCGTAGGATATTGGAAAAGAGAGACGTAGACCGCGGTGTATAGTCCTAGTCTTATCAACTGCGACTTCCTCGTCGACAGGATGTACCGGGCCCACGGCAGATAGCCAATTGGGTGGCGGGGAATCAAACAAAGGTTATATGATTGCCCCCAGGGTCGTGCTTCTCCCTGACAGATACGGCGTCCTAGGATATCCAAAACCATAGGACGCTGAACCGGGACCGCATCCATAGCGGGATGAAGAAAACTGTTCGCGGTCCAGTCTATCATCTCCACGGCATACTGCACTGGAGGTGGGTTAGCGTAGTGAATCGCCGTGATAGGCTCGGACGGCACCGCGCATGTGAAGCTGCGTCGACCCATAATGATCTGATTATACCAAGACCCTCAAAGGTGGAGTTTCTTGTACTCCGGGTCATATGCCTTGATCATGGCCAGGACCTCACGGTCCAAAGGCGCCTCTGGAAATCCCTCCTCCGAGCGGACGAACGGGAATGAAGTGTCTTCAGACATGATCGCTGCAAAAGAGCAATGTAGCCGTTAGTGTTGTAATCCCAACGTTTGGCATTGAAAGAAGAAAATGCATTAATTAAATTAAAATCAAAATTAATTAATTACACCGCACCACAGTGCAGTGAGTAGGGGACCAAAGAGGGACCCACAAAATCTAAATGACAATACGTCAATTAAGAAGACAAACTCATCATTGGATGAGATTGTCAGTTGGTCCTTGGGGGGAACATTCCCATAATAAAAAAGGGGGGGGGGAAAGAATTCCTAGAGACAAGGAGAAGATCTCCTCTTTCAGAGCAAAGCTCTGTCATAGAATGACACTTGTCAAATTCTGGTCTCAGAAGACTAAAATTCTTTAAAAAAGGAGCTTAGCTCTGTAATATTCCATCAAAAAGAAAATCTTGAAAATAATTTTAAATTTTTTTTGGAAATCTTGGAAAATCCATGAAAAAACTTGTCATTCTTCAGATCCAAAAGATCTATAGATGATTCAAAGAGCAAAGCTCTGTTCATGGGTTAGAACCCATGAATAAGATCTCTGTAGATCTATGGAGTTGTGAGAGCAAAGCTCTGTTAATGAAACCCCAAAAGGAATTTCTTCAGATCAAAAGATCCATGAGAGCAAAGCTCTGTTGGTTAAAATTGATTTAAATTAACTTAACTTAATTTTAAAATTAATTATTACCTAGAGTTTTCTAAACTTTGGGAAATGAGAGGAAAGCTCTAGAGTTCTGAAAACAAGAGCAAAGCTCTGAAATTCTTAAGCAAAGAGCAGAGCTCTGAAAATCGAAATCTAAGAAAATGGTGAGATTTTCTAAGGGTCAAAAGGCCCTATTTATAAGGCGCTTGCGCCTCTTGAGATTCCCCCTTGATCTAACGGTCAGGGGGGTTGCCACCGCTGCACTCACGTGTGCGCCACGTGAGCGCAACGGTGGGGGGGCATTTGTTTCGCCCAATCAGAGCAAAGCTCTGTTCAAATTCAAAATTCAAAATTTTGAAGCAACGCTTCAAGTTTCGGGCGAACGTGCCACGTGTCAGGCGCCAATACGTCAGCGCAACGCCCAAGAAGGCGCGCCCAATCAGAGCAAGGCTCTGTTTAAAGGAAGCAACGCTTCAGTTGCGCATGCACTGCGATGCGTGACACGTGTCAGCGCAGTTGCGCTGCGCTGTGCGCTACGCGACACGTGTCAGCGTAGATGCGCTAGCACAAATGCGCTAGTGCGCTAGCGCAGTCGCGCTGCGCTGTGCGCTGCGCGACACGTGTCAGCGCAGATGCGCTAGCGCAGTCGCGCTGCGCTGTGCGCTGCGCGACACGTGTCAGCGCAAATGCGCTAGCGCAGAAGGAGGGGCTTAAATGCCAAAGGCAATTTATCCATGCAAAGTTACGTGTACTTGATAATAACGAATTAAAATCGTACGATGCACAAGCACAACATAGAGCTAAAATGAAAGAACTCTTATTTATTCTTATTGTTATTACATTTAAAAAAGATCACCGAATACGGGATCAGAGAGACAAGGGTTCACAAAAAGGAAAAGAAAATTATTCAGCTCCCTCTCCGCCTTCTCCATCACGTCGAAGCGGCGATCTTCCCGAGGAGTAGCCATCCAACGGTCGACGCCGCACTCCTGGGAAAAAGTGGCGATGACGATTCGACGAGCCCGTATCTGGCTCAGTAAGTAGAAGGAGAAGTCCCTCAGGGCTTTGGTGATCAAGAGCGCTTCGAAAAAGCTCTCGATCTTATCCTCGGCCACATCAAGTACTGCCGAGGACATCTCCGCCGGAAGAGGGGGAATGTCGGCGAGCACCGAGGCAAGGATCATCCGAAGCCAAATAGAATTCGGAGGCAAAGGAGACCCCACATGAGTCGAAAGCTCGTACATGGCGGCATCGCATTGTTCATCTGAAAGAGAGGAGTCTACCAAGCGCGCAGCGAAGCGAGGAACAATGTCCCGAATCGGCACCTCCCATGGTTGTCGGCGGGAATGAGGGCGATTGCAAGCCATGATTGAAGAAGTTCTCTAAAAATGAGAGACGAAAAGGCTCAGCCTCGAATTATATATATAGACCCAGGCGCAGAAGATCATTTCCAAGGCCCGGGAAATTAGAATTTCGGGAATACAAGTTTGACTTGAAAAGAGGAGATGAAAAGATATCTCAGGAGAAGCGGCGCTTCTGATTCTCCCAAAATTTAAACTTTAATAAATGAAGCAACGCCTCAGATCCTCTGCGCTGAGCGCAACGCGCCACGTGTCAGGCGCAGATGTATCAGCGCTGCGCCCAAGAAGGCGCGCCCAATCAGAGCAGAGCTCTATTTGCCTGAAGCAACGCTTCAGTTGCGCTGCGCTCTGCGCTGCGCGACACGTGTCAGCGCAGACGCGCTAGCGCAGTTGCGCTGCGCTCTGCGCTGCGCGACACGTGTCACGCGCTGGGGCATCTGCGCCAAACTAAATTAAGATTTTAAGAAATCTTTTCTGTTCTTGTTAAAACAAGAAGATTTTCTTCTGCAAAGCAGAAGCCCTCGGATCAAAGATCCAACGGTGGGGAAAATTCCCCAAATCACTCAGAGAATGATTTCTTTAACAAATTTAACTAATTTGTGAGCACTATAAAAAGGACCCTAAGCCTCAATTCAAGAGGATCAACATTTTTTTTTGAGAACTCGAGAACTTTAAACAGAGAGAACTCCGAGAAGATTTCAAGAAAAAGGTAAAGAACCTTCATGGATTAGAAGAAATTCCTTCTAATAGATCATTGGTCTAAAAACAAGACCAATGATCTTTACATAATAAACAGTGCTTTGCACTTCTTGTGAACCCCTGGTTCTTTAAAAACAAAAAAAAATATACATATATAATAATAGTGCTTTGCACTTTTATGAACCTCTGGTTCTTCAAATAAAGAAAAATTTATTTTTCTTTGATCTATTTCAGATTAAGAAATTAAATAGTGCTTTGCACTTTTATGAACCTCTGGTTCTTCAAATAAAGAAAAATTTATTTTTTCTTTGATCTCATTCAGATCAAGAAATTAAGCAGTGCTTTGCACTTCCCTTCTTGAATCTAAAAGATTCTTGGTGCTTTGCACTTCCAAACTGCGCCGTTGCGCTCTTGAGAGAGCGCCACGTGTCGGCTATAAAACCACTTGCGCTAAGTGCCCTTAAGATAGAGCTTTGCTCTCTGGAATTGGCGCAACTCGCTGAGAGCACGCCACGTGTCTCCAGCGCAACAGCGCAGCGCGCTGCACTGTTGCGCTTGCGTTCGCCAGAGCATGACACGTGTCATCACCATATGAGCTTGCGCTCAGTGATTGGCGCAAAGCGCCTGACAAATGCAATGCATTTCACTTCCTGAAGGGCCGAGCCCAATTAAAAGGCTTAACAAGCCTAATAAATAAAATGCTGTGCATTATTTGGAAGGGCAGAGCCCAATTGAAAGGTCCAATGGACCAAAAATAAATGATCTGCATCATAATAAAAAAAAGGCAGATCCCAATCAAAATGGGCATAAATGGCCTGAAGTAATGCAATGCATTATTTAAGTATGGGCAAAGCCCTAGCACATGCCTAATAATAAATAAATAAATAAATGATGGTGTTGAACATTTTCAACTGGACTTAGCCCAATTTTGGCCGTAAGTCCTTAAATTAAATTGACTGAGCAAAATGGCTCTTCTAAATCAATTTACGTCTGGTTCAAGGGTACATCTCCGAACTCCTTTGACATCTATCGTTGTAATTCCTCAACGACGTCAAAGAGGTGACGGGTCCCAACGACCACACACCCATATGGACTGCGGGGTCCTTAAACTCATGGACCGAAACGTCCCTAAACTAATATCGGACCGAGACGTCCCTAAACTAATATCGGACCGAGACGTCCCTAAACTAATAACGGACCGAGGCGTCCCTAAACTAATGATAGACCACCACGTCCCTAAACTGGAGTGCGGACCATCACGTCCCTAAACTGAAATGCGGACCACTACGTCCCTAAACTGGAATGATAGAGCCTCCAAACGCTCTTTTGCTGGATCTAAACGGTCCCGTTTGAGTTGATCTCAGCCGCAACGCGGCTAACGTATCCTTAAACATTTAAATGGATTATAAAACTCCCAATCAACTCTGGTTTGAGGGTACATCTCCGAGCTCCTCTGATACATGTCGTTGTAATCCTTCAACGACGTCAGAGAGGTGACGAGTCCCGATGGCCATACATTAAATTAATCACTACGTTAAGTTGATCTTAGTCTAAAACAAGACTAACGTATCCTTAACGAACGTTTAAGTTGATCTTAGCCGCAACGCGACTAATGCATCCTTAAACTGAAAACACCAAACCCAAATCTAAATAAATACGGATTTGGACTAATCCACGTCCTACGGGCGACGGCATTATTTAGTCTCCGTATACAATCCACGGGCAACCACAAACAAGACAAACACATACGACACGAAGTGAAATTCTGGAGAAGGAGAAAGTTGTTACCGCGACGCGGTAGCGTAATTAACTGCAGGGGCTTGCGCCTGCAGGGAAGAGTGTCCCCACAATCAAAAAACCCCTCACCCTGAGGGGGAATCTGACGAAGTCTGCTACATCGGCCGCATCCGTCTAAACCTCCGATACATGGTGCCATAAATCAACTTGGCATCTTCGGAGAGATAAACGGATAAAACCAAATAGCATCTGCCCCGAACCCCAGGCACGGACGCGAAGTCCAGGCCGCCGTTCGGAGGGGAACAACACCCAACCACCAGATATTGTAGTCATGGTATATAGCAGTGGCAAGTAGGATCTGGATGGACTTAAGCATAGCTTTGAATGTCTCAACTTTTCCATGTACACCAAGTAATCTTCTCAAGATATACTTGCTCCTGATGGGGATTTAACCCTTCAGATAAAGCAACCAAAGTCCATATTTTGTTGGTGTATAAGGATTCCATCTCAGATCACTAAGCATCCAGCCATTCTTACAGAGTCCCACTCCTGATGGCTAGCTCGAAACTAGTTGGGTCATCATCTCATGATGCAATCCTCGCTCCCACCATCATAGAGAAACCGAAGTATCTCTCAGGTGGGTGAGGAACCCTACTAGATCGGTGGAGAGGCTGAGGTTCATTAGAAACTATTGAATCCTTTGGTTCTACCAAATCATCAGTTGCAGTTTGTATAGCTGGAACTATTTCCAGTTCTACCTCATGACCACTAATTTCTTCATAAGAAATTCCCTTTCACAAAAGTGGCATGCTGAGAAACAAAACAACTTTTGTCCCTTGGTTAGGTAGAAGATATTCCCTTGCGAATGCTTGGGATATCCAACAAACTTCTACAGAACTGACTTTGCCTCGAGCTTGTCCGGATTCTGTTTTTAGACATAGGCCGGACAACCCCAAATCTTAATATCTTTAAAAGATGGGCTCTTCCCATACCATATCACATATGGAGTGGTAGGCGTCTGATTTGATTGGAACCCTATTCAATAGGTATGCAACTTCTCAAGTGCATAACTCCCAAAAGGAAATAGAAAACTCAGTAGTACTCATCATAGAGCACACCATATCACATAGGGTGCAATTGCTCCGCCTCGATATACCATCGTGCTATGGTGTATACGGAGGAGTAATGCTGAGAGAGAATCTCATTCTCTTTTAGAATAGTCCAGGAATTCCGTGCTCAAGTATTCTCCTCCTTGATCTCATCAAAGGACATAATACTTATACCCGTTTTTGGTTCTCTACTTCTAACTTATATTCTGTGAATATCTTAAAAGGCTCGGACTTGTGTTTCAACAGGAACATATGTCTGAATCTTAAGAATTCATCAGAAAATATAATGAAGTACAAAGAACCGGTCCTAGCATATGTAGACAGGGGACTTTCATACATCAATATGTATCAATCCCAAGAGTTCAATAACTCTTTCTCTATTTCCAATAAACAGAGCTATGGTCATCTTATCTTTGTGACATGACCGGCAAGTTTCACAAGATGTAAATTCAAACTAATTTAAATATGCATCTAAATGTAATTTCAGCTAGTCGGGTCACATTGATATGACCTAGTCTACAATACCTCAAGAAGGATTCGTTCATTTCTGAACTCTTCCTCTTGTGCGTGTTCTGTATACTAAGAACTGTAGTTTGATTTAGAACGTCTATACTTTTAGATAACGTACCTGAACCGATCAACTCTTGATATAGGAAATGTTCAAAACATTATCCAACAATACAAAATTATATCCTTTCTTTACTAATAAAGAGACTGATATGATATTGTATATCAGGTTCGGTATCTAATAACATTCGTTCAGAATCAATGTATTCTTTAATACAGGGTGATAACTACCTACAGACTTGGCTGCAACACTTGCACCGTTTCTATCTCATGAAATTTATCACCCGTTCTCAGTCCTCTACCTATCTGTAGCCCATGTAACAAATTACATATATGGGATCCTGATCCGGTATCTCATACCCAGGACGTAAAGGATACTGAGAAACAGTTCTTTGTAATGAACACATCCGAAGAAGATGCATCAGCATGCACTTTCTTTGTTTGGGCGGCACGGGAATTCTGGTAATCCCCTATTACCTTCTCTGTCTTATAACAATTATAAGTTGGAGCGGGCCCAACGTTCCCCAGCTCAGTATAGCAAGCGTGTTCGGTCAATATATCCGTTTTATTATCTTGATTAAGGCGTGATATGGTCGCTACCTGGAAAGAGAGAGAAGAAAACACTCAGTGCATGCTCTTGCAAGATTAGATTGGTTATCTAATATATCTAATCAGGATGTCTCCCGCTGTTTTAGTCAAATCTTCCTTCAAACCCTAAAAGGAAAGACTAGCCGGGATTAATTATACGCTACAAGTTTTCCAATCTTTCAGCCAGGCTAGTGCCGGTACTTTAAGGGAGGTTCCCCGTGCTTTCGTACGGACCTTAATTAAAGTAAACCTCGTTTTCCCTGGGGCGTAACCCCGTTGACACCTTTCTAGACACCTACTTGATCGGCTAATTGTAATGTGTAAAACTTTCCTAGGAGTAACTCTTACTCGCAGCAGGTATCGGGATCTAACTATCTCATAGAAGGTATGCAATCTCATTGCAAATTTCAACACTTGAAATTCCCAATAATATTTTACCCCTAGTGACTTATGATCTTAACTATGGTCAACAAATCATAAGCACTAGTCAAGTTCTACCCGTCATTTCTTGATTAATTAGACCCGCCCACATGACCCTTAATTAAGGCCAAAAAAGTCACATGACTGTCCCAACTAATCGCATCATATGCTATATAGGAAGACATCACTTAGCTATCGTACACTGTGCCTTAACTAAGGTCAACAAACACAGTACGAATACTAAGTACTCTACTTCCTAAAATGACGGAAAGTTACAACAGGTTTTTAAGAAAACCCTTTGCGTAATGAACTTGATATCGTTGTAGAATCGAGTGATTTTAAATGGAATGTTTTTGAGGCTTTTCTAGTTTTGCTAAAGAGGTCACTCCCGGTGAAGGGATCGTCGGCTCTTTCCTCATCGAATAAGGTACAGGATATTTCACAAATATCGCTGTGCAAAGCAAAAATTATAGAAACAATCAAAAGACAAACCGAGTTTGTAGCATCTGCTAGTTTCGCTAAAGAGGTCACTCCCGGTGAAGGGATCTCGGTTCTTTCCTCATTGAATAAGGTGCTGGATGTTCAACAAAGAACACCGCTATGCAAAGCAAGAACTAGAGCTACCAGTTTTTAAACAAGTTTCTACAATATCTTTAGGTTTCTCTTATTTCATTAATCTCATTAATGAAGTCCCATTTTATTATGCTTCACAAGCATCAGATATGAAACGAAATTATCAATATATAATATATATCTCATATATATAATATAAACATTCGTCTCAGGCAGTAATATGATCTCATCACAGAACATTGCAGCAGAAGAACATATATGAAATATTGGATATAGTAGGAGGTCCGTGTTTTTAATACGAGCCTGTATAAAACACGGATTCCACGGTCATGATGAATAGCCAAACCCACATCCCTAGACCCCTACGAGAGCGGCAAGTAACACCGCCAATTCTAGGGTTAGGAGACCCAGTCTCGACTCCTCGAGATGGTCTCCCACTGGACCCTAGAACCCGGTTACTTGTGCTCCCCACCTTGGGTCTACCTAATGCGGAAAAGTAAATAATATACAATGGTGACATCATCCTCAGCGCGGAAGTGCCCCAATAAAAGAATATTACATACAAATGAATTTTACATGAATGAAAAAGAAAAACTCTCATCTCACATAAAACCCCCGGCTATTCAAACACGACAATCCAATATAACATATCACAGCAACACATAATATCTCATATCATCAACGTAAGTAAGTATGCATACACCGATTGTCGTTGATGTATAACAACAAAAACCGGCGATACAACTACATCCTACATTTACGGTCGCAGAAAAGAAAGTGTAAAACTACAACAGTTGGAATCCGCAACCACCTTAGACATCGCATGCCTAACCAAATGAGTTGCTTAGACATCGCATGCCTAACAATTATAAACCCCGCATTTTAGTCTCATTATCGAAAACTCTTTTTAATATCAAGTCGGGCAATTCAACAAGATTCCCGACATCCTGATCAAATGCTCGTCGCAAACTTTAGTAGACGGCCGCCCCCCCGGATGCCGTCGACGAAGTACATTAAGGCGGAACACCGCTGCCGCGAGCACCCGAACGGATGCTTTTGGCGACGGTGTTCTCCTACAGTCACTTGGTCGGGGTTTTGGGACGTGGCTGTCTATTAAGTTTACCCGGCGAGTATCCGCGTACGCTACGTGATTGCAACGGACTTTTGATCACATCAAAATTCTGTGGCAACCGATCATCTGAGACTAAACTGCTAGATTTATAATATTCAAATTAGTTATCTCATAACTACTTGTGGATTCCAAATATTGTATCACATTCCAGATAAATAGACAATGTTAAACTTTCCGATCGAATAAACAAACACCCAAGATTTCCCAAATAGTTCTCAACACTTGAAATTAGTTTAAAAACATTCATCACATGCCACAGTACCAATGGTCCAGCCGTAGAAGGGTCAAGCCAACGCCTCACATGTGGCAACGCCGTACTGCCCTAAACCCTAAGGTTTAGAGGCAGTTAAAGACGGTCACATAATCGAGTTAAGGTTTGTGTTCTTCTAGAGGGTCCACCGCGTTACTTGCACGACTTAGAACGTTCTTAAACTACGGAAAAATCCAACACTTGGAAATTTTCCGGGTCGGGAAAAAGTGAGTTATTGATATCCGTTCGAACTTTTTAACAGGTTCTAAATTATCCGGAAAAAAAATAAACGAAGTTAAACTTTCCGATCGAATCAACGAGCTCCCAATACATCCCAGAAAACTCAACACTTGAGTATAATTAAAAATATCCAGAAATATGAGGAAACACCTACGGACATTACTGTGTAACCACGTGTCATAATTCTACTTTTTGGCCGCGGAACCGCCGCGCAAGCCATGGTACGGCCGCGGTTCCGCGGCGCTTTAATAGTATTGAAGGCACATGTTTCACAGTAATTCTTGTATTTCCCTGCTGATTTTTTTGAGTATTTTTAATATGAAAAAATCAACATTTTTGAAAAAATTCCAGAGAAGGGTATAAATCGGGGTTTCCGGGTTTGATCGGACTTTAAACTTCGTCTAGACTTCGCCTAAAGCTCTAGCTTGGCTCTGATACCACTGCAGGGTTACTGGGCACTCTCACAAGGGTCTATAAGGTATCAACCATGCCCGATTTAAAATTTAGACGTGCCGAACAACCCTAACCAAGATCTTTAAACTAGAGATTAGGCGAAACAAAGCATGTTAAACACTTTAACATCTAAGAGTTTGGGATTACAACCATTGTAGTCCGGTCCTTCACTTTATAAGCTCCGTGTTGAGGTCTCTTCGCTGTGATCATCATATACCCGGACTCTAGAGAGGCTCCACGAAGAGAATGATGCAAACTTGCTTCCGATCTTCGATAACTAAGATGATCTACCTTGAAGTTTCTTAAACACAAACTCTCACTCTCAAATGAAGTGAACACCCTAATCTAAATGGCTAGGATAGATTAGGATGATGAAGTAGGAATTTAGCTCTATTTTATTTTCATAATCTCACCCATTTTCATCACAAGAATCAAAGCTAGAAAGCTTTGCAAAAAGGAAGAAGAAGATGAACAATGAATAATCCTTTTGTGATAAATAATGAAAAAATATCATCATAATTAATAATGCAACCATGGTAGACTATGAAGAGGCTAACCCATGTAGAGACTTAACCAAGGGTGAAGGGTTTGAGTTGGGTTAACAACGAGTCACTAAAATATCAACCATAATATCTTAGCACAAAACAAAAGAAAACCTTCTAGAAGGTTCATGAAAGAACTAACCCAATTCAAACCCTAACCTTGTTTAATCTCCACTAAACATGTTGCATTAGTAATCATATCATGTTACAATATTATATATCACATATAAAATATATATTTATAACAAAAGAAAATAATACAATTAACATATATCGCATATATATCAATGTATTACCCGGTGAGAAAATGAATCAATAAAGCGAGCCAATATTGGATAATCTAATTCAGTATATCATATATATTATTATACATTAAATTATCGAATCAACACTTGATCCGACAATCCGGCTATATCGAATATAACCGACTAATATCTCATGTACCGATTTATCGAATCAACACTTGATCCGATAATCCGGCTCATATCAAAATAACGCGAGAATATAATATGGTATCTCATATCGCATTATCCTCGGTCCTGCACATATCACATATATGCCCCTACTCCGTTTTGCCTGAGTCAAGAAACCTCTGTGTAGGACTCTAAAGAATCGTCAATACGCCGGCAGTAGGTGATGATCATATCAAACACCCACAAGCTGCAAGCGATCAGCTAAACGTAACAGCCACCCAGGTATTGAGCGATCAGAAGATCAACAAGCAAGCCTGTACATTCTCCTGCGAATCCAATCAGTAACACTCCCGTACAGTCTGGTCTAATCGTCTGATATGTCGCATATCTCGCCTAGGGGTGGTAAACGTCAGACCCCAGTAGCTTGATAAGTCGTGTCGATATGAGGTCTATAACAGTTCGAGAAACTACTGATAACACTTACCAGTAAATCTCAGCAACTCTGGCCAGGGATTTCCAGTTATAGCCAATCGAATACAGCACAATATCAACTCCCTATACCGGGAGAGACGAATCCCCTCCTATCGCTCATTGCCTCCATGTGATTCGGGATTGTACCCAAAAGCCACCTTTTTGCACGCCCTCTTGGACGTGGTATGATGGAAATCAAAGCACAGTGGGAATCACACAAGACTCTATGACGATCTCGGGTCTACAGACTAACCTGTACCAGTGTCACCGGAGAACTGCCATCTGACGTGAGGTATAATACCATCTGGGAGTTCTCGACGAGTCCGTCCAGTGTACCCAGTCTCTACTGAGCACCCGTACACCATCCTTGATGTCAAACACCGATGGATATGGGATCATCCATCACCCATCATATGGGTCAAGATGCGTATACGCTAGTCTACTCTGGTGTATCGATGCCCTGTTTCGATACACCCTCGACTAGGAACAGTTATAGGATGTACTCGCCGACTACCGTGGCCCTACTAATAAGATCTCATCATAATCCCAGTAGTCGAGTACATATCCTAAGGGCTTTATCAACATGTAATATAGAGATAATCGAAGTACATGTTAAGATAAAGTACAACCAGATAGCGTACTATCATGTCGAGCAAGAAAGTCCTCCCTATATATGTCCAAGCATCCATTACAATATACATCATATGTACAGTAATGGCCTCTAGAGCATACATATAACTAACATGAACCTCCTCCGGCGACCGTCATCAACGTCCTCGCCAGCCGAATAGATCGGCTTCTGTGTCGAAACGGCCGGACCAGGGCCCCAGATCGCCACTCCTCCGCCTCCAAAAGGCTCTGCCATCGCCGGCGCGGCTGACCACCAGCAAGCTACGACCCTTGGCCACAGATCTCACGGGCCGATACTCTCTGAAGCCCGCTGGGCGCCCCACAGCTCCACACCAAGATCCGCCGCCACAGCGCCACGCTTAGAGTCTCCTCGCGACCCTTATCCCCCTGAGGAGATGTCGGTCACCCCGTCGGTCCACAGGCATGATCGATACCCCCTCCCCCGACGGGGTCACACGGAAGAGGCTCGCCACGACGGCTCAAGGGCCACCTCGCCCGGGGATCTGAGGAACTTCATCGAGAGGAACCGGGGCCGCGCCCAGACGCAGGTCTCCCACAGCAGAGGCCAGGGATCCCAAGACGCCGAATCCTCGGGGTACCACGGCCGACTCGACGTCCTCGAAAAGAAAATCGAAGGCATGCGTCGGGAAGGTCACCTCTCGGGCGACGGGGCTAAGTACGTCGCCGACTCGCTCACCAAGTCGTTCACCGAGGGACTGCTCGCTGTCAATGTCTCCTCGCGCATCAAGCCCCCGAAGGTCTCTCTGTTCGACGGGAAAACCGCCCCGAAAGACCATGTGGATGCTTTCACCGCGAGGATGAGCTTCCAGGACCATTCCGACGCCGCCCAGTGCAGGGCCTTCCCTGCCACCCTTATCCGCTCTGGTCGAGACTGGTTCCGAGGACTTGAGCCTCGCTCAATCTTGACCTTTGACGAGCTGGCTATTCATTTCCTCAGCCACTTCGTTGGGAACCGTCGGCAGAAGCGCACGGTCGACCACCTCTTCACAATTAAGAGTGGGGACAAGGAGACGTTCAAGGCTTACATCACCCGCTTCTACAACGCCCTCCTCGAGGTCCCCGAGCACCAGGACGAGACCGTCATCACGGCGCTCAGATCTGGTCTTAGGCACAAGGAGTGGTTGCGCTCCTTTGCGTTAGCACAGTCTAAGACCATGCCCGAGGTCAAGGCGTGGACCGAGCGCAAGGTTCAGCTGGAGTCTGAGGTGAACTCGAACCTCCCCGCCAAGAGGCAACCGTGCAGCTTCACTACCCGGATATCCTTTGCAGGCCTCATACGGCCCCTTCAACGCTAAGGATCAAAGTCTTCCATAGAGGCAGCCGGGCGGCTTCCCTGCTCGGCTATCCCTGGCCGGTACCTCCCCTACTCGCAAAGCCAGGGATCAAAGCCCTCTCCCAGAGGCAACCGCGCAGCTTCACTGCCCAGATATCCTTAGCAGGCCTCATACGGCCCTTCCAACGCTAAGAATCAAAGTCCTCCGTAGAGGCAGCCGAGCGGCTTCCCTGCTCGGCTATCCCTGGCCGGTAGTTCCCTTACTCGCAACGCCAGGGATCAAATCCCTCGCTCAGAGGCAACCGCGCAGCTTCACTGCCCGGATATCCTTAGCAGGCCTCATACGGCCCCTCCAACGCTAAGGACCAAAGTCCTTCCAGAGGCAGTCGAGCCCTTGCTCGGCTATCCCCGGCCGGTAGCTTCCTACCACGACCGATAGGGATCAAAAGCCCTCCCAGATCAGTCGAGCCCAACCCTCGCTCGACTATCCCTCAGGACAAAAGCCCTCGCCAAGAGGCACCGGGCAGTAACCCTGCCCGGCCAAGGGTCCTTGGTAGGCTTCTTACAGCCCCTTCCGCGCTAAGGACTAAAGTCCTCCCAGAGGCAGTCGAGCCCTTGCTCGGCTATCCCCGGCTGGTAGCTTCCTACCACAACCGACAGAGATCAAAGTCCTCGCCAAGAGGCAACCGGGCAGCTACCCTGCTCGGTCCCCGTCCTGAAGGATCAAAGCCCTCGCGAGAGGCAACCGAGCGGCTACCGTGCTCGGTCATCTCCGACTGGTAGCTCCCTACCCATGACGCCAGCGATCAAAGCCCTCGTAAGAGGCATCCGAGCGGCTACCCCACTCGGTCATCCCAGGCTAGTAGTTGCCTACCCACGACGCCGGAGATCAAAGCCCTCGCCATGAGGCAACCGCGCAGCTTCACTGCCCGGTCATCCTTATTGCGCTTCTTACAGCCCCTCCAACGCTAAGGATCAAAGTCTTCCGTAAAGGCAGCCGAACGGCTTCCCTGCTCGGCTATCCCTGGCCGGTAGCTTCCCTACTCGCAATGCCAGGAATCAAAGCCCTTACCAAGAGGCAACCGCACAGCTTCACTGCCCGGTTTCCTTAGCAGGCCTCCTACGGCCCCCCAACGCTAAGGATCAAAAGTCCTCCCAGAGGCAGTCGAGCCAGACCCTCGCTCGGCTATCCCCAGCCGGCGGTCATTGCTCGCAATGCCAGAAATCAATGGCCCTCGCCAAGGGGCAATCGAGCAGCTTCCCGGCTCGTTCATGCCCAACAGACGCTGCGGGCTTGTAGCCCTCATAGCGAGGCCTCTGAGCCCATTCATGCTCGGCACAAATACGGCGGACATCCTTCTGCCCATCACATGCAAAGGATCCGAGGCCCCAACAAGGGGCATCAGATCTATCCAAGTCTGAACGATCCCCCCTCAACTTCAGGGCCATGGAGATGCCTCCTTCTCAGCAGCGCTTGGCACGCTTGGCAAGTGATCGAAATCAACTCGACGAACGATCGCTAGACAAATAGCCGACCTGACAGGAAAGCCTAACAGTGCAAGCAGAGATATTTTACGAGCATTCTTCACAAACAGAAGATAAAGTGCAAAACGATGAAACCAAAAAAAAAGTTTTATTACCAAAAGCAAAATCTTTACAAAGGGTATTTTGGGCTCCCCAGCCTTATAGACTGCCCGGAGGCTTACAAAAATCCCAGAAGCGACAAAATAAAAGGAGGAGGAAGACGGAGGCTTTAGACCTCGGGGCCAGGCGCGACCTCGGGGTCCTCAACATCCACACGAGACGAGTAGGGTCCTTGGCTACCTCCTCGTCAGGAATCTCTTCCCCCTGCTCATCGGCGTCCGCGAGGAGGTATTCGGCCCGGAGCTCTTCGTCAGCGAACTCCAGCATCCGGGCCTTAACGGCGTCGAGGGCCTCGTGCCAAATGCGGGTTGTGGCCACGGCCAGGTCATCATAGAAGTCCTTCGACTTCTTATAGCCCTCCACCGCTTTCGCCGCCGAGAGGTCGGCCAACTTCGCCGCCCTCAGGTCGGCCGACTTCACCGCCTCGGCCGCCATCCCTAGCTCCTTCCGGAGGGTCCTCACCGTCTTCTTCAGGTTGCCGGCAAGCACCTGAGCGTCCTCAAGCTTGACCTCGGCAGCCACGGCGGCCTCGCGGTACCGGGCGACCTCCCATTTCCCTGCCTCCACCTCGCCCTCCAGGGCGGCAACCCTCGCCATCACCGCCTCCAGGTCCCGCTTGGAGCTCTCTTCCAGCGAGGCAAGCTGGCCCGCAGCCTTCATCGCCAGGGCTATCACCTCGGCCTCCATGCGCAAGGCAAGGGCAACGTGCTAGAGAACCTGAAAAATTGGAAAGAGATCAGAAAGACGAAGGAGGCGCCGAATCTCGCAAAAAACCAAACACTTGCCTGCACGGACTCCTGGGCGATGGACGCCATCTGGGCCCTGAAGGTCCCCCCGGGGACCCTACCCCCAGTCGATTTCTCTATTTCGTGCAGCAGGCTATCCGCGACGGATAGCCCCGAGGGCACCGCAAACTGGAGGCCCTCTCCTCCACTATGATTGGCGAGGGCGGGCCCTTGGAAGACCTCCGGGAACCCCTCTTGAGCGGCTCCGATGGAGAGCCGATCTCCTCCTCCGAGGCCGGGTCCTCCAGAATCCGAGCCCGCTTCCGGCCCGGCGCTCTGCTAGGCCCCAGAGCGGGATCTGCCCCCGAACGCTCATGGGACGCGACCACCGGAGGAGAAGGAGCCGGGGCGGGCTTCGAGCGGGAAGAGCTGGCGCCTCCAGCCTTCGTGACCCTCCTCGGCTAGCGCATGGAGTCTCGGAGCTCGTTCATGTCCATGGATCCTGCACAAAACCAAATGCAAAGAAGTCAGCGACACATGCAATATAAAAGCCAAAAAGCAAGCCCAACTTACCGACGAACTCAACGGGGCTGAGCCCGGCCCAACTCAGGGCCCTCTCAGACAGCAGCACGTCGAATCGGGGAACGGGCTCCCACAACGCCACTCTCACTGCGGTGGGGTCATTGGACTGGTTCCCCGGCAAGCATTTTTCCCTCGACCACTTGGTAGGCACTGGCCAGTCTTCGCCCTCGGGAGGGGAAATGAAGAAGAACTTCTTCTTCCAGTCGTGAATGGAAGAAGGCAGGGCCACAACCCCTGTCCCGGAGGCGCCCCCTGTCACTTTCTAAAAGAGAGTTAGACCCACCTCGGGTCGCCCGCCCGACCCCCAGGATGATTTTTGAAAACGAGGGAAGAATCAAGGAGGGAGAGGCTGAAGGGAACCGCCTGTAACTTCAGGCGGATCAGGAACCCGAGGAGAATCCTCCATGAGTTCGGCACTAACTGGCCAGGGGCTAACCCGAAGAAGTTCAGCGCTTCGACGACCTCGGGGGAGAAGGGCAGGCACATTCCACCCTAAAATGCTTCCAAATACAGGGCGATCTCCCTACCCCGTACTTGGTCTGCCCTCTCTCCCTCCTTAGCCAGACGAAGTGTATAACGTGAGGGGATGTGGAAGCGAGCCCGAGCATTGGCAAGCTCGTTCTCATATCTCATCCAACACGACGCGCCGGAGGCAGCGTCTACCGCCTCCTCCCTAGGGGCTACCCCCGCCGCATGATCCCGGGAAGAGGATCCGACCCCTGCTCCCCGAGAAGACTCAGGCTCAACTAAAGGGTCCGTAGAACCTACTCCTACGACACCTACAGATTCCACGAAAGAAGACATCTAACCTGGAGAAGAGGGGTCCTCCGGAAACGAAAGCAGAAGGAAGAAGACGAGCTCCGAGCAACCAGGGCTTATAGCGAGGAAAGATGAAAGAGTAGGGACCCTGGAGTAGGCCCCACCCTTATTTGTCTCCGTAATCGCCCTCATCCAAGGGAGCCTTTCATCTCCCGCCAAAACGCCTCCTCGCGTCCAACGGCTCTGATTGCTCCACTTGTCGTTCCCATGCTGGACCGCACCCCATCAGACGCCGCAGGTCTGCACACGTCGCGTCGGCCAACTGACGCTTGACACGTGGACCGTCGCTTCAGTGACAGGATGCACGAACCGGCGCACCTTCCTTAAATGCAGAGATCTCGCCCTGATTCGCTGGCAGAAATGATTCGCTGGCAGCCCGGGGACGCGTCCTGACGAAACCTTAGGAGGGAGCTCACCCCGGGCGGCCCGGCAGTCCACTCCTGACCCGACCAGCTAGCCTGTCGGGACAAGAGTGGGGGGCTAATGATGATGCTCAATATTGGCGATCTCCAAGATCAGGACACGTGGCAGATGGCGTGTCCCAGGACTCAGAGGAAAGGGCCCACAGGGGCCGATCAGACCACCCCTGTACCCGAACTGCAAGCACAAGCTGGCTCTTCTCAGGATCCCCTGCAAATTGGCCTCCTCGGCCTTTCAGCTCGCCCCCGAGCTACCACAGGACCAAGATATCTCGGCCCTCCCGCTAGATCCCGAGCTCTCCCGCCGAGGTCATCTTCCCCGGTCCTTCCGACCAACTCCGCTGCTCACAAGCGTAATCGGCGCTCCGCAAATCTCTCCATGCGCAGATTCTCCGCTAGCCACATCCCACGTTCCACGTCATCACGATCCCCATTAACGGGCGATCCGCTTATTACGCGGGCGTGACGTCGGGAGCGTAACCGCCGGCGAGATTCTCACGCCTGCTACTGCGTGCTGCCGCCGCTATATAAACTCCCATCACAGAGAGGTCAAGTAAGCTTTTTTCACCCCACTTAGCCGTTACTTTGCTCGGATCTTGTGCTAACTTGATCATCGGAGGATTCTCGGTGGTACTAAAGCATCCGGGACTTCCTTCCAGGTACTCGGCGCAAACTCCTCAAACCACCAATCTCCTCAAAACCCATTGAGACCTACACGCAACATGAGATCACATCCAAAATCTACCGGGAGATCGACGGAAGACAACATCTGACGGAGCCCCGGAAAGGACTTCCATCAGATAGCCCTTGACACCGTTAACCGCATGGGGCTAAAAGGGTAATAAAAAAAGAATAATATAAATAAAGAGAAGGTAGAACTCCTGAGGTTATGTGTTGTCATAAGCACCCTAAAAATCCTAATCCGTCTTGTCTAAACACTGGCATCAAAGGGACGGCGCCGGAGCAAGCGTACGACACAGTTTTATTTTGTAGGTATTCTCGTAATCACCACCGCAATTTCTATTGCCTCTCTCTTATTTATTGTGGTAAAAATCGACCATAACTGCTGCATATCAATAATAATTTGATAGATAAATATTAGGTGGAGAAAGAAAAGTTTTGTGGAATATCTTTTTATGGCAAAAAGTTGAAATTTATAATTTGAATTTTGGTTAATGCCTCAGAAACCCATGGAGTCAGAGGCGGAGCCAAAAGGGCCGGGGCCGGCGCCGGCAGAAATTTTCATAAATACTACATTAGGTATCCTTAAATTCCCTTAATGCCTGCATGCTATAAAATTTGAGCAACTAAAAATGTAAATTAAATATTCAGCAACTAATGGGTAATTAAGTTTTATTTCTAATTTCTATACAAGTTTGTATTACCAAAAGTGGTTTATATACTTTACTTCTATGTCTATCATAATTGTTATCAATTAAATCATATTAAACCTTCTATAACAATTCTAAATATACAATTTCTTTCCATTTGAACAGAGTGATATAATTGATATGCCAAAAAATGATATTTTGATATCAATATTACTAATTTATTCTCTTCTTATAACTTTAAACCTATATAGATTTCTGGAAGCTTTTACAAGAAATTATAGTAGGGAGTCTAGGGAGTTAAGAAATAATACATGACAACCTTTTATTTTATTTATTTTAACTTTCTTCGTCAGAGAAAAAATATATGACAAACATATTAAGCATAGTTGCGCTAGCTTTTCTAATTCGATGAGAGGGAATAAACTTGCTAAATCTTTTTTGCTCTCACATCACTAATCCTAGTATATGAAATATGTAGAACCCTCGTATCTAAGTAAGTGTAAAAACTAAATGTTTATATGGAAGCTCTGGGTATATAAAAATATATATATTTTGATCAGGTCCCAACAGTCAATTCCTGGCTCCGTCCCTGCACTAGAATCTGCGGATGGCGAGCCGCATGTCCTCAATTTTCTTCTTGATGACCTCAATTAGCTGATAGTATCCCGAGAATTCTCCGTAATCGGAGCGCCTGCAGTCCCTGCTTCGGGCTTGCTCGATAGAGCGGTTTCGGTTTCGCTCTATCACGTTTCTCAGGTCCTCGGGGGAAATCCTTCATGGTTGGCCCTGAGGTGCGCCATGTGCACGGCTCGATGGGTATGGGAACGTCGGTCATCCCTGAAATCAGGTGACCTAACCGACGTCCTTTCGGAGAGCGAAGGAGCACGACGAGCGCTAAAGAGATGATCTGGGTGATCACCTGATCTCGGTGTCGGACATCCTAGCGCCCAGCAAGTTATGGAACCAGTTCTCGTACGGGGGTTGTGACTGTTGGAATCGTCCTGTCGGTGTTCCGCGACATCTAGGTGGGCTCTGGCGAGGCCAGAGGATTGGACGCGCCTTTCTGTTGCCTTGGGAACGCTATCGTTCCTGAGAACGTAGGCGGCTGTTTGGACACGAACGAGTGCATCCACCATCGCCGTGAGCCTGTCCATCCATGCAGATAAGGCTTTCGACGATGTTGGGAGGTGGGCTAGAACCGCCTCCGCCTACGTTATGGAAAACGGGGTGGCTCGTGCCGGGGTCTCCATGCTGATGATCGCTATCCATTGAATCGAAAGCGTAGGATCAACTTTCTTAGATGGGAAAGGCGGTTTTCCATAGACGACGCCAACTGATGGAGGTCAGGATCTCCCTCAGATGTTGTTCTCCGTCGATCTTATTACCAGCAGTGCTGAACGGTTGAGATTTGAGATGAGAGTTAAGCGTGTAGGTCTCAATGGGTTATTGGTTGTCGTAGACACCAAGCTACCTGCAAGAGAAGTCTCGGGATGGAAAACCACCGTAGGACCCTCCGACGATCAAGTAAGTACCGAGGAGTAGTCGGGAAGAGTAGCGATGTGTTGGAAATGAGTTCGACGTACCTGAATCGTCTGGAAGAGGGGTTTATATAGTGGTCGTATGGAGCGAGCCGATGCGAGATTCTCGCCGTCCGTTATGCCCCTACGTCACATTTGCGTTGATGGCGGGATACGCTTATTAATGGCGAGATACGCTCATTAATGGCGAGATACGCTAGCGTGGGATGCCGGACGTGGAGCGGCGGAGATCTCATCGTGGAGAGATACATGGAGCCGTTACGGAGCGCTCAGGTTCTATGCTTCCGGCCAGACGGGGAGGCCGAGGAAGCTCAGCTCTGTAACAGCTCGGAAATAGGTGAGAAGGCTGAGGAAGCCCGGCCATAAGATAGCTCGGAGATGAGCGAAGAGGCCGAGGTAGCTCAGTTTTAGGATAGCTCGGAGACGAGCCGTTGGCTGGCGGTCAGCCAAAAGGGGGAATGGACTCCGGGAAGGTCCTCCAAAAGGTCGGGTGCAAATGTGGAGGCGAGGCATCGAGAAATTCCCCTAATGCACCATACTTGTTCCAGCTCCATAGCCCTCAGGAATCAAGTGGGCTTACATGGGTGACCCGTCATCTACCGCTTGTCGTGATCTGGGGAATTCCCTTTAACGAGCACCATCAGTGATACAACCTGAAAAGTTAGTGGGGTTTCATGAAATTTGCCTTGAATTTTCTATGATTTTCTAAATGTACTAGCGCTTAGAATTACTCATGTGCATTTCTTATTTTGGAAAGTGATGGAGCTTGGGATCTCATTCAGGTGTTGTCCTCCGTCGATCCTGCGATGGCGGTCTTTAACGGTTGAGATTTGTTTTGAGAGTTGTTAGGTATGGATCTCAATGGGTGGTGTTTGACGCCAAGCTACCTGCAAATAAGTCCCGGGATGGATGACCACCGTAGGACCCTCCAACGATCAAGTTAATGCCGAGATATAAGTGCAGAGTAGCGGCGTATTGGAATGAGTTCGAGTTACCAGAGTCGTCTGAGAGAGGGGTTTATATAGGGGTCGCGTGGAGCGGGCAGATGCGAGATCTTCGCCATCAATTATGCCCCAGCGTTATCCTCGCCTTGAATGGCAGGATGCGACCATTAATGGGGGGATGCTTTAGCGTAGGACGCGGATCGTGGGGAGGCGGATATCTCGCCCTGGCGACATACGCGGAGCTGTTGCGGGACGCATGGAATCCACACTCTTGGTTGATCGGGGGAGACCGAGGAAGCTCGGCACGTCAGGAGCTCGGAGACGAGCAGGGTGGCCGAGGAAGCTCGGCACGTCAGATGGCTCGGAGACGAGCCGGGAGGCCGAGGAAGCTCAGCACGTCAGACGGCTCGGAGATGAGCAAGGAGACTAAGAAAGCACGTAGACGAGCTGTTGGTAGTTTCCTAGGTGTAGGTGGAATGTATTCAGGGAGGTCTCCCGAAAGGTCGGATATGTTCCTCGAGAAGGGGATCCCGAGGAATGTCCCTGATGCAACTCATTTATTCCAACCCCGAAGCCTTCGGGACACATCATCCGCTACGTGTCGTAATCTGAGGAGACACCGCTTGTGAGCATCATCATTATCCCCCCATTCTCATTCCGACCTATTCATTGATCGGGTCGAGAGTGGCCTTCTCGGTTTTTCTTTTGCTCATTTTGGAGCCAAAGAATCATATTGCGGATCGTCCGGGAACGGCATGGCGTTTGGTGGTTGCGTCATTTCGATCTTTGGGCCCACGTGTCGCCTTGTCGTTTCTCCTGAATTTTCGCGCGTATCCCCGATGGCGTCAACGGATCAGCGAAATGATTGTGCTTTAAAGAGGAGGCGCCGTTTCAGTCGATTTGCCAGTTGAGGTATGGGCCATGCGTCAGCCGTTGGTTAGCGGAGACGACAGGCTGCCTCTGACTCTTGCAGTCGAAGAGACGTCCCCAATGGCCGATCGCCATGTGGAGCCCCGCCGGCCGCTGGGCGCGGTGTTTCGTTTTGGCGGGAATCGATCTGGGTCGTAGGATGTTTTCTTTTGGGGTGTATAAATAGGAGGGGACCATCCTAGGGCTGATACTTCGCTCAAATTCTCTTTCATTCCTGAAGATTGCCCGGCGCTCTTTCCTTTAGATCGAATCCTCTGTTGAATTTTCCTCGTTGAGTCCCTTCCTTTGAATCAGGTTTGATGTCATCATCTGAGAAGTCCGTAGAGGTAGTAAGGATGGAGTCGGACGATGAGGCACCCATTGCTGGGGCCGAGTCTAGTGGGTCTTCCTCCTCTTCGGCTTCAGATAGCCAAGAGGGTTCTTCTTCTTCTTCTACTTCGTCCTCTGTGTCAGGTTCGCCCTATAGAATTAGGGCTTCCCCTATCACCAGCCGTCGGGCGGTGACAATGGCCCCCAAGGTGCGCATCGGGAACACCCGTGATGCGACCTCTATTTTGAGGAGTCTGGATGAGCTTTCTGAAATTCGGACTCGATTCTACATCCCCTCTAACTATTCCATCCGTTTAGCTAGAGAGGGCGAGCGGGCAGACCAGGTGCATGGTAAGAAGATTGCCCTGTATTTAGAAGCGTTCCGGGCAGGAATGCATCTGTCCTTCCCAACTAAGGTCTGCAGGGTGCTTCGTTTCTTTCATCTCTCCCCGGGCCAGCTAGCGTCGAACTCGTGGAGAATCCTCCTTGGGTTTCTGGTCTAGTTAAAATTTGAAAATATCCCTTTCAGCTTGACTCTCCTTGTCTCTTTTCTTTGTTATAAGAATCACCCCGACACTGTTGGATATAGTGCCCTCAAAGTCAATTATTGGATCACAGGTACGTGATTGCAATGATTGAGGGAGGACCTATACCGGTAGGACAGTCTTACTCGAGATGATAGTATGCAATCTGGTTTGCCTTTATCATCGTGTACAGGTTTAGGTGACTGTTCACTATTACACGTTGATAGAGCACTTAGGATCCTGCTTGACTACCAACAGTATGATGGCGATCATATACGTGAGAGTTGGGTAGTCTATAAGCACATCCTTAAAAGTGGTCCCTAGTTGTGGGAGTTTCGAGACAGGGCATCGATACTCCGGAGTAGACCAGTGTATACAGTCGAGACCCCGACGAGGGGCGGTGGCCGGTCTCACAAGCCACTGGTGTCAGTTGGTTCACCTAAGATGTATACAGGTGCTCATTGGGTTATGAGTACACCGGACAGGACTCGCCGGGAACCTGCTAGTTGGTATTATACCTAGCGTCAGATAGCAGTTCCCTGGTGATATGTGTATAGGTTAGTTCATCGACCTGAGATCGTCATTTGTCTCATGTGAGTTCCCACTATGCTTTGATTATTACCCTACCACGGCTCAAAGGAGTCATGCAAACAGCTTTTAGTTGCGTACAGTCCCGAGCCACATGGAGGCAAATGAGCGGATCGGCAGGGGATTCATCTCTCCCGGTATTGGGGGTGAGATCGCGCTGTGTCTAGGAGAGCCATTATACATAGCCCTCGGCCGAGACAGGAGATTTACTGGTAGGTACTCCAGTAGTATCTCAAGGTGTTCTGGGCTACACTCTGACACGACTTATACCGCTATTGGGGGTCTGACGTTACCAGCCCCCTAGGCCCGATATGCGATACTCATAGACGAACAGACCGGACTGTATGTATATTGTCACTGATAGGCTCAGTAGGGTTCCAGGATGAGTTCGCTCATCGGCTTCCCTTGAGGTCAGTACATGGGCAGCCGTTACGCACAGCTAGTGCCGCTGATGTGCTTGTGGTTAAACCCACTGCCAGGGTACTGACGAGTCTTTAGAGTCCCCCACAGATAGTTTCCCAAGTTCGGGCGAAACGTTGTAGAGGCCTTATGGTTTTATGGCAGGGTTCGAAAATGCACGTGCGTTTACGCACGTGTCGTGTTTCGGACAGATTTTACTAGCGGGCTTTGGTTTAAGCCGGATCCTAGTATTATACTGGGTAGATATAATATCTTTGTCTCAGTTGCATTTGTATTTGGTCGTAATACAAATGCGGGTATGTATATACAGTTACGGGGTTATCCTGAAATTCGTTTCGGGATCGCTTTTCGAAATTGCCAGTTTTTCACCGCCCGGTTAAACATTGTTTAATCCGTGCATTTCTTTTTGGCCGTATTTCTATCATTCTAGCCATGGCCAAAATATCTATGATGAGAGGATAAGTTTCTTTGTTTTTGGGTGAGTCACATGGAAGTTTCTAGAAAGAAGATTCTAGCTTTGTGTGACTCATGCCTTGCATTTATTACTTCTTGGATTGAGAAGGATATTTGTTCTTGATATTTTCTTTGTGGTCACCACTTGGGCTTGCCCTCACCCCCTCTTCCCCTTTAAGTGGCCGGCCACTTGAGGAAGCCCCCCTCACTACTTCCACTCTCTCACTTTGTGAGAAATTGATTCATTTCATTTGAGAACAAAATACAAAGCTCTTTCCTTTTGATCTTCTTCTCACAAGGCAACTTCGATTAACCGTTCATCTATGGTTTTGGATGACACGAGACAAAGTATTCTACTCATTCTCTACTTCATCTTGGTCATCTCTTTTAGCAGACTTGATGACCGAGTTGTCTCGGTATGGAGACGGGAGCCCGTTTAAAGATCCGTTGACGTGGTGCCACCTAGACGAGGAAACAAGAGATCGGAGTTGCCGCGAGGAGCGTAGGATGATGGCTAAAGACCGAAGGACTCGGATCGATCGGTATAGCCTTTCTACCTCTTTACAGTTTGTTAGTTTAGCGTTAATGGTAAGATCCGGGTTATAGTATGCGATAACGCCAGTTATAAAAGTTTTTGTTCCGCGTTTGGCGTCAGAATGATGGCCGGGGCGCTACCGTAGATTTACATGGTATTAGAGCCACGCCATTAACCTTTACCAACTTATTCTAACATGTTTAAAATATCGATCGAACGAAATTTCCAAAACCGCATTTTTCAGGCTAAAGTTTCTGTCGATTTTTAAAACAGGTCTAAAAATCATTTTGAGCATCTCAGAAAATCGAGCAGGCTTTTTTAAGACAACAGTCGAAATTTAGCCCACCGATTCGACCATAGTGCTGCGGGACCGCTGCCCAAACTAAGGTTTGGCCGTGGTTCCGCTGCAGTCTTGGTGCTTCAGTGTACCAAATTTCTTCTGGGGCTCTTGCATAGGGAATTGTGGTTTCTGGTATATTTTGTTTGGGCCCAGATTTTGTTTGTGTACTGCAGATGTACGTGGAGCCCACTTCGGGAAGTTTTGTCGATCGGAATTTTAAACTTGTTAGTTTACAGTACTTACATTATATCTCCGACCGTGAATGTCATTTGAGCGGTAAATTGCGTCTAATTGCTATAGTTCTTTTAGACGGGTTTACGAACGTGACATTCGCGTTGATGTTCTGTGTTGTGCTGTGATGTTGCGGATTTGTCGTGGTGGATAGCAGTGTGCAATGGTAGTGCAGTTTGGAATTATTTGTACATTTGATATTGCGGGGTGAGCGTCCAACATGTGGACTGCCGTCACTGCCTGTTTGTATAATATTCTTTTGGGGCACGACCGGGCTGAGGTCGATGTACCCGTTGTACATATTTTTCATTTCTGTACTAGGTTTACCCCGTGACGGAGTGCACAGATAGCCGGGTTCTGGAGGGCAACGCGTCCGCATCTCATGGCTTTGAGAGGCAGAGGGGCCTCACTTTAGAATTGGTAGACTATTCGCCGCACTCGTAGGGGGTATATGTTGACCCAAGGAGGGGTGCGCAAGTTACCGGATTCCGTGAAGTGCTGGGTGGTCCATTCACTTTGCTGTAGGGGGCTGCCTCGCTTCAGGTTTTGGCGGGTAACTTGCTGCACCCGTAGGGCTCTAGGATTCATTGCACAGGCTATCCACACGACCAGGGGAACGTCGGGTTTCAACAGCGGCTCTGTGAAACCTGGGGATCCCAGATTATCTGTATTGTTCTGTGATGCTTATTACTTTTCTGTAATGTTGCATATTATCACGCTTGGAGCGATTATTGTATATTGGTATATATACTAGTAGGTGTTGTATATGTTTTGCACCCGCGCTAGTCCAGTCCCCGCTCTGTCGTTAGTTAAGTAACCTAACGGGCAATGACGGGACCCATTGACGAATACGGATGGCATATACGTACATTTTATTTTTGTTCTTTTCTGGTGTGATTAATTGATGGGACTGCGTTGATTCTGATCAATGCAAAAGAAAACAAACCTGTTTGGACGTTATTGGAACATTTTTAAAAAGTGTTATTACAAAGACGTTGTCTTTTGTTTTGCATAGTGGTATTCAGTTGGAATATCCTGCACCTCATTCGACGAGGCAAGGGCCGAGATCCCTTCACCGGGAGTGACCCCTTGGGCAGAAGTTTGCATCAGGGTAATAACTTCACTATAGTCGATTACATGTTGCTTTGCATCGCGGTATTCAGTTGGAATATTCTGCACCTCATTCCATGAGGAAAGAGCCGAGATCCCTTCACCGGGAGTGACCTCTTTAGCAAAGGTTTTCGCCACTATATTTTTATAAAAAACTATCAGGTTCCTTCAATGAAATCAAGTTCATTACGTTAAAGGTTTTTCACCAAAAACCAGCCGTAGCCCTCCGTCGTTTCAGACGGTAGCATGTAGTATTCATGCTATGTTAGTTGGCCTTCGTCAAGGCATAGTGGATGGTAGCTGCTTGTTACTTTTCTGTTGCATAGATAGATGAGTTGGTTTGGAACAGTCGTATTACCTTATTAGCCTTCGTCAAGGGTATGTACGGGTGGGTTCGAATTAACAAGATACTGACGGGTAGAACTTGACATGTGACTTATGATTTGTTGGCCTTCGTCAAGGTCATAAGAACATGGGGTAAAAATCACATCGGGAGTTTCTAAAGAAACTGAAACTTGCCAGGCATGCGCATACCTTCTGGAGTATGATAACATGAGTGGATACCTTCACGTTATCATGCGATGAGAGTTGGATCCCGATTCCCATTGGTGAGTTGGTTTACTCTTCGGGTGATCCCGATTGATTCTTCTTTCAGGTTTGGAGGAGAATTTGACAGTACAGTGGGAGGTTTCCTGATTAGATAAAGTGATAACCATTCTGATCTAGGTTAGAGTGCACGCAGAGTGTTTCTTTTCTCTCTCTCTTTGGCAACAACCTTTGACCGACCCTAGACTATGACTCAGTGACCAAGTTGACCGAACCTTCTTAAAATACTGGATTTTGGATTGTCTGAGTTGCATAAGTCATTGCTGCTCCTTCTTTTTACCTTTTGCATTTCTCAGAACACCTCGTATCACTACGAATATCCACTTCCATTGGATAGATCCATCATATGATTATATACGAACTCGAAGGGATTTCTTCGAGGATGGATCCAGGTTCAGGAGAAATTGAATTGGTTTATTCAGTTGTCTTTTATCATCACCTTCTCTCAGGTTGCGAGGGCTCCTTGGTTTAGGAGAGTACACCTATTACGCTTATTGGATAGTCTTCTTCCAAACCATAGGCAGGTGCCGAAAGGTAGGGAATGAAGAAAACCAATTAGCCTAAATAGGGTGTACAGAAGGTAATAAGTAAAGACAAAATAAAGGGATTAGAAAGAGGACAAAGTAAATTGCGGCTGCTATCATTCATGACCAAACCGCGTTCTTCATCGCCACTCCTACTTCACCTTTGCTTTTTTCCCCAGTTCAGGAGAAATAGAATAAGGTTTTATTCAGTTTTCTTTTATCATCACCTTCTCTCAGATTGTGAAGGCTCCTTAGTTCAGGAGAGTACACCTATTATGCTTACTGGATAGTCTTCTTCCAAACCATAGGCTGGTGCCGAACGGTAGGGAAGGAAGAAAACCACTTAGCCTAAAGGGGTGTACAGAAGGTAATGAATAAAGACAAATAAAGGGATTTGGAGAGATGGCAAACAAATATACGGTTACAGTCATGAATTGGATTATGGAAGAGGCATTACTAGGAATACCAGGATACCCCTACGAAACATTTTCATGTTTCAGTTCCACTGTGCATTGTTAAAAGAAAAACTGATTTCCCGATTAGATACTTACTCCAGGGTATGTATTTACCAGGTATGATTCTCACATCTGTATGGCTTTACAGATGATGGGTGGGAGTAAGTTATTGGGAATAAGGTGATCATCCTCATTATATCGGAATTCGTTGTAATTGGTGATATTTGAGGAAATCGCCTGGGTTTTTGCCGGACGACAAGTATTTGGTTTTGAGTATCCGTTGTTGTGCACCAATTTCAAACTGATATATCTGTACGTTTATTTTTATAAAGTGAGATATAACTTTTTGAAATTATGTCCGTGACATTTACCTATATCAGTTGACAATTGAGTAAGGAGCATTGAACAGCGGAGTAGTTCTTAACCATAAGTACAGTTTTCAACCTACGATGCACAGGTTTTGAGTTATTCAACTCAGCGGACTTATACAGAGTATTGTATGTTGTCCAATGTCCATCAGGACAAAGGGGTTGGTCCTCGTACTATGTTCTGTTTACTTGTGACTTCTCTAGTTTTAGATAAGTGTTTCGTAGAAATACAAGGTCTAAGTTTTGAGAAGTTGCGGGTATAGGAATAAAGTAGAGAACCAGATGTCGCAAGTATCGGGATTCTTCAAAGAGATCGAAGATGTAGATACTTGTGATTGGTATTCAGTTGATAGTAATGGTTTTGAGAAACTTGTTTCTCTTTCAAGTTACTCATAATTGGATGTATTCCTAAGTTGAGTAATGCTGATCAGGCCTCTCTCCATTAAATTGATATGCACTGGAGACAGCTGCATGATTAGAATCTGGTTTGAATTAAATAAGTGCCAAAGTTTCTATATTGGATATAAAATGGTTTATATCTTAACGATGTTAAGATACGGGGTGTTGTCCGGTTTATGCTTAAAACCAGACTCTGGATAACTCATGGCACGTTTCTATAATGGCAGTTTGTGGGTTGGCCCAGGCTATGACGAGAGTTGACTTTCTACCATCTGGAAGATCAATGGTGATATTGTTCTTGACTCGCCACAGTTTTAGTAAAATGGATTTTTTCAGAAAACAGTAGTGGGAGTATGGTAGAACTGGAAGTGATTCCAGAACCGCAAACGATTACGGAAAATTTAATAGAACCTAAAGATTCAATTAGGTTTGACATTTCATTAGCCACTCCGCAGATATGGTGGGTAACCTCAGACACCCGAGAGGTACTCTGGTAGTCTCAAGGACGGTGACAGGAAGGTTCTTGTTTACCCAGACTTGACACTACTGTTGTTCTAGGCTATGAGACCCGGCAGGAGGTTAAGTATAGCGTCGTTCTAAACTAACTTTAGAAGTGCACGTATATATTATTCTGCCAGAGGGTTGTTGTGGTCAGTGGGAGTAGCGGAAGCATAGTGGGCAAGTAGCTTATGTCTATTTATAGACTTGAGCTGATATAGCGGAGATAGATCATCTATTTTTGATGTGATAGTCATAGGTTTGACTTCATCAGAATAAGAGATGGATCTGTTAAGAAGGTAGTAGGGTGTGATGTCCTGATATTTGGATGACATACACAGAGTAGGAAGTAAAATTCCTATACTACGATCGGTTGTACTGTGGTTGTCACACAGTTGTTTCTCCACAATGGATATGGATATAATATCTGACATTCTGGTTACTAGATCTATGGTTTTAGATCTAGATTTGGGTAGTTTCCCAATGTGGGTACTTTGACAATATTCTAATAGTATTTTAGAATGGACGACTCCCAGCATGGTGGTGTACCTGCAGGTGATGGAGTCTCCCTCTCTAAAGGTGTCTTACAGACTAAAGGGGAGAGGGATGTGCATGATTGACATATCACTTGCTTAGGCAATTGAGTCAATCGTGAGATGTCAAGTACCACACCAGATGTTGTTTTTGCACTAGATGCGATAAGTTTATATTAATCCAATCCTGAAGAAACATAAGGAAGCAGTTTTAGAACATAAGTGGATGTTCTAGGGATTTGATAATGGCAGCCTCCTTCGGGAGACGGTTATCATTCCAGGCTTCAAAGGTGACATGGATGACAGAGTGATTGTCAGAGTTATAGTTTTCCCTCTGACAAAGGGGGCAGTATTATGTACAGGTGGTCCAAGAGGATACTGTCGGAGGTATGGTGCAGGATACTGATTAGATTCAGTTGTCGATACAGTCTAAGAAGCTTGGATTTGGAGTTCATTTATGAACTAGGTCCTATCAGATATCCAGACATATTCTAAGACAGGTATTAGTCAATTCGGGAGATGGGTTTCTCCGCGAACTTGAGATTAAGAGAGACATAGAAAGATACATCAGGGCGGATCCACTCATTGAGGCTATTTCTCGAACACAAGAGTTTTACAAACGAGCTTTGTAAAACTGATTAGTAGAGGAGTTGGGTGTTCGGTATCACACGGGCTGTGAGTATGCGACATCGCAATAATTAGCCTTAAGTGCAAGTGGAAGATTGTTGGATATAGCGCCCTCAAAGTCAATTATTAGATCGCAGGTACGGGATTTCAATGATTGAGGGAGGACCTATACCGGTAGGACAGCCTTACTCGAGATGATAGTATGCTATCTGGTTTGCCTTTATCATCGTGTACAGTTTTAGGTGACTGTTCACTATTACACGTTGATAGAGCCCTTAGGATCATGCTTGACTACCAACAGTATGATGGCGATCATATACGTGAGAGTTGGGTAGTCTATAAGCACATCCTTAAAAGTGGTCCCTAGTCATGGGAGTTTCGAGACAGGGCATCGATACTCCGGATTAGACTAGTGTATACAGTCGAGACCCCGACGAGGGGCGGTGGCCGGTCTCACAAGCCACTGGTGTCAGTTGGTTCACCTAAGATATATATAGGTGCTCATTGGGTTATGAGTACACCGGACAGGACTCGCCGGGAACTTACTAGTTGGTATTATACCTAGCGTCAGATAGCAGTTCCCTGGTGACATATGTACAGGTTAGTTCATCGATCTGAGATCGTCATTTGTCTTGTGTGAGTTCCTACTGTGCTTTGATTATTACCCTACCACGGCTCAAAGGAGTCGTGCAAACAGGTTTTAGTTGGGTACAGTTCCGAGCCACATGGAGGCAAGTGAGCAGATCGGCAGGGGATTCGTCTCTCCTGGTATTGGGGGTGAGATCACGCTGTGTCTAGGAGAGCCATTACACATAGCCCTCGGCTGAGGCAGGAGATTTACTGGTAGGTACTCTAGTAGTATCTCAAGGTGTTCTGGGCTACACTCTGACACGACTTATACCGCTATTGGGGGTCTGACATCACCAACCCTCTAGGCCCGATATGCGATACTCATAGACGAACGGACCGGACTGTATGTATATTATCACTGATAGGCTCAGTAGGGTTCCAGGATGAGTTCGCTCATCGGCTTCCTTTGAGATCAGTACATGGGCAGCCGTTACGCACAGCTAGTGCCGCTGACGTGCTTGTGGTTAAACCCACTACCAGGGTACTGACGAGTCTTAGAGTCCCCCACAGATAGTTTCCCAAGTTCGGGCGAAACGTTGTAGAGGCCGTATGGTTTTATGGCAGGATTCGAAAATGCACGTGCGTTTACGCACGTGTCGTGTTTCTGACAGATTTTACTAGCGGGTTTTGGTTTAAGCCGGATCCTAGTATTATATTATGTAAGTATAATATCTTTGTCTCAGTTGCATTTGTATTCGGTCGTAATACAAATGCGGGTATGTATATACAGTTACGGGGTTATCCTGAAATTCGTTTCTGGATCGCTTTTCGAAGTTGCCAGTTTTTCACCGCCCGGTTAAACATTGTTTAATCCGTGCATTTCTTTTTGGCCGTATTTCTATCATTCTAGCCATGGCCAAAATATCTATGATAAGAGGATAAGTTTCTTTGTTTTTGGGTGAGTCACATGGAAGTTTCTAGAAAGAAGCTTCTAGCTTTGTATGACTCATGCCTTGCATTTATTGCTTCTTGGATTGAGAAGGATATTTGTTCTTGATATTTTCTTTGTGGTCACCACTTGGGCTTGCCCTCACCCCCTCCTCCCCTTTAAGTGGCCGACCACTTGAGGAAGCCCCCCTCACTACTTCCACTCTCTCACTTTGTGAGAAATTGATTCATTTCATTTGAGAACAAAATCCAAATCTCTTTCCTTTTGATCTTCTTCTCACAAGGCAACTTCGATTAACCGTTCATCCATGGTTTTGGATGACACAAGACAAAGTATTCTACTCATTCTCTACTTCATCTTGGTCATCTCTTTTAGCAGACTTGATGACCGAGTTTCCTCTGTATAGAGGCGGGAGCCCGTTTAAAGATCCGTTGACGTGGTGCCACCTAGACGAGGAGACAAGAGATCGGAGTTGCCGCGAGGAGCGTGGGATGATGGCTAAAGACCGAAGGAATCAGATCGATCGGTATAGCCTTTCTACCTCTTTACAGTTTGTTAGTTTAGCGTTAATGGTAAGATCCGGGTTATAGTATGCGATAGCGCCAGTTATAAAAGTTTTTGTTCCGCGTTTGGCGTCATAATGATGGCCGGGGCGCTACCGTAGACTTACAGGCACCAGTAAGGATGAGCCGAGTTGGATATATTTCTCGTTCAAAAAACATAAGGTTGGAGTGGCCGGGTGAGGGGTAGTAGCCGTCCCTTCTTCCATCCACGAGTGGAAGGAGAAGTTTGTACTCGTCGGGACGCCTGAGGGCGAGGATTGGCCTATTCCTACACAGTAGCACAAGGCCGACTGCTCGAGGGCAAAGCAGTCGACTTCCTCCAAGGCGAGGGTGGTGTCCCAGTGGGAGCCGATCCAATGGGCTGATGCCCTGCTATCTGAGCAGGCACTGAGCTGGGCTGGGCTCAGTCCTATGCGTTTCTTGGGTAAGTTAGGACTTTTGACGATCTGTTTAGATTTTACCGAATTTCCTTCAATGTTTTAGTGTCGCTAACCCCACTTTGTTTGCGTGTCCCTTTTGTTTCCAGAGCCTATAGACCGAGCTAAAATCCTAGCTGTCCTGGCCGCCAAGACTCGAGGAAAGAAGGCCGGGGGCGCAAGCTCGACCCAACCCGGTCTAAGCTCAGCCCCGAGGCCAACTCCACTGCCCAAGCCTTTCGCTGTTCCCCGAGTTACAGAAGAGTGCCGCGGGGGGAGCCACAAGCACTCATGGGACCCGGCTCCCCGGGCACAAGAGGAGGAGGATGAGGCTGGGCCCTCCGAAGCCCCCCTCAAAATGCAGAAACGGACGGTCTCTCGGCCACCTCCTTCCGGGACCCCAGTGCAGGAGGGCGACTTCTGTATTGAGTTACCCTAAGGGCTCTCTGTCGCCGACAACCTTCTTTCCGACATGGAGCAGGCGGCCGGGGTTAAAATACCGAGGGGGACCATGAAGGCCCAGGTGGCCGCCATAACACAAGAGGCGGTTCAGGTCGGTTCCTGTCTTTTCTCGAAATATTTCTTAAGTCTTATTTCTTCGGTTTGGACTTTCTAACCCGTTTCCTACTTTCCACAGGTCCTCAACAACTGCACACTCCTCGTCGCCATAGAATCCGAGGAGGTAGCCCCAGCCATGAAAAATGCGGGTGAGTCCTCTAAGTTAGAGGAGGAGCTCCGCTTCCAACTGCGGCAAGCGGAGGAGAAGGCGGCTCTCCTCGACACTCGTCTGGTCGTCGAGAGGCTGACAAACTCCAGGCTGAAGGAGTCGCATTGGCTTCTGGAGAGTCTAACCGGGCTATTCAGGCCAAGTTGGGGGAGGTGAACGGCTTCTACCACACGATGAAGAAGTCGAGGAACGCCCTCAAGAGGGATGTCCGGGTGGCCTTGGACGCGGTGAAGCTCGCTGAGTGCCGGGCGGCGAAGGCCGTAGAGGTGTATAAGGCGTCAGATAAATTCTACGCCGATCTTGCCGAATCCGCGGCCGTCGTATGGCACAACGCCCTCGACGCCATTAAGGAGTCTGCGCTGGGGTTCGATATCAGCGAGCTCCGTGATAAGTATCCCCTGACCGAGTAGGTGCAGCAGGGACAAGTTGCCAAGGCGGCCATTGGGGGCAAGGCTGCCGGTCGAAGCCCCGACCCCGAGGTCGCAGTTTTGGTCCCCGAGGCTGGCATTGAGCAGGGTAAGATCCTTCTCGATCTGGCGGACTGAGCTTTCCTTCCTTGGGGATTTTTTCTTTTTCAAAATTTTTGTAAGCCTCCGGGCATTTTTGTAAGGCCGAGGAGCCCATAATACCTTGTATTTATTTTTGATTATAAATAAAGTACACCTTTTCTTTGCCCAAATGTCTTCTCACTGTGCAAGTCCTTATAGTTCGTATACTTTTCATCTTGCAAGTACTTTTAGCTCACATGTCTTTTCATCCTGCAAGTGTTAGGCTGGTGTCCACCCCTCCCGCGCTTGCTGGCCGTTCATCGAGTAGCGTCGAACGATAGCCAAGTGTAGGAAGGTCGGTGTCCTTCTTTTCCCTGGAGTCGAAGTGGTGATCGGGCTTCGAGCCGAACGGTAGCCAAGTGTAGGAAGGTCGGTACCCTCCTTTTTCCCCGGAGTCGAGGTAGCGATCATGCATCGAGTATGAGTCGATTAATGGTTAAGTGTAGAAAGGTCAGTATCTTCCTTTCTACTCAGCTGCCTCGTGGTGAGGGATTTGATCCGCAACGTTGTTGGTCAGGAAGCAAACAGCTGCGGATGGATCGAGCAGGAAGCTACTCGGTGGCCTTGTGATGAGGGCTTTTGATCCACAGCGTTGATGGGCAGGAAGCTACCCGCTGCGGATGGACCAAGCAGGAAGCTGCTCAGCGGCCTCGTGAGGAGGGCTTTTGATCTACATCATTGATGGGTAGGAAGCTACCTGCTGCAGATGGATCGAGCAGGAAGATACTCGGTAGTCTCATGAGGAGGGTTTTTGATCCACAGCATTGATAGACAGGAAGCTACCCATTGCGGATGGACTGACCAGGAAGCTTCTCAGTGGCCTCGTGAGGAGGGCTTTTGATCCACAGCATTGATGGGCAGGAAGCTATCCACTGCAGATGGACCGAGCAGGAAGCTACTCGGTGGTCTCATGATGAGGGATTTTGATCCACAGCGTTGATGGGCAGGAAGCTACCCGCTACGGATGGACCTAGCAGGAAGCTACTCGGTGGCCTCATGAGGAGGGCTTTAGATCCTTAGTGTTGTTGGCCGGAAATTACCCGCTAGTGATGGACCGAGCAGGAAGATGATCGGTGGCCTCACGAGCAGGGCTTTAGATTCTTAGAGTTGTTGGGCAGGAAGCTACCCGTTAGGGATGGACCGAGCAGGAAACTACTCTGTCGCCTAGCCAGGAGGGCTTTGATCCACAGTGTAGTTGGGCAAGAGGCTGCCCGCTGCGGATGGACCGAGCAGAAAGCTACACGGTGGCCTTGTGAAGAGGGCTTTCTGGACTCCCTTGCGCCTTCGTGGGACGTCGTTCAACCTTCCGTGGTCCGCATAGGCGGGAGTTACGACTGGCATGGCCGACACGTGGCAGTTTTATATTGGGAAATTGAGATATCCCGCGATTCGCGTCGCTGCGCGAGTAAATTTCGGTTGTTGGAAGATTTTTGTTGAGTCTATAAATAGCGAAGGCATGTTGGTTTCTTTCTAGCTTTGTGTTTCTGAAGATGGCAGCGCGCATTTACACCATCAGGGAGATCATCTCTCATGACGATGTGTACCTTTATATCCTTGATTGCTCCGAGCAGGCGTACGAGGCGGTGATAGACTGCGTGGAGGGCCACTTTAGGCGTCTATTTCCCCGGCGATCTCCTCTCCACCAAGTATTCATTTACGCGATCTGGAGAACATCCCCGGGTCTGCACAATGCCCAGCTAATGAACGAGGTATTTGACAAGATGCACACGATCTACCACCTTGGCCTGATCTCGAAGAGCAGGCGGGAACGATCAGTGGATCTTCTTCTGGAGTGTTTCCAGAAAAGGCTGATCGTTGCTTCTTTTCTGGTGAATGGGGTCCCCGGCGATTCCATGGCTTCTAGGGTCCACAGGCACCGTCAGAGGGAGTGGGCTGAAGATGCCCGGGCTCTGCTGGAAGAGATTTCCTCGAAGTACTATCAACAGTGCTTCCTTGACCCTCACCCCCCTTTATTGTAATTATTGTAAGGCTGGGGAGCCCATAATACCTCTTAATTAATAAATCATGTTTTTTGGCAGTAGTGTGTTGTCTCTTTTTTCTCTTCAGTACATTTTATACTTTTTCTTAGAACAAACCTTGGAGTCTCGGAATCGAGAAAGGGGACAAAAGGTTAGAGTCCTATGGTGGACCTAGCCTAAAAGTCTTAGTTAAACGCAGAGAGGAATTACATTATTTCAAAAAGAGGATACATATTTACTTATACAATTTGAGCTTTTCCGCGTTATAAGGCCGGGGAAAATTATGCCCCGTGGCGTCTTGCAGGCGGTACGCTCCACCGGGCAATGCTTCCGTTACAAGGAATGGTCCGTCCCATTGGGGAGAATTTGTGCAGTCTCCCTTGGTCCATGAATTCGTTTCTTCGTAAGACCAGATCTCCTGTCTTGAAGGCCCGATGTTTAACTCGGGTGTTGAAGTAGCGTGCGGTTTGCTGCTGGTAGGCGGCCGCTCTGATTTGCGCTCGATCCCGTTTTTCCAGCAAGATGTCCAAGTTGCTTTTGAGCACCGAGGTGTTGGCTTCATCGTCGAAATGTTTTACTCTGTAACTGGGCAGTCCGATCTCCGCGGGGACCATTGCCTCGGTACCGCAGCAGAGGCTGAATAGGGTATCTCCCGTGGGTGTCTTCTTTGATGTTCGTAATGCCCACAGCACCCGCGGCAGTTCCTCGATCCAGCCTCCTTGCTTTCCTTCCAAACGGGCTCTGAGACCGCGGATGACGCCTCGGTTTGCTACCTCGGCCTGCTCGTTGCATTGAGGATGGGCAACCGAGGCAAACTTCATCAGTATGTGGTAGTCGATGCAAAACTCTTTGATTTTATCATTTTCGAAGTTAGTCCCATAGTCGGTAACTATACACCTCAGGATTCCGAATCGAGAAATTATGTTGTTCTGCAGAAACTTTATCATAGAGGCGGTGTCCGATTTTATGATGGGTACGGCTTCTATCCATTTTGTGAAGTAGTTCACGGCGAAAAGGATGTATCGGTGTCTGCCCGTGCCGGTAGGAAGTTGACCGACAATATCCATCCCCCATCGCGCAAACAGCCAAGGGGAGGTAAGTGGTGTTAGCTCGGTTGCAGGAAGACGATGTATACCGCCGAAGAGTTGGCAGTTCTTGCACCTTCTGACCAGCTTCTCGGCGTCCTAGTTTAACTTCGGCCAGTAGTACCCTTGGAGCAGCGTCTTTTTAGACCAAGGTGCGTGCTCCTTGGTGCGCTCCCTCGACCCCTTCATGAATTTCTCCCAAAACATAGTCAGCCTCGTGGGGGTCGATGCACCGGAGTAGAGAATGAGTGTACGACTTCTTGTACAGGTTTCCGTTGCTCTAGATGAAGTGGCATGCTTTAGCCCGTAGCCGGAGAGCTTCTCCTCAATCTTCCGGGAGTACACCGTCTTTCAGGAACTCTACGAGGGGTTTCCTCCAATCTTGGCCTTCTTCTTGGGTTGCGTAGATCTAAAGCATTACCTCTTCTTCTTCCACGCTGGGTCGTGGCAAGACTTTGAAGAGGATGTTTCTTTTATGGGTGGCCGAGTAGGAAGAAGCGAGCTTGCTCAAAGCGTCTGCTCGGGTGTTCAAGTTCCTGGGGATCTGTTCCACTTGGACTTCGTCAAAATTTTTCCGAAGCCTTTTTATCTCGGCTAGGTACTTTATCATGAGTGGTTCTCGGGCTTCAAACCGCCCGGTTACCTGGCCGACGATCAATACCGAGTTGCTGCGAATTCCGATAGTCTTCAGCCCCACCCCAGAGGCGATTCGCAGTCCTGCCAGCAAGGCCTCGTATTCCGCGGCGTTGTTTGATGCTCTGAACCTAAGCTTTAAGGAGTATTCCATTTCAGCTTCGTCCGGGCCGCGGATGATTAGGCCAGCCCCGCTCCCCTCCTCGGTAGAAGATCCGTCCACGTAGAGCACTCAATCCAGGATGGGGCCGGGCACCTCTTCGACCGAGGGTCGTGGTTTGGGGGCCCGGGTTGGCGCTTCTTCTTTAGAGGGGATGGTGCATTCGACAACAAAATCTGCCAAGACTTGCGCTTTAATGGCTTGTCGGGGCGGTATTTGATATCGAATTGGGATAGTTCCCACCTCCACTTCTCCAGTCGTCCTGATGACTCGGGGGAGGTGAGGATTGACCCTAAAGGTCGCTTGGTGAGGACGAGGATCGTGTGCGCAATAGTGCCGAAGTTTTCTGGAGGCGATAACAAGCGCCAGGACTATTTTTTCTATGGCCGGGTATCTCGTTTCTGCATCCTTGAAGACATGGCTCATGTAATAGACCGACCTCTGTATGCCTTCGCATTCCCTGACAAGCACCGAGCCTGCTGCTTGGTCGGAGACGGCCAGATATAGCAACAGTTCGTCACCTTCAACTGGTCGGGTGAGTAGCGGTGGGGTCGCTAGATGTGCTTTAAGTTGCTCGAAAGCGTTCTGGCATTCCTCAGACCATTCAAACTTAGGGATCTTCCTCAGGGCCTTGAAAAACAGGAGGCACTTCTCTCCGGACCTAGACATAAAGCGACTCAGGGCAGCGACCCTTCCCGTGAGCCACATGATTTCAACATTGCTCTTGGGCGTTTCCATGTTGAGGACGGCGTTGATCTTTTCAGGGTTTGCTTCAATTCCTCAGTGGGTTACCATAAACCCGAAGAACTTCCCGCTGGTGACTCCGAACACGCACTTAGCTGGATTCAGCTTCATTTTATACTTGCGCAGGATGTCGAATGTCTCCCCAAAGTCTTTAGTGTGCTCCGCTGATGAGATGGATTTTACGAGCATGTCGTCGACGTAGACTTCCATGTTTCTGCCGATCTGGAGTTTGAACAACTTATTGGCCAGTCGCTGATATGTGGCCCTGGCATTCTTGAGTCCGAAGGGCATCACTTTGTAGCAGTATACCCCCCGGTCAGTGGTGAAGGCAGTAAGTTTTTCGTCGGCCGGGTTCATCCTGATCTGATTGTAACCTGTGAAAGCGTCCATGAAGCTCAATAATTCATGGCCGGCCGAGCTGTCTACCAGCTGGTTTATCCAAGGGAGGGGATAGTTATCTTTGGGGCAGGCCTTGTTCAAATCCGTGAAATCGACGCACATGCGCCATTTCCCGTTTTCCTTCTTGACCATGACCACGTTCTCCAGCCAATCAGAGTAGTCCAGGTTCCTATAAAGTCGGCGGCGAGTAGTCAATCCACTTCGTCTTCTATTTCTTCTTGCTTTGCCGGCGCAAAGCTTCTCTTCTTTTGTCGGACGGGTTTAGCTTTCGGGTTGATCCCGAACTTGTGGGAGATCACTCTACGGTCGATTTCGGGCATGTCCGCCGGCGCCCAAGCGAATATGTCCGTGTTATCTCGGAGGAATTGGATCAGTTCTTCGCGACAATCCTCAGTCAGGAGAGAGATGATTTGGACTATCCGGCCATTGACCCCTTCTGTGAGGGGTACTTCCGTTAATGCTTCTACCGGGGCACCTCTAACTTCCATTTGGTCGTCGCGTATATCTAAAGACCCCTGTAAGTCGGGTATGTCCCCAAAATCGTCGCCTTGATCTCCTGCGGTGGACGTCGAGGCAAGGCAAATCCTAGCGGTTTGCTGATCTCCGTAGGCGTGGCTTATTCCCTCTTGATCTAAAGGAAACTTGATTGCAAGGTGATAAGTCGAGATCTGGGCTCAGAGAGCGTTTAAGGTCGGACGTCCTAGGAGAATGTTGTAGGATGAAGGGACCTTGGCGACAAGGAATTTCACCAGTATGGTTCGCGTATTGCCCGCTTCTCCGATGTTGAGGAGGAGGGTGACCAATCCCTTGGCATGGACAGAATGATTGGTGAACCCAAAGAGGACATGGGAGGTAGGTCGAAGGTCGGATGGTCCTAGCCCCATACGTTGGAAACAGTCGTGGAACATGTTAGACGCTGAGCTCCCTAAGTAGACCAATATCCTCTGGACATCGTAACGGTGGACCATGGCCGTTATCACGAGAGGGTCATTGTGGGGGAGCGATATGCCGTGGTTGTCTTCATCTGTGAAGATCGGCTCGTCCCTCCTGCACCTTTTGTGTGGCATACCGCTTGTACCCTCGATTAGGAGGATGTGGCGGTTCCTCTCGCTTTCTTGAGCTGGATCCGAGGTAACGACCATGATCTTCCCGATCGCTAATTCCCCGAGAGGGGTTTGGTCATTTTGCTCCCGCTCCGCCTGCCTCTTATCCCGTAGGTACTTCGCCAGGTGGCCTGAGCGAATCAACTCCTTGATATAGTCACGGAGTTATTTGCAGTTCTCTATCGGGTGACCTTACGACCTGTGGAATGCTCGGTATGGGCTGCGGGGTCGCTTGCCTGCCCTTTGGGTGACTGGCAGGAGCTTGAAGAACCTCTCACCCTTTATTTCCTCCAACAGCTCGGTCTGAGAGAGATATTTATGGGAGTGTACTCCTGAAACCTCGGGGAGTAAGGTTTCAAACGATCAACCTTCTTTTTCTCCTCCCTGTCCTTTTTCTTTCTGTCTGTTTGGTCGGCATGTTTGAGTTTACCTCAGACTCGAGTTGGATTTCTCGCTCGGTCCAGGCTTTTACTTCGTCCATGGTCTTAGGTTGCGCTAATACAAAAGAGCGGAGCCACTCTTTGTGCCTAAGACCCGACCTCAGCAAGGTGATGATGTTTCCCTAATCAGAGCAAAGCTCTGTTCAAATTCTAAGATTTGAAATGAAGCGACGCTTCCTTTTACCAATAAGAGCAAAGCTCTGTATTAAAAATCTAAAGTAAAAATTGAAGCAACGCTTCAGATTCTGTGCGCTGCGCGCTGTGCGCCACGTGTCAAAAGCAGACACGCCAGCGCCAGGAGCGCTGCACCCTAGGCAGCGCACCCCAATAAGAGCAAAGCTCTGCTCCAAAATTCAAAATTTAAATTGAAGCAACGCTTCAGATCCAGCGCTCTGCGCTGTGCGCCACGTGTCAAACACGGGCGTGCTAGCACAGTTGCGCTGCGCTGCATGCCACGTGTCAAGCGCATATGCGCTAGCGCAAGGTGCGCCAGCGCAAGGTGCGCCAGCGCTGGAATTAAAATTCCCCCACCGTCAGATCAAAAGATCTATTAATAATAAATTATTAATTAATCAGAACTAAAATTCTGTTATGGAAAGATCTTTCCAATCTTGTTAAAAACAAGAAGATTATCTTCTGTAAAACAGAAGCCTTAGGATCAAAGATCCAACGGTGGGAAATATTCCCAAATCAATCAGAGAAAAATCTCTTAAAACTGACTTAACAAATCATTTGGCCCTATATAAAGGACCCTAGACTTCAAGTCTAAAAGGAGAGACACACACACACACACACAGAGAGAGAGAATACAAAAAAAGAGAGAAAAAACCCTCTGCAAAAAAAGCAAACTCTTAAGAAAAAGAAGATTTTTCTTCATCTTAAAGATAAAGAACTATGTTCTTGAATAACAGAGATGAATCCATCTCATAAAAAAGAAGAACCATCTTCTAAAAAGATCTTAGATCTATAAAAAGATCAAGGTCTTTTGATTTAAAAGAAAAGATCAAAAAGATCTAATCATAAAAAGACTAAAAGAAGTATTTTACTTCATTCACAGATCTTTTGATCTATAAAGGCAGAGCCTTTTATAAAAAACAAGAACTTTTGTTCTTTGATCTTAAGGCAAAGCCTCCTTTGAAGAACATAAATCTGTTCTTTGATCTTAAAACCGATCAGAAGAGCTTTGCGCTATTAAAAAGTGCCTTGCAATCATGAACTGCGCCTTTGCGCTCCTTGGACGGGCGCTCAGCGCCAAAACCTGCCACGTGTCAATCAGAGACACAATCTGCGCTTTGCGCTTATAAAAACATAGCACTGCGCTCATGGGCTGTCGCTCAGCGCCAAGCGCGCCACGTGTCACTCACTGGTGCGCCAACAGACTAGCGCAACGCGCTCATACACTAAAAGCGCAATGCGCCAATAAACTAGCGCTCAGCGCTAAGCGCGACACGTGTTCTCCTCGTGTGCGCTATCCAACAGAAGCGCAATGCGCTCTTTCCTTGGCGCAAAGCGCCTGACGCGCCACGTGACGCACTGTCAGAACATACTTTGTTCTGATAAATACTATGCATTCAATACAAGACAAAAATGTCAGAGCCCAATACTTAGCATTATTAAAAGGGCCAAACCCAAATAAAGGCTCAATAGCCAGAACAATAAAATGTTCAACTCATATCAACTGAGCCCATATGCTCATAAACCTTCAAACAGAATTTAGTCCCAAATTGGACTATAGATCTCCCAACCAACATTGGTTCAAGGGTACATCTCTGAACTCCTCTGACATTTGTCGTTGTAATCCTTCAACGTCTTCAGAGAGGTGATGGGTCCCGACAGCCATACATTCCACGGACTATGATGTCCTTAACTTTGACTGTGAGGTCTATAAACTCACAGACTATGATGTCCTTAACCTTGACCGGGATGTCTTTAAACTAACATTGGACCACCATGTCCTTAAACTGGTAATCGACCGCGATGTATTTAAACTAAACAATAGAGTCTAAATGCTCTTTTGTTGGATCTAAACGATCCCGTTAAGTTGATCTCAGTCTAAAATTAGACTGACATGTCCTTAACAAACGTTGAGTTGATCTTAGTCTAAAATTAGACTAACGTATCCTTAACAAACGTTTAAGTTGATCTTAGTCTCAAATGAGACTAACGTATCTCTAAACCCAACCCTCAAACCCAAATCTAAGAACATACGGATTTGGACTAATCCACGCCCTACGGGCGACAACATACATTAGTCTCCGTATACAATCCACGGGCAACCATAAACAAAACAAACACCCACGACACGAAGTAATCATGTGGAGAAGGAGAAAGTTGTTACCGCGATGCGGTAGCGTAATTAACTGCAGGGGCTTGCGCCTGCAGGGAAGAGCGTCCCTACAATCAAAAACCCCTCAGACGAGGGGGAATCTGACGAAGTCTGCTACATCGGCCGCATCCGTTTAAACCTTCGATACATGGTGCCATAAATCAACTTGGCATCTTCGGAGAGGTGGACGGATAGCACCAATTAGCATCTGCCCCAAATTTCAGGAAAGACGTGATTGGTAGGGATTCTGCGTGTTCAAGTTTTGTTAATTACCGCAATCAAAACGGTTTCGCTTGTAGCTAGCCGGTTGAGTACGGGTCGTCCGCAGGGAGATGGGAATCTTTTTCTATGTGCTTTAACGAGTTAAGTCCGAAAGTCCAGATTTGTTTGTGATTATCTAAGTGTTAAAATGATATGTAAAGAGAGCTTGTTAGGGTTAGGATTAGGTTAGTTTGAGTTAGGAGTCGCTCACTTCTTTCGTTGCCACTCTTAATATCGGTGTTGCGGTAATCGGCAACAACGGGGATTAGCACGACTAGGAAGGAACTTGCGAGTATAAGCCAGGCTTTCCAACGCTTAAGTTCTTCCTTTTGGTGCTTGTCCGTCCATTCTTGGCTCTTAGCCATAACCTCCGGTTAATTCAACTACAACCGGTCTCACTACGGAATCACCGCTATCATGTAGGATAGGGTACCGTAGGGAGCGGATTGTTGTTCAATTAACGGGAGTTGATTTAAGATGTTGGGCAAGGAAAGAGTGAGAGAGATTTCCTTCTCTCAAACTTCCCTTATCCTACCCTAACAAGTATGGAAACTACTCACACATCATAATGAAAAGAAAACAAAACAAAAGAGGAAGATAGAAAGAAAGAGATTAGAAGATGACAACTAGCTATTTGCGATCTCACCTTGGCAAGGATCAAGCGTAAGCATCATGGTTGTTTTAATGATAAAGGAAAAGAGAAAGAAAGAAACAACAAGAAATAACAACAACTAAGTTAACAAATGAAAATTACAAGCATTTAACATAAGAGCAAGACAAGTATGATAAAATGAACTTCTTTATTCATCATTCTTCACTCACAAAAGCTCACTACAAGTTTTTCAATGGAGAAGAGATGAGAAGAGGAAGAAGAAACAAGTATTCTAAACCTAGAAAAATACAAGATTATGCACCCCCTTGGCTTCACAAGGTTCTGGGCTATTTATAGGCAGGGAAAAGAAAATCTAAGGCAAAATTCTGCCTCTACATAAAAATACCAAAATGCCCCTAAAATACCACCTTCTGCCGCCACCATACGGCCGCGGTTCCGTGGCCTAAGAGTGCTAATGCCGCGGAACCGTGGCTCTTTGGAGGAGTTGGCTCCTCGGATTTTGTGGTTTTTCCTGGATTTCTTTGTACTTCAGTGTGGTATGTGATTTTTCTCAGAAGCTCTTCACAATTTCTCCAGAATTTATGTTGATCAAAGGTGATTGGATGCGGATCTTTTTGTCATGATTTCCTCGAGCTCCGTGTAGATTTCTTGGATCTTGTGTTGCCATTGAGCCTTGTGCATGAAAATGACAATCGATTTGCCATTTTGTCTCTTAAACTGGTGTGTGGCAACAGACGGATAAAGAGCGGAGATCCGTGTTTTATCTGTGGTTGGCAGGAACCCGGGTTTTGTTGTGTTTTTCCATGAATTTCACCGTTCAGAGCCGAGAACCTGTATCCTGCAATTGACTAGCAAACACGGCTCAAGAGTACCTACCGATAAGCAATATGATAAAAATTGGGCGGTATAAAAATGCACTAATCTGATATGAACAAATACCCCCAAACTTATCATTTGCTCGTCCCGAGCAAAGCCAATTTATTCACAAAAAATTTCCTAACCTCACTTTCGCAGGGAACGCGATTGCACTGAGCATGTGCAACAAGCCGTTAAACCTCTAGGTGTCCCTAGTAGGAGGAGTGTTGTCTCCTGAGGGTTTTCAGCGGATACTACCCACAAAATCCGGTCAAGTTAGTTTTGCAAAATAACCAAGATTCAAACCCTAAAGTTTTGTTTCAGAAAATAACAATTCTATTATCCTAAGTCTAGACCATCGAACCTTTATTTTTCACACCTCGCTTCTTATTTAACTACAGATTTTATATGTCTTTACGTGCAGTGCAAATAGTGTCGTTAAGTTTCCAGAAGGATCGATTTACGTCATCATGTCACACAATAAAGCCCAGATAAATTTTTTGAAAGGATCACATAAGTTTTATAAAGAGTTAAGCATTTTTCAAGTTTCGTTTTCCAGTAAAGTTTCAACTTTAGAATTTCTATCTTCCTTAACAGGAAACTAGGTCTTATTTTTCACTCCACCTTTTTCTTGTTTACATTTCATACATACCTCTGTGAACGTGCAATAGTTTTTATCATAGAATAAAACCTTCATATCTCCGCTAAAATTTTTATAAAAGCCTGTCTTTTATTAAGATTATTCTCACACAAAGAACCGTTAGGAATTTTAACTCGGAGAGAACACTTGCTTGACTTTGTTTTAATCTGGACTTTCTAGGCTTCTTAGCGAGTTTTGGGCCAATGCACCCAAACCAGTTGGCTTTAGGGCATTAGGTGTAGAAACACCCCAGCGGACTTAATTACTCAAGTTACCTAGGTCCACAAACAAAAGACAGTTGGGCGTGAAATTCATGATGATTTAATACGAACGGAGATATAGCCGGCAGTTCAATTATTTTTTTGGATAAAAGACGTGTTTAGTGGGTTTTGGTATGTAATCATTCCAATCAAGTTCCAGATGGGTTATTTTTCAGACTTAGTTCCAATTAAGGCATCAATAACATTCCTTCATATTCACTCACTTCATAAACTATTCTTGATATTACTTATTTCCGAACAAACCTATTTGATCCTCAGAAAATCATTTATCCATTTAAAAGTTTTTAGACATAAAAAGTCTTGACATCTAATTCCCAAAAACTCACGGCATTTGTAGTGTGATATAAAAACGTATATCAGCTATAGTTAACTTCAAAGGAGAGTTATCTTTCAGGTTTTCAAAATCTAAACATAAGATTTAGTTATTCTTATTTTATCAAACAAAACCGTCGAAATGTTGAATCAGAGTCCTCCCACTAGCTAACTTGACAAAAAAGTTTTTATGTTTTTAGGAATTTTTCAGATTTTTATGGATTTTATGGATTTTAATATGCAGATGCAAAATATACATATGAATGCGAAGGTAGGAAATGCGTACCGAGCGTACCCCCAAACTTAAACTGGACAGTGTCCTCACTGTCATTGCATGAAGAGATCATTTGCAGGGTCAAAATTGTCGGTTAGCGATCCAATTTTTTTTTTTGTTTATTGTTTTTATTTTTATTTTTTTTTATTTTTAAAGAAAAGAAAAAGAAAAAGAATATCCACAAATGTATACAAAATGGTTTATACATACCCCCAAACTTATTTGGAACAGTGTCCACTGTTCTTGGCTGGATAACCGAAGTTTGGTGGTAGGCAGAGGAAGATTATGCAGGGTAAACCGGCTCCTGTAAGACCATGAGCTCCTCTGTTGGTTCGGCGCTAAGGTACGGTTTTAGTCGGTGTCCGTTCACTTTGAAAAATGAACCGTCCTTTGGATTCTCCAAATCCACAGCGCCATGCAGATACACATTCCGCACAAAATACGGCCCTTTCCAGCGAGATCTGAGCTTTCCTGGATGGAAATGTAGTCGGGTGTCGTAAAGCAGTACCTGCTGACCAGGTACGAAAGTTCTGCGCAAAAGGTGTTTATCGTGAAACACCTTCGTTCGGTTCTTAACGACAACCGCGTTATCGTAAGCCTCATCCCTAAGCTCGCTTAATTCGTTCAACTGCAGCTTCCGATGGTTGCCCGCATCCTCGATAGACAGATTCAGCTCCTTTATCGCCCAAAATGAGCGATGCTCTATTTCGACAGGTAGGTGGCAGGCTTTTACGTACACAAGCCGATAGGGAGACATGCCAAGGTCGGTCTTATAAGCGGTTCGAAATGCCCAAAGGGCATCAATGAGTTTCAGCGACCAATCCTTACGGTTCTTGGAAACCGTTTTCTCCAGTATCTTCTTGATTTGCCGATTTGAAACTTCGGCCTGCCCGCATGTTTGGGGGTGGTAGGGCGTAGAGAGCTTGTGATTAATAGAATATTTCCGCATCAAGGCCTCGAAAGTCTTATTGCAGAAATGACTTCCATTGTCGCTAATGATCGCTCGGGGGTGTCCAAACCGGGAAAAAATGTTTTCCTTAAGAAACCTAACGACAACCTTGTTGTCGTTAGTCCGGCTGGGCACAGCCTCGACCCATTTAGAGACGTAATCAACAGCGAGAAGGATGTACAAGTTCCCAAAAGAGCTGGGAAACGGCCCCATGAAATCTATCCCCCAAACATCGAAAATCTCCACAACCAAGATCGGTTGGAGCGGCATCTCGTTCCTCCGGGATATCCGGCCCAAGTGTTGGCACCGGGAGCAAGTCTTGCAATAGTCATGAGCATCTTTGAAGAGTTGTGGCAAGTAGAAACCACATTGCAAGATCTTCTCAGCTGTCTTTCTGGGGCCAAAATGCCCGCCACACGCTTGATCGTGGCAAAATGACAGCACACTCTTGAATTCCTCGTCAGGGACACACCGACGAATAATCTGGTCGGGACAGTACTTGAACAAATAGGGTTCGTCCCAGTAAAAGTGTTTTACTTGGGATAAGAAGCGAAGTCTGTCCTGACTTGACCATTCAGTCGGTAGTAATCCTGTGGCCAAATAGTTCACAATATCTGCGAACCAGGGTTCGCAAGATACTGTCAAGAGCTGTTCATCCGGGAAAACGTCATTGATCGGGATTGGAAGCGAAGGCGAAGAAGGAAGTCGTGAGAGATGGTTGGCAACTACGTTTTCACATCCTCGTTTGTCCTTAATGACAAGGTCAAACTCTTGAAGCAAAAGGATCCAACGTATTAACCGAGATTTTGCATCTTTCTTCGCAAAAAGATGGCGCAGAGCAGAATGGTCTGTGTAGACAATGACTGGAGAGCCGATGAGGTAGGGTCTGAACTTTTCTAAAGCAAATACAACAGCCAAGAATTCCTTCTCAGTTGTTGTATAATTGAGTTGGGCGTCGTTCAGGGTTCGGCTTACATAATAGATTACGTGCGGCATCTTGTTGATGTGTTGTCCAAGGACAGCACCAATGGCAAAGTCGGATGCATCGCACATAATCTCAAATGGGTGCGTCCAGTCAGGTGAAGAAAGAACGGGAGCAGAAGTGAGTGAGCTTTTCAATGACTCGAATGCAGTCACACAGCTCGAGTTGAAGTCGAATGGCGTATCCTTGGCCAGCAAAAGAGTCAAGGACCTATCTATCTTGCTAAAGTCCTTGATGAACCGTCTATAGAAACCGGCATGGCCAAGGAAGGCTCGGATATCTCTGACGCATCGGGGAGGAGGGAGATTGGAAATGACCTCAATCTTCGCTTTGTCAACCTCTATGCCATTTTGCGAGATGATATGTCCTAAGACAATACCTTCGCGCACCATGAAGTGGCACTTCTCCCAATTCAAAGTGAGATTCTTGTCCTTACATCGGGTAAGGACAGCGTTAAGATGCAGCAAACACTCGTTGAAGGAATCGCCGAAGATGGAGAAATCATCCATGAAGATCTCCAGAAATTTTTCCACCATGTCTGAGAAGATTCCCATCATACACCGCTGGAAGGTAGCGGGCGCATTACATAACCCAAAGGGCATGCGACGATATGCAAACGTGCCGAAAGGACAAGTGAAAGTGGTCTTGTCCTGGTCTTTTTCGGCGATGGGAATTTGATTATAGCCGGAGTAGCCATCAAGAAAGCAGTAGTACTCGTGTCCGGCCAATCGTTCAAGCATCTGGTCAATGAAAGGTAGCGGAAAGTGGTCTTTCCGCGTTGCGGCGTTGAGTTTTCTGTAATCAATGCATACTCGCCACCCAGTTTGGGTGCGAGTAGGGATTAACTCGTTCGCCTCGTTGCTTATGACCGTGATGCCCGACTTCTTGGGGACAACATGAATGGGGCTCACCCACTGGCTATCAGAGATAGGGTAAATGATACCACTATCTAGACATTTTACGATCTCCTTCTTCACAGCCTCTTTCATGACTGGATTGAGCCGTCTTTATGGATCCCGGGCTGGTTTGGCATCATCCATCAGATGAATGTGATGCTCAACGATCAGGGGACTAATCCCCTTGATGTCCGCCATGGACCAGCCAAAAGCTTGCCTGTTGCTGTGCAAGACCGTGAGAAGGGCTTTCTCTTGCTCTGGAGCTAGAGAAGCCGGGATGATGACAGGGAGGGTCTCGTTCTCATCTAAGTAAGCGTACTTAAGGTGAGACGGCAAAGGCTTGAGTTCGAGCGTCGGAGGTGAAACGATTGAAGGCAAGATTGGTGCAGAGGTCTCGAACTCAAAGGACTCCAGCAAAGGTTCAAAACGAGTGTAAGCGACCGAGTCGGATGGTTCAGGTAACTCATCCGGAAATTCGAAGGATTCAAACTCGGGTTGCGAGCGGCTAAGATCGTTTAAGAACGTGAAACACTCATAGTCGTTGTCGGGCGCAGAAACAGCAGCAGGTTCGAGGAGGAACGCACTAGTGGCGTTAAGGTTAGCATGATCGAACAGAAACTCCTCGAATTCACACTCTTCAGGGGTGATCTCCTGGATCGAGCAGACGTCCAGTATATGAGCATTAGGTTCGGAGGGCTGATTCCCTAACCTAAAAATGTTGAGTTCAATTGTCATGTTTCCAAAAGAGAGGTTCATCGAACCATTGCGACAATTGATCACAGCATTTGAGGTTGCAAGGAATGGGCGACCGAGTATCACCGGAATTTGATTCCGGGGGTTAGCTATAGGCTGTGTGTCTAATACAATGAAGTCAACGGGGAATATGAAGTCCCCGACTTTGATTAACACATCCTCTAGCTCACCCCTAGGATGGGTGATCGATCGGTCGGCCATTTGGAGAGTACAGTGTGTGGGTTTCAGCTCTCCTACGCCTAATTGCTCGTATACTGAGTACGGAAGCAGGTTAACACTGGCACCAAGATCTAATAGTGCGCGGTTGATGTTCTTATCCCCAATGGTAATGGAAATCATAGGACAGCCAGGGTCCTTCCGTTTTTGTGGTAAAGATTGGGTAAGAGCATCACTCACAGCACTAGCCAAGAAAACTTTCTTTGGTACCTGAGACTTCCTCTTTTTCGTGCACAAGTCCTTTAAGATTTTCGCTTAGGATGGGACTTGTTGGACAACATCTAAAAGAGGAATGTTAATGTTAACCTGCTTAAATAACTCCAGAATCTTCTCCATTTGAGGATTTTGTTTATTAGACCTCAACCGGTTTGGAAATGGGACGTTTTTAAAATTGGTTGAGTCTAATGCTTGTGGAGGAGATTGTGGAGTAGGAACGGATCCCAGAACAGGTGTTTTCGTGGAGTGAGAAGTGGGTCCATTCAAAGCAGAAGAAGAGGAAGGAGAGCCTTGTGAAGAATGGAGAATAGGCTCAGAAGACGAAGAAGCAGGAGACGAAGAAGAAGAAGAAGTAGAAGAAGAAGCGGCCGGGGTGTCATCATTGATCCGTGTGCCGATATTGTTTTGCAGCATCCTTCCCGATCTCAATGTGGTCACGGCACTCACATTATGATTCTGTTGTTCAAGAGCAACATGTACATTCTGTGGGTGACCGGGATTTAGGAGTGGTTGGGACGGGAGCTTCCCCTTCTCTCGCTCGCTTAAGGCCGCATTCAGTTGTGCAATCTGGGCCTCGATGGTTTTGATGCTTTGCCCGTGAGCGGCAGTGTGTTGCACTAAGGACTGAATGGAAGACTGGATGTTTGCGGTGGATTGAGTCGATTGTTTGATGAACGCCTCCAGACTTCGTTCAAGCTAGGAAACCTTATCGTTGTTTGACGGAACAAAGTTGTTTTGGGGAAAAGAATTGTTGGGTGCAAAGTTGTTCGTCTGATTTTGAAAAGGTTGGGGTTGGAAGGGCTGCTAAAATTGAGTTTGTTGTTGCGCTTGTTGTTGCGGTGGAGGGGGCCTTTGGAAATTGTTGCCTTGGAATTGATTCTGATTCTGATTCCAGGCGAAATTGGGGTGGTTTCTCCAACCGGGATTATAGGTGGAAGAGTATGGATCATTCCTCGGTCTTTGCTGGAATGCAGCATTAACCTGATCCTGTCCTTGCGATGGTGGATTGTAAGGACACTCTTCGGTTAAGTGAGAAGGATCGGAACAACAAGCGCAGATGGTACGAAGGGGAAGAACAGGGGCAGGAGCAGGAGAAGAAAATTTGCTCTCTATGGCTTCAAGCTTTCTCGTTATTGCAGCCATTTCAGCTTTCATCGCAATAGAGACGTCAAGTTGGTGAATTCCTACCCTAGACTGACCGATAGAAGTGGAGGTAGAAGAAGAAGAAGTCGGTCTGGTGCTCTCCCATTGTAGCGTTTGCTCCGCAAGGTCGTCAAAGAATTGCCACGCTTCCTCGTCAGATTTCGATAGGAAGTGGCCCTGACAGATGGTTTCCAACAATTGCTTCGTTGCTGAGTTCAGGCCCTCGTATAAGGTTTGGCAAAGTTGCAATTTCTCTACCGTGGTGAGGACACTGAACAAGAAGGTCTTTGTACCGGTCAAAGCACTTCCAGAAGGGTTCAGAAGGAAGCTGAGAGAATTGGTTGATTTCATTGCGAATCCTTGCGGTTTTATGATTCGGATAGAACTTTTTGAGAAACGCTTTAACAAACTCGTCCCAACTGGTTATGGAGTGGGAAGCGGTGCTATACAGCCATTTTTCAGCAAGATCGCATAAAGTGAACGGAATGACCCGTAGACATATAGCATCGTCCGACAGCTGGGTGGTTTTCATCATGGCACAAACGTTTTGAAATTTATTGATGAAGATATAGGCATCTTCAGATTCAAGTCCATGAAATCGTGGAAGCATGTTGATGAAGTGGGGCTTAATTTCAAAATTATCCCCATTAGCCGGTGGAAGAGAAATGCAGGTGGGAAGTGTAGAACGGGTGGGATAGAAACGATCCTGGAGCGCGATTCGCTGCGGCGCTACAACAGGCGGTGGTGGTGGGTTATTGGTCTCCGTAGGAGGTGGAGCCAATCCAGGGGTAGTCAAAGAGATGTTCGGATTAAATCCTGACATCGCGGAAGAAGAGGTTGGTGATGGTGAAGGTGAAGATGTATGAACAAAATTCCGGTCCACGTCGGAGTTGGCCGGCAAAGGTAAAGGTGAAAGAGGAGTGGACGGAGTTTCGACGTCTGAGTCGATCGCGTAGTCGGTAGCGACTAACGTAACACGGACTAGGCGGGCGCTAGTGTCCCGAGTCCAAGCGGACATACACTAAACGAGTTTAGTATAGTCAAAGCGGAGAAGGTGAGGGTAAGAAAACGTCAATGGAGAAAGGCGATGGGTGGTGGGTGAAAAATGGATTTTGGCGACAAAGGGCAAGTTTTTATAAAAGTTTTTGATTTTTTCGTTTTTTTATTAGAAAGAGCTTTACAGAAATATGTACGGATTTACGGCTTTAAGCAATCACAAACAAGATATGCACAATCACACCTAGATCTAGGGCCACCTAGATCAGCTAGACAGCTCCTAACTGTTCCAAAGAACTAGAAACAGGACCTCAAACCGCCTCTTCTCCGCCAATTGCGGCCAGATAAGTGCCAGGTAAGTAGGAGGTTGTCCAACGCTTTCGCGAAGTTCCTTAATTAAATAACCACTTGCCTTCGTCACACTTGCCTAGACACCGCAAAGTCAGGATAGGATAAACGGCCGATGCCTGTAATTAGTCCTCTGTCCTATTGAGCGCGAAGTCCTTAGGGCTGAGTCTAGTATTTTTTAATTTAACAATGGTCAATGCATATGCTTTTTGTGATTTCTGGGGTCCTGGGAAGGGTGATGAAATCCCCACCCAATCTGAATTGGTTTCAAGCCCCTTAAGTCCGTATTAATGAATGCAAAGCGATAACAAATCAACTGCAAACAATTTTTATTTTTAGCGCGGCGTAAAGAATCCTGCACAAAAACAGTTTATTGGAAGGGGGAAGAGAGTTTGCGCAAAGAATGCTGCAGAAAACACAGTTTATTGGAGTCCAGAGGAGTGGGGGGAAGAAGAGAAACACTTACAGGGATTTTGGCAGCCCGAAGGCACCAAACGGCCGCGGTTCCGCGGCCTAAGCCTTCTTATGCCGCGGTTCCGCGGCGGTATGATGGGCTTGCTCCTTCAGTTTTCTGGTGTGGGCTCTTCTGGGTGTCCTCTGCTTGTCTGGATGTGCTGAATTTTGACTTGCTTACTGTATCTGCTCCAGATTTTTACAGTAGACCGTTTGCTTCGTTTTGATCCATCGCGGTGTAGCCGCGAAATGTGGGTCTATCTTCCCACGTCTTTGTCACTGAACTCGAACTTCGTATATCCCACTTCTATGGCACTGCGCTTGAACTTCGTATTATCCTGCACACTTGCACAAAAACTAAGCAAAAATAACAAAATGATTTTTTTTTACAATGTATATATTTTTTTTGTTTTGGTTATATTTATATTCACAAGTTAACCCGAAATTACACAAGGAAATAAACTACCGTCTTCCCGGCAACGGCGCCATTTGATTGGTAGGGATTCTGCGTGTTCAAGTTTAGTTAAATACCGCAATCAAAACGGTTTCGCTTGTAGCTAGCCGGTTGAGTACGGGTCGTCCGCAGGGAGATGGGAATCTTTTTCTATGTGCTTTAACGAGTTAAGTCCGAAAGTCCAGATTTGTTTGTGATTATCTAAGTGTTAAAATGATATGTAAAGAGAGCTTGTTAGGGTTAGGATTAGGTTAGTTTGAGTTAGGAGTCGCTCACTTCTTTCGTTGCCACTCTTAATATCGGTGTTACGGTAATCGGCAACAACGGGGATTAGCACGACTAGGAAGGAACTTGCGAGTATAAGCTAGGCTTTCCAACGCTTAAGTTCTTCCTTTTGGTGCTTGTCCGTCCGTTCTTGGCTCTTAGCCATAACCTCCGGTTAATTCAACTACAACCGGTCTCACTACGGAATCACCGCTATCATGTAGGATAGGGTGCCGTAGGGAGCGGATTGTGGTTCAATTAACGGGAGTTGATTTAAGATGTTGGGCAAGGAAAGAGTGAGAGAGATTTCCTTCTCTCAAACTTCCCTTATCCTACCCTAACAAGTATGGAAACTACTCACACATCATAATGAAAAGAAAACAAAACAAAAGAGGAAGATAGAAAGAAAGAGATTAGAAGATGACAACTAGCTATTTGCGACCTCACCTTGGCAAGGATCAAGCGTAAGCATCATGGTTGTTTTAATGATAAAGGAAAAGAGAAAGAAAGAAACAACAAGAAATAACAACAACTAAGTTAACAAATGAAAATTACAAGCATTTAACATAAGAGCAAGACAAGTATGATAAAATGAACTTCTTTATTCATCATTCTTCACTCACAAAAGCTCACCACAAGTTTTTCAATGGAGAAGAGATGAGAAGAGGAAGAAGAAATAAGTATTCTAAACCTAGAAAAATACAAGATTATGCACCCCCTTGGCTTCACAAGGTTCTGGGCTATTTATAGGCAGGGAAAAGAAAATCTAGGGCAAAATTCTGCCTCTACATAAAAATACCAAAATGCCCCTAAAATACCACCTTCTGCCGCCACCATACGGCCGCGGATCCACGGCCTAAGAGTGCTAATGCCGCGGAACCGCGGCTCTTTGGAGGAGTTGGCTCCTCGATTTTTGTGGTTTTTCCTGGATTTCTTTGTACTTCAGCGTGGTATGTGATTTTTCTCAGAAGCTCTTCACAATTTCTCCAGAATTTCTGTTGATCAAAGGTGATTGGATGTGGATCTTTTTGTCATGATTTCCTCGAGCTCCGCGTAGATTTCTTGGATCTTGTGTTGCCATTGAGCCTTGTGCATGAAAATGACAATCGATTTGCCATTTTGTCTCTTAAACTGGTGTGTGGAAACAAACGGATAAAGAGCGGAGATTCGTGTTTTATTTGTGGTTGGCAGGAACCCGGGTTTTGTCGTGTTTTTCCATGAATTTCACCGTTCAGAGCCGAGAACCTGTATCCTGCAATTGACTAGCAAACACGGTTCAAGAGTACCTACCGATAAGCAATATGATAAAAATTAGGCGGTATAAAAATGCACAAATCTGATATGAACAAGACGTTTATCGCGTCTCCGTGATTCGGAGGGGAACAGATTCTGGCACGCCCGGTGGGACCTCTTCCTCTTTCCACTCCACATTTCGTGTGTCGTGTTCGCGAATGAATCGCGGTTTGCTATGGTTGCCTGTGGATTCGAGGTACTTATATTTGGTGTCTTGCTCCGTAAAGAAAACAGAAGATCAATACCTTCAAACTGCACTCATTGCAACAACTCCCACTCCATCCTCGCCGGAGGAGTGACCTACGGGCTTCAAGCGGCCTCCCTTTTCAAGATGCCAGTAGAACAGGTAACTCAGGCCACCACTGGGCTGTTCTTTGGGACCATGATCCCACCGATGAGCTTCAACGCCCCTGTACCATTGCAAGAAGCCCCAAAAAGCTCGGTCTTTAACCGGCTCACAACTACTGCGGCTCCTCTCAACGGGTCGTCCAGCTCCAACGCCTCAGTTTTTTACAGACTGGGCCAAAGCTCATTTGGGCCTATGAAGAAGCCCGCAATTCCTGAAGAGGTCATCCCAAAACGGATAGCCATTCCTGCTCCTGAAGTCCCCAAGGCGGCTTCTCCTGCCAAAGGTTCGGTCTTCACAAGACTGACTATTCTGGCTCCCACTCCAGGCAAAGTCACCTCTGCCCAGAGGTCTGTATGTGATAGACTGGACATTACTTCTCGGCGAACGTCAGTCTTCAAGAGGCTGGTACCAGCAGCGCCTGACCAGAGCAGGGGGCATGACAAAGCCATCCCCATAGCTGAACCAACACTATCTGTGCGACATGCTCACCGTCATCACTGGCGCCGAGTACGGAAGGCTAGGGGCAGCTCTCCGTCTGGATTTTCTCCACCGGCTCTAACGGTGGAGATCGATGCTACTGTTCCAACCGGGAACAGCTTTGAGCTGCTGAATAAGATGCGCAGGAACTCTCCTACCGCCGTGCTAAAGAGATCTCCTCCACCGGTGGAGACGGTCACAGAAATGAAGCCAAAGCAGTCCCCTCAACGGCTGTCTTCCAAAGTTTACAAAATCTGACGGCAAGTCCGAGAGTCGGTGGTCAATCAAGACTATCGTCGCCGACAAAAGAAGCTGAAGGTTCAGCAGGAAGAGAATCGTCCTAGCAAGCCACAAAGGACGACGACTGCCTGGGTGCCCGCTGCGACGGCCCCCTCAACAGCAACTGCTCAAAGGAGAAGGAGGCCGAGGAAAGCCCTTATGAATACGGCAGAACGTAAAGACGCCGAGACCAAACGCCCCAAGTCTGGGGGCATAACGGTCCATACTGTTTACATGGTGTCCGGGAAAGAGGATAGCCGCGCTTCGACGGGCCACCGACCGCTCACCCGATCAATAATAAAGGGTCAGGAACAGCAACAGCAGAAGCTTCAAGAGATGCTGACTACAATGGCCGCACTTACCGAGCCAAAAGAAAGCCCGGAGCTATCATTAGAACAGCGTCACGAACAAGAAACTGACGCTGACTTCCTACGCAGAGTCCTCGAAAAGAAGGACAGAGAAGCAGCAGAACAAGCGGCTAATATAAAACAAATGGCGCTTCTCTTCCAAGACATGTTAGGGATGATGCTACAGCCGGACCCTCCAGCTGAAGACCCTCCGATCATTGTTGAAGACGATAAAGGGGAGACATCTACTCCTCCTCCGGCTCTTTCAGCAGCCAAGGAGGAAACCATCTCCAAGGCCACACTCGATGATTATATAGCTCAGCAAATACGAGCTCACCGAACGAACGAAACGGCTGGCCAAGTTGTCAAGACTGGACGACCTTATCCGGGCTGGTATGACCAAATAAGTTACCCGCTGGGATATACGATCCCTAAGTTCCATGTATATAAAGGGATGGGGAATCCACATCAACATGTCACTCAATTCAGGGCTCTTTGCGGCAACACCGGGGGCGATGATAAACTGTTGCTTCGACAATTCGTCGGCAGCTTAGCGGAAACGGCCTTCGAATGGTATTCGGAGCTGCCTAACGACTCTGTCAAAACATTTGCGGAGATGGAGCTGCTGTTTACACAAAGATTTGCAAGCGTCGGCGAGCGCACCCCGATCACCGCATTGATCAACTCCAGGGTAAGGCCAGGAGAAACGTGGGTTCAATACGCAATACAGTGGCGAAACTTATGGTCGAAGTGTGAACAACGCATCGAAGAAGCACCTGCAGTAGGCATGTTCGTAGGCACTCTTGATCCGCAAGCGACCATCTCGCAATTCATGATGTTCTTTAAGCCAACTACTTTCCAGACCTTGATTGACAAGTTGGCCCAAATGGATCAGATGGGTCATAGACCATCTCCTTCAAAGACGGATCCTCGGAATGAAAAGGGGAAGGAAAAGCAACTTTCGTCGCTAATACTCAATAACAGCCGAGCAACTTAAAGCCGGTTGTCCATCAAAACAATATGCGTCCACACCCATCCCTTGAGGAAAGACTAGGACGTCCTTACTCGTTTCCTTAGGAAAAAACGAGAAGACTGTTCGATCTGGCAGTGCGCAACAGACTCATCAATCTGCCGAGTCCAAAACGTCCGTTGCAGCCAGGCGATCTCAACAATCCTAATTACTGCCCTTACCATCAAGCAGTAAGCCATCCAATCGAAGATTGCTTCGTTTTCAAAGGCTGGATTGAGGACCAATACCAACAAGGCAAGTTCGCATTATCCGAAAACTGGAAGGTGAACTCGCCACAACCTCATGCCCTTAAAAAAGTGGACATGCCGGGGGCATCGTGCTCTTTTATAGAAAAAGCTTCATGGGAGGTCGCTCTTTCAGCCAAGACGAAAAGAATGCTGAAGGATCTTCATACATGCCCAGCCGTCAGGTGGAAAAGTCCGCCAGAGCCTGAGGTTATTGATGGGATGCTAAAACCACGCCCAACACCTAGAATTGATAGCAGTGGGCAAAACACCCAGGCACAGCTGTCAAAGTCTTCAAAGAAAAAGAAGAAGACCAAAAAGCTCGTGCAGTTTGATGACAAGCGCACGGATCTGCAAAAATATATTGACGCACTGGAAGAATATAATCAGAAGGCGCGGACCCCAGTCACACTCCGAGAATTCCTCAGCCACGTCCTTGAGGACGGAGATGATGACAAAGACTCGTCGGATGAACCTGAGGATTATGTGGCAAGCTGCTATGTGATCTCTCACTCATCGATAGACGATAAAGAAGCTCCTTGCACCGAGAGACAGGGGGCAGGTCCTGAACCGGAACTTCTATGGCCGTCAGACGAAATGATCGACGGCTTCCTGAGTGAAATTCATCTGAAAAGTAAAGCCGATCGGGAGCGTGAGATGGCCATATTTGAAAAGGACAAACGCCGGCGACTGGACAAAAGGGTCGAAACACTCCCACTAGATCAAAGTACATCCGCCGCAAATGAAAGCAGGATCAAGACAAGGAAACGATTCGCCAAAGCCATATCGATGGGGATGAAGCTGCCCTCTTTCAGAGAAAATTCTCCTGGCGGTATACATCTTGATGAAGAGGACGTACATCCTAACTTCTGCTTATATCATCAAAAGATCACACATGCTACTGAAGATTGCAACTCCTTTAAGTGTTGGTGGCAAGGGTATGTCGCTCACAGGCGACACTTCAAGAGGACAAAGCGTGAAGCTCGTAGACAGCGGAAAAATGCGACAGATGAGCGTAAAAGAATTGCCGGCAATTGTCATAGGGTTGATCCCGGGGGATCGCGAGTTCTCACCTTCGGGAGCGACTCCGACGAAGAAGTAGCCCTCGGCCCTCTCTTCAAGGAATCCATCTCTGAAATGAAAGAACTGAGGAGTTGCGAGAACATTCAGCCATGCAATCGCACGCTACCCGGAAAGAATCTCGGACCCGCAAACAAGGGATCGAACAAAAAGGATAAGGGGAAGGGAAAACGGCCTTCATCGCCAACGCTCGACAACAATCGAGTGGCCCTAGACCGGTTGTTCGCCAAAGCAACAAGCGAAAACCCCTCTATGAGAAGTTGAAACGTCCTTACTCATTTCCCCGGGATGAAACAAGGAGACTGTTCGAACTAGCGGTGCGCAACAGGCTTATCACTCTACCGGAGCCGAAACACCCACTACAACTGAACGATGTCAAAAATCCTAATTACTGCCCTTAGCACCGAGTATTGGGCCATCCGATCGAAAACTGCTACGTCTTCAAAAACTAGGTTGAAGACCAATACCAACAGGGCAAGTTCGCGCTGTCCGAAAACTGGAAGATGAACCCGCCGCAACCACGTGCTCCGAAAAAGATGGATATGCCGGGGGCATCATGTTCATTCATAGAGAAAGCCCCATGGACCACTATGTCCTAAAACTGGTTGATGACCGAAACGTCGTTAAACTACTACCAACCCGCGGCATCTTCTGGCTGACGTGGTAAAAAAAACGGTATGTCCATAAACAAAATGGGCACGGATGAAAACCCGAAAGGGCTCCGTGAGTAAAAACAGCAGGGCTACCGGCGAGTCTTGTGAAAACCCGAAAGGGCGCAACCTCGTTAGAATAAAAAAAAAGAAGGAAAAAAAATGGTATGTCCATAAGCGAAATGGGCACGGATGAAAACCCGAAAGGGCTCCGTGAGTAAAAACAGCAGGGCTACCAGCAAGTTTTGTGAAAACCCGAAAGGACGCAATCTTGTTAAAAGACGCTTGCAAGGTCCTCTCGACCCTGTAAGGAGAAACCACCTGCGTGAGATCCTTACGACTCACAAGGGAGCAACACACTTAGGGATCCCCACGATCCCTAGGGAGAAATTACACTTGCGAGATCCTCACGACTCGTAAGGAGAACCATCTTATGAGACCCTCACGGCTCATAAGATTCAAAAGTCTCAAGCTACAGGGATCTGTGTCCGTTCTTAAGCAACCCCTACAACCTTCAATACTGCCCTACAAGCGGCTCAATATTGACCCTTGTATACAATCCACGGGCGCGAATAAACATCTCCCTAACAAAGTCCCATTCGCGACTAGGGATATGTTTGCACGGTAAACAACCCTTGTGAGTCCTCTTGACTTATAAGGAGAAAACACTCTTGTAAGATCCTTACGACTTATAAGAGAACATACACTTAGGAGTCCTCACAATTCCTAAGGAGAAAATGCACCTACGAGATCCTCACGACTTGTAGGGAGAAATACCTTTATGAGACCCTTACGGCTCATGAAGTCAAAAGCCTTAGTCGACAGGATCCCAACCCTGTTCGCTAAGCCACCTTTGTTCGACATCGGCAGAGGCAAATGATGATTCACTCCTGGCAATATTCCAGTTGTAGCGGTGCTGATGCCGAAATCGGTGTCTAATCCCAAGCTTACAGTAAGAAGCTAGCGAGCCACACATGCGTATGAAACAGCCGAAATGATGGGGCAGCTTGCAAACAAAATCAGCAAGTAAAAATGTATGCATGCCAAATAGCCGAAATGATGGGGCAGCTCGCAATAAAAAGCAGCGAGTAAAAATAAAATAAATAGCCGAAATGATTGGGCACCGCGAAAAATAACCGAAATGATTGGGCAATCGCGACATTCACGATATAAAAGATGAAATGATAGAGCATCGCGGAAAGAAATAAAAAAATGAAATGAAATTTATGCCCTACAGGTGATATCACATCAATCCCTGTATACAATCCAGGGGCACATACAAAGAAGGAAGCACACCTTCCCTCCCTAGGCTCCATCAGAAAGAGAGCCAAGTCTCGACGGTCACATCTGCATCCCAGAAGACCAACAACAGCGTTCCTCCTTATGCCAGCAAGGCACGGAAGCAACACAACGAAACGGAGCCACGGTATAGTCCCCAATTCCAAATCTTAACGGCAATATCTGCAGGCTAAAAAAAAATCAGCAATGGCGTTCCTTTGCAGTCCAGCAGGACGCAGACACAACGTCAACAAAAGACTTCACGTCAAAACAAAGCGGAGTGATGGAAAAATCCCAACTCCACCTTAGCATTCGCCTCGTTACACCAGACGCAATGTCAACAACGGCGTTCCTTCGCAGTCCAGCAGGAGGCAGATGCAATGTCAACGAAAGACCTCATGGTCGAAACATAGCGGAGTGACGGCAAAATCCCAGCTCTACCGCAGCATTCGTCTCGTTACACCAGACACAATGTCAACAACGACGTTCCTTCATAGTCCAGCAGGATGCAGATGCAACGTTAACGAAAGACCTCATGGTTGAAACAAAGCGGAGTGACGGCAAAATCCCAACTCCACCTCAGCATTCGTCTCGTTACACCAGACGCAGTGTCAACAACGGCGTTCCTTCGTAGTCCAGCAGGATGCAGATGCAACGTCAACAAAAGACCCCATGGTCAAAACAAAGCGGAGTGATGGCAAAATCCCAACTCCACCGCGACGTTCGTCTCGATACAGCAGATGAAATGTCGCTACAACATCCTTCCTCCAACAGGATTCGGACATGACAAAACAAACGAAGCAAATGCCAAATTCCTAGCTTCAGGATCTTGACGGCAACTTATATAAAACCTGAAAGACAACCGGAGATCATCCCACAGCAGCACGGAGTGGTCACCACCTCGACGTTCGTCTCGATACAGCAGACGAGATGTCACCACAGCGTTCTTCCTCCTACAGGATTCGGACACGCCAAAGCAAACGAAGCAAAGGCCAAATTCCTACCTTCAGGGTCTTGATGACAACTCATATAAAACCGGAAAGACCATCGGAGATCATCTCACACCAGTATGGAGTGATTACCACCTCGACGTTCGTCTCGACACAACAGACGATATGTCACTACAGCGTTCTTCCTCCAGCAGGATTCAGACGCGACAATCAAACAACGGAGCCACGGCAAAATCCCTAGTTCCAAACCTCGACGATTCACCAGCAACCTAGAGACAACTGCGACATTCGTCTCGATACAGCAGACGCAATGCCAGCAAACGAAGCGAAGGCCAAATTTCTAGCTTCAGGTCTTGACGGCAACTCATATAAAACCGGAAAGACCATCGGAGATCATCTCACACCAGCGCGGAGTGATCACCACCTCGACGTTCGTCTCGACACAACAGACAAGATGTTACTACAGTGTTCTTCCTCCAGCAGGATTCAAACGCGACAATCAAACAACGGAGCCACGGCAAAATCCCTAGTTCCAAACCTCGAGGTTCACTAGCAACCTAGAGACAACCGCGACATTCGTCTCGATACAGCAGACGCAATGCCAGCAAACGAAGCAAATGCCAAATTCCTAGCTTCAGGGTCTTGACGGCAACTCATATAAAACCTGAAAGACTATCGGAGATCATCCCACACCAGCGCGGAGTGGTTATGACTCATCGGGGCTCTCCAAAATGAGCCTAACCTCAAGTAAAAAGCGGCATGGCAAAATTCCTAACGCTTGCTCTTCCGACGGTCAAAATGCCTAGGAGGATTGCTTGAAGACGTCTTGTCCAGCCCCCGAAGGGATCAGAGACATGCCAGTCGCAAGGCTACTCGAACAGCAAGGTTGCCTATCGAGGAATACATCAGCCAACGCGATGGTACGACGGACAAAACCCTAGTACCACAGACCCTAATGGACCTCTGTCGTAAAGAGCAGAGGTTAACTGTGACGTTAGGATATTCTTGCGAGAAATGCTCGATTCGTCTGGACTCGTGAGGAAAAGCCTTAGGCAGCGGGGATTAAAAAACCTGTTTCCTAAGCACTGGGGCCCTGCAAGTCGGTCCAAAACGGACTCTTGCATACTATTCACGGACCACACTCTCCAAAGTCGAATCTCGACAAGGAGGGAAACAACCACTTACGAGTCCTCTTTACTTGTAAGAGGGAAAATTCTCTAGTGAGATCCTTACGTCTCTCAAGAGAAAACGCACTTAGGAGTCCTCACGAGCCCTAAGGAGAAAATACACCTACGAGATCCTCTCGACTCGTAAGGAGAAAAGTCTTTATGAGACCCTCACGGCTCATAAATTTGAAAAGTCTTAGTGGCAGATCCTAACCCTGTTTCCTAAGCCATCGGTGCTCTACAAGGAGGTCAAGATAGACTATCTGCAGGCCATACTCTCCGAAGTCGAACATCGATAAGGAGGGAAACAACCGCTTACGGGTCCTCTCGACTCGTAAGAGGGAAAATTCTCTTATAAGATCCTTATGACTTATAAGGGAAAACACACTTAGGAATCCTCACGATTCCTAAGGAGAAAATACACCTACGGGATCCTCTCGACTCGTAGGGAGAAAGTCTTTATGAGACCCTCACGGCTCATAAAATTAAAAAGTCTTAGATGACAGATCCTAACCCTGTTTCCTAAGCCATCACCATTCTACAAAAAAAAATCCAAGATTGACTGCTATATACTATCTACAGGCCGCACTTGCTGAAATCACACGGCAACAACACAGCAAGGAGAAGGAAGCGACAGAAAGAACATCTGATTTGCATTTAATTAAGCGTTCAAGGCATACCCATTCATGCATGTGCAAAAGATTCAGTACACAAAATAAGACATGCTGAAATGAGAAATTTGTCATTCATACTTCAAAAAAAAGGGGGCTCTTACAATTATGAAAGCAATAAATGAAAACATCATCAAGATGATTACAATGGCAAAACCTCAGATCCAGAGCATGGATTGAGGAATTCGAAAGTAAGGCCGTCTAGAGTCTTTCTGGCCTTTCTGACCATTCTCGTGTGCATCCTCTCGCGCTCACGCGTGTCAAGATCTTTGGCAATGCCCCCACCCTTTGATACAAAGCAATTATTGTCGTCTGTTGAAAAATTTGATGCAGAATATCAATGAGGCTATCTCGTCGTTTCTTCGAGATCAGCCCCGACAAGTACACTAAATGCACCTTGTCTTCGGCATCATCCAGTGCATTAAGCGGCATGGCCTCATGAAACCCCAGAAGTTCTCTCCAAATTGCTCCCAGTACGACTTTCAAGAGAGCAGAACGGCGAGGAAGCAACCAACCAACGCGTGCGTACAGACGGCCCATAATCTCTGCACATTGGGCATCTGTAAACTCTTGGTTTTGGTGACGGCCCTGTACGCGGATATCCTCATAAGTAATGAACTCGTTCAGACTGTATAAATGAACAGCCATAGTGCCTGAAAGAAACATCATTAGAAGATTAGCAATGAGGAAAAACCAGACACAGGGAGATAAACACCTCGAGAGCAATGCTCTGTGGACGGGAGTGACACCTGTCAAAATCAGTTATGAGGGGAATTTAAAGAAATTCCCCAAGAACGCTGAGAGCCTTGCTCTAAGAAGATGATATAACCCATCAAAAATAAAATTTCATTTTTTGATCTTCAAGATCCATGAACAAACTCTTAAGAGTTCTTCTATATGATTTGAAAGGAGAAAAGCTCCATTAATGAATTAAGAAATCATAAATAAAAACCTTTTAGAGGGCAAAACTCTATTAATGAAACCCTAAAAGGGTTCTCTTTAGATCAAAGATCTATGAAGAGAAAAGCTCTGTTAATGGGTAAAACCCTAGTTTATTAAAAGTTTTTTAAACTTTACCCAAGTTTTGACAGAGTTTTACTCTTGAAAAGTTCTTAAATTGAAGAGCAATGCACTGAATAAGAGAAAATTCTCAAGAAAGAAGATGGGAATCATCTAAGGGACCAAAGGTCCTATTTATAGGCATTCAGAGCCATTTCAACTTCCAAAATGTTGATCCAACCACTGCTACACTCACGCTTGGGCCACGTAAGTGCAACGGTGGGGGGGCATTTGTTTCCCCAATCAGAGCAAAGCTCTGTTAAAATTCCAAGATTTGAAATGAAGCGACGCTTTCTTTTCCCAATAAGAGCAAAGCACTGTATTAAAAATCTAAAGTAAAAATTGAAGCAACGCTTCAGATTCTGCGCGCTGCGTGCCACGTGTCAAAAGCAGACACGCCAGCGCCAGGAGCGCTGCGTCCTAGGCAGCGCACTCCAATCAGAGCAAAGCTCTGCTACAAAATTCAAAATTTAAATTGAAGTAACGTTTCAGATCCAGCGCTCTGCGCTGTGCGCCACGTGTCAAACACGGGCGCACTAGCACAGTTGCGCTGCGCTCTGCGCCGCGCGCCACGTGTCAAGGGCAGGTGCGCTAGCGTAAGGTGCGCCAGCGCTGGAATTAAAATTCCCCTACCGTCAGATCAAAAGATCTATTAATAATAAATTATTAATTAATCAGAACTAAAATTCTGTTATGGAAAGATCTTTCTAATCTTGTTAAAAACAAGAAGATTATCTTCTGTAAAACAGAAGCCTTAGGATTAAAGATCCAACGGTGGGAAATATTCCCAAATCAATCAGAGAAAGAGATAAAATTTGGCCCAATTTAAATGACCCTAGACTTTAAGTCTAAAAGGAGAGAGGCACACAGACACACACACAGAGAGAGAGAGAGAGAATACAGAAAAAGAGAGAAAAAAACCCTCTGCAAAAAGAGCAAACTCTTAAGAAAAAGAAGATTTTTCTTCATTTTAAAGGTAAAAAACTATGTTCTTGAATAACAGAGATGAATCCATCTCATAAAAAAGAAGAACCATCTTCTAAAAAGATCTTAGATCTATAAAAAGATCAAGATCTTTTGATTTAAAAGAAAAGATCAAAAAGATCTAATTATAAAAAGACTAAAAGAAGTATTTTACTTCATTCACAGATCTTTTGATCTATAAAGGCAGAGCCTTTTTTATAAAAAACAAGAACTTTTGTTCTTTGATCTTGAGGCAAAGCCTCCTTTGAAGAACATAAATCTGTTCTTTGATCTTAACCGATCAGAAGCGCTTTGCGCTATTAAAAAGTTCCTTGCACTCATGAACTGCGCCATTGCGCTCCTTGGACTGGCGCTCAGCGCCAAAACCCGCCACGTGTCAACCAGAGACACAATCTGCGCTTTGCGCTTCTAAAAACAGAGCACTGTGCTCATGGGCTGGCGCTTAGCGCCACGTGTCACTCACTGATGCGCTAAAAATCTAGCGCAACACGCTCATACACTAAAAGCGCAATGCGCCAATAAACTAGTGCTCAGCGTTAAGCGCGACACGTGTTCTCCTCGTGTGCGCTATCCAACAGAAGCGCAATGCGCTCTTTCCTTGGCGCAAAGTGCCTGACGCACCACGTGGCGCATTGTCAGAACATACTTTGTTCTGATAAATGCTATGCATTCAATAAAAGACAAAAATGTCATAGCCCAATGCTTAGCATTATTAAAAGGGCCAAGCCCAAATAAAGGCTCAATAGCCAGAACAATAAAATGTTCAACTCATATCAACTGAGCCCATATGCTCATAAACCTTCAAACAGACTTTAGTCCCAAATTGGACTATAGATCTCCCAACCAACATTGGTTCAAGGGTACATCTCTGAACTCCTCTGATATTTGTCGTTGTAATCCTTCAACGTCTTCAGAGAGGTGATGGGTCCCGACAGCCATACATTCCACGGACTATGATGTCCTTAACCTTGACTGTGAGGTCTTTAAACTTATGGACTATGATGTCCTTAATCTTGACCGGGATGTCTTTAAACTAAAATTGGAACACCATATTCTTAAACTGGTAATCGACCGCAATGTCTTTAAACTAAACAATAGAGTCCAAATGCTCTTTTGTTGGATCTAAACGATCCCGTTAAGTTGATCTCAGTCTAAAATTAGACTGACGTGTCCTTAACAAACGTTGAGTTGATCTTAGTCTAAAATTAGACTAACGTATCCTTAACAAACGTTTAAGTTGATCTTAGTCTCAAATGAGACTAACGTATCCTTAAACCCAACCCCCAAACCCGAATCTAAGAAAATACGGATTTGGACTAATCCACGCCCTACGGGCGACAACATACATTAGTCTCCGTATACAATCCACGGGCAACCACAAACAAAACAAACACCCACGACATGAAGTGACCATATGGAGAAGGAGAAAGTTGTTACCGCGATGCGGTAGCGTAATTAACTGCAGGGGCTTACGCCTGCAGGGAAGAGCGTCCCCACAATCAAAAACCCCTCAGACGTGGGGGAATTTGACGAAGTCTGCTACATCGGTCGCATCCGTTTAAACCTTCGATACATGGTGCCATAAATCAACTTGGCATCTTCGGAGAGGTGGACGGATAGCACCAATTAGCATCTGCTCCGAATTTCAGGCAAGACGTTTATCGCGTCTCCGTGATTCGGAGGGGAACAGATGACTGTTTCATTGCGGTGCTTGGGGACCTTGAGGAGGGCATTGTAGAGAGGGTGACATATCTTTTAAAGGATTCTTTGTCTTCGATCTTGATGGTGAACAGGTAGTCGACCGTCCTTTTCTTTCGTCGATTTCCGGCGAAGTGACCGAGGAATTGTGTGGCCAGTTCGTCGAAGGTCGAGATGGAGCGTGGCGTAAGTCCTTGGAACTAGTCCCGGCCAACCTGAATGAGGGTGGTGGGGAAAGCTCGGCATTGAGCCACGTCGGAGTTATCCTGGAAGCTCATGCCCGCCGTAAATGCGTCCAGGTGGTCCTTCGGATCGGATTTCCCATCGAAGAGGGCCACTTTTGGCAGCATGTTCCTGGACAAGACATGCTCGGCAAGCAGCTCTTCTGTGAAGGGCTTTGTTAGCGAGTCGGCAAAGTACCTAGCCCCTTGGTCGGGCATGTGGCCATCCCTTCGTATGCCTTCGATCTTCTTCTTGAGGGCTTTAAGCCGGTGGTGGTACCCTAAGGATTCTGCACAGTCAGAGTGGTGGCTACCCCTACTCCGGGTCTGCGCGATGGTGTGGCTTCAATTTCGCTCTATTAAGTGTCTCAAATTCTCGGGTGAGGCCCTCCTCGAGTAGTCCCTGCGCTCATCGTTCGCACGATTCCGATGAGTGTGCGGGCATCGGTCATGCCTGGAAGCAGGCGAGCTGACCGACACCTTCTCAGAGGGAGAGAGCGCGTGGTGGGCATTGGAGTGACGGCGCATTCTTCCCTGGGATCGTGGCATGGAGCTATCCGGCGCCCAGCGGGTTATGGAATCAATCGCCGCATGTGGGTCAGGATGGCCTGAGTTAGCCCGCCGGTGCTCGGTGGCGCTGAGGTGAGGGTGAGTGAGCTCGAGGGCTTGAGCGTACCCATCTGTCCTCCTACGGACGCCGTTATCCCGGGGAGAGGGAACCGCGGTCTGGTGGGTAGGGTCCGCCGCTTGAACTCAGACGAAGGCATCCACCAGCGATGTGAGCCTGTCTATCCGGCGGATAAGGCGTTGATGGTGTTGGGAGGGGGAGACGAGCCGCTCCCGCCTCCGTTGTGGCGGCTCGTATTCGAACCGTCATGGTTGTCACTCTCCATCGGGTCGAGGGCGGAAGATCAACTTTTGGATGGAAGCTTCTGAAGCGTTCCCATAGACGGCGCCAACCGATGGACCTTAGGATCTCCTTCAGTTGTTTTCCTCTGTTGATCCTGCAATGGCGGTCTTTAACGCCTGAGATTTGTTTTGAGAGTTGTTAGGTGTGGATCTCAATGGGTGGTGTTTGACGCCGAGCAACCTACAAAGAAGTCCCGGGGTGGGTGACCACCGTAGGACCCTCCGACGATCAAGTTAGTGCTAAGGTATAAGTGCAGAGTAGCGGCATATTGGAATGAGTTCGAGTTACCTGAGTCTTCTGAGAGAGGGGTTTATATAGGGGTCGCGTGGAGCGAGCAGGCGCTAGATCTTTGCCGTCAGTTACGCCCCAGCGTTATCCTCACCATGAATGGGGGGATGCGCCCATTAATGGGGGATGCGCTAGCATGGGACGCGGATCGTAAGGAGGCGGATATCTCGTCCTGGCGATATACGTGGAGCCGTTGCGGGGAGCATGGGATCCACGCTCTTGGTTGATCGGGGGAGGCCGAGGAAGCTCGGCATGTCAAGAGCTCGGAGACGAGCCGGGAGGCCGAGGAAGCTCGGCACGTCAGACGGCTCGGAGACGAGCCGGGAGGCCGAGGAAGCTCGGAGACGAGTTGTTGGTAGTTTCTTAGGTGAAGGTGGAATGTATTTAGGAAGGTCTCCCGAAAGGTCGGATACGTTCTCGAGAAGGGGATCCCGAGGAATGTCCCTGATGCAACTCATTTATTCCACCCTCATAGCCTTCGCGACACGTCATCCTCCACATGTCATAATATGAGAAGACACCACTTGTGAGCATCATCAGAAAGTTTAGTTATGATGCACACAAATATATTAGGGTGTTTATATATTTTATTGTTTTTCCCATGCATATAATTATAGAATATAGATATTTCTGACTGCAATTAAATTTTATTGGTCATAATTTATTACATAATCATTGGTTGACATTCAGATTTCTCTATAAATTTTGTTGACAGAAAAGCTTGTTTGCACTTCAGTTGATATCGTATTAATTATACTGATGGTCTAATCTCTTTTTGATCCGAGCTTTCCACCATAACCATAAAGTGAATACAAGTGGTTCGCCTCGTCTTGTCATGCCATTGATTGTAATTCTTTGGCCAAGTCATACTTTGATAAAGGTTAGGATCTCCTTCAGATGTTGTCCTCCGTCGATCTGTCATGAGCGTTGGTGAACAGCTGAGATTGGTGTTGAGGGTTGCCTCCTTGAGCGTGTGGATCTCAATGAGCTTGTTGTGAGGCGAAGCCGAGCAATCTGCAAAAGAAGTCCCGGGGTGGTTGTACCACCGTGGACCCTCCGACAATCAAGTTAGCCGAGGAATTTGGGCAGTGTAGCGGCTTATTGGAATAAAATTGCGTTACCTGAGTCGTCTGAGAGAGGGTTTTTTATAGTGGTCGCTTGGAACGAGCTGGCGCGAGATCTTCGCCGTCGGTTACGCCCCTGACGTTATGCCTGCGTGAATGATGGGATCCCCCCATTAATGACGAGATACACTCGTTAATGAGGGGATACGACGGTGTGGAACGCGAGATATTGGGTGGCGGATATCTCGCTTCTGGCGAGATACGCGGAGCCGTGGCGGAGGCGCTTGGGCTATGCGTTCTTAGTTGCTCGATAGAACCGGGGATGCTTAGCTCGACGGGAGGCTCGGAAGCGAGCGGGGAGGCCGAGGAAGCTCAGTTCTGTAATAACTCGGAGGCGAGCAGGGAAGGCTGAGGAAGCTCAGCGTGTAGGAGGGCTCGGAGGCGAGCCGATGGTTATTTGTATGGCGAGCATAAGAGTGTTCAGGGATCCATCGAAGGTCGAGTCATGCCTCGGGACGATAGCCCGGGGGACGCCTCCAATGTGTGGTGCTTTCCATGTTTCCGTGAGCCCCGAGACACGTCATCTACTACGTGTCATGATCTGGGGAGTTCCCACTTATGAGCATCATCATTAGCCCCCCACTCTCGTCCCGACCTATTTATGTGTTGGGTCGAGAGTGGTCAGGATCTGATTCCCAGGCTCAGCCTGTTGTTAAGAATTTGTCAGCGTGAATTTCCGGGACGACTCGGCGTAGGGCGGTTGCATCGTTCAGATCTTTGAGCCCGCGTGTCGTATCCCGGGCGGTTGGATCTTTGCGCGTATCTTGGATGACGTCAGCGGATCAGGGGAAGGGATCGTACATTTAAAGAGGGGCGCCGATTCGCTTGCACGTCTGTTGAGGCGCAGGCCATGTGTCCAACGCGGATTGGCGGACGTGACAAGCTGTCGCTGTCGCCTGCGCCCGAAGGGACGTCTCCAATGATCGTTCGACATGTGGGGGATTCGACGGCTGGCAGACGCGAAGCTTCGTTTTAGCGGGAAACAATCTGAGCCATCAGATGCTTCCCCCAAGCAGTATAAATAGGAGTGGGATCCACCTAGGGTTCATACTTTCGCCACTATTTTCCTTTGCTGCGAGAGATTGCTCGGCGCTCCATTCTTTAGATCGGATCCTTCGCGCTCTTTCCTCGGAGAACTCCTTCCCTTGAATCAGGTTAGATGTCTTCTTCTAAGGAGTCTGTTGAAATAGTTAGGGTAGAGTCTAGAGAGTCTTCCACCTCTTCGGCTGCTGACGGCCAAGAGGGTTCCCTTGTTACTTCCTCATCGTCGGGCCCGCCCCGTCGAGTCAGGGCTACCTGCACAGCTAGTCGCCCGGCTGTGACGAGGGTCCCTAAGGTGCGTATCGGGAACGCCCGCGATGCGCTCTCTATCTTGAGTGATCTGGACGAGCTTTCTGAGATTCGGTCTCGTTTCCATATCCCCTCTAACTATTCGCTCCGTTTTGAAAAGAGGGGTGAATGGATGGACCAGGTGCAGGGGAAGGAGATTGCCCTGTATTTGGAGGCGTTCCATGCAGGAATGCGTCTGCCCTTTCCAATCGAGGTATGTGGGATACTTCGTTGTTTCCAACTCTCGCCGGGCCAGCTTGCGCTGAACTCGTGGAGAATCCTCCTCGGGTTTCTGGTCCGGCTGAAGCTTGAGGAGATCCCCTTCAGTTTGACCCTTCTTACTTCTTTACTCTGCTATAAAAATCACCCCGGCACCAGCAAGAATGAGCCGAGCTGGGTGTATTTTTCCTTTAAAAACGCAAGGGTGGGGTGGCCGGGTCGGGTGTGGTGGTCATTCTTTTTTCCATCCATGACTGGAAGGAGAAGTTTGTATTCGTCGGGCCACCCGAGGGTGAGGACTGACCTGTGCTTGTACAGTGGCACCGGGCCGACTGCCCATGGGTGAAGCAGTCCTCTCCCGAGGCGAGGGCGGTGTCCACGTGGGAGCCGATCCAGCGGGCCGTCGTCTTGCTTTCCGAGCAGGTCCTTAGCTGGGCTGGGCTCAGCCCCGCGCGCTTTATGGGTTAGTTAGGAGATTGGACGACCTGTTTAGACTTGAGTAATTTACTTTTTGCCTTTCTTGCATCACTAACTTCTCTATGCTTTCTCCTTTTGCATGACACATAGACCGGTCCAAGATTCTAGCTGCCATATCCACCACGGCCCGGAAGAAGTCCGGGGGCATGGTCTTGTCCCTAGCAGGTCTGAGCTCGACCCTGAAACCGTCCCCACCGGCGAAGTTCTCCACAGCTCCCTGGGCCCCCGATGACCATCGCAGAGGCAGCCAGAAGCACGCCCGAGACCCGGAACCCCGGGTGTGGGAGGAGGAGGAGGTGACCGAGGTCCCTCTTAAGAGGAAAAGGACGGTCTCCCGTATGCCGTCGACTGATATCCCCGAGAGGATTCCGGTGCAAGAGGGGGACGTTTGCTTCGTGGTCCCTTCGAGGTTTTCGTCGCCGATAGTTTGCTCGTAGACATGGAGCAGTCGGCCGGGGGAAAGATTCCGCGGTGGACCCTGAAGGCCCAAGTGACCGCCATCGCTCAGGAGGCTGTTCATGTCGGTATTCGTTTAAGTGTTGTCTTAATTGCCCTCTCTTAGCTCGGAAACCTATAAATCCATCTGTTGATTTTCTTAGGTCCTCCAACACTACGCCCTCATCGTCAACATGGAAGCCGAGGAGATCGCCCCGGCCATAAGAAAGGTGGGGGAATCGTCTTCGGAGGTGGAAGATCTGTGCCTTCAGCTGCTGCAAGAGAAGGAGAAGACGACCGCCCTTGAGACCCGGTTGGCCGCCGGGGAGCTCATGCTCTCCAAGTGCCAGGAGTCCTACCAGCTCATGGGCGAGTCCCACCGAGCCGTGGAGGGCAAGTTGGAGGAGCTGGGTAAGCGCCACACCTTAATGAAGAAGGCGAGGGACGCCAGCAAGAGGGAGACCGAGGCTGCGCTTGAGGTGGCGAAGATCGTCGAGCTTCGGGCTCGAAAGTCAGTGGACGCGTACAAGGCGTCAGACCAGTTTACACCGACCTCGGTGAAGCCTTCGCTATCATTTGGCATGCAGCCCTTGATGCTGTCAAGGAGTTAATGCCAGAGTTTGCCGACGGCGAGCTCCGTGCTCGGGTCCCTTTCTCGGTGGAAGCGCCGCAGGCGGCTGGCGTCGGAGGCGGGGCGGCAGCGGAAGGAGAAATCCTGACCCCTGAGGGCGGTGCCGAACAAGGCTAGGTCCTGATAGAGCCTGCTGCTTGAGCTCCTCCTTTTTTTCTTTTAGATCAGAAAAATTTTGTAAGCCCCCGGGCAATTTTTGTAAAGCCGAAGAGCCCCAAATACCCTGTAAAGGATTTTTAGAATATAAATAAAACTGGGTTTATCTTCCTCTGCATGGCAATGTTTTTCTTGTGTGAACACTTGAGTTTGTCGATCTCTTCCTCGATGCAAATGTTAGGCCGTAGGTCAATGACCGACCTTTTAGATGACGATCGCGCGTCGAGTGTAAGCCAATTAGTTGTCAAGTACTGGAAGGCCGGTGTCCTCCCACCCCCAAAGTCGAAGTGAAGATCGTTCACTTAGGATACATCGGGAGACTCCTCCAAGCAGGAAGGAGTGTAAGCCATTCCTTAGAGTCGGTTCTTAGCATTAGGCAAATAATAGCCAAGTCAGAGTTGGTCGGCGTCGGCGGGTTCTCCCTTTACGCGGTTCCCAGACCTCCGTCTTGGGATGGTAAGGATTCACCACTCGGAGGTTAGCCGAGTAGGGATCTGCACGGTTGCCCTTTGGTAGGGCGTTGATCCTTGGCACGGGTGGGTAGGAGTGTACCCGCCAAGGGTCGATCGAGCAAGGAGGCTGCTCGGTGGACTCTTGAAGAGGGCTTCGATCCTTAGCGTAGGTGGGCATGATGTGCTCGCAAAGCATTGACCGAGCAGGGAAGTTTCTTGGTGGCCTCGTGAGGAGGGCTTCGATCCTTAGCGTAGGTAGGCACGATATGCCCGCTAAGGATTGACCGAGCAGGGAAGCTGCTCGGTGGCTTTGTGAGGAGAGCTTCGATCCGTAGCGTAAGTGGGCACGATATGCCCGCTAAGGTTGACCGAAGCTGCTCGGTGTCCTCGTGAGGAGGGCTTCGATCCTTAGCATAGGTGGGCACGATGTGCCTGCTAAAGATTGACGGAGCAGGGAAGCTGCTCGGTGGCCTCGTGGGGAGGGCTTCGATCCTTAGTATAGGTGGGCACGATGTACCCGCTAAGGATTGACCGAGCAGGGAAGCTGCTCGGTGGCCTCGTGAGGAGGGCTTCGATCTTTAGCTCAGGTGGGCATGATGTGTCCACTAAGGATGCTGCTCGGTGGCCTTGTGAGGAAGGCTTCGATCCTTAGCGCAGGTGGGCACGAAGTGCCCGCTAAGGATTGGCCGAGCAGGGAAGCTGCTCGGTGGCCTCGTAAGGAGGTTTTTGATCCTTAGCATAGGTAGGCACGATGTGCCCGCTAAGGAGTGGCCAAGCAGGGAAGCTGCTCGGTGGCCTCGTGAGGAGGGCTTCGATCCTTAGCGTAGGTGGGCACGATGTGCCCACCAAGGATTTACCGAGCAGGGAAACTGCTCGGTGGCCTCGTGAGGAGGGCTTCGATCCTTAGTGTTGGTGGGCACGATGTGCCCGCTAAGGATTGATCGAGTAGGGAAGCTGCTCGGTAGCCTCGTGGAGGCGTCGGTCAGTCTCCCTTGACCCGTAAACCCTAGAAAAGAGACCGTCGCGGACAACACGTGCAGAAGCGCACGGGCGAGGCACGTCACTACGTAGTGCGCGTCGGTCCAACTCCCATTGACCGCTTGGGGCCTGTGAGGGATGACATGGTCGCCACGCGGCAGCTCCGTATTAGGAAATTTGTAAATATCCCGTGATTCGTGTTGTCGCGCGCGAAAACTTGGGCCTTTAGGGATTCGCTTGGGGCTTATAAATAGCGAAGGCATTTCTGTCAAATAAACCCATCCTTGCGCTTCTGAAAAATGGCCAGGTTTATTTACAGCGTCAAGGAGATTATTTCCTTCGACGACGTGTACCTTTATGACCCGGAGTGCACCAAGGAGACGTACCAAGGGGTGATAGGGTGCGTGGAGAGCCACTTCGGCCGCCTACTCCCTCGGCGATCCCTTCTTCTCCAATTGCTCATGTACGTGATTTGGAGGATGTCCCTGGGCCAGAACAATGCCTTGTCCGAGCAGCTGCAGGACGAGGTGATCGACAAGTTGTACACGCTCCATCACATCGGCCTGATCTCGAAGAGCAGACGGGATCGCTCGACGGCTCTTCTTCTGGAGTGTTTTCAGAAGAGGCCGATCGCCGACTCTTTCCCGATGGGTGCGGTTTCTGGCCCATCCGTGGCGTCTCGGGTCCGCGGGCACCATGATAGGGAGCGAGCTGCAGAAGCTAGGGCTCGGCTGGCGAAAATCTTCTCGGAGTACCACCAACAGTGCTTCCTTAATCCCCGGCCCCCTTTACTGGAATATTTTTGTATATATATATAGAGAATAATGGAGGAAAGAGGCCATAGGAGGGAATTCCCTCCTATGGCGTCGAAAAAATACCCCATCCACCAATTTTTCCGACGATCGGCCCCCATCATCTTCATCGTCATCGTCTAAGATGTGCGTACACCAAATTTCATGTGATTCTACAACTTTTTCACCGTTGATTTAGCAATGTAAAAAGTTCTATTGTCGGTAAACCGTTAATTTTGAACCCACTAAATCAACGGTGAAAAAGTTGTGGAATCACATGAAATTTGATGTACGCACATCTTAGACGATGACGATGAAGATGATGGGGGCCGATCGTCGGAAAAATTGGTGGAGGGGGTATTTTTCCGACGCCATAGGAGGGAATTCCCTCCTATGGCATCTTTCCTCCATTATTCTCATATATATATATATATATATATATATATATATATTTTTTTTTTTTGTGAGGCTGAGGAGCCCATAATACCACTCAATGAATAAAGTTCTTCTTTTCCGATGTGCTTTTGTCTCCTTTTTATCCCTTTAGTATTTTTGCATATTTTCTCAAAAACGAATCAGGGGATCTCGGAACCGTGAAAGAGAACAAAATTTATGGAAGAAGTCTCTTATAACTTAGGAGACTTAATAAAAATTACATTTCTTCGAAAAGAAGAAAATACATTCATTTGTATAGTTTGACTTTCTCAGCGTTGTAGGGCCGAAGAAACTTGCATCCTCCCGCGTCTTGTAAGCGATAGGCTCCACCGGGCAATACTTCGGAGATGAGGAATGGGCCGTCCCACTTCGGAGAGAACTTGTGTAGCTTGCCTTGGTCTACAAATCCGTTCCGCCTCAGGACTAAATCTCCCGTCTTGAAGGCGCGATGCTTAACTCGTGCGTTGTAGTAGCGAGCAGTTTGCTGTTGATAAGCGGCGGCTTTGATCTGTGCCCCGTCCCGCTTCTCTAGCAAGATGTCTATATTAGTCCGGAGCACTGAGATGTTTGCTTTGTCATCGAAGTGTTCAATTCTGTAACTTGGCAGTCCGATCTTTGCTGGGACCATTGCCTCGGTACCGTAGCAGAGGCTGAAGGGGGTCTCTCCCGTAGGCGTCTTCTTCGATGTGCGTAAGGCCCATAACACTCGTGGTTGTTCTTCGACCCAGCTGCCCTACCTTCCTTCTAAATGAGTTCGAAGACCTCAGATGACGTCTCGGTTAGCAACCTCGTCCTGCCCATTGCATTGAAGATGCGCGACCGCGGAAAACTTCATTAGTATGCGGTATTCGTTGCAGAACCCTTTGACTTTGTCATTTTCGAAATTTGTCCAGTGGTCGGTAACGATGCACCTCGGGATCTCGAATCAGGAGATTACGTTGTTCTGCAGGAATTTGATGGGCGTGGTGGCGTCTGGTTTTCTGATGGGGACGGCCTCAATTCACTTCGTGAAATAGTCTACCCGCGATGAGGATGTATTTGTGCCCGCCCGTACCTGTGTGGAGTTGGCCCACCATGTCCATCCCCCACTGGGCAAATGACCAGGAGGAGGTGAAGGCTGTTAGCTCGGTAGCCGGAAGACGGGATATGCTACTTAGAGTTGACAGCTTTTGCATTTTCTGACGAGCTTTTGAGCATCTTGGTGAATCGTCGGCCAATAGTAGCCTTAGAGCAGCGTCTTTTGTACTAAGGTACGAGCCCCTTGATGCGCTCCACCGACCCCTTCGTGTATCTCACGCAGGACGTAGTCAGCTTCATGGGGGTCGACGCACCGGAGCAGAGGCTGTGTGTATGCCTTCTTGTAAAAGTTTCCATTGCTCCAGACGAAATGACGGGCTTTAGCTTGAAGGCGACGTGCTTCCCCTCGGTCTTCTGGAAGTGTACCCTCCTTCAAGAACTCTACGAGGGGCTTCTTCCAATCCCGGCCTTCCTCCTGGGTAGTGTATACTTGAAGCGTTGTCTCTCTGTCTTCCATGCTGGGTCGTAGCTAGCTTGCTCAGGGCGTCGGCCTGGGCGTTCAGGTGCCGAGAAATCTGCTCCACTTGAACTTTGTCGAAACTTTTTCATAGTCTCTTTACCTTGGCTAAGTACTTCACCATGAGCGGCTCTCGGGCCTCAAAGTGCCCGGTCACTTGGCCAATGACTAGGGCGGAGTCGCTGCGAATTCGGATCGTCTTCAGCCCCACTCTAGAGGCGATTCACAACCCGGCAAGCAAGGCCTCCTATTCCGCGGCGTTGTTTGACGTTCTGAACCCGAGCTTTAAAGAGTACTCCATTTCTGCCTCGTTCGGGCCTCGAATGATGAGGCCGGCACCGCTCCCCTCCTCGATAGAGGATCCATCGACGTAGAGGACCCGGTCAGGCACGGAGTCGGGCACTTCCTCGACCGAGGGTCGGGACCTGGGGACGGGTGCCGACACTACTTCCTTATTGGGGATGGTACACTCGACAACGAATTATGCCAGGACTTGTGCTTTGATGGCTTTCTTGGGACGGTATTTGATGTCGAACTAGGATAACTCCCACCTCCATTTCTCCAGACGACTAGACGACTCGGGGGAGGCGAGAATAGCCACTATGGGCCGCTCGGTTAGGACGAGGATGGTGTGTGCCTGGAAGTAGTGCCGTAGCTTACTTGAGACGACGATAAGCGCCAAGACAATCTTTTCTATGGCCGGGTATCTTGTTTCCGCGTCTTTAAAGACATGTCTCACGTAATAGACTGGCTTCTATACTCCTTCGACTTCTCAGACGAGCACCAAGCCAACAGCATGATTGAATACCGCAAGGTATAGTAACAGCTCGTCTCCTTCGATTGGCCGGGTGAGTAGTGGGGGAGTTTCCAGGTGCACTATGAATTGCTAGAAAGCGTTTTGACACTCTTCCGACCATTCGAACCTTGGGATCTTTCTCAGGGCTTTAAAGAATGGGAGGCACTTTTCTCCGGAGCTCGACATGAAGCGACTAAGAGCGGCCACTCTCCCCATGAGTCGCATGATCTCCATGTTGCTCTTTGGCGTGGCCATGTTGAAAATGGCGCTGATCTTCTCCGGGTTAGCTTCGATTCCTCGGTGGGTAACTATGAACCCGAGGAATTTCCCGCTAGTGACTCCGAACGTGTACTTGGCTAGATTCAGCTTCATTTTGTACTTGCGGAGGATGTCAAATGTCTCGCCAAGAACCTTGGCATGCTCGTCCGATGTGATTGATTTCACGAGCATGTCGTCGACGTAAACCTCCATGTTCCTCCCGATCTGCGGTTTAAACATTTTGTTAACCAAGCGCTGGTATGTAGCCCCGGCGTTTTTGAGGCCGAAGGGCATCATTTTGTAGCAATATATCCCCTGGTCCGTGGTGAACGCGGTTAGTTCTTCATCTGTTGGGTTCATACGGATCTAGTTGTATCCGGAGAAAGCGTCCATGAAACTAGCAATTCATGGCCTACCGAGCTGTCCACAAGCTGGTCTATCCGAGAGAGGGGATAGTTGTCTTTCGGGCAGTCCTTGTTCAAATCTGTGAAGTCGACACACATGCATCACTTCCCACTCGTCTTTTTAACCATGACCACATTCACCAGCCATTCCGAGTAGGCCACATTTCGAATGAAGTTGGCTGCAAGCAACCTATCGACCTCGTCCTCGATCGCCTGTTGTTTGATCAGAGCGAAACTTCGCTTCTTTTGTCTGACGGGTCGGGCCGTCGGGTCGACCCCGAGCTTGTGTAAGATTACCTTGGGGTCGATCACGGGCATGTCAACAGGCGCCCAAGCGAACACGTCCGAGTTTCCTCAGAGAAAGTGGATCAAGTCTTCATGTCGGGCTCCCGTCAAAAGGGATCCGATCTGGACAGTTCGTTCCTTGTTCCCCTCGACGAGAAGGACCTCTGTTAGTGCCTCCACCGGGGCTCCTCGGATTTCTTTCTGTTCGTCACGACTATCCAAGGACCCATGGAAATTATTTGCGCTTCCGAGGTCGTCGCTTTGCTCTTCAGTGGTGGATGTCGCCATGAAGCAAATCTTGGCGATTTGCTGGTTCCCGTAGGCCCGGCCGATCCCACCTTGATCCAACGGAAACTTGATCATGAGGTGGTAGGTCAAGATCTGAGCCCGAAGAGAGTTTAGCGTCGGGCGTCCTAGGAGGATGTTGTAGGACGAAGGGATCCTGGCGACGACGAATTCCACCGGTACGGTCTTCGTACGACCCACTTCCCCAATGTTAAGGAGGAGGGTAACCACTCCCTCGGCCGGGATGGAGTAGTTGGTAAACCCTGATAGGATATGGGCGGTTGGCCGTAGGTCTGATGAGCCGAGCCCCATACGCTGGAAGCGGTCATAGAAAAGGATATCTGCCGAGCTTCCTGAGTCAACCAATATCCTTTGAACCTTGTAGCAGTGGACTCGTGTCGTAATCATGAGGGGGTCGTTGTGAGGCAAGGATATACCGTGGAGGTCTTCAAGGTGATGGGCTCGGCGGTCTTGCATTTCTTCCAGGGCTAGTCGCTTGTTCCTTCGACGGGTAGGAGGCGGCAAAGCTCGCCAGCCCCATGTGCACACCCCGAAGAAACGACCATGATTTGGCCGATCGTTAATTCACCGGGAGGGGGCTGGTTCTCACGCTCCCGGTCCGCCTGTCGCTTATCCCGTAGGTACTTCGCCAGATGGCTAGAGCGGATCAAATCCTCGATGTAATTGCGGAGTTGTTTACAGTTCTCGGTCGGGTGCCCCTGCGACCTATGGAAGGCACAGTACGGGCCCCGGGTTCATTTAGCCGCTCTATTGGTGACCGGAGGGAGCTTGAAGAATCGTTCGCCCTTCGCCTCCTCTAACAGCCCAGTCTAAGAGATGTTAAGTGGAGTATTCTCCTGGAACTTCGGGGAGTATGGCTTTGGCCGGTCGACCTTCTTCTTCTCTTCTCTGCCCCTCTTCTTTTGGTCGGCCTGGTCACCCTGGGGTAGGTTTGTGTTTACTTCAGACTCGAGTTGGATTTCTCGCTCAGTCCAAACTTTCACCTCGGCCATAGTCTTAGGGTGCGCTAATGCAAAGGAGCGGAGCCACTCCTTATGCCTAAGACCCGACCTCAGAGCGGTGATGACAGTTTCATCCTGGTGCTAGGAAACCTCAAGAAGAGCAATGTAGAAGCGAGTGACATATCCTTTAAAAGATTCCTTGTCATCGCTCTTTATGGTGAAGAGGTAATCGACAGTCCGCTTTTTTCCTCTATTCCCGACGAAATGTCCGAGGAACTGGGCGGCCAGTTCATCAAAGGTAGAGATGGATCATGGCGTGATTCCTCGAACCAGTCTCGTCTAGCCCGGATGAGTGTAGCGGGAAATGCTCAGCATTGGGCAGCGTCAGAGTTATCTTGGAAGCTCATTCCCGCCGTGAATACGTCCAGATGGTCCTTCGGGTCGGACTTCCTGTCGAAGAGGGCCACCTTAGGAGGTTTGTTTTTGGATGAGATGTGTACGGCGAGCAACTCTTCGGTGAAGGGCTTTGTAAGCGAGTCGGCTGCACACCTGGCCCCCTCGCTCGACGAGTGACCCTCCTGATATATGCCCTCGATTTTCTTTTCTAGGGCGTCGAGACGATTGTGGTACCCCGAGGATTCGGCGTGGTCAGAGTAGCGGCCCTTCCCGCTTGTAGCCCGCGCCTGGCTGCGACTCCGGTTCCGTTTTATCAAATTCCTCAGGTCCCCCGGCGAGGTCCTTCTTGAGTCCTCGCGGTGAGTGTCGTTCGTGCAATCCCATCGAGGGAGGGGGTGTCGGTCATGCCTAGGTGAAAGCGAGCTGACTGATACCTCCTCGGGAGGGACGGTAACGCGACGGGCCTCAAGGCGATGGGCTCTTTCGCGAGACCGCGGTGTGGGACCATGTGGCGCCCAGCGGGTCATAGAATCGGTCGCTGCGAGGGACCTGTAGTCGCCGAAGTGAGCAAGACGTTGTTCAGTGGTGCCAGCGTGGGCGGCGTCATCTCCCCCTCTGCGGAGGTCGTGGTCCTGGGCCAGGGGAACGACGACATGGGGGACTGGGCCCATCATTTGGATGCGGAAAAGGGCATCCACTATGGACGCGAGCCTATCGATCCTTGCCGAGAGGGCGTCGATGGCATTCGGTAGGGGGAGTAGATCCATCCGCGCCTCCATTGTAGGGAGGGAGGCGGCTTGTGTTGGGATCGCCACGGTCTTCGCTCGCCATATAGTCGAGAGCGGAAGATCAACTTTTGATGGGTGGAAAAATTTCTAGCTTCCCACAGACGGCGCCAACTGATGGAGGTTAGGATCTCCTTCAGATGTTGTCCTCCGTAGATCTGTCGCGAGCGTTAATGAACGACTGAGATTGATATTTAGGGTTGCCTCCTTGAGTGTGTGGATCTCAGTAGGCTTGTTATGAGGAGAAGCCGAGCTATCTGCAAAAGAATTCCTGGGGTAGTTGTACCACCGTGGACCCTTCGACGATCAAATTAGCCGAGGAATTTGGGCAGAGTAGCGGCTTATTGGAATAAAATTGCGTTACCTGGCTCGTTTGAGAGAGGAGTTTTTATAGTGGTCGCTTGGAGCGAGCTGGTGTGAGATCTTCACCGTCGGTTACGCCCTTGACGTTACGCCTGCGTGAATGACGGGATCCCCCATTAATGATGAGATACGCTCGTTAATGGGGGGATATGACGGTGTGGAACGCGGGATGTTGGGTGGCAGATATCTCGCTTCTGGCGAGATACGCGGAGCCGTGGCAGAGGCGTTTGGACTCTGCGTTCTTGGTTGCTCGGTAGAACCGGGGAGGCTTAGCTCGGCGGGAGGCTCGGAGGCGAGCGGGGAAGCCGAGGAAGCTCGGTTCTGTGATAGCTCGGAGGCGAGCAGAGAGGGCTGAGGAAGCTCAGCGTGTAGGAGGGCTCGGAGGCGGGCCGATGGTTATTTGTATGGCGAGCATAGGAGTGTTCAGGAATCCATCGAAGGTCGGGTCATGCCTTGGGACGATAGCCCGGGAGGCACCTCCAATGTATGGTGCTTGCCATGTTCCCGTGAGTTCCGGGACACGTCATCTACCATGTGTCATGATCTGGGGAGTTTCCACTTATGAGCATCATCATACTTCAAATACTCCCAAAATGTTGCACACGATGCTAAAGGCATACCAATGCTAAGGTTTTAATATGAAATTATAGTAACTAGGAATTAAAATTTTCGAATTAAACGAAGGGTCACATCCCTTCAAACATAAATGCAAATTTGAACACAACTTACCCATCCGAATCTAAATAGCATTCATCATGCTTTCGGGACTATTTGACAAGCTGTTTAAACCAGACTTTTTTTTGAAGTAAATAAGCAGGGCAAGACACACAACTTAATAGAATAAATTGAAATAAAGAAAAATATTTACAAGACAATATATATTTGTTGCATCGAGGTAAACAATTGGTATTTGAACTATTATCTTATGATTTTAATTTATGGAAGGACCACCGTCTTATTTTCACACAAATACAACCACAAGATATAAGCTTTATACCCCACAATAAAAATTCTCGATATATCATGTAAAAAATACAGACGAAAAAAATGCTGCTACTATTTACTTCCAACATCGGCGGCTACTAAATTAACTGCTTTGTAGATTCTGACTTTTGAAGGCAATCAAGATCTTCCTTGCTTCTTTTCCTATCTAATCAACGAATACTATTAATAGTATATCCATCTTCAGTAATAACACCGCAAGAAGTAGCAATATTTATGATATCATTATGATTATAATCATCAAGAGATTTAGGATTTTAACGGAGCATTTCGTACCCAATTTCTGTTTATAATTCTTCAATTTCTGCTTATAATTCTTTGATGGAAGAGATAGATCTATGCGCTAGGGGAAAATGTTTATTAAAAGAAACAACGGTAATCAATTTTCTTTTAGAGGTCTTCTTAACGCGAGGTGGTCTAAATCTAGGAGGAATCACAGGATCACCTTCCGAGTCCAATTAAATCGATTTAGAATTTTGCATAATTGAATTATCTGAGTTAACAGGTTCAGACACCGAATCTACAGAATTCTCTATGTTCTATGTTCTGAGATAATGATCTTTGATGTATAATCTTATTATCTAAATCATTAGAGATACTATACGGAAGAACGGAAGGCAGTAAATCGGAGATGTTTGTCATACAATTAGACTCTGTGATTGTTGAAATTTGGAAATCAAAATCTGGATTTATAGATTTACCCTTTTCTTCCTTAGATAGAAGAGACTTGTCCTGAGAATTCAAAGTGTTCACGGCTTGATTGTTGCTATTAGATTCAGAGCACCACAAGCTTGATGGATGATATCACATATATGAGCATGAGGAGCTTGATTGTTGATAGTAGAAGTGGAAGCATCGAAACGTGAACTATAAAGAATAGGGGAAAGTTGTTGAATAACCTGATTAGTACTTTTAATTTCATCATTATTAGGATCTAATAATATAGCAGAATCTTTGAGTTGATTGTTACAATTAGCAGGCGCATCATCCCTAATACTTGCATATGACAAAACAGTAGTATTGCATGTATGTCGCCAAGTTCCGAACTAACTACTATTCGGCATTGCTCAATTTGGTATAGCATCAAAGTTTTTTTTAGCTTTATTAAACGCCTTAGCATTAATAGATGAATTTTCAACCATATTTTTTTGATTTCTGTTGCATATATTGGACACATGTCCATATTTAGCACAAATATTACAATATATAAATTCATTTTCAACTATAATCTTTTGAGAAAACTTGGTAGAATTAGAAATACAAATCCATGGTTTTAGAGGACTAGGTTTTTGAAGATCCAACTCGACACAAAACCTGTCTTTATTAGTTCTTGTGCAATGAAGTGTGTAGAGATCCACTTTAATAAGATCCACTTTAATAAACTTTCCAGCAGGTTTAACAATGGAGTGCAACATGCATGGAAAAAAATTGAAAGCAAACCTGATGATTTAATCATGCGGGGACAATGGTAGGTGATGATGCTCGTAAGTGAGATTTCCCCAGATCATGACACGTAGTGGATGACGTGTCATCCACGTAAACCCGCTAGATTCCTGAGGGCTGCAGAGATGGAATAAATATGATGCATGGGGACATTCTTCGGCATCTTGCCTTCGAGGTTGCGCCCGACCTTTCGGATGACCTCCCCGGAGCACATTCCCCTTTCGGTTAACCGCCAGCCAATAGCTCGTCTCTAAGTTACCCTATAGCTGAGACTCCTCAGCTCACTAGTTCGTCTCCGAGCTATCCTACATCTGAAATTCCTCACCATCTCTGTTTGGTCGGAAGCACGGAGCCCGAGTGCCCCCGTAACAGCTTCGTGTATCTCGCTATGACGAGATCTCCGCCGCTCCACATCCCGCATCTCACGCTAGCGTATCTGGTCATTAATGAGCATATCATGCCATCAATGGATGTATCCCACCATCAACGTGAACATGACGTGGAGGCGTAACGGACGGTGAGAATCTCGTATCGGCTCGCTCCAGGCGACTGCTATATAAACCGCTCTTCCAGAAGACTCAGGTATCTCGAACTCATTCCAATATGCCGCTACTCTGCCCTAATATTCCTCGGTACTTGCTTGATCGTCGGAAGGTCCCACGGTGGTTTTCCACTTTGGGACTTTCCTTACAGGTAGCTCGGCGTCAACAACAACAAACAGCCCATTGAGATGCACACGCTCAACCTTCATCTCAAATCTCAACTGTTCAACCGCTGGCAACAAAATCGACGGAGGACAACATCTAAGGAAGATTCATTCCTCCATCAGTTGGCGCCGTGTGTGGGAACTTCGTAAGGCTTTTCTACCACGAAAGTTGATCTTCCACCTTCGATATAATGGCCAGCGATCATCACAATGGAGATCGCGGCATAAGCCACCCTGTCCTCCGCAATGGAGGAAGGGGCGGTTCTACTCCGCCTCCCAACATCGTCGAGACCTTATCCGCATGGATCAATAGACTCACGGTGATGGTGGACGCGCTCATTCGTGTCCAAACGGCCGTCTATGCATGCCAAACCGCCAGCCCTGCTCCCCAGAACGACGGGTTGCACAAGGCGGCAGAGAGGGGTGTTCAAGTCCTCGACCTCACTCGTGCCAATCTTGACGTCACGGAACACTGGCATGCCGATTCCGGCAGTCACGATCCCCATATGAGGAATGATTCCATGACTCGTTGGGCGCCGGACAGTTTGACACCAAGGTCTCGGGAGCGACTAGATTATCGCATCAACACTCGCTGCGCTCTCTCACCCCCTGAAGAGACGTCGGTCATGTCGCCTGATTCTAAAGAAGACCGACGTCACTACACTCACCGAGGACACACACATGGCGCACGTCGAGACGAACCATTAACGGTCCACCCCGGGGATTTGAGGAATGTGTTAGAGCGAAGGCGAATCCGCTTCATGACGCAAGCCTGAAACCGAGACAGTAGGCACTCCGACTATGGAGAATTTTCGGGGTACCAACAGCAAATCGAGGTCCTCAAGAAGAAGATTGAGGACATGCGGCTCGCCACCCGTCCGCCTGGAGAATTGGCAAAATACTCCGCGGATTCTCTCATGAGGCCCTTCACAGAGCAGTTACTAAATGAGCGGGTCTCATCTCGGAACAAACCGCCCAAGGTGGCCCTCTTTGACGGGAAGTCCGACCCAAAGGAACACTTAGACGCATTTACAGCAGGCATGAGCTTCCAAGATAATTCGGATGCAGTTTAGTGCTGAGCTTTCCCCACCACCCTCATCCGGGCCGGTCGATACTGGTTCTGCGGTCTTACTCCGCGTTCAATCTCCACCTTTGATGAGCTGGTTACTCAGTTCCTCGATCATTTCGTCAGAAACCGATGACAAAAGAGGATAGTCAACTATCTGTACACCATCAAGAGCGAGGACAGAGAATCTTTCAAGGGCTACGTCACCTAGTTCTATAATGACCTCCTGGAGGTACTCGAGCACCGGGACGAGACGGTCATCACCGTCTTGAGATCTGGTCTTAGGCACAAAGAGTGGCTCTGCTCTTTTGCATTAGCGCAACCTAAGATCATAGCCGAGGTGAAAGTCTGGACTGAGTGGGAGATCTAACTCGAATTGTAGGTAAACGCCAACCTTTCCCAAGGGGATCGGGCAGACCGAAATAACGGGATCGGGAGGAGAAGAAAAAGACCGATCGTCTAAAACCTTATTCTCCGAGATTTCACGAGTACACTCCTCTGAATGTCTCTCAGGCCGGGCTACTAGAGGAGGTAAAGAGCGGGAGATTCTTCAAACTCCCGCCGATGATACAAAGGCCGGGTAAGCGACTCCACGGCCCATAATGTGCCTTTCATCGGTCACAGGGGCACCCGACCAAGAACTGTAAACAACTCCGTGATTATATTAAGGACCTGATCCGCTTCGATCACCTAGTAAAGTACCTATGAGACAGATATCAAGCAGATCGGGAGCAAACCGACCAACCCCCAACCGGAGAGTTGATGGTCGGGCAGATCATGGTCATCTCTGTTGACTCGACTCCGAGCAACAAGGATACCCGCCGTATCCAGCCGATCATGACCTTAGGTGCTTCCCCTCTAAAAAGTACAAGGATGTCGCTCCCATCACCTTCACCGAGGAATGACCCCTTGGTCATCGCGGCCCGGATAAATTAGTATGAAGTCTGGAGAATCCTAGTCGACTCGGGGAGCTCGGCGGATATCCTATTTTACAATTGTTTCTAGTGTATGGTGTTAGTTATATGTATGCCCTAGAGGCCATTACTGTACACACGATGTATATTGTAGTGGATGCTTGGACATATATAGGGAGGACTTTCTTGCTCGACATGTTGATAAAGCTCTTAGGATGAGTACTTGACTACCAGGACTATGATGTGGATCATACTAGTGGGGACAGTGTAGTCGCCAAGTACATCCTTCAAATGTTCCTAGTCATGGGAGTACCGAGACAGGGCATCGATACTCCAGAGTAGACTAGCGTATGCGCTTCTTGACCCATATGATGGGCGATGGATGGTCCCATATCCATTGGTGTTTGACATCAGAGAGGGTATACGTGTGCTTAGTGGAGAATGGGTACACTGGACGGACTCGTCGAGAACTCCCGGATGGTATTATACCTCACGTCAGATGGCAGTTCTCTGGTGACACCGGTACAGAGTAGTCTGTAGACCCGAGATCGTCATAGAGTCTTGTGTGATTCCCACTGTGCTTTGATTTCCATCATACCACGTCCAAGAGGGCATGCAAAAAGGTGGCTTTTGGGTACAGTCCCGAATCACATGGAGGCAATGAGCGATAGGAGGGGATTCGTCTCTCCCGGTATAGGGAGTTGATGTTGCGCTGTGTTCGATTGGCTATAACTGGAAATCCCTGGCCAGGGTTGCTGAGATTTACTGGTAAGTATTATCAGTAGTTTCTCGAACTGTTATAAACCTCATATCGACACGACTTATCAAGCTACTGGGGTCTGACGTTTACCACCCCTAGGCGAGATATGCGACATATCAGACGACGAGACCGGACTGTACGGGAGTGTTACTGATTGGATTCGCAGGAGAATGTACAGGCTTGCTTGTTGATCTTCTGATCGCTCAATACCTGGGTGGCTGTTACGTTTAGCTGACCGCTTGCAGCTTGTGGGTGTTTGATATGATCATCACCTGCTACCGGCGTATTGACGATTGTTTAGAGTCTTACACAGAGCTTTCTTGGCTCAGGAAAAACAGAGTAGGAGCACGTATGTGATATGTGCGGGACCGAGAACAATACGTGTATGTGATACCGTATTAGATTCTCACGATATGAGATATCGGCCGGGTATATGAGGTATAGCCGGGTCATCGGATCAAGTGTTGATTCGATGAACTGATACAGATTATATTAGTCAGTTATTTGTGAAATTGCCGGATTATCGGATCAAGTATTTGTTTGATAATTTAATGTATAATTATATATTTGATATATTAAATTACATTAACTAATATTAGCTCACTTATTGATTCATTTTCTCACCGGGTAATACATTGATATATATGCGATATATGTTAATTGTATTATTTTCTTTTGTTACAAATATATATTATATATGTGATATATAATATTGTAACATGATATGATTACTAATGCAACATGTTTAGTGGAGATTAAACAAGATTAGGATTTGAATTGGGTTAGTTCTTTCATGAACCTTCTAAAAGGTTTTCTTTTGTCATGAGCTAAGATATTATGGTTGATATTTTAAGTGACTCATTCTTAACCCAACCCAAACCCTTAGCCCTAGTTAAATCTCTACATGAGTTAGCCTTGTCATAGTTGACCATGGTTGCATTTGTAATGATATTATCATTTGCATTATTCATCACAAAAGGATTATTCATTGTTCATCTTCTTCTTCCTTCTTGCAAAGCATTCTAGCTTTGATTCTTGTGATGAAAATGGGTGAGATTATGAAAATAAAATAGAGCTAAATTACTACTTTATCATCCTAATCTATCCTAACCATTTAGATTAGGGTGTTCACTTCATTTGTGAGTGAGAGCTTGTGTTTAAGAAACTTCAAGGTAGATCATCTTAGTTATCGAAGATTGGAAGAAAGTCAGCATCTTTCTCTTCGTGGAGCCTCTCGAGAGTTCGGGAACTTGATGATCTCAGCGAAGGGACCACAACACGGAGCTTTAGAAGTGAAGGAACGGACTACAAAGGTTGTAATCCCTAACTCTTAGTGTTAAAGTGTTTAATATGTTTTGTTTCGCCTAATCTCTAGTTTAAAGATCTTGGTTAGGGTTGTTCGGCACGTCTAAATTTTAAATCGGGCATGGTTGATGCCTCGTAGACCCTTGTGAGAGTGCCTAGTAACCTTGCAGTAGTATCAGAACCAAGTTAGAGCTTTAGGCGAAGTCTAGGCGAAGTTTAAAGTCCGATCGAACTCCGAATACTCGTAAAACCCTAGTTTCTGGAAATTTTTCAAAAATGTTGATTTTTTCATATTAAAAATACTCAAAAAAATTAGCAGGGAAATACAAGCATTACCGTGCAGCAAGTGCTTCCAATTCCATTAATGCGCCGCGGAACCGCGGCCGTACCATGGCTTGCGCGGCGGTTCCGTGGCCAAACTGTAGCAACAGGGTTTGTTTTTGGCACAGTAATACCTGTATGTATTTCCTGATTGTTCTGGGTATTTTTAATTATACTCAAGTGTTGAGTTTTCTGGGATGTATTGGGGACTCGTTGATTCGATCGGATAATTTAACTTTGTTTAAGTTTTTCCGGGTAATTTTAGAACGTGTTAAAGAGTTTGAACGGATATCAATAACTCACTTTTTCCCCTGTCGGAAATTTTTTCAAAAGTTGGATTTTTTCTCGAGTTTGAAACTTCCGGAAAATCATGCAAGTAACGCGGTGGACCCTCTAGAAAAACACAAAGCTTAACTCGATTATGTGACCGTCTGAACCGCCTCTAAAACTTAGGGTTTGTGGTAGTACGGCGTTGCCACATGTGAGGCGTTGGCTTGACCCTTCTACGGCTGGACCATTGGTACTGTGGCATGTGATAGATGTTTTTTAAACTCCGCTCAAGTGTTGAGCTATTTGGGAAATCTTGGGTGTTTGATTATTCGATCGGAAAGTTTAACACTGTCTTTTTATCTGGATTGTGATACAATATTTGGAATCCACATGTAGTTATGAGATAACTAATTTGAATGTTATAAATCTAGCAGTTCAGTCTCAAATGATCGGTTGCCATGGAATTTTGATGTGATCAAAAGTCCGTCGCAATCACGTAGCGTACGCGGATACTCGCCGGGCAAACTTAATAGATAGCCACGCCTCATAGCCCCGACCAAGTGACTGTAGGAGAACCCCGTCGCCAAAAGCATCCATTCGGGTGCTCACGGCAGCGGTGTTCCGCCTTAGTGCACTTCGTCGACGGCATCGGGGGTGCGGCCGTCTACTAAAGTTTGCGACGAGTATTCGATCAGGATGTCGGGAATCTTATTGAATTGCCCGACTTGATATTGAAAAGAGTTTTCGATAATGAGACTAAAATGCCGCGTTTATAATTGTAAGGCATGCGATGTCTAAGGAATTCATTTGGTTAGGCATGCGATGTCTAAGAAGGTTGCGGATTCCAACTGTTGTAGTTTTACACTTTCTTTTCTGTGACCGTAAGTGTAATATGTGGTGTATCGCCGGTTTCGTTGCTATACATCAACGACAATTGGGATACGCATATTTACTTACGTTGATGATATGAGATATTATGTGTTGCTGTGATATGTAATATTAGATCGTCGCGTTTTGAATAGCAGGGGGTTTTATGTGAGATGAGAGTTTTTCTTTTTCATTCATGTAAAATTCATTTGTATGTAATATTCTTTTATTGGGGCACTTTCGGGCTGAGGATGCTGTCACCATTGTATATTATTTACTTTTCCGCATTAGGTAGACCCAAGGCGGGGAGCACAAGTAACCGGGTTCTAGGGTCCAGTGGGAGACCATCTCGAGGAGTCGAGACCGGGTCTCCTAACCCTGGAATTGGCAGAGTTGCTTGCCGCTCTCGTAGGGGTCTAGGGATGTGGGTTTGGCTATTCATCGCGACCGTGGAATCCGTGTTTTATACAGGCTCGTATTAAAACACAGATGTCCTAGTATATCCAATATTTCATATATGTTCTTCTGCTGCAATGTTCTGTGATGAGATCATATTACTGCCTGAGATGAATGTTTATATTATATATATGAGATATATGTTATATTGCAGATTTCGTTTCAAAAGTGATGCTTGTGAAGCAAAATAAAATGGGACTTCATTAATGAGATTAATGAAAACTAAAAGAAACCTAAAGATGTTGTAGAAACTTGTTTAAAAACAGGTAGCTCTAGTTCTTGCTTTGCATAGCGGTGTTCCTTGTAGAACATCCAGCACCTTATTCGATAAGGAAAGAGCCGAGATCCTTTCACCGGGAGTGACCTCTTTAGCGAAACTAGCAGATGCTACAAACTCGGTTTGTCTTTTGATTGTTTTTATAGTTTTTGCTTTGCATAGTGGTATTTGTGAAATATCATGCACCTTATTCGATAAGGAAAGAGCCGATGATCCCTTCACCGGGAGTGACCTCTTTAGCAAAACTAGAAAAGGCCTAAAAAACATTCCATTAAAAATCACTCGATTCTACAACGATATCAAGTTCATTACGCAAAGGGTTTTCTTAAAAACCTGTCGTAGCCCTCCGTCATTTCAGATAAGGACTGTTTAGTATTCGTGCTGCGTTTGTTGGTCTTTATCAAGGCATAGTGTGTGGTAGCTGAATAGTACTTATCTGCTTATGCATATGATGCAGATTGGATTAGGGTAGTCGTATGACCTTGTTGGCCTTTGTCAAGGGTCGTGCGGGTGGGTTTGATTCAATCAGGAAATGACAGATTGAACTTGACTAGCAGCATATGGTTTGTTCGCCTTTGTCAAGGTCATAGGAGGCTTGGGGTAAAATATTATTGGGAATTTCAAGTGTTGAAATTTGCAATGAGATTGCATACCTTCTATGAGATAGTTGGATCCCGATACCCGCTGCGAGTAAGAGTTACTCCTGGGAGAGTTTTACACATTACAATTAGCCGATCAAGTAGTTGTCTAGAAAAGTGTCAACAGGGTTACGCCTCTAGGAAAATGAGGTTTACTTTAATTAGGTTCCTGCGAAACCACGGGGAACCTCCCTCAAAGTACCGACACTGGCCTGGCAGAAAGATTGGCGAACTTGTAGCGTGTAATTAATCTCGGCTAGTCTTTTCTTTTAAGGTTTGAAGGAAGATTTGACTAAAACAGTGGGAGCCATCCTGATTAGATATATTAGATAACCAATCTAATCTTGTAAAAGCGCACGATGAGTGTTTTCTTCTCTCTCTCTCCTGGTTGCGACTATGTCACGCCTTAATCAAGACAATATTACGGATGTATTGACCGAACCCGCTTGTTATACTGCGCTAAGGAACGTTGGTCCCGCTCCAACTTATAATTGTTATAAGACAGAGCAGGAAATTGGGGATTACCAGAATTCCCATGCCGCCCAAATGAAGAAAGTACATGTTGATACATCTTCTTCGGGTGTGTTCATTACACGGAACTGTTTCTCAGTATCCTTTACGTCCTGGGTATGAGATACCGGATCAGGATCCCGCATATGTAATTTGTTACATGGGCTATAGAAAGGTAAAGAACTGAGAACGGGTGATAAATTTCATGAGATAGAAAACGGTGCAAGTGTTGCAGCTAAGCCTGTTGGTAGTTATCACCCTGTATTATCAGAATACATTGATTCTGAACGAATGTTATTAGATACCGCACCTGATATACAACATCATATCAGTCTCTTTATTAGTAAAGAAGGATATAATTTTGTATTGTTGGATAATGTTTTGAACATTTCCTATATCAAGAGTTGATCGGTTTAGGCACGTTATCTAAAACAATTGACGTTCTAAATCAAACTACAGTTCTTAGTATACAGAACACACACAAGAGAAAGAGTTCAGAAATGAACGAATCCTTCTTGAGGCATTGTAGACTAGGTCATATCAATGCGACCCGACTAGCTAAGTTACATTTAGATGCATATTTAAATTAGTTTGAACTTACATCTTATGAAACTTACCGGTCATGTCACAAAGATACGATGACCATAGCTCTGTTTATTGGAAACAGAGAAAGAGTTAGTGAACTCTTAGGATTGATACATGCTGATATATGAAGGTCCCCTATCTACACATGCCAAAACCGGTTCTTTATATTTCATTACATTCACTGATGATCTCTCAAGATTCAGACATATGTTCCTGTTGAAACACAAGTCCGAAACTTTTGAGATAATCACAGAATATAAGTTAGAAGAAGAGAACCAAAAACGGGTATAAGTATTATGTCCTTTGATGAGATCAAGGAGGAGAATACATGAGCACGGGATTCCTGGACTATTCTAAAGGAGAATGCGTTTCTCTCTCAGTATTACTCCTCCGTATACATCACAGCACGTCGGTGCATCGGGGCGGAGCAATCGCACCCTATGTGATATGGTGTGCTCTATGATGAGTACTGTTGAGTTACTATTTCCTTTTGGGAGTTATGCACTTGAGAAGTTGCACACATATTGAATAGGGTTCCAATCAAATCAGTTGCCTGCCACTTCATATGTGATATGGAATGGGAAGAGCCCATATCTTAAGTAAGTTAAGATTTGGGGTTGTCCGGCCTATGTCTAGAAGCAAAATCCGGACAAGCTCGAGGAAAAGTCAATTCTGTGGAAGTTTGTTGGATATCCCAAGCATACGCAAGGGAATATCTTCTACCAAACCGAGGAACAAAAGATGTTTTGTTTCTTAGCATGCCACCTTTGTGAAAGGGAATTTCTTGTGAAGAAATTATTGGTCATGAGGTAGAACTAGAAAGAGTTCCAGCTATACAAACTGCAGCTGATGATTTGGTAGAACCAAGGGATTCAATAGTTTCCAACGAACCTCAGCTTCTCCGCCGATCTAGTAGGGTTCCTCACCCACCTGAGAGATACTTCGGTTTCTCTATGACAGTGGGAGCAAGGATTGCATCATGAGATGATGACTCAACTAATTTCGAGCAGGCCATCAGGAATGGGACTCTGTAAGAATGGCTGGATGCTTAGCGATCTGAGATGGAATCCTTATACACCAACAAAGTATGGACTTTGGTTGTTTTATCTGAAGGGTTAAATCCTCATCAGGAGTAAGTATATCTTGAGAAGATTACTTGGTGTACATGGAAAAGTTGAGACTTTCAAAGCTATGCTTAAAGTCCATCCAGATCCTACTTGCCACGGCTACATACCATGACTACGATATCTGATGGTTAGGTATCATGACTGCTTTTCTAAATGATGATTTAGAAGAGAGCGTCTATAAGTACACAGCCAGAGGGCTTCGTAGACAGTGGGAGCAACGGAAACGTGAGCAAGATGTTTTATGTGATAAATCAGGCATCGTGGAGTTGGAACGTCTGTTTTGATGAGGTAGTCAAAGAGTTTGACTTCATCAAAATGGTAGATGAACCTTATATATACAAAAAGGTAGTAGGGAGTATGGTGGTAATCCTCGTAGAGTACGTGGATGACATACTCTTGATAGGAAAATAGTTTCTTATGCTACGCTCGGTCAATCTCCTCTTATCACAATGATTCTCCATATAGTATCAAAGTGATACCTCCTATATCCTGGGTTTTGGATCTATGAGATAGATCTAATTCGAAGTTAGGATTCTCACTCGTTGTAGTGAGATGGTATCAATCGATCCTGGGGAGAATCACTGGAAAAGTTCCAGGGTGATAAGGACGACTGAATGTCAGTCGCAGGCATTGTCTTTACCCTCAGTGGAGGGACGGTATGTTGGAAGAGTTCCAAGCTAGATACCGTGACTTACTAGAGATTAAAGGCAAGATACGTCGTTAACAAGGATGGTACCAAAGAGGTAGTCTGGATATATATAAGTTCATGAGATGAACTTTGTTCGTACCATTGTGTGACAATGGAGTTGTCGCTTATGCCAAGGAACCCTCGTCCCATCAGAAATCCAGATATAATTCTTATGCAGTATCACCTGATCATGGAGATGGTTGATCTCCAAGGAGATCAAGGGTAGGACAGTAGACACAGAGGACAACAACGCGGATCCACTCACAAAGGCCTTTTTCCCAGTAGAGACTTTTATGGGATGGTTGAGTATGAGATATTTCAACCACAACTAATTGTTGGGTATGCGATACCACAACAGATGGCCCTAGTGCAAGTGGGAGATTGTTAGTTATATGTATGCCCTAGAGGCCATTACTGTACATACGATGTATATTGTAGTGGATGCTTGGACATATATAGGGAGGACTTTGTTACTCAACATGATAGTATGCTATCTGGTTACACTTTATCTTAACATGTACTCTGATTGTCTCTATATTACATGTTGATAAAAACCTTAGGATGAGTACTTGACTACCAGGACTATGATGCGGATCATACTAGTGGGGACAGTGTAGTCGCCAAGTACATTCTTCAAATGTTCCTAGTCATGGGAGTACCGAGACAGGGCATCGATACTCCAGAGTAGACTAGCGTATGCGCTTCTTGACCCATATGATGGGCGATGGATGATCCCATATCCATTGGTGTTTGACATCAGAGATGATATACGGGTGCTCAGTGGAGACTGGGTACACTGGACGGACTCGCCGAGAACTCCCAGATGGTATTATACCTTACGTCAGATGGCAGTTCTCTGGTAACACTGGTACAGAGTAGTCTGTTGACCCGAGATCGTCATAGAGTCTTGTGTGATTCCCACTATGCTTTGATTTCCACCTTACCACGTCCAAGAGGGCATGCAAAACGGTGGCTTTTGGGTACAGTCCCGAGTCACATGGAGGCAATGAGCGATAGGAGGGGATTCGTCTCTCCCGGTATAGGGAGTTGATGTTGCGCTGTGTTCGATTGGCTATAACTGGGAATCCCTGGCCAGTGTTGCTGAGATTTACTGGTAAGTGTTATCAGTAGTTTCTCGAACTGTTATAAACCTCATATCGACACGACTTATCAAGCTACCAGGGTCTGACGTTTACCACCCCTAGGCGAGATATGATCAGACGACGAGACCGGACTGTACGGGAGTGTTACTGATTGGATTCGCAGGAGAATGTACATGCTTGCTTGTTGATCTTCTGATCGCTCAATACCTGGGTGGCTGTTACGTTTAGCTGACCCCTTGCAGCTTGTGGGTGTTTGATATGATCATCACCTGCTACCGGCGTATTGACGATTCTTTAGAATCCTACACAGAGGTTTCTTGGTTCAGGCAAAACGGAGTAGGAGCACATATGTGATATGTGCGGGACCGAGAACAATACGTGTATGTGATACCGTATTAGATTCTCACGATATGAGATATCGGCCGGGTATATGAGATATAGCCGGGTCATCGGATTAAGTGTTGATTCGATGAATTGATACAGATTATAGTCGGTTATTTGTGAAATAGCCGGATTATCGGATCAAGTGTTGGTTTGATAATTTAATGTATAATTATATATTTGATATATTAAATTACATTAACTAATATTAGCTCACTTATTGATTCATTTTCTCACCGGGTAATACATTGATATATATGCGATATATGTTAATTGTATTATTTTCTTTTGTTACAAATATATATTATATATGTGATATATAATATTGTAATATGATATGATCACTAATGCAACATGTTTAGTGGAGATTAAATAAGGTTAGGGTTTGAATTGGGTTAGTTCTTTCATGAACCTTCTAGAAGGTTTTCTTTTGTCATGAGCTAAGATATTATGGTTGATATTTTAAGTGACTCATTCTTAACGTCAGTCAGCGGGTGAAACAATCCGAGCAAGCCCAACCCAAACCCTTAGCCCTAGTTAAATCTCTACATGAGTTAGCCTTGTCATAGTTGACCATGGTAGCATTTGTAATGATATTATCATTTGCATTATTTATCACAAAAGGATTATTCATTGTTCATCTTCTTCTTTCTTCTTGCAAAGCATTCTAGCTTTGATTCTTGTGATGAAAATGGGTGAGATTATGAAAATAAAATAGAGCTAAATTCCTACTTCATCATTCTAATCTATCCTAGCCATTTAGATTAGGGTGTTCACTTCATTTGTGAGTGAGAGCTTGTGTTTAAGAAACTTCAAGGTAGATCATCTTAGTTTTCGAAGATCGGAAGCAAGTCTGCATCTTTCTCTTCGTGGAGCCTCTCGAGAGTTCGGGAACTTGATGATCGCAGGGAATGGACCACAACACGGAGCTTTAGAAGTGAAGGAACGGACTACAAAGGTTGTAATCCCTAACTCTTAGTATTAAAGTGTTTAACATGCTTTGTTTCGCCTAATCTCTAGTTTAAAGATCTTGGTTATGGTTGTTCAGCACGTCTAAATTTTAAATCGGGAATGGTTGATGCCTCGTAGACCCTTGTGAGAGTGCCTAGTAACCCTGCATATGGGGTTAAACCCGTACGATCTCCAACCAACCTCGCATGTTGCCTCCGGGTTTACTAGCCACTCTGTCCAAGCCGAGGTAGCAAACCGAGGTATTATCCGGGGCCTCAAAGCCTGCCTGGAAGGAAAACAGGGCGGATGGGTCGAGGAACTGCCACGGGTGCTGTGGGCATTGCTTACGTCGAAGAAGACACCCATGAGGGAAACCCCGTTCAGTCTCTGCTATGGCACCGAAGCGATGGTCCCCGCGGAAATCAGCATTACCAGTTATCGAGTCGAACACTTCGACGACGAGGCCAATGTCTTGGCCCTTCGAAACAACTTGGACATCCTATTGGAAAAGAGAGACCGGGCGCAAATAAAGATGGCAGCATATCAGCAAAAACCCGTCCGATATTACAATGCCCGGGTTAAACATCGAACATTCAAAACAAGAGACTTGGTTCTAAAGGGAAGCTGCATAAGTTCTCCGTGAAGTAGGACGGTCCCTTCCTCATGACCGAGGCGTTGCCCGGAGGAGCCTACCGCCTCCAAGATTCCTTAGGGTGAAACTTTCTGCGGCCGTATAACACAATAAAGCTTAAATTGTATATATGAATTTGTACTCTCTTGAATAATGAGATTCCTCTTTTTCTATCCTTTAAATTTGTTTTGGTTTCCGAGCTAAGCCCTTACGCGAGTAGGTTCCTGCTCGGTTTCGAGACCGGCAGACAGCCTCCTGTTCGTCGCAACCAGGTAGCTTCCTACCCGGCCTATCCATAGCGGGTACCTTACTGCCCAACGACGCCGTGGGTCTAAAATTCTCTTCACAAGGCAGGCGGGTAACTTCCTTCCTGGCTCATCCACAGTGGGTAGCTTCCTGCCCAACGACGCCATGGATCCAAAACTCTCTTCACGAGGCAGCCGGGTAGCTTCTTGCTCGGCCCATCCACAGAGAGCAGCTTCTTTCCCCATGACGCCATGGATCCAAAGCCCTCCTCTCAAGGCAGCCGGGTAGCTTCCTGCCCGGTCCATCCACAGCGGGTGGCTTCTTGCCCCCACAACGCCGTGGATCTAAAGCCCTCTTTACGAGGCAGCCGGGTTGCTTCCTGCCCAGCCCATCTACATCGAGCAGCTTCTTGCCCAACGACGCCGTGGATTTAAAGCCTTCTCCATGAGGCAGCCGGGAAGCTTCATACCCGATCCATCCACACTGGGTTGCTTCCTGCCCAACGACGCTGTGGATCCAAAGCCCTCCACACAAAGCAGCTAGGTTGCTTCCTGCCCGGCCCATCCACAGTGGGCAGCTTCTTGCCCCACGACGCCATGGATCTAAAGCCCTCCTAACGAGGCAGCTGAGTATCTTCTTACCTGGCTTATCCACAGTGGGTAGCTTCCTACCCAACGACACCGTGGATTCAAAGCCCTCTTCACAAGGCAGCCGGATAGCTTCCTGCCAGGCCCATCCACAGTGGGTAGCTTCCTGCCCAACGATGTTGTGGATCCAAAGCCTTCTCCACAAGGCAGCCGGGCAGCTTCCTGCCCGGCCCATCCAAAGCGAGCAGCTTCTTGCCCAACGACGTCATGGAGCCCTCCTTACGAGGCATTCAGGTAGCTTCCTTCCCGGCCCATCCACAACGGACAGCTTCTTTCCTAACAACGCTGTAGATCCATAGCCCTCCTCACGAAACAGCCAGTAGCTTCCTGCCCATCCTATCCACTGAAAGTGTTTGGTAGCACCTCTACTTGGTTTAAACGGGCATCACACATGAAATTTTAAAAATTTTGGGTGCTAACGAACTCTAAACAAGATCTTAACTAGAATATTAGGGTTAAACTATGATGATATCACAAACAAAGAGAAGGGAATGAGGTAACAACCTTTGTAGACCGTATCCTTCCCTTCAAATGCTCCGGATTGTGGTCCACGTGACACCACTAGGCTTTACTTCAAGTTTGAACGAGCCTCCTTCGTGATCTTCGTGCCGAAGACGATCCACCCGAAATCTCTCTAGCTCAACCTATCTCTTCATTAATATACTATTAGTGAAGAAAACACGCCACACCAAAGTACTACTTTAGTGTGGGATGTTGAAGTAGGAGATTTAAGGCTCACTAGAGTTCTCACAAGCTCAATGATTCGCATCACATGTGAGGGTTTTGAGCTTAGAGATGAGGTGAGAAAAAATAAGCAGAGCAAGAGCGCAAGAGCTCAAGAGCTCAAGAAATGACTGAGGCAAAAATAACCAAGTGTGTAGAATGAATGAATGGCTACTCACTTATTCAAGCATGGAAATAAATTGCAATAATAAAATTGCAACCATGCTTAAATAGTGAGTTAAGACCAATATAAAATGATAAAAACCCATGCCTTAAACCATACCACAATTTACACCTCATTTTCTATTTTCCAAAAATAAAAATTTCAACCATGCGTCATTTAATAATATATATATATATATATATTTATATATCAAATATATATTAATATATATATATATATATATATTTGATATATAAGTGAGCTAATAATATTAGTTAACATATAATTATATCAAATATAAAAATATATCAAATTATTAAATCAACACTTGATTTAATAATCTGGTTATATCACATATGACCAACTAATATCACTTATCTGTATATCACATTATCAAATCAACACTTGATTCGATAATCCGGTTATATCACATATAACCTAACCGATAACAGGTAACCATCAGATTAGAATACGGTATCACATACTCGTATTTAATCTGGCCCCTGCACATATCAGCATATGTGCCCTACTCCCTTTCGCTTGACCAGGAAACTTCTGTGTGGGACTCTAAAGACTCTTCAATACGCCAGCAGTAGGTGATGATCACATCAATCACCTACAAGCTGGATGTAATGGCTACCCGGGTATTGAGTGATATGAAGATCAACAAGCAAGCTTGTCCATACTCTCCATGAAGCCCATCAGTAACACTACCATACAGTCCGGTCTCTTCATCTGATATGTCTCATATCAAGTCTAGGGGTGGTAAACGTTAGACCTCAGTAATTTGATAAGTCATGCCGATGTGTGGCTCATAACAGTTCGAGAAACTACTGATAACTCTTATCAGTAAATCCCAGCAACCCTGGTCAGGGATTTTCAGTTATAGCCAATCGAGCATAGCGCAACATCAACTCCCTATACCGGGAGAGACGAAACCCCTCCTATCGCTTACCGCCTCCATGTGATTCGGGACTGTACCCAAAATCCACCTGTTTGCACGACTCCTTTAAGCCGTGGTTTGGAGGAAATCAAAGCATAGTGAGAATCACACAAGACAATATGAAGATCTTGGATCTACAAACTAACCTGTACCAGTGTCACCAGAGAACTGCTATCTAACGATAGGTATATAACCATCTAGGAGTTCTCGGCGTGTCCTGTTCAGTGTACCCATTCTCTAATGAGCACCTGTGTACAATCTTTGATGTCAAACACTAACGGCTATGGGATCTACCATCGCCCCCATACAATGTCAAGAAACGTACACACTAGTCTACTCTGGAATATCGATGCCCTGTATTGATATCCCCTTGACTAGGAACAATTGAAGGATGTGCTTTTGGACTACCCTGGTCCTAGTAGTATGATCCACATCATAGTCCTAGTAGTCAAGCACATATCCTAAGGGCTTTACCAACAGGTAAAAGAAAGACGATATAAGAATACCAGTCAACATGTTAAGATAAAGAGTAACCAGATAGCATACTATCATGTCGAGCAAGAAAGTCCTCTATATATATGTCCAAGCATCCACTATAATATACATCAATGTACAATAATGGCCTCTAGGGCATACATATTCCTAACAATCTCCCACTTGCACTAAAGCCATGTGTTGTAGTATCTTATACCCAACATCCTAAAAACTCTCTTAAACTGCGTCTGGGGAAGGGCCTTCGTGAGTGGATCCGTTACGTTATCCTTCGTGTCAACTCTCCTGACCTCGATCTCCCGGCGATCTGTAAGTGCACGGCGGCGCCCCGGCCGTCAATCCGACGGCCAATAGCGGAAGCGATGAATAACTTAAATTTTCTTGAACTGGCAAACCGCCGCGCACTAATACCCGGATCGAACCATTAACTAGTCCTAGCTAACAACAAGAAAGGGAATAGAGATATACCGACGATCCAAGTCCTCCGGTCTTCTCATCATCGTCCCGATCTCTTGCGGAATGTCCCGTCTCCTCCTCGTCGCCGGAAGTGCACCACATCGCCTACTTCTTTTACGGGCTCCCACCTCAATGCCGAGGCAACTCGGGCACGAAGCCGGCTACTCGACGTGCCCAAGATTTGCTGTAGAATATAATGTGGATTACATGTCTCATTTGGGATTATGGAGTTGCCTTTTGTGGTGGAGGAAGAAGAACTTGGAGAGAGGTGAAGGAAAATATGTGATAGACCAAGAAGAATGAGAGTATCATCTTTTTTTTTCACCCAAAAGAGAAGCATTTGCCTCATCCTCACAAAGTGGCCGGCCCCCCCATTAGTGTGATTGGAGAGAGAGAGTAAGGTCAAGGGGGTGGGTGGAATGCAATGATGCAAGCAAGTGATGATGAAAGAATCCAATGATCACAACCATAACCCACACTCCAAAACAAGTAATCAACAACCATGATTGCTACAAAAAGTCAAGCAATCATGAAGCATGGAAGGTCAAGGGATGGGCTCCATCATGAAACCATCATGATAAAACAAAAATGCAAAGACCCCCTCCACAACCACTTATTTGCAACAATGCAAATAAGCCCTCCTCCACCAAACTTCGGCCAATGAACGGAACAATGGAAATCGGCCGAAACGGAAAGCAAACTGGCAACTCCAGAAAACTGGTCCCGTAATAAATTACAGGAAAACCCCGATACTGTGCATACACACCCGCATCTGTATTTCGACCGAAATACAAATGCAAGGAGACAAAATCTACACTGTACTATACTAGGATCCGGCTTATACCAAAGCCGGCTAGTAATATCCGTTCGATCCTGATCCGTGCAATACCGCACGTATCTGATCGAACCCTGCCATATAACCATACGGCCTATAGTACAGACTGTCCGATCCTGATCCGTGCAATACCGCACGTATCTGATCGGACCTTGCCATATCTCCATACGGCCTCTACAACCTTTCGCCCGAAAGCTGAGTAACTGAATGTGGGGGACTCTAAAGACTCATCAACACCTTGGTTGTGGATTTAACCACTAGCACGTTAGAGGTATAAGCCAATACATAACGGGCTACCAGGTATTGACTAAAAGGGACGTCTGTGAGTGAACTCAGCCTGACAACCCTACTGAGCCTGTCAGTGACAATATCCGTACAGTCCGGTCCGTTCGTCTATGAGCATCGCATGGCGGGCCTAGGGGGTTGGTAAAAGTCAGACCCCCAAAAGCGGTACAAGTCGTGTCGGAGTGTAGCCCAGAACACCCTGAGATACTACTGGAATACCTACCAGTAAATCTCCTTGCCTTGGCCAAGGACTTTGTGTAATGGCTCTCCTAGACACAGCACGACCTCACCCCCAATACCGGGAGAGACGAACCCCTGAAGATACGCTCACTGCCTCCATGTGGCTCGGGACTGTACCCAACTAAAACCTGTTTGCACGACTCCTTTGAGCCGTGGTAGGGTAGTAATCAAAGTACAGTGGGAACTCACACGAGACAAATGACGATCCCCAGGTCGATGAACTAACCTGCACACATGTCACCAGGGAACTGCCATCTGACGTCTGGTATATGACCAACTAGCATGTTCCCGGCGAGTCCTGTCCGGTGTACTCATAACCCAATGAGCACCTGTATACATCTTAGGTGATCCAACTGACACCAGTGGCTTGTGAGACCGGCCACCGCCCCTCGTCGGGGTCTCGACTGTATACACTAGTCTACTAATGGAGTATCGATGCCCAGTCTCGAAACTCCCACAACTAGGGACCTTTAAGGATATGCTTATAGACCCCCAGCTCCCACTTATATGATCGCCCTCATACTGCTGGTGGTCAAGCAAGAATCCTAGGGGCTCTATCAACGTGTAATAGCGACGTGTCAGGTCACTTAAAACAGTACACGATGATAAAGGTAAACCAGATAGCATACTATCATCTCGAGTAAGACTGTCCTACCGGGATAGGTCCTCCATCAATCATTACAATCACGTACCTGTGACCTAATAATTGACTCTGAGGGCACTATCTCCAACAATCTCCCACTTGCACTCAAGGCTTATTATTGCGATGTCGCATACTCACAGCCCGTGTGATACCGAACACCCAACTCCTTTACTAGTCAGTCTCACAAAGCTCGTTTGCGAGACTATTGCGTTCGAGGAATAGCCTCAGCGAGTGGATCCGCTCTGATGTTTCTTTCTATGTCTCTCTATATCTCAAGTTCGCGGAGAAAGCCATCTCCCAAAATGAGCAATACCTGTCTTAGAATGTGTCTGGATGTCTGATGGGACATAGCTCATAAATGAACTCCAAATCCAAACTTCTTAGACTGTATCGACAACTGAACTTAATCAGTATCCTGCGCCATGCCACCCTTCAGTATTGCCTTGGACCACCTGTCCAAAATACTGCCCCTCATCAGAAGGAAAGCTATAACTCTGACAACCTCCTTGTCGTCCATGTCACCTTGGAAGCCTGGAATGATAACTGTCTCCCGAATGAGGCTGTCGTTATCATATCCCTAGAACATCCACTTATGTTCTAAAACTGCTTCCGACCGTTTCTCCAGGATTGGATCAATGTCAACTTATTGCATCTAGTGCAAGAACAACATCTGGTGTGGTACTTGACATCTCATGATTGACTCAATCGCCTGAGCAAGTGATCTGCCAATCATGCACATCCCTCTCCCCTTTAGTCTGTAAGACACCTTTAGAGAGGGTGACTCCATTACCTGCAGGTACACTACCGTGCCAGGAGTCGTTCATTCTAAATACTCTTAGAATGCTGTCTGAGTACCCAGATTGGGAAACCACCCAAATCTAGATCTAAAATCATAGATCTAGTAACCAGTATGTCTGATATAAAATCCATTTCCTCTGTGGAGAAACCACTGTGTGACGACCAAAGTATAACCGATTGTAGTATAGGAGTTTCTTTTCCTACTCTGTGTATGTCATCCAAATACCAGGATATCACACCCTACTACCTTCTCAACAGATCCATCCTCTGTTCTGATGAAGTCAAACCTATGACTGTCACGTCAGAAAATAGATGATCTATCTCCGCTACATCTGCTCTAGTCTATAAATAGACATAAGCTTCCTGTCCACCAATGCTTCCGCTGCTCCCACTGACTACGACAACCCTCTGGCAGAGTCATATAGACGTACACTTCTAAAACTAGTTTAGAACGACGTTATACTCATCCTCCCGCCGGGTCTCGCAGCCTGGAACAACAGCAATGGTAAGTGTGGGTAAACAAGAACTTCCCTGTCACCGTCCTTGAGGCTACCGGAGTACCCCTCGGGTGCCTGAAGTTACCCACCGCATCTACGGAGTGGCCAATGGAATGTCAAACCAGATTGAATCTTTAGGTTCCTATGAAATCTTCAGTAATCGTTTGTGGTTCTGGAATTACTTCCAGTTCTACCATACTCCCACTACTGTTTTCTAAAAAAATCCATTTTTAATAAAACTGTGGCGAGTCTAGAACAATATCGCTATTGTTCATCCAGATGGTAGAAAATCAACCCTCGTCATAGCCTGGGTCAACCCACAAACAGCCATTACAGAAACATGCCTTGAGTTGTCCAGTGTCTGGTTTTAATCATAAACCGGACAACTCCCCGTACCTTAACATCGTTAAGATACGAACTGTTCTATATCCAATATAGGACCAGAGGCACTGATTTAATTAAACCAGATTCAAATCATGCAGCTGTCTCCAGCGCATGTCAACTAAATGGAAGGAGGCCGATCAGCGTTACTCAACTTAGGAATGTTTCCAATTATGAGTAACCTGAAAGAGAAGCAAGTTCTCTTTATCATTACTATCAACTGAATACCATATACAAGTATCTACATCTTCGATCACTTTGAAGAATCCCGATACTTGTTACACCTGGTTCTCTACTCTATTCAAATACCTATAACTTCTCAAAATTCAGACCCTGTGTTTCCACGAAACACCTGTCTAAAAAGTAGAGAAGTCATAAGTAAACCGAATATAGTATGAGGACCAACCCCTCTGTCCTAATGGACACTGGACAACATACATTACTCTGTATAAGTCCGCTGAGCCTAACAACTCTTTCACTGTGCGTCGTAGGTTGAAAACTGTACTTATGGCTAAGAAGAATTACACCGCTGTTTAATGCTCCTTACCTAACCATCCACTGATATAGGTAAATGTCATCGACATAATATCAAAAGGTATATCTCACTCTATGAAAATAGACGTACAGATATATCAATTTGAAATTGGTGCATAACAGCGGATATTCAAAACCAAATATTTGCCGACCGGCAAACAGCCCAGGTGATTTCCTTAAATATCACCGATTACAACGAATCCCGATATAATGAGGATAATCACCCAATTCCCAATAACTTACTCCCACTCATCATCTGTAAAACCATACAGATGTGAGAATCGTACCTGGTAAATACATACCCTGGAGTAAGTATCTAATCGGGAAATCAGTTTTCCTTTAACATTACACAGTGAAACTGAAACATTGAAATGTTCCGATGGGGTATTCTGGTATTCCTAGTAATGCCTCTTCCAGATTCACGACTGTAACCGTATAGTTCTTTGCCACCTCTCCAAATCCCTTCATATGTCTTTAGTCTTTACCTTCTGCACACCCCTTTAGGCCAAATGGTTTTCTTCCTTCCCTACCGTTCGGCACCAGCCTATGGTTTGGAAGAAGACTATCCAATAAGCATAATGGGTGTACTGTCCCAATCCTAGGAACACTCGCAATGAGAGAAGGTGAAGATAAAAGACAACCGAATAAACCTTATTCCTATTTCTCCTGGACCAGAATCCATCCCCGAACTGGAACAAGTTCCATTCAAGTTCGTATATAACCATACGATGGAGTATCCAAATGAACTGTGGATCTTCGTAGTGATACGGAGTGTCCTGGAGAAATACAAAGGTGATTTAGGATTGGCGAAGGAATACTTGGTTTGGTCGTGAATATCTGTTGCAATTTACTTTGCCCTCTTACTAATCCCTTGCTTTGTCTTAACCTAATACCTTCTGCACACCATCGTTATGCTAATTGGTTTTCTTCATTCCCTACCGGTCGGCACCTGCCTATGGTTTGGAAGAAGACTATCCAATTTGCGTAATAGGTGTACTATCTCCTAAACCAAGGAGTACTCGCAACTTGAGAGAAGGTAAAAGGAAAAGACAACTGAATAGTCGTATCCGTTTTCTCCAGAACCGGAAACCATCCTCGAATAAATTCTTTCGAGTTCGTATATAACCATACGATGGTTTTGTCAAATGGAAGTGGACGTTCGTAGTAACACGGGGTGTCCTGGAGAAAAGGGTAAAAGTAGGAGTGGCAATGAGGTTTGCAACTCTGACAATCCAAAAGCCAGTGTTTAAGAAGGTTCGGTCAACTTGGTCACTGAGTCATAGTCTTAGGGTCGAGTCAAATGGTCGCTGCCAAAGAGAGAGAGAAAAGAAACACTCAGCGTGCACTCTAACCTAGATCAGAATGGTTACCAATTTATCTAATCTGGAATCCTCCCACTGTACCTCAAATTCTCCTCCAAACCTGAAAGAAGAATTAGTCGGGGTCACCCGAGGAGTAAACTAACTCATCAGTGGGAATCGGGATCCAACTATCATCGCATGATAACGTGACGGAATCCGCTCACGGTGTCACACTCCAGAAGGTAAGCGCATATCTGGCAAGTTTCAGTTCTTTTGAAACTCCCGATGTGATTTCTGCCCCATGCTCTTATGACCTTGACTAAGGCCAACAAATCATAAGTCACATGTCAAGTTCTACCCGTCATTATCCAGGTTGATTTGAATCCACCCGTACAAGCCCTTGACTAGGGCCAACAAGGCTATACGACTGTCCCAAACCAACGCATCTATCTATGCAGCATATGAACACCCAACAGCTACCAAACACTGTGCCTTGACTATGGCCAACAAACACAGCTTGAATACTATTGACTACCCATATGAAACGACGGAGGGCTACGAATGGTTTCTGGCGAAAACCTTTAACGTAGTGAACTTGATATCGTTGAAGGAACGGATAGCTTTTAAAAATATAGTGACGAAAACCTTTGCTAAAGAGGTCACTCCCGGTGAAGGGATCTCGGCTCTTTCCCCGTAGAATGGGGTGCAGGATATTCCAACTGAATACCACGGTGCAAAGCAAAAGTAATCGGCTATTAGTGAAGTTAATGCCCTGACGCAAACTTCTGTCCAAGGGGTCACTCCCGGTGAAGGGATCTCGGCCCTTGCCTCGTCGATTGAGGAGCAGGATATTCCAACTGAATACCACGATGCAAAACAAAAGTGAACGTCCTTGCAATAACAGCTTTTTGAAAAGTGTTCCAACAACATCAGATTAGGTTTGTTTTTAACTTGCATTGATCCGAATCAACGCAGTCCCATCAATTGATCACACCACAAAGAACGAAAATATACTGATGTACGTATATGCCATCCGCATTCGCCACTGGGTCCCGTCATTACCCGTTAGGTTAGCTAACTAACGACAGAGCGGGGACTGGACTAGCGCGGATGCAAAACATATACAACATCTACTAATATATATACCAATATATAGTATTCGCTCAAGGCGTGAATAAAATGCAACATCACAGAAATGTACAGCATCACAGAAACAATACAGATATCTGGGATCCCCGGGTTTCACAGAGCCACTGCTGAAACCCGACGTTCCCCTGGTCGTGTGGATAGCCTGCGCAATGAAAACCTAGACCCCTACGGGCGCGGCAAGATACCCGCCAAAACCTGAAGCGAGGCAGCCCCCTTCAGCGCCGTGAATGGACCACCCAGCACTTCACGGAATCCGGTAACTTGGGCACCCCTCCTGGGTCAACCTGTACCCCCTACGAGTGCGGCGAATAGCCCGCCAATCCTAGAGTGAAGCCCCCTCCATCTCAATGCCATGAGATGCGGGCTTGTTGCCCTCCAGAACCCGGCTATCCGTGCACCCCTCCGCGGGGCAATCCTAGTACAGAAAGTAAAATATACATACAACGGGTACATCGACCGCAACCAGGTCGTGCCCCAAAATAATAATACAAACAGGCAGTGACGGCAGTCCACATGTCGGACGCTCGCCCCGCAATATCAAATGTACATAATACAACCACAACTGTACTAGCATTGCATCCAGGCTATCCCCCACGACCGATCCGCAACATCACAGCAAAAACAGAACATCAACGTGAAAGTCACGTTCGCAAATCCGTCTAACCGGGCTATAGCAGTTAGACCGGATTTACCGATCAAGTGACATTCACGGTCGCAGATATAATGTAAATACTGTGAAATAATGTGTTTAAAATATCCGACCGATCAAAATTTAACAAGTGGGCCCCAAAATAATACTGTAGCAGTTAAAGAAATTATGGGCCCAAAGTTAATGTTCCAAAACCCCTAAAATAAGCCCAGAGGCCCACTGGAAAAATCCGACCCATTGAACCTTTCATTCTGCGGCGGAACCGCGGCCACAGGTGGATATTGGCCGCGGTTCCGCGCTCTGACTGAAAAGTCAACGGCTCGAATTTTCCCAGAAGTCTTATGTCATCCTGTACAGTACTTTTATACAACCTGAAAAATTTTTGGGGACCAAAAAATTTCAACAGAAAACTGTTGTGAGCAAATACGGGTTTTTGGACATTTCGATCGATCGGAACTGAAAAACACATTACACAAAGCTAGACTAAGTTAATGGGGAGGCTCTGATACCACTGTAAGTGCACGGCGGCGCCCCGGCCGTCAATCCGACGGCCAATAGCGGAAGCGGTGAATAACTTAAATTTTCTTGAACTGGCAAACCGCCGCGCACTAATACCCGGATCGAACCATTAACTAGTCCTGGCTAACAACAAGAAAGGGAATAGAGATATACCGACGATCCAAGTCCTCCGGTCTTCTCATCATCGTCCCGATCTCTTGCGGAATGTCCCGTCTCCTCCTCGTCGCCGGAAGTGCACCACATCGCCTACTTCTTTTACGGGCTCCCACCTCAATGCCGAGGCAACTCGGGCACGAAGCCGGCTACTCGACGTGCCCAAGATTTGCTGTAGAATATAATGTGGATTACATGTCTCATTTGGGATTATGGAGTTGCCTTTTGTGGTGGAGGAAGAAGAACTTGGAGAGAGGTGAAGGAAAATATGTGATAGACCAAGAAGAATGAGAGTATCATCTCTTTTTTTTTCGCCCAAAAGAGAAGCATTTGCCTCATCCTCACAAAGTGGCCGGCCCCCCCATTAGTGTGATTGGAGAGAGAGAGTAAGGTCAAGGGGGTGGGTGGAATGCAATGATGCAAGCAAGTGATGATGAAAGAATCCAATGATCACAACCATAACCCACACTCCAAAACAAGTAATCAACAACCATGATTGCTACAAAAAGTCAAGCAATCATGAAGCATGGAAGGTCAAGGGATGGGCTCCATCATGAAACCATCATGATAAAACAAAAATGCAAAGACCCCCTCCACAACCACTTATTTGCAACAATGCAAATAAGCCCTCCTCCACCAAACTTCGGCCAATGAACGGAACAATGGAAATCGGCCGAAACGGAAAGCAAACTGGCAACTCCAGAAAACTGGTCCCGTAATAAATTACAGGAAAACCCCGATACTGTGCATACACACCCGCATCTGTATTTCGACCGAAATACAAATGCAAGGAGACAAAATCTACACTGTACTATACTAGGATCCGGCTTATACCAAAGCCGGCTAGTAATATCCGTTCGATCCTGATCCGTGCAATACCGCACGTATCTGATCGAACCCTGCCATATAACCATACGGCCTATAGTACAGACTGTCCGATCCTGATCCGTGCAATACCGCACGTATCTGATCGGACCTTGCCATATCTCCATACGGCCTCTACAACCTTTCGCCCGAAAGCTGAGTAACTGAATGTGGGGGACTCTAAAGACTCATCAACACCTTGGTTGTGGATTTAACCACTAGCACGTTAGAGGTATAAGCCAATACATAACGGGCTATCAGGTATTGACTAAAAGGGACGTCTGTGAGTGAACTCAGCCTGACAACCCTACTGAGCCTGTCAGTGACAATATCCGTACAGTCCGGTCCGTTCGTCTATGAGCATCGCATGGCGGGCCTAGGGGGTTGGTAAAAGTCAGACCCCCAAAAGCGGTACAAGTCGTGTCGGAGTGTAGCCCAGAACACCCTGAGATACTACTGGAATACCTACCAGTAAATCTCCTTGCCTTGGCCAAGGACTTTGTGTAATGGCTCTCCTAGACACAGCACGACCTCACCCCCAATACCGGGAGAGACGAACCCCTGAAGATACGCTCACTGCCTCCATGTGGCTCGGGACTGTACCCAACTAAAACCTGTTTGCACGACTCCTTTGAGCCGTGGTAGGGTAGTAATCAAAGTACAGTGGGAACTCACACGAGACAAATGACGATCCCCAGGTCGATGAACTAACCTGCACACATGTCACCAGGGAACTGCCATCTGACGTCTGGTATATGACCAACTAGCATGTTCCCGGCGAGTCCTGTCCAGTGTACTCATAACCCAATGAGCACCTGTATACATCTTAGGTGATCCAACTGACACCAGTGGCTTGTGAGACCGGCCACCGCCCCTCGTCGGGGTCTCGACTGTATACACTAGTCTACTAATGGAGTATCGATGCCCAGTCTCGAAACTCCCACGACTAGGGACCTTTAAGGATATGCTTATAGACCCCCAGCTCCCACTTATATGATCGCTCTCATACTGCTGGTGGTCAAGCAAGAATCCTAGGGGCTCTATCAACGTGTAATAGCGACGTGTCAGGTCACTTAAAACAGTACACGATGATAAAGGTAAACCAGATAGCATACTATCATCTCGAGTAAGACTGTCCTACCGGGATAGGTCCTCCATCAATCATTACAATCACGTACCTGTGACCTAATAATTGACTCTGAGGGCACTATCTCCAACACGATCTACTATCTCCCTGATCAGGTGATACCGCCTAAGAATATGTCTGGATCTCTGATGGGACCAGGGTTCCTTCGCTAAAGCCACAGCTCCATTACTATCACAATACACAGGTATTGGATGCTCAATGGATTGAACCACACCAAGTTCAGCAATAAACTTCTTCATCCAGACAGCCTCTTTGGCAGCATCGTTGGCAGCGATGTATTCATCCTCCATCGTCGAGTCGGCTACGGTATCTTCCTTGGAACTCTTCCAACATACCGTCCCTCCGTTGAGAGTAAAGACAAAACCCGAGACCGAATTACTGTTGTCCTTATCACTCTGGAAGCTCAAATCAGTAAAGGACTCCACCTGGAGTTCTTCGTTACCATACACCAAGAATATTTCTTTAGTCCTTCTCAAGTACTTAAGAATGTTCTTTACAGCTGTTCAGTGGTTTTCCCCAGGATCTGATTGATACATACTCACTACACCTAGTGAGTAAGCAATATTCGGTCTGGTACATAACATCGCATACATGATTGACCTGACTACCGAAGCATAGGGTATCTCTTGCATGTGAGCCCTCTCCAAATCAGTCTTGGGAGACATCTTTTTGGCGAGAGTGATTCCTGAGCAAGTGGGTAAATACCACGCTTAGAATCTTCCATACTAAACCTGTTTAGAATGGTGTCTATGTACCTGCATTGGGACAATCCCAATATCCGTTTAGATCTATCTCTATAGATCTTAATCCTCAGTATGTAGGAGGCATCACCTAGATCCTTCATGGTGAACTTGTGTAATAAGAAGAGCTTGACCGAGTGTAGCATAGAAACATCGTTTCCTATCAAGAGTATGTCATTCACGTACAATACGAGGAAGATGTTGGGGTCAAAATTTATACCCCAGTTGACCAAGTCAAAATCAAAGTCAAGCTCAAGCCAAGTGGGCCCAAGCCTAGGTCAAGTGGGCCAATGCCCGGGTCGAGCCCAAACTTGAAGCCGCCGGCCACCCCCATGCCAAAATAAAAATTTTATAATAAATAATTTTGGTGTATATTTTTTTATGAATAAATGTAAGAAAAATGGGTATAAAGCCAAATTTTTGTAAAACATATGGCTCATGTGCAAAAGAAATGAGTACATGAGACATGCGATGGGCAAAGTGTCATTTTGTAAAACCCAAGGGGCTATATGTAAAGTGTGTAGCCTATAACGGCAAAGATAATGAAAATATCTAACAACTTTTTTCTCTCTCTCAAAAATTAAGGTATGTGCTCCTTCTCTTTCCCCAAGGTTCTAAAACCTTCTTCCCCTTTTTGAATTAAATCAAGAGTTTAACTCTTCCTTTTCTAAAAATAAATTATTTTTCACCATCAAACCCATGAAGGGGAACTCGGATCTTCCATCAGATCTCAAAAATGGGAGATTTTGAATCTCACCCCTCTTTTCCTCCAAGATCCGGCCAGCAAAAAGGAGGAACAAGGAGACCCATCTCCGAAAATCCCATTTTGGAAAAGATCCAAAGCTCAAGAGAAGATCCAAGACTTAAGAGAGAAGAACCTCTGAAGATTTTTAGGGATTTCAACTCCAAGCCCCAAATCCTCAAAGGAGTTTAACTCCTAATCCAGATCTTTTAGGAGTTTAACTCCAAATCTAAATCTTTTGGACTTTAACTTTACTCAAAATCCTCTTTTGGTGTTTAACTCCTATTTCCGGGGGTAAAAACCCCTTCTTTTCGCCGGCGCCCAAGCGTCCACGTGCCGGACACGTGAGGCGCCAGCGCCTAAGCGCCCACGTGCCGGACACATGAAGCGCGAGCGCCAGTGCCCAAAGCGCTCGCGCTCGCGCCAGCGCCCAAAGCGCCCACGTGCAGGACATGTGAGGCGCTAGCGCCACCGCCCAAGCAGCCAGCGTTCAAGCGTCTACATGCCGGGCACGTGAGGCACTAGCGTCCAGCGTCCAGCGCCAGCGCCCAGTGCCAGCGTGCTAGGCACGTGAAGTGCTGGCGCTCACGCGACCTTTGGACTCCATTTCCCCCTCATTTTACATGTACTCCATACTAAAAATACCTCCCCCGTAAAAACTCTTCGGGGCCCCCGATATATCCAAAACCCCTTCAAAATACAACACTGCACATTGAGTTCGCATGACCTGTTTGACTCGTCAATCGGAGGTCCTCTCGCTCCAAAGGCGAGGGTTAATTAACGATAGCTTAGTTCGCGGCTGCCGGAGATTCGGATCCCCACAATCAATAAACCCCAGCCTATCCTAGGAAGGGGGAATCTGTAATGCGCCTGACAAGCGCGTACGTATTCCTATCTCAATGGGGTGACGAAAAACACCCTACAGAAGACAACCTTACTCTCTATAACCTTTTTGTATATACATGGTTCATCTACATTTTTTATGAATTCAAACTCATTGACAGCTTCATCAAAACAGATGTTCCAGCTCCGCGATGCCTGCTTTAATCCATTGATGGATTTAAGCACCTTGCACACGCTTCCGCTGCTCCTACTGTCTATGAAGCCTCTGGCTGTGTCATATACACGCTATCTTTTAAATCACCATTTAGAAAAGCGGTCTTGACGTCTATTTACCGGATTTCATAGTCATGGTATGCAGCAATGGCAAGTAGGATCCTGATGGACTTAAGTATGAAAACAGGAGAAAATGTCTCATCATAATCGACACCTGTTCGTTGACGAAAACCTTTTACTACAAGTTTAGTTTTGAAAGTCTCAACTTTTCCTTCTACACCAATCTTCTTTTTGAAGATCCACTTGCTCCCAATGGGTTTTACCCCTTCAGGAGCAACTTCCAAAGTCCATACTTTGTTGGTATATATGGATTCCATCTCGGATCGCATAGCATCCAGCCATTTCACAGATTCTCCACTTGTGATGGATTGCTCGAAACTATTCGGGTCATCATCTTCCATGATGCAATCCTCGCTCCCACCGTCTATGAGAAAACCGTAGTATCTCTCAGGTGGATGAGGAACCCTACTAGATCTGCGGAGTGGCTGGGATTGATTGGGTACTATTGGATTCTCTGGTTCCACCAAATTATCAGTTCTAGTTTGTGTTGCTGGAACCTCTTCCAGTTCTACCTCATTACCACTAATTTCTTTTACAAGAAATTCCTTTTCTAAAAAGGTGGTATATTGAGAAACAAACACCTTTTGTTCCTCAGTGTGGTAGAAGATATATCCTTTTGAATTCTTTGGATATCCAATAAACTTGCATAGAACTGACTTTGTCTCGAGTTTGTCCGGATTTTGCTTTTTGACATAGGCCGGACAACCCCATATCTTAACACGTTTAAGATATGGTCTCTTTCCACTCCATATCTCATATGGTGTTTTAGGAATAGATTTTGATGGAACTTAATTCAATAGGTATGTGGCTGTCTCAAGTGCATAACCCCAAAAAAAAATAGGCAACTCAGCAGTACTCATCATAGAGCGCACTATATCTAATAGGGTGCAATTCCTCCGCTCCGATACACCGTTGTGCTGTGATGTATATGGAGGAGTAAGCTGAGAGAGAATCTCATTCTATTTTAAATAATCCCGGAATTCCGTGCTCAAGTATTCTCCTCTCCGATCAGATCGAAGGATTTTAATACTTCTGCCCGTTTGTTTTTCTACTTCGCACTTATATTCCTTGAAATTCTCAAAAACATCAAACTTGTGTTTCAACAAGAACACATGTTCGAACCTTGATAGATCATCGGTGAATGTAATGAAGTATGAGAAACCCTTTCTGGCGTGTGTAGACATAGGACCGCATACATCACTATGTATCGGTCCTAAGAGAGTTCAGTAGCTCTTTCTCCGTCTCCAGTAAACGGAGTTTTGGTCATATTACCTTTGAGACATGACTCGCAAGTTTCATAAGATGTAAATTCGAACGGATTCAAATATTCAACTCTATGCAACTTAGCTAGCTTTGTCGCATTGATATGACCTAGTCTATAGTGCCACAAGAAGGCTTCGTTCATTTCTGAACTCTTCCTCTTGTGTGTGTTCTGTACGTTTAGAACTGTAGTTTGATTCAGAACGTATATACCGTTACATAACGTACCAAATCCAATCAACACTTGATTTTAGAAAGTGTTCATAACATTATCCTCTAATGTGAAATTATATCCTTCTTTAGTTAGCAAAGAAACTGATATAATATTGCACATCATATTTGGTACGTAGTAACAGTCGTTCAGAATCAATATATTATCTGTTGGTAACACTAGGTGATATTCGCCAACTGTTTTGGCTGCAACAATTGCACCATTCCCTACTGTCAGAGATTTATCACCTTTTCCCAGTTCTCTACCTTTCTTTAGCTCATATAACAAATTACATACGTGGGATCCTGATCCGGTATCCAATACCCAGGACATAGAGCAAACTGAGAAACAGTTCTCGGTTATGAACACACCCAAAAACGATGTATCAACATACTTATTCTTCATATGGGTGGTGTGGGAATCCTGATATTCCCCTATTCCTTGCTCAGACTTATGACAGTCATAAGATAGAGAGGAACCTAGCTCAGTATAATAAGTAGGTTCGGTCAATACATCCATATTATTATCTTGATTAAGGCGTGTCATTGGTCGCTACCTGGAGAGAGAGAAGGAAACGCAATAGCGTACGCTCTTTGCAAGATTAAATTGGTTATTATCTTATCTAATCAAGATGGCTCCCACTGTTTTTATCAAATCATCCTTCAAACCATAAAAGGTAAAATTAGTCGAGATTAATTACATTCTACAAGTTTGCTAACCGGTCAGCCAGGCAAGTGTCGGTACTCCGAGTGAGGTTCCCCGTACTTTCGCACAGACCTAATTAAAATAAACCTTGTTTCTCCAAAGGCATAACCCCGTTGACAACTTTCTAGACACCTACTGGATTAGCTAATTGTAAAGTGCAAAACTCTCTCAGGAGTAACTCTTACTCGCAGTGGGTATCGGGATCCAACCATCATATAAAAGGTATGCAATCTCATTGCAAAACACTTGAAATTCCCGATAATTGTTTTTACCCCTAACCACTTTTGACCTTAACATAGTCAACAAATCATAAGCGCTAGCCAAGTTCAACCCGTCATTTCTTGATTGAATTAAACCCACCTGTACGACCCTTAACATAGTCAACAATTTCGTGCGACTACCCTAATCCAATCGCATCATATGGTTGCAGATAAGCACTAATTAGCTACCATACACTATGCCTTAACATAGTCAACAAACGTAGCACGAATACCAAATAGCACTTATCTGAAATGACGAAGGGTTACGAATGGTTTTTAAGAAAACCTTTAACGTAATGAACTTGATATCGTTGTAGAATCTAGTGACTTTGGAAAAGGAGTGGTTTAAGCTCCGCTTTTAAATCGAGTATTTTTCAAAAACAAACCGAATAGCTTTGCTAAAGTGGTCACTCCCGGTGAAGGGGTCTCGGCTCTTTCCTTATCGAATGAGGTGCTGGATATCCATCAAGGAATACCACTGTGCAAAGCAAGAACTGCAGAAGCTATGATGATAAACCAAGTGGGTTGTAGTATTTGCTAGTTTTGCTAAAGAGGTCACTCCCGGTGAAAGGATCTCGGCTCTTTCCTCATCGAATGAGGTGCTGGATATCCATCAAGGAATACCACTGTGCGAAGAAAAAACTAGAGCTACCCTTTTGAAAATTTTGATTCTACAACATCTTTAGGTTTATTTTCTTTCATTAATCTCATTAATGATGTCCCATCATTTAATGTTTCCTAAACATCATAGAAAAAGAAACGAAAATAGAACTTACGCTTATGCCATCCGCATTCGCCATGGGATCCCGTCTTCACCGTTAGGTTACTTAACTAACGGCAGAGCGGGGATTGGACTAGCGCGAGTGCAAAACATAAGCAACGTTTATTATATATCATATATATAATATAACATTTGTCTCATGCAGTTATATGATCATATCACAGAACCAAGCAGCAGAAGCAATATATGAAATATTGGATATATTAGGAGGTCCGTGTTTTAAATTCAGCCAGTAATGTAAAACACGGATTCCACAGTCATGATGAATAGTTAAACCCACATCCCTAGACCCCTACGAGAGCGGCAAGTAACCTTACCAATTCTAGAGTTAGGAGACCCAGTCTCGACTCCTCGAGATGGTCTCCCACTGGACTCTAGAACCCGGTTACTTGTGCTCCCCGCCTTGGGTCTATCCTAATGCGGAAAAGTAAATAATATACAGCACTGGTGACATCATCCTCAACCCGGAAGTGTCCCAATAAAAGAATATTACATACATATTTTACATGAATGAAAATGAAAAACTCTCATCTCACGCAAAACCCCCGGCTATTCAATCACGACAATCCAATAAAACTTATCACAGCAACACATAACTCTCATGTCATCAACGTAAATAAATACGCGTATCTCGAATGTCGTTGACATATAGCAACGAGATTTGGGATACCCCACATATTACACTTACGGTCGCAGAAAAGAAATGAAAAAATACAATAATTTGAATCCGCGATATCTTTAGACATCATAAACCCGGAATATCTCATATTCCGAATTTCATGCCTAACTTATAAAGATTGCATTTTAGTCTCAAATTGAAAACACTTTTCAATATGTCGTCGGATAATTCAACAGGATAACCGACTAAGTGATCGCGTACCATACGCAATTGCGACGGAGTTTTGATCTGAATCGAAACTCCGTGGCAATCGATCAAATGAGACTAAACGGATAGATTTACAATAAACTAACTAGTTTTCACAAAACTAATTATTCCGGATTCTAACAATTGTATCACATATCATCAAGATCTAAAAAGCGTTAAACATTTCGATCGACTTATCGAATACCCACAAATTCTAGAGACCTCAACAACTTGAGTATCATTAACAACACCCAGAAAGTGCTATATTTAACCATGGAGCAGCATAAGAAAACAGAGACCAAAACAAGTCAAACTTGTGGCGGAACCGCGGCCAAACTAGGGTTTTGGCTGCGGTTCCACGGCTCTTTGAGCAAGTTAGGTCTTCAATTTTCTTGGGGTTCCAAATAAAACCCTGCACGTTTTTCTGCATATTTTCAATTACGAAAATTCCAACTTTTGAAAATCGACAGAAACTTCACTTTTTGCAGGTTTCGAAAATCCGATCGAACATTTTAACACTGTAAAGACCTACCCAAATGTTCTAGTTTGGCTTTAATACTATGAAAGTGTTTGATAGCACCTCTACTTGGTTTAAACGGGCAACACACATGCAATTTTAAAAATTTCGGATGCTAACAAACACTAAACAAGATCTTAACTAGAATATTAGGGTTAAACTATGATGATATCACAAACAAAGAGAAGGGAAGGAGGTAACAACCTTTGTAGAACGTGTCCTTATCTTCAAATGCTCTGGGTTATGGTCCACGTGGCTTCACTTCAAGTTTGAACGAGCCTCCTTCGTGATCTTCGTGCCGAAGACGATCCACCCGAAGTCCCTCTAGCTCAAGCTACCTCTTCACTGATCTCCTATTAGTAAAGGAAACACGCCACACCAAAATGCAAGTTTAGTGTGGGATGGTGAAATAGGGGATTTAAGGCTCACTAGAGTTCTCACAAACTCAATGATTTACATCACATGTGAGGGTTTTGAGCTTGGAGATGAGGTGAGAAAAAATGAGGAGAGCAAGTGCTCAAGAAATTACAAAGGCAAAAATAACCAAGTGTGTAGAATGAATGAATGGCTACTCACTTATTCAAGCATGGAAATAAATTGCAATAATAAAATTGCAACCATACTTGAATAGTGAGTCAAAACCAATATAAAATGATAAAACCCATGCCTTAAACCATACCACAATTTACACCTCACTTTCTATTTTCCAAAAATAGAAATTTCAACCATGCGTCATTTAATAATATATATATTTATATATCAAATATATATATATATATATTTATATATCAAATATATATATATATATATTAATAAAGCAATTAGTGAGCTAATAATATTAGTTAACTTATAATTATATAAAACAAATATATCAAATTATTAAATCAACACTTGATTTAATAATCCGGTTATATCATATATGGCCGACTGTTCAGACCATAATATTGCATTTATCATTCCCCTATTCTTATCCTTTTTATAAATAAACAGGTACTCTTGACGCACGTTTGTTGCATATTACAGGATACAGGTCTCTGGAGCAAAAACAGTGAAAAAGACACAAAGCAACAGAAAAAGGGACTTTTTGACCAACTATTAGATGGATCCTAATCAAGCCCAGTTCACATAGGTGCAAGGCAACGAATGTCAATGTGAAACGGTTAAAAAACCCAATACAAGTCTTCACTGAAGATCTGGAGAAGAGTGAGAAGCCAACTGAGAAAATACATATAAGAATACAGAGCCCAAGAACTCCTGAAGAAAGCCCAAAAGACTGGCTGCCCAAGACCACCAAAGGGCCGCGGATCCGCGGCCCAAGCCAACATTTGCCGCGGATCCACGGCCATATAAGGCCCGTGTCGGTGGAGATTTCTTCTGTTGCCGCGACTGTTCTGTTGTTGGGATTCTCAGGGGTTAAATCAGTAATTTTGCATGTGCGAGAGTCTGTAGCCCTAGGTTTCGTATTTTCCTATAAATTGTAATTTTAGATCTGTAAAACGCTATGCCTCTTTTCAATAAATAAAATTCAGAAATTCTGGAAGTGACATTCAGATCTGTTCTTTATCGCTTGGAGGGAGCCATCACCATTAGTAAGTGTTTTTCTTTTATTCTTTTAATGTTATTTCATCCCCTAATGAGCGAGTAGTCTCCTCGCTTATTAGGGTTAGCCTTAGGGAAAGGGTTGAGAGATGAGATCTCTCACCCCTTTCAATGCCATATTAAACTAACCCATTAAGAACTCCATGCATGCGCGCACAACCGCTCCCTGCGGCACCCTACCCCTCGAGGTAACGGTGAACCGCAGTATAAAGGGCCGGTTGCGCGCGTTTTCCATGGGGGTTAGGGTAATTAACGATAAAGGAAGGATACGAATCTAGAGGAAGAAAACATCTTCCCAAAAGAGTCGTATCCACTTTATCGATAATTACTATAACACCTAATGGATCTAAAATACGGCATTGAAAGCGGTGAAGGAAACATCAATCTCCAAAACTTCCCTTAAGCCTAACCCTAGCAAGAATTTAAATTAGATTAATTAAGTTTTAGATCTAGATTTTTATAAAACCAAAACGACAAATAGAATCAACTCGTTAAGACACACTAAAGGAATTTACCCGTCTCTGTGGATCGACCCGCACTCACCGGCTAGCTGCGAAGCGACGCCGTTTCTGATTGCGGTAAATACATGTTTTTGACACCAATCAAATGGCGCCGTTGCCGGGGACGGCGTAATCTTTCTTTTTGTGAATTTTCGGGTTGATATAAATTTTAAAAATTATAAAAATCTGAAAATATAAAAAAAATACAAAAATAAAAATTATCAACTTTGATCTGTTTGAGGGGTTTGCTATTTGAATCTTGCAGAAACAGCAAAGACTTTTGGATCTGGAGTTTTACAGAAGGTGAAAACAGAAAAAGGAGCATAAGAACAGAGAGCAATTGTAAGCACAGAACAGTAAAAAAATTTCCAGAGCCCGATCCCTCTTTTCAGCCGCGCATCCGCCGCATTAAGGGGCCCAGGACCGCGGTTCCGCGCTCATTTGGCCACGTCAGCATCTCAAATTTGCTCTGTTTGTTTTCTCCCTCTCCCCTCTGCAACCTCCAATATATCTATCTGTGAAAATTTTCTGCAGGAATTCTTTGCGTAAAGAGTCTTTCTCCCCCTTCTCGATAACAGATTTTCTGCAGGTTTCTTTGCGCCGCGCTAAAAATTTTTGATTGCAAGTGAAATTTTATCTGTTTTGCATAATTTAACCGGACTCTAAGAGGCTAATTGACCAAACTCAGATTGGGTGGGGATTTCATCACCCTTCCCAGGACCCCAGAAAACACCTAAGCATTTTGCATCGACCACCTTTAATTAAAAAAGATTAGACTCAGACCTAAGGACAACGAGCTCAATAGGAAAAGGACTAGGGTAGGCATCGGCCGTTTATCCTAACCGACATTGCGGTGTCTAGGCTAGTGGTTATTAATTAGGCCCACTGTAGTGGTGGTTCCTTCACACTTACCTGGCCGTATTTGTCCATGAAGAGGCGGTTTGAGGTCTATTTCTAGCCCTAGTTAGGAGCTGTCTAGCAGACCTAGGCGACCCTAGATCTAGGCCTGATTGTGCATGTGTGGTTGACACATTGGTGTCACGAGTCCCTTTCCTAAAACCTCTTTGCAAAACCTTCACATAAAAAAAAAAAGAAAAAGAAAAATCTTTTAAAAACTTGCAACTTGTCGCGAAGAAACTTAAAACTCACTTCCACCACTTCTTCTCACTGACGTTATCTTACCCCCACATTCTGTTTTTCTAATTTTTTTCTGACTGCACTACCCTTTAATGTATGTCATTTTGGACTAGGGATACTAACGCCCGATTAGTCCGTGTTTCGTTGGTACCGACCAACGAACCCTTCGGCGAACCCTTCGTCGAAATTCCCTCCATTTCCTTACCTCCACCTTTAAATTCTTCTTTCGAAGGTATGTCGGGATTCAACCCCAACGATACCTTGCCGACGGGAATGATTCCACCTCCGCCAGGTGCGAATAACCCGAATCTTCCGCCTGTTGTAGCGCCCGCACGAGTTGCGCTCCAGGATCTCTTCTACCCCGTCCGCACTTCTTTACCCACACGCCCTTCACCCCCACCGGTAAATGGGGATAATTTTGAAATAAAACCACACTTCATCAATATGCTGCCTAAGTTTCATGGTTTGGAATCCGAAGATGCATATATTTTCATTAATAAATTCCAAAACGTTTGCGCCATGATGAAGACAACCCAATTAAGTGATGACGCAATAAGGCTAAGGGTCATTCCTTTTACCTGATGTGACCTAGCCGAGAAGTGGCTATACAGCACTGCATCACATTCCATTAGAAATTGGAACGAGTTTGTGAGAGCTTTTCTGAAAAAGTTCTACCCTCATCATAAAACTGCTAGAATCCGAAACGAGATTATACAATTTTCACAGCTTCCTTCCGAACCATTTTGGAAGTGCTTCGAGAGATTTAAAGACCTACTTGTTCAATGCCCTCATCATGGGATAGAAAATTGGCAACTTTGCCAAACATTATACGAGGGATTGAATGCTGCAACGAAGCAGTTGCTAGAAACAATATGTCAAGGTCATTTTCTCTCCAAGTCTAGCGACGAAGCTTGGCAGTTTCTTGAGGACCTAAGTGAGCAAACAATTCAATGGGAGAGTACCAAGACCACATCATCTTCTTCTAGTGGTCAATCTAGGGCAGGCATACATCAAATAGATATGTCGATAGCTATGAAGGCCGAGATGGCCTCACTTATGAAAAAGCTAGAAGCCATTGAGACCAAAATCTCATCGTCTTCTCCTGCCCCTACTCTACCCACACGAACTGTTTGTGCTTGTTGTTCGAACCCATCGCACCTAACCGAAGAGTGTCCTTATAATGCACCCATTCAAGGACAGGATCAAGTCAATGCTGCATTTCAGCAACGACAAAGAAATGATCCGTACTCTTCGACATACAATCAGGGGTGGAGGAGTCACCCAAATCAACAGTTCCAAGGGAATAATAATTTTCAAAGAGCTCCTCCACAACAACAACAAGCACCCTCACAAACTCAAAACCAGCAACCTTTCCAACAACAACCTTATACAAATCAAACGAACAACTTAGTTCAACCAAATGATGATAAGGTTAGCTCGCTCGAGAAAAGTCTAGAAGCATTTCTCAAGCAAACTACAGAATCCGCAGCAAGATTTGAAAGTTATGTTCAATCTTTAATGAATAACAATGCCTCACACGATCAAAGTATCAAATCTATTGAGGCACAAATTGCACAATTAACTGCTGCATTGAGCGAGAGAGAAAAGGGAAAGCTTCCATTTCAACCATTGCCCAATCCCGGTCACCCACAAAACGCATATCACAATCACAATGTAAATGCGGTGACCACGTTGAGATTCGGAAGAGAGTTGCAAAATAATGTGGAAACTAGTGATGACATCCCCGCCGGTGGTTCTTCTTCCCCTTCTTCATTTTCTTCACTTCCTTCTTCACCTTTTTCTTTAGAGCCTATTCTCCACCCTTCACATGGCTCTACTTCTTCTAGCCCTAACGGACCCATTTCTCACAACACGAACACATCTACACCGGGATCCGTTCCTAATCCACAGTCTGCTCCACAAACATTTGACTCAACAAATTTTCCGAATGCTCCATTCCCAAACAGGTTGAGTCCTAATAAACCAAATACACAAGTGGAGAAGATTGTGGAGATATTTAAGCAGGTTAGCATAAATATACCTCTCTTGGATGCTATCCAACAAGTCCCGTCATATGCGAAAATCTTAAAAGGCTTGTGCACTTCAAAGAGAAAAGTATCTCAAGTACCCAAGAAAGTGCTAGTGGCTAGTGCAGTGAGCAATGCTATTAACCACCATCAAACCTTACCCCAAAAACGAAAGGACCCCGGCTGTCCTATGATTTCAATCACAATTGGGGATAAGAAAATTAATCGAGCACTTTTAGATCTTGGGTCTAGTGTTAACCTGATTCCTTACTCCGTGTACGAACAATTAGGGGTTGGAGAGTTGAAACCCACTCGTTGCACTCTCCAAATGGCTGATCGATCAATCACCTATCCAAGGGGTCAACTAGAGGATGTGTTGATCAAAGTCGGGGAATTCATATTCCCCGTTGATTTTATCGTTATGGATACACAACCTGTTGCTAACCCAATAAACCAAATTCCGGTGATTCTTGGTCGACCATTTTTGGCCACTTCCAATGCCGTAATAAATTGTCGCAATGGCTCCATGACTCTATCCTTCGGAAAGAGGTCTAGCGAGTTCAATATTTATAAGATGGGAAGTCTGCCCCCCGTGCCTAAAAGTAGTACACGAGAAGTTTGCTCTATTCACGAAATCACGCAGGAGGACTGCGAGCTTGAAAGATTTCTGTTTGATGAAAACAGTTTTGACGCCACTAGTGCGTCCCTTCTTGAGCCTACCACCGTTGACACAACCGATGTTGATTATGAATGTTTCACTTTTTTGGATGATGACGACTCACAGCCCGAATATGAGTCGTTTGAATTTTTGGATGAGTCAGTCGAACCATCTGAATCGGTTGTTTGCAGTGATTTCGAACCTGTGTTGGAGTCCTTTGAGTTCGAGGTAGATTCCGCAATGATTCTTTCGCCTCCGAAACTCGAACTCACGCCCTTGCCGTCTCACCTTAGATATGCTTACATAGGTGAGAATGAGACATTTCCCATTATCATATCGGCCTCTCTAGCCCTCGAGCAAGAGAATGCCCTCTTAACGGTCTTACAAGATAGGCGGCAAGTTTTCGGTAGGACTAAGGCGGACATCGAGGAGATAAGTTCCTTCATAAGTGAATATCATACACAATTGATGGATGATGCCATGTCAATAGAGGACCCACAGGAATATCTTGGGGGTATTGTGGTGAGTCAACCTCCTCCCTTAGAAGTTGAAATACCCCCATTTCTTTTAATAAGGTACGAGAATGCCAACACTCCACTGATTGCTGATCATTTACATTCTCGTTTCGATGCATCACCATCACCTGTATATTTACCTCCACACCTCTCATACCACTACTTCTATCTTCCCCAATTCTTTGCGGACCACCACAACTTATTTTTCCACCACCCTATATTCTTTACTGATAAATTTTTCAACTGGTTGGTGTTGACTTTTGGCCGATGCAAGGTTTGGCAGTATTGTCTAACATAGTTTAATTGAAGTTTGGGGGAGGGTCTTTTTTGTATATATTTTTGTTTTTCTTAACAATAAAATAAAATAAAAAAAACTATAAATAAATGAACAGGGGAGTATCGGTATTTTGACCCTCTTGGTTTAGCATGACAGTGAGGACACTGTCAAGTTCAAGTTTGGGGGTATGCTCGGTACGTCTTCTTCCTTCGCATTCATTTGTACATATTTTTGCATTTGCATACTTATTTGAAAACCCATAAAAATTTGAAAAAATTTGATAAAATTATAAAAATAATTGTATTCAATTTTGGCTAATTGACTTGAGTTTGACTAATAGGTTAACTGGCTAGGAACAACTAGATCTTAGACTTAGTGAATTAAAAACCCTAAAAATAACATTCCTTAAAGTTTAACGGTAGAAAATATATGCCTTGTAGTTTATTTAGAAATAGGCAAATTTTGGGTTCACTTCTTGGACTAAATCGAAACAAGGGAAAAGTATTGATGTTCTTATTAGAGTATAAGTTTGAAAAATAGTTCCTAGCTTAAGTCTAAATTCTGAAAATGTATACCCTACAATTTGCACATTCACGCACCTTGAAACTTGGAATAGTAGAAGAGACCTTGAAATGCTCTTGTCTAAAGTCCTTAGTACAATGAAAATATTAAAAAAAAAAGTGAATAAAGAAAAAAAATGGACACTGGTTTTTGTGATTACTTAAGGCTGTAAAAATAGAAAAATATTTAGCGAGGGTGCTTCATCACCTAGTGCCTTAGACCAACTGGTTTGGGAGTCACTGCTAAAGCCTTGGGTGTTGCAAAGACTAGGAAGTACGCCTTAAAGTGCAAACGCATTTTGTAATCGGTCGTTGGTACCTCAAGAAGTATTAACGGTCGCATGAAGGACGTGTAAGCAAATTTCATTTAAATTCACCAACTAATAAGTACTTTGGACAACGGACAAGGGCATGATTGCTTGATTTGAATCTCCAAGTGTAGGAGTGATCTATACACACACGTAGGGGTATGTGATTGGAATCTAGATAAGAGAAAGGAATGAAGAATAGAACTTGTATCTTTAATAGAGTTGATAGAAATTCCTAAGTGGAGATGAAACCCTAGAAGAAAGACTTAAGAGATGCCGAAAGCTAAGTAGGTCTACATAACATATATAATCTTAAGTTAAATGATAAGGAAGTGTGAAGAATATGGGTGGATAATTTGCGAGTCAAAAGATAATAGAATTCCTTGTTAGAAAACCTAATTGGAAAACAAAAGTCGAAAGGCCAAATTGATAGGATTTTGTGGGTGTAATCCGCTGAAAACCCTCAGGAGACAACACTCCTCCTACTAGGGACACCTAGAGGTTTAACGGCTTGTTGCACGTGCTCAGTGCAATCGCGTTTCCCTGCGAAAGTGCGGTTAGGATTTTAGTGAATAAAATAATAAGTTTGCTCGAGGACGAGCAAAAGGTAAGTTTGGGGGTATTTGTTCAGACCATAATATTGCATTTATCATTCCCCTATTCTTATCCTTTTTATAAATAAACAGGTACTCTTGACGCGCGTTTGTTGCATATTACAGGATACAGGTCTCTGGAGCAAAAACAGTGAAAAAGACACAAAGCAACAGAAAAAGGGACTTTTTGACCAACTATTAGATGGATCCTAGTCAAGCCCAGTTCACATAGGTGCAAGGCAACGAATGTCAATGTGAAACGGTTAAAAAACCCAATACAAGTCTTCACTGAAGATCTGGAGAAGAGTGAGAAGCCAACTGAGAAAATACATATAACAATACAGAGCCCAAGAACTCCTGAAGAAAGCCCAAAAGACTGGCTGCCCAAGACCACCAAAGGGCCGCGGATCCGAGGCCCAAGCCAACATTTGCCGCGGATCCGCGGCCATATAAGGCCCGTGTCGGTGGAGATTTCTTCTGTTGCCACGACTGTTCTGTTGTTGGGATTCTCAGGGGTCAAATCAGTAATTTTGCATGTGCGAGAGTCTGTAGCCCTAGGTTTCCTATTTTCCTATAAATTGTAATTTTAGATCTGTAAAACGCTATGCCTCTTTTCAATAAATAAAATTCAGAAATTCTGGAAGTGACATTCAGATCTGTTCTTTATCGCTTGGAGGGAGCCATCACCATTAGTAAGTGTTTTTCTTTTATTCTTTTAATGTTATTTCATCCCCTAATGAGCGAGTAGTCTCCTCGCTTGTTAGGGTTAGCCTTAGGGAAATGGTTGAGAGATGAGATCTCTCACCCCTTTCAATGCCATATTAAACTAACCCATTAAGAACTCCATGCATGCGCGCACAACCGCTCCCTGCGGCACCCTACCCCTCGAGGTAACGGTGAACCGCAGTATAAAGGGCCGGTTGCGCGCGTTTTCCATGGGGGTTAGGGTAATTAACGATAAAGGAAGGATACGAATCTAGAGGAAGAAAACATCTTCCCAAAAGAGTCGTATCCACTTTATCGATAATTACTATAACACCTAATGGATCTAAAATACGGCATTGAAAGCGGTGAAGGAAACATCAATCTCCAAAACTTCCCTTAAGCCTAACCCTAGCAAGAATTTAAATTAGATTAATTAAGTTTTAGATCTAGATTTTTATAAAACCAAAACGACAAATAGAATCAACTCGTTAAGACACACTAAAGGAATTTACCCGTCTCTGTGGATCGACCCGCACTCACCGGCTAGCTGCGACGCGACGCCGTTTCTGATTGCGGTAAATACATGTTTTTGACACCAATCACCGACTAATATCATTTATCTGGATATCACATTATCAAATCAAAACTTGATTCGATAATCCGGTTATATCACATATAACCTAACCGATAATAGATAACTGTCAGATTAGAATACGGTATCACATACTCGTATTTAATCTGGCCCCTGCACATATCAGCATATGTGCCCTACTCCTTTTCGCTTGAACCAGGAAACTTCTGTGTGTGACTCTAAAAACTCGTCAATACGCCAGCAGTAGGTGATGATCACATCAGTCATCTACAAGTTGTCAGCGGTACTAGCTGAACATAACAGCTACCTGGGTATTGAGCGATATGAAGTTCAATAAGCAAGCTTGTCCATACTCTCCATGAAGCCTATCAGTAACACTACCGTACAGTCCGGTCTCTTCGTCTGATATGTCGCATATCAAGTCTAAGGGTGGTAAACGTCAGACCTCAGTAATTTGATAAGTCATGTCAATGTGTGGCTCATAACAGTTCGAGAAACTACTGATAACTCTTATCAGTAAATCCCAACAACCCTGGCCAGTGATTTTCAGTTATAGCCAATCGAGCATAGCACAACATCAACTCCCTATACCGGGAGAGACGAAACCCCTCCTATCGCTCACCGCCTCCATGTGATTCGGGACTGTACCCAAAATCCACCTGTTTGCACGACTCTTTTGAGCCGTGGTAGGGAGGAAATCAAAGCACAGTGGGAATCATACAAGACACTATGACGATATCGGGTCTACAGACTAATTTGTACCAGTGTCACCAGAGAACTGCTATCCGACGATAGGTATATAACCATCTAGGAGTTCTCGGTGAGTCCTGTTCGATGCACCCATTCTCTAATGAGCACCTGTGTACAATCTTTGATGTCAAATACCAATGGCTATGGGATCTACCGTCGCCCCCATACAGGGTCAAGAAACGTACACACTAGTCTACTCTGGAATATCGATGCCCTGTCTCGATATCCCCTCGACTGGGAACAATTGAAGGTTGTGCTTTTGTACTACCCTGGTCCAAGTAGTATGATCCGCATCATAGTCCTGGTAGTCAAGAACATATCCTAAGGGTTTTACCAACATGTAAGAGAAAGATAGTATAAGAATACCAGTCAACATGTTAAGATAAAGTGTAACCAGATAGAATACTATCATGCCGAGCAAAAAAGCCCTCTATATATATGTCCAAGCATCCACTATAATATACATCAATGTACAATAATGGCCTTTACGGCATACATATTGCTAACATCTACAGCGGGCAGCTTCTTTCCCCACGACGCTGTGGATCTAAAGCCCTCCTCACGAGGCAGCCAGGTAACTTCCTGCCCAACGACAAAGTGGATCCAAAGCCCCCTTCACGAGCAGCCGGGTAGCTTCTTGCCAGGCCTATCCACAGAGGGTAGCTTACTGCCCAACGACGCCGTGGATCCAAAGCCTTCTCCACGAGACAACCGGGTAGCTTCTTGGCCGGCCCATCCACAGCGAGCAGCTTCCTGCCCAACGATGTCGTGGATCTAAAGCCCTCCTCACGAGACAGCCGGGTAGCTTCATGCCCGGCCCATCCACAGCGGGCAGCTTCCTGCCTAACGACGCCGTAGATCTAAATCCTTCTTCACGAGGCAGCCAGATAGTTTCCAGCTCGGCATCAATGGTGGATTTTTACGCCTCGCGCTGACTTATTACCCGAGGCTCGTAATCGAAGTAGGAAAAACTCCTAACATGGCCTAAGTAAATAAAGCTCGGGTTTTGTCGATAGCCGGCCGAACTCCAACCTCAATCGAATCCGAAGAAGTGATAGCACCAACCTCTGTTAAGTGCACTCGACTCACGCCACACCTCGTCTCCGGGGTGAATGGGGTAAGGAAGGATACCGGTCTATCCACACTTGGAAAAAGAGAAACAAAAACAATAAGATATCGACCTATCTATACTTAGAAGAATAAACCTAGTGTTCGCTTGTCTCACGTCACCTCGACTCCGGGGTGAGGAGGGACACCGGTCTATCCACATTTGGAAAAACAGAAACAAAAACATGTACATTCCAATCACACACATCATAAACGGGCTAAAATATTTTATTAAATTTCAAGATTATGTACAAGGTATTATGAGCTCCCCAGCTCGACAAAATAGCTACAAAATTGTCCGAAGGCTTACAAAGCAAAAGGAGGAAATAGGGAGAGCGGCAGTTTTAAGTCACCTTCTCGGCCAAGGCCTTCCCATCGTTTGCCTGCTCGGCGCCTCCGCCAGCCTACTCGCCTCCACCCGCCAGCTCGGTGCTACCGCCGTGGGGTTCTTCCTCCGGGAAGGTCAAGCTCCCGGTCGTCGAACCCGGGCACCACCTCCTTAACAACATCGAGGGCGTTGTGCTACCCAACGGCCGCGGAGTCAGCAAGGTCGACGTAGAATTAGTCGGACGCATTGTAGTCTTCCACGGCCTTTTCTGCCCTCTCCTCAGCCCACATCGCCGCCTCATAGGCCTCCCGAGAATCCCCATTGAACAAGCCTCTCTGCTTCCTCATGGCTTCAAAAAGCTCGTTAACCTCACCGACCTGAGCTTGAAGAGCCTGGTTAGAGTTGGTCAGGGCCCGATGAGACTCCTTCAGCCTAGAGGCCTTCACACCCTCCGAGACCAGCGTTGACTCAAGGGAGGCAACATTTTCCTCGGCCTCCTTCAATTTGGAAAGGAGTTCTTCCTCACACGAGAATGTCTCCTCGGCCTTTTTCATCGCCGGGGCAACTTCCTCAGCCTCCATGGCGGTTAAGAGGGCACAATGTTGAAGGATCTGCAGAACAACGCGAACAACATTCGTCGGGAACTAAAACAAAGGAAAAATCACTTAGAAAATTTAAGGAAAGATCACCAACCTGAATGGCCTCCTGAACTATCGCCGCAACCTGGGCCTTCATGGTACCCCGGGGAATCTTGGCTCCCACTTCCTTCTCCATGTCCGCCAGTTGGCTGTCGACCACGGAAAGCCCCGATGGCACCTCGAAGCAGAAGTCGCCCTCCTGCATCTATATCCCAGCCGGGGGCGGCCAGGAAACCACCTTTTTGAGTCTCTTGGCCGGAGACTCGGCAGAAGAACGCGCCTCCGGTCTCACCCGGGGAGCCTATTCCCGGGCATGTTTTTGCCCTCCACTCATGTGCTCCTCCGGGACGGGAAGAGCGACGACAACCTTGGCGGGAAGACCCTGTCGAGGGTCCGCGCCTAGCGTGGGCTTGGACCAGCTACCGCCGCCGCCCTTTATTCCCTCCACCTTGGCGGCCAGAACGGCCATTATCTTTGATCGATCCATGGGCTCTACGAAAGAAATGGTTAGCAACAGGAACGACAAATTATGCTAAGTCTAAATTAGTCGGCGAAGTCTTAACTTACCTATGAAGTGCACGGGACTGAGTCCCACCCGGCTTAGGGCCTGCTCGGAAAGCAAGACGTCGGCACGCTAGATCGTCTCCCACCACGTCACGACCCCCGTCTCTGGGGCGCTTGACTGCTTGGCCCTCGGACAATCTGCCCTGTGCCACTTGGTGGGCACTGGCCATTCCTCTCCCTTCGGAGGGCCGATGAACACGAACTTCTCCTTCCACTCATGGATGGAAGAAAGGACAACCACTACCCCTGATCCGGCCGTCCTACCCTTATTCTTTTTAAAGGAGGAATGAACCCAACTCGACTCATCCTTACGAGTACCTGGGTGATTCTTGTTGCAGAGAAGGATAGAAGAAGACCTAAGTTGAAGGGGATCCGATCAATTTTCAGCCGGACTAAGAACCCGAGGAGAATCCTCTACAAATTCGGTGCTAGCTGGCCCGGGACAAGTTGGAAGCAATATAGGATAGTGCAGACCATAGATGAAAAGGGCAGACACATCCCTTCTCGGAACGCTTCCAAGTATAGAGCAATCTCATTGCCCTATACCTGATCTGCCCGTTCACCCTTCCTGGCCAGACGGAGCGAGTAGCCAGGGGATATGGAAACGAGCCTGAATATCAGAAAGCTCATCCGACCTATTTAGTATCAAGGGCACATCACGAGTATTCTCGATACGCACCTTGGAAGCCCTTTTGGCCCCCTGACGACGAAGAACAAGGGTATCACCACCCCTTGGGGGTGAACCCGACGCGGAGGAAGAAGAACTTTCTCGGCTATCAAAAACCAAGGAAGAGAAAGATGACCCACTAGACTCGGCTCTATAGGCTGAAGCCTCATCGTCTGACTCAACCCTAATTACAACTACTAAAATATCAGAGGAAGATATCTGACTTGATTCAAGGGAAGAGTGGCTGATGATGGATTTTGACTGGGGATCCGACCTAAGGGATGAAGCGCCGAGCAATCCTCAGATGAAAGGAGGAAAGAGAAGAAAATGTGTTTCTTAGGGATATGCCTCCCCTATTTATACACTCAGCAAAAGCCATCCGACGGGCCAAGTCCACTCCCGCTAGAACAAAGCGCCGCGCCTTATGGTCCCGATGATGCCATGCGGTAGCCAACCATTAGGTGTTTCCCCTTGTGCAGATCCAACTGGCGGAAGCGACGTCTTGCAATCCGCCACCTAATTATGGCCACGTGGTACGAAATCAACAGCCTGAACAAGCGAAGCGACGTCTCCATTATGGTGCCACCCTTTCACTGATTCGCTGACGTCATCGAGGACACACGCACAAATTAAGGCGCGTGATAAAAGGCCACGTAGATCCGGAGATCGAAGAGACACTTTTGCCAAATGTCACGTTATTCCCGGACAATCCACTGCGAAGAATCCTCGGCACCAAGCTGAACAGAGAAAACCGAGCAGACCACTCTCGACCCGATCTATAAATAGGTCAGAACGAAAGTGGGGGACTAATGATGATGCTCGTAAGTGGGATTTCCGTAAATCACAACACGTAGTGGATGACGTGTCATCCACATAAGCCCGCTAGATTCCTGGGAGGCTGCAGATCTGGAATAAGTATGATGCATGGGGACATTCCTCAGCACCTCACCTCCGAGGTTGCGCCCGACTTTTCAGATGACATCCCTGGAGCACGTTCCCCCTTCGGCTGACCGCCAGCCAATAGCTCGTCTCCGAGCTACCCTATAGCTGAGACTCCTCAGCTTACTTGCTCGTCTCCAAGCTATCCTACATCTGAGATTCCTCATCATCCATGTTTGGCCGGGAGCACGGAGCCCGGGCGCCCCCGTAACGGCTCCGTGTATCTCGCCAAGGCGAGATCTCCGCCGCTCCACATCCCGCGTCTCATGCTAGTGTTTCTTGCCATTAATGAGCGTATCTTGCTGTAACACCCTAGTGCATTTATACGATATTTATTTGGGTATTTCCAAATCTTGTGACAGTTTCTTGTTTATTACTGTTTTTGGGTGCAGATGATGCATTTGGTATCTGTGGTTAGTATCCGACCTGACCCACATGTTTGAAATCCATTACGGTTCTAGATTACGTCATATCTTACTACTACAGAGAATCCGTGCACAGCTAGATTCTATATACATGTACAATATAATTGGTATATGCATAGCTTTAAATAATACAAATTATAACCATATAATATTTTTAATATCTAGCATGACATGTTATCATACCCCATACCCTATGGTCGTATCCATACATCGTGTTCCTGTCCAGACTGTTAAAACAGACTCGATTGGATCGCTGCGTGATTCTACGTATATCCGTTCTTGGGGGTATGCATTTTATTTAACCGGATATCGCATTATGGTTTGGCTTGTACTTATATTATCCATATTTTAAACTAGATTTTTAGAAGAGACCCGGGTATTTTTCGTAAGTATTTTGATAATAGCTGTATAATCTTATGAAATATATTATAATATATTTCTAAACCTAAAAGTGTGTGTGTGTGTGTGTATTTAATTAACTAAATATTTATTCCTCACGCTATCTTCCTCTTCTCACACACTCTCTCTCTCTCATATAATTATATATTATAACCTAATATAATAAAAAAAAAACACCTCTCTCTCTCCTCTCATCTCTGTTCTTCTCTCTGTTCCGACGAAAGAAAACCCAAACCCTAACCTCATCCCTCGTCTTCGCCGCCGACCTCACCATCTCGACCTCGTCGACTTCACCCCGACTTTAACACCGCCTCCACTTCCTCCACTTCCCCTCTCTTTCCCGAGAACCCAAGAACCCAAACCACAACCCGAGCCAACCCAAGAACCCATCTCTGGTGACTTGCCGTCACCATCATCCCGAAATCACCACCCTCGTCTCGCCACCCTCATCACCACCCTCACTACTACCTCCTCTTCTCCTCCCCGACGTCCCTGCAGCAACCCACGAACCCCAATCCAAGAACCCTGCAACCGAGCAACAAAGAAACCCTCACCGCCGATCACCCTCATCTCGCCGTCATCTTCGCCATCACCTCCTTACCTCCTTCTCCAACTCCCGACACCACAAACCATACACCTCAATCCCCGACGACCCAAACAGCAACATCTTCAACCCAAGCATCCCACTGCCCTCGCCGCTACCCATCGCCGTTGGCTACCCATCGTCGCCATCACCCATCCTCTGTCCTCAGCACCCAATGCCGACACCACAGACCCTTCTTTTTCTTCTTCTCTTCTTCTCCTTTCTTTCTTTCTCTCTTTCTTGATCGGTTCCTGGCCGTTGCCGGAGTCGCTCATGTCGCCGACGATTCGGTCAACGTCGTCGTCCAACGTGGTCACGTCATTGATCAGACAGGTCCAGTCCTGTACGCATATGGTTGCATCGCGACGTTTATCCGACGTCGAACGTGACGTACGTACCCCGTTGTGAGATCCGACCAGGCAAGTTTAGCTTGCAACGTGCTATATTAATATATCTATTTATATATGAATAAAAATAATACATGTGTTTCATTATGCAGCAAATATTATAGTTTTACCGTTTTACAGTATCCGTTCGTATCCGAGCTAATCATAAATTCTCTAGTTGCATGCCGGAACATCCTGATATCATTTTACTATTACATTATTATAACGTGTTATCTAGATTTCAGCATATGTAGTCATGGACGTATAACATGTTATTACAGTTAGACACATATGCATCCTGGTATCCGTCGTGCTTACCGTGTTCAGATATTCGTTACAGTTTCACATTTAGGTATCTACTTGATGCATATGCATCACATGGCATGTTTACGACATACTACTTGACTCATTACTTGCATCTTGTTACTAATGCCAACAATCCTAACTTGTTGTCCTGATGGACGTAACTTGTTGTCTGCATAGACTAAACCTGTACCTGCTTGATCCTGTATTGGTATTAGATCTATATTAGCAATACCTGACTTGAACACAAACGTGGGGGTAAAGGGGAAATTAAGAATGTAACTGAAACATAATTCAAGAGAATATTATTATACGTTTGCCGTTTTTCCGGACGTTACAGAATAATTACATGTTTGCCGTTTTTCCGGGCGTTACAGAATAATTACATGTTTGTCGTTTTTTCGGGCGTTACCGAATAATTACATGTTTGCCTTTTTTCCGGGCGTTATGGAATAATTACCTGTTTACCATTTTTCCGGGCATTACGGAATAATTACCTTTTTGCTGTTTTTTCGGACGTTACGGAATAATTACTTGTTTGTCGTATTTCCGGGCTTTACAGAATAAATCCTGTTACCGTGATCCCGTGGGGAATGAACGAGATATATTCTGTTGGGTTACAATGAGAATTACATTAATTGATTTCAAAGATTTTTAGAATAGATAACCTAGAATCACAGTTTTAGGTTACACATCACACATCACATACATATACATACATCACTATTTCATATCTATGTTGTTTATTTATATTCATATTTACCTATATCGTTACATCCTGAATTATTATTGTTATTTTGATATTATGATGCACTGACGTCTGGGTTTTGCATGGTTCGGTTTCTCTATTTTTATCGCAGGCTGAACAAGAGTATTTTAGCCATCAAGCCGAGCAGTGAGGAATTAAACATGTGTTATTTATGGATGTTTAGTTTAGCTATTTGTTTCCGTAGTTTTATTTTTTGATGTGAGCCCATATTGGGACGAGTTTCCAGATGTTGTTTATTGGATCTTGATTCGTTTCCGCTTATATATTTTCTTGACTCTATTTATTATGGCAAATGGATATGTACTAGATAGATTTTATATTTTACTGTTCTTGATATCCTATAGACAGCCGTAATGTGACTGTGGAGGGATATTTCCTAACCACAGGTGGCATGGTTGGCTTTGTCACTTGCCGTAGTCTGCACATTTTGGAAAGCGGGGCGTGACACTTGCCATCAATGGGCATATCCTGCCATCAACGCGAACGTGACACGGGGGCGTAATGGACGGTGAGAATCTCGTATCGGCTCGCTCCAGACGACCGCTATATAAACCCATCTTCCAAACAACTCATATATCTCGAACTCATTCCAATACGCCGCTGTTTTGCCTTAATATTTCTCGGTACTTACTTGATCGTCGGAAAGTCCTACAGTGGTTTCTCATCCCGGGACTTCCCTTACAAGTAGCTCGGCATCAACAACAACCAACAGCCCATTGAGATCCATAAGCTCAACCTTATTCTCAAATCTCAACCGTTCAGCACCGCTGGTAAAAAGATCGACGAAGGACACCATCTGAAGAAGATTCAGGCCTCCATCAGTAGGCTCTTGATCTGAAGAGAAGAAAGACATCCACATGAAAAATCTAAAGTGAAAAACTTTAACGTAAAGGAATTTCTTTAGCCAAATCTTATTAAAATCTTGATTATGGAATCTTAATTGAAGATGCTTACGATTCAACATACTGGTAACAAAGGCTTCAATGATGGAAAAATGTTTGCTTTAATATGTCTTTCGTATCAAGAATTGATGGTCTTCTGTACGAACATTTAGCCATGAAAGAAATGTTGAAAGAATTTACAGATCTAGCAATCTCATCAGTAGGAAAAAACACCGCAGGTTCACCATTGACCTTTATAACGATCTCCTTCTCATGCACATTGATTAGAAGAAAATGAAGAGTGCTATTGAGGGTTGCGGCATATGAAGACCTAAGAAATGCAGTGGGAGGGACATTCAGAGATTAAGGTCGCTCATTGGCGGCCATAAGACCAGCTAAATCGAAAAGATGGTGGCCCTCATGCAAACTATGGATTTTTTTAGGAACTATTGGTTTTTATCCTATTTTCATTCTCTTGTATAAACCAGAGTTTGAAATATCATATTTTTCATTCTCTTTTGTCATTGTTAGTGTGACTTCAGATTGAAAGTTGGTTAATACAAAATATATTTAAGAATTAATTGCTTGAGAGAGAGAGAGATATTTGTAAAACCCTTTTTGCAATATCGGGAAAAAATTTCAAATTTTACAATTCAAATGGTTAAATCGGCCATGCTGAGCGAAGCGATTTTATACACCCTGCCAAATATATTTATCTAATAATCTCATAGATGAAACTTGTGTATCAAAATAGTGACGAACGGCATGAATTTGTGGGACCAGAACTCAATTTGTGGGACCAGGAACCTCAGCTTTGATTCCCTGCTATTTTTCCATGCTATTGTAAATCCTAAACCTCACATCTCAATCAAAAAACACAAACCTATGAGACTCATTGTTTTACACAAATATGAGGTGTTGGATGTTACTTGTTTGTAATAGCGTGAACAAATAATAGCAGGGACTCCAATGCGAATTTGTGGGCTTGCTATTTTTTTTTCCCTTTTGAAATCAACCCTACGTGAGGATCGAATTTGCGACCTTTCATGTTGGAGAGAAAATTGGTACCAATTAAGCTAAGCATGACTGATACTTGCTGTTACCTGTACCTGCCATTGATTCATACAGGCCTCCTCAATTTGTTTGTTTCGAAGTTATTACATATCATAAATTTCTCTAGTACTATTCAAGATGAAAAATGAATAAACAGATTAAATGCATTATATATTAATAAGTACATTGCTGCTTTCAAAAACAAAATAAGTACATTGCTCAACCCCACTAAAACGAAAAAGGGCATAAAACCTTTTTCCTCTGGTGTCGAGAAAAGATTCTAGCTCTTTGTGTTGTGAATTATTGGGATGTATATGAGGCAATTTAAATTGAGAGAATCATGGATATGGAGCAAGTGTGTCAAGTAGATTGCATTGGCTTTTGCATTGTTTTTGTTTCAATGGCATAGCTAAGATTTGGAGATAGTGGAGAAATATTTCAAGGGAAAAAAGCCTCAAAATGTACTGCTCTTCTAGAAGCACATTATTGTAGCACCCATAAACTAAATTCAAGTAAAAAGCAATTTAAAATGATCTTAGATTAGTCGTTACCATTAAATCTTAACTTAGTTAGAAGAACATATTTATGGACAAATCGAGGGTCCTTTATGAGTAACTTATGAGTCCGGGAAGAATAATAAGTAAATATCAAGTTCTAGGGGTTTGGTAATTAATGTTGGTTATAAATCTAAAACTACTCTACTAAGCACAAATGGGAAACAAATCCCCTAGATATATACACTCCTATTTTTATTGTTCAGTTTCTTACTGCTTAAGAGTTGATTGTTGTTGCTCACATCAGAATTTTGCATCTTTATACCACTCATTCTTTATCTTATTGCATGTAGATAGGTGCTTTTGATATGTGTTTGCTTAATAAATGCAGAGAAACAGGTTCCAGAACAGTTGACAGACTTTCAAGCTTAAATGGATCAATTTTGACCTAGTCAAAATCAACAGTCAACAAGTCAACGCCTAGATATTCCAAAGTTGTCGAAATCCAAGTGTGAAGCTCTAGAAGAACCCCAATAAATTTCAAGAAAACAGAAAAAAAATCATGGATCGCCAACTCAGCAATATTGCGGCAAAATAGCCGCAAGGCTAGTACAAGTCGCGACAGAATAGCCGCGGTCCTGGAGCCATACTTGATGAATTTTCATGGGCAGTTTCTTCTTTTTATATGGGGCCGGTATCAACCTAGGGTCTTGCAATCCAGATGCTATAAATAGCATAGTTCAGCAGTTTTTTTTATCATAGTTTTAGGGTTAGAATAGAAGTAGGTAGTCTCCTTCTTCATCTTGTATGTCATTGGAGAGTTATGAGAGCTTTTGAGTGGATATGAATGAAGATGAGAGTTTATTTTTATCTTGTCTTGTATCTTTTCTTATTGCAGTTGTAGTTTTATTTATTTGCATTGCCTTTACTTTCCTTAGATAAATTGTAGTAGGGTAATTAGTTGTAATTGTTGTTTTCTTTCTTGAACTTCTTCTATTTTCTTTATCCTTGAAGTTTTCAAGCCATGATGCTCAAGAGAGCTCCTTGGATAAGGGCCGAAGCAGCTTGCTTGCTTTTTGTTTGCTGCTTTCTTGCTCATTCTTCTTCTTCTCTTATTTTATTTTATTTTAATAATGAGTGAAGAATTTGCTCATTTGTTAGGGTAAAGAAAAGGGTAGTTTGAGGGATAGAAAAATCCCTTACTCTTCCTTTTGCCCGATATCTTGGAAGTTGCATTTCAACCAAGGAATCACAACCCTCTCCTTTAGGAACCTTATCCTTAATGATAGCGGTGATCCTAAAATGAGACCCATCGTGTTTTCCTTTGCTGAAGGTTAGGGATAAAAGTAAAGAACGGAAGGACGATGATCAATAAGAAGGGATTTAGCGTATGGAAGGCCTAGCCTAGACTCGCAAATACCTTACTTAAGAACCCTAATCCACGTTGTTTCTGATTACCCTAACATCAATATCAAGAGGAACAAAGGAAAGACTAAGGATAATCCTAACTCAACTAACCTAATCCTAACCCTAACAAGCCTTTTCTTTAACATAATACACAAAATTTAGGATAGCTTTGAACATATTGGACCATTTGGATTTAACTCGTCTAAAACACGAACGAAAAACATATCTTCTCTCCGTGGACGACCCGTACTTATCGCGGTTAGCAACAAAGCAACACCATTTTATTGCGGTAAGTAGGATTTAATAGAACATTCATAGACACGATCAATCAAATAACGCCATTGCCTAGGAGACGGTAACGTATTTCTTTCTTGTTATGCTGGTTAATTTGTGTATATATTTTAAAACAAAAATCCATAAAAATAATAAAAACCCATCTTGTTTTTTCTAACAAGTTTTATGCAAGTGTGCAGAGAATTCTGGAGCAACTGGAGTGACCTAATAGAGGCTCAGGGGCTTTCAAATAGACGTACAAAGGAAGTGGAGTGTTAGTGTAATATTCCCTAGAGGCCATTATTGTATAGTACTAGTTTGTATATTATATTTTGGAAGCTTGGGATATATACAAGGATTTATGACAGTCTTGCTCAATATGGTAGTATGCTACTTGGTTTGTATCTACCTTAATATGTGTATATGTTTCTCTTGACGTATCGCTAATACATATTGGTAGAGCCGTTAGGATCTTTGCTTGACTATCAGCATTGTGATGACAGTCACACTAGTAGGGACTGGGTAGTCTACAAGCACATCCTTATAAAGGTCCCTAGTCGTAGGATTATCGAGAAAGGGCATCTATACTCCATAGTAGACTAGTGTATACGCTTCTCATCACAACATAGGAGATAGTATGTCCTACAGCCATCAGTACGTCGTTCTGGAGATAGTATGCAAGTGCTTATTGGGTTATGAGTTACACTGGACAGACTCGTGGAGAACTGCTGGTTGGTATTATACCTATCGTCAGGTAGCAGTTCCCAGGTGACATGAGTACAGTATAGTCCGTTGACTTGACACTGCTACTTCGCCTCAAGTGTGTTCCCACTGTTCTAGATTACTAGCCTACCACGGCTCTATTGAGTGGTGCAAACAGGTAGTAGTTGGGTGCAGTCCTGAAGCGTTTGGAGGCAGTGGCGGTTAGATAGGATTCGTCTCGCCCGGTATTGGGGGTTGACGTCGCGCTATGATTCGGAAAGCCATTACATAAAGTCCCTGGCCAAGGCAAGCGAGATTTGCTGGTAGGGATTCCAGTAGTTTCTCAGGGTGTTTTTGGCTGCACTCCGACACGACTTATTGTGCTATTAGGGGTCTGACGCTTGCCGCCCCTAGGCCCGATATGTGATACTCTTAGACGAACAGACCGGACTGTACGGAGATTGCCACAGACATACTCAGTAGGGGTACGGATGAGTTTGCTTGTCAGCCTTCTTATCGACAGATACCTGGGTAGCCGTTACGTGCAGCTAGTATCGCTGATATGCTTGTGGTTAAACCCACTGCTAGCGTACTGTCGAGTCTTTAGAGTCCCACAAAGAGAGTTTCCCTGCCTCGGGCGAAATGAGTAGAGATCGTATGGTTTTACGACAGGGTTCGATCACACATGTGTACTTGTGCGCATATGATATTCGGGCGGACAATACTAGTCTGTTTTGGTTTAAGCCGGATCTTAGTATTTGCTTATTGGATTAGTTATGTCGCATTGTATTCGTGTTTCTCGAAATACGGATATGAGTATGTATATACGGATGCGAGGGGCATTCTTGTAATTATTCAAGTTTGCTTAAAGATGATTAAACCTCATTATATGTTTTAGCATTTTAGGTTAAATGCTTAATGAGGTAGATATTTGTGTAAGTCCGCGGCGGCGCCCCGGCCGTCGATCCGACGCCGGAGACGCGGAAACAAAAACTTTCAAAAACTATTGAACCGGCACCACCGCGCACTTTTCACCCGGATCGGGCCATTAACCTAGCTACTAGCAAACAAGAAAAGAGTAGAGAAGCTATACCAAGCGATCCGTGTCCTTCGGTCTTCGTCTCCACTCCAATCTCCCGCGGAATCTCCGTCCGTCAACTCCTCGTCGGAAAGGCACCACGTAGCCGGGTTCGTATACGGGCTCCCGCCTCTGGACCGAGACAACTCGGTCGTGAAGTTGGCTAGCCGACGCGTCCAAGATTTGCTGTAGGCTAGTGTAGAATCACATGTCTCTTTGGGGTTTATGTTGCCTTTGGATGGAGGGAATGAGCATAGGAATTTTGAAGCAAGCAAAGCTAAAATGAGAATGAATCATTTTCCCTCATCAAAATAATGAACTCCCTCACTCTCATCTAATGAAGTGGCTGGTCCCTTATTCTCATGGTGGAGAAAAAAAGAATAATTAAAACCAAGAGAAGAAAGGGAATGAATGTATGAGATAATGGTCACACCAATTTCCATTTCAATCCACTCACAAACCATCACATGAAAAGCAAAGCAATGGACTCAAAAAGCATCTTATGATGAAAGAATAATCATGAAGCCACTCATAAGCAAGAAACACCCTCCACAAAATGTTATTTGCAAACTGCAAATAACACCCTCCAATGAAAAGTCCGACCGTGAAGGAACAAAGGAAAAACGGCCGGAACGGAATGCAAACTGGCAACCTCAGAAAACTGATCCCGTAATAAATTACAGGAAAACCCCACTACTGCATATACATGCCCGCATTTGTATTCTCACTGAACACAAATGCTGTTAGTTATATGCATGCCCTAGAGGCCATTACTGTACATTGGATGTACATTGTAGTGGATGCTGGGATATATATAGGGAGGACTTTCTTGCTCGACATGATAGTATGCTATCTGGTTGCTCTTTACCTTAACGTGTACACTGATTGTCTCTCTGTTACATGTTGGTAAAGCCCTTAGGATGTGTACTTAACTACCTGGACTATGATGCGGATCATACTAGTAGGGACATGGTAGTCCATAAGTACATCCTTCAAAGTCCCTAGTCGTGGGTATATCGAGATGGGGCATCGATATACCAGAGTAGACTAGCGTATACCTTCTCGACCCATACAGATGGGCGATGGATGATCCCATATCCATTGGTGTTTGACATCAGAGATGATATACGGGTGCTCAGTGGAGACTGGGTACACTGGACGGACTCGCCGAGAACTCCTAGATGGTATTATACCTTACGTCAGATGGCAGTTCTCTGGTGACACTGGTACAGAGTAGTCTGTTGACCCGAGATCGTCATAGAGTCTTGTGTGGTTCCCACTGTACTTTGATTTCCACCTTACCACGTCCAAGAAGGCGTGCAAAACGGTGGTTTTTGGGTACAGTCCCGAGTCACATGGAGGCAATGAGCGATAGGAGGGGATTCGTCTCTCCCGGTATAGGGAGTTGATGTTGCGCTGTGTTCGATTGGCTATAACCGGAAATCCCCAGCCAGGGTTGCTGAGATTTACTGGTAAGTGTTACCAGTAGTTTCTCGAACTGTTATAGACCTCATATCGACACGACTTATCGAGCTATTGGGGTCTGACGTTTACCACCCCTAGGCGAGATATGCGACATATCAGACAATCAGACCGGACTGTACGGTAAGTGTTACTGGTTGGATTCACAGGAGTGTGAGCGGGCTTGCTCGTCGATCTTCTGATCGCTCAATACCCGGGTGGCCGTTACGTTTAGCAGACCGCTTGCGGCTTGTGGGTGTTTGATATGATCATCATCTGCTGCCGGCGTATTGACGAGTCTTTAGAGTCCTACACAGAGGTTTCCTGGCTCAAGCGAAACGAAATAGGAGCGCATATGAGATATGTGCGGGACCGAGAATAATGCGTGTATGTGATACCGTATTTCATTCTCGCGATGAATGTATTGATTGGTTGTATGCGATATAACCTAGTTATCGAATCAAGGATTGATTCGATAAGTCGATACATTGCATATTAGTCGGTTATATGCGATATGACCGGATCGTTAAATCAAGTGTTGATTTAATGATTTAATGCATAATTATATATTTGATATATTACTTTGCATTAACTAGTATTGGTTCACTTTAAAAGGATTTTCTCACTTGAAGTTCACAAGTTGTATATGTGATATACTTTTGTGCACTTGATTGTATCATGTTTGATGATACATGTTAACTTGGTTAAGTGTGTGATTAAATCATGGTTAGTTAATGGTTAGGGTTTCATTTGATTTATTTATGCATTTATTTATTTTGTTTTGACAAAAGAAAAAGAGAAAATGGTTGCTTTAAAAGATGAAGCTTGTTGAAGCTTCATGAAGGTTTGACTAAAGTGACTATTTTGTCTTCATGTCTTAACCCAACCATTCACTAATCCTAGTTAATTCTCTACACCTAACCATGGTTGTATTATGATAAGTATTGCTTTTCTTTTCTATTTTAAAATAACTTATCATAATATTATCATCATCTTCTTCTTCTTCTTCAAGAAGAAAACCTAGACTTCATCAATGGTGACTTGATGAAATGAGTGAGAAATCCAATTCTAAAGTGAACCCACTTCCTATTTCTTCATCCTCTAACTCTTGCCAAGTAGTATAGGGTGTTTCCTTCACAAGTTTTCATGGCTTGGTGAAGGTGGAGCTTGATCTAGTGATGCTTCGACGTAGATCATCTTCGGCGTCGTAGTCGATGACCTAGCCCGTCCATTCTCCGATGAAGCCGACACTAGAGCCCGGGATCCGATGATCGCAGCGAGGAGACATCATCACGAAGCTATGGAGGTGGAGCACCAGATCTACAAAGGTTGTATTTCCGTTACACTTTAGTTAAGTTGTTAACTAGCTCGTTGTTTCGCCTAAAATTCTAGTTAACGATCCGTATTAGGGTTTCTCGGCACCCGTAAAATTTGAAATTGGTATGGTTGATGCCTTGTGAGACCTCTTGAGAGTGTCTAGGAACCCTACAGTGGTATCAGAGCCTAGCTAGAGCCTTAGGCGATGCGTAGACGATGTTAGAAACCCGATCGAACCCCGAAACCCTAACTTTTAACCCTCTCTGGACTTTTTCTGAAAAAGTGGTTTTTTCCAAATTAAAAATGCTTAAAAAATTCAGCAGGAAATTCTAAGAATTACGGTGCAAAAATTACCTAATGATCTGTCTAAAGCGCGGCGGATCCGCGGCATTAGCCGCCTATTGCGGCCGTTCCGCGCTCATTTAGTCTCTTCAGTCAACCATTTTTGCACAGTAACTTCTTTATTTAAATGCTGAATTTTATGGGAATTTTTAATATTTATTCAAGAGTTGAATTTTCTGGGTTGTATTGGGGACTCGGTGTATCGATCGAATTGTCTAATTTTGTCAGTGTGTTTTTCCGGGTAATTTTGAATGTGTTAAAAAGTTCGACCGGATATAAATACCCAACTTTTCCCCTGCCGGAAAAATTTCCAAGTGTTGGATTTTTCCGTGGTTTAATGACGTTCTAAGTACTGCAAGTAACGCGATGGTCCCTCTAGAAGACAACAAACCTTAACTCGATTATGTGACCGTCTTGAACTGCCCTTTGAAGCTTAGGGTTTGGGGCAGTACGGCGTGCCACATGTGAGGCGTTGGCTTGACCCTTCTACAGCTGAACCGTTGGTACTGAGGCACGAAGTGAATGTTTTTAAACTTGTTTCATGTGTTGAGCTGTTTCGGGAAAACTTGGGTGTTCGAATGTTCGATCGGAAAGTTTAACATTTTCTATTTATCCGGAATGTGATACAATAATTGGAATTCACAATTAGTTATGAGATAACTGTATGAATGTTATAAACATAGCACTTTAGTCTCACTTGATCGGTTGCGACGGAATTTTGATGTGATCAAAAGTCCGTCGCAATCACGTAGCGTACGCGGATACTCGCCGGGTAAACTTAATAGACAGCCTCACTCCATAGCCCCGACCAAGTGACTGTAGGAGAACCCCGTCGCCGAAAGCATCCGTTCGGGTGCTCGCGGCAGCGGTGTTCCGCCTTGGTGCACTTTGTCGACGGCATCGGGGGTGCAGCCGTCTACTGAAGTTTGCGACGAGCATTCGATCAGGATGTCGGGAATCCTGTTGAATTGCCCGATTTGATATTGAAAAGTGTTTTCGATAATGAGACTAAAATGCGGGGTTTATAATTGTTAGGCATGAGAGTGTCTAAGGTATTCATTTGATTAGGCATGCGATGTCTATGCAGATTGCGGATTCCAACTGTTGTAGTTTTACACTTTCTTTTCTGTGACCGTAAGTGTAATATGTGATATCGCCGGTTTCGTTGCTATATGTCAACGACAATTGGGATACGTATATTTACTTACGTTGATGACATGTGATGTTATGTGTTGCTGGATATGTTATATTGGATCGTCGTGTTTGAATAGCCGGGGTTTTTTATGTGAGATGAGTGTTTTTCATTTTCATTCATGTAAAAACTTGTATGTAATATTCTTTTATTGGGGCACTTCCAGGTTGCGGAAGTTGTCATCCTTTGTATATTATTTACTCTTCCGCACTAGGATAGACCCAAGGAGGGGAGCACAAGTAACCGGGTTCTGGAGTCCAGTGGGAGACCAACTCGAGGAGTCGAGTCCGGGTCTCCTAACTCTAGAATTGGTAGGGTTGCTTGCCGCTCTCGTAGGGGTCTAGGGGTGTGGGTTTGGCTATTCATCACGACCGTGGAATCCGTGTTTTATACTGGCTCGTATTGAAAACACGGACGTCCTAGTATATCCAATATTTCATATGATTCTTCTGCTGTGATATCTGTGATGTGATCATGATATGTTCTGTGATGGATACTTTATATAGTATATATGATATATTATATAGGCGTTACTTATGTTTTACACCCGCGCTAGCCCTGCCCCGCTCTGCCGTTAGTTACCTAACCTAACGGTGCACGAGGGGACATCGAGGCGAATGCGGATGGCATAAGTGTACGTCGTATTTATCTGTGATGTTTAGGTACTTAAATGATGGGACTTCATTAATGTGATTAATGAAATAAAAGAAACCTAAGATGTTGTAGAATCGAATTTCAAAATAAAACAGGTAGCTACAGTTCTTGCTTTGCACAGCGGTATATATGATATATCCTGCACCTTATTCGATGAGGAAAGGACCGAGATCCCTTCACCGGGAGTGACTACTTTAGCAATAACTGGCAGATGCTACACACTTGGTTTGTCTTTTGATTGCTTTTAAGAGTTTTTGCTTTGCACAGTGATATATATGATATATCTCGCACCTCATTCGACGAGGAAAGGACCGACGATCCTTTCACCGGGAGTGACTCCTTTAGCAAAACTAGAAAAGCCTCAAAAACACTCCATTTTAAAATCATTTGATTCTACAACGATATCAAGTTCATTACGCAATAGGTTTTCAGAAAAACCTGTCGTAGCCCTCCGTCATTTCAGATAAGTCCTACTTAGTATTCGTGCTACGTTTGTTGACCTCCGTCAAGGCGTAGTGTGCGGTAGCTAACTAGTATTTATCTGCTTATGCATATGATGCAGATTGGATTAGAGTAGTCGTGCGGCCTTGTTGACCTCCGTCAAGGGTCGTGCGGGTGGGTTTAATTCGATCAAGAAATGACGGGTTGAACTTGACTAGTAGCCTATGGTTTGTTGACCTCCGTCAAGGTCATAGGGTGCTAGGGGCAAAATTATCGGGAATTTCAAGTGTTGAAATTTGCAATGAGATTGCATACCTTCTATGAGATAGTTGGATCCCGCTGCGAGTAATTGTTACTCCTGGGAGAGTTTTACACATTACAATTAGCCGATCAAGTAGGTGTCTAGAAAGGTGTTAACGAGGTTACGCCTCTGGGAAAACGAGGTTTACATTAATTAGGTTCGTGCGAAAGCACGGGGGACCTCCCTCAAAGTACCGACACTGGCCTGGCTGAAAGATTGGCGAACTTGTAGTGTGTAATTAATCCCGGTTAGTCTTTCCTTTTAGGGTTTGAAGGAAGATTTGATAAAAAGCAGTGGGAGCCATCCTGATTAGATAAAATAAAAACCAATCTGATCTTGCAAGAGCATACGCTGAGTGTTTTCTTCTCTCTCTCTCTCCAGGTAGCGACCATATCACGCCTTAATCAAGATAACAATACGGAATATTGACCGAACCCGCTTGTTATACTGAGCTGGGGAACGTTGGTCCCGCTCCAACTTGTAATTGTTATAAGACAGAGCAGGAAATTGGGGATTACCAGAATTCCCGTGCCGCCCAAACGAAGAGAGTGCATGCTGATGCATCATCTTCGGGTGTGTTCATTACAAAGAACTGTTTCTCAGTATCCTTTACGTCCTGGGTATGTGATACCAGATCAGGATCCCAGATATGTAATCTGTTACATAGGGCTACAGAAAGGTAGAGAACTGAAAACGGGTGATAAGTTTCATGAGGCAGAAAACGGGGCAAGAGTTGCAGCCAAGTCTGTTGGTCACTGTCACCCTGTATTCCAAATACATTGATTCTGAACGAATGTTATTAGATACCGAACCTGATATACAAAATCATATCAATCTCTTTACTAGTAAAGAAATGATAAAATTTTGTATAGTTGGATAATGTTTTGAACATTTCCTATATCAAAAGTTGATCGGATCAGGCACGTTATCTAAAAGCATTGATGTTCTAAATCAAACTACAGTTCTTAGTATACGGAACACACACAAGAGGAAGAGTTCAGAAATGAACGAATCCTACTTGAGGCATTGTAGACTAGGTCATATCAATGCGACCCGACTAGCTGAAGTTACATGAAGATGCATATTTAAATCTGTTTGAATTTACATCTTGTGAAACTTGCCAGTCATGTCACAGAGATAAGATGACCATAGCTCCGTTTACTGGAAACAGAGAAAGAGTTAGTGAACTCTTGGGATGATACATGTTGATGTATATAGGTCCCCTGTCTACATTTGCCAAGACCGGTTCTTTGTACTTCATTACATTCTCTGATGATCTTTCGAGATTCAGACCTATGTTCCTGTTGAAACACAAGTCAGAACCTTTTGAGATATTCACAGAATATAAGTTAGAAGTAGAGAACCAAAACGGGTATAAGTATTATGTCCTTTGATGTGATCAAGGAGGAGAATACTTGAGCACGGAATTCCTGGACTATTCTAAAGGAGAATGAGATTCTCTCTCAGCATTACTCCTCCGTATACACCATAGCACGATGGTATATCGGGGCGGAGCGATAACACCCTATGTGATTAGGTGTGCTCTATGATGAGTACTACTGAGTTACCTATTTCCTTTTTGGGAGTTATGCACTTGAGAAGCTGCATACCTATTGAATAGGGTTCAAATCAAATCCGTTGCCTACCACTTCATATTTAATATGATAAGGGAAGAGCCCATCTCTTAAACTAGTTAAGATTTGGGGTTGTCCGGGCTATGTCTAAAAGAAAAATCCGGATAAGCTCGAGGCAAGGTCTGTAATGTAGAACTGGAAAGGTTCCAGCTATACAAACTACAGCAGATGATTTGAAAGAACCAAAGGATTCAATAGTTACTAACGAACCTCAGCCTCTCCGCCGATCTAGTAAGGTTCCTCACCCGCCTGAGAGATACTTCGGTTACTCTATGACAGTGGGAGCGAGGATTGCATCATGAGATGATGACCCAACTAGTTTCGAACTGGCCATCAGGAGTGGGACTCTGTAAGAATGGCAGGATGCTTAGCGATCTGAGATGGAATCCATGTACATCAACAAAGTATGGACTTTGGTTGCTTTATCTGAAGGGTTAAATCCCCATCAGGAGCAAGTATATCTTGAGAAGATTACTTGGTGTAGATGGAAAAGTTGAGACTTTCAAAGCTAGACTTGTTAAAGCTTTTCGTCATCGACCAGGCGTGGATAATGATGAAACCTTTTAAAGTGGCTATGCTTAAGTCCATCCAGATCCTACTTGCCATGGCTACATACCATGACTACGATATCTGGCGGTTGGGTGCCATGACTGCTTTTCTAAAATGATGTTTTAGAAGAGAGCGTCTATAAGGACACAGCCAGAGGGCTTCGTAGACAGTGGGAGCAGCGGAAACGTGTGCAAGATGCTTTATAGGATAAAGCAGAAATCGCGGAGTTGGAACATCTGTTTTGATGTGTTAGTCAAATAGTTTGACATCATCAAAATGGTAGATGAACCTTGTATATACAAAAAGGTAGTAGGGAGTATAGTGACGATCCTCGTAGAGTACGTGGATGACATACTCTAGATAGGGAAGGAGTTTCCTATGCTACGCTCGGTCAATCTCCGCTTATCACAATGATTCTCCATATAGGATCAAAATGATACCTCCTAAATCCTGGATTTTGGATCTATGAGATAGATCTAAATGGATGTTAGGATTCTCACTAGTTGTAGTGAGATGATATCAATTGATTCTAGGGAGAATCACTGGAAGGGTTCCAAAGTGATAAGGACGACTGAATGTCAGTCACAGGCATTGTCTTTACCCTCAGTATAGGGACGGTATGTTGGAAGAGTTCCAAGAATGATACCGTGGCATACTAGACGATAAAGGATGGATACATCGCTACTTAAGATGCTACCAAAGAGGCAGTCTGGATGTATATTTGTTCATGAGATGAACTTAGTTCCTCCCATTGTGTGACAATGGAGTTGTGGCTTATGCCAAGGAACGTCCGTCCCATCAGTGATCCAGACATATTCTAAGGCAGTGTCACCTGATCATGGAGATGGTTGATCTCCAGGGTGATCGAGGTTAGGAGAGTAGACTCTGAGGACAACACGGCGGATCCACTCACAAAGGCCTTTTCCCAGAGAGAGACTTTTATGGGATGGTTGAGTATGAGATACTACAACCACTGCTATCAGATGGCCCTAGTGCAAGTGGGAGATTGCTAGTTATATGTATGCCCTAGAGGCCATTGCTGTACATTGGATGTACATTGTAGTGGATGCTGGGATATATATAGGGAGGACTTTCTTGCTCGACATGATAGTATGCTATCTGGTTGCTCTTTACCTTAACGTGTACACTGATTGTCTCTCTGTTACATGTTGGTAAAGCCCTTAGGATGTGTACTTAACTACCTGGACTATGATGCGGATCATACTAGTAGGGACATGGTAGTCCATAAGTACATCCTTCAAAGTCCCTAGTCGTGGGTATATCGAGACGGGGCATCGATATACCAGAGTAGACTAGCGTATACCTTCTCGACCCATACAGATGGGCGATGGATGATCCCATATCCATTGGTGTTTGACATCAGAGATGATATACGGGTGCTCAGTGGAGACTGGGTACACTGGACGGACTCGCCGAGAACTTCCAGATGGTATTATACCTTACGTCAGATGGCAGTTCTCTGGTGACACTGGTACAGAGTAGTCTGTTGACCCGAGATCGTCATAGAGTCTTGTGTGGTTCCCACTGTACTTTGATTTCCACCTTACCACGTCCAAGAGGGCGTGCAAAACGGTGGTTTTTGGGTACAGTCCCGAGTCACATGGAGGCAATGAGCGATAGGAGGGGATTCGTCTCTCCCGGTATAGGGAGTTGATGTTGCGCTGTGTTCGATTGGCTATAACCGGAAATCCCTGGCCAGGGTTGCTGAGATTTACTGGTAAGTGTTACCAGTAGTTTCTCGAACTGTTATAGACCTCATATCGACACGACTTATCGAGCTATTGGGGTCTGACGTTTACCACCCCTAGGCGAGATATGCGACATATCAGACGATCAGACCGGACTGTACGGAAAGTGTTACTGGTTGGATTTACAGGAGTGTGAGCGGGCTTGCTCGTCGATCTTCAGATCACTCAATACCCGGGTGGCCGTTACGTTTAGCAGACCGCTTGCGGCTTGTGGGTGTTTAATATGATCATCATCTGCTGCCGGCGTATTGACGAGTCTTTAGAGTCCTACACAGAGGTTTCCTGGCTCAAGCGAAACGAAATAGGAGCGCATATGAGATATGTGCGGGACCGAGAATAATGCGTGTATGTGATACCGTATTTCATTCTCGCGATGAATGTATTGATTGGTTGTATGCGATATAACCTAGTTATCGAATCAAGGATTGATTCGATAAGTCGATACATTGCATATTAGTCGGTTATATGCGATATGACCGGATCGTTAAATCAAGTGTTGATTTAATGATTTAATGCATAATTATATATTTGATATATTACTTTGCATTAACTAGTATTGGTTCACTTTAAAAGGATTTTCTCACTTGAAGTTCACAAGTTGTATATGTGATATACTTTTATGCACTTGATTGTATCATGTTTGATGATACATGTTAACTTGGTTAAGTGTGTGATTAAATCATGGTTAGTTAATGGTTAGGGTTTCATTTGATTTATTTATGCATTTATTTATTTTGTTTTGACAAAAGAAAAAGAGAAAATGGTTGCTTTAAAAGATGAAGCTTGTTGAAGCTTCATGAAGGTTTGACTAAAGTGACCATTTTGTCTTCATGTCTTAACCCAACCATTCACTAATCCTAGTTAATTCTCTACACCTAGCCATGGTTGTATTATGATAAGTATTGCTTTTCTTTTCTATTTTAAAATAACTTATCATAATATTATCATCTTCTTCTTCTTCTTCTTCAAGAAGAAAACCTAGACTTCATCAATGGTGACTTGATGAAATGAGTGAGAAATCCAATTCTAAAGTGAACCCACTTCCTATTTCTTCATCCTCTACCTCTTGCCAAGTAGTATAGGGTGTTTCCTTCACAAGTTTTCATGGCTTGGTGAAGGTGGAGCTTGATCTAGTGATGCCTCGACGTAGATCATCTTCGGCGTCGTAGTCGATGACCTAACCCGTCCATTCTCCGATGAAGCCGACACTAGAGCCCGAGATCCGATGATCGCAGCGAGGAGACATCATCATGAAGCTATGGAGGTGGAGCACCGGATCTACAAAGGTTGTATTTCCGTTACACTTTAGTTAAGTTGTTAACTAGCTCGTTGTTTCGCCTAAAATTCTAGTTAACGATCCGTATTAGGGTTTCTCGGCACCCGTAAAATTTGAAATTAGCATGGTTGATGCCTTGTGAGACCTCTTGAGAGTGTCTAGGAACCCTACAAATGCAAAGAGACAAAATCTACACTATCCAATACTAGGATCCGGTTTAAACCAAAACCGGCTAGTAAAATCCGTCCGATCACGATCCGTGCAATACCGCACGTATCTGATCGAACTCTGCCATATCTCCATACGGCCTCTACAGCTTTTCGCCCGAAACCTGAATAACTGAGTGTGGTGGACTCTAAAGACTCGTCAATACTATGGCTGTGGATTTGACCACTAGCACGTCAGAGGTATCAGCCATACGTGACGGGCCACCAGCTATTGACCAAAAGGGACGTCGATGAGCGAACTCATCCTGACACCCTACTGAGCCTGTCAGTGACAATATCCGTACAGTCCGGTCGGTTCGTCTATGAGCATCGCATGGCGGGCCTAGGGGGTTGGTAAAAGTCAGACCCCCAATAGCGGTACAAGTCGTGTCGGAGTGTAGCCCAGAACACCCTGAGATACTACTGGAATACCTACCAGCAAATCTCCTGCCTTGGCCAAGGACTTTTCATGTTCTGGCTCTCCTAGACACAGCGCGACCTCATCCCCAATACCGGGAGAGACGAACCCCTGCAGATCCGCTCACTGCCTCCATGTGGCTCGGGACTGTACCCAACTGAAACCTGTTTGCACGACTCCTTTGAGCCGTGGTAGGGTAGTAATCAAAGAACAGTGGGAACTCACACGAGACAAATGACGATCTCAGGTCGATGAACTAACCTGTACACATGTCACCAGGGAACTGCTATCCGACGTCAGGTATAATACCAACTAGCAGGTTCCCGGCGAGTCCTGTCCGGTGTACTCATAACCCAATGAGCACCTGTATACATCTTAGGTGAACCAACTGACACCAGTGGCTTGTGAGACCGGCCACCGCCCCTTGTCAGGGTCTCGACTGTATACACTAGTCTATTCTGGAGAATCGATGCCCTGTCTCGAAACTCCCACGACTAGGGACCTTTTAAGGATGTGCTTATAGACTCCAGCTCTCACTTATATGATCGCCCTCATACTGCTGGTAGTCAAGCAAGAATCCTAGGGGCTCTATCAACGTGTAATAGTGACTCGTAAGGTCACCTAAAGCAGTACACGATGATAAAGATAAACCAGATAGCATACTATCATCTCGAGTAAGACTGTCCTACCGGGATAGTTCCTCCCTCAATCATTGCAATCACGTGCCTGTGATCCAATAATTGACTCTGAGGGCACTATCTCCAGCAATCTCCCACTTGCACTCAAGGCTAATTATTGCGATGTCGCATACTCACAGCCCGTGTGATACCGAACACCCAACTCCTCTACTAGTCAGTCTCACAAAGCTCGTTTGCGAAACTATTGCATTCGAGGAATAGCCTCAGTGAGTGGATCCGCTATGGTGTTTCTTTCTATGTCTCTCTTTATCTCAAGTTCGCGGAAAAAGCCATCTCCCGAAATGAGCAATACCTGTCTTAGAATGTCTGGATGTCTGATGGGACCTAGCTCATAAATGAACTCCAAATCCAAACCTCTTAGACTGTATCGTCAACTGAACTTAATCAGTATCCTGAGCCATGCCTTCCCTCAGTATCCACCTGGACCACCTGTCCAAAATACTGCCCCTCGTCAGAGGGAAAACTAAAACTCTGACGGCCACTCTGCCGTCCTGGTCACCTTGGAAGCCTGGAATGATAACCGTCTCCTAAAGGAGGCTGTCGTTATCATATCCCTAGAACATCCACTTATGTTCTAAAACTGCTTCCGACTGTTTCTCCAGGATTGGATTAATATCAACTTATTGCATCTACTGCAAGAACAACATCTGGTGCGGTACTTGACATCTCATGATCAACTCAATTGCATAAGCAAGTGATCTGCCAATCATGAGTATCCATCTCCCCTTAAGTCTGTAAGACACCTTTAGAGAGGGTGACTCCATCACCTGCAGGTATACTACCGTGCCAGGAGTCGTCCATTCTAAATACTCCTAGAATGCTGTCAAAGTACCCAGATTGGGAAACCATCCAAATCTAGATCTAAAACCATGGATCTAGTAACCAGAATGTCTGATATAATATCCAAGCCTTATGTGGAGAAACTACTGTGTGACGACCAAAGTATAACCGATCGTAGTATAGGAATATCACTTCCTACTCTGTGTATGTCATCCAATACCAGGACATCACACCCTACTACCTTCTTAACAGATCCATCCCCTATTCTGATGAAGTCAAACCTATGACTTCACATAAAAAATAGATGATCTATCTCCGCTATATCTGCTTTAGTCTATAAATAGACATAAGCCTGATGTCCACCAATGCTTACACTGCTCCCACTGACTACGACAACCCTCTGGCAGAGTCATATAGACGTACACTTCTAAAGCTAGTTTAGAACGACGCTATACTCATCCTCCTGCCGGGTCTCACAGTCTGGAACAACAGCAATGGCAAGTCTGGGTAAACAAGAACCTCCCTGTCACCGTCTTTGAGCATACCGAAGTACCTCTCGGGTGCCTGAGGTTACCCACTTTATCTGCGGAGTGGCCAATGGAATGTCAAACCAGATTGAATCTTTAAGTTCTTATCAAATCTTCAGTAATCGTTTGCGGTTCTGGAATCACTTCCAGTTCTACCATACTCCCACTACTGTTTTTCTGAAAAAATCTATTTTTATTAAAACTGTGGCGAGTTAAGAACAATATCACTATTGATCTTCCAGATGGTAGAAAGTCAACCCTCGTCATAGCCCGGGTCAACCCACAAACAGCCATTACAGAAACGTGCCTTGAGTTATCCGGAGTCTGGTTTTAAGCATAAGCCGGACAACTCCTCGTATCTTAACAATGTCAAGATATGAACTGTTCTATATCCAAGAAACAGAGGCACTGATTTAATTGAACCAGATTCAAATCATGCAGCTGTCTCCAGTGCATGTCAACTAAATGGAAGAAGGCCGATCAGCTTTACTCAACTTAGGAGCACTTCCAATTATGAGTAACCTGAAAGAGAAGCAAGTTCTCTTAATCATTACTATCAACTGAATACCATTCACAAGTATCTACATCCTCGATCACCTTGAAGAATCCCGATACTTGCAACATCCGGTTCTCTACTTTATTCATATACCTATAACTTCTCAAAACTTCGACCTTGTGTTTCTACGAAACACTTGTCTTAGAACTAGAGAAGTTATAAGTAAAACGAATATAGTACGAGCACCTACCCCTCTGTCCTCATGGACACTGGACAATATACAATACTCTATACAAGTCCCCTGAGTCTAATAACTCATTCACTGTGTGTCGTAGGTTGAAAACTGTACTTATGGTTAAGAAGAATTACACCGCTGTTCAATACTCTTTACCTAACCATCCACTGATATAGGTAAATGTCATAGACACAATTTCAAAAAGGTATGTCTCACTCTATAAAAATAGACGTACAGATATATCAATATGAAATTAGTGCATAACAACGGATATTCAAAACCAAATATTTGCCGACCGGCAAACAACCCAGGTGACTTCCTCAAATATCACCAATTACAACGAATCCCGATATAATGAGGATGATCACCTAATTCCCAATAACTTACTCCCACTCATCATCAGTAAAACCATACAGATGTGAGAATCCAACCTGGTAAATACATACCCTGGAGCAAGTGTCTAATTGGGAAATAAGTTTTCTTTTAACAGTACACAGTGAAACTGAAACATTGAAATATTTCGATGGGGTATCCTAATATTCCTTGTAATGCCTCTTCCATTATCCAGATTCACAACTGTAACCGTATATTTCTTTGCCACTTCTCCAAATCCCTTTATATGTCTTTAGTCATTACCTTCTGTACACCCCTATAGCCCAAATGGTTTTCTTCCTTCCCTACCGTTCGGCACCAGCCTATGGTTTGGAAGAAGACTATCCAATAAGCATAATGGGTGTATTGTCCTAATCCTAGGAGCACTCACAATGCGAGAGAAGGTGAAGATAAAAGGCAACTGAATGAACTTTATTCCTATTTCTCCTGAACCAGGATCCATCCCCGAACTGGAACAAGTTCCTTTCGAGTTCGTATATAACCATACGATGGATTATCCAATAAACTTGGGATCTTCGATACGGAGTGTCCTGAAGAAATACATAGGTGATTTAGGATTGGCGAAGAAATACTTGGTTTGGTCGTGAATAGCAGTCGCAATTTACTTTGCCCTCTTACTAATCCCTTTCTTTGTCTTAACTTAATACCTTCTGCACACCGTTTAGGCTAATTGGTTTTCTTCATTCCCCACCGTTCGACACCAGCCTAAGGTTTGGAAGAAGACTATCTAATTTGCGTAATAGGTGTACTATCTCCTAAACCAAGGAGTACTCGCAACCTGAGAGAAGGTAAAAGGAAAAGACAACTGAATAGTCCTATTCGTTTTCTTCAGAACCGGAAACCATCCTCGAAGTCCTTCGAGTTTGTATATAACCATACGATGGTTTTGTCCAATAGAAGTGGACGTTCGTAGTAATACGGGGTGTCCTGGAGAAAAGGGTAAAAGTAGGAGTGGCAAAGAGGTTTGCAACTCTGACAATCCAAAAGCCAGTGTTAAAGAAGGTTCAGTCAACTTGGTCACTGAGTCATAGTCTAGGGTCGGGTCAATGGTCGCTGCCAAAGAGAGAGAGAAAAGAAACACTCAGCGTGCACTCTAACCTAGATCAGAATGGTTATCACTTTATCTAATCTGGAAACCTCCCACTGTAACGTCAAATTCTTCCCCAAACCTGAAAGAAGAATTAGCCGGGATCACCCGAGGAGTAAACCAACTCATCAGTGGGAATCGGGATCCAACTCTCATCGCATGATAATGTGACGGAATCCGCTCACGTTATCACACTCCAGAAGGTATGCGCATATCTGGCAAGTTTCAGTTCTTTTGAAACTCCCGATGTGGATTTTTGCCCCATGCTCTTATGACCTTGGCGAAGGTCAACAAATCATAAGTCACATGTCAAGTTCTACCCGTCATTATCCAGGTTAATTTGAACCCACCCGTACAAGCCCTTGACGAAGGTCAACAAGGCTATACGACTGTCCCAAACCAACACATCTATCTATGCAGCAGAAAGGTAACAAGCAGCTACCATACACTATGCCTTGACGAAGGTCAACAAACATAGCATGAATACTACGTGCTACCCGTCTGAAATGACGAAGGACTACGAATGGTTTCAGGCGAAAACCTTTAACGTAATGAACTTGATATCGTTGAAGGAACTGATAGCTTTATAAAAATATAGTAACGAAAACCTTTGCTAAAGAGGTCACTCCCGGTGAAGGGATCTCGGCTCTTTCCCCGTAGAATGGGGTGCAGGATATTCCAACTGAATACCACGATGCAAAGCAAAAGTAAACGGCTATAGTGAAGTTACTGCCCTGACGCAAACTTTTGTCCAAGGGGTCACTCCCGGTGAAGGGATCTCGGCCCTTGCCTCGTCGACTGAGGAGCAGGATATTCCAATTGAATACCACTGTGCAAAACAAAAGTGAACGCCCTTGCAATAACAGCTTTTTGAAAAATGTTCCAACAACATCAGAATAGGTTTGTTTATCTTGCATTGATCCGAATCAACGCAGTCCCATCAATTGATCACACCACAAAGAACGAAAATAATGACGTACGTATATACCATCCGCATTCGCCACTGGGTCCCGTCATCACCCGTTAGGTTAGCTAACTAACGACAGAGCGGGGACTGGACTAGTGCGGATGCAAAACATATACAACATCTGCTAGTATATATATAATATATAATTTTCGCTCAAGGCGTGATAAAATGCAGCATCACAGAAATGTACAGCATCACAGAACAATACAGATATCTGGGATCCCCGGGTTTCATAGAGCCGCTACTGAAACCCGACGTTCCCCTGGTCGTGTGGATAGCCTGTGCAATAAAATCCTAGACCCCTACGGGTGCGGCAAGTTACCCGCCAAAACCTGAAGCGAGGCAGCCCCCTTCAGCGACGTGAATGGACCACCCAGCACTTCACGGAATCCGGTAACTTGGACACCCCTCCTGGGTGAACCTGTACCCCCTACGAGTGCGGCGAATAGCCCGCCAATTCTAGAGTAAAGCCCCCTCCGTCTCAAGGCCATGAGATGCGGGCTCGTTGCCCTCTAGAATCCGGCTATCCGTGCACCCCTCCGCGGGGTAATCCTGGTACAGAAAGTAAAATATACATACAACGGGTACATCGACCGCAACCTGGTTGTGCCCCAAAAGAATAATACAAACAGGCAGTGACGGCAGTCCACATGTCGGACGCTCGCCCCGCAATATCAAATGTACATATAAAACAAAACTGTACTAGCATTGCATCCAGGCTATCCCCTACGACCGATCCGCAACATCACAGCACAACACAGAACATCAACGTGAATGTCACGTTCGCAAATCTGTCTAAAAGGGCTATAGCAGATAGACTGGATTTACCGATTGAGTGACATTCACGGTCGCAGATATAATGTAAATACTGTGAACTAGCATGTTTAAAATATCCGATCGAACAAATTTATCAAAGTGGGCCCCAAGCAGTACTGTAGCACTTACAGAAAATCTGGGCCCAAAAATAATATCCCAAAACCCCTATTTCCAATTCAAAAGCCCACTGGAAAAATTTGGTTCAGCGATTCCACTTACCCACCGCGGAACCGCGGCCAAACCAGGGGTTTGGCCGCGTTTCCGCGGTCATAGTAAGGAATCAGTGAATCGTATTTTCCCAGAATTCTTAGAATTTCTTGCATGTTCGCGTTTCCGCGGTCATAGTAAGGAATCAGTGAATCGTATTTTCCCAGAATTCTTAGAATTTCTTGCACGTCTTTCTGCAATGACCTGAAAAATTTTTGGAGCTGGAAAAATTTCAACAGAGAACACATGCACTAGAAATACGTTTTTTTGCGATTTTTGTTCGATCGGGTTTTAAACATACTAGAGCAAGCTAGGTAGGTTAACGGCGTGTCTCTGATACCAATGTAAGTCCGCGGCGGCGCCCCGGCCGTCGATCCGACGCCGGAGACGCGGAAACAAAAACTTTCAAAAACTATTGAACCGGCACCACCGCGCACTTTTCACCCGGATCGGGCCATTAACCTAGCTACTAGCAAACAAGAAAAGAGTAGAGAAGCTATACCAAGCGATCCGTGTCCTTCGGTCTTCGTCTCCACTCCAATCTCCCGCGGAATCTCCGTCCGTCAACTCCTCGTCGGAAAGGCACCACGTAGCCGGGTTCGTATACGGGCTCCCGCCTCTGGACCGAGGCAACTCGGGCGCGAAGTTGGCTAGCCGACGCGTCCAAGATTTGCTGTAGGCTAGTGTAGAATCACATGTCTCTTTGGGGTTTATGTTGCCTTTGGATGGAGGGAATGAGCATAGGAATTTTGAAGCAAGCAAAGCTAAAATGAGAATGAATCATTTTCCCTCATCAAAATAATGAACTCCCTCACTCTCATCTAATGAAGTGGCCGGCAGCTTATTCTCATGGTGGAGAAAAAAAGAATAATTAAAACCAAGAGAAGAAAGGGAATGAATGTATGAGAAAATGGTCACACCAATTTCCATTTCAATCCACTCACAAACCATCACATGAAAAGCAAAGCAATGGACTCAAAAAGCATCTCATGATGAAAGAATAATCATGAAGCCACTCATAAGCAAGAAACACCCTCCACAAAATGTTATTTGCAAACTGCAAATAACACCCTCCAATGAAAAGTGCGACCGTGAAGGAACAAAGGAAAAACGGCCGGAACGGAATGCAAATTGGCAACCTCAGAAAACTGATCCCGTAATAAATTACAGGAAAACCCCACTACTGCATATACATGCCCGCATTTGTATTCTCACTGAACACAAATGCAAAGAGACAAAATCTACACTATCCAATACTAGGATCCGGCTTAAACCAAAACCAGCTAGTAAAATCCGTCCGATCACGATCCGTGCAATACCGCACGTATCTGATCGAACCCTACCATATCTCCATACGGCCTCTACAGCGTTTCGCCCAAAACCTGAGTAACTGAGTGTGGTGGACTCTAAAGACTCGTCAATACTATGGCTGTGGATTTAACCACTAGCACGTCAGAGGTATCAGCCATACGTGACGGGCCACCAGCTATTGACCAAAAGGAACGTCGATGAGCGAACTCATCCTGACACCCTACTGAGCCTGTCAGTGACAATATCCGTACAGTCCGGTCGGTTCGTCTATGATCATCGCATGGCGGGCCTAGGGGGTTGGTAAAAGTCAGACCCCCAATAGCGGTACAAGTCGTGTCGGAGTGTAGCCGAGAACACCCTGAGATACTACTGGAATACCTACCAGCAAATCTCCTGCCTTGGCCAAGGACTTTTCATGTTCTGGCTCTCCTAGACACAGCGCGACCTCACCCCCAATACCGGGAGAGACGAACCCCTGCAGATCCGCTCACTGCCTCTATGTGGCTCGGGACTGTACCCAAGTAAAACCTGTTTGCACGACTCCTTTGAGCCGTGGTAGGGTAGTAATCAAAGCACAGTGGGAACTCACACGAGACAAATGACGATCTCAGGTCGATGAACTAACCTATACACATGTCACCAGGGAACTGCTATCTGACGTCAGGTATAATACCAACTAGAAGGTTCCCGGCGAGTCCTGTCCGGTGTACTCATAACCCAATGAGCACCTGTATACATCTTAGGTGAACCAACTGACACCAGTGGCTTGTGAGACCGGCCACCGCCCCTCGTCGGGGTCTCGACTGTATACACTAGTATACTCTGGAGAATCGATGCCCTGTCTCGAAACTCCCACGACTAGGGACCTTTTAAGGATGTGCTTATAGACTCCAGCTCTCACTTATATGATCGCCCTCATACTGCTAGTAGTCAAGCAAGAATCCTAGGGGCTCTATCAACGTGTAATAGTGACTCGTAAAGTCACCTAAAGCAGTACACGATGATAAAGATAAACCAGATAGCATACTATCATCTCGAGTAAGACTGTCCTACCGGGATAGGTCCTCCCTCAATCATTGCAATCACGTACCTGTGATCCAATAATTGACTCTGAGGGCACTATCTCCAACAATTTGAGATGAGGGAAACTTCATGGTATTTTAGTGAAATTGAGCATGGCTATTATGTTGACTCTTTTGGATTCTTATGAGAGGTGAAGACTTATATATTTTGAGATATTTGTGAGAGATATTTTTATTTTGCATTAGAGTTAAAATAGATGCCATGCTCAAGAGTTCATTTTTTTTTATCACAAACACATTCTCTCTCCTCCCAAGCTCTCTCTTCATCTTCCTCAAAATAGAAACCTTAATTGTCTCATGAGTTGAGAATCCTAGGGTTTGTAACACAACCAAATCCTTTAACACTCTTTACTCATTCTAGGCTACATAGTTTAGCACACCAAGTGACCTAGTTACCTCAACTCGGAGGTTAAGCTCAAGGTTGGAACTTTCGGGTGGATCTTCTACGACTTTGAGAAGCCGACGAGGAGGCGCGATCCGTTCTCACTTTGAGGAGTTCACGACGTGGAGAAGGACAGCGAGGAGGTGAAGGACAGCGAGAACTTGAGGTATAACATTCTAACATAGTAGTTAAATCTCTAAGCTTGTTTGTTAGTTAGGGTTTAGTATCGATTCTGGAGATTAGTCGATATTACGAAGCACTTAAAAGTCGTTTTTTGCAAACCCCGCCTCCCCGCGAACACGTGGAGTGCGTGGTATCGACTTACATGGAGTTCAATAACAAAGTTTGGGGCAGATTGACCTACTCTCGCGGCTAAAACGCGGCGGTACAAGAGGAAGTTGCGACGTTTCTGCCATAGCTTGGTGGCTTCAGGCCCCAAAATTTTTTGTGAGTATTCTCCTTCTCAAAAGACCCCCTCTCATCTTTAATAAATTGTTTTTTCTGCAGAATTTTTTGCAAAACTGTGCTGCTAAAATAATAAATTTTTTGTTGTTTTAGATTTTTTTGTTATTGCTTTGCATTTAACAATACGGACATTAAGGGGCACAAACCCAAATTCGGATTAGGTGGGGATTTTATTACCCCTCCTGAGCCCAAAAATCACTAAAATCATAAGCATTATATTGAATTAATTTAATAAAATCTAGACCAAGCCTCTAAGGACTTATCGCGCTGAATTAGGACAAATGAAGGTTGCAGGGAATCTACTGTTTATCTAAATTGATCGTGTGGTGTCTAAGGCTGGTGTTAGGGACGAGAGTCCTGCAAAATGAAGTGGTTCTTGAATTAAGGAATTTGGGAAAGCCTTAAAAAACCTCCACGTCCTCACTTGCACTTACCTGGTCACACTGGATTAGTGAAGAGGCTGCTAAAGGGTTTATCCTATAACTTGTCTCTTGGAAGTCTATGAGTGATCTAGTACTGGACTTTGAAGACCCTAGTTTTAGGGATTGCTTGTGCATTTTTTTTGGTTGGTTGAGTCGAGCCCGTTCTTTTCAAAACAAAACAAAAATTTCAAAAAACCCAAATCTAAAATAAAAAAACATATATATTTTCTTCCCCTCTTCTTTTCACTTCTGTTATCATGGGTAACCCAAAAAGACTAACTCTTACTGAACTTTGCTACCCTGAACAAGATATTTCATTGTATCGTTGTTGCATTGGTAGAAATTCCAACGATGCATCAAAACCCACCATTTCTTTGAGGGGTGGGATAGAAACTTCTAGGAAGAAAAGTTGGACACCACAATCCAATTCCTATCACATATATCAAACTTTCACACGCTCTCATGTTCATATTTCTCTTAAGGCTAATGTGGCAAATTGTAAACCTATGTCTATTGCGGAGCATATTGAAAAAGCCTGTAGCCAACAGTTCAACCAATTATAATCATACCAAACCTTTGTACCGCCCCTAGACATTACTTTTGAACATCAAATAGGGAGTTCCGCATTTCCAAATGAATTTGAATCATGTATTGAAAGTCATTCACAAACCATGTCTAGTCTTGAAATAGTATCAGAAGAATTTCAAGAAGTTTGCCAGAAAACATAGGAATTGAAATCATCTTTAGCCGCATTCATGCAATCGACCGAACCATCGGTTAGTTCCCAATAGGAAATAGCTAAATATTTTACCATGTATGATGTAACAATAGGACAAATTGATGGTTTGAATAATGAAAGATAACGATGTACCCTTCTGAATCAAATCTATCCTTCTTCGATTGAACTCCACATCTCAAATTCTGAAAATCTATCCAATAAACCAAATGATCCATCAATTGAGGATAATATGTCCAAAGAGTTGTGTGAGAACAAAACGTTTGATTTACCCAATTATGGAGGGACCTTTTCAAGTGATACCGATACCATTTCTTTTGATCTCTACATCTCCAATCTAGAAAAAAAACCGAGTGAGATTTGTAATCCACCAATTGAAAATCATGTCTTTGATGAGGTGTCTGAGAAGTTTAAGTTTGAATTGATTGAGGGTATCAATGTTGGGGATATTTTTGAAGATGAACCCATAATTTTGAATGAGTTTTTCTCACCAATGTAGGGATTCCTAGCTCCCTGGCCGCCAACCGCGGCCGTTGAGAAACAAAAAACTTTGACTTTTAAAAAACTTGGCGTTAGAAACAACACCCTAGAATCTAACCAAATATTAAACTAGCAAACTAAACAGATCTAGCTACTATGATAGAGAGTTATACCGAAAGATTCGTGTCTTTCGGTCTTGTACCCTCTTCCTTAGCTCCAAGGAGTCTCCGTGATCGAGCTTGATCTCCGGTCTTCCTCCGTTGAAGATGATACACCCGAGAGATGCGGTTCATAGCTCTGGTTCCACTCAAAAATCTAGTGGAGCAACTAAAGGCTCTAGGTTGCTAATCTAGAGTGTCTAGTGATGTAGTGTGTGGTTCTAGTATTTTTCTATCTTTCTTTCTCCTTTATTTCTCAACTCATGAGAGTGGTAGGGAGGAAAATGAAGGAGGAGCTCAAGAAAAGAGCTTGTGTGGAAAGAGAAAAAAATATGACAATATAAAAATCTCATGAGATAAAAACATCCACCATGGTTTTGTATAAACCATTTTCCCAATATTATTACGCAACCATGCTTGAATAGTTTGCACAAATAAATTGTAAATTCATTTGTCAATACTATTAAAGTATGGTTCACACCATTCTCTCTTTTACACCTCATTTCCATTTTACAAATAAAATGGAAAATACATAATGAGGTGTTCTCCTTCTAGAATGTCTTTCCGTATAAATACGGAATACACTCTACCGTATATACATACCCGTATTCGTATCAAAATACGAACACCCAAAGAGATAGAATAATATAAAGAACATAATACTAGAATATGCAAATCAAAATATGCATATGTAAATTATTAAATCAACACCTAATTTAATAATCCGGTTTAATTCTAAGCCGGTTGGTATTATCTACTGTCCGATCGAAAGCCCGGATAACACTAGAATATACATATCGAAATATGTATATGTAAATTATTAAATCAATATCTGATTTAATAATCCGGCTTAATCCTAAGCCGGCTAGTATTATCTTTCGATTGGAACCCTGCACGTATCAAAATACGGCTATTACATCATTTCGCCTAAACCAGAGAAACGCTCTGTGTGGGACTTTAAAAACTCGACATTACACTGGCAGTGGGTTTAACCACAAGCACGTCAGCGGCACTAGCTGAACGTAACGGCTACCTAAGTACCTGTCGAAAAGGAATGCCGACGAGAAAGCTTATCTTGACCCCTACTGAGCCTATCCGTGACAATCTCCGTATAGTCAGGCATCTTCGTCTAAGAGTATCGCATACCGGGTTTAAGCGATGGTAAACATCAGACCCCTAAAAACCTAATAAGTCGTGTCGATTTGGCTTAGGACCGATCCGAGAAATCTAACCATCAGTAAATCTCAACTGCCTTGTCCAAGATCTTATGGTTCTGGTCAACCGGACACAGTGCGATATCGACTTCAATACCGAGAGAGACGAAACCCTGACAATCACTCACTGCCTCCTTGTGGCTTGGGACTATACCTAACCAAAACCTATTTGCACGACTCGGTAGAGCCGTGGTAGGGTAGTGATCAAAGTACAGTGGGAACTCATATGAGACAAGTGATGATCTCAGGTCTAAAAACTAACCTGTACTCATGTCACCTGAGAACCGCTATATGACGATAAGTATAATACCATTTAGAGGTTCTCGGTGTGTCCGTCCAGTGTACTCATTGTCGCGTCCCGCTTCCCGATATACGGTGAAAGGGACGCGATTAGGCCGCTACGTATTTACTGTGAAGTAAATACGCTAAGCGTATCTAAGCAATTTAAATATAAATGCACAAAAGACAAGATATAATAAAACAACAACTTTATTTATTCACATTCTTTTTACAATACATGGAAAAGTAAATACATCTGAATGAAAGTAATGGCCTAAACAGTGACATAACAGAAATGAAAAGTACTGAAATAAAAATGTGTACAATGAATCTCGTGTAGGGTTCCTAGGCACTCTCAAGAGGTCTCACAAGGCATCGAACATGCCAATTTCAAAAATTATGGTGCCGAGAAACCCTAGTGTACGGATCGTTTGCTAGAAATCTAGGCGAAAAACAATCTAGTTAACAACTTAACTAATGGGATATCGGAATTACAACCTTTGTAGATCCGGTTCTCCACCTCCATAGCTCCGCAATGAAGTCTCCTCGCTGTCCATAACAAGTCCCGGGCTCTAGCGTCGGCTTCATCGGAGAATGGACGGGCTAGGTCATCGACAACGTGCCGAAGATGATCTACGTCGAAGCATCACTAGATCAAGCTCCACCTTCACCGAGCCTTGAAAACTTGTGAAGGAAACACACTCTACTACTTGGCAAGAGGTAGAGGATAAAGAAATAGGAAGTGGGTAGACTTTAGATTTGGATTTCTCACTCTTTTTCATCACTTGCCATTGATGGAGGCAAGCTTTCTTCACTTGAAGAAATGAAGAAGAAGAAGAAGAAAAGTGTTATGATAAGTTATTAAAAATGAAAAGAAAAATCAAAACTTATCATAATCTAAACCATGGTCAAGTGTAGAGAATCAATCATGGTTAAAGGAATGGTTAGGGTCAAGCTAGAGACAAAATGGTCACTTAGTCAAAAGATCAAGAAGCTTCAACTAGAATCCAAAATTAGCAACCATTTCATTTCATTTTCTTTTATTCATTTATCATAAATAAATGGATAATTAAATAAGATAAATGAATAACAAATAATAAACCCTAACCATTTCATTAACCAAGGTTTAATACTTTACACTTAACCAAAAAGCATGCATCATCAAACATGATGCAAGCAAGTGCACAAAATCATATCACATATATAATGCGCACATCCAAGTGAGAAAATCCATCTTAAGTAAATCGATACTAGTTAATGCAAAGTAATATATCAAATATATAATTATACATTAAATCATTAAATCAACACTTGATTTAACGATCCGGTCATATCGCATATAACCGACCAGTATCCAATGTATCGTCTTATCGAATCAACCCTTGATTCGATAACTAGGTCATATCGCATACAACCAATCGATACATCCATCGCGAGAATAGAATACGGTATCACATACACGCATTATTCTCGGTCCCGCACATATCTCATATGCGCTCCTATTTCGTTTCGCTTGAGCCAGGAAACCTCTGTGTAGGACTCTAAAGACTCGTCAATACTCCGGCAGCAGGTGATGATCATATCAAGCACCCACAAGCCGCAAGCGGTCTGCTAAACGTAACGGCCACCCGGGTATTGAGCGATCTGAAGATCGACGAGCAAGCCCGCTCACACTCCAGTGAATCCGACCAGCAACACTACCGTACAGTCCGGTCTGATCGTCTGATATGTCGCATATCTCGCCTAGGGGTGGTAAACGTCAGACCCCAATAGCTCGATAAGTCGTGTCGATATGAGGTCTATAACAATTCGAGAAACTACTGGTAACACTTACCAGTAAATCTCAGCAACCCTGGCCAGGGATTTCCTGTTATAGCCAATCGAACACAGCGCAACATCAACCCCCTATACCGGGAGAGACGAATCCCCTCCTATCGCTCATTGCCTCCATGTGACTCGGGACTGTATCCAAAAACCACCGTTTTGCACGCCCTCTTGGACGTGGTAAGATGGAAATCAAAGCACAGTGGGAACCACACAAGACTCTATGACGATCTCGGGTCAACAGACTACTCTGTACCAGTGTCACCAGAGAACTGCCATCTGACGTGAGGTATAATACCATCTGGGAGTTCTCGGCGAGTCCGTCCAGTGTACCCAGTCTCTACTGAGCACCCGTATATCATCTTTGATGTCAAACACCAATGGATATGGGATCATCCATCGCCCATCTGTATGGGTCGAGAAGGTATACGCTAGTCTACTCTGGTATATCGATGCCCCGTTTCGATACACCCACGACTAGGGACTTTCAAGGATGTACTTATGGACTACTATGTCCCCACTAGTATGATCCGCATCATAGTCCAGGTAGTCAAGTACAGATCCTAAGGGCTTTACCAACATGTAACAGAGAGACAGTCTGTGTACACGTTAAGGTAAAGTGTAACCAGATAGCATACTATCATGTCGAGCAAGAAAGTCCTCCCTATATACGTCCTAGCATCCACTACAATATACATCATATGTACAGTAATGGCCTCTAGGGCATACATATAACTAACATCTCGAGCTCTGGGTTGTAGGAAAGCCGGTCCAAGTCCTCACTAGTAGGCTCGATCTCTTGAGTGTCCAGATCACCTGGCAACATTCCAAAGAAGAAAGAGAAGGAATGTCGTCAACGAACAATCGCTCGGTAAGTCCCAAAGATAAGGAAGAAATAGAATAGACAGAAAAAGAAGATAGCTTTTAAAGTTGTATTATATGAGTATTTGGTGTTAACGCTGTTGTTTGTACCATGGTATAGAAGGATGCCAGTGTCTACGAGAGGAGTCTCTATATGTCAGACACGAGAGGCACGTGTAGTACAAGGAACCGTTTATACCATGGTACAACAGCAACGGAATATAGGTTAGGTGTATTCAATCTTACAGTCTCGTGCCACTTCTAACACCTTCCATACCAATCTACCCCTTAAACCCCGCGATGTCTTGATTGTATTGTTTGTATTGTATTGCAACTTTTATTGTCTTGTAAAATAGATTGTACAATTGGATGACTTGCTGAAACCATGATATCAGTAATTGGATATAACTGGAGAATCTTGTAAATGGAATTATATCCATGGTTCGGTTCAGTCAATATAGATTGAATAGTTATATGGATTCATGGATTCATATTGGATTGTAGATTGTAGATTGTACTTGAATCATATTCAAGTCAGATTATTTATAATGAGACTCAGTCTGAGTCAGAACAATTAGAAAAGAAATTGAAGTCCTGATTGTTTTGATGTTATCGGTAACCGCTGCACATGGGCGACAAGATTTGTGTCTTTTTCAAAGACGATTACCGTGTTGATAACACCGTTGTTAAGTTATCTACCTTAGATAGGCAAGTACCCATATCTCCGGCTCCCTGAGGCTCAAGAGACTGGTCCCGCTTAAATCTATATTTACTAGTGTCCTTAGGGTAAATTATAGAATTTGAGGGGGTTTTATGTAAAAATAATTTGTATACTTTTCAAAATACACCCCAAGTATTTATTTATCGTCTTTAAAGTTTTCATAGTTGTAGATTTTATATTTGTGACATTTCTAGTGAATAAATCTATTTTTCATAATACATGGTATTTAATTGTAATATTGAACTTATATGGAATTCATGGTATTTAATGTAAAGTGATCCTTGTGATTTTAGAAAAAGTTGGAATATTTATATTATCACAAAATAGATATTTTAATGATATATATATATATATATATTTATATAAAAATAATTTTAATATATATATTATATTTCTAGAAATCTCATTTTCTTAAGATATTCGTATTTTAAATCTCTCGAGACCGAATGCTCCTTTCGGAGGTCTGCATCTCGCACTACTAAGCCCGAAGATGTGCGATAATCCGCACCATCCCGAACGGGTTTCCCAAATGGGTTGTAGCGGCGCTTTGCAAAGATTTGTATTAAATACGTATCTTGTAGAAAACGGTTTTAATAGTTAAGGGTATTAATATGTAATGATTCGTTTTCCCCTATTCTATATTCCCGAAAGGTATTGTGCCGTGTTGTATATGAGTGTTTTGAGGAGGTAGGTCATTAACTCGTGATCTACTTAAAGGTATAGCAAGATTGTGATGTTTTAATGTCAAAATTAAACTACATGGTATTTTAGTGAAAAGGTACGATAAAAATTGAAATAGTAATCCTTTTGATATGGAACTTATTCAATATGACTTGTTAATCTTTAATAGTCAACATGTAATGCTTTAGTATGATTGTATTTAAGAAAAATTTAGATTTTTAGGAAGAACCGAATCAGACATCGGATTAACTCCGATTCCGTCGGTATTTAGAAAAAAATAGAGAAGAGGGAGGTGGGACTTATGGGTTTAGAGTTTTGAAGAGAGGAAGAGAAAACGGTAGGAGGCACCGGTGCGTCGTTTCATCGCCGGGAGCTCCTAGGGTCGTCGTCGGAAAATCGTCGAAGCTTTCGCCTTTTGCTAACTCCAAAAGTACACTAAACTTGTAGGAATTTTCTTGAGTTTTGATCAGAATTTTGGAGTGAGGGGGTGTGTGTCTAGGGGTTGTATTTATAGGGTAAGGCTAGGATTTAGGGTAGGTGAAAGGTTGAATTGAAAAATATAATAAAATGTATTAAAATAGAGTAATTAGGATTTTAAAGAGTCTCTGGTACTAGTATAAGGAAATAAAGTATGCAGGAGTACAAGGAAGGTGAAGAGACCCAACTTTGATGTTGGGGACTCGGCGGTCCGGCCGAGTCCGGCCGGCGGCGGCCCAAGTCGGCCGAGTCGCCTGCCGATTCGGGCCAGTCCGGCCGAGTCTGGCGCCCAGAGTGTTCCCCGTCGCTTTATTAACCCCCTGGGATAGTTAGTTTAACATGTGTAGTGGGGTTTTTACGAGTTATGCACGTGCAAAACTTTGGACTTCTAAAAGTTTAAAAAGAAAATAATATTAAAAATAATGTGGGGTATGGGATTTGAACTCTAGTGGCTTGGTTCAGCAATGCATGGTATTACCAATGAGCTACAAGCTCTTTCTTTCTATTAAAAAGCAAATTAATTACTTATAGCAATCACAGTAAAAGCAAATACTCCAAGTATACATTAATTTTTAAACAAATTTTTGTACACTAAAATTGGAGTTGTTACAGTCTACCCTCCTTACAAAAATTTCGCCCTCGAAATTTACAACTTTTATTTTAAGGACTAGTTTACAAAGAGGTGAGGATATCTTGCACGCATCTCATCTTCCCTTTCCCAAGTTGATTCTCCTGGAGTGTCTTTTCTCCATATCACTCGAACCAAGTTGACTTCTGTAACACCCGAGCCCATGCTACTAATTTCAGTTACTGTTTGAGCGTAGTGTGGTACTCATTTCACTTATCTTGCTTGATTGTTATTTACTGTAAATTTTACCCGGCAAATTCATTTCTGCATATAACAATTTATGGCATCTAAAATAAAAGTAAAAATATTCATCTTAGCCTACTTGGCACCCCTAACCCTGTTGTAGCGTCCGTGCATCGTGTTCTCGTCCCGTTCAGTGAAATGGGCAAGTTTGGACGGCTAGGTGCACGTACGTGTGTCCGTTTTGGGGGTATGCTTTTTGATTGTAAAACACTTCGTTTTCACTTTTGGATCCCGCTTAAAATTTTATTATTTCAATTTCAAATTTTTGGACCCGACCCGGGCGCGATTTGGAAATGTTTTACTTTGCGCCAAAATCCCAAATTTTAATATATTTAAACCATCGAATATTTTCTTAACCTTATAATATTTTACTGTTCCCTATTATCTTAAAAATCATTTCCTTAACAAATCAGTATCCCTTTCAACCAATCGCAAACATTCATTTGCTCCCGCGGGCCCCACACCTCACACCTCTCTCCCCCCCCCATATCTCTTTCTCTCTCTCGTATCTCCTCATATCTTCCCGTCTCTCTCTCATCTCTTCCCGTCTCTCTCTCATCTCTCTCTCTCTTCTATATATATATATATTCTATCTTCTTCCCTCATCCCTTTTCTTTTTAAACGAACGCTGAAACCCAAACCCCTTGGAACCCTAGCCGGCTAGCCTTCGTTGCCCGCAACCCTCATGTCGCCGACGACTTCTCATCACCATCTCACCACCTTCAGCACCACTACCTCCTCCCCTCTTCTTCCTCTCTCTTCCTTCACCCCGACGACCCAAACCCATCGACCTCAACCTACACCCTACCGCCGCCTTGCCCTAGCTGCCGTAGCCCAACGCCGACGACACCCTCGTCGACCTCGTTGCCTCCTGCACCTCCTAGCCGCAGCCTTGCCTCGTTTATAGTGATCGATCCATCGCCATGGAAGAGATCTTTAAGCTCTTGGATCTCTTCGACGAGAACAGGCCTCCTCGCGATCTCGCCTATCGTCTCCGCTCTGATTCGATCAAGCCTGGTCTCCAAAGATTCCTCGCCATCCTTGATTCTGGAATCGGAGTTGCCGACGACGGACGCCTGGGATTCGAGTCGTGGAGCCGATCTCAGATCGATGGGGCTGTATCCGTCGCCAAGTTGCTCACTTCTGTCACCGTATCAGCTTCATGGCGTGGAGAGCAGGAAATGGTGGCGATACTTGAGAAGCCGTTGGGTTGTTGCCTCACTCTTTTGAAGAAACCGGAGTTCGATGGCGTCGATTTCAGCTTGCAGTATAGCTTGGCTCAACTCTTGGAACTATCTTTCTCTGATGGATCTCTTAAGGACCATAAAGCAGAACATTGTGACCCTGTAATAATTGCTTTAAGGATGGAAATTCAGTGGACGTGATTTTGAAGACTTTGTCTTCAGAGTGTTTGAATCCGGATATTCTTGCCACACACGTGGTACCTCGACCTGTGTGATCCTACTGTTCGTCGTTTGGGTTCATTCCGTGAACCGTGCGACCGTCGCGAGTTTTCCCGCCGATGTTTATTGTTCCGTATTCCCGGTTCACGACCCGTCGAGGCAAGTACCCCTTGCTACATGCTATACAATATTTACATATATATTATGACACCCTAAACCCGCAATTTAACTTTGCTATTACAATTTCCTACTTTTTCATGTACAATATTGTTATATATCATTTTATCTTTAAACTTGGAACCTACAGTTTGCAATTGAACCTAATAACCACATTTACCTGTTTAATCTCATTTTTAATATTGACATAGCTTATGGCATTTATCTCTATAGTTTTGTTACATTCGGACACTCGTATGCATTTTAACCTGTAATAGCTGTATTGAACCTTTATATAAATCATTGCACCTCTAAAGTGCTTAAACTTGTTAACATGTTTAAAAGGCCATAATTTTCATACTGCATTCGCATAACATCGAAATCATCTCTGTGACACAACTGACAACTGTACTGCTAATTCAGTGAATCTTCCTATTGCTTACTTCGTTGCTTATATCATGTTGTTGATAACCATGCTTGATTATATAACTGATTGTGAGCACACCTATGATATTGTTTACATCTTGACTTAACTTGCTACATGCATATTGTTTGACCCGACATGGTACCGTACACTGCTTGACTTGACCTGATGTACCATGACCTGATCCGTTACCTGATTTCGTGTCTAATGCCAACAAACCTGACATGTAGTCCTCATGGACCGTTGCTGTTGTTTATCCAGACAGACCTGTTTACCTGATCCTGTGTTACCATTAGTTTCTTGATTTCGGGATACCTGACTTGACATACACATATAACTTGGGGATATGGGGAAATCAAAGGTGAAACCTGACTTGTAACTCGACAGTTCACTACCTGTCCTGAGTGTACACATTCCTGTTTTGTGCCTAGCGGCATGTCTCGGTTTCGGCCGAGAATATTGTGGCCGTGGTCCCGGGTATGCACGGGATACTATCGAGTGTACACCTTCCTGTTTTGTGCCTAGCGGCATGTCTCGGCTGCAGCCGAGAATATTGTGGCCGTGGTCCCGGGTATGTACAGGATACTATTGAGTTACATCGATGATTCATCAATTTGGTTTCAAAGACTTTAGAACAGAAAACCTGATTGAACTGTTTAGTTTACCCACTGCACATTACCCTGCACTGCTCTGACTTATATTATTGTTACTCTTGCTTTATTTATGTTTATATTCGCATTGCCTGTTTATTAAGTTATTACTTGATGACTTGACGCGCTGACGTCTGGGTTTTGCATGGCCCAGATTCTTCTACCCTGTTGCAGACTGATTAGGAGTTTTACCGCTGTTAGACGAGCGGTGAGGTTCCTGTCGGTATGTAGTTTCATTCCAGGTGTTTCATTTATTGTATCTTTGGCTTCTGCATATTGTTATATCTTGACTCTTTTACTCTGGCTTATGGACATGTACTAGATAGTTAGTTTACTTTTCTGTTCTTGATATCTCCACAGCCGTAATGTGACTGTGGAAGGATTTTTCCTATCCACAGGTAGCATGGTTGGCTATGTCACGTGCCCACTTTAGCGTACTTTGAGAAGCGGGGCGTGAAAACTTCCTTGTTCCGAAGTGACTTCACTTTCCTATCCAGGATCTCCACAGGTTGTTGCTTACAAGATAAGTCGGGCTGTACAGTGAGCTCGGAATGATCGAGAATGTGGCTCGGGCCACTTACATACCTTCTGAGTTGGGATATGTGGAACACATTATGCACTCTTTCCAATGAAGGTGGAAGTGCTAAGCGGTATGCCACTTCACCGACTCGTTCGAGTATGCCGAACGGTCCAATGTATCTCGGACTTAGCTTACCCCGTCTTCCAAATCAGATCACTCCGCGGTTCGGAGATATCTTTAAGAATACGTGATATCCTGGCCGGAACTCCAAGTGACGTCGTTTTGCATCAGCCTAGTGCTTTTTTCGATCTTGGGCTATGCGCATTCTTTCTCTGATAGTACGAACCACATCAACAGTTGCTACTATCATCTCAGGTCCAAGAAGTTCCCTATCTCCAATGTCGTCCCAACTTAATGGCGATCGACACTTCCGTCTATATAGTGCTGCAAAAGGTGTCATTCCTATGCTTGCTTGGTAGCTGCTGTTGTACGAAAACTCCACAAGATGCAGGTGATCTTCCCACGATCCTTTGAAGTATAATATACATGCTCTGAGCATATCCTCCAAGATCTGAATAGTTCGATCAGACTGACCATCTGTTATGGATGATAAACTGTTCTGAATTTCAGACTTGTTCCCAAGCTTGCTTGCAGACTCTGCCAAAATTGCGATCTGAACCTGGTGTCACGATGGAAGACAATGCAAACCGGTACTCCATGAAGTCTCATAATTTCCTGTATAAGTTCATGGGTATCAGCGATAGTACATATTTAAAGATTTTAAATCTTAAGTAGATTCTTACCTCCATGTACTTTTTTGCTAATGTCTCAGTTGATTGGCCAACTCGAAATGGGATGAAGTGAGCCGACTTTGTGAGTTGATCCACAATAACCCATACCGCATCGTTACCCTTTGTGCTGTGAGGAAGAGCAGTCACAAAATCCATCGTGATGTGTTGCCACTTCCCTTCTGGGATTGGTAACGGTTGAAGTAGTCACAACAAGTCCCTCAGTCCTAAAGGCTATCTGCTAATCTGTCCTGTGATGTTCAGCCTTTACTTGCTGACACACCAAGCATTTAGCGACGCTTCTGGCTACTTCACGCTTCATTCCATGCCATTAGTAATTCTGACATAGATCTTTGTACATCTTTGTACCTCCAGGGTGTACTGAGTAGGGAGAGCTGTGAGTTTCTTTCATTAACTCTTCCCGAACAGGACCTTTTGGTACACATAATCTGCTGCTGTATCTCAAAGATCCGTCTTCATGGTTGATGAAGTCTGTTCTGAGTGCATTCTCCACTTGTTCTCTGATCTTTTGCAACTTAGCATCACTTGCTTGAGCTGCTTTGATCTGGTTGACAATGGTAGATTGAACTTGTAAATTCATCAAACTTGAAGCATTACCTGGCATGACTACTTCAATCTCCATCTGATGTAAGTCTTGTTGAAGCTCCACTGAGCGGTGAGATGCATTGCTAATGGTTGGCGACTAAGAGCATCTGGAACCACATTCACCTTCCCTGGGTGATATTGCAGGTTGATGTCAAAGTCCGTCATGAGTTCTAACCATCATCTCTGCCTCATATTCAACTCCTTCTGAGTAAACACATATTTCAGGCTCTTATGATCTGCGTATATGTTCACTCGTTCGCTAAGTAGATAATGGAGCCAAATCTTGAGATCAAATATAACGGCTGCCAACTCCAAATCATGCGTAGGATAATTGCATTCATGAGACTTCAACTGTCTTGAAGCATAAGCCACAACCTTACCGTGCAGATGTTGAACACATCATAATCGCTTACCGGATGCATCACAGTGCACTTTGAAACCACCAGACTGGTCCGGTATAACAAGAATAGGCGCTAATGTCAATCTTGACTTGAGTTCTACGAAAACTTGTTCGCATGCTTCTGACCACACAAAATCTTCATCTTTACGTGTGAGCTTGGTCAGGGGTGTTGCTATCTTTGAAAAGCCTTCAATGAACCTTCTGTAATATCCAGCTAGACCCAAGAAATTCCGAATGTCCTTCACTGACTTTGGTGTCGGCCATTCGCTTACTGCTGAAACTTTCGCTAGATCCACAGAGATTCCTTCACCTGATACGATATGTCCAAGAAAACAAACTTGATTTAGCCAAAACTCGCATTTGCTGTACTTGGCATATAATTGATGTTGTCGTAGAGTTTCCAGGACAATTCATAGGTGCTCGGCATGCTCTTTCCGACTCTTAGAATACACCAGGATGTCGTCGATGAAGATGACCACAAACCTGTCTAGGTACTCCTGGAAAACTTGATTCATTAGGTTCATGAATATTGCTGGTGCGTTGGTCACTCCAAATGGCATCACTAAAAATTCGTAATGTCCATAGCGAGTTCTGAAAGCCGTTTTATGAATATCAGCTTCCTTGACTTTCACCTGATGATAACCTGAACGAAGATCTAATTTAGAGAAAACACAAGATCCACTTAGCTGATCGAATAAATCGTCGATGTGCGGGAATGGATACTTAATCTTTATCGTGACTTCGTTCAAGCCTCTGTAATCAATGCACATTCTGTATGAACCTTCCTTCTTCTTCATAAGCAGTACTGGTGATCCCCAACTTGAAGTGCTGGGACGAATCCATCCTTTCGCCAATAATTCGTCCAACTGTGTTCGGACTTCCTTCAAACCTTCCGGACTTAATCGATAAGGTGCTTTGATCACCGGTTGTGCTCCTGGTACTAAATCAATGCTGAATTCAAGAGCTCGACCGGGAGGCAAACTTGATATATCGTCAGGAAACACGTCGTCGAACTCTCGAACCACTTCTGGCCTTAATTCTTCCTCTGCTTGAGTTGCTGCAATCAATGCTTCCCTTGGCTTCGCTTTGTATGTACTTGGCTCCAGGGTACGGTCTCCGCTTTTGAAATAGAAGACCGGATGGTCTGGAATCTTGAATACTACCCTCCTTTGATAACAGTCGATGGTAGCATAAAAGGTTCCTAGACAATCCATACCTAGAACCACATCGAAGTTCGGTATGTCTAGCACTTTGAAATCAGCATAGAATTCTCTGCTGTAGACGACTACTAGACACAAGCTGTATCCCATTGTTGCCTTAGAACGCCATTCCCTGAACTGACATTCCAGCTGGATACAAGCGGTGTGACTGGAATCGCATGAGTTTGGACGAACCGTTGCAACATAAAGCAGTGAGATGCTCCAGTATCGAACAGTGCTAGTGCAGGTAGTGAGGCTACTAAGATTGTACCTAAGGTATGTGGGATATGTTTTAGGTATAGGGAAAAGTATGTAGATAAGTAGCAAGACTGAAAGAAAGGTTTGAGAAGAAAAGATTACCAGTGATAACTTGGCCAGTGGCCTCAGTTTCTTCCACGGTCATCGTGAAAGCCTGGCGCCGTGGTATATTCCTCCTGGCCTGAGGAGCATTCCTCGGAACGTTCCTTTGAGCTTGATAGAACTGACGAGGAGGAGGTACAGCTTGTGGTCCTCTAGGTGGTAGAGCAGGTAGTGCAAGTCTTAGAGTAGGTGCTTGGATGGTTGGTCTCTGCGGGTAAGTGATTGCTGGCCTGGGTGCAGCAACTGGGTTTTTTCTTTGGGGACAAGATCCAATATCATGAGCAGCTGAGCCGCAGACTAAGAAAAGACGGTTGGCTCGCCGGCAGTCTTGTAACATATGCCCATTTCTCTTGCAGTAGTTACAAAAAACTGAGCTAGGACGGTTGTTCGGTACTCCAGGTCGCCTTGGCACAAAAGATGGCCTTGACGAGGCTCCTCATGCCATCTGGTTGACAGGGCGCTTAACTCCTGCATACTGAGGTCTGCCCCTCGCCTTTACCACTACCTCATAACGGCGGGCAGCTTTCGGAGCTGATTCATGAGTCGGAAAATCTCCTGTGGCCAGTGCATCCTGGATCTCCGAATCCAAACCTTGTTGAAATCGACGGGCTCTGATCTCATCCGTCGGTATCATATGTGCCGCAAATCTGTTAAAGGATTATGTTAGCTGTGTAGTATGTGATATATTGAACAATTCGAATTATTGAGACATATCTTACCGACTAAGCATGGTGAACTCAGCGTCATATTCATCTACCGACTTGGTCCACATCGAACCTTGTTGCAGATGGATGAACTGCTGTTCCATGTTGAACCTGGCAGTCTCAGGGAAGTACTTAGCGTCGAACATGTCGTGAAAAGTCTTGCATTCGATGGGTTGTTCAAGACGGCTTTCTTCCGCCTTCCAGCAATTCCGTGCATTGTCCGTGAGCTGTAGTTTTGCAACACGGACCCAAGCTACTTCTGGCACTTGTGCTGCTGCCAGATCATCTTCGATACTCTGAGCCCATTCCTCAGCATCCAGTGGGCTCCATTTTCCTGAGAACTGTTTTGGGTGTAAAGCCCTGAATTGCTTCACCCCAGGTGCTTCTGCCTCGGGACGGTTCATTAAAAGAGCAGTCTGCTGCTGCTGTCCCTCTAGAAGGCTGCGGATTGCCTCAAGCAGAACTATTTGCTCGTTGAGCGGAGCAGGGACGGCAGGTGTGATTGGTAGTGGAGGTGGAGTGTTGTTGAAGTTGGTGCTGGTGTTGTTTGGGGAATCCATAACCTTAAAAGAAAAATTTAGGTTAGGACAGATTCAAAGTATATGGAATGATAAGATTAAAGAAGTATGAATTGTAAAGAATGTTTTAGTTACTAGTTCTTGTGTTATATTGCTTAGGTTGTTCATGCAGAACAGAACTGCATGGTAGAGTTTCATATAGCTCTGACCTGCATGGGCCACCAACAAAACCTGTCACGCCCCGCTTCCCGGTGTACGGTGAAGGGGACGTGACTAGGCCGCTACGTATTTACTGTGAAGTAAATACGCTAAGCGTATCTAAACAATATAAATATAAATATAAATGCATAAGAGACAAGATATAATAAAACAACAACTTTATTTATTCACATTCTTTTTACAATACATGGAAAAGTAAATACATCTGAATGAAAGCAATGCCTAAACAGTGGCATAACAGAAATGAAAAGTACTGAAATAAAAATGTGTACAATGAAGCTAGAGATCCGGGTCATAGGAAAACTGGTCCAAGTCCTCATTAGGAGGCTCGATCTTCTGAGTGTCCAGATCACCTGACAACATTCGAAAGAAGAAAGAGAAGAAATGTCGTCAGCGAACAATCGCTCGATAAGTCCTAAAGATAAGGGAGAAATAGAATAGACAGAAAGAGAAGATAGCTTTTAAAGTTGTATTATATGAGTATTTGGTGTTAACGCTGTTGTTTGTAGCTTGGTACAGAAGGATGCCAGTGTATACGAGAGGAGTCTTTATATGCCAGAGACTAGAGGCACGTGTAGTACAAGGAACCTTTTATGCCACGGTACAATAGCAACGGAATATAGGTTAGGTGTATTAAATCTTACAGTCTCGTGCCACTTCTAACACCTTCCGTACCAATATACCCCTTAAACCCCGCGATGTCTTGATTGTATTGTTTGTATTGTACTGCAACTTGTATTGTCTTGTAATATAGATTGTACAATTGGATGACTTGCCAAAACCATGATATCAGTAATTGAATATAACTAGAGAATCATGGATGTAACTGGAGAATCTTGTAAATGGAAGTATATCCATGGTTCGGTTCGGTCAATATAGATTGAATAGTTATATGGATTCATGGATTCATATTGGATTGTAGATTGTAGATTGTACTTGAATCATTTTCAAGTCAGATTATTTATAACGAGACTCAGTCTGAGTCAGAATAATTAGAAAAGAAATTGAAGTCCTGATTGTTTTGATGTTATCGGTAACCGCTGTACATGGGCGGCAAGATTTGTGTCTTTTTCAAAGACGATTACCGTGTTGATAACACCGTTGTTAAGTTATCTAGCTTAGATAAGCAAGCACCCATATCTCCAGCTCCCTGAGGCTCAAGAGACTGGTCCCGCTTAAACCTATATTTACTAGGGTCTTTAGGGTAAATTATAGAACTTGAGGGAGTTTTATGTAAAAATAATTTGTATACTTTTCAAAATACACCGTAAGTATTTATTTATCGTCTTTAAAGTTTTCATAGTTATAGATTTTATATTTGTGACATTTCTAGTGAATAAACCTATTTTTCATAATATATGGTATTTAATTGTAATATTGAACTTGTATGAAATTCATGGTATTTAATGTAAAGTGATCCTTGTGATTTTAGAAAAAGTTGGAATATTTATATTATTACAAAATAGAAATTTTAATGATACATATATATATATATATATATATATATATATATATATTTATATAAAAATAATTTTAATATATATATTATATTTCTAGAAATCTCATTTTCTTAAGATATCCGTATTTTAAATCTCTCGAGATTGAGTGCTCCTTGCGGAGGTCTGCATCTCGCACTACTAAGCCCGAGGATGTGCGATAATCTGCACCATCCCGAACGGGTTCTCCAAATGGGTTGTAGCGGCGCTTTGCAAAGATTTGTATTAAATATGTATCTTGAAGAAAACGTTTTTAATAGTTAAGGGTATTAATATGTAAAGATTCGTTTTCCCTTATTCTATGTTCCCGAAAAGTATTGTGCTATATTGCATATGAGTGCTGTGAGGAGGTAGGTCATTACCTCATGATCTACTTAAATGTATAGAAAGACTGTGATGTTTTAATGTCAAAATTAAACTACATGATATTTTAGTGAAAAGGTACGATAAAAATTGAAATAGTAATCATTTTGATATGGAACTTGTTCAATATGACTTGTTAATATTTAATAGTCAACATGTAATGGTTTAGTATGATTGTATTTAAGAAAAAGTGAGATTTTTAGGAAGAACCGAATCGGACATCGGATTAACTCCGATTCCGTCGGTATTTAGAAATAAGTGTTTTTAGAAAAGAATAGAGAAGAGAGAGGTGGGACTTACGGGTTTAGAGTTTAGAAGAGAGGAAGAGGGAATGGTAGGAGGCGCAGGTGCGTCGTTTCGTCGCCGGGAGCTCCTAGGGTCATCGTCGGAAAATCGCCGAAGCTTTCGCCTTTTGCTAACTCCAAAAGTACACTAAACTTGTAGGAATTTTCTTGAGAGTCTTGATTAGAATTTTAGAGTGAGGGGGGGTGTGTCTAGGGATTGTATTTATAGGGTAAGGCTAGGGTTTATGGTAGGTGAAAGGTTGAATTGAAAAATATAATAAAATGTATAAAAATAGAGTAATTAGGGTTTTAAAGAGTCTCTAGTACTGGTCTAAGGAAATAAAGTATGCAGGAGTATAGGGAAGGTGAAGAGGCCCAACTTTGATGTTGGGGACTCGGCGGTCCGGCAGAGTCTGGCCGCTGGCGGCGGCGGCCCGAGTCGGCCGAGTCTGGCTGAGTCAAGCACCCAGAGTGTTCCCCGTCGCTTCATTAACCTCTTGGGACAGTTAGTTTAACATGTGTAGTGGGGCTTTTATGAGTTATGCACATGCAAACCCTTGGACTTCTAAAAATTTAAAAAGAAAATAATATTAAAAATAATGTGGGATATGGGATTTGAACTCTAGTGGCTTGGTTCAGCAATGTAAGGTATTACCAATAAGCTACAAGCTCTTTCTTACTATTAAAAAACAAATTAATTACTTATAACAATCACAGTAAATGCAAATACTCCAAGCATACATTAATTTTTAAACAAATTTTTGTACACTAAAATTGGAGTTGTTACACTCACCCCTGGTGAGCACCTGTATACAATATTTAGTGATCACACCAATAGATGTGGGACCAACCACCACCCCTTGTCGGGGTCTATAAATGTATACACAAGTCTACTCTGGAATATCGATGCCCTGTCTCGATACTGTTAGGAATATGTATGCCCTAGAGGCCATTATTATATGATATAGTGGATGCTTGGACATATATATAGAGGACTTTCTTGCTCGACATAATAGTATGCTATCTAGTTGCTCTTTATCTTAATATGTGAACTAGTATTATTATACTGTCTCTCTGATATATGTTGATAAATCCCTTAGGATGTTAGCTTGACTACCATGATTATGATGCAGATCATACTAGTGGGGCTTGGGTAGTCCGCAAGCACATCTTTTAACTGTTCCTAGTCGAGAGAATATAGAGACAGGGCATTGATATTCTAGAGTAGACTAGTGTGTACATTTCTTGACCCTATATGGGGTGATGGTTGATCCTACATCCATTGGTGTTTGACATCAAAGATTGTACACAGGTGCTCATTAGAGAATGGGTACACCGAACAGGACTCGCCGAGAACTTCTAATTGGTACCATACCTATCGTCAGATAGCAGTTCTCTGGTGACACTTGTATAGGTTAGTCTGTAGACCAAAGATCGTCATAGAGTCTTGTGTGGTTCCCACTGTGCTTTGATTTCCTTCCTATCACGGCTCAAAAGAGTCGTGCAAACAGGTGGATTTTGGGTACAGTCTCGAATCACATGGAGGCAATGAGCGATAGGAGGGGTTTCGTCTCTCCCAGTAAAGGGAGTTGATGTTGCGCTATGCGCGATTGGCTATAACAGCAAGTCCCTGGCCAAGGCTGATGAGATTTACTAGTAAGTGTTATCAGTAGTTTCTCGAACGGTTATAGGCCACACATCGGCTGACTTATCAAGTTACTGGGGTCTGACGATTCCACCCCTAGACTTGACATGCGACATATCAGATGAAGAGACCGGACTGTACGGTAAGTGTTACTTATAGGCTTTGCGGGAAGTTTGGACAAACTTGCTTGTTGATCTTCTATTCGCTCAAAACCTGGGTAGCCGTTACGTCCAGCTAGTACCGATGAGGGCTTGTGGGTGACTGATGTGATCATTACCTATTGCTGGCGTATTGACAAGTCTTTAGAGTCCCGCATAGAGGTTTCCTAGCTCAAGCGAAATGAAGTAGGGCACATATAGTGATATATGCGGAAGCTTGATAAAATACGATTATATGATACCGTATTGTAATCTCACGATATGTGACATCGGTTAGGTTATAAGTGATACAACCGGATTGTTGAATAAAGTGTTGATTCAATGATATGTTATATGTGTGTGTGTGTGTGTGTGTATTTGATATTGGCCGGTCATATATTATATGACCGGATTATTGAATCAAGGGTTGATTTAATGTAGTATTGAATATGTCGGTTATATGTAATATGACCGGGTTATTGAATCAAGTGTTGATTCGATAATGTAATATACATATAAATGATATCAGTCGGTTATATATGATATGACCGGATTATTGAATCAAATGTTGATTTAATAATTTGATATATATTTTTATATTTGATATATTAATATATATTAACTAATATTGTGCTCACTAAAGAATTTCTTATCTTTGAAATACATTTAATATATATGTGATATATATTAATATATGTATTATATATTGTGTCATGGTGGATGATACATTGAACATGGGTGTATGAGACTCACACCAAGACTAAAGATTATTTGGTAATTATTTATTAAGAGTAAATACAAAATGAGGTGGAAATGAGCATAGCTTAAGATGGTTGTAGAAGCATGTAGAAGCCATAACTCATTCCACTAATTTTGTTTTACTCTAGATATTTTATAACCCAACCATTATCTTTAGCCCATGGTTAACTCTCTACATGATCACTTGAGATATTTCCCTCACCCTAGTTCATCTTCTTCATCTCATTTTTGCTCTCTAGCTTTTCATGAGGTGAGTAAAGAAAAAGAGAAAGTGATTTCTAAAGTGAGCAAAATTCCTACTTCATCAACCTACTCTCATCTAGCCCATAAGATTAGGTTGTTTGCTTCACTAATTCTTTGATTAGTGAAGAGGTAGCTTAAGTTAGAGTAACTTCAAGATGGATCATCTTCGTCCTCGAAGACAACGAAGCAAGCTCATTTTTTTACCAAGTGGAGTCTAAGAAGAGTTCTAGGGATCACTACTTGGAGCTAAGGGACTATTACTTGGAATTTTAGAAGTGAAAGACCGGTCTACAAAGGTTGTATTCCCTATTCACTTAGTGTAAAACTTGTTTACATGCTTTCAAACCCTAATTCTCTAGTTCGATTTTAGGTTAGTATAGCTTAGACCTCTAGTTTTTTTTTTAAATTGCATACTTGATGCATGTGGAAACCTAGTAGAGGTGCTAAGACACACTTTCATGATACTCCTACGACTTGGGACCTTTAAGGATGTGCTTATGGACTACTCAGCTCCTACAAGTATGATCGCCATTATAATGCTGGTAGTCAAGCAAAATCCTACGGGTTTTATCAACATATATCCGTCATATGTGATATCGAGTATAACATATGCATATGTTAAGATAAAGACAAACCAAAATAGTATACTACTATAATGAGTCTTTATCAACATGTATAAGCAATACAAAGCAGTAAGAAAAACATATACACATGTTCAGATAAAGACAACTCGAATAGTATACCATATAACTGAAAAAGATTGTCCTGTACATATATATCCTTAGCATTCTATACAATACAGGCCTTTAGGGCATACATATCCAACAATCTCCTACTTGCACTAAGGACTGTAATTGGTGTTCCAAATACCCAACGTCTACTCTAGGGCCAGTTGTTGGCGTATTGCATACCCAACATCTCAAAAACTCGCTTGAACTGCGCTTGAGGGGGGGCCATGGTAAATGGATCCGCCGTGTTGTCTTTCATATCTACTTTCCGAATCTCGATCTCCCGGCGATCTACGATTTTCCTGATCATGTGATACCGCCTCAAGATCTGTCTGGATTTCTAATGGGGTCGTGGTTCCTTCGCTAAAATCATAGCCCCATTGTTATCGCAATACAAAGGTATTGGATCAACGATGGACGGAACCACCTCAAGTTCAGTAATGAACTTCTTTATCCAGACCGCTCCTTTTGCGGCATCGTTTGTAGCAATATATTCAACCTCCATCATTGAGTCTGCGACGGCGTCCTGTTTGGAGCTCTTTCAACAGACTGCCCCTCCCTTGAGGGTAAACACAAAACCCGAGATAGACTTGTTGTCATCTTTATCACTCTGAAAGCTTGAGTCTGTAAAAAAACTCTACCTGGAGTTCCCCATTACTGTAAACCAAGAACATCTCCTTAGTCTTTCTCAGGTACTTGAGAATGTTCTCACAGCTGTCCAACGATTCTTAACTGGGTTTGACTGATACTGGCTCACCACGCTAAGCGCGTAAGCTACATCTGGTCCGATACACAGTATCACATACATTATAGATACTACCACCGAAGTGTAGGGTATAGTGCTCATGCGAACCCTATCCTCATCAGTCATGGGAGACATCTATTTAGAGAAGGTGATTCCATGCAAACCGGGTATATTACCGCGCTTAGAATCCTTCATACTAAATCTCTTTAGTATGGACTCTATGTACCTGGACTGTGAAAGTCCCAACAACCTCTCTCTGTAGATCTTAATCCCCAGAATGTACGAGGCATCACCCAGGTCTTTCATGGAGAACTTTTGTGACAAGAAAAACTTGACCAATTGTAGTATAAGAATGTTATTTTCTATCAAGAGAATATCATCCACATACAAGACGAGGAATACTACAGTTCGTCCTACAATCTTCTTATAGATACATGGCTCATCCTCAATTTTGATGAAGTCAAATTCCTTGACTATCTCATCAAAACAAATGGTCCAGCTCCGCGATATCTGCTTTAATCCATAAATGGATTTATGCAACTTGCACACCTTCCCGCTGCTCCCGCTGTCTATGAATCCCTCCGGCTGATCCATATAAACGCACTCTTTTAAACTTCCATTCAAAAAAGTCGTTTTAACGTCCATCTTCTAGATATCATAGTCATGGTAGGCAGCAATGGCAAGTAGGATCTGAATGGATTTCAGCATAGCCAATGGAGAAAAGGTTTCGCCATAGTCCACTTCTGGTCTTTGACGAAAACCTTTTGCAACAAGTCTAGCCTTATAGGTTTCCACATGTCCATCTGCATCAATTTTCTTTTTGAAGATCCACTTGCATCCAACGGGTTTTACCCTAGGAGGAGCAACATCCAAAGTTCAAACTTTGTTGGTGTACATGAATTCCATTTTGGATCGCATAGCATCCAGCCATTTATCAGAGTCTCTACTGGTAATGGCCTGCTTAAAACTAGTAGGATCATTTTCTTCCAAGATGCAATCCTCTCGATCTCCATTTATGAGAAAACCGTAGTATCTTTCGGGCGGACGGGAAATCCTACTAGATCTGCGGAGTGGCTGAGGTTCGTCCGGGATTATTGAATCCTGAGGTTCCACCAAATCTTCATTTTCAGTTTGTGGTTCCTGAATTTCTTCTAGTTCTACCACGTTCCCACTAATTTCTTTACCAAGACATTCCTTCTCTAAAAAGATAGCAAACACCTTCTGTTCCTCGGTGTGGTAGAACAAATATCCATGCGAATGCTTAGGATATCCCACAAAGTACCGTTTCGCTCGTGCCGGGGACCCGAGCTTCACTAAGTACATAGAAATGATTATGCCTGAAGTTTGTCCGGATTTTGTGTTTTTACATAGGCTGGACAACCTCATATCTTAATAAGATTAAGACATGATTTCTTTCCGCTCTATATTTCATATGGAGTCTTAGGCATAGATTTGGATAGAACTTGATTCAATAAGTATGCCGCTGTCTGAAGCGCATATCCCCAGAATGAAAGAGGCAGATCAGCACTACTCATCATGGAGCGAACCATTCCAATAGGGTATGGTTCCTCCATTCCGATACACCGTTGTGCTGTGGTGTGTATGGAGGAGTAAGCTGAGAGAGAACACCGTTCTCTTTCAGGAATTCTAGGTATTCCGTACTCAAGTACTCCCCTCTTCGATCAGATCGAAAGATGTTGATACTTTTTTCAGTCTGGTTCTCTATTTCATTCTTATATTCTTTGAATTTCTCAAAAGTTTTAGATTTGTGTTTCAAAAGATACATATATCCGAACCTAGAGAGATCGTCAGTGAATGTAATGAAGTACGAGAACCCATCCTTAGCATGAATAGACATCGGACCATATACATTACTGTGTATGAGTCCCAAGAGCTCTGTAGCACTTTCTTTGTGTTCGGTGGATGGAGATTTGATCATCTTTCCTTTGAGACAAGACTGACAAGTTTCATAGGATGAGAATTCGAACGGATTCAGATATCCATCCTCATGCAACTTACTTAGTCTTTTCTCACCGATATGACCAAGTCTACAATACCACAAGTAGGTTTCGTTCGTATCTGAACTCTTCCTCTTGCGTGTGTCTTGTATATTGAAGACTGTGTTTTGATTAAGAATATTGATACCATTAAACAGTGTACCTTCTGCAATCAATACCTAATTAAGATAAATGTTCATGATATTTCTATCTAGAGAAAAGTTATATTCATTTTTATCAAGTAAAGAAACTGATATGATGTTGCAAAGTATGGAAGGTATATAGTAGCAGTTATTCAAAATCATAGTATTGTCGCTTGAAATACTATGTGATATTTGCCGACGGCAGCAGTATCAACTTGAGCACCGTTCCCTACTCTGAGGGACATATCACCCAGTCCAACCATTTTACTTTTTCTCAGTTCTTGTAATAAATTACAGATATGAGTCCTGATCTGGTATCTAATACCCAAGAGGTAGGGTTGATCGAAAAACGGTTTTCAATAACAAATACACCCGAAGAATGTGCATTAGAATGCTTCTTCTTCAATAGAGTCAGCTGGAATTCCTTACAGTCCTCTTTCCCTTACCCATGCTCGTGACAGTCGTCACAAGTTTGAGCCGAATTGACGTTCCCCAGCCCAGTGTAATAAACTGGTTCTGTCAAGTCATACATTTTATTATCTTGATTAGGGCGTGATATGGTTACTACTTGCAGAGAGAGAAAAGAAACACTTAGCGTGCGTTCTTGCAAGATTAGATTGGTTATTAGTTTATCTAATCAGGATGACTCCCACTGTTTCCTCGAATTTTCCTTTAAAGCTTAAAAAGAAAACTAGTCGGGATCATTCGCACCTTACAAGTTCACTAATTGTTCAGCCAGGTAAGTGTTGGTACTTCGAGAGAGGTTCCCTGTGCTTTCGCACGGACCTAATTAAAATAAACCTCGTTTCTGCAGAGGCGTAACCCCGTTAACACCTTTCTAGACACCTAATAGGTTAGATAATTGTGAAGTGAAAAATATCTCTCAAGAGTAATCCTACTCATCTGTGAGATCTGGATCCAACTATCATTGCAAGATAACCTAGATGGAAGCCACTCTAGTTACCACACTTCAGAAGGTATGCAACACTAGCAAGTTTCCTGTATATTTGAAACTCTCGATGTGGTTTTTGCCCCCAGCGGTTTATGACCTTGACAAAGGCCAACAAACAATAAACCACTAGTCAAGTTCAACCCGTCATTATCTTAGATTAATTTTAGACCCGCCCGTATAAACACTTGATAAAGGCCAACAAGGCTATACGACTGTCCTAGATAATCACGTGTCTATGCAATAGACAAGCAATATCTAGCTACCATACACCATGCCTTAACAAATGCCAACAAATGCAGCATGAATACTGGGTACTACTCATCCGAAATAATGGAGGGCTATGGCTGGGTTTTTGGTAAAAACCCCTTTAACGTAATGAACTTGATATCGTTGAAGAAATCGAGTAATTTTGAAAAGGAGTGGTTTAGGCTCTGCTTTTGAAAACTAGTGGTTTTAAAGAAAACCGAGTAATCTATAGCAACATAAACTTTTGCTCAAGAGGTCACTCCCCGTGAAGAGATCTAGGCTCTTGCCTCCTCGAATGAGGTGCTGGATATTCATAACCGAATACCACTATGCAAAGCGAAAGAATATGACTATAGTTTTCGAAATTTGTTCCAACAACTTCTTGTTAGGTTTCTTTTTCCTTACATTAATCAAAATTAATATGGTCCCACCAATTAATTCCTATCACACCAGAAAAGATTGAAAATAAAATGTACGTATATACCATCTGCATTCGCCACAGGGCCCCGTCATGCACTGTTAGGTTACTTAATTAACGGCAGAGCAGGGGCTGGACTAGCGCGGATACAAAACATATATACAACATCTACTAGTGTGTGTGTGTGTATGTGTCTATATATATATATATATATATATATATATATATATATATATATATAACCATTCGTCCCAGAGGCATGATATAAGCAACATTACGGAATAGCGATAAGCAACATGGAATAGCGGATAATTTAGGTTCCCAGGGTTTCATTTGAGCCGCAAATGAAACCCAACATTCCCCGGTCGTGTGGATAGCCTGTACAATGAAGAACTAAGACCCCTATGAATGCAGCAAGTTATCCGCCAATTCCAGAAGTGAGGCAACTCCAATCAACAAAGTAAATGGGCCACCCAGCACTTCACGGAATCCGGTAACTTGAGTATCCCACCATGGGTCATCCTATACCCCCTACGAGTGCGGCGAATAGCCCGCCAATTTTAGAGTAAGGCCCATTCGGTCTCAACGCTATGAGATGCAGGCCCGTTGCCCTCTAGAAACTGGCTATTCGAGCACTCCTCCGTGGGGTAATCCTAGTCCAGAAAAGAAAAATATATACAAAATAGTGACAACGACCTCAATCCGGTCATGCCCAAATAAAAGAATATACAAACTGGCGAAAACGACAGTCCATATGTCGGATGCTTGCCCCACAATAATGAATATACAAATGAATCTAAACTGTATAACTACCAGTGCACCAGAGGCTATCCAACATGACAAATCGAATAAACCATCACAGATATAAACATTATAGCAACAGAAGCAAGTATGTGCAACCCTGTCTAAATAACATATAGTAAATAGACGACGTTTGAAAACACATACACCATATCACAGAGATCAACGATGCAAAAGTTTCAAGTTCTAAACTTTTCAAGTTGTTCCAAAGCAAAAATAACACTAAGTGAAATCTAGGGCAAATCAAACAAGACCAAAAATCCCAATTCTCAAAACCTAAGACACTGAATGAAAACGAGGACCTGAAGAGATAAAAAAAAACGCTGGTAGTGGGTGTTTTGGGCAGTTTTTGTATGGTCGAATTTCCTTGTTTTCATTGTGTGTCACTAACATGTCAAGACTAAGCCACTGCACTTGTTTAAAAAAAATTCAGAGACAAAAATTTTTTTGAACAGAGAATGGGTTTTTAAAATTGGAATTTTTCGGTTTTAAAACTAAAGTATCGTCTACTACTAATTTCTAATGTTTGGATGGCTCTGATACCATATTAGGATTTCTAGCGCCCTGGCCGCCAACCACGGCTGTTGTGGAACAAAAAATTTTGATTTTTAAAAAACTTGGCGCTAGAAACCACACCCTAAAATCTAACTAAATATTAAACTAGCAAATTAAAGAGATCTAGCTACTGTGATAGAGAGTTATACCGAATGATTTGTGTCTTTCAGTCTTCTACCCTCTTCCATAGCTCTATGGAGTCTCTATGATCGAGCTTGATCTCCGGTCTTCCTTGTCGAAGATGATCTACACGAGAGATATAGTTCATGGTTCTAGCTCCACTCAAAAACCTAATAGAGCAACTAAAGATTCTAGGTTGCTAATCAAGAGTGTCTAATGATATAGTGTGTGGTTCTAGTATTTTTCTATCTCTCTTACTCTCTTATTTCTCAACTCATGAGAGGGGTAGGGATGTAGATGAAGGAGGAGCTCAAGAAAAGAGCTTGTGAAGAGAGAGAACAAAAATATGAGAATGGAAAAATCTCATGAGATAAAAACATCCACCATGGTTTTGTATAAACCATTTTCCAATATTATAACACAACCATACTTGAATAGTTTACACAAATGAATTTACAATTCATTTGTCAATACTATTCATATAGTTCACACCATTCTCTCTTTTACACCTCATTTTCTCTTTTACACCTCATTTTCATTTTACAAATAAAATAGAAAATACATGATGAGGTGTCCTCCTTCTAGAATGTCTTTTCATATAAATACGGAATACACTCTACCGTATATACATACCCGTATTCGTATCAAAATACGAACACCCAAAGAGATAGAATAATACAAAGAACATAATACTAGAATATGTATATCGAAATATGCATATATAAATTATTAAATCAACACCTAATTTAATAATCTGGCTTAATTCTGAGTCGGCTAGTATTATCTACCGTCCGATCGAAACCCCGGATAACACTAGAATATACATATCGAAATATATATATGTAAATTATTAAATTAATACCTGATTTAATAATCCGGCTTAATCCTAAACCAACTAGTATTATCATTCGATTAGAACCCTGCACGTATCAAAATACGGCTACTATGTCATTTCGCCTGAACCAGGAAAACTTTCTATGTGGGACTCTAAAGACTCAACAGTACGCTGGCAATGGGTTTAACCATAAGCACGTCAACAGCACTAGCTATACGTAATGGCTACCTACGTACCTGCCGAAAAGGAAGCCCGACGAGTAAGCTCATCTGGACCCCTACTGAGCCTATCCGTGACAATCTCCGTACAGTCCGGTCTCTTCGTCTGAGAGTATCGCATACCGGGTCTAGGGGGTGGTAAACGTCAGACCCCTAATAACCTGATAAGTCATGTTGATTTGGCTCAGTACCGATCCGAGAAACTACTGATCTAACCATTAGTAAATCTCAACTGCCTTGACCAAGGTCTTATGCTTCTGACCAACCGGACACAGTGCGATATCGACTCCTAATACCGGGAGAGACGAATCCCTGACAATCACTCACTGCCTCCATATGGCTCAGGGCTGTACCCAACCAAAACCTGTTTGCACGACTCAATAGAGCCGTGGTAGGGTAGTGATCAAAGCACGGTGGGAACTCATATGAGAAAAATAATGATCTCAGGTCTAAAAACTAACCTATACTCATGTCATTTAAGAACCGCTATCCGACGATAGGTATAATACCATTTAGAGGTTCTCGGGGAGTCCGTCCAGTATACTCATCCCCAGTTAGCACCTGTATACAATCTTAGGTGATCACACCAATGGTTGTGAGATCAACCACCGCCCCTCATCGGGGTCTAGAAACGTATACACAAGTCTACTCTGGAATATCGATACCCGGTCTCGATACTCCTACGACTTGGGACCTTTAAGGATGTGCTTATGGACTACCCATCTCCCACAAGTATGATCGCCATCATAACGTTGGTAGTCAAGCAAAATCCTATGGGCTTTATCAACATGTATCCACCATATGTGATATCGAGTATAACATATGCACATGTGAAGATAAAGGCAAACCAAAATAGTATACTATTATAACGAGTCTTTATCAACTTGTATAAGCGATACAAAGCAGTAAGAAAAGCATATACATATGTTCAGATAAAGACAACTCAAATAGTATACCATATAACTGAGCAAGATTGTCCTTTACATACATATCCCTAGCATCCTATACAATACAGACCTCTAGGGCATACATATCCAATAACCAATTCATCACTTACCCTTAATTCCATATAGGGATCATCCTAAACTTTTAACTGTTCTTCCCGAAGCTCATTTGCTTCTTGATATCGTTGATAAAGATTTGACCGAATGTGTGGATGCGCTTAATCTTGAGGGTAATTTTGAGGATACTTTTGATAATGAACTCGCTTTATTGGAAGAGTTGGATTCTCTGACTCATCACATCCCTTCCATCGAATATGAACATTCTCTTGAACTTTCAACTGATTCTACTCTCCAATTACTTCCTCCTAATTTTTCTATTGATCCATCCAAATTGCAAGACCATGTTTTACTTTTATCTTCCTCATCTGGTTCACCAATTTCTACCGTCTCATGTTTTCTTACGAATTTTGAGAAGTTTGATCAAATTTCTAAAAATGTTGATAAATTAGTACAGTTGGAGAATTCCAGAGTTAGACTTCGATCATTAAAGACTACACTAATTTATTTAACCGATTTAAAATCTCAAGTTCGTACTCCATTTCTTCCTCTTCCTTTCTTCTTCTCATTTTCGTTCACCGAGAGTTTCTACCACTTCCATCCATATATAGTTTTGCGTAGACTTCACTTCTTTCCTCCACACGTTCTTCCACCAACTATGGTATCATCATGATAAAATATTTGAGTTGTTGGTATTGACTTTTGGGTTTTAAAAAGCCTTGTATATATTGATGATATTCTCTCCCATCTTACTTTGAATTTCAATACTTAACAGTGGAAACACTATTTTACTTAAGTTTGGGAGGAATTTTTTAGTGTATATATCATGTCTACTTTTGGGAAATTTCTTACCTGGTGAAATTTCCTTCAAAAAAAAGAAAGAAAAAATAAAGAATGAAAAGACGAGAAAAGAAAAAAACTCTCCGACATATTGAAACCTCAATAATTTATGACCTTTTATGACATGGCATTGAGAGGACACTCTCCAGTTTAAGTTTGGGGGTAGCTCGATGAGATTTCTTTTGCATCATCCATTACATTTATATGAAAACCCATAAAAATTTGAAAATTTTCCAAAAAATATAAAAAATTTGTTGTCAAGTTTGCTAGTGGGGAAACTTTGACTCAAATCCGACAGTTTAGATTGATAGGTTAGAAATAACTAAATCTTAGGATTAGAAATTAAAAACCTGAAAAATAACTCTCCTTGAGTTTAACCATAGCAAATATACGTCTTTGCACCACACTACACGTATCGTAAGTTTTGAGAACTAGATGACAAGTTTGATATGTCTTTTAAAACAAAATTGAAAATCTTCGTGAGATCAATCAAGTTTGTTTAAAAATAAGTAATATTGAGTATAATTCATGAGTGAAGTTGAGATGAAGGGAAAATATTGAAAATTTTAATAGAGACTAAGTCTGAAAAATAACACATTTTAAGCTTGATTGGAGTGATTGCACACCTTAACTAAACAAACACGTCTTTAATTTTGGAATGAAAAGTATAACTTGAAGTATCTCCGTTGGTATTTTTATAATAAGTCTTTTTTGTGGCCTAGATTGCTTGGTTAATTAAGTCCTGAGGGGTGTTTCTACACCTAATACCCTAAAACCATCTGGTTTGGGAACGTTGACCCAAAGCTCGCTAAGTTTCCAAGAAAACCTAATAAAACAAGTCAAGCAAGTGTTCTCTCCGAATTAAAAGTTCTCATGGTTCTTTGTGGGAGAATAATCTTAGTTGGGACGAGTTCGGGTGCAAAAACGTAGCTAACGGAGATATGAAAGTTTAAATTGAAGTTAAAAAATTAAAAGACCATTGCACATGTTCACGAAGGTGTCTATGAAACGAAAATATGTGAAAAGTGGAGTGAAGAATAAGACTTAGTTTTTTTCTGTTAAAGATGATAAAAATCCCAGATTTGAAACATAGTTGTAGAATGAAAACTCAAGAAAAACTTAGGACTTTACAAACGCGTGAGATACTTTTAAAGTCTTTCCCGATCTTTAATGGAGGCATGAAAACTTTTAATCAAAATTCTTGGAATAAAACGACGCTATTTGTAAGAGCACGTAAAGACGTATAGGAGTTTAAGTTAAATAAATAGGAGGTGTGAAAAATAAGGATTAAATGTTTCTAACTTAGGATGATAGGGTTTCTAACTTAAATACTGAACTTTAAGATTATAGTCGACGGTTAACTGACGAAACTAGCTAGACGGGATTTTGTAGGTGAATCCGCTGAAAACCCTCAGGAGACAGCACTCCTCCTCTAGGGTAACTTAGGAGTTTAACGGCTTGTCGCACAGGCTAAGTGCAACCGTGACGCTTACGAAAACGAGCTAGGAATTTTTTTCTTTGAAATAAAACGGTTTGCTCAGGACGAACAAAAAATAAGTTTGGGGGTATTTGTTCACATCAGAATTTTGCATCTTTATACCATCTATTCTTTATCGCATTGCATGTAGATAGGTGTTTTTTTATCTATATTTACTCAATAAGAGCAGGGAAACAGGTACCGGAACATTTGACGGACTTTCAAGCTTAAACGGATCAATTTTGACCAAGTAAAATTCAACAGTCAACAAGTCAAGACCTGGAAATTCCAAAGTTGTCAATATCCAAGTATAAAGTTTTAGAAGAACCCCAAAATTTTCCAAGAAATCACAAAAAAAATTCGGATCGCAAACTCAGCAATATTGCGGCGGAATAGCCGCAAGGCTAGTACAAGTCGCGGCGGAATAGCCACAGTCCTGGCGCCGTACTTGATGAATTTTCATAGGCAGTTTCATCTTTTCAAATGGGGCCAGTATCAACATAAGGTTTTGCAATCTAGACTCTATAAATAGCACAGTTCAACAGTTCAATTGTATCATTGTTTTAGGATTAGAATAGAAGTAGGTAGCCTCCTTCTTCATCTTGTATGCTATTAGAGAGTTGTGAGAGATTTTGAGTGGATATGAATGAAGATGTGAGTTTATTTTTATCATGTCTTGTATCTTTTCTTATTGTAGTTGTAGTTTTATTTATTTACATTGCCTTTACTTTCCTCAGATAAATTGTAGTAGGGTAATTAGTTGTAATTGTTGTTTTCTTATTTGAACTTCTTCTATTTTCTTTATCCTTGATGTTTTCAAGCCATGATGCTCAAGGGAGCTTCTTGCTTAGGTAAGGGCCCAAATAGCTAGCTTGCTTTTTTGTTTGCTTCTTTCTATCTCATTCTTCTTCTTCTCTTGTTTTATTTTCTTTTAATAATAATTGAGTAATTTTCTCACTTGTTAGGGTAAGGAAATGATAGTTTGAAGGATAGAAAAATCTCTTACAATTACCTTTTTCTAACACCTTGGAAGTTGAATTTTGACCAAGGAATCACAACTGTCTTCTTTAGGCACCCTATCCTTAATGATAGCAGCAATCCTAAAACGAGACCCATCTATTTTCCTTTGCCGAAGGCAATGAATAAAAGCAAAAAACGGAAGGACAAGGATCAATAAGAAGGGATTTAGCGTATGGAAGGCCTAGCCTCACCTCGCAAATACCCTACTTAAGAATCCTAATTCACGTTGTTTCTTATTATCCCAACATCAATATCAAGAGAGGCACAAAGAAAAGACTATGGATAATCCTAACTCAACTAACCTAATCCTAACCCTAACAAGCTCTTTCTTTAACATAATACACAAAACTTAGGATAGCTTTGAACATATTAGACCTTTTGGACTTAACTAGTCTAAAACAAGAACGAAAAACATATTTTCTCTCTGTGGATGGCCCGTATTCATCACTGCTAGCTACAAAGCGAAACCGTTTTGATTGCTGTAAGTAGGACTTAATAGAACACACATAGACACGATCAATCAGCTGTCAAAAGGTAGAATTAGAATTTAAATATGGGTGGTTATAACGGTGATATATTGATATATGTCAGTTTCTATAACCGTTTCAAACCAGTCCAAAAATAACGCACTTCAAACAACCCGCATTCGTTTACAAATTAATTATTCGACTTCTAAGAAGATGCTTTCAATTCCTTCATCATTTCTCCTCATCAGGAATTAAACCCAAAATGGCATACAACATCGCTCGCCTATCTCCTCAACAATCCCCTAAATTAGGGTTAGTGTTATGTGTTAATATACTTAGAGAACCTTCCTAAGACGTTTAAACAAGGAGGTTCAGACGTCTGACCATGCATGAAGTATCGAGCAAAAGTCCAGAGCAAGCCCAGACGTTTGAAGGCCAAAGTGGAAGATGTCTGAAGAAGGGTCTGAGCCGTTTGCCTAAGCTGAAGCCAAAACCCAAAGCGTCGGCAGACGTCTGATCAAGGCGTGGTATACGTTTGCCCAAGGAGCTGAAGCCAATACAGAGAGGCGACATACGTCTGATGAAGTCTTCATCAGACGTCTGCATGCGGGTTTTCTATCACAACTGGATATTTTGTATATTCTGTTGAATCCTAATTTAAATGGGATTAGGGTTAGGTTATATAAAGGGTCTCTCATATGATGAAATTTTAAGGCTATTGAGACTATTGTATAGAGAGAGGATGACGGCTAAGAGAATAGAGAGATCTAAGAAAAATCTCCTAGGGTTTGTTCTTGGTGTAACTTGACTAAAAACCTAGTAGAAGTTTTGCATATTTTGCTCTGCCAGAGACTAGCCATACGGTGGGTGAATCTCGTTAACAAATCCTTGTCTTTCGAGTTTGATTCTCTTGTTCTCGCATTATTATTGTTTTTTCTCTTTCGTTGTATATTACTAGGTTTGCAAGGTTGGTCGTTAGCATAATTCCGCATGTGTGTTTCCTTCTCCCGATCCCACCAACTAGTATCAGATCTTAGGGGACTGAAGGATTTTCGATTCTACGGTTTAAGTTTACGGTGGATGACGACGCTTGTGTCTGCTCTCCATCTTCTTAGATCATATTTTCGAAGGTGTTGGTTCAGATCCGAGGAGAAGATTGAGTTTGCTGCGGCGGTAAATGAAAGATGGTGGTGGATAAGATCATAATTGAAAAGTTCAATGGTCATACTATGCTTAGTGGCGTATGCAGATGGAGTACCACCTATATCAGAAAGATTTGTATCTTCCGTTGTTGGGCGACAAGCCCGAGAAGATGTCCGATGAGACATGGAATCTATTGGATAGGAAAGCCCTGGCAACGATTAAGTTATCATTGACTTTGCAAGTGACATTTAATATCTCGAAGGAAAAAACAATAATGGGGCTAATGACGGCATTAATAAGGTTGTATGAGAAGCTTTCTACGTCAAATAAGATATTTTTGACGAAGAAGCTTTTCAACATGAAAATGGCAGAAATTGGTTCAATGACAAAGTATCTAAACGAGTTCAACAGTGTGAAAGTCCAACTCGAATTAGTCTCAATTACGTTTGAAGATGAGATTCGAGCCCTATTGTTTCTATGTTCGTTACCGGAGAGTTGGGAAAACCTGGTTATGGCAGTCAGCAACTCGATCTCAGGGACTCTCATATTTAATGATATGGTGAGTTTCATATTAAATGATGATATGAGAAGAAAGGCTGTGAGTGACAGTTCAGGAACTTCTGCACTCTTAGTTGAGAATCATGGTTGGACAATGGAAAGGGGAAAAGGGAAGAAGAGTAAGTTAAAAAGCCGAGAAAAGTCAAAAGGAAAGATCCAAAGCAGCTGTTGGAACTGTGAAAAGAAGGGTAACTTGAAAGCGGACTGCAGACTCTTGAAGAAAGAGAAAGGCTCAGATGGGAAGTCAGATGAAAAGGAAGTAAGTCAGTGTGGTGTCTATACATGAACAAGGGGAACATGGATTTTGTCTTTCGGCGAATGAGAGCACAAAGAGAGATACATGGTTTCTAAATTCGGAGGCATCCTTACACTACACTTCAGGTCGGTATCATTTTAGCGATTATGTTCAAGAGGATCTTAGGCATGTGATGGTGGGAAACGGTTAGCCGTGCAAAATCGTTGGAAAAGAGATGATTATATTGCATCTGTCAGGAAGAGGTCGGATAAAGCTAAAGAACGCTAGACATATACCAGATCTGAAGAAAAGTTTAATATCTACAAGTCAGATGAACAACGAAGGATATGTTAGGTATTTGGAAATTTTCAGTGGAAAATTTCTAAAGGATCGTTGGTAGTCGCAAGGGGAAAATTGATCGGTTCATTGTATTACTTCAGTGGGAGCAGTGGCGATTCGATTGCATTAACGACAGGTTTAGATACTGATTTTTAGACTTCGTTGTGGCATAAGATATTGGGGCACCTTGGTGAGAAAAATATGAATATTCTTCAGGGTAAGGGATTTTATCTGGGCTGAAAAAGGTAGAGTTGGGACTCTGTGAGAATTGTGTTTATGGAAAGTAAAGCGCACTCGAGTTTCAGATTGGCCGTATCGCAAAAAAGACCAAGAAGTTATAGTTGGTGCATACGAACGTATGGAGACCGGCATCAGTAGAGTCTTATAGAGGAAATCGGTACTTCGTTACTTTCATTAATGATGCAAGTAGGAAGACTTGTGTTTATGCAATGAAGAAAAAGTCTGATGTGTTTGGTCACTTCAAGCATTAGATTACACAGGTGGAGAACTAAAAGGGGACGAAGGTTAAGTGCCTAAAGTCTGATAATATTGGGGAATATTGCACACAAGAGTTCGAGAGATTTTGCTCACAGAAGGGTATACATTGGTTAAAGACGTTGTACCAGGGACACTGCAACAGAACGAGATTGCAGAAAGGATGAACATGACGATTCTAGAGCGGGTAAGGAGCATGACCTTGGATGCAAATGTGCCCAAATTCTTATGAGCAGCAGCTGTCGATACTGCTGTGTATCTGATCAATCAAAACCCGGCAAGTGCATTCGATGGAGGAATTGCGGAAGAAATTCGGTCAGGTAAACCAGTAAATTACTCACACCTTAAAGCTTTTGGTTGCGCTGCTTATTCCCTGATAAATAAGACGGAAAGGAGTAAACTTGACTCCAAGTTTATGAGTTACGGAGGAGATGAGTTCGGATATCGGCTGTGGAATTATTCAAGCAAGAAGATAATATAAAGCCGGAACGTCGTCTTTGATAAGCAACACTTGTACGACGAAGCAAAGCAAGTCAATGTTAACAATGGTGCAATATTTGAATTCGTTGAGTTAGATGAAATTCAGGAGACTGGTCAGATGCCTACAGGTGCAGATCAGAATATGGAAGGGACAAACACTGGAGTGTAGGATCACGTTCAGCAACCAGATATTAAAATTCTGAGGAGATCTACACTAGAGAGGAGGAAACCTAAAAGATTAGTTACCGACTTCATATTATATACTGATTCGGGAGAGCTCAAATCCCTCACAGAAGCGATGCGGGACAGTGCTAGCAAGCAATGGGAGCAAGCCATGGATGAAAAGATGGATTCACTAAAAAAGAATCGTACTTGAGATCTATTGAAACTATCCAAGGGTCAGAAGGCGTTGCTGAATAGCTGGGTGTAAAAAATCAAGAATGATGCCGATAGCATAAAGAAGTACAAAGCTCGTTTGGCTGTCAAGGGATATGTGCAACAGTAAGGAATAGACTATCAAGAAATATTTTTCCCAGTGGTGAAGATGACTTCAATTCGGATTATACTCAGTATGGTGGCAGTGGAAGATTTGCATTTAGAACAATTAGATGTAAAAATGCATCCCTTCATGGAGATTTGGAGGAGGAAATCTATATGATGCAGCCATCAGGATAGGAGGTTAAGGGGAAGAAAAATATGGTTTGTAAACTGCGAAAGAGTTTGTATGGCTTTAGGTAAGCTCCAAGACAGTGATATTTCAAGTTTGATCGATTCAAGCTGGAGTCAGGATTTGTGAGATATGATTCAGATCACTGTGTTTACGTTCAGACATTTAAGGACGGCGACTACATTATTTTATCACTATATGTGGATGATATGTTGGTAGCGTGCCCGAATTTTAAGAAAATTCAAAGTCTGAAGAAGCTGATGGATGAACAATTCTCTATGAAGGGTTTGGGAGCAGCCAAGCAAATTCTGGGCATGAAGATCATTAGAGATAGACAGCAACGAAAGCGGTGGTTGTCGCAAAAGGATTATGTGGAGAAGGTTTTGAAGCAGTTCAACATGGACAAAGCAAAACGGATGAGTACGCCTTTAGCGAAGTATTTCAAACTCAATAAAGAGTTGTATCCGACAACTCAAGAGCAAAAGGATGACATGGTAAGAGTGCCATATGCATCGGCGGTTGGGAGTTTGAAGTTTGGTGAGTAAAAAACCAGATATTGCACAAGCAGTGGGAGTTATATGCATGTACATGCAAAACCCGAGGAAGGAACTTTGAAATGCAGTGAAGTGGATTTTGAGATATCTCAGGCGAACGTCTAGTCATTATTTATGTTTAGGAGGTGATGCTCTCAGTGTGCAAGATTATGTTGATGCTGACTACTCAGGTGATCGAGATAATGGGAAATGCACAACAGGGTACGTATTCACGGTTGGGAGAACAGCAGTCAGTTGGATTTTTCAGTTGCAAAATATTATGGCATTGTCAATGACGGAGGCCGAATATGTGGCCATCACCGAAGCCAGCAAAGAGATGATATGGTTATAAGGGTTACCCGAAGAATTAGGTAAGAAACATGATTTCAATACTTTATAGAGCGATAGTCAAAGTGTGATACACTTGGTTAAGAACGTTGCATATCACCCTAGGACGAAGCACATCAAGGTGCGGTACCATTTCATACACATAGCGTTGGAAGATGCTGAGTTGATATTGCAGAAGATCGCAGGAGAAAAGAATCCTGCAGATATGTTCACCAAGGTTGTAGTCAGAGATAAGTTAGATTTCTGCTGCAGGTTACTGAACTTCTCCGAGAACATTTGATGAGGAGAGGGCAGATAGCGGAATCATGTGAAGTCTACTAGTTCTTAGAAGTCAAGGTGGAAGAATCTCCAAGTGGGAGAATATAATATTCGTGGAGAATCTTCCTCAGACGTCTAAACAAGGAGCTTCAAACGTCTGATCATGCACGAAGTATCGAGCAAAATTTCAGAGTAAGCCCAGACGTCTGAAGGCCAAAGTGAAAGACGCCTGAAGAAGGGTCTAAGACGTTTGCCAAAGCTAAAGCCAAATCCCAGAGTGTCAAGCAAAAGAGATAGCGAGTGCCAGACGTCTGCCCAAGGAGCTGAAACCAATATAGAGAGGCGAAAGACATCTGACGAAGTCTTCATCAGACGTCTGCGCACGGGTTTTCTGTGCGAACCAGATATTTTGTATATTCCGTTGAATCCTAATTTAAATGGGATTAGTGTTACGCTATATAAAGGGTCTCTCATATGATGAAATTTTAAGGCTATTGAGACTATTGTATAAAGAGAGGACGACTAAGAGAATAGAGATTTGAGAGAAATCTCATAAGGTTTGCTCTTAGTGTAACTTGGCTAAAAATCTAATAGAAGTTTTGCAGATTCCGCTCTGCCGGGTACTAGCCATACGGTTGGTGGACCTTTTTAACAAATCCTTGTCTCTCTGGTTTGATTCTCTTGTTCTCGCATTATTAGTGTTTTTTGTCTTTCGTTGTGTATTACGTGGTTTGCATGATTGGTCCTAGTGTAGTTCCGCTTGTGTGTTTCCTTCTCCCCATCCTAGGGTTGGTTTTAGGGTTTCGCAGCAATCACGAATCATTGGCCCTCACGATCTTCACATCTAAGATCTCAGTTCATCATTGGTGCCAGATCAGTCCATAGAGAGATCGAAAGAAAGCAGCATTGAACGATTTGATGTCAGCAACGACGAGGAGGGAAAGAAAAACGAAGAGGAATAGGACGATGATGGTGATTTCCCCAAATCATAAACTTAAATTCTCATCTAATTATTCAGTGGTTTTGTATGTAGAATTGAGGAATTTGGGTTTCATGTCTTTGTCACTAACTATTGCCAAACAACAAATCTCAAAGATTTGCATACCAAAAGGATGGACTCATACACCTCTTCCTGTTGATAGGCACATTGACAACTTCTAAGTCATTGTGGGCTTGGATCGGATCCCTAATCACTGAATTAGGATCCGAAAACCGTTGAATCGTTTGAATTTTGGGTGAGATATAGTATGTAACTTTATTTCTTTTTTTTTGTTTGTGTGGAATGCGTTACTTGAATTCTGATTCAGTTTCCCCCTAATTACTGCTTTCAATATTGAAAAAATGTGACAAGGATCAATTTTCGACTTTTAACCTTTTCTATGATATTTTAAAGTTTTATTTTCATGAAAGTTTGCTATTTGGGAGGGTTACGATTTATTCAATTATGGAATTTTACATGATAAGGCTTCTTTTGCCAAAAACCTGTAGTTGAATCATTGATTCTTCCTCTTTTAATGACTTTTTAATATGTAATGGGATAAAGACAACTCTATGTATGTTGGAGTTATAACTTTTATGGAGCATGTGTAGCTTTCGTTAGATGGGATTATGTTAGTGAAATGAATTTTCCGCTTTCAAAGGTGATGGATCTCTGGATCTCTTTCAGATGTTATCTTCCGTTGATCTACAGCGAGCGTTGATGGATGGCTGTGATTGAGTTGGAGGGTTGTCTTCTGAAGCCTGTGGATCTCAATGGGTTTTATGTGGTTGAGGCCAAGCTACCTACAAAGAAGTCCCGGGGTGGTTGTGCCACCGAGGACCCTCTGACGATCAAGTTAGACGAGATATTTTGGCAGAGTAACGGTCTATTGGGGTGAAATTGGCTTATCCGAGTCGTCTGAGAGAGGGGTTTATATAGTGGCTGCTATGGGCAGGCGGGCGCGAGCTCACGCCGGCCGTTACGCCCCTGGCGTTACGCCTGCGTAATAGGCGGGATTCCCCATTAATGACGAGATATGCTCATTAATGGGGGATCGTGATGGCGTGGAACGCGGGATCATGGGCGGCGAATATCTCGCGCCTGGAGAGATTCCCGGAACCGTGGCGGAGGCGCCTGTGATTGGTGCTGTGGGTCGGTCGGTGAGACCGAGAAAGATAAGCTCGGCGGAAGGCTCGGGAACGAGCGGGAGGCCGAGGCATCTTGGTTCTGTGATTGCTCGGAGGTGAGCTGGGGGTGGTCTGGAAGGCCATTGAAGGTCGGTAACATCATCAGGTCGCACGCCTGGGGTATACTTCCAACGTACCGTTCTTGATCCTTTCTTGTAAGCTCTGGGACACGCCATCTGCCACGTGTCATGATCTGTGGAGTCACCGATATCGAGCATCATCATTAGCCCCCCATTCTCGTCTCGACCCGTTCCTGGGTCGGGTCGAGAGTGGTCTGACCGGTCACCTGGGGTGAGCTCTTATTTGAAGATATCGTCGGTGCGTATTCCCGAGCAATTAGTCATATTTTTTTGATGACGTCAGCGGATCAGGGGAGAGATCTCACATTAAAGAGAAAACTCCGGTTTGTGCGTACGTTCATCGAAACGCCAGCCCACGTGTCTGGCGCTGGTTGGCTGACGAGACGGGCCGCAGGTGTTCCCGCGCCCAATGGGACGTGCACAATGTGAGTGCGACAGGTGGAATGTTGTCGGCCGTTGGTTGCGAAGCGCTGTTTTGGCGGGAGACGACCGGAGCCGTAGGATGTGTACGCAGGCAGCTATAAATAGAGGTGGGATCCCCATTAGGTCCCATACCTCACCATAATTTCCTTGTCCCTAGTCATGTTAGCTTGGCGCTCTTTTCCTCAGATCGGATTCCTTGCATTTTCTCTTCCGAGGATTCATCCCTTTGATCAGGTTAGATGTATTCTACCGAGAAGTCTGTAGAAATAGTCCGGGAAGAGTCTAGGGAGTCTTCTGTAGCTTCCTCTTCTTCTTCTTCTTCTTCTTCTTCTGCTTCTTCCTCTTCCTCGTCTGAGTCGGGGTCCGCCCTGGAAGTTAGGGTTAGTCATGCTTCCCGGGGTCGTGCGACGGGGGCGGTCCCCAGAGCGCAGGTCATGGATGCTCTTGGTGCGTCATCCATGCTGAGGCATGCAGATAAACTCGCCAACATCCGGACTCGTTTCCACATTCCTCCTGGCTACTCTCTTCCAAGTACGAGCCGAGCTGGGTATACATCTCTTTTAGAAAACACCGGGAAGGTGCTGCCGGGTCGGGGGTCGTGGTTGTACCTTCTTCCATTCACGAATGGAAGAAGAATTTTTTGTTTGTTAGGCCGCCTGAAGGAGGATTGGGCTGTACCCATCCAGTGGCATAGGACCAACTGCCCACGGGTGGGGCAGTTGAATGATCCCGACGCGGGTGGCGGTGTCGGAGTGGGAGCTCCTCCCCCGAGTTGATGTGTTGCTATCTGAGCGGGCCCTCAGTTGGGCCGGGCTCAGCCCCGCCCAGTTCGCGGGTAAGTTAGGAGTTTTCAAGCGACCTGTGTTAGACTTGTGCATGCTTTCACTTTTTCTGGCATTGCTGACTCCTTTGTACTTTTGTTTTATGCAGAACCCATGGACCTAGGCAAATTTCGGGCAGTCCTGGTCAAACAGAAGAAGGGGAAGAGGGCCAGAGGCGCCGGCCCTTCTCTCCCGTCGTCGGCTCCTACTCCGCCGGCAACCGCTCCATCTAGGCACCCAAGCGCGCCCCGGGCCCCGGAGTCCAGCCAAGCGCTGAGCCGAAAATGCACTCGGGAGAAAGAGCCCCGGGCTCCGGAGGTGGGAGGTGAGACTAGTTCCCCTGCGTCTCTCTTCAAGAGGTTTTATAGGACGGCGCCCTGCTCCCCGGCTTCCCCGATCATCGTGGACGATGGGGAGCTTCGCTTCGAGGTGCCTTCAGGGCTTTCCGTCGCCGACAGCCTGCTCTCGGAGATGGAAATGTCGGCCGGGGGCAGAATCCCTCGGGGGACCCTCCAGGCCTAAATGGCGGCCATAGCTCAAGAGGCCGTGCAGGTTAGTGTTCGCACCCCACTCGGTTCTTCATTCAGTATTTTTGTTCGCGAGATTGGGTGCCCCCGTTTTCTTTTTAACCCTCCTCTGTTTTCTTCAGGTCCTCTAGCACGTCGCCCTCGTCGTCAATATGGAGGACGAGGAAATTGCCCCGGCGATGCGGGCCGCGGGCGAGTTCTCCTCGCGGGAGGAGAGCTCAAGGCTGGAGCTGGAGGCGGCGATGGAGAGGGTCGCAGCTCTCGAAGACCGGGTGGTGGCCGGCGATCGGGAGATCGCCAAGTACCGAGAGGCTGCCTGAGCCGCCGATGCCAAGTTAGAAGACTCCAGGGTGCTTGTCGCCACCCTGAGGAAGACGGCGAACATCGTCCGGAGGGAGAACGAGGCGGCGAAGGAGGGAACGAGGCGTGCCGAGCTCCGAGCTTCGAAGGCAGTGGAGAGCTACAAGAAGCCGGATCAGTACTACACCGACCTCGCTGGAGCCGCTACCGTCGTTTGGCATGACGCCCTCGACGCCGTCAAGGCCCTGATTCCGGAGTTCCCTGACGGCGAGCTCCGAGGTGACTACCCCCTCAGGGATGAGGCATAGGGGAATGCCCTCGGAAGTGCTGCAGGAGGAGAGGACCCTGGTGGGAGCGTTGGGGATAGGTCGGTCGCCCCGGCCACCGGCGCCGAGGCTCCCTCTATGGGCGCCAACCTTCAAGATGCCACCCTGGTTGTCACCGTGGAAGCGCAGCTCATCGAGATTCTCCCCGGTCCCGAGGCCTGAACTTCCTCGCCTACTTATTTTCTTGCGCAAAAATTTTGTAAGTCTCCAGGCGTTTTTGTAAGGCTGGGGAGCCCATAATACCTCTGTAAAGACTTCGACTTTATGAATAAAAATCTTCTTGCAGTGTTCTTTGCGTGCGCATTTTCCCTTTGTTTGTGGTAAACATTTTTATTTGCGCGGTACTTCTTTCATGTTAGGTCGTTTTTTTGTCTAGCGATCGCACGTCGAGTTGAATTCGACCATTTGCCAAGTGTGCAAAGACCGGTGAAAAGGTCAGTATCTCCATGGCCCCGTCGAGGTAGAGGTCGCATAGTAAAGACGTGGAGGAAGTTGAGCAGGGTAGCTGCTCGGTGGCCTCTTGATGAGAGTTTTGATCCTTGGCATCATGGGGTAAGAAATTACCAGCCAAGGATGGACCGAGCAGGGTAGCTGCTCGGTAGCCTCTTGATGAGGGCTTTGATCCTTGGTGTCTGTCGGTAGTAAACTACCAGCCATGGATGGACCGAGCATGGTTGCTGCTCAGTGGACTCTTGGTGAGGGTTTTGATCCTTAGCGCGGGAGGGCATTGAGAGGCCTGCTAAGGATGGACCGAGCAGGGTTGCTGCCCGATGGCCTCTTGGTGAGGGCTTTGATCCTTGGTATCGTGGGGTAAGAAATTACACAGGATAGCTGCTCGGTGGCCTCTTGATGAGAGTTTTGATCCTTGGCGTCGTGGGGTAGGAAATTACCAGTCAAGGATGGACCGAGCAGGGTTGCTGCTCGGTGGCCTCTTGGTGAGGGCTTTGATCCTTGGCGCGGGAGGGCATTGAGAGGCCTGCTAAGGATAGACCGAGCAGGGTTGCTACCCGGTGGCCTCTTAGTGAGGGCTTTGATCCTTGGAGTCGTGGGGTAAGAAATTACCAGCCAAGGATGGATCGAGCATGGCAGCTGCTCGGTGGCCTCTTGATGAGGGCTTTGATCCTTGGCGTCGGTGGGTAGTGAACTACCAGCCATGGATGGATCGAGCAGGGCTGCTGCCCGGTGGCCTCTTGATGAGGGCTTTGATCCTTGGCGTCGGTGGGTAGTGAACTACCAGCCATGGATGGATCGAGCAGGGCTGCTGCCCGGTGGCCTCTTGATGAGGGCTTTGATCATTGGCGTCGTGGGGTAAGAAATTACTAGCCAAGGATGGACCGAGCTGGGTAGCTGCTCGGTGGCCTCTTGATGAGGACTTTGATCCTTGGCGTCGGTGGGTAGTAAACTACCATCCATGAATGGACCGAGCAGGGTTGCTGCCCGGTGGCCTCTTGGTGAGGGCTTTGATCCTTGGCGTCAGTGGGTAGTGAACTACCAGCCGTTGATGGACCGAGCAGGGTAGCTGTTCGGTGGCCTCTTGATGAGAGCTTTGATCCTTGGCGTCGGTGGGTAGTGAACTACCAACCATGGATGGACCGAGCAGGGTTGTTGCCCGGTGGCCTCTTGATGAGGGCTTTGATCCTTGGCGTCGTAGGGTAAGAAATTACCAGCCAAGGATGGATCGAGCAGGGTTGCTGCTCGGTGGCCTCTTGGTGAGGGCTTTGATCCTTGGCGTCGGTGGATAGTGAACTACCAGCCATGGAAGGACCGAGATGGGTTGCTGCTCGGTGGCCTCTTAATGAGGGCTTTGATCCTTGGCATCAGTGGGTAGTGAACTACCAGCCATGGATGGACCGAATAGGGTTGCTGCCCGATGGCCTCTTGGTTAGGGCTTTGATCTTTGGCGTCGGTAGGTAGTAAACTACCAGCCATGGATGGACCGAGCAGGGTTGGTGCTCGGTGGCCTCTTGGTGAGGGCTTTGATCCTTGACGTCGGTGGGTAGTGAACTACCAGCCATGGATGGACCGAGCAGGGTTGCTGCGCGGTGGCCTCTTGGTGAGGGCTTTGATCCTTAGCGTCGGTGGGTAGTGAACTACCAGCCATGGATGGACCGAGTAGGGTTGCTGCCCGATGGCCTTTTGGTGAGGGCTTTGATCCTTGGCATCAGTGGGTAGTGAACTACCAGCTATGGATGGACCAATCAGGGTTGCTGCCCGGTGGCCTCTTGGTGAGGGTTTTGATCCTTAGCGTCGGTGGGTAGTGAACTACCAGCCATGGATGGACCGAGCAGGGTTGCTACCCGGTGGCCTCTTGGTCAGGGCTTTGATCCTTGGCATAAGTGGGTAGTGAACTACCAGCCATGGATGGACCGAGCAGGGTTGCTGCTCGGTGGCCTCTTGGTGAGGGCTTTGATCCTTAGTGTGGGAGGGCATTGAGAGGCCCGCTAAGGATGGACCGAGCATGGTTGTTGCCTGGTTTTGCGAGGTTCTGTCCGACCTTCCCTGGTGTATGAACATCGGGAAGAGTGACCGTCGCGGGCGACACATGTCATGAACGCATGGGTGGAGACGAAGCGTAAGAGTCGCGTCACTCCGACTTCGGTTCGCCAAGAAAGGCGGGATACCCGCCGTGTGGCAGTACAGTATTGGAAGAAACGAGCGAATATTGGACTCTTGGGAGCGCTGTGGGGCCATAAAACAGAGAGGGCAGTTGATCATTCCTTTATCCATCACCAAAACGTAAGAATGGACAAATTCCCTTTCTCCATCCCCGAGATCATCTCTTTCGAGGACGTATACTTGTACGACTAGCTGTGCTCTGAGGAGACGCGGCAGGTGGTGATCTGGTGTGTGGAGGATCATTTTGGATGACTGCTTCCCCAGCGATCACCCCTGCTTCAGCTACTGATGTACTCGATCTGGAGGGCATCGCTGGGGCTGCACAACCCCTTGTCCGAGCAACTGAAGGAAGAGGCAGTTGGTAAGCTGAGATCGCTATGTCGCTTCGGCCTAATCTCGACGAGTCAGTTGGATCGATCGGTGGCACTCGTCCTCGAGTGTTCCCAATTAAGGCATCTCGCCGATGGGTGCCCGCCCGTGGAGCTTCCTGGCCCGTCCCACAAGGGTTCGCGGACAGCATCAGAGGTAGAGGTCTGAGGCAGCAAGGGCTCGGCTGGCGGAAATTTGTTCGGAGTACCACGAGCAATGTTTCATGCACCCTCTTCCTCCGCTGTTGTAATTTTTTTTTTGTTTAAGCAATGTAAGGCTCTCGTTCCACAGATTCCAGATTTCCTTGCAACAAATCACAACAAATCGTTAAGTGCTTGTGCGAATTTTGATCTAAAAGTTCTGATGGAATAATAAACTTTTCAACTCAAATTTCAAAAACGAACAAATTAGCACACTATCCCCGGCAACGGCGCCATTTGATTGATCGTTTCCGTGTCGTGTTTAGAATGTTTCACAACCAAAGAAATTTATACCGCAATCAATTGACGGTGTCTATTGTAGTTTCGTCAATGAGAACGGATCGTCCACTGAGAAAGTGTGATTCGCTCGCTATTGTTTTAGTTGGGTCGAAAATTAAAAGATAAAAGAAAATTGATACAAGATTTATGAAATTTAGTTTCAAGAATCATCAAGAAGTAAATCTAAAATCAAGAAATACTAAAAATCAAGAAGATGACCAAATCGAATGAATTATCAAGATTTGTAAAGAGACTTGTAGGAATCGATCCAATTGATAGTGATGATGAAGAGTAATGATTACAAATTCTTATCTATTGAAGATTTGTTAGTAGATCAATGACAATCAACGAGCTTTAGGGATCTAGCGAAGAAACTAGGGTTTCTTCATCATCATCACTTGTCCTTTCGTTAATTAGCATTCAAATTCTAGCCTCTAGGAAATTCAATCATTGATCGTTGATCTCTAATTTGGAGCGAAAATATTCAAGAAAGTATTTCGCTCGAAACTAGGTCATCGTTGATTCAATTTCTTAAAGTTTACAAAACTCATAAGACTTAAGAATCGTTCAAGAATTTAATCATCATCATCTATCTATTTTCTCGATTCCTCCACAAGCGGAGTTTTCACTCAAACATCATGAAAAAGAAAACAATCAAGAATCGATAACTCTTCATAATGCTCAAACGTAAATAAAAGCAAGATTAAGAATTTCCACCTTTTATTTAATCGACGTTTCGTTACAATACACTCAAAGACTACAAGATTTGAGGAGGAACTAAATCGTCGAACTAGCTTCGCATCGTCTTCTTGAGTCGCGGATCGTCGTGGATCCCTTGCTCGGATGAAGATCGGCATTGCTTCAAAAGGCTTGTTAGATGCTTGCTTGATTTGGTACTCGATGAATCTTGATTTGGATCAAATTGTATCACTTAATTTGTGTGGATTTTGATTTGGATCTCACTAGAATTTTACCCTAATTGATGAACAACGAACAACAACCCAACAACCTTTTTAATGAAGCATTAGGTCCCTTTATATAGTTTTCCCTCAAGCTTCCCCTAGAAGCTAGATTTAGCTTCCCTTGGAAGCTTGGTTATTATGAAGCTTGCATAGGAAGCTAGGTAGTTGTAGAGAAGCTTCTAGATTAAGATAATTAGCTAGCTTGCATGAGAAACTTGGTAGGTATGGGGCTTGCACAAGAAGCTTGGTAGGTATTAAGCTTGCATCAGAAGCTTGGCTGTTAGAAGAGAAGCTTCTGGAGATATTTAGGGACTGAAGTGTTTTGAAGAAGTTTTCCATTTAAAGAGAAGCCTCGGAGAAAGTTTCTGCCACTAATAAGTCAACGCGGCCACGGATCTGCGGCGGATCGGCCTGACTAGGCCGTGGATCCACGGCCATTTGGTGGGCTTGGTGCATGAAAATTCCTGTGCTGATTTGTGTTGGCCTCATGATACTTTTATGATCTATGGAATCTTATAAATCTTTTTTATTTACTGCCAGATCACAAGTCTTGGACTTGGTGTATTTTTATCAGCACTTTTATGATTCCGGCTCTTTTACCTGGAGAATTTCCTGCACACAATCTCGAGACAAGTGTTGATACAAAAAAGATCATGCGTGCAATAATAAACTCTCAATTTCCCTCAAAATACCGGTTATAATGTATAACACATGTTATTTGGTATTTTGCAGACAAATTGCTAATATGTGCTATATTTAAACCAAACACCTTTAGATGATTGCAAATAGTAAGGAAATTGATGTGTTAAAAATACAATATTTTCGACTGATCAAATTCCCCCAAACTTAATTTTGGTCGCTCGAGCAAACTTGTTTTATTAGAAAGAGAAGGAGAAAATAAAGAAAAAGAAAAACTAACTAGCACAATTTCGTAGGCAACACGATTGCACTGAGCACGTGCAACAAGCCTTTAAATCTCTAGGTGTCCCTAATAGGAGGAGTGTTGTCTCCTGAGGGTTTTTAGTGGATTGCACCCACAAAATCCAATAATAGAAGGAAGACCGTGAAAGTTATATGTAAAGATAAGAATTGTAAAAGAAAAACTTTGAAAATTAGAGTTTCCAACTATACCAGCTTTTCGGTTGTCATGAGCCCTATCTTAATAGTCATGAAAAAATGTTAGAAATCACATCATCTCTCAATAAAACACCGTCTTTATTATTCATTCCTTCCTTTCTTCCAAATATTGATCATATACCTCTACGTGTGTGTAATAGACATCCCTATACTCGGAGAATTCAATTCAAGCTATCATACTCTTGTCCATCTATCTCAGTACTTTTTAATCGATGAATATTTAGATGAGATTGCTCACACATTTTTCATGCGACCGTTAATACTTCTTGAGGTACTAACCGACCGATTACTCATGTGCTTGCTTATTAGGCGTAAGTAGCATTTTCCTCGTCTTGCACCACCTAAGGCTTAACAGTGACTCCCAAACTAGTTGGTCTAAGGCACTAGGTGATGAAACACCCTCGCTATATTTTTTTTATTGCTGCCTTGGTGATAACAAAACCAGTGTTCATTTTTTTCTTAACACTATTTTATCTTTTTCATTTTTTATTTCCTTCCTACTTTGGCTTTTAGACAAGAGCATTTCAAGGTATCCTCTACTATCCCGAGTTTCAAGACGTGTGTAAGTGCGTATAGTAGGGTATCAACATTCAAATGTTTGGCTTTCAGAATAAGAACTATTTTTCAGACTTATTTTTATCCTCAGATTAGTGAATTCTTTTATCTTACTAACCCTTGGGACAATGGCTTATAACTACTTATTACTAGTTCGTTTAAGAAAACTTCTAATTTTCTTGGTTTTCTTAAATTTTTCCAATGTTTTGAATGTAATTTTTCACTATCTAATCTTTTATTATCTTATTTATGTACAATTTTTTTATATGTTTTGTGCTTATGCAAAATATGATGCAAAGTAATGTGTAAATAAGCACAAACCTCCCCCAAACTTATTTAGAACAGTGTCCTCATTGTTGTCTTCTGTTAGATCACAAAAACCTGTAAGCCTGGGAGGAAATTATTTATTAATGGGTACATGAAATATGATCGTGAAAATCCTCCCCCAAACTTATTCTTTTGGCTCACCATTTTGAGTAAAATTTTTATTTTCAAGAGCCGGCTTATACCCCCCCCAAACATGAGTTAAACAATGTTAATCTTTTGAAAATCATAAGAGGGGGTCAAAATTATTGGTCAATACCAAGATTTGCAAAGACCGAAATTCAACGCCAACCATTCGAAGATTTTATCAGTGTAGTGCACCGGTTGGTGGAAAAACATGTTATAAGGAGCCAGAAAGAAGTGGGAAAAGATAAGTGGTATAATAGAATGTGTTTGCGTCTCGTTTTGGAGAGACGACACAGTGATTGTGATGGATTACTCGCATTCTCTTTATAGTCCAGAAGAAGGAGTGGAGGTTCAATTTCTTCGTTTTGGAGATGATTCATCTCAACACCCGTGTTTGCTAAAAATGCGAGCTCATCAGCGAAAATATCCTCAAAGCTCTCATCGATCAACCGAAGAATAATGTCATCAAAAAGCGCGAGGTGATCTTCAGACTCCAAAAACGGTTCATAATCAGTGTTAGTTGTTGACCCGGACAACTCGGTGGAAGAGTCCGTATGTATATGATACATAGTTGGGTCAAACAACAACATATGAAAAGAGTCTAGATCAGTATCATGAGGCTGATCAAATTCGCTGCTGTCGACATCCATTAATTCGACAGAACATGCATGAGCAGTAGGTTTGGAGGTTACACTTCCCAACTTGTAAATGTTAAGCTCTATTGACATCTTCCCGAAGGATAGGGATATAGAGCCATTACGACAGTTGATTATAGCATTGTAAGTGGCCAAAAAGGGTCGACCAAGAATCACCGGAATTTGATTCCGTGGGTTCGCTACAGGCTATGTATCGAGTACAATAAAGTCCACAGGGAATAAAAATTCCACGATTTTGATCAACACATCCTCTAGTTCATCCCTAGGTTTGGTGATTGATCGGTCGGCCATCTGGAGAGTGCAGTGAGCTGGTTTCAACTCTCTGATCCCTAGCTGCTCATAAACCGAATAAGAAAGCAGGTTAACACTTGCACCAAGATCAAGTAGAGCACGGTTAATGTGTTTATCCCCAATAGAAATAGAAATAGTAGGATAGCCAGGATCCTTACGTTTCCTAGGTAATTGTTGGGAAAAAGCTGTGTCTACAGTCTTTGATATGAATACCTTTTTTAGCACTTGAGTCTTCCTCTTCCTAGTGCATAAGTCTTTAAGAATTTTTGCATAAGCGGGGAATTGTTGTATAGCATCTAGGATAGGGATGTTGATGTTAACCTGTTTAAAGATTTCAGTGATCTTCTCCATTTGCGGACTTGGTCTTTTTCCCCTTAACCGATTCAGATAAAGAGCTTTAGCAATAAAAGCTGGGTCCAACATTGGAGAAGATCGTGTAGGTAGGAAAGATCCAAGAATAGGAGTGGGGATCATCTTTGGTAGACTAAAAAAAGTGTGCTGAGGGTTCGAGCCTTGGGGAAAACGGAGAATAGGCTCGGAAGAAAATGGTGGGGTAGACGAACTGGGGTCAGAAGTAGAAGTAGAAGTGGAAGGAAAAGTCTCAGCCGGGGTATCATCGATTGATTCCTCATTATTATCAATCTCTTCACCGAAATGGTTGTCAAGCACTCTTCCAGATCAAAACGTTGTAATGGCATTCACATGATGTGAATAGCCTGGATTGGGTAAAGGTTGAGCTGGAAGTTTCCCTTTCTCTCTAGCACTCAATTCGGCATTTATACGGGCAATTTGTGCTTCCATCGATTTAATACTCTCATTTTGGGAAGCAGAGTTCCGTTTCATTTCATCGATGGAAGACTGAAAATTTGCCGTAACTTGCATGAAATTTGTCAGAAGCAAATTCATGGTTTGTTCGAGTGAAGAGGAGTTATCTGAACCGACCGTTTGGAAAGAATTATTCCCAGGTACAGAATTTATAGCCGGATTTTGAAAAGTTTGTATTTGGTAGGGATGCTGACTCAGTTGAAGTGGTTGCTGTTGTGGTGGAGGAGCCCTTTAGAAATTGTTTTGATTTGGAACCGTGTTTTGATTTTGTTGTTGGTTCCAAGCAAAGTTAGGGTGATTCCTCCATCCTTGATTATAAGTGGAAGAATACGGATCGTTTCTAGGTCTTTGTTGGAAAGCAGTATTGGTATGCTCTTGACCTTGAAACGGAGAATTCAATGGACATTCTTCCGTAAGATGAGATGGATCAGAACAGCATCCACAGACAGTTTTGGGGAGTGACATCTGATTTAGGCGGCTGCTAAAAATTTATGTTCTATAGCTTCGAGTTTCTTTTGCATTGCTGACATTTCAGCTATAACTTCTATGGAAATATCAGATTGATGATTACCACCCCTAGACGATGGTTGACTTACACTCTCCCACTGTAAAGTTCTTTCAGTGAAATCTTCTAAAAATCTCCAAGCTTCACCATCATCTTTAGTCAAGTAGGTGCCTTGACACGGGGATTCAAGGGTCTGTTTTATGGTAGGATTAATGCCCTCATATATGATTCTGCACAGATCCCATCTAGGAATTCCGTGATGTGGACATTGAACTAACAGATCCTTGAAGCGTTCAAAACACTTCGAGAATGGTTCATTTGAAAGCTGGGTAAATTGATTTATTTCGCTACGGACTCGAGCTGTTTTATGATTGGGGTAGAATTTCTTAAGAAATGCTGTTACGAATTCTCCCCAGTTTGAAATAGAATGTGCGGCTGTGTTATAAAGCCACTTCTCGGCTATATCGCACAAAGTGAATGGGAGAAGACGTAAACGCATAGCATCCACAGAAAGCTGTCAAGTACCCATCATAGCGCATACATTTTCAAATTTGGTAATAAAGACGTATGCGTCTTCAGACTCGAGACCGTGATATTTTGGTAGAAGATTGATATATTGTGGTTTGATTTCAAAATTGTCCCCATTGGCTGGTAGAATGGTGAGACAGGTCGAAAAAGGACCTCGCATAGGGTAACATCTCTCTGAGAGAGAGATGCGGGGTGGATTCTGCGCACCTGCAGATGGTGGCAGAGTAGTGTTAAAGAAGTTCGATGGAGAATTTTCCACTGAAGTGGGTGTGGTGGTGGATAAAGAAAAAGTAAACGTAGAAATACCGACTTCGGAGTCGATAGGAGGAACGCGGATAAGACGGGCACTAGAATCCCGTTTCCAGCCGAGCATGCACTAAATGGTTTAGCACAAATGGCAGCATTGTAATAATTAAGGAAAAGATGAGTTTAGTGTTTGGTTTTGAAAAATACGGATTTTTGAAAAATTCACACAAACAATGCACAAGCAACCCTAAATCTAGTGATCACCTAGGTCAAGTCTCTAGACCGCTCCTAGACTTCCAGAAGACAAGTCACAAGATAGATCCTCTACTGCCTCTTTGCCTCTCCTGTGGCCAGGTAAGTGCCAGGTAAGTGGGAAGTTCTTCACTACGTAAGTAGTGGGCCTAATTAAGTAACCACTTGCCTTAGACACACTTTCCATAGACACCACAAAAGAAACGCGGATAAGCAATAGATTACCCATGACCTCCTTCTATCCTAAGTGAGCGCGACGGTCGTTAGAGTCATGTCTAGATATTTTTTAGTTAATGAGGGTGATGCGGATGCAAGTTTGTGATTTTTGGGGCTTAGGAAGGGTAATGAACTCCCCACCTAATCTGAATTTGGTCTTTGCCCCTTAATTTCCGTATTAAAAATGCAAACAACCAAGATAAAAAACGCACAATTTTTTTTTCTTTTTGCGGCGCTGCGAATTTTTGCAAAGAATCCTGCAGAAATTGGTTAATAGACAGAGCAGGGAGGAAATAAGAAAAACAGAAGTATACCAGAAAATTTTGGTGCACTGAAGCCTTAGTCTCACCGCGGAACCGCCGCACTATGGCTAGTTTCGCCGCGGATGCACGGTGTGATGATGATATCCCTGCACAAAAATTGGTACAGATGCTCCTTTTCACTCACTGTACTCTCTGAGATGTCCTAAAAAATTTTTCTCTCGTTCCACAGATTCCAGATTTTCTTGCAACAAATCATAACAAATCGTTAAGTGCTTGTGCGAATTTTGATCTAAAAATTTTGATGTAATAATAAAATTTTCAACTCAAATTTAAAAAACGAACAAATTAGCACACTATCCCCGGCAACGGCGCCATTTGATTGATCGTTTCCGTGTCGTGTTTAGAATGTTTCACAACCAAAGAAATTTATACCGCAATCAATTGACGGTGTCTATTGTAGTTTCGTCAATGAGAACGGATCATCCACTGAGAAAGTGTGATTCGCTCGCTATTGTTTTAGTTGGGTCGAAAATTAAAAGATAAAAGAAAATTGATTCAAGATTTATGAAATTTAGTTTCAAGAATCATCAAGAACTAGATCTAAAATTAAGAAATACTAAAGATCAAGAAGATGATCAAATCGAATGAATTATCAAGATTTGTAAAGAGGCTTGTAGGAATCGATCCAATTGATAGTGATGATGAAGAATAATGATTACAAATTCTTATCTATTGAAGATTTGTTACTAGATCGATGACAATCAACGAGGTTTAGGGATCTAGCGAAGAAACTAGGGTTTCTTCATCATCATCACTTGTCCTTTTGTTAATTAGCATTCAAATTCTAGCCTCTAGGAAATTCAATCATTGATCGTTGATCTCTAATTTGGAGCGAAAACATTCAAGAAAGTATTTCGCTCGAAACTAGGTCATCATTGATTCAATTTCTTAAAATTTACAAAACTCATAAGAGTTAAGAATCGTTCAAGAATTTAATCATCATCATCTATCTATTTTCTCGATTCCTCCATAAGCGGAGTTTTCACTCAAATATCATGAAAAAGAAAACAATCAAGAATCGATAACTCTTCATAATGCTCAAACGTAAAGAAAAGCTAGATCAAGAATTTTCACCTTTTATTTAATCGACATTTCGTTACAATACACTCAAAGACTACAAGATTTGAGGAGGAACTAAATCGTCGAACTATCTTCGCATCGTCTTCTTGAGTCGCGGATCGTCATGGATCTCTTGCTCGGATGAAGATCGGCGTTGCTTCAAAAGGCTTGTTGGATGCTTGCTTGATTTGGTACTCGATGAATCTTAATTTGGATCAAATTGTGTCACTCAATTTGTATGGATTTTGATTTGGATCTCACTAGAATTTTTCCCTAATTGATGAACAACGAACAATAACCCAACAACCTTTTTCATGAAGCATTAGGTCCCTTTATATAGTTTTCCCTCAAGCTTCCCCTAGAAGCTGGGTTTAGCTTCCCTTGGAAGCTTGGTTGTTATGATGCTTGCATAGGAAGCTAGGTAGTTGTAGAGAAGATTCTAGATTAAGGTAGTTAGCTAGCTTGCATGAGAAACTTGGTAGGTATGAGGCTTGCATAAGAAGCTTGGTAGGTATTAAGCTTGCACAAGAAGCTTGGCTGTTAGAAGGGACGCTTCTGGAGATATCTAGGGACTGAAGTGTCTTGAAGAAGTTTGACATTTAAACAGAAGCCTCGGAGAAAGTTTCTGCCACTAATGAGTCAACGCGGCCGTGGATCCGCGGCGGATCGACCTGACTCGGCCGCGGATCCGCGGCTATTCGGTGGGCTTGGTGCATGAAAATTCCTGTGCTGATTTGTGTTGGCTTCATGATACTTTTCTGATATCTGGAATCTTATAAATCTTTCTTGTTTACTGCCAGATCATAAGTCTTGGACTTGGTGTATTTTTATCAGCACTTTTATGATTCCGACTCTTTTACCTGGAGAATTTCCTGCACACAATCTCGAGACAAGTGTTGATACACAAAAGATCATGCGTGCAATAATAAACACTCAATTTCTCTCAAAATGCCGGTTATAATGTATAACACATGTTATTTGATATTTTACAGACAAATTGCTAATATGTGCTATATTTATACCAAACACCTTTAGATGATTGCAAATAGTAGGGAAATTGATGTGTTAAAAATGCAATATTTTCGACTGATTAGGTGTCGCGTTTCGTCGGTACCTGTCATACCCCCCGCTGACATGACCATGATTTGGCCGATTGTCAACTCGCCGGGAGGAGGGTGGTGCTCTTGCTCACGGTCGGCTTGCCGCTTGTCCCGTAAGTACGTTGCCAAGTGCCCCGAGCGGATTAACTCCTCGATGTAGTCTTGGAGCTGCTGGCAGTTCTCGATGGAATGGCCCTATGACCTATGAAAACCGCAGTAGGGGCCTCTGGTGCGCTTTGCCGCCCTATTCGAGACTGGGGGAGATTGAAGAACCTCTCACCTTTAGCCTCCTCCAACAGTACCGTCTGGGAGCCATTGAGCGGGATGTACTCCTGAAACTTTGGGGAGTAGGGCTTTGACCGCTCAATCTTCTTTTTCTCCTCCCGCGCCCTTTTCTTCTTATCAGCTTGTTATGTCCGGGGTAGGTTGGCGTTCACCTCGGACTCAAGCTGGATCTCACGTTCGGTCCAGGCCTTTACCTCGGCCATGGTCTTAGGTTGCGCTAATGCAAAGGAGCGTAGCCACTCCTTGTGCCTATGACCTGACCTAAGGGCCGTAATGACCATATCGTCGCGGTGTTCTGGTACCTCAAGGAGGGCGTTGTAGAAGTGGGTGACGTATCTTTTAAAAGATTCTTTTTCCCCGCTCTTTATGGTGAAGAGATGGTCGACGATCCGTTTCTGCCGTCTGTTCCTGACGAAGTGGCCGAGAAATTGGGTGACCAGCTCATCGAAGGTAGAGATCGAAAGCGGTGCGAGTCCTCGGAACCAGTCTCGTTCGGAGCGGATGAGAGTGGCGGGAAAAGCGCGGCATTGTGCGGCGTTGGAACAGTCCTGGAAATTCATCCCAATAGTGAACACGTCCAAATGGTCCTTCGGGTCGGACTTCCCGTCGAAGAGTGAGACTTTCGGGGGCTTGTTTCGGGAGGAGACGTGGACGGCGAGTAGCTCTTTGGTGAAGGGCTTCGTGAGCGAGGCGGCGGCATATATAGCCCCGTCGCTTGAAGGACGATTTTCCCGATGCATGCCTTCGATCTTCTTTTCGAGGGCGTCGAGTCGGCAGTGGTATCCTGATGATCCGGCACATTCTGATTTTTGGCTTCTGCTGCCGGAGACCTGCGCCTGGCCACGGCTCTGGTTCCGTTCGATGAGGTTCCTTAGGTCCCTTGGCGAGGTCGTCTTCGAGCTGCCGTAGCGAGTCCCGTCCGCGCGACCCTGTCGAGGGAGGGGGTGCCGGTCATGCTTGGGCGCAGGCGTGCTGACCGACACCTCCTCGGGAGGGAAAGGGGCGCGATTGGCCTCAGGGCGAGGCACTCTGGCGAAAGATCTCGATGTTGAGCTGCGCGGCGTCCAGCGGGTCATTGAATATGTTGGCCCGGGGGATCTTCGGCCGCCGGAGACAGCGAGGTGGTGTCCGGTTGTGCCGACGCGGGTAGAGTCTTCTTTCCCTCTGTAGGGGTCCCGGTCCCGAGGTGGGGGAGCGGCAACCTGGGGAGCTTACCCGGCCGTTTGGATACGGGCGAGTGCATCCACGACGGACGCGAGCCGATCTATCCGAGCGGATAGGGCGTGAATGGCGTTCGGGGGAGGAGGGGATTCTCCATCGTCCCTACTGTGGGGAGGACGACGGTTGGTGCTTGGATCGTCGCGGTGACCGCTCGCCATGAAGTCGAGATCGGAAGATGAACTTTCGTTGAGTGGAACTAGCGTTTCCCACAGACGGCGTCAACTGATGGAATATTCGGATCTTTTTCAGATGTTATCTTCCGTTGATCTACAGTGAGCGTTGATGGACGGCTGTGATTAAGTTGGAGGGTTGCCTTCTGAAGCGTGTGGATCTCAATGGGTTTTATGTGGTTAAGGTCGAGCTACCTGCAAAGAAGTTCCGGGGTGGTTGTGCCACCGAGGACCCTCCGACGATCAAGTTAGACGGGGTATTTTGGTAAAGTAACGGCCTATTGGGGTAAAATTGGTTTTCCTCAGTCGTCTGAGAGAGTGGTTTATATAGTGGCTGCCATGGGCAGGCGGACGCGAGATTCACGCCGGCCGTTACGTCTCTGGCGTTACGCCTGCGTGATAGGCGGGATTTCCCATTAATGACGAGATATGCTCGTTAATGGGGATCATGATGGCGTGGAACGCGGGATCATGGGCGGCGGATATCTCGTGCCTGGCGAGATTCGAGGAGCCGTGGCGGAGGCGCCTGTGATCGGTGCTGTGGGTCGGTCAGTGAGACCGAGGAAAATAAGTTCGGCGGGAGGCTCGGGAACGAGCGGGAGGCCGAGACATCTTGGTTCTGTGATAGCTCGGAGGCGAGCTGGAGGTGGTCTGGAAGGCCACGGAAGGTCGGTAACATCCTCGGGTCGCACGACCGGGGTATGCTTCCAACGTACCGTTCTTGATCTTTTCTTGTAAGCTCTGGGACACGTCATCTGCCACATGTCATGATCTGTGGAGTCACCGATATCGAGCATCATCAAAAGGCAGCAAAAATAGTTATTTAAAGGTTTCGTGATCTTTTTATCTCCTCGTCTGTTATGAACAAATGTGCTTAATTTGTGCTGCAGATTGAAAACATTGATGCCCTTTTTGAAGCACAATTCTCTCCTCTGGCAGATTCAGGGCGTTTGCTTAGCCAATGTGGAAAATGCACTCAAAAGTGTTTTCTTCTCTACAAATTCGAGCATCACCTGAATGATAACAATAGGTATATACCACAGATAATCAATTTGCTTTAAGCACCGGCCGAAACCTAAAAGTTTCCAAAAAATAATATATAAATAATAAATTAGGAGTCTATTTAAATCTTGATCAAGTACAATATAAATTCCCAGAGGAATATGTAGCTAGATTCGAAAAGTGAGTCCAAAATCAAAGCACAATCAAAATCTCGTCAATAAATTATCTCTTACCCTCCTTTGTCCACAAAAAATAAAAGAAAAGGAAAAAAGTAAGAAAAAATTGAAGAAGAATCTCATAAAGTTCTTGCATTTATTCACACTGAAACATCAAAAAGTTGATGACCCACATTAGTTTCTCAAGCTCCAGTAATTAACACCTATTTAGTCTTTTCTGTTGTGCATATAAAGACAGAAGCTCTCTTGGGTATTCGGTTACTGATGGATGTCAGATCTCCTTCAGATGTTACCTTCCGTAAATCTTCTGCAAGCGATGATGGACGGCTTAGATTGAGTTGGAGATTGACTCCTGAAGCGTGTGGATCTCAATGGGTTTGAGATGGTTGAAACCGAGCTACCTGCAAGGAAGTCCCGGGGTGGTTGTGCCACCGAGGACCCTCCGACGATCAAGTTAAACCGGATATTCGAGCAGAGTAACGGCCTAGTGAGAAGTCAAATGACTTACCTGAGTCGTCTGAAAGAGGGGTTTATATAGTGGCGACATCGGGCAGGTGTTCAGTTGATAAAACTGCACATTTATTATTACATTTTTCCTACTATTTCCATATTAAAAAAGGTCTTTATTATAATATATCATACATATAAGGGTTTATCTGTAAAAATAACATTTTCCATATGTTGATATATTATAATTAACATTTGGTAGGAAAATGAATGCAAATAATATGACCAAATGCTAAGAAAACAAAGTCTACTAAATATTATTTGAGTTGTTGTGCATAATTTTTTCAAGACTAAAATCAAGGAAATCAAGTTGTTAAAGAAAACCTGCTTAATTAAGAAAGCAAAACTTGGAGATCAAGTCTGGCAGCAACTACGAGAAGATTTCAAAGATCCAAACATTCCAGAGAACTCCACGTGCCAAGTAGAGAGAAACTGCTGAAAGAAAATAAAAGGCCGAGATTAAATGGCCGCGGATCCGCGGCCATACCCCCCCTAGGCCGCGGATCCGCGGCAATGTTAGAGAGTTAGGGGCTGCGCTTTTCTGGGGAAAATCTTTGCTGTTTTCTTCCTAATTTAGAAGCTTGGGTTCTGGCTTTGGGACTATAAATATGGACCGAGAGCCTCTTGGAAAATTCATCAAGTCGACGAGATCACGAAGTCCAAGACGGCTCATACATCCAGAGTGATCATCAACTGTTCGTCTACCTCTTTGGAAGAGATCGAGAAGCAAACTACTCTTTGTAATCATTTTTTAAGGAATCAAAGTGTAATGAATATTGTTGATTAATAAAGGTAGCTTTCATTTTTTTATTCTATTTCTTCGTAGTTTAATTATGCATTTTCTCTCTATCTCTTTTTCTCCCAACATGCGCGAGTAATTCTCCGCTTGTTAGGGTTCGTAGGATTAGGGTAGGCTAATGGATGATGAACATCTCTAAACTCTTTTTCATTCCTATAAAATTTATAAATTTTATCAAAAGAATCATTAACATCCTAATCGGGCGCGCTAACAATTCATTGTTAGTCCCGACCGCGATTAGAGATTAGATTAATAATTGTTTTGGTAAAGGCTAGATATGAACGGAGTTCCGTGTCGTGACAAGGGTTAAAAGTGGGATTCCTTTTCCCTCCAGAAACCCTAATCTACACGCATCACCGTCGTTCTAGTTTTAAATCTATTAAAGGATAAAAAGAGTAATTTTTAATAAATCATTCATAACTACTAAATCCTAATGAACCCTACAAGCCATCTTCTTATATAAACTTACATTCGTAGTTAATCTAGATCTATATTTTGCATTCTTATTTAACGTAGATCTAGATCCTACAATCATTTTACAATATTCTTTATCCTTTCTTCTCCTCTTTCTCAACACATCTAAAGTAAGAGTAAAATATTCAACATGTCCCTGAGGACGACCCGTACTCACCTCGGTTTAGCTATGCGCGACACCGTTCTGATTGCAGTTATTCTACAAATACAACTCTTTCGAATCAATCAAATGGCGCCGTTGCCGGGAATACGTGCGTAATTTTTTTATTCTTACTATTTGTGTTGAATTCTTACTTGATACATATGATAATTAAAACAAAACTCCAAATTGCATATTTAACGATTTGGGCGTGAATTTTTGCAAGGAGATCTGGAGTCACGGACTTGAGGAAATAGGAGACAGAGACATTTTTAGAGATCCAGAGGAGCACGGAAGGGAACAGAGAAAATTTTATCAACAGATCCCTTTCTCTTGCGGCGGAACCGCGGCAAAGGAGGTGCATCGGCGGCGAAAGCGTGGCAGTGTAGGTGATGTAGGGCTTCAGTCTTCTCAGGTAAGATTCTAACCTCCTCCTCTCTCCTCTAAAATCCAATAAAATCTATTTTCTGCAGGATTCTTTGCAAAATATTGCCGCTCAAAAATCTTTTTGCAAAAGTTTTGTGATTGGTTTTGTTTTGCATATTTTAATACGGACTTTAAGGGGCAAAGACCAAATCCAGATTAGGTGGGGATTTCATCACCCTTCCTAAGCCCCACAAATCACAAACAGAGCATATGCATCAACCCTACATTAATTTGGAAAATATCTAGACCAGACTCTAAGAACTGTCGCGCTCAATAAGGACAGAAGAAGGTCGTGGGTAATCTATCGCTTATCCGCATTACTTTTGTGGTGCCTAGGCAAGTGTGTCTAAGGCAAGTAGTTTACTTAATTAGGTCCGCTATTTTCGGTGATTCGTATAGCGGATACCTCCCACTTACCTGGCACTTACCTGGCCACAAGAGTAGTAAAGAAGTGGTAGAGGATTGATCCTGCGGCTTGTCCTTTGAAAGTCTAGGAGCGGTCTAGAGATTGACCTAGGTAACCTTAGTTCTAGAGTTGTTTGTGCATTTTAGGGTGATTTGTCTTAAAGTCCCACCTTTTCAAAACAGACCAATTTTAAATCACACACTCTGCCACTTGCACTAAACCCGCTTAGTGCATGCTCGGCTGGACACGGGATTCTAGTGCCCGTCTTGTCCGCGTTCCTGCTATCGACGCCGAAATCGGTACTTCTTCATCTTCTTTTCCCCCACCACACACCACGACCGAGATGGACGGTACTCCATCAGATTATAACACCACGCTGCCACCGCCTGTAGGTGCGCAGAATCCACCGCGCATCTTTCTCCAAGAGAGATGCTATCCTATCTGTGGTCCCCTTCCTACTTGTCTATCTCTTCCACCAGCTAACGGGGATAATTTTGAAATTAAACCCCACTACATCAATCTGTTGCCCAAATTTCACGGGCTTGATTCGAAAGACGCGTACGTTTTCATCACCAAATTCGAAAACGTATGCGCAATGATGGGTACTTCACAATTGACTGTGGATGCTATGCGCCTGCGTCTTCTCCCATTCACACTGTGCGACTTGGCAGAAAAATGGCTTTATAATACTGCCGCACACTCTATCACTAATTGGGATGAATTCGTAATAGCATTTCTTAAGAAGTTTTACCCAAACCATAAGACTGCCCGTGTTAAAAGCGAGATCAACCAGTTCACCCAGCTTCCCAATGAACCATTTTGGAAGTGCTTTGAACGTTTCAAAGATCTGCTTGTCCAATGTCCTCATCATGGAATCAATAGATGGGATTTATGCCGAATTATATATGAGGGCATTAATCCAGCGACAAAGCAGATGCTTGAAACAAATTGTCAATGCAATTTCATGTCTAAAGACGACGGTGAAGCTTGGAAATATCTGGAAAACCTTGCTGAACACGCTTTGCAGTGGGAAAGCGTAAGACCACATTCTTCTAAGGGAAGTATTTATCATCTCGATATTTCCATCGCAGTAAAAGCCGAAATGGCAGCGATACAGAAGAAACTCGACGCTATTGAGAACAAGTTCTCATCATTCTCCCTAAACTAGGTTACGCTTCCCAAAACCGTCTGTGGTTGCTGTTCAGATCCTTCACACTTAACGGAAGAATGTCCTATGAATGCACCGTTTCAAGGTCATGAGCAAACTAATGCTACTTTTCAGCAGCGACCTAGAAACGATCCTTATTCTTCCACGTACAATCAAGGATGGAGGAATCATCCTAATTTTGCTTGGAACCAAAACCAACAAAGAAATTATCAAAGACCTCCTCCACAGCAACCACAACCACAAAATCAGCTCCCCTTTCAGTCACAAAATTTTCAAAATCTGGCCAACACATCTACACCACAAGTGGCCGGTACTGACAACTCTTCACTCGCACAAACTTTGGATATATTTATGAAACATACCATTCAAATGTCGGCTGATATGAAATCATCTATTGATACCATACAGAAAAACTCTGCCCCCCACGGTGAGAGTATTAAATCAATAGAAAACCAAATTGCGCAGTTGAACGCCGCAATGAGTGCGAGAGAGAAAGGGAAACTCCCATATTAACCCCCACCGAATCCTGGCCATTCACAAAATCATAATATGAATGCCGTTACTACGTTGAGATCTGGAAGAGTGCTGAATAACCGAGTGGGTGAGCAATGTGATGATGTTAGTGACACCAATGATACCCCAGCTTCTTCTTCTTCCCCTAATTCATCTAGTCTCCCACCTTCATCCGAGCCTATTTTCCGTTTTCCCCAAGGCTCGAACCCTTCGCCCATTTCCTCGAATCTACCTAAAACGATCCCCACTCCAATTCTGGGATCCACTCCATCCCCACAATCCTCTATAATGTTGGACCAAAACCTTATTGATAAAGCACCTTATCCAAACAGGTTAAGGGGCAACAGACCAAGTCCACAAATGGAGAAGATTATGGAAATTTTTAAGCAAGTTAACATAAAAATTCCTCTACTAAATGCTATTCAACAAGTTCCGTCATATGCGAAATCCTAAAGGACTTGTGCACTAGGAAAAGAAAAGTTCAAGTACCTAAAAAAGTTTTCCTTACGAGTAATGTGAGCACTGCTTTTACACAACAACTACCCAAGAAACGAAAGGATCCCGGAAGTCCTACAATTTCTATTTCTATTGGGGGTAAAAATATCAATCGCGCTCTACTCGATTTAGATGCTAGTGTTAACTTGCTTCCGTATTCTGTTTATGAGCAATTAGGGATCGGAGAGTTAAAACCGGCGCATTGCACTCTTCAGATGGCCGATCGATCTATCACCCAACCTAGGGGTGAGCTAGAGGATGTGTTAATCAAAGTCGGGGAATTTATATTCCCTGTGGACTTTATCGTTATAGATACACAACCTGTAGCGAACCTACGAAATCAAATCCCGGTGATACTCGGTCGACCCTTTTTGGCCACTTCCAACGCAGTAATCAATTATAGAAACGGCTCTATGACCCTATTCTTTGGAAAGAAGTCAATTGAGCTTAACATTTACAAGTTAGGAAGTGAACCCTCCGAACCCTATGCTTATGTGTGTTCTGTCGAATTAATGGATGTCGACAGCAGCGGATTTGATCAACCTCATGATACTGACTCTTTTCATATGTTGTTGCTTGACATGGACTCTTCCACCGAATTGTCCGGGTCAACATCTAACGCTGATGAGGAATTTTTTATAGAGTCTGACGATCACCCCATTTTTTCTGATGACATTATTCTTCGAGGTATCGATGAAAGCTTTTAGGAAATTTTCGCTGATGAACTCGCATTTTTAAAGGACACGGGTGTTGAGATGAATCAACTCCAAAATAAAGAAATTGAACCTCCACCCCTTCTTCTGGACAATCACGATAATGCGAGTAATCCATCATCACTATTACTGTGTCGTCTCTCCAAATTGAGACGCAATCCTTTTCCATTACACCTCTTATCACCTCCTCACTTCTTCACGTCGAAAGGTGACATGTTCTTCCACTAACCTTGGTGCTTCGTCGATAAATTTTTTGAATGGTTGGTGTTGACTTTCGGTCTTTGCAAAACTTGGCATTGACCTATAACCTTGACCCCCTCGTGTGATTTTAACATTGTTTAACTCAAGTTTTGGGGGGGGGGGTTATTTTGGCTCTTGAAAGAAAATGATTTTTACAAAATTGTGAGCCAAAAATAAGTTTGGGGGAGAATTTTCACTTTCATATATTCTTTCCCCCATTAATAATGTCCTCCCAAGCTTACAGGTTTTTGTGATCCAGCAGATAGCAACAGTGAGGACACTGTTGAAAACAAGTTTGGGGGAGGTTTGTGCTTATTTACGCATACTTTGCATTATACTATATATAAGCACAAATTTTTTTTGATAATAAAAGAATAGAAAGTGAAAAATTATATATGAAAGATAGGAATAGTGTAAGAAAACCAAGAAATTAGAAGTTTTCTTACACGAACTAGTAATAAGTAGTTATGAGCTGTTGTCCCAAGAGTTAGTAAGATGAAGAAAGTCACTAATCTGAGGATAAAAATAAGTCTGAAAAATAGTTTTTATTCTGGAAGCCAAACATTTGAATGTTGATACCCTACTATATGCACTTACACACGTCTTGAAACTCGGGATAGTAGAGGATACCTTGAAATGCTCTTGTCTAAAAGCCAAAGTATGAAGGAAATAATAAATGAAGAAAATATAAAAATGGTGAAAAGAAAAATGAACACTGGTTTTGTTATAGCCAAGGCAGCAATAAAAAAAAATATAGCGAGGGTGCTTCATCACCTAGTGCCTTAGACTAACTGGTCTGGGAGTCACTGCTAAGCCTTAGGTGGTGCAAGACGAGAAAAATACTATCACCTAATCAGCAAGCACATAAGTAATCGGTCGGTTAGTACCTCAAGAAGTATTAACGGTCGCATGAAAATGTGTGAGTAAATCTAAATATTCATCAAATTAAAAAGTACTGAGGTAGATGAACAAGAGTATGATAGCTTGAATTGAATTCTCCGAGTGTAGGGATGTTCTTTACACACACGTAGGGTTATATGATCAATATTTGGATGAAACGTAGGAATGAAGAATAAGACGATGTTTTATTGAGAGATGATGTGATTTCTAACATCTTTTCATGACTATTAAGATAGGGCTCATGACAACTGAAAAGCTAGTATTAGTTGGAAACTCTTATTTTCAAAGTCTTTCTTTTATGGTTCTTATTTTTATATGTAAATTTCACCATCTCTCTTTTATTATAGGATTTTGTGGGTGTAATCCGCTGAAAACCCTCAGGAGACAACACTCCTCCTACTAAGGACACCTAAAGGTTTAACGGCTTGTTGCACATGCTCAGTGCAATCGTGTTTGCCTACGAAAGAGTGCTTAGTTTTCTCCTTTCTTTTCTCCTTCTCTTAAATAAACTAGTTTGCTCGGGACGATCAAAAATAAGTTTGGGGGTATTTGTTCAGTTGATAAAACTGCACATTTATTATTATATTTTTCCTACTATTTCCATATTTAAAAAGGTCTTTATTATAATATATCATACATATAAGGGTTTATCTGTAAAAATAACATTTTCCATATGTTGATATAATATAATTAACATTTGGTAGGAAAATGAATGCAAATAATATCATTGACCAAATCCTAAGAAAACAAAGTCTACTAAATATTATTTTAGTTGTTGTGCAGAATTTTTCCAAAACTAAAATCAAGGAAATCAAGTTGTTAAAGAAAACATGTCTAATTAAGAAAGCAAAACTTGGAGATCAAGTCTGGCAGCAACTACGAGAAGATTTCAAAGATCCAAAGATTCTAGAGAACTCCACGTGCCAAGTAGAGAGAAACCGCTGAAAGAAAATCAAAGGTCGAGATTAAATGGCCGCGGATCCGCGGCCATACCCCCCGCAGGCCACGGATCCGCGGCAATGTTAGGGAGTTAGGGGCTGCGCTTTTCTGGGGAAAATCTTTGCTGTTTTCTTCCTAATTTAGAAGCTTAGGTTTTGGCTTTGGGACTATAAATATGGACCGAGAGCCTCTTGGAAAATTCATCAAATCGACGAGATCACGAAGTCCAAAACGGCTCACGCATCCAGACTGATCATCAACTGTTCGTCTACCTCCTTGGAAGAGATCGAGAAGCAAACTAGTCTTTGTAATCATTTTCTAAGGAATCAAAGTGTAATGAATATTGTTGATTAATAAAGGTAGCTTTCTTTTTCTTATTCTATTTCTTCGTAGTTTAATTATGCATTTTCTCTCCATCTCTTTTTCTCCCAACATGCGCGAGTAATTCTCCGCTTGTTAGGGTTTGTAGGATTATGGTAGGCTAATGGATGATGAACATTTCTAAACTCTTTTTAAGTCCTATAAAGTTTATAAACTTTATCAAAAGAATCATTAACATCCTAATCGGGCGCGCTAACAATTCATTGTTAGTCCCGACCGGGATTAGAGATTAGATTAATGATTGTTTTGGTAAAGGCTAGATATGAACGGAGTTCCGTGTCGAGATAAGGGTTAAGAGTGGGATTCATTTTCCCTCCAGAAACCCTAATCTACACGCATCACCGTCGTTCTAGTTTTAAATCTATTAAAGGATAAAAAGAGTAATTTTTAATTAATCATCCATAACTACTAAATCCTAATGAACCCTACAAGCTCTCTTCTTATATAAACTTACATCCGTAGTTAATCTAGATCTATATTTTGCATTCTTGTTTAACGTAGATCTAGATCTTACATCCATTTTACAATATTCTTTATCCTTCCTCCTCCCCTTTCTCAACATATCTAAAGTAAGAGTAAAATATTCAACGTTTCCCTGAGGATGACCCGTACTCACCTCGGTCTAGCTACGCGCGACACCGTTCTGATTGCGGTTATTCTACAAATACAACTCTTTCGAACCAATCAGCAGGCAGGCGCGAGAATCACGCCGGCCATTTCGCCCCTGACGTTACGCCCGCGCGATAGGCGGGATTCCCCATTAATGACGAGATATGCTCGTTAATGGGGGATCGTGATGGCGTGGAACGCGGGAGCATGGGCGGCGGTTATCTCGCGCCTGGCGAGATTCGTGGAGGCAAGGCGGATGCACCTGCGATTGGTGTTATTGGTCGGTCGATGAGACCGAGGAAAATGAGCTCGGCGGGAGGCTCGGGGACGAACGGGAGGTCGAGGTATCTTGGTTCTGCGATAGCCCGGAGGCGAGCTGAGAAGGTCGAGGAGGCCAATTGTGCAGGGGGCTCAGAGGCGGGCCAACAGTTGTTTGTAAGGAGGGCATAGGAGTGGTGAGGACGGTCGCAGAAGGTCGGCTACATCCATGGGTCGCAAACCCTGGGTATTCTTCCAACCCTGGGTATTCTTCCGATGTACCGTTCTTGGTCTTTTCTTGCATGCTTCGGGACAAGTCATCTGCCACGTGTCACGATATGGGAAATCACCTATATCGAGTATCATCATTATCCCCCCACTCTCGTCCCGACCCGCTCACGGGTCGGATCGAAAGTAGTCTGCCGGGTCACCCGAGATGAGCTCCTTTTCGAAGATATCGTAAGTGCGCATTCCCAGGCAATCATCCGTATTTTCTTGATGACGTCAGCAGATCAGGGGTCAAATCTTGCATTAAAGAGGAAGCGACGGATCGTTCGTACGTTCATCGAAGCGACAGCCCATGTGTCTGGCGCTGGTTGGCTGACATGACGGTCCGCAGATTTCCCACGCCCGATGGGGTACGACCAATGCGTGCACGACAGGTGGAGCGATGGAGGCCGTCGAATGCGATGAGTCGTTCTGGCGGGAGATGACTGCCGCCGTTGGATGTGTACGCCGGCAGCTATAAATAGAGGTGGGGTCCCCATCAGGGCCCATACCTCTTCCTAATTTCATCCTCCTGAGTCTCGTTTGCTTGGCGCTCTCCTTTTTAGGTCGGGATATCTGCGTTTTCTCTTCCGAGGACTCATTCCCTCCATCAGGTTAGATATCTTCTTATGAAGAGTCTGTAAAAATAGTTCGGGTAGAGTCTAGGGAGACCCCTGTAGATTCTTCCTCTTCTTCTTCTTCTTCTTCTTCTTCTGAGTCGGAGTCCTCCCGGGAAGTTAGGGTCAGATCCTCTTCCCGGGGTCGTGCGACGGGGGTGGTTCCCAGAGCGGAGGTCGCGGATGCCCCAGGCATGTCATCCACGGTGAGGTATGAGGATGAGCTCGCCACCGTTCGGGCTCGTTTCCACATTCCTCTCGGCTATACGCTACGTTTGGCCGAGGAAGGGGAAAGGGCAGATCAGGTATGGGGCAAGAAGATTGCCCTGTACCTGAAAGCCTTTTAGACCGGAATGCGCTTGCTTTTCTCTCCCGAGGTTATTGAGGCGCTAAATCATTTTGGGTTAGCCCCGGGCCAGCTAGTGTCGAACTCCTGGAGGATTCTCCTTGGGTTCCTAGTCCGTTTGAAGTTGCACTTGATCCCTTTCAAGCTGTGCACCCTTGCCTCTTCTCTCTGTTACAAAAGTCATCCCGGCACCCGCACGGGCGAGCCAAGGTGGGTATACATCTCTTTTAGGAAACAACGGGAAAGTGCTGCCGGGTCAGGGGTCATCGTGCTACCTTCTTCCATCCAGGATTGGAAGAAGAAGTTTTTCTTTGTTGGGCTGCCCGGGGGTGAGGACAAGCCCGTGCCCACCCAGTAGTCTAAGGATAGCTGTCGGCGGGAGAGTCAGTCGAACGATCCCGACACGGCGAAAGTGGCGGAGTGGGAGCCCATTCCCCGGGCTGACGTACTGCTTTCTGAGCAGGCCCTTAGTTGGGCTGGGTTCAGTCCCGTCCAGTTCGCGGGTAAATTAGGAGTTTACAGGCAATCTGTTTAGACTTGCGTTTATTTTTTATTTTTACTTGCATTGCTGACTCCATTGTATGTTGTCTTTTGCAGAACCCATGGACGTGAGCAAATTCCGAGTGGCCATGCATGAGCAGAATAAGGGGTCGAAGGCTGTAGGTGCCAGCTCCTCCAGTCCGACGTCGGCCCCGACTCTCCCGACAGCCGCTCCATCTAGGGGTTCAAGAGCTCCCCATGCCCCGGAGTCCAGCCAGGCGCCGAGCCGAAAGCGGGTTCGGGAAAAAGAGGCCCGAGCTTCGGAGATAGAGACTGGTTCCCCGGCGTCGTCCCTCAAGAGGTTTCACAGGACGGTTCCGCGCACCCCGGCCTCCCCGATCTTTGTGGAAGAAGGGGACCTCCGTTTTGAGGTGCCATCGGGGCTCTCTATTGCTGACAGCCTGCTGACAGAGATGGAGAGGTCGGCCGGCGGCAAAATCCCCCGGGGGGCTCTCAGGGAGCAAATGGCGGCCATCGCCCAAGAGGCCATGCAGGTTAGTGCTCGCACCTCACTTGGGTTTTCATTCAGCGTCTTATTATTCGTGAGATAGGGTGCCCCCTTTTCTTTTTGACCCCCTTTTGATTTCTTCAAGTTCTCCAGCACGTCGTCCTTGTCGTCCATATAGAGGACGAGGAAATTGCCCTGGCGATGCGGGCCGCGGGCGTGTTTTCCTCGTTGGAGGAGAGCTCAAAGTTAGAGCTGGAGGCGGCGATGGCGAGGGTCGCTGTCCTCGAGGACGAGGTGGCGTCCGGGAAACAGGAGGTCGCCATGTATCGTGAGGCCACCCGGGCCGCCGAGACCAAGCTAGAGGACTCCAAGGTGCTCGTCGGCACCCTGAAGAAGTCGGCGAGCTCCCTCCGGAAGGAGTGCGAGACGGCGATGGAGGGGATGAAGCAAGCCGAGCTCAGAGCGTCGAAGGCGGTGGAGAACAATAAGAAGTTGGACCATTTTTACGCCGACCTAGCTGCAGCCGCTACCCTCGTCTGGCATGATGCCCTCGACGCCGTCAAGACTTAGATGTCGTAGTTACCTAATGAAGAGCTCCGGGTGAATATCCTCATAGGGATGACACGCGGGGGGATGCCCCTAGAAACACTGCCGGGGAAGAGGCCACCGGCGGGGGCGGTGCCGAGGCTCCTACGATGGGCGCCGATCCTCAAGACACAGCCCCGATTGTGATGGACACGGTGCTCCTTGGGGTTGCCCCCGGCCCTGAGGCCTGAAACCTCTTGTCTTCTTATATTTTTTTGTGTTGCTTTGGGAATCTTGTAAGCCTCTAGGCGTTTTTGTGAGGCCGGGGGGCCAATAATACCTTTGTAAAGACTTTTGAATGAAGTATTTTTTTGCGGTGTTTGGCGCAGTTTTTCCTTTTGCTTGTCGTTAAATCTCTGTTTACACGGTGCTGAGCTTAGAGAATTTCATTTGGTGACCGCACGTCGAGTTGAGTTTAACCATTTTGCCAATTGCCTAAGTGTGCAAAGACTGGTATGAGGTCGGTATCTTCATGGTCCCGAAGTTGACGTGGGGGTCGCGTAGTGAAGATACGTCGGGGTTATCCTCTAATGATGGACCGAACAGGGTTGCTTCCCGGTTGCCTCTTAGCGAGGGCTTAGATCCTTAGCGCGGGAGGGGCCGTAAAAGGCCTGCTAAGGATGGACCGAGTAGTGAAACTGCTCAGTTGTCTCTTGGCGAGGGCTTAGATCTTTGGCGTTGTGGGGTAGGAAACTACCAGCCAGGGATAACCGAGCAAGGGCGAGCCAGGTTTCCTCTTGGCAAGGGCTTAGATCCTTAAGGACGTGCTGAGCAGGGTTGCTGCCTGGTGTCTCTTGGCGAGGGCTTTGATCCTTAGCGCGGGATGGGACGTAAGAGCCTTGCTAAGGACGGGCCGAACAGGGTCGCTGCCCGGTGCCTCTTAGCGAAGGATTCGATCCTTAGCGTAGGAGGGGCCGTAGGAGGTCTGCTAAGGACGGGCCGAGTAGCGTTGCTACCCGGTGCCTCTTGGCGAGGGCTTAGATCCTTAAGGACGGGCCGAGCAGGGTTGCTTCCCGGTGCCTCTTGGCGAGGGCTTTGATCCTTAGCACGGGAGGGGCCGTAAGAGGCCTGCTAAGGATGGGCCGAGCAGGGTTGCTGCCCGGTGCCTCCTGGCGAGGGCTTGGATCCTTAGCGCGGGAGGGGCCGTGAGAGGCCTGCTAAGGGTGGATCGAGCAGTGAAGCTGCTCAGCTGCCTCTTGGCAAGGGCTTAGATCCCTGATGTTGTGGGGTAGGGTTCTACCAGAAAGGGATAACCGAGTAGGGTTGCTGCTCGGTTGCCTCTTGGCGAGGGCTTAGATTCCTGGCTTCGTAGGGTAGTGAGCTAACAGCCAGGGATGGCCGAGTAGGGTAGCTGCTCGGTTGTCTCTTGGTGAGGGCTTCGATCCCTGGCTTCGTGGGGTAGTGAACTAACAGCCAGGGATGACCGAGCAGAGTAGCTACTCGGTTGCCTCTTGGCGAGGGCTTCGATCGTTAGCACGGGCGGGGCCGTAAGAGGCCTGCTAAGGATGGGCCGAGCATGGTTGCCGCTCGGTCGATTCGTGTGGTTCTGTTCGACCTTCCTAGTGTGATTATCGGGAAGAGAGACAGTCACGGGTGACACGTATCATGAATGCGTGGGGGAGGCGAAGCGTAGGAACCGCGTCGTTTCGATTTCGCCGAGAAAGGCTCGATGTTTGCCGCGTGGCGGTACAGTCGTGGGTGAGACGAGCGACTGTTGGACTCCTGGGGCGTCGTGGGCTATAAAACGGAGGGATCGTTGATCACTTCTTCCTTCACACCCAAAACGTAAGAATTAAGGACTTCCCTTTTACCATCCCCGACATCATAAACTTCGAGGATGTGTACCTCTACGATCAGTGCTGCACCAAGGACACGGTGCAGTTAGCAATAGACGGCATTGAGGATCATTTCGGCCGACTGCTTCCACGACGCTCCCCTCTACTCCAGCTATTGATGTACTCCATCTGGAGGGCATCGCTGGGGCTCTACAACCACTTGTCCGAACAGCTGAAGGACGAGGCTGTTGGTAAGCTAAAGTCTTTGCGGCACTGGGCCTAATCTCTATGGGTCAGCGGGATCGCTCGGCGGCACTCATCCTTGAGTGCTAACAATTGAGGCATGATGCTGGCGTTCGCGGACGGTATCAGAGGCAGAGGTCTGAGGCCGCGAGGGCTCGGCTGGCGGAAATATTCTCGGAGTACCACGATCAATGTTCTCTGCACCCCCTTCCCCCGCTACTGTAATTTTTCTTTTTCGATGTACGGCTGAGGAGCCTATAGTACCCTTTTGAATAAATAAAACTCTTCTTTTTGCAACGTTTTATCGATCCCTTCTTATTATATAAACAGAAAGATCTTGAGAAAAGTTTACATTGTCTTAGTAAAAGAAGTACACGCTAGTAGTTGTTCTTTTTATTGGTACAGTTTGAGCTTCTCGGCGTTGTAAGGCCGTGGAAACTCGTGCCCTTCCGCGTCTTGCAAACGGTAGGCTTGGTGAAGACGACGCACATGCGCCACTCCCCACTCGACTTTTTGACCAGAACTACGTTCGCCAGCCACTCCGAATAGGGCACATTGCGAATGAAGTTGGCGGCGAGGAGCCGATCTACTTCGTCCTCGATAGCCTTCTGTTTGACCAGGGAGAAGTTTCGCTTTTTCTGCCTGACGAGTCGGGCCGTAGGGTCTACCCCGATCTTGTGAGATATGATATTGGGGTCGATCCCAGGCATGTCAGCAGGCGCCCAGGCGAACACGTCGGAGTTGTTTCTGAGGAAATAGACATGGTCGTCTCGCTGAGTTCCTGTCAGAAGCAACCCGATCTGAACGATTCTTTCGTCATCCCCTTCTACGAGAGGAACCTCTGTCAGTGGCTCCACCGGGGTCCCTCGGACCTCTTTTTGCTCATCTCGAGTGTCCAGAGAACCTCTGAAGTCACCTTCGCCCTCGATATCGTCGATTGGCCGCTCAGACGAAGATGTTGCGGTGAAGCAAACCTTTGCAATCCGCTGGTCTCCATAGACCCGACCTATCCCGCCTTGGTCGAGAGGGAACTTCATAACCAGGTGGTAGGTCGATATCCGGGCCCGGAGGGAGTTCAGCGTTGGGCAGCCGAGGAGGATGTTGTAGGCCAATGGGATTCTCGCTACAATGAATTCCACAGGCACTGTTCGCGTACGGCCGGCCTCCCCAACATTAAAGTGCAGAGTGATTACCCCTTTCGCCGGGATGGAATGGTTGGTGAATCCTGACAGGACGTGGGAAGTCGGTGTTAGGTCTACCGGGGTGAGCCTATACGCAGAATGTAGTCGTAGAAGAGAATGTCCACCGAACTTCCCGAGTCGACCAGTATCCTCTGCACCTCGTATTAGTAGACCCGAGCTGTAATCACCAAAGGGTCGTTGTGGGGCAGGGATATGCCGTGGAGGTCCCCGTCATCAAAGACGATCGGCTCGGTCTCTCTGGCCCTCTTCTTCGGATTGTTGTTGGCCTCCACGACCGGCGTAGGGTGCTGAGCCTCGCAGGTACCCGACGTACCCCCTGCCGACATGACCATTATTTGGTCAATTGTCAACTCGCGGGGAGGGGGACGCTGCTCCTGCTCACGGTCAGCTTGTTGCTTGTCCCGCAAGTACGCTGCCAGGTGTCCCGAACGGATGAGCTCCTCGATGTAGTCTCGGAGCTGCTTACAGCTTTCCGTGGAGTGGCCTTGCGACCTGTGGAAACCGCAGTAGGGTCCCCGGATGCGCTTTGCCTCCATGCGTGAGACCGGGGGGAGCTTGAAGAACCTCTCGCCCTTAGCCTCCTCTAGCAGTACCGTCTTGGAGACGTTGAGCGGGGTGTACTCCTGAAACTTCGGGGAGTAGGGCTTTGGCAGCTCAAGCCTCTTTTTCTCTTCCCTCGTCCTTTTCTTTTGGTCAGTTTGCTCTGCCCGGGGGAGATTTGCGTTTACCTCGGACTCGAGCTGGATCTCACGCTCGGTCTAGGCCTTTACCTCGGCCATGGTCTTAGGTTGCGCTAATGCAAAGGAGCGTAACCACTCTCTGTGCCTAAGACCAGACCTAAGTGCTATAACGACCGTCTCATCCTGATGTTCTGGGACCTCGAGAAGGGCATTGTAAAAGCAAGTGACGTACCCTTTGAATGTTTCCTTGTCCCCGCTCTTGATTGTGAAGAGATGGTCGACGGTCCATTTCTGCCGCCTACTCCCGACGAAGTGGCCGAGGAATTGGGTGGCCAGCTCGTCGAAGGTTGAGACTGAGCGTGGCGTGAGTCCTAGGAACCAGTCTCGTCCGGAGCGGATGAGAGTGGCCAGGAAAGCTCAGCATTGGGCGGCGTCAGAGTTGTCTTGGAAGCTCATTCCCATGGTGAATGCGTCCAGATGGTCCTTCGTGTCAGACTTACCGTCGAAGAGAGAGACCTTTGGGGGCTTGTTCCGAGAGGAGACATGGACGGCGAGCAGCTCTTCGGTGAAGGGTTTTGTGAGCGAGTCGGCTGCTTACTTAGCCCTGTCGCTCGAATGACGACCTTCCCGATGCATACCTTCGATCTTCTTTCCGAGGGCGTCGAGTTGGCCATGGTATCTCGATTATCCGGCACATTCTGATCTTTAGCCTCTGCTGTTGGAGACCTGTGTCTGGCCGTGGCCCCGGTTCCTTTCGATGAGGTTCCTTAGGTCCCCTGGCGAGGTAGTCTTCGAGCTGCCGTGACGAGTCCCGTCCGCACGACCCCGTCGAAGGAGGGGGTGTCGGTCATGCCTGGGCACAGGCGAGCCGACCGACACCTCCACGGGAGGGACAAAGGCGTGATAGGGCTCGGGGCGAGGCGCTCCAGCGACAGACCTCGGTGTTGAACCGTGGGGCGCACAGCGGGTCATAGAATATGTCGGCCCGGGAGATCTGCGGCCGTGGGAGACAGTGAGGCGGTGGTCGGCAGTGCCAACACGAGCAGAGTCTTCTCTCCATTTGTAGGGGTCCCGGTCCAGAAGTGGGGGAGCGGCGACCTGGGGAGCTTGCCCTGCCGTTTGGACACGGACGAGCGCATCCACGACGGACGCGAGTCGATCTATCCGAGCGGCTACGGCGTTGATGGCATTCTGGGGAGGAGATTTGTCCGCGCCTCCATTATAGGGGAGACGGCGGCTAGTGCTTGGATCATCGTGGTGATCGCTCGCCATTGAGTTAAGATCGGAAGATTAACTTTGTTGAGTGGAATCAAGAATGTTCCCACAGACGACACCAACTGATGGATGTCAGATCTCCTTCAGATGTTACCTTCCGTAGATCTGCTGCAAGCGATGATGGACGGCTTATATTGAGTTGGAGGTTGCCTCCTGAAGCGTGTGGATCTCAATGGGTTTGAGGTGGCTGGGGCCGAGCTACCTGCAAGGAAGTCCCGGGATGGTTGTGCCACCGAGGACCCTCCAACGATCATGTTAGACCGAATATTCGAGCAGAGTAACGGCCTAGTGAGGTGTCAAATGACTTACCTGAGTCGTCTGAAAGAGAGGTTTATATAGTGGCGGCATCGGGCAGGCAGGCGCGAGAATCACGCCGGCCGTTACACCCCTGACGTTACATCCGCGTGATAGGTGGGATTCCCCATTAACGATATATGCTCGTTAATGGGGGATCGTGATGGCGAGGAACGCGGGAGCGTGGGCGGCGGTTATCTCGCGCCTGGCGAGATTCGCGGAGGCGGGACGGATATTCCTGCGATTAGTGCTGTTGGTCGGTCGATGAGACCGAGGAAGATGAGCTCGACGGGAGGCTCGGAGACGAGCGGGAGGCCGAGGTATCTTGGTTCTGCGATAGCCTGGAGGCGAGCTGAGAGGGCTTAGGAGGCCAATTGTACAGGGGGCTCGAAGGCGAGCCAACGATTGTTTGTAAGGCGGGCATAGGAGTGGTGTGGACGGTCGCAGAAGGTCAGCTACATCCATGGGTCTCAGACCCGGGGTATTCTTCCGACATACCGTTCTTGGTCCTTTCTTGCAAGCTTCGGGGCACGTCATCTGCCACGTGTCACGATCTGGGAAATCACCGATATTGAGAATCATCAGTTCCTATTCTTTGTTACTTGAATCTCCGAGAAAAATCGATGAAGCTCTTTTGGGTTCTCTGATTGTTGTTTCTCTTCAGTTTGTTGCCATGGATTCATGGAATAAATGTATCTGTTAATTCCAAATCATATAATACACACGGTTTAAATCCTGTAACGAAATTTTAAAGCGGGGAAGTCCCTTATGAGTCCCTCAGTTTAAAAGGGTCAGAAACTGCATTGCATTTTGGGCTCCGCTGCTTTTCCTTCATAGTACTGAAGGGTTGATAAAGTGTATCCTAATCTAGCAAGAAAGTATATAGATGATCAAAAGTCAAAATGGTATGCCGAGTTAGACTTTGGTAGCAAGCCAGACATTTTGACGTCCGGGGAGGAGGTCGTCATGTGTTCCTTACCCTTACGAGCAGCCAAAGCCCGGGGGAGGGGGGGGATTGTTGTGCGGCACAATAACGGACCCTTAGGGCAGTTGTCTATGGTGTCCGAAAAGAAGAAAAGCCCGCGAACGCCGGGGAGTGTTTCACCGAAGTAGTATAAATCCCCATAGTAGGTTTACCATACGTTACTTGGGATGGCTAATAGGGTTTCGTCCTATTATATAGAGAATGAGTTGCAATTCCCTGGAGTCTTGAGCGACAAACCTGTAAAGAATTCTGGTATTTTTCATAGTTAGCCATCTCATTCATATTCATCAATTTTGATACTTGAAACTTATTTTCATTTAATTGTTGATAACTTTTGCAGACTTCTTCAATTTGAACAGAGTGAAGGTTTAGTACTGAAATGGTGCAACGTTTACCGGTGAAGGCTATAATAGGGTCAGTATGAAGTTAGATTGTACTTGTTACATGATTTGAATTTTTGAGAAATAGACAGATGACAGTGTTAAAAAAACTTGGTTCATGAATAGACGTAGATTGATATTTGATATGCATTAAGATAGAGAATGCCAGGATTTTATAGCGGCAATTAAAAACGATATGTCAGCTGTTAATTTAAATAAGAAGATGGTCCTTAGCATAGCAGAATAGAAGAAAAAGATTCATATAGCCGACCTAAAAATTTGAGGATAAAGGCTTGTTGACATATAATGCAGTGTCTTCGGCAGCCATATAATATCTTCAAGCATTTTGAATGTTTCTATCCTTCGAACTATTCTCTGTTTCTTTTTCTTGGTATTATATAATATTCTTATATATTTCTCTCGTTCTATTTAGGCTGCAACAAGTACTAAACCATCTATTCCTCCAAGGTTTTGAGCATGCTGAAAAGAATATACCAAGTTCTTATCAAGTAATAGGAAGAGGTCGTTTCTAGGCACCCGTTTCACCTCTCATTAGCTAAAAAATACGCTAATGCAAGCCAAGATAAATATTTTGTTAGATGCGTCTCACATTCGATCCTCTAAGATTTCCAACTCGAAAATCCGGAGTTATCATGAAGCTACATGGAGATTCGATATCATCTACAAGTCAGTTGTCTGGCAGTCTCAGCGCCAGACGTCTGCCTCTGCTCTATATGCACGAGCATAATTTGGGTAGATGCTTGCCTCAATGAGGTTCAGACGTCTGCCGAGCACTCTGTTCATTTGGTGTGAAATCCAGACGTCTGTCACATCCTTGTTCATACGTCTAGTAGGCGCTCTGAAATTTCTGTGATACTTTGGCAGATCTCTGCCAATTACTTATGCAGATGTCTGCCGTACTAAGCTACGCAATATTCTCTTTGTTAGGAAATTAGTTTTTTAGGGAAATCTTTTATAATATATATATATGATAGCTTATTTTAGATATAGATCAGATAGCCTTTTGTTAATTTATGAGAACCCATTGATAATCGTGAGAGATTTAGGGTTTGAGGGGGATTTGTATTCTCAATTGATTTGTACTCCTCCGGATTTTGTTAATTAATAAAACTTCGCTTTCGTCTATTTGTTTTGTGGTTAGTACTCGTATTTCTATCTTACCTATGGTTTGATTTTCTACTCGTTATCGATTGTGTGTTTACTTTGTGATTGTCTCGTATACGCAACAAACTGGTATCAGAGCTATTGTTGTGTTGTTGTGAAATTTTGGTTGAACTATTAGGTCTTTAATTTTTTGATCTAGGTTAACGGTGGGTAATGACAACTACGTCTTCTTCTCCACTTTTTTAGATCGTGATTTTAAATTTTAGGGTTTGTTAGTGTTCAAGGTATTTTGATCTCACATCATGTCTCCGACAATCATGAAGTTCGATATCGAGAAGTTCGATGGAAATATGAGTTTTAGTTTGTGGCAAGTCTGTATGTTTTCCGTTTTGACTCAAAATAATTTTAAAAAGGCTATTCATAGGAAGGATAAAAAGCTTTTCACTATGACGGAGGAAGTTTGGAAGGAGATGGATGAGAAGGCTCTCATGGCTCTCCACTTGTGTCTGATAAATGAAGTGCTACAAGAAGTTTTGATGGAAAAGACGGCGGTTAATTTGTGAAATAAGTTAGGGGAGTTATATTTAAGGAAATCTCTCATGAATTGACTTCTATTGAAGCAGCGTCTCTACGTACTTCGCATGTCAGAAGGCTCTTCAATAAAATCTCATGTTTGTGAGTTTAATGCGATCATTACGGATCTGGATAAGATTGACATTAAAATTGATGATGAAGATCGGACTCTTCTCTTATTATGTTCATTACCACCCTCATATAAGCACTTCCGTGACACCATAGTTTATGGACGAGACACGATCTCAATCAATGATGTCAAGGAGAATTTGATGAATAAAGAGAAAATCGACAAGGAGTTGACTTCCACCAAAGCGGATGGTTCATCGTCTAGCTTATTTGTTTAAGGGCGAGCGGAGAAGAGAAATCCGGAAGCAAATAGGAAGAAGTCGCGGTCAAAATCCATGGCTAAAAACGTTACCTGCAATTATTGTAAGAAGAAGAAGCACTTCAAGATCGATTGTTGTAAGTTGCAGAACAAGTTAAAGCAGAAAGATAAATCAAAGAAGGAGTTTTCAGCTGAAGCGAGTATAGCGGAAGGAAAAGGAGATCTTCTTATGATCCTTAACAACATACATCGATCTAAGGATGAGTGGATCATGGATTCGAATTGTTCTTACCACATGTGTCCCAATAGAAATTTGTTCACCATGTACTAGTTCGTTGATGGTGGAGTGGTTTTGATCTCATGCCAAGCTATTGGCAAAGGGAAAATCCAAATCAAGATATTCGATGGTGTTGTGAGGATATTGACGGAAGCCAGGCACATACCTGATTTAAAGAAGAATCTCATCTCTTTAGGTGCACTCGACGACAAGAGTTACGAATTTTCCGCTGAAGGTGGAGTTTTGAAGGTAACCAAAGGTGCTCTCGTTGTGATGAAGGGCTTGAAGAAAAGGTCATTGTACTCATTGCAGGGTTCGACGACTTCCGGATTGGCAACTATTTCATCATCCAAATCTATGATGGATTCGAAAACTACCAGATTATGGCATATGAGGCTCGAGCATATAAGTGAGAGAGCTATGGCCGAGTTGTTGAAGCAGTGTCTACTTGGTAGTAAGAGTACGATGAAGCTGGAGTTTTGTGAACATTACGTATTTGGGAAGCAAAAACGCGTTAGCTTCAGTTCAGCGGTGCACAACACAAAATGTACTCTTAATTATATCCATTCGGATTTTTGGGGACCCATTCTGGTTACTTCTAAAGGAAGCGGTGCCAAGTATCTGCTTACCTTCATTGATGATTTTTCGAGAAAGGTTTGCGTCTACTTCTTGAAGTACAAAAGTGATTTGTTTACTATATTTAAGCAATAGAAGACGTTGCTTGAGAAGCAGACATGGAAGGAGATCAAGAGACTGATGACGGACAATGGGTTAGAGTTTTGCGGTGCAGATTTCAACGATTATACAAAAATGAAGGAATAGTTCGATATCACACCATTGTCCGTACACCACAGCAGAATGGAATTACAGAGCGAATGAACCAGAATTTTTTGGAGAAAGCACGATGCATGTTGTCCAACGCAGGGCTCGGAAGGGAGTTTTAGGCAGAAGCGGTAAATATGACGTGTTAAATTGTAAATCGGTCACCTTATACAACGCTAGGTTGTAAGACACCAGAGAAGGTATGGTCGAGAAAACATGCTGATAATTCAACACTTAAGGTGTTTGATTACCCAGCTTATACACATTGTCGTGAAGGCAAATTGGATCCTCGAATGAAGAAATTTATATTTCTCGATTATACTACCGGCGATAAGGGTTATAGGTTGTGGTGTTCGGATCCAAAGCCGTATAAATTTATGATTAATAAAGATGTGACGTTTGATGAATCTGCTATGTTGAAACCGAAAAATAAGGAATCTCCAGTTGAAAACAATTCGAAAAAGGATGAGCTGAGAGTTGATATTGAGGTCGGTGATAGCTCAGGTTCACAGGAGATCTATCCTTCACCATTGTCTGAAGAAGTTCATGATGAGTAGTCTCATGATGAGGAGTATTTGCTCGCTCGTGACTGACAGAGAAGGGACTGTTAGTAATATGTATGCCATAGATGTCATTATTGATGATATAGTGGATGCTTGGACATATATATAGAGGACTTTCTTGCTCGACATGATAGTGTGATATCTGGTTACTCTTTATCTTAACATGTTGGCTGGTATTCTATATTGTTTTGCTCTCGCATGTTGATAAAGCCCTTAGGATATGTACTTGACTACCAGGATTATGATGAGATCATACTAGTGGGGCTAGGGTAGTTCACAAGTACATCCTTTAATTGTTCCTAGTCGAGGGAATATCGAGACAGGGCATCGATATTCCTGAGTAGACTACCGTATACGCTTCTTGACCGATATGATGGAAGATGGACGATCCCAAATTCATTGGTGTTTGACATCAAAGATGGTATATGGGTGCTCAGTGGAGACTACCTTTACCCATCTGGTTCTTAACTTCGTACTTATATTCCTTGAAATTCTTAAAAGATTCAGTTCCGTGTTTTAACAAGAACACATGTCCGTATCTTGAGAGAACATCGGTGAATATAATAAAATAAGCGGAACCATCCCTTGCATTTGTAGACATTGGACCGCATACATCACCATATATCTGTCTAAGAGTTCAGTACCTCTTTCTCCGTTCCAGTAAACGAAGATTTGGTCACCTAGTCTTTGAGACATGACTGGTAAGTTTCATAAGATGTAAATTAGAACGGATTCAAATATGCATCCTTATGGAACTTTAGCTAGTCTTGTTTCATCGATATGACCCAGTCTACAATACCATAAGAAGACTTCGTTCATTTCTGAACTGTTCCTCTTGTGTGTGTACGTTTAGAACTGTAGTTTGATTCAGAACGTGTACACTGTTATACAACATATCTTATCCAATCAACACTTGATTTAGGAAAATATTCACAATATTTTTTGGTACGAAATAACAGTCGCTAGGACTCAATGTATTACATGTTGGTAACACTAGGTGATATTTGCCAACTGCTTTGGCTGCAACAATTGCACCATTCTCTACTATTAGAGATATATTACCCTTTCCCAGTTCTCCACCTGTCTATAGCCCATGTAACTAATTACATGTGTGGGATCCTGATCCGGTATCCAATACCCAGAACGTAGAGGTAAACTGAGAAACAGTTCTTGGTGACGAACACACCCGAAGACAATGCATTAACATGCTTTTTTTCGTTTGGGTGGCGTGGGAATCCGAATATTCCCCTATTCCTTGCTCAGATTTATGACAATCATAAGATAGAGCGGAAGCCAGCCCAGTATAATAAGTAGGTTCGGTCAATACATCCATATTATTATCTTGATTAAGGCATATCATTGGTCGCTACCAGGAGAGAGAGAAGGATAATCACTTTGCGTGCGCTCTTTGCAAGATTAGATTGGTTATTTTTGTCTAATTAGGATGGCCCCCACTGTTTTCATCAAATCTTCTTTCAAACCCTAAAAGGTAAGATTCCAAGGATTAATTACACCTTACAAGTTTGCCAATCTTTCGGCCAGGCCAGTGTTGGTACTTTGAAGGAGGTTCCCCGTGGTTTTGCACGGACCTAATTAAAATAAACCTCGTTTTCCCAGAGGCATAACCCTGTTAACACCTTTCTAGACACCTACTTGATCGGCTAATTGTGATGTGTAAAATTTTCCAGGAGTAACTCTTACTTGCAGTGGGTATCGGGATCCAACTATCTCATAGAAGGTATGCAATCTCATTGCAAATTTCAACACTTGAAATTCCCGATAATACTTTTACCCCTAGCTTCCTATGACCTTGACGGAAGTCAACAAACCATAGGTCGTTAGTCAAGTTCAACCCGTTCATTTCTTGATTGAATTAAACCCGCCCGCACGACCCTTGACGGAGATCAACAAGGCTATACGACTACCCTAATCTAATCGCATCATATGCGGCAGATAAGCACTAATCAGCTACCGCACACTATGCCTTAACGGAGTTCAACAAACACAGCACGAATACTAAATAGTACACATCTGAAATGACGGAGGGTTACGCAGGTTTTTAAGAAAACCATGAGCGTAATGAACTTGATATCGTTGTAGAATCTAGTGATTTTGAAAAGGAGTGTTTTTGAGGATTTTCTAGCTTCGCTAAAGAGGTCACTCCCGGTGAAGAGATCTCAGCTCTTTCCTTATCGAATAAGGTGCAGGATATTTCATAAATACCACTATGCAAAGCAAGAACTATAGAAGCAATCAAAAACTAAACCGAGTGAGTTGTAGCATTTGCTAGTTTCGCAAAAGAGGTCACTCCCGGTGAAGGGATCTCGACTCTTTCCTCATCGAATGAGGTGCTGGATATTCAAGAATACCACTATGCAAAGCAAAAACTAGAGCTACCCTTTTTGAAAATTTGATTCTACAACATCTTTTAGGTTTCTTTTCTTTTCATTAATCACATTAATGAAGTCCCATCATATAACGTTTCCTAAACATTGCAGAAAAAGAAACGAAAATAGAACGTACGCTTATGCCATCCGCATTCACCACGGTGCCCCATCATGCACCGTTAGGTTACTTAACTACCGGCAGAGCGGGGGCTGGACTAGGGCGGGTGCAAAACATAAGCAACGTTTATTATATATAATATATATAATATAACATGATCACATCACAGAAACAAGCAGCAGAAGCAACATATGAAATATTGGATATACTAGGATTTTTTTGTTTTAAATTCAGCCAGTAATGTAAAACACGGATTCCACGGTCGTGATGAATAGCCAAAACCACATCCCTAGCCCCTACGAGAGCGGCAAGTAACCCTGCCAATTCTAGAGTTAGGAGACCCGATCTCAACTCCTTAAGATTGTATCCCACTGGACCCAAGAACCCGGTTATTTGTGCTCCCCACCTTGGGTCTATTCTAATGCGAAAAAGTAAATAATATACAACAATGGTGGCATCATCCTCAACCCGGAAGTGCCCCAATAAAAGAATATTACATTGAATTTTACATGAATGAAAAAATAAAAACTCTCATCTCACATAAAACCCCCGGATATTCAATCACGACGATCCAATAAATTATATCATAAGCAACACATAATATCTCATGTCATCAACGTGTTAGTGTATATGCTCTAGAGGCCATTACTGTATCATACTAGTTTGTATATTACTTAATGGAAGCTTGGGATATTCACCTTGTATAAACAATCTTGCTCAATATAGTAGTATGCTACTTGGTTTGTTTCTACTTCAATGTGTACTTGTGTTTATTTCAGTATATCACTTATACGCATTAGTGGAGCCCTTAGGATCTTTGCTTGATTACCAGCGTTGTGATGGCAGTCACACTAGTGGGGGCTGGGTAATCTATAGGCACATCCTTATACAGGTCCCTAGTCGTAGGACTATCGAGACAGGGCATCGATACTCCGGAGTAGACTAGCGTATGCGCTTCTCATCCCAGTGTGAGAGATGGTCTGTCCCACAGCCATCAGTACGTCGTACTGGAGATAGTATACGGGTGCTCGTTGGGTTACGAGTACACTGGACAGGACTCGTCGGGAACTGACAGGTTGGTATTATACCTATCGTCAGTTATCAGTTCCCAGGTGACATGAGTACAGCTTAGTCCGCTGACTTGACACTGACACTTCGCCTCGAGTGTGTTCCCACTGCACTTTGATCACTACCCTACCACGGCTCAAAGGAGTCGTGCAAACAGGTGGTGGTTGGGTGCAGTCCCGAAGCACTTGGAGGCAGTGACGGTTAGACAGGATTCGTCTCTCCCGGTATTGGGGGTTGACATCGCGCTGTGTCTAGGAGAGCCATTACACGAGTAGTCCCTGGCCAGGGCAAGCGAGATATACTGGTAGGTTTCCAGTGTTATCTCAGGGTGTTTTGGGCTTCACTCCGACACGACTTGTACCGCTATTGGGGGACTGACGTTTTACCGCCCCCTAGGCCCGCCATGCGATGTATCAGACGAACAGACCGGACTGTACGGAGAATGTCACATTCAGACTCAGTAGGAGTTCAGATGGGGTTTCACCTCGTCAGCCTTCTTGTCGACATCTACCTGGGGACCGTTACGCACAGCTAGTGCCGCTTGCGGTCTGTGGTTAAACCCACTGCCAGCGTAGTGTCGAGTCTTTAGAGTCCCACACAGAGGGTATTCGCCTCTGGGCAAAACAGAGTAGAGGTCGCATGGTTTTGCGACAGGGTTCGTTCTCATCCGCGCACTTGTGCACGTTTGGAGTCCGGACGGATTATACTGGCAGGCTCTGGTTTGAGCCAGATACTGGTATATGTTTTGGGGGTTGCTTTTATCTCTTGGTATTCTTGTTCCTCGGAACGAGAATACAGGTGTGTATGCACAGTTGCTTGAGGCGGAGGATGAGGTTTTTCATTAGGGTTTCGGAACGGGTGCGTATGCACAGTTGACAGTCTTCATTTTCCAAACCCTAATGGATTTATATATTATCTATTAATAATAGTAATTAAATGAGAATTATGTTATGGTTGATTTTTTTGTTGACTTGTTGACCTTGGTTGACTTGTTGACCATTGACCACCATCATGCTTTGAAAGTCTTCCTTGATTCATGCTTACACTTCATTTAAAGAAGCATGATAGTGGTCATTCCAAAATTACCATCAACTATTCTTATTTCAATTATTATCATTTAGATAATACTTTTCTTTTGCATTATGGTTGCAAGAAAGAGAAAAGATATCTCATTCTATCATAACCTCTCTCTCTCCTCATTTCATCTTCTTCTTCCTCTAGCAAAGAGAAACCCTCTCATGTGTTGAGAATCCTTCTCTTTAAAAGGAAAAGCAAACCCTAATCACTCTCTACTCATTCTAGGATGAAGGTTTAGCAAGCCGGAAACCCTAGTTCACTCAAAGATCGAGGAAGAGCCCAAAGGTCGAACCTTCGAGGTGGATCCATCTTCGACGGAAGAAGGCGACGAAAAGAGAACCATCAACCTCTACAAGGTTTGAAGAAGAAGGAGTTCAAGTTTAGGTATAACCATCTTCCATAGTAGCTAACTCTCTTTAGCAAGTATACTAGTTTTAGTTTAGACAACGATCCCGACCTAGTTTAGTCCATGTTGCCTCTTGCGATAAAAATTCGTTTTTTATACCGTTTCCGCCTCCCCGTAAGCACCGGGGGTCGCAATATGGACTTACAGTGGTATCAGAGCCTAACTAAACTTAAACTAGCTTGGTAGTGAAGTGTAACGAAGTTCGGAACCGAAAAATCGCAAAACCGGAAAAACAAAACCCTAAGTTTCTGTTGAAATTTTTTCTGCTCAAAATGAAAAACTTTATACTTGTAAAATCGTGTCAGGGTTTTCTAAGAACAAACACCAAAAACGATAGCATGATTCCTCCAAAGCGCCGCCCTTCCGCGGCCTCACCTCTTCATCTGGCCGCGGAAGCGCCGCTGTTTGGTGTCATCTCTGCATCGTTTTTTGTGCAGTGTTCTTCTGTGTTGGTTTTGGGATTTTTAAGATAAATTATATGTACCCAGATTTTCCAGAACTGAAATTCACTTTTGGGGTCCTATAATTCCGTATTTTTTCCGAACTTCACTGCACTTTGGCTATGTTGGTTATATCTGTGTTGTTTGCATGTATTGAACGTCGGCTAATCGCTATAAGTCGATTAGTCGGGGTTATACATGATCTGTAATGTGCTGGAATGTGTATATGAATCTGTTGGACTGTCGCGGGTGAATAGCCGGGGTGGATGTGAGATGAGCTTTTGTTTTTCTTTCATTCATTGTAAATGTAAATTGATGTAATAATATTATTTGTTTGGCCGCACAACCGGGTCGGGGTTGTAGCCGTCATTGTATAATTCTTTTTACTGTTTTTGCTCCTAGGATAGACCCATGGAGGGGTGCACAAACTACCGAGTACTTGGCGGGTAGTTTGCCGCACCCGTAGGGGTCTTGGGTGGGGTATTTGGCTATTCACCGCGACCGTGTTATCCGCTTTTCGTTTCAGGCTCGAAAGGATTGCGGATTGCTAGTATATCCAATGTATTCATCTGTGATCTGTAATGTCTATCATTGCTTTCTATTTAGGCGTTGCTTATGTTTTACAGCCGCGCTAGCCCAGCCCCCGCTCTGTCGTTAGTTAAGTAACCTAACGAGTGATGACGGGACCCCGTGGCGAATGCGAATGGCATAAGCGTACGTCATATTTTAGTTGTTTTCTGCAATGGTAGGATTAAATGATGGGACGCATTAAAAGAACTAATGCAAGAATATCACGCATTAAAAGAACTAATGCAAGATAATAAACCAAGTTTAAGTCGATGGAACACTTTCGAAAAACCACTCGGTTCTTTTCAAAACTAACTTTTAAATGCGGAGCTTGAGCCACTCCTTCTAAAAGCTATCTCGTTCCATCGATTATATCAAGTTCACTACGTTCACGGTTTTACCAAAACCATTCGTAGCCCTCCGTCATTTCACATAAATAGTCAATAGTATTCAAGCTGTGTTTGTTGGCCAAAGTCAAGGCATAGTGATTGGTAGCTATTGGATATTCATGTGCAGCATAGATAGATGCGTTGATTTGGAACAGTCGTACTGCCTTGTTGGCCAAAGTCAAGGGTATGTACGGGTGGATTCAAATTAACCTGGAGAACGACGGGAAGAACTTGACATGTGACTTATGATTTGTTGGCCAAAGTCAAGGTCATAAGAGCATGGGGCAAAAATCCACATCGGGAGTTTCATAAGTACTGAAACTTGCTAGATTTGCATACCATTTGGAGTGTGATGATTATGGTAGGATTCCTTCATTTTCGTCACGCGATGATATTTGGATCCCGATCCTACTGTGAGTATATGCTACTCCTCGGGAAATTTCTCACTAAACGATCAATGCTATAAACCTAGTAGGTGCCTAGAAAGGTGTTAGCGGGGCTACGCCCCCAGGGAAAAGAGGTTCTTAAATTAAGGAACTTCGCGAAAGCGTTGGAAAACCTCCCTCGAAGTACCGACACTGGCCTGGCTGAACGGTTAAGCAAGTATTGTACGGTGGGATTGATCCCGGCTAATTCTTCCTTTGTGGTTTGAGGAGGGATTCGAGAGACAGTGGGAGCCATCCTGTTTAGACAAATTAAAAACCATTCTAAACTTGCAAGAGCATCGTGCTAAGTGTTTCTTCTCTCCCCCTGCAGCGACCAAATCGAAATGACTGGACTTAAGTTACTTCTAGATAAAAACATATTGACAGGGCCAAACTATAAAGATTGGCTCAGGAATGTCAAATTGGCAATCTCTTACGACAAGCTGGGGTATCTTCTTACCACCAAAGCTCCCCCCGTCCCAGGTCCCACCTCCAGCGTCGCGGATAAGGAAATCCGTAAGACTTGGGAGATTGACAGCGCGAAGGCCAGATGCCTCGTACTTGCCTCGATGGACAACGACCATCAGAGGAGGCACGAGAATATGGATTTGGAATCCATATTTCTTCATACAAAAGAACTGTATGGAGAGCAGTCTCGTATCGCAAGATACGAAGTGTCGAAGAAGTTATTTTCGACTAAGTTGGCCGTCGGATCATCGGTAGCGGACCACGTGCTTAAGATGATTGGCTACACTGAGGAGCTCGCGGAACTTGGGACCACGTTGGACAGTGAACTTTATACGGATATAATTCTCCAGTCCCTTCCATCCACTTACGCCCAGTTCATACTGAATTTCAACTTGCAAGAAAAGGAAGTTGAACTTTCAGAACTCCTCAACCTGCTGAGGAGCGCAGAGGGCACCCTACAGAAGGGTAGGGATACATCCACTTTGTTTGTAGGAGGATCTTCTTCTTCTAGGTCCAAGGCGAAAGCCAAGGGAAAGAAGAGGAAAGCCCCCGCCAAACCAAGGGGCGGTGTTAGTAAAGTGGGTACGAAGGGAAAGGAAAAGGCAACAAAGATAGCGGGGAAGCTTGTTGGTAAAGAGGAATGCTTCTATTGTCACAAGAGTGGACACTGGAAGAAAGATTGCAGGGCTTGGAAAGCCAGGACACAGGAACTGAAGCAGGTTGCGGCTTCAGCTTCAGGTGTGTATGTTATTGAAAACTGTCTTTCTATAAACTCTACTTCCTGGGTATTGGATACCGGATCAGGATCTCATATCTGTAATTCTTTGCAGGCGTTGAGAAACCGTAGGGTTTTGAAGGCAGGTGACATGACCCTCAGAGTTGCGAACGGAGCTAGCATGGATGCTAAAGCCGTGGGGGACTATCACCTGGGAATGTCAGATGGGCATGTTTTGGTTTTGCGTAATTGCTTTTTTGTACCCAACGCAACTTGTAATATCATTTCTGTATCTTTGGTTTCTAAAGAAGGTTATGAATTTGCGTTTGTAAGTAATGTTGTAAACATTCACCTTAATCAAGTTCTGATTGGGTCAGGTACACTGAGCAATGGTATATATGTATTAAACCAACCACAGATTTTTAATGTCCAGAATACACACAAAAGAAAGTCTCCAGATATCAATCAGGCTTTCTTATGGCATTGTAGACTGGGTCACATCAATGAGAGAAGATTGACTAAGTTACATACAGAAGGATATTTGGATCCGTTCGAATATCAATCGTATGCCACTTGTCAATCCTGTCTCAAAGGAAAGATGACAAAGACTCCGTTCACTGGACACGGAGTAAGAGCGAGCGAGCTCTTAGGACTCGTACACAGCGACGTGTGCGGTCCAATGTCTACACATGCGCGAAGCGGTTATTCTTACTTCATTACTTTTACGGATGATTTTTCAAGATACGGTTATGTCTTCTTAATGAAACATAAGTCCGAAGCTTTTGAAAAATTCCAGGAATTTAAGAATGAAGTAGAAAAACAAACCGGCAAAAGTATCAAGATTCTAAGATCGGATCGAGGTGGAGAATACTTAAGTGCCGAGTTCCTGAATTATTTAAAAGAGAATGGGATTCTCTCTCAGCTTACTCCTCCATACACTCCGCAACACAACGGTGTATCGGAGAGACGGAACCGAACCCTATTGGATATGGTACGGTCCATGATGAGTAATGCTGAGTTACCGCGATCATTCTGGGGGTATGCGCTAGAATCAGCTGCGTACCTTTTGAACCGAGTTCCTACTAAGACTGTGCCTACTACACCATATGAGATGTGGTGTGGGAAGAGACCCCATCTCAGTTACATCAAGACTTGGGGATGTCCAGCTTTTGTTAAAAAGCAGCATGTGGACAAGCTCGAGGCACGCTCAGTACAGTGTAAGTTCGTGGGATATCCAAAGAACTCTAAGGGATATTTCTTCTACTGTGAAGAGGAACAAAAAGTTCTTGTTTCTCGTCATGCCTACTTCTTGGAAACTGAGTTTTTGGAAAACCAGATAAGTGGGAGCACAGTAGAACTGGAAGAAATTCCAGAACCACGGACTATTACTGAAAGCTTAGTGGAACCAGAAGGTTCAAATGAACAGGACATTCCTACGCCGCTCCGCAGAAGTAGTAGGCAGTCTCATCCGCCCGAGAGATACTACGGTTTTCTTATAGACGGGGATAGAGAGGATTGCATCATAGACTATGATGAGCCTACTAGCTTCCAGTAGGCCGTTCAGAGCATTGACTCGGTAAAATGGCTGGATGCAATGCGGACCGAAATGGAGTCCATGTACACCAACAAAGTATGGACGTTGGACATTGCTCCAGACGGGGTAAAACCCGTAGGATGCAAGTGGATCTTCAAAAGGAAGATTGGTGTAGATGGACAGGTTGAGACCTATAAAGCTAGACTTGTAGCAAAGGGTTTCCGTCAAAGACCTGGCTTGGACTATGACGAAACCTTTTCTCCAGTGGCTATGCTGAAATCCATTCGGATCCTTCTTGCCATTGCTGCCTTCCACGATTATGAGATTTGGCAGATGGACGTAAAAACCGCTTTTCTAAATGGAAGTTTAGAGGAGTGTGTCTATATGGATCAGCCAGAGGGTTTCATTCAGAGTGGGAGCAGCGGAAAGGTGTGCAAGTTGCTTAAGTCCATCTATGGACTAAAGCAGGCATCGCGGAGTTGGAATATCTGTTTTGATGAGACGGTCAAGGAATTTGACTTTATCAAAAATCCAGATGAACCATGCATCTATAGTAGATTTGTAGAGAGAACTGTAGTATTCCTTGTTTTATACGTGGATGACATTCTCTTAATAGGAAATGACATTCCTATGCTACAATCTGTCAAGGGTTTCTTGTCACACAGGTTCTCCATGAAAGACCTGGGTGATGCCTCCTACATCCTGGGGATCCGGATCCATCGTGATAGATCCAAGAGGATATTAGGACTTTCACAGTCCAGGTACATCGACACCGTACTGAAAAGATTCAGTATGGAAGATTCCAAGCGCGGTAACCTACCGGCTTGTCACGGGATCACCCTCTCTAAAGAGATGTCTCCCAAGACTGATTTGGAGAGGGATCGCATGTCTATTATACCCTACGCTTCTGCGGTAGGCTCTATAATGTATGCGATGTTGTGTACCAGACCGGATGTAGCTTATGCACTGAGTGTAGTAAGCCGGTATCAGTTAAACCCTGGGGAGAAACATTGGATAGCGGTAAAGAACATTCTCAAGTACCTGAGGAGGACTAAGGAGATGTTCTTGGTGTATGGCGGAAAAGACCTCCAGATTGAGGCCTTTGCTGACTCCAGCTTCCAGAGTGACAAGGATGATTCCAAGTCCATGTCGGGTTTTGTCTTTACCCTCAATGGAGGGGCGGTGTGTTGGAAGAGTTCCAAACAGGAAACCGTTGTAGACTCGACTATGGAAGCGGAATACATCGCTGCATCTGATGCCGCAAAAGAAGCTGTCTGGATAAGGAAGTTCTTAAAAGAACTTCAGGTGGTTCCGTCCATTGTTGACCCAATACCTCTGTATTGCGACAACAACGGGGCTATAGCTTTAGCAAAGGAACCCAGGTCCCATCAGAGATCCAGGCACATCTTGAGGCGGTATCACCTGATCAGGAAGATCGTGGATCGCAAGGAGATCGAGGTTCGGAGGGTTGCTTCAGAAGAGAACACTGCAGATCCATTCACCAAGGCCCTACCCCAGACTCAGTTCGAGCGGCTGATCGAGATGATAGGTCTTCGATACGCCAGTACATGGCCTTAGTGCAAGTGGGAGATTGTTAGTGTATATGCCCTAGAGGCCATTACTGTATCATACTAGTTTGTATATTACTTAATGGAAGCTTGGGATATTCACCTTGTATAAACAATCTTGCTCAATATAGTAGTATGCTACTTGGTTTGTTTCTACTTCAATGTGTACTTGTGTTTATTTCAGTATATCACTTATACGCATTAGTGGAGCCCTTATGATCTTTGCTTGATTACCAGCGTTGTGATGGCAGTCACACTAGTGGGGGCTGGGTAATCTATAGGCACATCCTTATACAGGTCCCTAGTCGTAGGACTATCGAGACAGGGCATCGATACTCCGGAGTAGACTAGCGTATGTGCTTCTCATCCCAGTGTGAGAGATGGTCTGTCCCACAGCCATCAGTACGTCGTACTGGAGATAGTATACGGGTGCTCGTTGGGTTACGAGTACACTGGACAGGACTCGTCGGGAACTGACAGGTTGGTATTATACCTATCGTCAGTTATCAGTTCCCAGGTGACATGAGTACAGCTTAGTCCGCTGACTTGACACTGACACTTCGCCTCGAGTGTGTTCCCACTGCACTTTGATCACTACCCTACCACGGCTCAAAGGAGTCATGCAAACAGGTGGTGGTTGGGTGCAGTCCCGAAGCACTTGGAGGCAGTGACGGTTAGACAGGATTCGTCTCTCCCGGTATTGGGGGTTGACATCGCGCTGTGTCTAGGAGAGCCATTACACGAGTAGTCCCTGGCCAGGGCAAGCGAGATATACTGGTAGGTTTCCAGTGTTATCTCAGGGTGTTTTGGGCTTCACTCCGACACGACTTGTACCGCTATTGGGGGACTGACGTTTTACCGCCCCCTAGGCCCGCCATGCGATGTATCAGACGAACAGACCGGACTGTACGGAGAATGTCACATTCAGACTCAGTAGGAGTTCAGATGGGGTTTCACCTCGTCAGCCTTCTTGTCGACATCTACCTGGGGACCGTTACGCACAGCTAGTGCCGCTTGCGGTCTGTGGTTAAACCCACTGCCAGCGTAGTGTCGAGTCTTTAGAGTCCCACACAGAGGGTATTCTCCTCTGGGCAAAACAGAGTAGAGGTCGCATGGTTTTGCGACAGGGTTCGTTCTCATCCGCGCACTTGTGCACGTTTGGAGTCCGGACGGATTATACTGGCAGGCTCTGGTTTGAGCCAGATACTGGTATATGTTTTGGGGGTTGCTTTTATCTCTTGGTATTCTTGTTCCTCGGAACGAGAATACAGGTGTGTATGCACAGTTGCTTGAGGCGGAGGATGAGGTTTTTCATTAGGGTTTCGGAACGGGTGCGTATGCACAGTTGACAGTCTTCATTTTCCAAACCCTAATGGATTTATATATTATCTATTAATAATAGTAATTAAATGAGAATTATGTTATGGTTGATTTTTTTGTTGACTTGTTGACCTTGGTTGACTTGTTGACCATTGACCACCATCATGCTTTGAAAGTCTTCCTTGATTCATGCTTACACTTCATTTAAAGAAGCATGATAGTGGTCATTCCAAAATTACCATCAACTATTCTTATTTCAATTATTATCATTTAGATAATACTTTTCTTTTGCATTATGGTTGCAAGAAAGAGAAAAGATATCTCATTCTATCATAACCTCTCTCTCTCCTCATTTCATCTTCTTCTTCCTCTAGCAAAGAGAAACCCTCTCATGTGTTGAGAATCCTTCTCTTTAAAAGGAAAAGCAAACCCTAATCACTCTCTACTCATTCTAGGATGAAGGTTTAGCAAGCCGGAAACCCTAGTTCACTCAAAGATCGAGGAAGAGCCCAAAGGTCGAACCTTCGAGGTGGATCCATCTTCGACGGAAGAAGGCGACGAAAAGAGAACCATCAACCTCTACAAGGTTTGAAGAAGAAGGAGTTCAAGTTTAGGTATAACCATCTTCCATAGTAGCTAACTCTCTTTAGCAAGTATACTAGTTTTAGTTTAGACAACGATCCCGACCTAGTTTAGTCCATGTTGCCTCTTGCGATAAAAATTCGTTTTTTATACCGTTTCCGCCTCCCCGTAAGCACCGGGGGTCGCAATATGGACTTACACAACGTAAGTAAATATGCATATCCCGAAAACTCTTTGACATATAGAAACGAGATCGGGATAGCCCACATATTACACTTACGGTCACAGAAAAGAAATAGAAAACTACAATGATTAGAATCCGCATTATCCTTAGAAATCATAAACCCGGAATATCACATATTCTGAATTTCATGCCTAACATGTAAAACTTGCATTTTAGTCTCAAATTGAAAACACTTTTCAATAATGTGTCAGATAATTCAACAATATTTCCGACTAGGTGATCGCGTACAATACGCAATTGCGACGGAGTTTTGATCCGAATCAAAATTTCGTTGCAGTCGATCAATTGAGACTAAACGGCTTGGTTTACTAAGTAGTTTTCATAAAACTAATTAATCCGGATTCTAATAATTGTATCACACATCACAAAGCTTGTAAAGTAACCGCGACATTAGAATTCCGCACACAATTAGCAAACTTAAACCAAATTTTCCAACACTTGAAAAACAGTGAGCTAAAGTTCCAAAACCGATCGTTTTAAGCCAATCCAGTGTCGAAACGAACTCGAAACCCGCCCGAATATTCGTGAGGGCGAAGACCCAAGATTAAGTGTCGAATAGGGGGCCTAGAGAGGGTACCCCACCCCCGAGGCCACCACGAGGTGGCCAGGGGCTGAGGCAGACCCGAAACTGCCATTGGTGGGGCAATTTCGGGTCCCCACCGCCAAGACCACCTTGTGGTGGTCTTGGGGAGTGGGCCCAGCCGTTTAGTCCCCCCGGGGTGTCCCTAGGGTGCGCACGCTCCACCCCGTGGCTTCTCGGTTCAAACCGTGAGCCCGCGGGGTGTGCAAATAACTCAAAATATCAATTCGAAACTGTTTTTTCGGCAGTTTTTGCGCGATAAAAACGACGTATTTCTAACATCGCTACAAGTAATTCTAGTGTTCTAGCTTGGCTCTGATACTATGAAAGTCGACCTTAGCACTGTCAAGGGGTTCAAGAGGCATCAAGCATGCCAAATTTTAATTTTTCTAGGTGCTAAGTTAGACTACCAAGATCATTACTAGAATTGTAGGGTTTTCCTTTGTGATGTGATTAAGTTTAAGAGAAAGTTTAAGAGCATACAACCTTTGTAGTTCGTGTCCTTCTCTTTAAAAGCTCCGGGATAAAGTCCACGCGACTCTTCAAGGCTCCTCTCCAAGTTGAACGAATCTCCTTCGTGATCTTCACGCCAAAGACGATCCACCCGAAGTCCACAAGCACAAGCTTTTCACTACACTAAACACTTTTAGTGTAGCAAACACACCACACCAAATTGCTAGTTTGGTGTGGGATGATGAAGTAGGGGATAAGTTATGCTCACTAAGGTCTCACAAGCACAATGATTTACATCTCATGTGAGGGTTTTGAGCTTGCAGGTGAGGTGAAGAAAATTGTAGAGAGTAAGAAAAGAAAAGAGCTCTTGAAAAAATGGCTAAGCTATTAAGCATGAAGCAAGTGTAGAAACAATAATATGAATCATCTTTCTCCTCACTCATTCAAGCATGCAATAAAAATGCAATTAAAATTGCAACCATGCTTGAATAGCGAGTCAAGAGTAATATAATAACATATAAACCCATACCTTGAATCATACCACAAATATCTCCACAATTTACACCTCATTTTTCTATTTTATAAAAAATAGAAAAATATGCCATGCTTCATATGATAATATATATATTTATATATATCAAATATACATTAATATATATATATATATAAAGCAATTAGTGAGCTAATGATATTAATTAAGATATAATTATATCACATATAATATATATCACATTATTAAATCAACACTTGATCTAATATGTAACGTCTTAGATTTCGATTAGTATTAGTTTAGGCGGTAATGCGGGTTTACTGTAATAAAGTTTACCAATTTGGGTTTCTCACATTTTATAACATTTAATTAATAATTTATTATTATTTGTTATGGTATGCACACACATGTGCATATTTATGTGAGGGCGTGTTTGTGTAATCTTGTTCTTAGAAACCATAACAACTTAACCCTTAACCTAATCTAATCATTTGCTTTAATCCATTCATAATCCTAGATATTTTTGTGTGAGAAGAGAGATATTCTTTTGGATATGAGAGGAGGTGGCATGGTGTAGTGTGAATGCATTAATGGTTGTTTAATGCAAGGGTGCACTCACCTCTTACTCTCACCTCTCTCTTTCCCTTTATCTTTTCCTTCTCTCTTTCTCTCACACTCATTTCCTTCTCTTTTTCTTCATCTCTCTTCACCTCAAACTGAACACTTGCATTTCCTACACAAAACTTCATCAAATATTTACAAAAATCACATTTTTTGCCTTGATTTGCCTCTTGGATGCCTTGGAGCTTGGAAAGCTAGGATCTTTGAGTTCTTTTGGATAGGTAATGATCTTTTTCTGTTAGTTAAGTATTTATTATGCAGCGTAGCTTATTCGTTTCAGTTTAGAACGTGTTTAGTTTCTTTTTGAGTAAATATCGTATTTTTAGTGTTGTTTTGGGTCTCGGATGATCTGCAATCAAATCAGGTATTTGTTGCAAAAGTTCCCATCACAGTAACCTAGTGTAGTGACCTATAACCTACCCTCAAAATACGAGCCCATTCCCTCATCTTATGGCCGCAAATTGCGGCCAGACTAGGGAGTTAGGGTTTGGGTTTGGTGTAGGGGTCTCTGGGGTTGTTTATGGTCTCATGGTACTTGCAACTTTTACAGATTGTTGGTATAGCAAAATCTGGGATCACTTTGCGTATTTCTTATGTTTCTTTTTCACACGTTACGCTATCCGTTACGGTTCGTGTTCTGTGTTGCTGTTGCTCTGAGTTGGTTTCGTTGTGTCTCTATGCACGTTAGCCACAATACGAACACTTGAGAGTAGGTTTTGTGTTGTCGCGCTGGTCAACGTAGTTTGTACGTGTCTTGGATCTATTGGTAATATACACTTGTTATATTATTTTATGTTTTAGGTTCGCAGGCGGGGACTTCGGGCGCTGCGAAGAAGGGAAAATAGGTGGTAGGTTTTACTTAGCCAGGAGCGTTGGTGAGTAGATTTAACATCTACAGGAGAATCGCCCGCATGGCGTTATGTGTCTGGGCTAGAGATGTTATGATATTGTCGCATATTCTATTGCATATATAGAGTTATGCATACAACTTATTGCTTAGTTACTTGTTATGCTTGGACTTGTACCCTCAGGTCACTGCACTATTATTGACGGCTTGTGTTGCACGAGCACTGATTGTATGCCACACACCGTCAATAATTGCCATGACACGCACAACACTCATACATATATGATATTGTATTGTTTAGGGATATTGAGACTTGATACTTATTTTCCTTCGTGCATATGACATATAGCATACCTGTATACCTACATGTTTACATATATGCCTTGACATGCTTACATGCTAGTTACATGTATACCTATATGGTATTGTACCATTAGTGATAGGTATATTTCACACATAATGACATAGCTACATGTATACCTTGCATACATACTTCACTTATACCTGGAGGGTATATTACATCATTACCGATAGGTAGATACATATGCCTTACTGTACCTTTATGTTTACACATATATCTGGCTATAGCTATATGTTCACTTTTATTTGATGTTATATTGGACTTGGAGAAATTAGGAATCCGCATGATATATATATTAACTTGTTGAAGCTAATTAGCGGATTTTTCTTTATATGCTCACATTACAGTTTTATATTGCATATATTATATTCATGGATTTTCGCATTGAGATGTGGATTTTTCATGATGTTTTCTGGATTTGAGGACCGTGGTAGTTTCATGAAATTATCAATTATTTGAAAAACCCGGTTTCTCTTGATATGATATTTCAGCAGCCACCATAAGTTTTATCGGTTCTGATATATATACCCCATGCGAGGAGCGTCGTGGGCCGTGTGAGGGTACATGAGCGGGCCCGGAGGTACCGTGGGGCGAGAATGCCGATGAGCCTGACAGGGGAAACATACTTACCGGTGACAGTACCTATGACTCGGCGGTTATATATAACAGTGGAATGAGACGCTGTTATATATATATATATATATATATATATATATATATATATATATATTAGTGGAATGGGACGCTAATATATATGTATATATATCAATTTATATACATCATCATAATGATTCATGCAAATATACTTATTCGGGATATATGAGATTCACTTGATATTGGATACATGATATATGAGATTCACTTGATATTGGATACAGAATATATGAGATTCACTTGATGTTGGACACTAAGGATATATGAGATTTACTTGATTTTGTACATTCAGGATATATAAGATTTTCTTGATATTGTACATTCAGCATTTGTGAGACTTACATGATATGAGAGCCAATTTGGGGGCTGTTTTGAGGAAATTGGGATTTGGATTGTCTTGATGGACTTTGGTCCTACCATGAGATCAGGATTCCGTAGGAATGACATGTTTTATCTCATACTCCACATTTATTATTTATGCACTGCTTCATGTATTAGTAGTACATGATAGAGTACCTTCCATGACTGTTGCATTTACATACTTTTATTTTATATGCTTTGCTTCATGTATTAGTTGTACCTGCTAAACTACCTTTCATGACGGTTGCATATATACTTTTTCATATCATTGCTTCATGTATTAGTAGTACCTGATAGAGTATCTTACATGACTGTTGCATACATATTGTCATATTATTGCTTCATGTATTAGTTGTACCTGCTAGTGTACCTTTCATGACTGTTGCATTCATATGACCTTTTATTGCTATTAGCTTACATATGTTAGATTCGCGCTGTACGTGCATACTTGCGATTACCTGTATATGTTATTTATTATTCATGAGTTGGCAACTCACCCCCGTTGTGCCACAGTGTTTTGTAGGCTGTTCCTCAGAGTAGTCGAGACAGGCTATTCATCTATCATATCATCTTTTGCTGCGGATACCGCTTCGGCTCATAGTGTGCAGTTTTGCTTAGGTGGGTTTTGCGGTTATCCGATGTTGCTTATTGTATATTCGTTGTATCCATGTACTCTCCATCTACTATTTTCATGTATGGCTTAGAGACTTGATGTGAGGACGATTTGTATATTATTTTGTGACTTGGAGGTCTTTTAAGCAGTTTTATTTATATCGTCTTTATTCCTTCGCTATGGCATCGTATATCTGTTGTGGTGGTTGTTTTCCGCCGTAGGGCATGGATTTGCTCCCGTTGGAGATACTTTACTTTATATTTATGTTGTACCCATTTTTGGGGTTAGTTTTTACAAAGGAGGTGCTGCCAAAAATTTAAAAGGAAATAATGTTGGACTTTTAAAGAATTTGGGTTGAGATTTCAAAGGTTTTAAAAATTGTTCTTATTTCTTACTACTTTTGATGGTTTAGATTGCTGGGTTTTCGGCTTACTTAAATTGCGTTATGCCTGTAGACGTTGCGTAATTTAAGGGCCGTCACGTGCCAATTTCGGGTCGTGACATAATAATCCGGTTATATCACATATAACCGACTAATATCATTAATCTGAGTATCACATTATCAAACCAACATTTGATTTGATAATCCGGTTATATCACATATAACCTGACTGATAACAGATAACTGCCAGATTACAATATGGTATCACATACTCGTATTTAATTAGGCCCACACACATATCACATATATGTCCTACTTCGTTTCGCTTGAACCAGGAAACTTCTATGTGGGACTCTAAAAACTCGTCAATACGCCAGCTGTAGGTGATGATCACTTCAATCACCTACAAACCGTCAGCGGTACTAGCTGGACGTAACGGCTACCCGGGTATTGAGCGATATGAAGATCAACGAGCAAGCTCGTCCATACTCTCCATGAAGCCTATTAGTAACACCACCGTACAGTCCGGTCTCTTCGTCTGATATGTCGCATATCATGTCTAGGGGTGGTAAACGTCAACCCCCAGTAACTTGATAAGTCATGCCGATATCTGGCCTATAACGGTTTGAGAAACTACTGATAACTCTTATCAGTAGTTCTCATCATCAGCCATGGCCAGGGACTTCCAGTTATAACAAATCGAGCATAGCGCAACATCAACCCCCAATACCGGGAGAGATGAAATCCCTCCTATCGCTCATTGCCTCCATGTAACTCGGGACTGTACCCAAAATCCACCTGTTTACACGACTCCTTTAAGCCGTGGTAGGGAGGAAATCAAAGCACAGTGGGAGCCACACAATACTCTATGACGATTTCGGATCTACAGACTAACCTGTACCAGTGTCACCAGAAGACTGCTATCTGATGATAGGTATACTACCACATAGTAGTCCTCGGCGAGTCCTGTTCAGTGTACCCGATATGATCGGGGAGAAGAATACTGGAGCACGGAATTCTGAGACTATTAAAAAGAGAATAAGATTCTCTCTCAGCTTACTCCTCCGTATACACCACAGCACAACGGTATATCAGGGTGCAGGAATCGCACCCTATGAGATATGGTGCGCTCTATGATGAGTACTGCTGAGTTTCCTATTTCCTTTCATGGACATGCACTTGAGAAGCTGCATACCTATTGAATAGAGTTTCGATCAAATCCGTTGCCTACCGCTCCATATGAGATATGGAATGGGAAGAGACCATCTCTTAAACGAGTTAAGATATGGGTTGTCCGGCCTATGTTAAAAAACAAAATCTGGACAAGCTCGAGGCAAGGTTAATTCTGTGCAAGTTTGTAGGATATCCCAAACATTCGCAAGGGTATATCTTCTACCACACCGATGAACAAAAGATATTTTGTTTCTCGACATGCCACCTTTTTGGAAAAGGAATTTCTTGTGGACGAAATTAGTGGCGATGAGGTAGAACTGGAAGAAGTTCCAGCAAAGCAAACTATAACTGACGATTTGGTGGAACCGGAGGATTCAATAGTCCCTGATGAACTAAAGCCACTCCGCAGATCTAGTAGGGTTCCACATCCACCTGAGAGATACTACGGTTTTCTCGTAGATGGTGCGAGCGAGGATTGCATCATGGAGATGATGGCCCAACTAGTTTCGAGCAGGCCACCACAAGTGGAGACTATGTGAAATGGCTGGATGCTATACGATCTGAGATGAAATCTATATACACCAGCAAAGTGTTGACTTTGCATGTTGCTCCTGAAGGGGTAAAACCCATTGGGAGCAAGAGGATCTTTGAGAAAGATAAATTGGTGTAAATGGAAAAGTTGAGACTTTCGAAGCTAGACTTGTCGCTAAGCTTAAGTCCATCAGGATCCTACTTGCCATTACTGCATACTATGACTACGATATCTGGCAGACTGCATGTCAAAACCGCTTTTCTAAATGGTGATTTAGAAGAAAGCGTGTATATAACACTGCCAGTGAGCTTCATAGATAGTGGGAGCAGCGGAAGCATGTGCAGGCTGCTTAATCCACCTATGGGTTAAAGCAGGTATCACGGAGATGGAACATCTGTTTTAATAAACTTGTCAAAGAGTTTGACTTCATCAAAATATAGATGAACTATGTATAAATAAGAAGGTTGTAGTGAGTATAGTTTTCTTCTTCGTATTGTACGCGGATGACATATTCTTGATAGAAAAGGGTGTTCCTATGCTACACTTGGTCAAGCACCTCATATCACATAGGTTCTCCATGAAAGATCTAACTGATGTCTCCTACATCCTTGGGATTTGGATCTATAGAGATAGATCTAAATGGATTTGGGATTGTCCTAAACCAGGTACATAGACACCATGCCAAAAGGGTTTAGTATGGATGATTCTAAGTGTGGTAATATACCCGCTTGTTCAGGAATCACTCTCTCCAAAGAGATGTCTCTCAAGATTGATTTGGAGAGGGCTCGCATATAAGGGATACCCAATGCTCTGGCAGACGGGTCAATCATGCATGCGATGTTATGCACACTAGGTGTAGTGAATAAGTATCGAAAAGAACTTTAGGAAAACCACCGGACAGCTGAAGATCATTCTTAAGTACTTGAGAAAGACTAAAGAGATGTTCTTGGTGTATGGTAACGGTGAACTCCAGATGGAGTCCTTTACCGATTCGAGCTTCCAGAGTGATAAGGACGACTGAAAGTCAGTCGCAGGCATTGTCTTTACCCTCAGTGGAGGGACGGTATGTTGGAAGAGTTCCAAGCTAGATACCGTGCATATTAGACGATAAAGGCTGAATACATTGCTACTAACGATACCGCCAAAGAGGTTTTATGGATGAATAGAGTTCATGAGATGAACTCGGTTCTTACCATTGGGCATCCAATACCTGTGTATTGGGATGACAATGGAGTTGTGGCTTTGGCCTAGGAACCCTGGTCTCGTCAGTGATCCAGACATATTCATAGACAGTATCACCTGATCAGGAAGATAGTTGATCTCCAGGAGATCGAGGTCAGGATAGTTGACACAGAGGATAACACAGCGGATCCATTCACCGAGGCCATTCCCCATATGCTATTCGAGAGACTTTTAGGACGTTGGGTATGGGATACTACAACAATTGGCTTTATGCAAGTGGGAGATTTTTAGAAATATGTATGCCCTAGAGGCCATTATTGATGATATAGTGGATGATTGGACATATATATAGAGAACTTTCTTGCTCGACATGATAGTGTGCTACCTGGTTACACTTTATCTTAACATGTTGACTGATATTCTATACTGTCTTGCTCTCCATGTTGATAAAGCCCTTAGGATATGTACTTGACTACCATGACTATGATGAGATCATACTAGTGGGGCCAGGGTAGTTCATAAGTATATCTTTTAATTGTTCCTAGTCGAGGGAATATCGAGACAGGGTATCGATATTCCAGAGTAGACTAGCGTACACACTTCTTGACCCATATGATAGGCGATGGATGATCCCACATCCATTGGTGTTTGACATCAAAGATGGTATACGGGTGCTCAGTGGAGACTGGGTATACTGAACAGGACTCGCCGATGACTCCTATGTGGTAGTATACCTATCGTCAGATAGCAGTCCTCTGGTGACACTGGTACAGGTTAATCTGTAGACCCGAGATCGTCATAGAGTCTTATGTAGCTCCCACTGTGCTTTGATTTCCTCCCTACCACGGCTCAAAGGAGTCGTGCAAACAGGTGGATTTTGGGTACAGCCCCGAGTCACATGGAGGCAATGAGCGATAGGAGGGTTTTCGTCTCTCCCGGTATTGGGGGTTGATGTTGCGCTATGCTCGATTGGTTATAACTGGAAGTCCCTGGCCAGGGCTGCTGATGAGAACTACTGATAAGAGTTATCAGTAGTTTCTCAAACCGTTATAGGCCATACATCGACATAACTTATCACGTTACTGGGGGCTGACATTTATCACCCCTAGACATGATATGCGACATATCAGACGAAGAGACCGGACTGTACGGTAGTGTTACTGATAGGCTTCATAGAGAGTATGGACGAGCTAGCTTGTTGATCTTCATATCGCTCAATACCCGGGTAGCCGTTACGTCCAGATAGTACCGCTGACGGCTTGTAGGTGATTGATGTGATCATCACCTACTGCTGGCGTATTGACGAGTCTTTAGAGTCTAACACAGAAGTTTCCTGGTTCAAGCGAAACGAAGTAGGACATATATGTGATATGTGTGTGGGCTTGATTAAATACGAGTATGTGATACCGTATTGTAATATGGCAGTTATCTGTTATCAGTCAGGTTATATGTGATATAACCGGATTATCGAATCAAATGTTTGTTTGATAATATGAAATTCAGATTAATGATATTAGTCGGTTGTATGTGATATAACCGGATTATTAGATCAAGTGTTGATTTAATAATGTGATATATATTATATGTGATATAATTATATCTTAACTAATATCATTAGCACACTAATTGCTTTATATATATATATTAATGTATATTTGAGATATATATATATATATATATATATATATATATTATATGAAGCATGATATGTTTTTCTATTTTTTAGAAAATAGAAAAATGAGGTGTAAATTGTGGAGATATTTGTGGTATGGTTCAAGGCATGGGTTTATATATTTTTATATTACTCTTGACTCACTATTCAAACATGGTTGCAATTTTAATTGCATTTTTATTCCATGCTTGAATGAGTGAGGAGAAAGATGATTCATATTATTGTTTCTACACTTACTTCATGCTTAATGCCTTAGCCATTTTTTCAAGAGCTCTTTTCTTCTCGAGCTTTCTACAATTTTCTTCACCTCACCTCCAAGCTCAAAACCCTCACATAAGATGTGAATCATTGAGCTTGTGAGACCTTAGTGAGCATAACTTATCCCCTACTTCATCATCCCACACCAAACTAGCAATTTGGTGTGGTGTGTTTCCTACACTAAAAGTGTTTAGTGTAGTGAAAAGCTTGTGCTTGTGGACTTCGGGTGGATCGTCTTTGGCACGAAGATCACGAAGGATGTTCGTTTAACTTGGAGAGGAGCCTTGAAGAATCATGTGGACTTCATCCCGGAGCTTTTGAAGAGAAGGAATCGAACTACAAACGTTGTATGCTCTTAAACTTTCTCTTAAGCTTAATCGCATCACAAAGGAAAACCCTAAAATTCTAGTAATGATCTTGGTAGTCTAACTTAGAACCTAGAAAAATTAAAATTTGGCATGCTTGATACCTCTTGAACCCCTTGACGGTGCTAAGGTCGACTTTCAGGGACATTAGGCTGCCACAAAGATATAGCTACGATGATCTAGTGGTGTATGTGTTATCCGTTGTAGTGACAGTGGATAATAGCGAGCCGACAAGCTATAAAGAAGCAATTTCATCCGATGAAGCAACTCGCTGGCTAGCCGTTATGAATGAAAAGATTGAGTCTCTTAACAAGAACCAAACTTGGAAGTTCATGAAGCCCGAAAGAGAAAAGAAGATAGTTAGATGCAAGTGGGTTTTCTAGAAGTAAGAAAGTGACCAAGGGATAGTTGATATGAGATACAAGGCGTAGTTGGTAACTAAAGGCTATTCGTAGGTGCAGGGAATTGACTTCACTGAGGTATTTTCTCCGGTTGTTAAACACACCTCTATACGTATCTTACTCGGTTTGGTGGCTCTATAAGATTTGGAGCTTGAGTAGCCCGATGTGAAGATCGCATTCTTGCATGTTGATTTGGTAGAAAAAAATTTCATGCAACAATCCGAAGGTTTTGAAGTTGAAGGAAAATAAGACCACGTTTGCTTGCTAAAGAAGTCTCTTTAAGGTTTGAAACAGTTACCAAGACGTTAGTAATGAAGGTTCGTCGATGCTAGGGTCGCAATACTTATGACTACGGTGGAATTGAAAAATCAAAATTTAACAAGGACTTAGCATCAATAAACTACCACAAGATCATTTTATACACTACAAGTTTCCTAAACATGAAAACAAGTATATCAAGAGAAGAGCCTATCAAGCTACAACCTTTGTAGCATGTCCGTCCAATTGCGGAAGACCCAAGCTAAACCCCGCCGCGTCCGGATCATGCTTGCATGCTGATCTTCATGTAGAGGATGATCCACATCGAGAAAACCCCGCAACAAACTTCAGCTCCACCTCAGTCTAAATTTGTGAAGAAATTTAGGCATCTTGATTTGCTAATTCAAAAGGGGAAGTGGTGTAGTGATCACTATATTTTTCTCACAGGATAAAAGGTCTCATTTCTTGGATAGAAGAAGGATGAAGAAGGATGTCATTCTTGAAATTATTAGTGCTGAGAATGGTTATCCTCATGCTATTGTTAAAGCATTTTCTTTTTAAAATATTGACAGCCATGCTTCCACACTATTCATGCATGACACATAATCTCATTCTTTTTCATTTTCCTGTAATGAGAAATGAAGTGTATTTATTCTAGATGTTTGAATAATTTATCATATAAATAATAAATCATCTAAAATACATCAAGTATATGTATCCAATATATATACCCGTATTTGTATCAATACAAATACCGAATGAGAGAGAACAATAATGTGAATATAATACTAGAATAATATATATATATATATATATATATATATATAATTAAATCATCACATGATTTAATAAACCGGTTTAATGCTGAACCGACTAGTATTATCGAACGTCCGATTAACGCATATAATCAAACCCCCGCACGTATCCCCATCCGCGTACTACATCGTTTCGCCTGAGCGGGAAATACCTCTGCATGGGACTTTAAAAACTCAATCAATACACTGGTAGTAGATAAGGATCATATCCGTCAACCCACAAGCACATCAGCGGTTCTAGTTGCACGTAACGGCTATCCGGGTATTAATCGAAAGAAAGGTCGGCAAGCAAACTCGTCCGAACGCAATCAAAGCCTGTTAGTGACAGTCGTTGTACAGTCCGGTCTCTTTGTCAGAGAGTATTGCATATCGGGTCTGAAGATGGAATATGTTAGACCCGCAATAACCCGATAAGTCATGCTAAGGTAAAACTCATAACCATTTGAGATGCAACTGATAACACTTATCAGTTTATCTCAACTGCTTCGTCCGAAAACTTCTGGTTATGGTTAATCAAGCACAGCCTGACATCAACCCCTTTACCAGGAGAGACGAATTCCTTTGACCGCTCACTGCCTCCATGTGTTTCGGGACTGTACCCAACTAAAACTTGTTTACATGACCCAGTAGAGCCATGGTAGGATAGTAATCAAAGTACAGTGGGAATACACACAAGACACTATAGCAATCTCAGGTCTAAGGACTACCTTATATTCATGTCACTAGAGAACCGCTATCTGACAATTTGTAAAATACCAACTACGAGTTCTCGGTGAATCTGTCCAGTGAAACTCATGCTCCAATGAGCACCGGTATACAATCTTTAGTGTCAAATATGAAGGGTTACCCTAGTGCCCCGGCCAACTTCCGTGGCCAAATGCGGAACAAAATTTTTCTTGCGAACAAAGACTTGGCACTAGAATAAAACTTAACCGGATCTTTCCATAAAACTAACTAGCAAAAGAAGAAGTGCTATCTACTATGATAGAAACCTCACCAAACGAACCAAGTCCTTCAGTCTTCTTTCTTCATCCTTAGCTCCTTGCATCCACCTTGAACACGCTTGAACTCCAACTCCGGCTCCATCGGTCCTTCGGGATCGAGCTTGTTCTTCGGCCTCCTTTTGTCGTAGATGATCCACCCGGGGAGTATGATCCATGGCTCTAGCTCTTTGCAATATGTCAAAAGAGCAACTAGAGAACTTGGGATTCTAGTCCAAGTAATCTAGGATAAAGTTTGGATGTCTAAGTGTTCTATCTCTTTCTAGCCTCTTCAGTTGTATCTCAACATATGAGAAATGTAGTGAAGAGGAAGAAAATGAAGGTGGAGGAGAAAGCTAGAGGAGGGAGGAGATGAGAGCTCAAGAGAGGAAAAATGAATCAAGCATGAGAGAGAAATTCACACACAAGAGTTTTGTGTGTTCATTTCTTTCATTAAACAATACCAATCATGCTTCAATAGTAAACTCAAAAAGAATTATAAATTCATTTGTAAACTATTGAAGCATGGTCAACTCCATACCCCCCCCCCACCTCTCACTTTACACCTCATTTCCATTTATCAAATAAATGGAAAATCCATAATGAGGTGGCCACCTTCTAGAAGGAAATCTGTAACAAATACGGATTTCAGTCTACTGTACAAATATACCGGCAATCAGATAAAAATCCGAGAGCCCAAAAGAGATAGAATAATACAAAGAACGTAATACTAGAATATATATATCGAAATACATATACGTAAATTATTAAATCAATACCTGATTTAATAATCCGGCTCAAACCTGAGCTGGCTAGTATCACAAACTGTCCGATCGAAAATCTGAGTAACAAGTACATCAATCGATCGAACCCTGCACGTATCTAATACGGCTACTACATCATTTCGCCTGAATTAGGGAAACCCTCTGTGTGGGATTCTAAAGACTCGACGGTACTCTTGTATGGGTTTAACCACAAGCACGTCAGTGGCACTAGCTGTACGTAACGGCTACCTAGGTACCTGTCAAAAAGAAGGCCGATGAGCAAACTCATCCGGATCTCCTACTGAGCCTATCCGTGACAATATCCGTACAGTCCGGTCTCTTCGTCAAAGAGTATGGCATACCAGGTCTAGGGGATGGTGAACGTCAGACCCTAACAACCTGATAAGTCGTGCCGATGTGGCTCAGGACCAATCCGGGAAACTACTGATCAACCTATCAGTAAATCCCAAGTGCCTTGGCCAAGGTCTTAAGGTCCTGACCAATCGAATCACAGTACGATATCGACTCCCTATACCGGGAGAGACGAATCCCCGACAATCGTTCACTGCCTCCATATGGCTCGGGACCGAACCCAACCAAAACCTGTTTGCACGACTCAGTAGAGCCGTGGTAGGGTAGTGATCAAAGTTCAGTGGGAACTCACACGAGACAAATGTCGATCTCGGGTCCAAAGACTAACCTGTACACATGTCACCTGAGAGCTTCCATCTGACGATAGGTATAGTACCACATGGAAGTTCTCAGCGAGTTCGTCTAGTGTACTCACACCCAGTGAGCACCTATATGCGATCTTAGGTGTATCAGACCAATGGCTGCGGGACCAACCATCCCCCCGACGGGGGTATAAACGTACACACCAGTCTACTCTGGAGTATCAGCGCCCAGTCTCGAAACTCACGCGACTGGGGACCATTTAAGGATGTGCTTATGGACTACCCTGCTCCCATAAGTATGATCGCCATCACAACGCGGGCAGTCAAGCAAGATCCTAGGGGCTTTATCAACATGTAACCGCAATATGTAATAACGAGTATGACATATGCCATGTTAAGATAAAGACAAACCACTATAGTATACCACCGTATCGAGTCTTTATCAATATGTGCAAGCTAGATATAACAACAATACAAATGAATACACATATCCCGATAAAGACAAGTCAAATAATATACTATAAAACTGAGCAAGCTTGTTCTGTACATACATATCCCTAGTATCCATATATATACATATACAATACTGGCCTCTAGGGCATATACATCCAACAATCTCCCACTTGCACTAAAGGCCGGTGATTGGTGTACCGAATACCCAACGTCTGCTCTAAGGCCAGCTGCTGGCGTACCGCATGCCCAACATCCCAAAAAGTCGCTTGAACTGTACTTGAGGGAGGGCCTTTGTAAATGGATCCGCCGTGTTTTCTTTCATATCCACTATCCGGACCTCGATCTCCTGGCGATCTACGATCTCCCTGATCAGGTGATACCTCCTTTAGATGTGCCTAGATTTCTGATGGGACCGTGGTTCCTTCGCTAAAGCTATAGCCCTATTGTTATCACAATACACCGGTATCGGATCAACAATGGACGGAACCACCTGAAGTTCAGCTATGAACTTCTTTATCCAGACCGCCTCTTTTGCGGCATCGCTTGCAGCAATGTATTCAGCCTCCATCGTCGAGTCTGCGACGGTATCCTGTTTAGAACTCTTCCAACATACCGCCCCTCCGTTGAGGGTAAACACAAAACCCGAGATAGACTTGTTGTCATCCTTGTCACTCTGGAAGCTTGAGTCGGTAAAGGACTCGATCCTGAGGTCTCCATTACCATAAATCAGGAACATCTTCTTAGTCCTTCTCAGGTACTTGAGAATGTTCTTTACTGCTGTCCAGTGGTCCTCACCTGGGTCTGACTGATACCGGCTCACTACGCTTAGCGCATAAGCAACATCTGGTCTCGTATATAGCATCGCATACATTATAGTTCCTACCGCCGAAGCGTAGGGTATAATGCTCATGCAAACCCTTTCCTCGTCAGTCTTGGAAGACATCTCCTTGGAGAGGGTGATTCCATGCAATGCGGGTATGTTACCGCGCTTGGAATCTTCCATACTAAATCTCTTTAGTACGGTCTCTATGTACCTGGACTGTGAAAGTCCCAGTAATCTCTTAGATCTATCTCTGTAGATCTTGATCCCCAGAATGTATGAGGCATCGCCTAGGTCTTTCATGGAGAACCTTTGTGATAGGAATAGCTTGACCGATTGTAGCATAGGAATGTCATTTCCTATCAAAAGAATGTCATCCATGTACAAGACTAGGAACACGACAGTTCGTCCTACAATCTTCTTATAAATACAAGGCTCATTTTCGTTCTTGATGAAGTCAAAGTCCTTGACTGTCTCATCAAAACAGATGTTCCAGCTCCGCGATACTTGCTTCAATCCATAAATGGATTTGAGTAACTTGCACACATTCCCGTTTCTCCCACTGTCTATAAAACCTTCTGGCTGATCCATGTAAACGCACTCTTCTAAACTTTCATTTAGAAAAGCCGTTTTTACGTCCATCTGCCAGATCTCATAGTCATGAAAGGCAACAATGGCAAGCAGGATCCTAATGGATTTAAGCATAGCCACTGGAGAAAAGGTTTCGTCATAATCCACTCCCGGTCTTTGACGAAAACCTTTTACAATGAGTCTAGCCTTATAGGTTTCCACCTGCCCATCCACACCAAGTATCTTCTTGTAGATCCATTTGCATCCAACTGGTTTTACCCCAGGTGGAGCAACTTTCAGGGTCCACACTTTATTGGTGTACATGGACTCCATTTCAGATTGCATAGCATCCAGCCACTTATCAGAGTCCCTACTGATAATGGCCTGCTTGAAACTAGTAGGATCATCTTCTTCCAAGATGCAATCCTCTCGATCCCCATCTATAAGAAAACTATAGTATCTCTCGGGCGGATGAGAAACCCTACCAGATCTGCGGAGTGGCTGAGGTTCGTCCGGGACTATTGAATTTTCTGGTTCTACTAAATCCTCAGTTTGAGTTTGTGGATCTGATGTTTCATCCAGTTCTACCGTGCTCCCACTTATTTCTTTTGTAAGAAATTGCCACTCTAAAAAAGTGGCGCGACGAGCAATGAACACCTTCTTTTCCTCAGTGTGGTAGAACAGATATCCCAGAGAATTTCTAGGATATCCCACAAATTTGCACAAAACTGATCGTGCCTTAAGTTTGTCCGGATTTTGTACCTTTACATAGGCCGGACAACCCCATATCTTAATACGTTCAAGATATGGTCTTTTACCACTCCATATTTCATATGGTGTCTTAGGCACAGATTTAGAAGGAACCCGATTCAACAAATACGCTGCTGTTTGTAGCGCAAGTCCCCAGAATGAAAGAGGTAACTCGGCATAACTCGTCATGGAGCGAACCATGTCCAATAGGGTACGGTTCCTCCGCTCCGATACACCGTTGTGCTGTGGTGTATAAGAAGGAGTAAGCTGAGAGAGAATTCCATTCTCTTTTAAGTAACCTTGGAATTCCGTGCTTAAGTACTCTCCTCTTCTATCAGATCGAAGGATCTTGATACTTTTGCCAGTCTGGTTCTCTGCTTCATTTCTGAATTCTTTGAATTTCTCAAAAGCTTCAGATTTGTGTTTCATGAGATACATATATCCGAATCTAGAGAGATCGTCAGTGAATGTGATGAAGTACGAGAACCCACCCCTTGCATGTATAGACATTGGACCATATACATCACTGTGTATGAGTCCCAAGAGCTCTGCTGCTCTTTCTCCATACCCGGTGAACGGAGTTTTGGTCATCTTTCCTTTAAGACAAGACTAACAAGTTTCATAAGGTGAAAATTCGAACGTATTCAAGAGTCCATCTTTATGCAACTTACTTAGTCTTTTCTCTCCGATATGACCAAGTCTACAATGCCACAAGTAGGATTCATTCGTATATGAACTCTTCCTCTTGCGTGTGTTTTGTACATTGAGAACTGTGTTCTGATTTATAACATATATACCATTACACAGTGTACCTTCTGCAACCAGTACCTTATCAAGGTAAATTTTCATGATATTTCTATCAAGAACAAAATTATATCCATCTTTATTAAGTAAAGAAACTGATATGATGTTGCAAAGCATGGAAGGCACATAGTAGCAATTGTTCAAAAATATTGTATTGTCATTTGGCAATACTAGGTGATATTCACCAACGGCGGCAGCATTAACTTGTGCTCCATTCCCCACTCTGATGGATATATTACCAGGTCCAACTATCCTACTTTTTCTCAGTCCCTGCAATAAATTACAGATATGAGATCCTGATCTGGTATCGAGTACCCAGGAGGTAGGACTGACCGAAAAACAGTTCTCAATAATAAGAACACCTGAAGAAGACGCAACAGTATGTTTCTTCTTCGATGGGTTTATTAAGGAATTCAAACTTTCCTCTTTCCCATGCCCATACTTATGACTGTTGTCGTAAGTTAGAGCTGAATCGACGTTCCCCAGCCCCGAATAAGAATTCGGATCGGTCAAGCGATACATTTTATTATCTTGATTAGGGCATGAAATGGTTGCTACCTGGAGAGAGAGAGGGAAAACACTCAGCATGCGCTCTTGTAAAATTAGATTGGTTATTAATTTATCTAACCAGGATGGCTCCCACTGTTTCCTCAAATTCTTCTTCAAACCCTAAAAGAAGAACTAGTGAGGATCAATCGCACGTCACAATACTTGCTTAACCTTTCAGCCAGGCTGGTATTGGTACTTCGAGGGAGGTTTTCCAACGCTTTCACGAAGTTCCTTAATTACATAACCTCTTTTCCCTGGAGGTGTAGCCCCGCTAACACCGTTCTAGACACCTACTTGGTTTATAGCATTGATTGTTAAGTGAAAAAATCTCCCAAGAGTAATCCTACTCATCAGTGGGATCGGGATCCAACTATCATTGTGTGATGCACTAGATGGAATCCACTCTAGTCACCACACTCCAGAAGGTATGCTAAATCTGCAAGTTTCCTGCATATTTGAAACTCTCGATGTGGTTTTTACCCCTAACGGCTCTATGACCTTGACAATGCCAACATATCATAAGCCGCTAGTCAAGTTCGGCCCGTCATTATCTTGATTAACTTAGACCCACCAGCATACCCCTTGACAATGCCAACATAGGTATGCGACTGTCCTAAATAATCTGAAATAAAGCGACAAACAAGCAATACTCAGCTACTGATCACTACGCCTTGACAATGCCAAAATACGCAGCTCGAATACTAAGTAGTACTTGTAGGAAATGACGGAGGGCTACGGCTGGGTTTTTGGCGAAAAACCCGTTAACGTAATGAACTTGATATTGTTGAAGGAACCTGAGTGATTTTATAAATATATAGTGGCGAAAACCTTTGCTAAAGAGGTCACTCCCTGTGAAGAGATCTCGGCTCTTTCCTCGTCGAATGAGGTGCAGGATATTCCAAACTGAATACCACTGTGCAAAGCAAAAATAGTCGACTATATTGAAGTTATTACCCTGACGCAAACTTTTACTCAAGGGGTCACTCCCGGTGAAGAGATCTCAGCCTTTGCCTCGTCGAATGAGGTGCGGGATATTCTAAACTGAATATCACTGTGCAAAGCAAAAGAGAACGTCTGTAATGTCAGTTTTTAAAACTTGGTTCCAACAATATCTTTTAGGTTTATTATCTTGCATTAATCAAAATTAATGCGGTCCCATCAATTTGTAACCTATCACACCATAAAAAGAACGAAAATAAAATGTACGTATATGCCATCTGCATTCGCCATGGGGCCCCGTCATCACCCGTTAGGTTACTTAACTAACGACAGAGCGGGGACTGGACTAGCGCGGGTGCAAAACATATACAACATCTACTAGTATATATATAAGTATATATAACATTCGTCCCAGGCATGATAATAAACAACATCACAGATAACAATACAGAATGGTGGATAATCTTGGAGCCCCTGGTTTCATTTGAGCCGCAAATAAAACCCAATGTTCCCAGTCGTGTGGATGGCCTGTGCAATGAAAACCTGTACCCCCTAGGAGTGCGGCGAATAGCCCGCCAGTTCTAGAATGAAACCCCCTCCGTCTCAGCGCCTTGAGATGCGGGCTTGTTGCTTTCTAGAACCCGGCTATTCGTGCACCCCACCGCGGGGTAATCCTAATACAGAAAATAAAAATAATATATACAAGCGGTAACATCGACCTCAACCCGGTCGTGCCCCAAAATAATATACAACCCGGCAAAGACGGTAGTCCACATGTCGGACGCTTGCCCCGCAATAATAAATGTACAAATGAATTATAAACTGTATTTCTAACATTGCACCACATGCTATCCACCACGACAATCCAACCATAATCACAGCACAAGCACACAACATCAACGCGAATGTCACGTTCACAAAACCCGTCTAAAGGAACATATAGTAATCAGACGAGTTTTACCGATCGAGTGACATTCCCGGTCGCAGATAAAAGTGAATGTACTGAAAATAAAATACGTATTTTAAAATTACGATCGACTAAATTTTCCAAGTGGGCCCCAAGTATTAAACCAACACTGTAACAAAACTAGACACAAATAATAAATTATCCCAATAACCACAATTCAAAAAATAAGAGGCCCAGAAGAAATTTTATTCACATGGGCCCCAAAACGGCCGCGGAACTAGGGGGTTTCCACGGCGAACGGTTTAGAGGGATCACGTGACCAATTTTCTTCTGTCGTCTTAAAAAAGTCTGCATGATTTTCTGAGAGCAAAATATTGATTTTTCGAGCACTTCTAAAATCGACTGAAAACCCATGATTGGAAATGCAGTTTTTGAAAAATCCGGTCGATCGTTATATTAAACACGTTTAAACAAGCTAGTATAGGTTTTATGGGTGGCTCTGATACCATGAAAGGTTACCCTAGTGCCCCGGCCAACTTCCGTGGCCAAATGCGGAAAAAAAAATTGTTAGTGTATATGCCCTAGGAGCCATTATTGTATCATACTAGCTTGTATATTACTTAATGGAAGATTGGGATATTCACAGTTATATTAACAGTCTTGCTAAACATGGTTGTATGCTACTTGGTTTATTTCTATCTTAATATGTGTATATGTTAGCATATCGAGAAAACATATTGATAGAGCCCTTAGGATCTTGCTTGACTACCAGCGTTGTGATGACAGTCACACTAGTGGGGGCTGGGTAGTCTACAAGCACATCCTTTTTCAGGTCCCTAGTGGTAGGATTATCGAAACAGGGCATCGATACTTCGGAGTAGACTAGTGTGTACGCTTCTCATCCCAGTTGGGGAGATGGTCTGTCCCACAGCCATCAGTACGTCGTACTGGAGATAGTATACATGTACTCGTTGGGTTACGGGTACACCAGACATGACTCGCAGCGAACTGTTGGTTGGTATTATACCCGTCGTCAGTTAACAGTTCCCAGGTGACATGAGTACAGCATAGTCCGCAGACTTGACACTGCTGCTTCGTCTCGAGTGTGTTCCCACTATTCTTAGATTGCTACCCTACCACGGCTCAAAGGAGTCGTGCAAACAGGTAGCAGTTGGGTGCAGTCCCGAAGCACTTGGAGGCAGTGGCGGTTAGATAGGATTCGTCTCTCCCGGTATTAGGAGTTGATATCGCGCTGTGTTTGGAGAGCCATTACTCAAAGTCCCTGACCAGGGCAAGCGAGATTTACTGGTAGGATTTCCAGTAGCTTCTCAAGGTGTAATGGGATTCACTCCGACACGACTTATACCGCTTATAGGGGACTGACGCTTGTCGCCCCCTTAGGCCCGATATGCGATAGTCTTAGACGAACAGACCGGACTGTACGGAGATTGTCACATCAGGCTCAGTAGGAGTTCGGATGGGTTTCCTCATCGGCCTTCTATCGACATCTACCTGGGGACCGTTACGTACAGCTAGTGCCGCTTGCGGTCTGTGGTTAAACCCGCTGCCAGCGTAGTGTCGAGTATTTAGAGTCCCACACAGAGAGTTTCCCTGCTTCGGGCGAAACGATATAGAGGTCGTATGGTTTTACGACAGGGTTCGGACACGCACGCGCATTTATGCACGTACGATGTTCGTACAGTTTATACTAGCAGGTTTTGGTTTAAGCCAGATTCTAGTATCGGATTATTGGATTTATACAGTCTCAGTATTTCCATGTTTTCACGGATGGGAGGGGCATTCTCATAATTTGTCGAGAAGCTTCTAGAAGATTGATGAGTTGGAGGCTTAGGTGGAATTTTCATTAATTGGATTAATGACTCATGGTGTGATTCATCCAAAGGAGTTAATGATGCATTTATTGATTAATGACTCATAGGATGAATCACACAAGGTGAGTTAATGAAGCATGATGATATTATTATTTGTTATTCATTTAATAAATATCTTATGCTTCATATATTCACAATGAGATATTTTTCCAAGATCATTCTCACTCTCACCTTCTCTCTCCTCAAGCTCTCTCTCTTCAAAGAACTAACCCTAACTTCTCATGTGTTGAGATCCAAGAGTTAGCAAGACTAATAGATCCCTAATCCTCTTCTATATCCTCTAGGTTGCTTTGATTAGCACTCATAGCCACTTAGTTACCTCAAGTGTGAGGTTAAAGCTTGGAGAAGTAGCTCTCGGGTGGATCTTCTATCACAACGAGGAGGCCGACGAGGAGGTGGTCAACGAGAACAAGAAGGACTTGATTCATTAGGTATAATCATCTTTCATAGTAGCTAATCACTTCTATGTTGTTGTTAGTTAGGGTTTAGCAAAGATCCGTAAAATTTATCGATATTTGTTTAAACAAAATGATTGTTTTACCTATTCCGCCTCCCCGCATCATGTGGGGTGTCTAACGTAAACTTACAAAATTTTCTTGCGAACAAAGACTTGGCACTAGAATAAAACTTAACCGGATCTTTCCATAAAACTAACTAGCAAAAGAAGAAGTGCTATCTACTATGATAGAAATCTCACCAAACGAACCAAGTCCTTCGGTCTTCTTTCTTCATCCTTAGCTCCTTGCATCCACCTTGAACACGCTTGAACTCCAACTCCGGCTCCATCGGTCCTCCGAGATTGAGCTTGTTCTCCGGCCTCCATTAGTCGTAGATGATCCACCCGGGGAGTATGATCCATGGCTCTAGCTCTTTGCAATATGTCAAAAGAGCAACTAGAGGACTTGGGATGCTACTCCAAGTAATCTAGGATATAGTTTGGATGTCTAAGTGTTCTATCTCTTTCTAGCCTCTTCACTTGTATCTCAACACATGAGAAATGTAGTGAAGAGGAAGAAGATATAGGTGGAGGAGAAAGCTAGAGGAGGGAGGAGATGAGAGCTCAAGAGAGGAAAAATGAATCAAGCATGAGAGAGAAATTCATACACAAGAGTTTTGTATGTTCATTTCTTTCATTAAACAATAGCAACCATGCTTCAATAGTAAACCCAAAAAGAATTATAAATTCATTTGTAAACTATTGAAGTATGGTCAACTCCATACCTCCCTCACCTCTCACTTTACACCTCATTTCCATTTATCAAATAAATGGAAAATCCATAATGAGGTGGCCACCTTCTAGAAGGAAATCTGTAATAAATACGAATTTCAGTCTACTGTACAAATATACCGGCAATTAGATAAAAATCCGAACGCCCAAAAGAGATAGAATAACACGAAGAACGTAATACTAGAATATATATATCGAAATACATATATGTAAATTATTAAATCAATACCTGATTTAATAATCCGGCTCAAACCCGAGCCGGCTAGTATCACAAACTGTCCGATCGAAAATCCGAGTAACAAGTACATCAATCGATCGAACCCTGCACGTATCCAATAAGGCTACTACATCATTTCGCCTGAATCAGGGAAACCCTCTGTGTGGGACTTTAAAGACTCGACAGTACTCTTGCAGTGGGTTTAACCACAAGCACGTCAACGGCACTAGCTTTACGTAAAGGCTACCCACGTACCTGTCGAAAAGAAGGCCAATGAGCAAACTCATCCGGATCTCCTACTGAATCTATCCGTGACAATATCTGTACAGTCTGGTCTCTTCGTCAAAGAGTATCGCATACCGGGTCTAGGGGATGGTGAACGTCAGACCCTAACAACCTGATAAGTCGTGCCGATGTGGCTCAGGACCAATTCGGAAAACTACTGATCAACCTATCGGTAAATCCCAAGTGCATTGGCCAAGGTCTTATGGTCCTAACCAATCGAATTACAGTGCGATATCGACTCCCTATACCGGGAGAGACGAATCCCCGACAATCGCTCACTGCCTCCATGTGGCTCGAGACTGAACCCAACCAAAACCTGTTTGCACGACTCAGTCGAGCCGTGGTAAGGTAGTGATCAAAGTTCAGTGGGAACTCACACGAGACAAATGCCGATCTCGGGTCCAAAGACTAACCTGTACACATGTCACCTGAGAGCTTCCATCTGACGATAGGTATAGTACCACATGAAAGTTCTCGGCGAGTTCGTCCAGTGTACTCACACCCAGTGAGCACCTGTATACGATCTTAGGTGCATCAGACCAATGGCTGCGGGACCAACCATCCCCCCGAAGGGGGTAGAAATGTACACACCAGTCTACTCTGGAGTATCAGTGCCCAGTCTCGATACTCACGCGACTGGGGACCATTTAAGGATGTGCTTATGGACTACCCTGCTCCCACAAGTATGATCGCCATCACAACGCGGATAGTCAAGCAAGATCCTAGGGGCTTTATCAACATGTAACCGCAATATGTAATAACGAGTATGACATATGCCATGTTAAGATAAAGACAAACCACTATAGTATACCACCGTATCGAGTCTTTATCAATATGTGCAAGCTAGATACAACAACAGTACAAATGAATACACATATCCCGATAAAGACAAGTCAAATAATATACTATAAAACTGAGCAAGCTTGTTCTGTACATACATATCCCTAGTATCCATATGTATACATATACAATACTGGCCTCTAGGGCGTATACATATACAATACTGGCCTGTAGGGCATATACATCCAACAATATCAATGGCTATGGGATCAACCATCATCCTGGTCAGTGTCAAGAAACGTATAAACTAGTCTAAACTGGAGTACCGATGCCCAGTCTCGTTACTCCTAAGAATAGGGACATTTAAGGATGCTTATACATTACCAGGCCCTACTAGTATGATCCCTATCATAGTCCTGGTAGTCAAGCAAAGATCATATGGGTTTTATCATCATGTATTAGCGAAACGTGATAAAGAGTAAAACGTATACACATAAAGGATAAAGACAAACCATATAGCATACTATCATCTCGAGCGAGACTTTTCTATCCTTATAGGCCCTCCTTCAATTACTATAATTGTCTTGAGGGCACTATATCCAACAGGTATAACAAGTTCGACCCCTTCATGAAAGAAATAGGGTTTACGAGAAGTATGAGTGACAATTGTGTTTATTGTAAGAAGCCCGTCGATGGTTCTTTCATATACCTGCTATTTTATGTTGATAATATATTGATAGCTGTAAGATATATGGTTGATATTATGAATTTGAACGAACAATTGAAAGATATGTTTGAGATCAAGAATTTGGGAATGGCCAAGAAGATACTTGGTATGGAATCAGGCGCGATTGCAAAGGAGGAAAGATATACTTGTCTCAATAGCGATATGTTGAGAAAGTTTGGAGCGTTTTGGAATGGAAGATGCTAAATCTATAAGTAATCCGTTGGTAGCTCATTTTAAACCTTCAACTCTTTCATCACCGCAGACAGAGGTTGAGATTAGATACATATCGAATGTTCTATATGTGAGTACGGTTGGTAGCGTTATGTATGCCATGGTTTGTACACGACCCGACATTTCACACGCCGTTAGTTTTGTTAGTCGCTATATGGCATCTACTAGAAAAAATCGTTGGCAGGCTGTGAAATAGATATTATGATATCTTCGAGGTACGTCTAACGTGGGGTTGGTATTTAGATGGAACGACGGCGATTTAGTTTGATTCAGCGACTCCGATTATGCGGGTGATCATGACAGACGCAGATCGATCACCGGTTATGTATTCTCTTTAGGAGGATGTGACATTAGTTGGCGTGCTTCTTTGCAGCCTGCGGTAGTGTTGTCTACGACAGAGGCGAGGTATATAGCCGTTAAGAAGGCGATATGGTTGAAAGGACTATTTTTAAAACTTGGTATTCAAAAGAATACCATAATAGTTTACTGTAATAGCCAAAGCGCTATTCACTTAATGAAAGATCAAATGCATCAAGAGAGGATGAAGCACATCGGCATAAGGTATTGGTTCATGCAAGAAGTCGTTGAAAAAGAAGAGATTATTGTAAAGAAGGTTGGTATAGCGGACAATCCGGCCGACATGTTGACAAAATGTAGTTAAGTTTGAGCGCTGCTCAAACTTAATTGGAGTACGTCGTACTCATTTGAGCCCTTGAGGGGTTTTGTGGTGAAGATGGAGCTATTATTATTTTGATGGAGGAGTTTGTGGAATGCGGGGCAAGTTGAAGATTTATTAGATGTGCCTCACATTCGATCCCCTAAGATTTCCTACTCGAAAATCCAGAGTTATCATGAAACTACTTGGAGATTTGATGTTATCTACAGGTCATTTGTCTGGAAGTCTCAGCGCCAGATATCTGCCTCTGCTCTTTATGCACGAATATATTTTGGGCGGATGTCTGCCTCGATGAGATTCAGACGTCTGCCGAGCGCTCTGTTCGTTTGGTGTGATATCCAGACGTCTGTCACATCCTTATTCAGACGTCTGGTAGGCGCTCTGGAGTTTCGGTGATATTTTGGCAGACGTCGGCCAATTCCTTATGCAGACGTCTGTCGTACTAGGTCGGGCAATATTTCTTGAGTTGGTAAATTAGTTTTTTAGGGAACTCTTTGTATGCTATATATATGATAGCTTAGCTTATTTTAGATCTAGATCAGATAGACTTTTGTTAATTTGTGAGAACTCATTGATAATTGTGAGAGACCTAGAATTTGAGAGGGATTTGTATTCTCCATTGATTTGTACTCCTTCGGATTTTGTTAATTAATAAAGTTTCGCCTTCATCTATTTGTTTTGTGGTCAGTACTCGTATTTCTATCTTGCCTATAGTTTGATTTTCTTCTCGTTATCGATTGTGTGTTTGTTTTGTAATTTTTTGTTTACGCAACATATTGAAAAGAATATTTAAGAAAATAGGCGAAGAAGATTAATATTGCAAGCCAAGATCCAAAGCTGCTACGGTTGGTTAATATAAGGAGTCAAAGACATCAACAACTTCCAGTGGTGGATAGGGATCAGTTCATGGTTTAGCCTTTAGATCGATGGTATTTCTTGGTTGTAGCCTATGGCGCTTTGTTTTGGATGCTAATGATGCTTATGATGGGAGGACCTTAAACATATGCTCTGTTTCGTAATAAGTTTTTATGTTGTCTGAGATTCTATTCACTCATAAGGGGGTTGATAGATTTTGAAGTATTGCCACCTGCCATATATTTTGTAGCATGTCCGCTATGTCTACACTAACAACTTGATAATGTTGAAAGGTTTCCAACAAAAGCAAAAGCATTAAAAGCAGAATAATGGAATGTACCAAAATCAAACAACAAGATCTTCTCAATACGTTAAAAGTACCAAGCAAACAATTAGAGGCGTTACAATGTGCAATTGGAAAATTGTAGCATGAATATAATTAGTAAAACACAGGTAACACAATGTTAATTATTGTTAATAATAAAAGTAGCATGACTTTGTGCACTTCAAGTAGTTATTATTCTGTGCTTTCTTCCAAAAAAATTTCCGGGATAAAAGGAAGGCTAGGCATACTACTCGCTACAAACGATTTGTCTAAAAGCTAGAATACTTGAAGCAACAAAATCATTGATGTGAACTCTTGAAGTAGAAGAATTTCACAAGGGATTCTAGATGCCCAAACCTGAAAGAAAAGGAACGCAAATGTGCAACCTGTGTGCGATATTGTGATTTTTTTTTATAGTTTTATGTACAGTTGTGTATCTATGCAGTGTGTCATGCCCATAGTTTATGATTGCAACTTTTAATGGCAAATGGTATCATCTTTTCCCCTCTTCTTAGTTTCAGTCAATGAGAATTTTTGAGACTTTCTGCATGAGCTAACTCTAATTTTCTGTTTCTGCATCGTGAGAATTTAGAGATTCTTCTTACTTATAATTAAAGTAAACGGTTGATTTTAACATCCTTAAATGTCCCAAGTTGCAGGAGTATCGAGACTGGGTATCGATATTCTAGAGTAGACTTGTGTATACGTTTCTAGACCCCGACGAGGGGCGGTACTTGGTCCTACAGCCATTGGTGTGATCACCTAAGATGGTATACATGTGCTCACTAGGAGTGGGTACACTGGAAGGACTCGCCGAGAATCTTTAGATGATATTATACATATCGTCAGATAGCGGTTCTCAGGTGACATGAGTATATGCTAGTCTTTATACATGAGTATATGCTAGTCTTTATACATGAGTATAGCTTTTAGCTCAGAAAGAGTTTGTCATTTGTCTCGTGTGAGTTCTCACTATACTTAGATCACTACCCTACCACGACTCTACTGAGTCGTGCAAACAGATTTTTGTTGGGTACAGTCTTGAGCTACATGGAGGCAGTGAGCGATTGACAGGGATTCGTCTCTCCCGATATTAGGAGTCAATATCGCACTGTGTCCGGTTGGCCAGAACCATAAGATCTTGGCTAAGATAGTTAAGATTTACTGATAGTTAGATCAGTAGTTTCTCAGATCGGTCCTAAGCCACATCGACACGACTTATCGGGTTAGTAGGGGTCTGACGTTTATTACCCCCTTAGACCCGGTATGCGATACTCTTAGACGAATAGATCGGACTGTACGGAGATTGTCACGGATAGGCTCGGTAGGGGTTCTGATGAGCTTGCTTGTCGGCCTTCTTTTTGACAGGTACCTGAGTAGCCATTACGTACAGCTAGTGCCGCCGACGTACTTGTAGTTAAATCCACTGCCAGCATACCGTCGAGTTTTTAGAGTCCCACATAGAGGGTTTCTCTGGTTCAGACGAAACGATTTAGAGGCCGTATGTTTATACGTGCAGCATTCCGATTAATTACATATAGTAGTTGCGCGAAATTTAATCGGACGGATTATAATATTAGCGGGCTTAAGATTAAGCTGGTTTGTTAAATCAGATATTGATTTAATACTAGTATTATATTAGTAGTATTATTCTATCTCTTGGGTATTCGTATTTTGGTACGAATACGAATATGTATATACGGTAGAAAGTCCTTTATATTTATACAAAATACCTTCTAAAAAATGATACCTTATTATTTATTTTTCTATTCATTAGAAATAGAAAATGAGGTTGAGGGGTGAAGTGGCTTCAAGCATGGTGAGAAGTATGGCTATTGCTTTTATTTATTCATTTGGGAAAACTATTCAAGCATGGTTGATATTCTTTATTGAAGATGATATGCTTGATATTTTTGCTTAGCCATTTTTCTTCCATCATTCTAAATTTTGCCATTCTCTCTCCTCTCTTGAGTTCATCTTCTTCCTCAAATCCCAACTCTCTCATGTGTTGAGAAACATAGGGTTTAGAGATAGAAAAACACTACTAAACATCCCTACATCATCTAAGCAAACTAGATTATCAAACTAATTTGTTTTGTTGCTTCTTTTTGAGATGCAACTTTGAGCCATATTCTCTCGGGTGGATCATCTAGGATCAAGAAGGCCATCAAAAAAGGTTGATCAAAGATCCCTATGAGCACAAGAGGAAGGAGTTTTGAAGACCCAAAGGATACGTATCTTTTAGGTATAACCCCTATTACAGAGTAGTTAGAACTCATTTAGTTTACTAGTTTAATATTTGGTTAGATTCTAGATAGTTGTTTCAAGCGCCAAGTTTTAAAAACTAAAGTTTTTCGTTCCGCAACGACCGCGGTTAGCGGTTAGGACGCCAGGCACCGCAACATGGTATCAAAACCATCCAAACATTATAAACTAGTAGTAGACGATATTTTAATTTCAAAACCGAAAAATTCTGATTTTCAAAACCCTCTTTTTGTTCGAAAATTTTATGGTCTCTGATTTTTTTAAACAAGTGCAGAGGCTTGCTCTTGATCTGTATATGACACACGATGAAAATGAGGAAAAACCATCTTAACAAAACCGCCAGAAATCTCCATATTCCTGCAACTGGAGGTTTTTTGATATCTTCTGGTCTTCGTTTTTATCCAATGTCTTGGGTTTTAAGAATTGGGATTTTTGGTCTTGTTTTATTTGCCATAGATTTCACTTAGTGTTATCTTTGTATTGGGACAACTTGGAAAGTTTTAAAATTTGAAACTTTTGCATTGTTGATATTTGTAATATTGTGTATGTGTTTTGAAACGTCGTCTAATTGCTATATGTCATTTAGATTGGGTTACACATACTTTCTTTTGCTGCCGTGATGTTTATCTATTTGATATAGATTGTCGTGATGGATAGCCTTTTGTGCAATGTCAGTTGTGCAGTTTTGAATTCATTTGTATATTCATTATTGCGGGGCGAGTGTCTAACATGTGGACTTTCGTTTCTGCCGATTTGTATATTCTATTATTGGGGCACGGCCGGGTTGAGATCGATATCACCATTGTATATATATTTTTTTGTACTAGGATTACCTCACGGCAGAGTGCTCGAGTAGCCGGGTTCTACAAGGCGACGAACCTCCATCTCATGGCGTTGAGACCGGGGGCCTTACTCTAGAATTGGCGGGCTATTGACTGCACTCGTAGGGGGTATAGGATGACCCATGGTAGAGTGCTCAAGTTACCAGATTCCGTAAACTGCTGGGTGACCCATTTACTTCGTTGATTGGGGTTGCCTTATTTCCGGGATTGGCGGGTAACTTGCCGTACTCGTAGGGGTCTTGGTTTTACATTGCACAGGCTATTCAAACGACAGGGAAACGTCGAGTTTCATTTCCAGCTTAAATGAAACCCGGGGCTCCTAAATTATCCGCTATTCCATTTTTGCTTATCGTTTCTCTGTGATGTTGCTTATATCATGCCTGGGACGAATGGTTATATATATATATATATATATATATATATATATATATTAGTAGATGTTGTATATGTTTTGCATCCGCGTTAGCCCTGCCCCCGTTGTGCCGTTAGTTAAGTAACTTAACGGTGCATGACGGGGCCCCAAGGTGAATGCGAACGGTATTTACGTACATTGTATTTTCGTTCTTTTATGGTGTGATAAGAATTAATTGATAGGACATCATTAATTTTGATTAGTGGAAGAAAATAAAGCTAAAAGATGTTGTTAGAACAAATTGTCGAAAAAATATAGTCGTATTGTTTTTCTTTGCATAGAGGTATTCGGTCATGAATAACCCGCACCTCATTCGAAGGGGCGAGAGCGTAGATTCCTTCACGGAGATGTTGGATATAGTGCCCTCAAAGTCAATTATTGGATCGCAGGTACGTGATTGCAATGATTGAGGAGGACCTATACCGGTAGGACAGTCTTACTCAAGATGATAGTATGCTATCTGGTTTGCCTTTATCAGTCATGTACAGGTTCAGGCGACTGATCACTATTACACGTTGATAGAGCCCTTAGGATCTTGCTTGACTACCAACAGTATGATGGCGATCATATACGTGAGAGTTGGGTAGTCTATAAGCACATCCTTAAAAGTGGTCCCTAGTCGTGGGAGTTTCGAGACAGGGCATCGATACTCCGGAGTAGACTAGTGTATACAGTCGAGACCCCGACAAGGGGCGGTGGCCGGTCTCACAAGATACTGGTGTCAGTTGGATCACCTAAGATGTATATAGGTGCTCATTGGGTTATGAGTACACCGGACAGGACTCGCCGGGAACCTGCTAGTTGGTATTATACCTAGCGTCAGATAGCAGTTCCCTGGTGACATGTGTACAGGTTAGTTCATCGACCTGAGTTCGTCATTTGTCTCGTGTGAGTTCCCACTGTGCTTTGATTTCTACCCTACCACGGCTCAAAGGAGTCGTGCAAACAGGTATTTTTTGGGTACAGTCCCGAGCCACATGGAGGCAGGTGAACGGATCGGCAGGGGATTCGTCTCTCGGTATTGGGGGTGAGATCGTGCTATGTCTAGGAGATCCGTTACACCAAGTCCTTGGCCAAGGCAGGTGAGAATTACTGGTAAGTATTCCAGTAGTTTCTCAGCGTGTTCAGGGCTTCTCTCCGACACGACTTATACCGCTATTGGGGGTCTGACGTTACCAGCCCTCTAGGCCCGATATGCGATACTCATAGACGAACGGACCAGACTGTATGTATATTGTCACTGTTGGGCTCAGTATGGTTCTAGGATGAGTTCGCTCATCGGCTTCCCTTGAGGTCAGTACATGGGCAGCCGTTACGCATTGCTAGTGCCGCTGACGTGCTTGTGGTTAAACCCACTGCGAGGGTACTGATGAGTCATTAGAGTCCCCCATAGATAGTTTCCAAAGTTCGGGCGAAACGATTGTAGAGGCCGTATGGTTTTATGGCAGGATTCGGAAAATGCACGTGTGTTTACGCACGTGTCATATTTCGGGCAGATAATACCGTGGGCTTTGGTTTAAGCCGGATCCATGTATTATACTTTGTAAATATAATATCTTTGTCTCAGTTGCATTTGTATTCGGTCGTAATACAAATGCGGGTATCTTTATACAGTTACGGGGTTATCCTGAAATTCGTTTCGGGATCGCTTTTCGAAGTTGCTAGTTTTCTATCACCCGTCTTAAACATTCGGTTTAATGCGGATTTATCTTTTTCTTGTGGATGAGTCATGAGGGTGAGTCATATGGAAGATTCTAGATTTGGTGACTAGGTTTAGTGAGTCACCATTTTGCATTAAATGTTTTTTGCAAGGTGGAATTTGTATTAATGTGGTTTTGTTTGCATGAAGGATATTTGTTATTGATCTTTTCCTTATGGTTACCCCTTTGCTCCTACACTCACCCTCCTCCCCTCATATATATGGCCGGCTTATATGGTTTCCCCCTTGATTGATTTTTCCTCTCTCTCACTTGGTAGAAAAAAGATGATGATTAATTTGGTTCATGGAAATTTGATAGCTCTTTTCTCATTATTCTAAGAAGGCAACTTCATTAACCGTTCATCCATGGTTTTGGATGAAGCGAGACAAAGTGTTCTACTCATTCTCTATATCAATCTTGGACATGTCGGCTAGAAAACTTCATGTCCGAGTTGCCTCGGTTCAGAGGCGGGAGCCCGTTTAAAGATCCGTAGATGTGGTGCCAACTCGATGAGGAGCCAGGAGATCGGAGCAGCCGCAACGGAGCGTGAGATGATGGTTAAAGACCGAAGGACTCGGATCGTTCGGTATAGCCTTTCTACCTACATTGTAGTTTGTTAGTTTAGCGTTAATGGCAAGATCCAGGTTATAGTATGCGATAGCGCCAGTTATAAAAGTTTTTGTTCCGCATTTGGCGTCAGATTGACGGCCGGGGCGCTACCGTAGACTTACAGGAGAGTGATCTCGATCAAAAGTTTATGTTATTGTAGATTACTCGGTTTTCTTCAAAACCACTAGTTTTCAAAAGCGGAGCCTAAACCACTCCTTTTCAAAAACTGCTCGGTTTCTTCAACGATATCAAGTTCATTACGTTAAAGATTTTTCTTCAAAAACCAGCCGTAACCCTCCGTCATTTCTTACAAGGAATACTTAGTATTCGTGTTGCATATGTTGACTGTGTCAAGGTGTAGTGTACGATAGCTGAGCGGTGCTTGTTTATAGTATATGATGCGATTGGTTAGGACAGTCATATAACCATTTTGACTGCGTCAAGGGTCATGCGGATGGGTCTAATGCAATCTAGGACAATGACGGGTTGAACTTAACTAGCGACTTATGATATACTGACTGTGTCAAGGTCATAAGCCGTTAGGGAAAAAAACCATATCGGGAGTTTCAAATATACAGAAAACTTTCTAGGGTTGCATACCTTCTTGAGTGTGCTGACTAGAGTGGCTTCCATCTAGATTATCAAGCGATGATAGTTGGATCCCGATCCCACTGATGAGTATGATTACTCTTGGGAGATATTTTTCACTTCACAATTATCTAACCTATTAGGTGTCTAGAAAGGTGTTAACGGAGCTACGTCTCTACGGAAACAATGTTTATTTTAATTAGGTATGCGCGAGAACACGTGAAACCTCTTTCAGAGTACCAACACCCACCTAGCTGAACGGTTAGTAAACTTGTAAGGTGTAAATGATCCCGACTAGTTCTCTTTTTAAGATTTGGAGGAGAATTCGAGGAAACAGTGGGAGGCATCATGATTAGATAAACTAATAACCAATCTAATCTTGCAAGAGCGCATGCTGAGTGCTTCTTTTCTCTCTCTCCAGATAGCAACCATGTCATACCCTAATCAAGATAATAAAATGTTTGGCTTGACCGATCCAGCTTATTACACTGGGCTAGGAAACGTCGGTTCAACTCTAATTTATGTCAATTGTCATGAGTGTGAGTAAGGAAAAGAGGACTATCAAGAATTCCATATGACCCTAGTGAAGGAGAAGCATTCTAATGCATCTTCTTCGAGTGTATTTGTTATTGAAAACAGTTTTTCGGTCAACCCTATCTCTTGGGTACTAGATACCGGATCGAGATCTTATATCTGTAATTTATTACAAGAAATGAGAAAAAGTAAAATGGTTGGACCAGGTGATATGTCCCTCAGAGTAGGGAACAGAGTAAAAGTTGACGCTTCTGCTGTCGGTGAATATCACCTAGTATTGCCAAGCGGCAATACTATGATTTTGAACAATTGTTACTATGTATCTTCCATGCTCTGCAATATTATATCGGTATCTTTACTAGATAAAGATAGATATAAGTTTGTTCTAAATAGAAATATCGTGAACATTTAGCTTAATCAGGTATTGGTTGCAGAAGGTAGACTGTGTAATGGTATCTACATTATTAATCAAAACACGTATTTCAATATAAAAAACACATACAAGAGGAAGAGTTTAGATATGAACGAAGCCTACTTGTGGTATTGTAGACTCGGTCATATCAATGAGAAATTACTATCTAAGTTATATAACGATGGATATTTCAATACGTTCGAATTTTCATCTTATGAAACTTGTCAGTCTTGTCTCAAAGGAAAGATGACTAAAAATCCGTTCACCGGACACGGAGAAAGAGCTACAGAGCTCTTAGGACTCATACACAGTGATGTGTGTGGTCCGATGTCTATAAATACGAAGGGTGGGTTCTCGTACTTCATTACATTCACTGATAATCTCTTTAAGTTCGGATATGTATTTCTGATGAAACACATATCTGAAGCTCTTAAGAAGTTCAAGGAATATAAAAGCGAAGTAGAGAACCAGACAGGAAAAAGTATTAAGATCCTTCGATCTGATCGAGGAAGGAGTACAAGAATACGGAATTCCGTGACTTTCTAAAAGAGAATGGTATTCTCTCTCAACTTACTCCTCCGTATACCCGACAACATAACGGTGTATCGGAGCGGAGGAATCATATCCTATTGGATATGGTTCGCTCCATGATGAGTAATGCCGAGTGATTGATACTATAATTTTGTGAAAGAAAAAGTAGTAGTAAAATAACCGCAATCAATAACGGTATCGCGTGTAGCGAACCTTTACTGAGTACAGGTCGTCCTCTGGGATTCGTGGAATTTTTTTAGTTCTTGCTTTAAATTGGTTGAAAGAAATAGAAAAGAGAAAATCAAGAAGATAGTTTCAAGAAAATCAAGAAAATAGTTTCAAGAAAATCAAGAAAATATTCAAGATCTAATTGAATTATTAAGAAAATTTATATGAAGAAGGTTTGTAGGATTCGATTGGATTTAGTAGCCATGGATGACTAATAAAGATTACTCCTCTTATCTATTGATAGATTTAATTAGATTGATGGCGATGAATGAGGATTTGGATTCTTTGGAAGAAACTAGGGTTTCTCCTCTATTGATCCTTGTCCTTTCATTAATCTCCATTCTTGTTTAGCCCTTAACAAAAGGATCGTCAATCTCATCTCAAATCGTAGTCGAGATTATCAAGAAATTGATGTCACGCCCGATAAGGAAGTTGACGATTCTTTTGCTAAAATTTATAAACTTCTTAAGACTTAAAAGAAGTATAGAATTTTCTCACCCATTGATCTACCTTAATCCTTCAAATCCTATCAAACGGAGAATTACTCGCGCATCATGAGAATAAAAGAAGAAATAGAGAAAGAGTTCATAATGCGGAAATTAAAAGAAAGAGAAATTAAAACTAATGACCACCTTTATTAGTCAACTTCACAATACAATTCTTCGAGTTTAGATTATAAGAGAAAGAAGAATTTTCTCTCGATCTTTGCCTCGAAGAAGTATATGTTCCGTCGATTACGTCACTTGATCACCTCGAGTCTTGGACCTGTCGTGGATCGCTTGCTCGTTGACGATGATTGGCTTCGCGTAAAGGAGATTTGCTTGATTGATTTCTCGATGGATTTCTTGATCTTGGATCTTAGATCTTAGATCCCCTTTTGATATTGGATTTGATCTTAGATTTTGGATGATTTCTTGGAAATTGGATGTTTTTTATTTTAGATCTAGATCCTTGGCTCCCTTTTTTATGTAGCCCTCGGTCCTTTTTATAGCCCCAAAGACAGTAACAGAAATTTCCAACAAACTAAGTTTGTTTCGATGAAACTTCCAGAAAACTCTCAAACCTTGACTCCTTGAATCGGCCGCGGATCCGCGGCGACTCGGCCTGACTCGGCCGCGGTTCCGCGGCTGATTGGTGGGTTCTTGGGTAGAAACTTCTGGATTATTCTCATGTTGGTCTTTGGGTATTTATGTGATATCTGGAATCTTCTTATCTTTTCTGAGTTTCTGTCGGCATTTGATTCTTCGACTTTCTTTACTTTATCGGCAGATTCTTGATTCTGGATATCTGACCCGAGCTAATCTTGCAGAATATCTTCAATGAACAATATTAGTTATATTTGAGATATAAAATATTATGTGTAAAATATTAGACATACAATTTCCTTCATAATGTTGATTATAATATATAAACACACAGTAAATGATATTTTGCATATGAACTTCTAATATGTGTTATATTTATAATAAACACCTTTAGATGATTAAGAAAAGTAAGGAAATTGTCATATTAAAAGTGCATTATTTTCGACTGAACAAATACCCCCAAACTTGACTTTAATCATCCCGAGCAAACTTATTTATTCAAGAGAAGGAGAAAAAGAAAAATAGAAAAACTCACTAGCACACTTTCGTAGGCAACACGATTGCACTGAGCACGTGCAACAAGCCGTTAAACCTCTAGGTGTCCCTAGTAGGAGGAGTGTTGTCTCCTGAGGGTTTTCAGCGAATTACACCTACAAAATCCTGTAATAAAAGAAAGAATGTGAAAGTTACATATAAAGATAATAACCATAAAAGAAAGAACTTGAAAAATAAGAGTTTCCAACTACACTAGCTTTTCGGTTGTCATGAGACCTATCTTATTGGTCATGAAAATATGTTAGAAATCACATCATCCCTCAATAAAACATCGCCTTTAGTCTTCCTCCCTTCCTTTCTTCCAAACACTGATCATATACCTCTACGTGTGTGTAAAAGACATCCTTACAGTCGAAGAATTCAATTCAAGCTATCATACTCTTGTCCATCCACCTCAGTACTTTTTAGTCGGTGCATATTTTGGATGGAATTGCTCACACATTCTTCATGCGATCGTTAATACTTCTTGAGGTATTAACCGACCGATTACTAAATGTTCTCACTTATTAGGCATAATTAGCAATTTCGTCATCTTGCAACACCTAAGGCTTAGTAGTGGCTCCCAAATCAGTTTGTCTAAGGCACTAAGTGATGAAGCACCCTCGCTATATTTTTTATGCTGCCTTGGTGATTACAAAACCAGTGTTCATTTTTCTTCACCATTTTATACTTTTATGCTTCATTTGTATTTTCTTCGTACTTTGGTTTTTAGACAAGAGCATTTCAAGGTATCCTCTACTATCCCGAGTTTCAAGACGTGTGTAAGTGCGTATAGTAGGTATCAATATTCAAATGTTTGGCCTTAAGAATAGAGACTATTTTTCAGACTTATTTTTATTCTCGGATTAGTGACTTCCTTCATCTTACTAACCCTTGGGACAATGGCTCATAACTACTTATTACTAGTTTCATTTAACAAAATATCTAACTTTTTTGTTTTTCTTAAACTCTTCCAATCTTTTAAATATATTTTTTCACTTTCTAATCTTTCATTATCAAAGAAAAAATTAAAAATTAAATTTTTTTGTGCTTATACAAAGTGTAATGCAAAGTAATGCGTAAATAAGCACAATTCTCCCCCAAACCTGTTTACAGCAGTGTCCTCACTGTTGTCATCTTTTAAATCTCAAAAACCTTTAGACTTAGGAGGAAAAGGTTATTGACGGGGACAAAAAATAATGAAAGTGAAATTCTCCCCCAAACTTATTTTTGATCTCTCACCTCCATTCTTAGGATGAGACAATATTATCGAAATATGGGTGTGAGGCGGAGGAAATTTAGTTATGATAAAGCGGCTCCTGTAAAAACAGGAGCGCCTCCGTGGGGTCAGTGGAAAAATACGATTTTAATTTATGTCCATTCACTTTAAAAATATAACCGTTTTTAATATTTTCAACTTCAACTTCCCCGTGCGGGTATATATACCGCACCAAATATGGTCCTTTTCAACGAGATCATAGCTTACCCGCGTAAAGATGGAGACGGGAATCGTAAAGAAGGACTTGTTGTCCCGGGGCAAAAGTTTTTCTAAAAATATTTTTATCGTGGAACACTTTAGTCCGGCTCTTTACTATAACCGCATTATCGTAAGCTTCATCACGGAGTTCGCTTAGCTCATTTAATTGCAGCTTCCGAAAATTGCAGGCTTGATTGAAATCGAAGTTAATCTCTTTAATAGCCCACATTGCTTTATGTTCTATCTCGACAGGAAGGTGGCAATCCTTTCCAAACACTAGACGGTAATGAGACATACCAAGACCAGTCTTATAAGCGGTACGAAATGCCCAAAGAGCATCCGTCAATTTGGTTGACCAATCTTTTCGGTTTTTAGAAACCGTCTTCTCCAAAATTTGTTTTATCTTCCTATTGGAAATCTCAGCTTGCCCGCTCGTTTGGGGATGATAGGGCGTAGAAAGTTTATGGTTGATTGAATATTTCCGCATCAAAATCTCGAAAGACTGATTACATAAATGCGTCCCGTTGTTGCTAATTATAGCGCGATAGTGACCGAATCGTGAAAAGATATTTTCTTTAAGGAACTTAATAACAATCTTGTTGTCATTAGTGCGACACGGTATCGCTTCCACCCATTTCGAGACGTAATCAACCGTTAATAAGATATATAAATTCCCAAAAGAGTTGGGAAAATGGCCCATAAAATCAATACCTCAAACGTCAAAAATTTTCACAACCAAGATAGGTTGGAGTGGCATCTCATTTTTTCGAGAAATCCGACCCGTGTGTTAATACCGTGGACAAGTTTTGCAATGATCATATGCATCTTTAAATAATGTAGGCCAGTAAAAACCATAATGCAAAACTTTTTCCGCCATTTTTCATGGACCAAAATGACCACCACATGCCTGATCATGACAGAAAGACAATACATTCATGAATTCATCATTAGGGACACATCTGCGAATGATTTGGTCAGGACAATACTTAAACAAATAAGGTTCATCCTAGTAAAAGTGCTTTACTCGGGATAGAAATCGATGGTTGTCTTGTTTAGACCATTCGCTAAGAATAAGTCCCGTTGCTAGATAATTCACAATATCCACGAACCAAGGTTCCCAAGATACAGTCAAGAGCTGTTCGTCAGGGAAAGAGTCATTTATTGGCAAGGTCACTGTAGGTGAAGAAGAGATGCGTGAAAGATGGTCGGCTACTATGTTTTCACATCCACTCTTATCTCGTATGACAAGATCAAATTCTTGAAATGACAGGATCCAACGTATTAACCTGGCCTTAGCATCCTTCTTCGATAAAAGATGTTTTAGGGCGGAGTGATCGGTGTATACCACTATCGGTGAGCCAATCAAGTAAAGCCTAAATTTTTCTAATGCAAATACAACTGCCAAGAGTTCTTTCTCGGTATTTGTATAATTAATTTGGGCATCATTCAAGGTCTTACTTGCATAATAAATTGCATGTGGCATCATATCAATGTGATGTCCTAAGACTACACCAATAGCAAAATCTGATGCATCACACATAAGCTCGAACGGGTGGTTCCAATCAGGAGATGATAGAATGTGGGCTGTAGTGAGAGATCTTTTAAGTGAGTCAAAAGCAGTCTCGAAATCCGAATCGAAGTGAAATGTTGTATCCTTAGCCAAGAGAAGAGTTAAGGGTCTAGAAATTTTGCTAAAATCCTTAATGAATCTCCTATAAAATTCTGCATGAACAAGGAAGGATCGTATATTTTTGACGCATTTGGGATGGGGAAGGTTATGGATGACATCTATTTTATCTCTGTCTACCTCAATGCCTTTTCGTGAAATGACATGTCCAAGCACGATACCTTCTTGGACCATGAAATGGCATTTTTCCCAATTCAAAGTTAAGTTCTTATCCTTACAGCGGGTAAGAACCGTGTCAAGATGATGTAGGCAATCCTCAAAAGAGTCCCCGAATATAGAGAAATCGTCCATAAATATCTCCAGGAAATTCTTGACCATGTCTGAGAATATCCCCATCATACACTGCTAAAATGTAGCGGGAGTATTGCATAACCAAAAGGGCATGTGTCTATAAGCAAAGGTACCAAAAAGACAAGTAAATGTTGTTTTATCTTGATCCTTTTCGGCAATGGGAATCTGGTTATAGCCAGAGTATCCGTCTAAGAAACAATAATATTCATGTCCAGCTAATCGTTTCAATATCTGGTCAATGAAAGGTAGAGGGAAGCGATCTTTCCTCGTTGCGGCATTGAGTTTCCTATAATCAATACATACACGCCACCCAGTTTGCGTGCGTGTTTGGATCAACTCATTAGCCTCATTAGTTATAACCATGATGCCAGACTTTTTAGGGACTACATGAATAGAACTTACCCATTGGCTATCAGAGATTGGGTAAATTATACCATTATCTAGATATTTAACGATTTCTTTCTTTACCTCCTCTTTCATGACAGGATTTAACCGTCTTTGTGGGTCTCGGGTTGGTTTCGTTTCATCCATCAAATGTATATGATATTCAATAATCAAGAGACTAATCCTTTTGATGTCTGCCATTGTCCAACCAAATACTTACCGATTTGATCTCAAGACCATCAAAAGAGCGTTCTCTTGTTCTAACGCTAGAGAAGCGGATATGATCATGGGCAAAGACTCATTCTCACATAAATATGCATATTTAAGATGAGAAGGCGGTAGTTTGAGATCTAATGTCGGCGGAAAAGCAACAGAAGGTGGGGAAAGGGAATGATAGTCGGACTCCCTAAGAAATTCATAACTTGCGTAAGATATTGACTCGGAAAGTGCTACTGACTTTTGTGATGAGTCAAAAGGTTTGAACTCAAGGGTGGACTCGTCAAAGATGTCCTCACTATAATAATTTGCTAGATCAAACAATTATGTACAAGTGTCGTCGAGATCATTATAGCAAAATTCCTCAACCTCGCTGCTATCGGAAGCTATCTCGTTGACAGAACAGACATCAATTAGATGAGCAGAAGGTTAAGATGGTTGATTTCCTAGCTTGTAATTATTAAGCTCAATTGTCATGTTCCCGAAGGATAAGTTCATAGAACAGTTACGACAATTAATGACAGTATTGGATGTGGCTAAGAAGGGTCGACCGAGAATCACCGGAATTTGGTTTCGTGGGTTCGCTACAGGCTGTGCATGTAGAACAATAAAGTCCACAGGGAATATAAATTCCCCGACTTTTATCAACACATCCTCAAGCTCACCCTTAGGTTGGATGATAGATCGATCTACCATCTGGAGAGTGCAGTGGGCATGTTTCAACTCTCCAATACCTAACTGCTCGTAGACAGAGTAAGGAAGCAAGTTAACACTAGAGCCAAGGTCGAGTAGAGCACGATTGATATTTTTACCCCAATAGAAATAGAGATTGTAGGATAGCCAGGGTCCTTCCGTTTCTTCGGTAATTGCTGGGTAAAAGCTGTTCTTACATTACTCGTCATGAATACTTTTTTTGGCACTTGAGTTTTTCTCTTCCTAGTGCACAAGTACTTAAGTATTTTCGCATAAGCCGGAACTTGTTGTATAGCATTTAGGAGAGGGATATTTATGTTAACATGTTTAAACATTTCCATAATCTTCTCCATTTGTGGACTTGGTTTGTTTCCTCTTAACATATTTGGATAAGAAGCTTTATCAATAAGAGTTGGGTCCATTATTAGAGAAGATCGAGGGGGTGGAACGGATTCCAGAATTGGAGTAGGGATCGTGTTGGGTTGACTTAAAGAGGTGGGCGGAGGGTTCGAGTTTAAGGGAAAACGGAGAATAGGCTCGGAAGAAGATGGTAGATTAGACGAAATAGGGTTAGAAGTGGAAGCTGGGGTATCATTGATTGATTCATCATTATCAACCTGTTCACCGACTTGGTTGTTTAGCACTCATCCTGATCTCAACGTGGTAATGGCATTCACATTATGATGTTGTGGGTGGCCAGGATTTGGTAGGGGTTGAGATGGAAGTTTCCCTTTCTCTCTAGCACTCATCATGACATTTAACTGTGCAATTTGTGCTTCTATCGATATTATACTCTCACCGTGGGAGTCGCAGTCCTTCGTTATTGTTTCGATAGAAGACTTTATATTAGCCGACATTTGCATAGAATGTTTTATAAACAAATCTAAGGTTTGTTCGAGTGCAGAGGAGTTTCGGTACTAGCCATTTGGAAGGAATTATTATAAGGTGCAGAATTGTTGGTTGGATTTTGAAAATTTTGTAGTTGAAAGGGGTCCTGACTTTGTGGTGGTTGCTGTTACTGTGGAGGAACCCTTTGAAAGTTATCTTGGTTTGGAACCGTATTTTGAGTTTGGTGTTGGTTCTAAGAAAAATTAGGGTGATTCCTCCAATCCTGATTATATGTGGAAGAATAGGGATCGTTTCTAGGTCGCTGTTGAAAAGAAGCATTAGTGTGTTCTTGACCTTGAAACGGATAATTCAAAGGACATTCTTCCGTTAGAAGTGATGGATCGGAACAATATCCATACACGGTTTTAGGGAACGTCACCTGGTTTAGGGAGGCTAATAAAAATTTGTTTTCCATACCTTCGAGTTTCTTTTGCATCGCTGCCATTTCATCTTTTACTGCGATGGAAATATCGAGTTAATGGATACCTCCCCTAGATGATGGTGGTCTAACGCTTTCCCATTGTAAAGTGTTTTCAGCAAAATCTTCCAAGAATTTCCAAGCTTCACCATCGTCTTTAGACATGAAATTGCCTTAACACATGGTTTCAAGCATCCGCTTTGTCGTTGGACTGATGCCCTCATATATAATTCAGCACAGATTCCATCTATGGTTTCCGTGATGAGGACATTGGACAAGCAAATCCTTAAACCGTTCAAAGCATTTCTAAAATGGTTCATTTGGAAGTTGGGTAAACTGGTTGATTTCGCTTCGAACACGGACGGTCTTATGATTGGGATAAAATTTCTTAAGGAATGCTATAACGAATTCATCCCAACTGGAAATAGAGTGTGCAGTTGTGTTATAAAGCCATTTTTGGCTAAATCGCACAAAGTAAACGGGAGAAGACGTAAACGCATAACATCCACAGAAAGTTGTGAAGTGCCTATCATAGCACATACGTTTTCGAATTTGGTGATAAAAACATATGCGTCTTCAGACTCTAGTCCGTGAAATTTAGGTAAAAGATTGATAAAGTGTGGTTTAATTTCAAAATTATCCCCATTGGCTGGTGGAATAGAAAGACAAGTAGGAAGGGGACCACGTATAGGCTAGCATATCTCATGAAGAGATATGCGCGGTGGATTCTGCGCACCTGCGGATGGTTGTAAAGCGGTGTTATTAAAATTTGATGGAAAACTGTCCATCTCAGTAGTTGTGGTGGGTGGTGAGGAAAAAGAAGATGAAGAAATACCGACTTCGGAGTCGATAGAAGAAACGCGGATAAGACGGGTACTAGAATCCCGTGTCCAGCCGAGCATGCACTAAGCGGGTTTAGCGCAAGTGGCAGCGTTTGTGAAAATTACGTAAAAAGAAAAGTTTATTTTGAAAAAAGATGGATTTAGACCAATCACAAAAATTCACAACCAACCCTCGATCTAAGGTCATCTAGGTCAGGTCACTAGACCGCTCCTAGACTTCTAAAAAACAAATCGCAGGATCAATTCTCTTCTACCTCTTTATTCCTCTTGTGGCCAAGTAAGTGCCAGGTAAGTGGGAGGTATCCGCTATACGAATCACCGTAAATAACGGGCCTAATTAAGTAACCACTTGCCTTAGACACACTTTCCTAGACACCACAAAAAAATGCGGATAAGCAGTAGATTACCCACGACCTTTCTCTGTCCTAATTGAGCGCGACGGTCCTTAGAGCCTTGGTCTAGATATTTTTTAATTAATGAAGGGTGATGCGGATGCTAGTTTTGTGATTTTTGGGGATTAGAAAGGGTAATGAAATCTCCACATAATCTGAATTTGGTCTTTGCCCCTTAATTTTCCGTATTACAATATGCAAAAGCAACCCAAAACCAAAACACGCAGCAAGAATTATTTAAGCGGCAAATTTTTGCAAAGAATTCTGCAGAAAAATTATTATTGGATTTTTTCAGAGGAGAGAGAAGAAGATAGAAAATATACCAGAGAAACTTGGAACCCTAAGTCACCCAATCCACAGCGGTTCCACCGTGAGAATAGCCTTCTTTCCGCGGTTCCGCAGCCAACTTGATGGTTCTTTGAATAATTTTTGGTACAGGTGCTTCCCTTGCTCCTCTGGTCTTGATGACTGCTTCTGAATCTTTATCTCCTCGCTACAGTGATTCCAGATTCCCTTGCAAAAATTCACACACTAATCATTAAGCACACGATGCGTTCTTGATTTATATTTTGATGGAATAATAATATTTCAACCCAAATTACAATAAAGAAAAATTACGCACGTATCCCTGGCAACGGCGCCATTTGATTGATACTATAATTTTGTGAAAGAAAAAGTAGTAGTAAAATAATCGCAATCAATAACGGTGTCGCGTGTAGCGAACCTTTAGTGAGTACGGGTCGTCCTCTGGGATTCGTGGAATTTTTTTAGTTCTTGCTTTAGATTGGTTGAAAGAAATAGAAAAGAGAAAATAAAGAAAATAAGGAAGATGGTTTTAAGAAAATCAAGAAAATAGTTTCAAGAAAATCAAGAAAATGTTCAAGATCTAATTAAATTATCAAGAAAATTTATATGAAGAAGGTTTGTAGGATTCGATTGGATTTAGTAGCCATGGATGACTAATAAAGAATACTCCACTTATCTATTGATAGATTTAAAAGTAGATTGATGGCGATTAATGAGGATTAGGGTTCTTTGGAAGAAACTAGGGTTTCTCCTCTATTGACCCTTGTCCTTTCATTGATCTCCATTCTTGTCTAGCCCTTAACAAAAGGATCGTCAATCTCATCTCAAATCGTGGTCGAGATTTTCTAGAAATTGATGTCAAGCCCGGTAAGGATGTTAACGATTCTTTTGTTAAAGTTTATAAACTTTATAAGACTTAAAAGGAGTATAGAATTTTCTCACCCATTGATCTACCTTAATCCTTCGAATCCTATCAAACGGAGAATTACTCGCGCATCATAAAAATAAAAGAAGAAATAGAGAAAGAATTCATAATGCGGAAATTAAAAGAAAGCGAAATTAAAACTAATGATCACCTTTATTACTCAACTTCACAATACAATTCTTCGAGTTTAGATTACAAGAGGAAGAAGAATTTGCTCTCGATCTCTGCCTCGAAGAAGTAGATGTTCCGTCGATTACGTCGCTTGATCACCTCGAGTCTTAGACCTGTCGTTGATCTCTTGCTCGTTGACGATGATTGGTTTCGCGTAAAGGAAATTTGCTTGATTGATCGCTTGATTGATTTCTCGATGGATTTCTTGATCTTGGATCTCAAAATCGAAGATTCTTGATCTTAGATCTTAGATCCCCATTTGATATTGGATTTAATCTTGGATTTTGGATGATTTCTTGGAAATTGGATTTTTTTGATTTTAGATCTAGATCCTTGGCTCCCTTTTTGATGTAGCCCTCGGTCCTTTTTATAGCCCCAAAGCCAGTAACAGAAATCCCCAACAAACTAAGTTTGTTATGACGAAGCGTCTAGAAAACTCTCGAACCTTGACTCCTTGAATCGGCGGCGGATCCGCGGCGACTCGACCTGACTCGGCCGCAATTCCGCGGCTGAAATGGTGGGTTCTTGGGTTGAAACTTCTGGATTATTCTCATGTTGGTCTTTGGGTCTTTATGTGATATCTAGAACCTTCTTATCTTTTCTGAGTTTCTTCCAGTATTTGATTCTTCGACTTTCTATACTTTATCGGCAGATTCTTGATTCCGGATATCTAACCTGAGCTAATCTTACAGAATATCTTCAATGAACAATGTTAGTTATATTTGAGATACAAAATATTATGCGTAAAATATTAAATATAAAATTTCCTTCATAATGTTGATTATAATATATAAACACATATCACATACTTAACCATAATCGTTACATGAGCCCCCGCCTTTCACGCAGGCGTAATGCCAGGGGTGCAACGACCAGCGTGAATCTCGTGCCCACTAGCCCATGGCTGCCACTATATAATCCCCTCTCTCAGACGACCCAGGTAAGGCAATTTTACCCCAATAGGCCGCTACTCTGCCTATTTAGCCCGTCTAACTTGATCGTCGGAGGGTCCTCGGTGGCACAACCACCCCGGGACTTCCTTGCAGGTAGCTCGGCTTCAACCACTTCAAGCACATTGAGATCCACACGCTTCAGGAGGCAACCTCCCAACTCAATCTCAGCCGCTCGTCTCCACTCGCTGCAGATCAACGGAAGGTAACATCTGAAAGAGATCCAGAGATCCATCAATTAGCGCCGTCTGTGGGAACGCTAGTTCCACTCAATAAAAGTTCACCTTCCGATCTCAACTTCATGGTGAGCGACCACTGCGATGATCCAAGCACTAGCCGCCGCCTTCCCCACAATGGAGGCGCGGATGGATTCCTTCCTCCCCCGAACGTCATTCACGCCCTATCTGCTCGGATAGATCGGCTCGCGTCCGTCGTGGATGCGCTCGTCCGTGTCCAAATGGCTGGGCAAACTCCCCAGGTCATCGCTCCCCCACCTCGGGATCGGGACCCCTACAGAGGGAGAGAAGACGCTGCCTATGTCGGCAAGACCGAGCACCGCCTCGCTATCTCTAGCCACCGCAGATCCCCCAGGCCAACCAATTCAATGACCCGCTGGGCGCCACACAGCTCAACACCGAGGTCTCTCGCCAGAGCACCCCGCCGTGAGGCCCATCGCGCTCCTGTCCCTCCCGAGGAGGTGTTGGTTAGCTCGCCTGCACCCAGGAATGACCGGCACCCCCTCCCTGGACGGGGTCGCGCGGATGGGACTCACCTCGGTAGCTCAAAGACAACCTCGCCAGGGGACCTAAGGAACCTCATCGAACGGAACCGGGGCTGTTGCCAGGCACAGGTCGCCAGCAGCGAAGGCCATAAATTAGAGTATGCCGAATCATCGGGATACTACGGCCGACTCGACGCCCTCGAAAAGAAGATCGAAGGCATGAATCGGGAAAATCGTCCTTCAAGCGATGGGGCTAAATATGCCGCCGAATTGCTCATGAAGCCCTTCACCAAAGAGATTCTCTCCATCCACGTCTCCTCCCGGAACAAGCCCCCGAAGCTCTCCCTCTTCGACGCGAAGTCCGACCCGAAAGACTATTTGGACGCGTTCACAACCGGGATGAGTTTCCTGGACAATTCCGATGCAGCGCGATGCCGTGCTTTCCCCGCCACTCTCGTTCGCTCTGGACAAGACTGGTTCCGAGAACTCGCGCCATGCTCAATCTCTACCTTCGATGAGCTGGCCACTCAGTTCCTCGGTCATTTCGTCGGGAACAGACGGTAGAAGCGGACCGTTGATCATCTCTTCACCATAAAGAGCGGGGATAAACAATCCTTCAAAGGATACGTCACCCGCTTCTACAACGCCCTCCTTGAGGTCCCAGAGCACCGTAACGAGACGGTCGTTACGTCCCTTAGGTCGGGTCTTAGGTATAAGGAGTGGCTACGCTCTTTTGCATTAGCGCAGCCTAAGGCCATGGCCGAGATAAAGGCCTGGACCGAACGTAAGATCCAGCTTGAGTCTGAGGTGAACGCCAACCTGCCTCGGACAGAGCAAGCCGATCAGAAGAAAAGGGCCAGGGAGGAGAAAAAGAAGATTGAGCGGCCAAAGCCCTACTCCCCGAAGTTTTAGGAGTACACCCCGCTCAACGTCTCCCAGACGGTACTGTTGGAGGAAGCTAAGAGTGAGAGGTTCTTCAAACTCCCCCTACTCTTGAATAGGATGGCAAAGCGTACCCGGGGGCCCTACTGTGCTTTCCACAGGTCACAGGGTCACCCTACCGAGAACTGCAAGCAGCTCCGAGAATACATCGAGGAGTTAATCCACTCGGGGCATCTAGCAAGGTACTTGCAAGACAAGCGGCAAGCCGACCATGAGCAAGAGCACCATCCCCCTCCCGGCGAGTTAACAATCGGCCAAATCATGGTCGTGTCAGCAGGGGGTATGACGGGGAACGACAAAACGTGGCACCCCTTACCGATCGAGGGGACTGGCAGCCGCCTAAGGAAGAAAGCTAAAGCGTCCGAGCCGATCATCTTTACCGACGAGGACCTCCACGAGATATCCCTGCCTCACAACGACCCACTGGTGATCACAGCCTGGATCCACCGCTACGAAGTGCAGAGGATATTGGTCGACTCGAGAAGCTCGGCGGACATTCTCTTTTATGACTGCTTTCTGCGTATGGGACTCACCCCGTCGGACCTAAGGCCGACCGCCCACGTCCTGTCGGGGTTCACTAACCACTCCATCACTGCGGAAGAGGTAATCACCCTCCAATTTAACATCGGGTAAGAAGGTCGTACGCGCACCATTCCTGTGGAGTTTATCGTCGCGAGAATCCCATCGGCTTTCAACGTCCTCCTAGATCGCCCGACACTGAACTCCCTCCGCGCCCAGATAACGACCTACCACCTAGCGATAAAGTTCCCGCTCGATCAAGGAGGGATAGGTCGGGCCTACGGGGACCAAAAAACCTCAAAAGTTTGCTTCACCACAACATCAACGTCTGAGCAGCCAAACAATGACCTTGAGTGCGAGGATGATATCAAGGGTTCCCTGGATACTCGAGATGAGAAAAAAGAGGTCCGAGGAACCCCGGTGGAACCACTGACTGTGGTCCCCCTTGCAGAAGGGGACAATGAGCGAACCGTCCAAATCTGGTCCTTCTTGACGGGGAATCGCCAAGACGACCTGATCCACTTCCTCAGGAATAACTCGGACATATTCTCCTGGGCGCCTTCCGACATGCCTGGGATCGACCCTAAAATCATATCGCATAGGCTCGGGGTGGACCCTACGGTCCGACCCATCAGGCAGAAAAAATGAAGTTTCGTCCCAATCAAACAAAGAGTGATCGAGGACGAGGTGGACAGGCTCCTCGCCGCCAACTTCATTCGGAACGTGCCTTACTCGGAATGGTTGGCGAACGTAGTCATGGATAAAAAGTCTAGCGGGAAGTGGTGTATGTGCGTCGACTTCACTGACCTCAACAAGGCCTGCCCGAAAGACAACTATCCCCTCCCCGGATAGATCAGCTCGTCGACAGTTCGGCAGGCCACGAGATACTTAGCTCCATGGATGCTTTCTCCGGCTACAACCAGATCCGTATGAATCCGGCGGACGAGAATTCCACCGCATTCACAATGGACCGGGGGGGGGGGTATACTGCTATAAGGTGAAGCCCTTCGGCCTCACAACGCCGAAAAGCTCAAACTGTACCTCCAAAAAGAATATCTAAATGTATATTTTTTCTTTCACAAAAGCGATGTAAATTCTTCTAAGTTCTTTTTATTTAAATAATAAGAAAGAAACAATAGAGTATCGCAAAAAGAAGAATTTTATTCATTCAAAAGATATTGTAGGCTCCTCAGCCTTACATCAAAAAGAAAAAGGGAAAATTTACAACAGAGGGGGAACGGGATCGGGGAAGTACTTCTGGTGATACTCAGAGTAGATTTCCACCAACCGGGCCCAAACCCCTGCAGCCCATTCCCGCCGATGCTGCACGCGAACCCAGGACGCCACGGAAGCACCCGGAGCTCTGCCCTTCGCGCCCTGGCTCACGATATACTTGTAACGACCCGAAATATTAGCTCGTGACCAGCACTTGAATAACGTAACGTCTAAAGGCGTAACGGAATTCAAATAAGCTGAAACCCAGAAATCTAAACTTTTTTAAGAAAATAAAAGAGGTGAAGTTTTGAAACAAACGTATAATGAAATCAATGTTTTCATAAATGCATAGGTGATGGAACATGAAAAAAAATGCAAGTTGAAAAACAGGTTTTCGTCTTTTAAAAATTTGGGCAGCACATCCTTTGTATTTTTTGATCCAAAACCACCAATACAAGATAATGATAAAGGCATCCCCAAGCGGGAGCTAGCTCTTCGCCAACCGGTGGATCACAACAACGCAAGACAGTATATGTAAGTATACGACGCCCAACGGCGAAGTTCACCACAAAAGATAAAGAAATAAGAAAGACATCAAAACCACAAGTAGAGGAAAACCCCTCGCTCTAAGTCTCGCAACCACAATCTCACTAAGTCTCATTACTTATACAAATTATTAATTTTGACTGATAGAGTTGACTAGATACAATATGAAATATAAATAAAAGAGTGGGTACGATACAAATGCCCCACCTACCAATGCGAAACACCCAAATGAAGGTATGTGCCAGCGATGCCGCTACGGATCCATGCGGTCAACCTGCAAGAACTGTGACACAATGGGGGTGAGTTACCAACTCATGAGTTGAAAAACATCTACAAGTAGAAATCGAATAAACAACGCCTCCTAGGTCAACTATATCATAAACGTAATACTATGATATCTAGGGTGACCGGGTCATCATATGTGTCAACAATGTAATCAATACCTATATGTATGCGGATATAATCCAACAATATAACCAATGTCTGTATGCATGTGGATCTCGTCCAACCATATAATCAATGTATGTATGCATATGGATCTCGTCCAATCATATAATCAATGTATGTATGCATGTGGATCTCGTTCAACCATATAATCAATGTATGTATGCATATAAGTATGAGGATATAAATCAATGGTGTCCTTCGCGACACATCAAAATCATGGAACCTGGGTGTCCAACATCGACACTCGAAAACATCATGAAACCCGTGTCCAGCATCGACACATAAATCCTCATATCTCGGGCTCCGTCAGTCCGGATCGGCCCATCTCATCTCTCGACTCCGGTCGGTATCCTCCGGATATCCGCCGAGCCCAAATACTATCATCGGTAGGTAGTAGTCCCACTGCCAGGCTCAACGTCTACTGCACAGCAATCCGTTCTCGTCCCGGGGTACCATACCGGGTCCACCATGTACCCGCAATCGGCCTCATCCAGCTCCTCGAATCGGGTTTCACATGTCACACGTCTCAGAACCGAGAAAACGCATGGTGGACGCACTGAAATATCATATCAAGAGAAACCGGATTTTTAAAACAGTACATGCTTTCTTTTGAAATAGCCACGGTTCTCAAATCCAGAAATCTCATGAAAACAACATATCTCAATGCGTGTAATCATAAAGCATGATGTATGCGATATATAACAGAAATGTAAGCATATTCGTATATCATGCAACATGGAACAGTAATATGCACATATCGAGGGAAAACCTCTCTTTTAAATGAATCCAGTTTTAAAATATATCATGCGGTTTCTAAATCTCCAAAATCGAATGCAATATCGTAAAAAGGTGCATATGTGTGTGTACGTAAGTATGGATGTACAAATTTGTATGTCCGCAAGTATGGGTGTACAATATGTATGTACGCAAGTATGGACGTACAATATGTATGTACGCAAGTATGGACGTACAAATGTGTATGTCCTCAAGTATGGGTGTACAATATGTATGTACGCAAGTAAGTAGGTATACACGCAAGTATGAGTGTACAATGTGTATGTACGCCAATATGGATATACAAGTAGGTATATACGCAAGTATGAGTGTACAATGTGAATGTACGCCAATATGGATGTACAAGTAGGTATATACGCAAGTATGAGTGTACAAAATGTATGTGCGCCAATATGGATGTACAAGTAGGTATATATGCAAGTATGAGTGTATAATATGTATGTGGGCCAATATGGATGTACAACTAGGTATATACGCAAGTATGAGTGTATAATATATATGTGCACCAATATGGATGTAGCAATCCTACCGTGTAGTGACATGGCAATTATCGATGATGAAGTGTGTGAGCCGGCAAATCTGTGTAAGTGTAACATACGCATCATCGATAATGGTGCAAGTGTACTAGCACAAGTATAAGTAATGCAATGCGAATAACATGAATGCAGCATAAGGTAAATCATATGCAAATGCTAACGGGTATACGTATCTAACATGACCGATTCGGTGAATCTATCAATCGGCATCTAGCGACACAGCATCACGTATGGTATAATCCATCGTACGACAGCCTCTAGTTAAGGGTATGGATCAAACATCAAGCCAAACTCATCATGTACGGAAGATCATCATACGGCGGCATTAAACCAATAAGGATCCTATCAACCTATAAGACAATGAGGGTACGGCCTAATGTCATGTACGGCCTATCATTCATGATTCACGACATTCTATATATATCTATATACCTATATCCCAAGTCACATCTGCAACAATCTCATATCAGAGGACCGGCAGAGTATCAATCATCTCGATCGACTCGCATCCGTATACCAACATATCATCAAATCATCATATCACGTCATATATTCTTTTCATCGCATTTATATCCCACATCAAGTCAATTTTACAAATACATTCTACCTTTACTATAAGCATAAGTATTTAATCTAACATACACACCCGAACCATACAGACAGATTTTGAAAGATACGAATCTTAATTTTGAAAGTAGACGGTGTTTTTCAAGAAAAGATATCATTTGAAAATCCGTAACGTCCCTCAAGCTATCTTTTTAAAAGATGCATACGATTCTTCAATTTGGAAATAGGGATGGTTCGGATGACACATCTACGTCGACTATCTAGTCTTATAGTACCCTAAACGGCAATATCATCAAATATCATCCTCAAATTCCGTCATCACATACTAGTCGTATCAACACTTCTAACTATACTTAGTTTCTAATATGGTTCTCTAACTACCTTTTTACTCTATCTATAGTCTTCTATTAAAGGTTTCATTAATCATAATATATATATATATATATATATAAATCGGTTTCCATCAAAGTTTGCAGGGGTGCTATACACCATCCACCCGACTTCCCTCGTAGATATAGATCTACTCACTTTGATCCTTGCTTGTCGAAGTCGATGACGCCATGCTCCGTCGCCTCGGAATCCATGCGAGGGTACCTAGAATAATAAACAATCGCAATCGCTATTAACATCAAGTCCGGAAACCAAAACGGCACACAGATCGCCTATAGGTTAGAACCTATAGCCTACGTATGCAAAACCAACAAATTACCCCTAGTCGTTGATGTACAAACATTCAACAACCAAAAACAAGTCCAAATATCAAAACTCATCATTCAAAATACGGAAAACATATCCAAAAAATCACACTAATGTGTTCCCAGATTTTGACTCAGGCCAAAAAGGAGTTGCACAAACAAGTCCAGGGTATTGTATATAATGTATATGAGCTACTGGACCAACCCCGACACCACATGCCACCAAGTGGCTGGCCACCTACCCACAAAATCCGGCCTCCTCGGCCCCTTAGGATCCTCTGGGCTTCGCCTCGTCAAGGTGGTCTCCTAGTACTCTAATTTGGTCCCTGGAGTTGTTTGCTTGTCTCAGAATTTCCCCGGTTGCTCCAGATTTCCCTGCACACCCTATATACTCACAAAATCGACATGGATCAATTCTAAAGTTTGTATTCTCTGTTCTAAACTCAGTTCCAGGTCTAGAATTTGATCCCTAGGGTCTTGTACAGCCACCATACATCACTAATTCCCCTAAAATCCTCAAACCCTTCTCTTGAATTTTCTAAACACCATATACCCTAACCAAACACCTTCTAAACTAATCTAGAATACAATAAATCTCAAACTAAGCTAAATGGAAGAATTTATACCTCATGGGTTTAGCCAAGCAAGACCCTAACTCTTCAATGTTGTCAAAATCCCACTTTTCTTGGTCCAATGTGTAGAGGAGAAGGAGGTGATCATTTTTTGTGAAAGGGGTATAGGGTTTTGACAAGGTTTTTGAGATGGATCCTAGGGTTAAAGATGGAGGGAAGTGAGGAAGAAGAAGGAGAAGAAAAATAAATGGTGGAGGATAATGTGGCTGCCCCTCTCTCTCCTTTATTCTCACCCACTCTCACTAAATTACCCTTTTGCCATTTGTCTTTTCTTTTTCTTTTCTCTTTTAAAACCAAAGCACCATAATATCCATAAAACGACACAAATGCAACAACATGTAACCAAATGCAACATGACATGGGGAAAGACATCGGGAAACTCTCGCACGGTAGAAACCTGGTCCAACGACTCCACTGTGGCTCCAGTATCATGAATGAAAGCCAAGAATCCCCGACATCCCCTCCTCAAAAGCCAACTGGCGCACGGAACAGAAATCAAACTGTGAGGGGCGGCACCACAGTCCCCCTGCACAACAAACACTGACTCGCCGGGAAAACAAAATCTAACTGTCTTCTCGCGGCAGTCTACGGACGCATAGCAAATAGCTAGCCAGTCCATGCCCAACAGAACGCCGAAGTCCAACATCTCAAGGAGGATCAAGTCGACGGACAGATCTCTGTCTTCTAAACGGATAGCATACGATCGGAACACGTGTCGCGCAACAAACGACTCTCCCACAGGAGTAGTCATGACAAGTGGCTGATCCAGCAAACATGACTCTTGGCCTAACCTCGACACGAAGTGCGTAGAAACGTACGAATGCGTAGATCCCGGATCAAAAAGAACATGTGCATCAAAAAAACATACAGAAAGGGTACCTGAAACCACAGCATTGGACGCCTGCGCGTCCTGGTGAGTCAAGGCAAAAACCCGTGCCTGCCCTCTACCGGCTACTGGCTGTCCTCTGCCTCCGCCACCTCGACCTCTCGGTACAAAACCCCCACGACCACGACCTCTCTGAACAGGTGTCTGACGCGGCGCAACAACAGGAATAAGAGGCAACACTCTCTGAGGCGGAAAAGGTGGTAAGGTAACCTGGGGTACTGCTGGTCCTCTCTGACGCACCACGGTACAATCTCTCACTAGGTGCTGTAAGCTGCCACACCCAAAACACCCACGTGTCGACGGCTGACCCTCCTGGGAAAAAGTACTGAACAACTAGCTACGTTCTACATCTCTGCTACCCCCAGTGTCTGATCGAACTCTGTCTCGGAATCTAAACCTCTGCCTCCTGGCTGCTAGACCAGTACGAGCCCTCTTCGGTTCCGGAACAACCGATGACTCCGCTAGACGCTCCTCCACCAAAAGGGCTGCATCCACAGCTGCCGCATATGTGTCGCAATGCTGAATGCTGATGGCTAGGAACAACAGGATAAGCAGGCCTCGAACAAACCTCTTCACCCTCATCTCCTCAGTCGCCACCAAGTACGGAGCATACACAAACAGCTCGGTAAACAGTACATTATACTCAAACACCGTCATCCTCGGAGTCTGACGTAACGACTCAAATTTGCGCGCTCACGCATCCCTGACGCTCGGTGGAAGAAAACAGGCAAGAAACGATGTCACAAACTCAGCCCAGGTCATAGGAGCAAGACCCGCGGTTCTGCCCTTCTCCAAGGACTCACACCACTTTTGGGCCAGACCCTCCAGACGAAAAATGGCAAACTCCACCCATCTCTCATCGGAGCATCGGAGTGAACGACAAATCCTGGCCATCCGGTCGATGAACGACTGCGGATCCTCAGTAACATATGTGCCAGTAAACACCGGAGGCCTCAGCCTCATAAAATCTGTCAGTGACACAGTAATAACCTTCGGAGCTGCAACTGCGGCTGCCGGAACAGTAGGTACCATCGTGGTCCCTGCAATGGGTGGAACAACTACCTGCCCCTGCGCTCGAATGGCCTCTACTGAAGTCCCCATCATCTGGCGCAGGTCCTGCATACCAGCCCCAAACATAGCAATGTGCTCTGGTACAACAGGCGTACCGCCCTGGTCAGTCCACACCTTAGACGAGTCAACTCTGACCTCGGCCCTCGCAGCCTCTCTCTGTGCCCTCGTAGTCTTCGGCGGCATATAGGCTGGAAATTGAAACAAGATTCGATAAGGAAACAGGAATCAAATCACAAGGATGTATATCAATCACGGAAGGAATTTCAATCAATAAGTCCTAAGGTCACTTAGGCGGAGTACCGTGTCGTAAGTATGCCGCGGAACATACCCATGCTACGTCACTCTGCTTAAGCTACCTACTCTATCATACCAAAGTCATCCTATACTCCGAAAGGTAAAACCTAGCGCTTTGATACCAACTTTGTCACGACCCAAAATTTGGCCCGTAACCGGCACTTAAACTACGTAACGTCAACAGGCGTATGTAAGTCTACGGTAGCGCCCCGGCCGTCATTCTGACGCCAAACGCGGAAAAAAAACTTTTATAACTGGCGCTATCGCATACTATAACCCGGATCTTACCATTAACGCTAAACTAACTAACTGTAAAGAGGTAGAAAGGTTATACCGAACGATCCGAGTCCTTTGGTCTTTAGCCATCATCCCACGCTCCTCGCGGCAACTCCAATCTCTTTGCTCCTCGTCGAGGTGGCACCACATCTACGGATCTTTAAACGGGTTCCCGCCTCTATACCGAGGCAACTCGGTCATCAAGTCTGCTACAAGAGATGACCAAGATGAAGTAGAGAACGAGTAAAATACTTTGTCTCAAACACCCTAGGGTTCTCATCACATGAGAGGATTAGGGTAGAGGTTGAAGAAGATACTAGGGTTTGGAAATGGTGAACTCAAGATATGAATCAAGTGAGCAAAAACCAAGTCCCAAAAATTGACCCATGGCTGCCCAAAAATTGGTGATGATATATATAAGATTTTGTGAAGAAATATCAAGGAAAATATCCTAGAAAAATATCTCCAACCAAAACCCTAAAATATCCCACCCAAAATAAAACACATTAAATCTATCATGACTCACTTAGTGACCCGTTAGCATGAGTCACTAATGAACATGCTAGAATAATGTGTCATCCATAATGAGTCACCATTTCCAAAACCAATAATCATTTAAACCAAAATGATTAATCCAAAAAGAAATGCATCTTCTAAAATATTCTGGTAACGGATTACGAAAATACCCCTCGCCTGTATATACATACCTGTATCCGTATTCCGACCGAATATGAATACGAGAGACTAAAATATTCCGACTCAATATAATACATGGATCCGGCTTAAACCAAAGCCCACCAGTATTATCTACCCGAAATATGACACGTGCATAAATGCACGTGCATTTTCCGAACCCTGCCATAAAACCATACGGCCTCTACAACGTTTCGTCCGAACTTGGGAAACTATCTGTGGGGGACTCTAAAGACTCGTCAGTACCCTAGCAGTGGTTTTAACCACAAGCACGTCAGCGGCACTAGCTGTGCGTAACGGCTGCCCATAAACTGACCTCAAGGGTAGCCGATGAGCGAATTCATCCTGAAACCCTACTGAGCCTATCAGTGACAATATACATACAGTCCGGTCCGTTCGTCTATGAGTATCGCATATCGGGCCTAGGGGGATGGTAACGTCAGACCCTAAATAACGGTATAAGTCGTGTCATAGTGTAGCCCAGAACACCCTGAGATACTCTGGAGTACCTACCAGTAAATCTCCTGCCTCGGCCGAGGGCTTTGTGTAATGGCTCTCCTAGACACAGCGCGATCTCACCCCCAATACCGAGAGAGATGAATCCCCTGCCGATCCGCTCACTTGCCTCCATGTGGCTCAGGACTGTACCCAAAAAAACCCTGTTTGCACGACTCCTTTGAGCCGTGGTAGGGTAGAAATCAAAGCACAGTGGGAACTCAAACGAGACAAATGACGACCTCAGGTCGATGAACTAACCTGTACACATGTCACCAGGGAACTGCTATCTGACGCTAGGTATAAATACCACCTGTATACATCTTAGGTGATCCAACTGACACCAGTGGCTTGTGAGACCGGCCACCGCCCCTCGTCGGGTTCTCGACTGTATACACTAGTCTATTCTGGAGTATCGATGCCCTGTCTCGAAACTCCCACGACTAGGGACCACTTTTAAGGATGTGCTTATAGACTACCCAACTCTCACGTATATGATCACCATCATACTGTTGGTAGTCAAGCAGGATCCTAAGGGCTCTATCAACGTGTAATAGTGATCATGTCACTTAAAACTGTACATAACTGATATAGGCAAACCAGATAGCATACTATCATCACGAGTAAGACTGTGCTACAGGTATAGGTCCTCCTCAATCATTGCAATCACGTGCCTGCAATCCAATAATTGACTTTGAGGGCACTATAACCAACAATCTCCCATTTGCACTTAAGGCTAATTATTGCGATGTCGCATACTCACAGCCCGTGTGATACCGAACACCCAACTGCTCTACTAATCAGTTTTACAAAGCTCGTTTGTAAAACTCTTGTGTTCGAGAAATAGCCTCAATGAGTGGATCCACCCTGATGTTTCTTTCTATGTCTCTCTTAATCTCAAGTTCGCGGAGAAAGCCATCTCCCGAATTGACTAATACCTGTCTTAGAATATGTCTGGCTATCTGATGGGACCTAGTTCATAAATGAACTCCAAATCCAAACTTCTTAGACTGTATCGATCACTGAAACTAATCAGTGTCCAGCACCATGCCTCCCACAGTATCCTCTTGGACCACCTGTCCATAATACTGTCCCTCGTCAGAGGGAAAACTATAACTCTGATAATCACTCTATCATCCATGTCACCTTTGAAGCCTGGAATGATAACCGTCCCCCGAAGGAGGCTGCCGTTATCAAATCCGTAGAACATTTACTTATGTTCTAAAACTGCTTCCTTATGTTTCTTCAGGATTGGATTAATATAAACTTATCGCATCTAGTGCAAAAACAACATCTGGTGTGGCACTTGACATCTCACGATTGAATCAATTGCCTAAGCAAGTGATATACCAATCATGTACATCCTTCTCCCCTTTAGTCTGTAAGACACCTTTAGAGAGGGTGACTCCATCACCTGCAGGTACACCACCATGCCATGAGTCATCTATTCTAAAATACTATTAGAATACTGTCAAAGTACTCACATTGGGAAACTACCCAAATCTAGATCTAAAACCATAGATCTAGTAACCAGAATGTCAGATATTATATCCATATCCTTTGTGGAGAAACAACTGTGTGACGACCACAGTACAACCGATCGTAGTATAGGAATTTTACTTCCTACTCTGTGTATGTCATCCAAATACCAGGACATCACACCCTACTACCTTCTTAACAGATCCATCCTCTATTCTGATGAAATCAAACCCATGACTGTCACATCAAAATTAGATAATCTAACTCCGCTATATCTGCTCAAGTCTATAAATAGACATAAGCTACTTGCCCACTATACTTCCGCTGCTCCCACTGACCACAACAACCCTCTGGCAGAATAATATATGTGTGCACTTCTAAAACTAGTTTAGAACGATGCTATACTTAACCTCCTGCCGGGTCTCATAGCCTGGAACAACAGTAGTGTCAAGTCTGGGTAAACAATAACCTCCCTGTCACCGTCCTTGAGGCTACCGGAGTACCTCTCGGGTGCCTGAGGTTACCCACCATATCTGCGGAGTGGCTAATAGAATGTCAAACCTGATTGAATCTTTAGGTCCTATTAAATTTTCCGTAATCGTTTGTGGTTCTGGAATCACTTCCTGTTCTACCATACTCGCACTACTGTTTTCTGAAAAAATCCATTTTACTAAAACTGTGGCGAGTCAAGAACAATATCACTATTGATCTTCCAGATGGTAGAAAGTCAACCCTCGTCATAACCTGGGCCCCGCAAACTGTCATTACAGAAACGTGCCTTGAGTTATCCAGAGTCTGGTTTTAAGCATAAGCCGGACAACTCCTCGTACCTTAACATCGTTAAGATATAAACCATTCTATATCCAATATAGAAACTTTGGCTCTTATTTAATTAGAACCAGATTCAAATCATGCAGCTGTCTCCAGTGCATATCATCTTAATGGAGAGAGGTTAATCATCATTACTCAACTTAGGAATACATCCAATTATGAGTAACCTGAAAGAGAAACAAGTTTCTCAAAACCATTAACTGAATACCAATCACAAGTATCTATATCTTCGATCTCTTTGAAGAATCCCGATACTTGCGATACCTGGTTCTCTACTTTATTCTTATACCTGTAACTTTTCAAAACTTAGACATTGTATTTCTACGAAACACTTGTCTAAAAACTAGAGAAGTCATAAGTAAATAGAACATAGTATGAGGACCAACCCCTTTGTCCTGATGGACACTGGGCATCATACAATACTCTGTATGAGTCCCCTGAGTCGAATAACTCAAAACCTGTGCATCGTAGGTTGAAAACTGTACTTATGGTTAAGAACTACTCCGCTGTTCAATGCTCCTTATCCAATCGTCAACTGATATAGGTAAATGTCACGGACATAATTTCAAAAAGTTATATCTCACTTTATAAAAATAAACGTACAAATATATCAGTTTGAAATTGGTGCACAACAACGGATACTCAAAACCAAATACTTGCCGTCTGGCAAAAACCCGGGCGATTTCCTCAAATATCACCAATTACAACGAATTCCGATATAATGAGGATGATCACTTTATTCCCAATAACTTCCTCTCACTCATCATCTGTAAAACCATACAGATGTCAAAATCATACCTGGTAAATACATACCCTGGAGTAAGTATCTAATCGGGAAATCAGTTTTCCTTTTAACAATGCACAGTAAAACTGAAACATGACAATGTTTCGTAGGGGTATCCTGGTATTCCTAGTAATGCCTCTTCCATAATCCAATTCTGTAAGTCTACGCTAGCGCCCCGGCCGTCTACAGACGCCAAATGCGGAACAAAAACTTTTTATCTGGCGCTATCGTATATTTTAACCCGGATCTGCCATTATTGCTAAACTAACAAACTGTAAAGAGTGTAGAAAGGTTATACCGAACGATCCGAGTCCTTCGTTCTTTAACCATCATCCCACGCTCCGTTGCGGCTGCTCCGATCTCTTCGATCTCCGATCTGCTCGTCCAGGTGGCACCACGTCGACGATTCTTTAAACGGGCTCCCGCCTCTGACTCGAGGCAACTCGGTCGTCAAGTTTGCTAAAAGAGACGACCAAGAATGATGTAGAGAATGAGCAGATGACTTTGTCTCACTTCGTCCAAGTCCGTGGACGATCGGTAAATGAAGTTGCCGATGGAAATGAAATGGAACAAGAAATGAACTATGAAATTTCCATGCATCCAAAACTTTGGTCTTTTCTTTTTAACAACCATAATCTTTTCAAGTGAGTGAGTGGAGGAGGAGAGAGAGCGCCGGCCACTAATAAAGAAGGAGGAGGGTGAGTGTAGGAGCAAAAATGAGGTGACCATAAACAATGATCCTTATCATAACAAAAATATCAAGAACAAATATCTTAAGGAAAACAAGAATCATTAAAGTCAAAGCATGAGTCATAATCCTTGTCACCACTTTCTAGAAACTTCTAGAACCTTCTAGAAGCATGACTCACCCTCATCCAAGAAAAGATAAATCCGTCTTTAACCGAATGTTAAAAGACGGCTGATAGAAAACTAAAAACTGGCAACTTCCAAAAGTGATCCTGAAACGACTTTCAGGATAACCCCGTAACTGTATAAATATACCCGCATTTGTATTACGACCGAATACAAATGCAACTGAGACAAAGATATTATATCTACTCAATATAATACTCGGATCCGGCTTAAACCAAAGCCGACCAGTATCATCTGCCCGAAAAATAACACGTGCGTAAACGCACGTGCATTTTCCGAACCCTGCCATAAAACCATACGGCCTCTACAACGTTTTGCCCGAACTTGGGAAACTGTCTGTGGGGGACTCTAATGAATCGTCAGTACCCTGGCAGTGGGTTTAACCACAAACCGTCAGCGGCACTAGCTATACGTAACGGCTGCCCATGGACTGACCTCAAGGGAGGCCGATGAGCGAACTCATCCGGAAACCCTACTGAGCCTAACAGTGACAATGTATATACAGCCCGGTCCGTTCGTCTATGAGTATCGCATATCTGCCTAGGGGGCTAGTAACGTCAGACCCCCAATAGCAGTATAAGTCGTGTCGGAGTGTAGCCCAATAACACCCTGAGATACTACTGGAGTACTTACCAGTAAATCTCCTGCCATGGCCATGGACTTTGTGTAATGGCTCTCCTAGACACAGCACGACCTCTCCCCCAATACCGGGAGAGACGTATCCCATGCCGATCCGCTCACGTGCCTCCATATGGCTCGGGACTGTACCCAAAAACTACCTGTTTGCACGACTCCTTTGAGCCGTGGTAGGGTAGAAATCAAAGCACAGTGGGAACTCACACGAGACAAATGACGTCCTCAGGTCGATGAACTAACCTGTACACATGTCACCAGGGAACTGCTATCTGACGATAGATATAGTACTAACTAGCAGATTCCCGGCGAGTCCTGTCCGGTGTACTCATAACCCAATGAGCACCTGTATACATCTTAGGTGATCCAACTGACACCAGTGGCTTGTGAGACCGGCCACCGCCCCTCGTCGGGGTCTCGACTATATACACTAGTCTACTCCGGAGTATCGATGCCCTGTCTCGAAACTCCCACGACTAGGGACTACAATTAAGGATATGCGTATAAACCACCCAACTCTCACGTATATGATCGCCATCATACTGTTGGTGGTAAAGAAAGATCCTAAGGGCTCTATCAAAGTGTAACATGTAATCAGTCACCTGAACATGTACACGACTGATAAAGGCAAACCAGATAGCATACTATCATCTTGAGTAAGACTGTCCTACCGGTATAGGTCCTCCGCAATCATTGCAATCACGTACCTGCGATCCAATAATTGACTATGAGGGCACTATCTCCAACAATCTCCCACTTGCACTCAAGGCTAATTATTGCGATGTCGACTACTCACAGCCCGTGTGAAACCGAACATCCAACTCCTCTACTAATCAGTTTCACAAAGCCTGTTTGTAAAACTATTGTGTTCGAGAAATAGCCTCAGTGAGTGGATCCGCCTAGATGTTTCTTTCAATATCTCTCTAAATCTCAAGTTCGCGGAGAAAGCCATCTCCCGAATCGAGTAATACCTGTCTTAGAATATGTCTGGATATCTGATGGGACCTAGTTCATAAATGAACTCCAAATCCAAACTTTTTAGATTGTATCGATCACTGAACCTAATCAGTATCCGGCACCATGCCTCCCACAGTATCCTCTTGGACCACCTGTCCATAATACTGTCCCTCTTCGTCAGAGGGAAAACTATAACTCTGACAATCACTCTGTCATCCATGTCACCTTTGAAGCCTGGAATGATAATCGTCTCCCGAAGAAGGCCGCCGTTATCAAATCCATAGAACATGTACTTATGTTCTAAAACTGCTTCCTTATATTTCTCCAGGATTGGATTAATACAAACTTATTGCATCTAGTGCAAAAACAACATCTGGTGTGGTACTTGACCTCTCACGATTGACTCAATTGCCTAAGCAAGTGATCTGTCAATCATGCACATCCCTCTCCCCTTCAGTCTATACGACACCTTTAGAGAGGGTGACTCCATCACCTGCAGGTACACCACCATGCTAGGAGTCACATATTCTAAAAACCATTAGAATATCTGTTAAAGTACCCACATTGGGAAACTACCCAAAACCAGATCTAAAACCATAGATCCAGAAAACAGAATGTCAAATATTATATCCATATCCTTTCTGGAGAAACAACTGTGTGACGACCACAGTACAACCGATCGTAGTATAGGAATTTTACTTCCTACTATGTGTATGTCATCCAGATACCATGACATCACACCCTACTACCTTCTTAACAGATCCATCCCCTATTCTGATTGAAGTCAAACCCATGACTTTCATATCAAAATTAGATGATCTATCCCCGCTATAACTGCTCTAGTCTATAAATAGACATAAGCTACTTGCCCACTATGCTTCCGATGCTCCCACTGACTACGAAAACCCTCCTACCGGGTCTCATAGCCTGGAACAACAGTAGTGTCAAGTCTGGGTAGATAAGAACCTCCCTGTCACCGTCCTTGAGGCTACCGAAGTACCTCTCGGGTGTCTGAGGTTACCCACCATATCTGCGGAGTGGCTAATGGAATGTCAAACCCGATTGAATATATAGGTCCTATTAAATTTTCCGTAATCGTTTGCAGTTCTGGAATCACTTCCAGTTCTACCATACTCCCACTACTGTTTTCTGAAAAAATCCATTTTACTAAAACTGTGGCGAGTTAAGAACAATATCACTATTGATCTTCCAAATGGTAGAATATCAACCCTCGTCATAGCCAGGGTCAACCCACAAACAGCCATTACAGAAACGTGCCCTGAGTTATCCAGAGTTTGGTTTTAAGCATAAGCTGGACAACTCCCAGTACCTTAACATCTTTTAAGGTACGAACCATTCTATATCCAATATAGAAACTTTGGCACTAATTTAATTGGAACCAGATTCAAATCATGCAACTGTCTCCAGTGCATATCAACTTAATGGAAAGAGGCTAATCAGCATTACTCAACTTAGGAATCCATCCAATTATGAGCAACCTGAAAGAGAAAACACGTTTCTCAAAACCATCACTATCATCTGAATACCAATCACAAGAATCTACATCTTCGATCTCTTTGAAGAATCCCGATACTTGTGACATCTGGTTCTCTACTTTATTCTTATACCCACAACTTCTCAAAACTTAGACCTTGTATTTCTACGAAACACTTGTCTAAAAACTAGAGAAGTTATAAGTAAACAGAACATAGTACGAGGACCTGCCCCTTTGTCCTGATAGACACTGGACAACATACAATACTCTGTGTAAGTCCGCTGAGTTGAACAACTCAAAACCTGTGCGTCGTAGGTTGAAAACTGTACCCTGGCGATTTCCTCAAATATCACCAATTACAACGAATTCCGATATAATGAGGATAATCACCTAATTCCCAATAACTTACTCCTACTCATCATCTGTAAAACCATACAGATATGAGAATGAAACCTGGTAAATACATACCCTTGGAGTAAGTATCTAATCGGGAAAACAGTTTTCTTTTAACAATGCACTGAAATATGAAAATGTTTCGTAGGGGTATCTTGGTATTCATAGCAATGCCTCTTCCATAATCCAATTCATGACTTCAACCGTATATTTTATTGCCATCTCTCCAAATCCCTTTATTTGTCTTTAGTCGTTACCTTCTGTACACCATCGTTAGGCTAAATGGTTTTCTTCCTTCCCTACCGTTCGGCACCAGCCTATGGTTTGGAAGAAGACTATCCAGTAAGCATAATAGGTGTACCCTCCTAAACCAAGGAGTACTCGTATCTTGAGAGAAGGTGATGATAAAAGACAACTGAATAATACCTTATTCTTTTAAAAGTGAAATAGGAGTGGCGATGAAGTACGCGGTTTTGGTCGTGAATGATATCAGTCGCAATTTACTTTGCCCTCTTTCTAATCCCTTTATTTTGTCTTTACATATTACCTTCTGCACACCCTGCTTAGGCTAATTGGTTTTCTTTATTCCCTACCTTTCGGCACCTGCCTATGGTTTGGAATAAGACTATCCAATAAGCGTAATAGGTGTACTCTCCTAAACCAAGGAGCTCTCGCAACCTGAGAGAAGGTGATAATAAAAGACAACTGAATAAACCAATTCTATTTCTCCTGAACCTGGATCCATCCTCGAAGAAGTCCCTTCGAGTTCGTATATAACCATACGATGGATCTATCCAATGGAAGTGGATGTCCGTAGTAATACGGGTGTTCTGAGAAATTCAAAGGGTAGAAGAAGGAGTGGCAATGACTTATGCAATATAGACAATCCAAAAGCCAGTATTTTAAGAAGGTTCGGTCAACCTAGTCACTGAGTCATAGTCTAGGGTCGGTCAAAGGTCGCTGCCAAAGAGAGAGAGAAAAGAAACACTCTGCGTGCACTCTAACCTAGATCAGAATGGTTATCACTTTATCTAATCCGGAAAACTCCCACTGTCCTGTCAAATTCTCCTCCAAACCTAAAGAAGAATCAATCGGGATCACCCGAAGAGTAAACCAACTCATCAGTGGGAATCGGGATCCAACTCTCATCGCATGATAACGTGATGGAATGCATCCACGTTACTCATACTCCAGAAGGTATGCGCATACTTGGCAAGTTTCAGTTTCTTTAGAAACTCCCGATAAGATTTTTGCCCCATGCTCTTATAACCTTGGCGTTAGGTCAAAATGTCATAAGTCACATACCAAGTTCTACCCGTCACTATCTTGTTAATTTGAACCCACCCGCACATGCCCTTGGCGTTAGGTCAAAATGGCAGAACGGCTGTCCCAAACCAACTCATCTATCTATGCAACAATTGAATACCCAGCAGCTACCAAACACTATGCCTTGGCGTTAGGTCAAAATACATAGCTTGAATACTACTGAATACCCAAAAGAAGTGACGGAGGGCTACGGCTGGTTTTTGGCGAAAAACCTTTAACGTAGTGAACTTGATATTGCTGAAGGAACCTGACAGCTTTTTAAAATATAGTGGCGAAAACCTTTGCTAAAGAGGTCACTCCCGGTGAAGGGATCTCGGCTCTTTCCTCATGGAATGAGGTGCAGGATATTCCACTGAATACCGCGGCGCAAAGCAACTTGTAATCGACTATAGTGAAGTTATTACCCTGACGCAAACTTCTGCCCAAGGGGTCAGTCCCGGTGAAGGGATATCGGCCCTTGCCCCGTCGAATGAGGTGCAGGATATTCCACTGAATACCGCTATGCAAAACAAAAGGAAACGTCTTTGTAATAACACTTTTTAAATTTGTTCCAACAACTGTAAACAGGTTTGTTTTCCTTTGCATTGATCAGAATCAATGCAGTCCCATAATCAATCACACCAGAAAAGAACGAAAATAAAATGTACGTATATGCCATCCGCATTCGTCACTGGGTCCCGTCATCACCCGTTAGGTTACTTAACTAACGACAGAGCGGGGACTGGACTAGCGCGGGTGTAAAACATATACAACATCTAATAGTATATAAACCAATATACAATAATTTCTCCACGCGTGATAATATGCAACATTACAGAAAAGTAATAAGCATTACAGAACAATACAGATAATCTGGGATCCCCGGGTTTCACAGAGCCGCTGCTGAAACCCGACGTTCCCCTGTCTTGTGGATAGCCTGTGCAATGAAACCTAGACCCCTACGGGTGCGGCAAGTTACCCGCTAAAACCTGAAGCGAGGCAGCCCCCTACACTAAAGTGAATGGACCACCCAGCACTTCACGGAATCCGGTAATCTTGGGCACCCCTCCTTGGGTCAACCTGTACCCCCTACGAGTGCGGTGAATAGTCTGCCAATTTTAGAGTAGGGCCCCTCTGCCTCTCAAAGCCATGAGATGCGGACCCGTTGCCCTCCAGAACCCGGCTATCGGTGCACTCCGTCTCGGGGCAAAACCTAGTACAGTAATGAAAAATAGTACAACAGGTACATCGACCGCAACCTAGTCGTGCCACAAAAGAATATTATACAACAGGCAGTGACGGCAGTCCACAAGTTGGACGCTCGCCCCGCAATATCAAATGTACAAATAAACTCAAACTGCACTATCATTGCACACTGCTATCCACCACGACAAATCCGCAACATCACAGCACAACACAGAACATCAACGCGAGTGTCACGTTCGCAAACCCGTCTAAAAGAACTATAGCAATCAGACGCGGTTTACCGATCAAATGACATTCCCGGTCGGAGATATAATGTAAGCACTGTTAACTAACATGTTTAAATTTCGATCGACTAAATATCACAAAGTGGGCCCCACGAACAACTGGTGAACAGTAACAAAATCTGGGCCCAAAAGATATATACCAAAAACCCTAAATTCCAACAGAGAAGACACAGAGAAAATTTGGTGCACTGATCCAATAGAACGGCCGCGGATGCGCGGCCAAACCATGCGTTTGGCCGCGATTCCGCGGCTGTTTGGTGGAATCACGTGCTCAAATTTTGTCGGTGTGCTTCTGAAACCCTGAACAACTTTCTGTGATATGTGGAATATTTTTAGGACACCATTTAAAATCGACAGAAACTGTCAAAATGAAAAATGCGGTTTTTGATTTCCGGTTCGATCGATATTTTAAACGCGTTAGCACAAGTTAGTATAGCAAAATGGTGAGGCTCTGATACCACTGTAAGTCTACGCTAGCGCCCCGGCCGTCTACAGACGCCAAATGCGGAACAAAAACTTTTTATCTGGCGCTATCGTATACTTTAACCCGGATCTGCCATTATTGCTAAACTAACAAACTGTAAAGAGTGTAGAAAGGTTATACCGAACGATTCGAGTCATTCGTTCTTTAACCATCATCCCATGCTCCGTTGCGGCTGCTCCGATCTCTTCGATCTCCGATCTGCTCGTCCAGGTGGCACCACGTCGACGATTCTTTAAACGGGCTCCCGCCTCTGACTCGAGGCAACTCGGTCGTCAAGTTTGCTAAAAGAGACGACCAAGAATGATGTAGAGAATGAGTAGATGACTTTGTCTCACTTCGTCAAAGTCCGTGGACGATCGGTAAATGAAGTTGCCGATGGAAATGAAATGGAACAAGAAATGAACTATGAAATTTCCATGCATCCAAAACTTTGGTCTTTTCTTTTTAAAAACCATAATCTTTTCAAGTGAGTGAGTGGAGGAGGAGAGAGAGCGCCGGCCACTAATAAAGAAGGAGGAGGGTGAGTGTAGGAGCAAAAATGAGGTGACCATAAACAATGATCCTTATCATAACAAAAATATCAAGAACAAATATCTTAAGGAAAACAAGAATCATTAAAGTCAAAGCATGAGTCATAATTCTTGTCACCACGTTCTAGAAACTTCTAGAACCTTCTAGAAGCATGACTCACCCTCATCCAAGAAAAGATAAATCCGTCTTTAACCGAATGTTAAAAGACGGCTGATAGAAAACTGGAAACTGGCAACTTCCAAAAGTGATCCTGAAACGACTTTCAGGATAACCCCGTAACTGTATAAATATACCCGCATTTGTATTACGACCGAATACAAATGCAACTGAGACAAAGATATTATATATACTCAATATAATACTCGGATCCGGCTTAAACCAAAGCCGATCAGTATCATCTGCCCGAAAAATAACACGTGCGTAAACGCACGTGCATTTTCCGAACCCTGGCATAAAACCATACGGCCTCTACAACGTTTTGCCCGAACTTGGGAAACTGTCTGTGGGGGACTCTAATGACTCGTCAGTACCCTGGCAGTGGGTTTAACCACAAACCGTCAGCGGCACTAGCTATGCGTAACGGCTGCCCATGGACTGACCTCAAGGGAGGCCGATGAGCGAACTCATCCGGAAACCCTACTGAGCCTAACAGTGTCAATGTATATACAGTCCGGTCCGTTCGTCTATGAGTATCGCATATCTGCCTAGGGGGCTAGTAACGTCAGACCCCCAATAGCAGTATAAGTCGTGTCGGAGTGTAGCCCAATAACACCCTGAGATACTACTGGAGTAATTACCAGTAAATCTCCTTCCATGGCCATGGACTTTGTGTAATGGCTCTCCTAGACACAGCACGACCTCGCCCCCAATACCGGGAGAGACGAATCCCCTGCCGATCCGCTCACGTGCCTCCATATGGCTCGGGACTGTACCCAAAAACTACCTGTTTGCACGACTCTTTTGAGCCGTGGTAGGGTAGAAATCAAAGTACAGTGGGAACTCACACGAGACAAATGACGACCTCAGGTCGATGAACTAACCTGTACACATGTCACCAGGGAACTGCTATCTGACGATAGATATAGTACTAACTAGCAGATTCCCGGCGAGTCCTGTCCGGTGTACTCATAACCCAATGAGCACCTGTATACATATTAGGTGATCCAACTGACACTAGTGGCTTGTGAGACCGGCCACCGTCCCTCGTCGGGGTCTCGACTGTATACACTAGTCTACTCCGGAGTATCGATGCCCTGTCTCGAAACTCCCACGACTAGGGACTACAATTAAGGATATGCGTATAAACCACCCAACTCTCACGTATATGATCGCCATCATACTGTTGGTGGTAAAGCAAGATCCTAAGGGCTCTATCAAAGTGTAACATGTAATCAGTCACCTGAACATGTACACGACTGATAAAGGCAAACCAGATAGCATACTATCATCTTGAGTAAGACTGTCCTACCGGTATAGATCCTCCGCAATCATTGCAATCGCGTACCTGCGATCCAATAATTGACTATGAGGGCACTATCTCCAACAAATTCATGACTATAACCGTATATTTCTTTGTCATCTCTCCAAATCCCTTTATTTGTCTTTATTCATTACTTTCTGTACACCCCTTTAGGCTAAGTGGTTTTCTTCCTTCCCTACCGTTCGGCACCAGCCTATGGTTTGGAAGAAGACTATCCAGTAAGTATAATAGGTGTACTCTCCTAATCCTAGGAGTACTCGTAACCTGAGAGAAGGTGATGATAAAAGCCAACTGAATAATACCTTATTCTATTTGTCCCGAACTGGGGAAAAAATCAAAGGTGAAATAGGAGTAGCGGTGAACTACGCGGTTTGGTCGTGAATGATAGCAGTCGCAATTTACTTTGCCCTCTTTCTAATCCCTTTATTTTGTCTTTACATATTACCTACTGTACACCCTACTTAGGCTAATTGGTTTTCTTCATTCCCTACCTTTCGGCACCTGCCTATGGTTTTGAAGAAGACTATCCAATAAACGTAATAGGTGTACTCTCCTAAACCAAGGAGCCCTCGCAACCTGAGAGAAGGTGATGATAAAAGACAACTGAATAAACCAATTCAATTTCTCCTGAACCTTGATCCATCCTCGAAGAAGTCCCTTCGAGTTCGTATATAACCATACGATAGATCTATCCAATGGAAGTGGATGTTCGTAGTGATACGAGCTGTTATGAGAAATGCAAAGGGTAAAAAGAAGGAGCGGCAATGACTTATGCAACTCGAACAATCCAAAAGCCAGTATTTTAAGAAGGTTCGGTCAACTTGGTTACTGAGTCATAGTCTAGGGTCGGTCAAAGGTCGTTGCCAAAGAGAGAGAGAAAAGAAACACTCTGCGTGCACTCTAACCTAGATCAGAATGGTTATCACTTTATCTAATCAGGAAACCTCCCACTGTACTGTCAAATTCTCCTCCAAACCTGAAAGAAGAATCAATCGGGATCACCCGAAGAGTAAACTAACTCATCAGTAGGAATCGGGATCCAACTCTCATCGCATGATAACGTGAAGGTATCCACTCAAGTTATCACACTCCAGAAGGTATGCGCATGCGTGGCAAGTTTCAGTTTCTTTAGAAACTCCCGATATGATTTTTGCCCCATGCTCTTATGACCTTGACGTTGGCCAAAATACCATAAGTCACATGCCAAGTTCTACCCATCATTATCTTGTCAATTTGAACCCATCCGCACATGCCCCTGACGTTGGCCAAATGGCAGAACGACTGCCTCAAACTAACTCATCTATCTATGCAACAGAAGAATACCCAGCAGCTACCAAACACTATACCTTTGCGTTGGTCAAAATACATAGCTTGAATACTACTGAATACCCAACTGAAATGACGGAAGGCTACGGCTGGTTTTTGGCGAAAAACCTTTAACGTAACGAACTTGATATCGCTGAAGGAACCTGAAAGCTTTTTTATAAAAATATAGTGGTGAAAACCTTTGCTAAAGAGGTCACTCTCGGTGAAAGGATCTCGGCTCTTTCCTCGTGGAATGAGGTGCAGGATATTCCAACTGAATACCGCGATGCAAAGCAACATGTAATCGACTATAGTGAAGTTATTACCCTGATGCAAACTTCTGCCCAAGGGGTCACTCCCGGTGAAGGGATCTCGGCCCTTGCCTCGTCGAATGAGGTGCAGGATATTCCAACTGAATACCACTGTGCAAAACAAAAGAAAACGTCTTTGTAATAACACTTTTTAAAACTGTTCCAACAACGTCCAAACAGGTTTGTTTTCCTTTGCATTTATCAGAATCAATGCAGTCCCAACAATTAATCACACCAAAAAAGAACGAAAATAAAATGTACGTATATGCCATCCGCATTCGTCACTGGGTCCCGTCATCACCCGTTAGGTTACTTAACTAACGACAGAGCGGGGAGTGGACTAGCGCGGGTGTAAAACATATACAACATCTACTAGTATATATACCAATATACAATAATCGCTCTAGGCGTGATAAATGCAACATTACAGAAAAGTAATAAGCATCACAGAACAATACAGATAATCTGGGATCCCCGGGTTTCACAGAGCCGCTACTGAAACCCGACGTTCCCCTGGTCGTGTGGATAGCCTGTGCAATGAAAACCTAGACCCTTACGGGTGCGGCAAGTTACCCGCCAAAACCTGAAGCGAGGCAGCCCCCTGCAGCAAAGTGAATGGACCACCCTGCACTTCACGGAATCCGGTAACTTGAGCACCCCTCCTTGGGTCAATCTGTACCCCTTACGAGTGCGGCGAATAGTCTGCCAATTCTAGAGTGAGGCCCCTCTGCCTCTCAAAGCCATGAGATGCGGACCCGTTGCCCTCCAGAACCCGGCTATCCGTGCACTCCGTCGCGGGGTAAACCTAATACAGATATGAAAAATATGTACAACGGGTACATCGACCTCAGCCAGGTCGTGCCCCAAAAGAATATTATACAAACAAGCAGTGACGGCAGTCCACATGTTGGACGCTCGCCCCGCAATATTAAATGTACAAATAAATCCAAACTGCACTACCATTGCACACTGCTATCCACCACGAAAAATCCGCAACATCACAGCACAACACAGAATATCAACACGAATGTCACGTTCGCAAACCCGTCTAAAAGAGCTATAGAAATTAGACGCAATTTACCGCTCGAATGACATTCATGGTCGGAGATATAATGTAAGTACTGTAAACTAACAAGTTTAAAATTCCGATCGACAAAACTTCCCGAAGTGGGCCCCACGTACATCTGCAGTACACAAACAAAATCTGGGCCCAAAAGAAATATTCCAGAAACCACAATTTTCTATGCAGGAGGTTACTGTAGAAAAATGATAGTCTGATGCTCCAAACCTGCGGCGGAACCGCAGCCAAACCCTGGTTTGTGCGGCGGTTCCGCGGCAGTACTGTAGAGTCAGTCGACCAAATTTCACCAGAATTCTTAAAAAAGCCTGCACGATTTTCTGAGATGCTCAAAATAATTTTTAGACCTGTTTTAAAAATCGACATAAACTTTAGCCTGAAAATCGCAGTTTTGGAAATTTCGTTCGATCGATATTTTAAACGCGTTAGAACAAGTTAGTAAAGGTTAATAGCGTGGCTCTGATACTATGTAAGTCTACGGTAGCACCACGGCCGTCATTCTGACGCCAAACGCGGAACAAAAACTTTTATAACTGGCGCTATCGCATACTATAACCCAGATCTTGCCATTAACGCTAAACTAACTAACTGTAAAGAGGTAGAAAGGCTATACCGAACGATCTGAGTCCTTCGGTCTTTAGCCATCATCCCACACTCCTCGCGGCAACTCCGATCTCTTTGCTCCTCGTCGAGGTGGCATCACATCTACGGATCTTTAAACGGGCTCCCGTCTCTATACCGAGGCAACTCGGTCATCAAGTCTGCTAAAAGAGATGACCAAGATGAAGTAGAGAACGAATAGAATACTTTGTCTCAAACACCCTACGGTTCTCATCACATGAGAGGGTTAGGGTGGAGGTTGAAGAAGATGCTAGGGTTTGGAAATGGTGAACTCAAGATATGAGCAAAAACCAAGTCCCGAAAATTGACCCATGGCTGCCCAAAAATTGGTGATGATATATATAAGGTTTTGTGAAGAAATATCAAGGAAAATGTCCTAGAAAAATATCTCCAACCAAAACCCTAAAATATCCCACCCAAAACAAAACACATTAAATCTATCATGACTCACTTAGTGACTCATTAGCATGAGTCACTAATGAACATGCTAGAATAATGTGTCATCCATAATGAGTCACTATTTCCAAATCCAATAATCATTTAAACCAAACTGATTAATCCAAAAAGAAATGCATCTTCTAAAATATTCTCGTAACAGATTACGAAAATACCCCTCGCCTGTATATACATACCTGTATCCGTATTTCGACCGAATACGAATACAAGAGACTAAAATATTCCGACTCAATATAATACATGGATCCGGCTTAAACCAAAGCCCACCAGTATTATCTACCCGAAATATGACACGTGCATAAATGCACGTGCATTTTCCGAACCCTGCCATAAAACCATACGGCCTCTACAACGTTTCGTCCGAACTTGGGAAACTATCTGTGGGGGACTCTAAAGACTCGTCAGTACCCTAGCAGTGGTTTTAATCACAAGCACGTCAGCGGCACTAGCTGTGCGTAACGGCTGCCCATAAACTGACCTTAAGGGTAGCCGATGAGCGAATTCATCCTGAAACCCTACTGAGCCTATCAGTGACAATATACATACAGTCCGGTCCGTTCTTCTATGAGTATCGCATATCGGGCCTAGGGGGCTGGTAACGTCAGACCTCCAATAGCGGTATAAGTCATGTCAAAGTGTAGCCCAGAACACCTTGAGATACTACTGGAGTACCTACCAGTAAATCTCCTGCCTCGGCCGTGGGCTTTATGTAATAGCTCTCCTAGACACAGCGCGATCTCACCCCCAATACCGGGAGAGACGAATCCCCTGCCGATCCGCTCACTTGCCTCTATGTGGCTCGGGACTGTACCAAAAAAAAACCTGTTTGCACGACTCCTTTGAGCCGTGGTAGGGTAGAAATCAAAGCACAGTGGGAACTCACACAAGACAAATGACGACCTCAGGTCGATGAACTAACCTGTACACATGTCACCAGGGAACTTCTATCTGACGCTAGGTATAAATACCAACTAGCAGGTTCCTGGCGAGTCCTGTCCGGTGTACTCATAACCCAATGCGCACCTGTATACATCTTAGGTGATCCAACTGACACCAGTGGCTTGTGAGACCGGCCACCGCCCCATGTCGGGGTCTCGACCGTATACACTAGTCTACTCCGGAGTATCGATGCCCTGTCTCGAAACTCCCACGACTAGGGACCACTTTTAAAGATATGCTTATAGACTACCCAACTCTCACGTATATGATCGTCATCATACTGTTGGTAGTCAAGCAGGATCCTAAAGGCTCTATCAACGTGTAATAGTGATCATGTCACCTAAAATTGTACACGACTGATAAAGGAAAACCAGATAGCATACTATCATCATGAGTAAGACTGTGCTACCGGTATAGGTCATCCTCAATCATTGCAATCACATGCCTGCGATCCAATAATTGACTTTGAGGGCACTATAACCAACAGCGTACGCAACTCAAGTAAGCCGAAACCCATAAATCTAAACCACCTAAATTTGAATCAACGGAGAAAAACATAGTTTTAACATTTGGAAAATCATAAGTAAAATCTCTAACTCTAGTTTTCCTTCTTGTAAATTTCGGCAGTGCCTCCTTTGTAATAACTAGCCCCGAAAACGGGTACAATACAGATAATATATAAAGCATCCCAAATGGGAGCAAAATCACACCCAACGGCGGAGACCAACACCACGACAAGTATACGACGACGAAGTGAAGAAATAACAAAGGAAAGACTGCAATAAGAAGTAAACTTTCCAACATAACTGGCTCCCACGAGTACGGCACCCAAGTCACCAAAATAATACAACACTGCAACCTCACAAGTCGTCTCTAAGTCATATACAAATAGTGGTAGATGGAGAATACTAGATCCAACAAAAAGATATACAATGTATAAGCAGATAACCTCAAACCCACCTAAAAGCAAAGGCCTCACTGCCTAATATAGTAGTATCCGCAAAAGTAGAGATGATAAGACGCCCTGCCGTGACTACTCTGAGGGTAAGTCCTGCAAAACACTGTGGCACAACGGGGGTGAGTTGCCAACTCGTGAATAATAAATAATATCATACTGTAATCGTAAGTATGCACGAACAACGATCTATCTATCACATGTAATCTTATAGCATAAATATGATAAGTGAATATGCAACAATCATGTAAAGGTACATCATCAGGGTACTACAACTACATGAAGCAATGCATATCAACATAATCCTGAGTATGGGATGATATAATATAAAATCTCATGCAAAATCATCAGAATAGAAAAACACCTGTTCCCCTCCGAAGGACGGCGCACAAGACTGCGAAGTCCTGACGCTGAGATTCGGGGCAGATGCTATATGGTTTTATCCGTCCACCTCTCCGAAGATGCCAAATTGATTTATGGCACCGTCTATCGGAGGTTTGGACGGATGCGGCCGATGTAGCAGACTTCGTCAGATTCCCCCTCGTTTGAGGGGTTTTTAATTATGGAGACACTCTTCCCTGCAGGCGCAAGCCCCTGCAGTTAATTACGCTACCGCATCGCGGTAACAACTTTTTCCTTCTCCAGAATTTCACTTCGTGTCGTGGATGTTTGTTTTGTTTGTGGTTGCCCGTGGATTGTATACGGAGACTAAGTAATGTCGTCGCCCATAGGACATGGATTAGTCCAAATCCGTATTTACTTAGATTTGGGTTTGGTATTTTTAGTTTAAGGATACGTTTGCCGTATTGAGGCTAAGATCAACTTAAACGTCCGTTAAGGATACTTTAGTCCTGTTTCAGACTAAGATCGACTTAACATGGTGATCCATTTGATATATGGCCGTCGGGACTCGTCACCTCTCTAACGACGTTGAAGGATTACAACGACAAGTGTCAGAGGAGTTCGGAGATGTACCCTTGGACCAAAGTCGATTTGGAGTTTTATAGTCCATTTGACTATTTAAGGATGCGTTAGCCGTGTTTGGGGCTAAGATCAACTTAAACGGGACTGTCTAGATCCATGCAAAAGAGCGTTTGGAGGCTCTATTGTTCCAGTTTAGGGACGTGGTGGTCCATCGCCAGTTTAGGGAGGTAGTGGTCCATCATTAGTTTAAGGACGTTTCGGTCCGTCGCCAGTTTAACGACGTAGTGGTCCATCATTAGTTTAAGGACGTTTCGGTCCAATATTAGTTTAAGGACGTTTCGGTCCACGAGTTTAAGGACCCCGCAGTCCATATTCATGTGTGGTCGTTGGGACCCGTCGCCTCTCTGACGTCGTTGAAGGATTACAACGAGAAGTGTAAAAGGAGTTCGGAGATGTACTCACGAACCGATTTAAGAGAGGAATCTTGCTCGGTCAATTTAATTTGAGGACTTACGGCCAAAATCGGGCTAAGTCCAGTTGAAAATGTCCAACATTTTATTTGCTTTTGCATTGCATTTTCAGGCGCTTTGTGCCAATCAAAGAGCGCAAACGTTTGTAGTGTTGACACGTGTCGCACAAGCGCAGTGCGCTGCGCTTGCGCTACTGACACGTGGCGCACTCTGGTGAGTTGTGCCAATTACAGAGAGCAAAGCTCTATCTCAAGGCGCATAGCGCAAGTAGTTCAGATGCTGACACGTGGCGCTCTCCCAAGAGCGCAACAGCGCAGTTTGCAAGTGCAAAGCACTATGATTTAGGAATCTTTTAGATTCAAGAACCAAAGGTTCATAAAGGAAGTGCAGAGCACTATTTTTATTTTGTTTTTTATTAAAGATCATTGATCTTGTTTTTAGATTAATGATCTGTTCATAAGTGGATTTTCTCTTTTTCTAAAGGCTTTTTACCTTTTTTGTTCTTGAGGATTTCTCTCCAATTCTTCAGAGTTCTCTCTGTTTAATTTCTCACAAAATGTTCATGCCTTTGAATTGAGGTCTAGGGTCCTTTTTATAGTGCCCATAAATTTGTTAAAGAGATCTTTCTCTGAGTGATTTGGGGAATTTCCCCCACCGTTGGATCTTTGATCCAAGGGCTTCTGTTTTACAGAAGAAAATCTTCTTGTTTTAACAAGAACAGAAAGATTTCTTTTAGAATCTTAATTCTGTTTGGCGCAAATGCTCCAGAGCGTGACACGTGTCATGCAGCGCAACTGCGCTAGCGCATCTGCGCTGACACGTGTCGCGCAGCGCAAAAGGCAGCGCAACTGCGCTAGCGCATCTGCGCTGACACGTGCCGCGCAGCGCATCTGCGCTGACACGTGTCGCGCAGCGCAGTGCTTGCGGAACTGAAGCTTTGCTTCTTTTTATTTTTCTTTAAATAGAGTTTTGCTCTGATTGGGAGAAGATGAAGCGTTGCTTAATCTCCCGCCTCGGAATTTGAACAGAGCTTTGCCCTGATTGGGGTAAACAAATGCCCCCCCACCGTTGCGCTTACGTGGCCCCAAACGTGAGCGCAACGGTGGCGGAATTCCAACCGCCGTGACAACTTTTGGAAGTTGAAGAGGCACTTGATGCCTATAAATAGGACCTTTGGTCCCCCACAGATGCTTATCATCTTTCAGATTTTTATTTTCAAAAAAACTTCAGAGCTTTGCTCTTGCCTTCAAGAACTCCAGAGTTTTGCTCTCCTTTCCAAAGTTTTTAGAAAAACTTTAGGTAAAATTGATTCTTAGATTAAATTAATTTTAATTAATCTTAACCAACAGAGCTTTGGTCTCATAGATCTTCTGATCTAAAGAAAATCCCTTCGGGGTTTCACCAGCAGAGTTTTGCTCATTTTCAAAGTTAGAAACTTTAGGTAAAATTAATGTAAATCAAATTAATTTAAATTAATCTCAACCAAAGAGTTTTGCTCTCACAGATCTTTTGATCTAAGGAGATCCCCATTGGGGTTTCATAAACAGAGCTTCACTCTCAAAAAACTTATAGATCTGCAGAGCTTTTGTTCATGGGTTCTAATCCCTAAACAGAGCTTTGCTCTCGAGGAATTTAGCCCTTTGTGTATATTATTTTCCTTCTATCGTTAATCTTCCTGTGGTATTTCCTCCAGGCATAATGGCGGTGCGTCTATACAGTTTTCATGAGTTCATCACCTATGACGATATCCGCGCACAGGGTCGTCAACAAAACCAGGAGTTTACAGACGCTCAATGTGCAGAGGTCATGGATCGTCTGAACGCAAGCGGTGGTTGGCTGCTTCCTCGTCGTTCGGCTCTCTTGAAAGTCATGCTGGGAGCAATATGGAGAGCACTTCCGGGTCTTCATGAGGCCCTACCGCTCAATGCACTGGATGATGCCGAAGACAAGGTGCATTCAGTATACCTGACGGGGTTGATCTCGAAGAAACGGCGGGACAACCTCATTGACATCCTACATCAAATCTTCCAGCAGACGACGATAGTTGCTGCTTATCGAAGGCCGGGAGGGCTTGCCGAGGATCTTGACACACAGGAGCGCGAGAGGCTGCGCATAAGAATAATTAGAAAGGCCAGAAGAACTCTGGATGGCCTTACTTTTGAATTCCTCAATCCGTGCCCCGGATCTGAGGTTATACCGTTGTAATAATTTGAATAATGTTTCTTATTCATTGCTTTTATGATTGTAAGAATTTTTAGCAATATGAATGGAAACCCCTTTTTTTATTTCAGCTTGTCTTATTTCTCGTCCTGAGTCTTCTGCTTATGCATGAATGAGTGTGTCTTGAACGCTTGATCAAATGTAAATCGGATGCTCCTTTTGTCGCTTTCTTCTTTCTCTTATTCTCAGCATACTGTCTTAATAAACACAATTGATAGATAACTTAGTTTTCCCAAGAGATAGCGATGGCTTAGGCCGCAGGTTCAGATCTGCCGCCTAAGACTTTTCCACTCTATGAGCCGTGAGGGTCTCATAGAGACTTTTCTCCCTACGGATCGAGAGGATCTCGTAGGTGTATTTTCTTCTTAGGAATCGTGAGGATTCCTGAGCGCGTTCTCTTGAAAGTCGTAAGGATCTTACAAGAGGATTTATTCCCTTGCGAATCGTGAGGACCCACAAGTGATGGGTGAAGTTGTCCTTATCCGCATCTCACGGGGTTAGGAGTTGCTCTGGATGCTTCCCACGGGTTCACTGCCGTGTTCGGCGAGGACTAGGCTCTGCTCTAGATGCTTCGCACGGGTTCACTGCCGTGCTCTGCGAGGACCAGGATCCGCTCTGGACGTTTTCCACGGGGTCAGGATTGACATAAGCCGCTTTCCACGTAGCCAGGAAGTTTTACTCTAGATGTTTCACATGGGATCAGGATTGAAATAAGGCGCGTTCCATGTAGCCAGGAATTTTTTGCTCTAGATGCTTCCCACGGGTTCACTGCCGTGTTCGGCGAGGACCAGGCTCCGCTCTGGATGCTTCGCACGGGTTCACTGTCGTTCTCTGCGAGGACCAGGATCCGCTCTAGACGTTTTCCACGGGGTCAGGATTGACATAAGCCGATTTCCACGTAGCCAGGAATTTTTACTCTAGATGCTTCCTACGGGTTCACTGCCGTGTTCGGCGAGGACTAGGTTCCGCTCTGGATGCTTCGCATGGGTTCACTGCCGTACTCTGCGAGGACCAGGATCCGCTCTAGACGTTTTCCACGGGGTCAGGATTGACATAAGCCGCTTTCCACGTAGCCAGGAATTTTTGCTCTGGATGTTTCACACGGGGTCAGGATTGACATAAGCCGCGTTCCACGTAGCCAGGAAACTTTGCTCTAGATGCTTCCCACGGGTTCACTGCCGTGTTCGGCGAGGACTAGGTTCCGCTCTGGATGCTTCGCATGGGTTCACTGCCGTGCTCTGCGAGGACCAGGATCCGCTCTGGATGTTTTCCACGGGGTCAGGATTGACATGAGCCGCTTTCCATGTACCGGGAATTTTTGCTCTGGATGTTTCACACGGGGTCAGGATTGACATAAGCCGCGTTCCACGTAGCCAGGAATTTTTGCTCTAGATGCTTCCCACGGGTTCACTGCCATGATCGGCGAGGACTAGGTTCCGCTCTGGATGCTTCGCATGGGTTCACTGCCGTGCTCTGCGAGGACCAGGATCCGCTCTGGATGTTTTCCACGGGGTCAGGATTGACATAAGCCGCTTTCCACGTAGCCAGGAATTTTTGCTTTGGATGTTTCACACGGGGTCAGGATTGACATAAGCCGCGTTCCACGTAGCCAGGAATCTTTGCTCTGGATGTTTCACACGGGGTCAAGATTTACATAAGCCGCGTTCCACGTAGCCAGGAATTTTTGCTCTAGATGCTTCCTACGGGTTCACTGTCGTGTTCGGCGAGGACTAGGTTCCGCTCTGGATGCTTCGCATGGGTTCACTGCCATACTCTGCGAGGACCAGGATCCGCTCTGGACGTTTTCCACGGGGTCAGGATTGACATAAGCCGCTTTCCACATAGCCAGGAATTTTTGCTCTGGATGTTTCACACGGGGTCAGGATTGACATAAGCCGCGTTCCACGTAGCCAGGAATCTTTGCTCTAGATGCTTCCCACGGGTTCACTGCCGTGTTCGGCGAGGACTAGGTTCCGCCCTGGATGCTTCGCATGGGTTCACTGCCGTACTCTGCGAGGACCAGGATCCGCTCTGAACGTTTTCTACGGGGTCAGGATTGACATAAGCCGCTTTCCACGTAGCCAGGAATTTTTTCTCTAGATGTTTCACACGGGGTCAGGATTGACATAAGCCGCGTTCCACGTAGCCAGGAATCTTTGCTCTAGATGCTTCCCACGGGTTCACTGCCGTGTTCGGCGAGGACTAGGTTCCGCTCTGGATGCTTCGCACGGGTTCACTGCCGTGCTCTGCGAGGACCAGGATCCGCTCTGGACGTTTTCCACGGGGTTAGGATTGACATGAGCTGCTTTCCATGTACCAGGAATTTTTGCTCTGGATGTTTCACACGGGGTCAGGATTGACATAAGCCGCGTTCCACGTAGCCATGAATTTTTGCTCTAGGTGCTTCCCACGGGTTCACTGCCGTGTTCGGCGAGGACTAGATTCCGCTCTGGATGCTTCGCATGGGTTCACTGTCGTGCTCTGCGAGGACCAAGATCCGCTCTGGACGTTTTCCATGGGGTCAGGATTGACATAAGCCGCTTTCCACGTAGCCAGGAATTTTTGCTCTGGATGTTTCACACGGGGTCAGGATTGACATAAGCCGCGTTCCACGTAGCCAGGAATCTTTGCTCTGGATGTTTCACACGGGGTCAGGATTGTTATAAGCCACGTTCCACTTAGCCAGGAATTTTTGCTCTAGATGCTTCCCACGGATTCACTGCCGTGTTCGGCGAGGACTAGGTTCCGCTCTGGATGCTTTGCATGGGTTCACTGCCGTACTTTGCGAGGACCAGGATCCGCTCTGGACGTTTTCCACGGGGTCAGGATTGACATAAGCCGCTTTCCACGTAGCCAGGAATTTTTGCTCTGGATGTTTCACACGGGGACAGGATTGACATAAGCCGCGTTCCACGTAGCCAGGAATCTTTGCTCTAGATGCTTCCCACGGGTTCACTGCCGTGTTCGGCGAGGACTAGGTTCCGCTCTAGATGCTTCGCACGGGTTCACTGTCGTGCTCTGCGAGTACCAGGATCCGCTCTGGACGTTTTCCACGGGGTTAGGATTGACATGAGCTGCTTTCCACGTACCAGGAATTTTTGCTGATTGTATCCGTATTTCATGGAATGAAGGTTTGACTCTTGGTGATCTGTATATCGCCGAGCCATGGAACTGGGAGTTGCCGCTGTTCCGCTTCGCTTGATGTTGTGTCCGTTGTTACGAGACGAGTGTTGAGATGACCTCTAGGTCATTTGCGACCCGTCGAGATTTGGCTTATTCTTATGATGAAACCTGTGAGAGGAGTATGATCCCTTCTTTGTTTATGCCCCTGGATTGTATACAGGGATTGATGTAACATCACCTGTAAGGCATAAATTTCATTTTTATTTTATTTCTTTTTCCGCGATGCTCTATCATTTCAGCTTTTATATCGCGAAGGTCGCGATTGCCCTATCATTTCGGCTATTTTTCGCGGTGCCTTATCATTTCGGCTGTTTATTTTATTTTTACTCGCTGCTTTTTATTGCGAGTTGCCCCATCATTTCGGCTATTTTCATGCATACATTCTTACTTGCTGATTTTTATTGCAAGTTACCCCATCATTTCGGCTATTTTGTATGCATGTTGGCTTGCTGGCTTTTCGCCGCAAGCTTTGGATTAGACACCGATTTTGGCATCAGCACCGCTACGACTGGGATATTGCCAGGAGCGAATCATCATTTGCCTCTGTCGATGTCGAACAAAGGTGGCTTAACGAACAGGGTTAGGGTCCTGTCGACTAAGGCTTTTAACTTCATGAGCCGTAAGGGTCTCACAAAGGTATTTCTCCCTACAAGTCGTGAGAATCTTGTAGGTGTGTTTTCTCCTTAGGAATCGTGATGATTCCTAAGTGTATGTTCCTCTGTAAGTCGTAAGGATCCTACAAGAGGGTTTTCTCCTTGTAAGTCGAGAGGACTTACGAGGGTTGTTCATCATACGTACATATCCCCAATCGCGGACGAGATTTGATTAGGGAAATGTTTGTTCGCGCCCGTGGATTGTATACAAGGGTCAGTATTGAGCCACTTGTAGGGCAATATCGAAGGTTGTGGGGGGTTTTCTTAAGAACAGGTTCAGGTCTCTGTAACTTAAGACTTTCAAATCTTATGAGCCGTGAGGGTCTCATAAGAGAGTTCTCCTTACGAGTCGTGAGGATCTCGCAAGTGTATTTTCTCCTTAAGAATCGTGGGGATCCCTAACTGTGTTGCTCCCTTGTGAGTAGTAAGGATCTCACACGGGTGGTTTTCCTTACAAGGTCGAGAGGACCCTATAAGTGTCTTTTAACGAGGTTGCGCCCTTTCGGGTTTTCACAAACACTCGCCGGTAGTCCTGCTGTTTTTACTCACGGAGCCCTTTCGGGTTTTCATCCGTGCCCATTTTGCTTATGGACATACCCTTTTTTTTTTATGAAGTCGCGCCCTTTCGGGTTTTCACGAACACTCGCCGGTAGCCCTGCTGTTTTTACTCACGGAGCCCTTTCGGGTTTTCATCCGTGCCCATTTTGCTTATGGGCATACCGTTCTTATCATTTTTTTTAATCTTGTCAGCCTAATGACGCTGCGGTAGTAGTTTAAAGACGTTTCGGTCGTTCATTAGTTTAAGGACGTTTCGGTCCGTCATTAGTATAAGGACATTACGGTCCGCTGTTAGTTTAAGGACGTTTCGGTCCGCTGTTAGTTTAAGGACGTTTCGGTCCGCTGTTAGTTTAAGGACGTTTCGGTCCGCTGTCGCCGTATTCGAGGTGAATCTCTAGTTTACTGACTTTTCGGTCTATGGGGCTTTCTCTATGACCGAGCATGATGCCCCCGATGTATCTATCTTTTTAGGAGCATGAGGCTGTGGTGGGCTCACCTTACAGTCTTCAAATAGCGTGAAGTTTCCCTGCTGGTGTTGGTCATCAACCCAGTTTTTGAAGATGTAGCAGTTTTCGATCAGATGACCCAATACTTGGTAGTAAGGGCAGTAATTAGGATCGTTGATGTCATTCAGTTGTAGCTGGTGTTTCAGTTCCGGTAGAGTGATAAGCCTGTTATGCACTGCCACTTTGAACAGCCTCCTTGTTTTACCCTGGGGAAATGAGTAAGGACGTTTCAACCTCTCTTCGAGGGACGGGCGTGGTCGTGGATTGTTTTGGCGAACAACCGGTCTAGGGCCACTCGATTGCTGTTGAATGTTGGCCTCGAGGGCTGTTTTTTCCTTTCCTTTATCTTTTTTGCTCGATCCTTTATTTGCGGGGCCGAGATTTTTTCCGAGCAGCGTGCGTTTGCACGGCTGAACGTTCTTGCAACTCCTCAATTTTTTCATTTTCGAAATAGATTCCTTAAGGAGAGGGTTGAGGGCAGCTTCTTCCTCAGAGTCGCTTCCAAAGATGATAATTTGCGATCCCTTGGAGTCGGCTATATGACGGTCGTCGTCGGCTCTTTTGCGCTCATCTATCGCATTTTTTCGACGTCTACGAGCTTTACATTTTGTCCTGTCGAAGTGTTGCTTTTGAGCGACATACCCCTGCCACCAACAGTTAAAGGATTCGCAGTCTTCAGTAGGATGTATGATCTTCCGATGATATAAGCAGAATTTAGGATGCATCTCTACTCCACCGAAAGTATTTTCTTCAGAGGGCGGTAGCTTCATTCCCGCTGATAGGGCTTTGGCGAACCTTTTTCTCGTCCTGAATTTGTTTTTATCCGCAGTGGATGGCTTTTGATTTGACGGGAGTGTCTTGGCTCTTTCCAGTATGGCCATCTCACGCTCTTGATTGGCTTTTGCTTTCAGGTGAATTTCATTCAGGAAGATATCGATCAACTCGTCTGACGGCCGTAGAATTTCCGGCTCAGGGTTCGCCCTTGGTTTCTCGGCGCAAGGAGCCTCTTCATCATCCGCCAGTGAATGAGAGATCACATGACAAGTCGCTACGTAGTCTTCGGATTCGTCTGATGGGTTTTCTCCATCGTTTTCGTCCTTGACAAAAGAACAAGCTGCCCCCATCGTGTTCGTCCTCTTTGGAGTGTGCGGCTGGGGTGGATTTACCTTCCACTTTTCAGATAGGGTAAACTTGCCTTGTAGGTGTTGATCTTCAATCCATCCCTTGAAGACGAAGCAATCCTCAATCGGATGGCTTTCCGTTTGATGATAAGGGCAATAATTGGGGTTATTCGCCTCGTTGGGTTGTGGCAGTTGCCTTGGATTCGGTAAGTTGGTAAGCCTGTTGCGCACCGCCAGCTCGAACAGCTTCTTCGTCTTATCCTGCAGGAATGAGTAGGGGCGCCTCATTTTCTCAATATAGAACCACCGTCTCTCTCCCGATTGATCTGCTAGCTTTGGGGTGTTAGGTTGCTGATGAGCATTCGCAACGAAGGTCGCCTTCCCTTTACCTTGTCATTCCGCGGTTCTGGCTTTGGGGGAGAAGGTCTGTGACCCATTTGATCCATCTGGGCCAGCTTGTCGATCAAAGCCTGGAATGTGGTCGGCTTAAATAACATCATGAACTGTGAGATAGTGGCATGAGGGTCTAGGGTACCCACGAACATGCCCACCGCAGGCGCTTCTTCAATGCGTTGTTCACATTTCGACCACAAGTTTCGCCAGCTTATAGCGTACTGGACCCACGTCTCGCCCGGCCTTACCTTGGCATTAATCAACGCTGTTATCGGGGCCCGTTCGCTGGCGCTCGCGAATCGCTGAGTGAATAGCAACTCCATTTCAGCGAACGTCTTGACAGAATCGTTCGGGAGTTTGGAATACCATTCGAACGCTGTTTCTGACAAGCTGCTGATTAATTAGCAAAGCATCAATTTGTCATCGCCTCTAGTGTTGCCGCATAAGGCCCTGAATTGAGCGACATGTTGATGCGGATTCCCTGTCCCTTTATATACGTGGAACTTAGGGATCGTATATCCCGGCGGGTAACTGATTTGGTCATACCATCCCGGATAGGGTCGTCCAGTTCTAACAGTTTGCTCAGCCGCTTCACTCGCCTGATGAGCTCGTATTTGCCGAGCTATATAGTCATCCAGTGCGGCCTTGGAAATGGTTTCTTCCTTGGCCGCTGACAGAGCCGGAAGAGGATTAGGTGTCTCCCCTCTGTCGTCTCCAACAATGATAGGAGGGTCTTCAGCTGGAGAGTCCGGCTGTAACATCATCCCTACCATATCTTGGAAGAGGAGCGCCATCTGTTTTATGTTAGCTGCTTGCTCTTCGGCTTCTTTGTCCTTCTTTTCGAGGACTCTGCGTAGATAGTCAGCGTCAGTTTCTTGTTCATGGCGCTGCTCTGATGATACTTCCGAACTTTCTTTCGGTTTGGTAAGTGCAGCCATCACAGTCATCATTTCCTGAAGCTTCTGTTGCTGCTCCTGGGCTTTTGTCATGGATCGGGTAAGCGGTCGGTGGCCCGTCGAAGCGCGGCTTTCCTCCTTTCCAGAAGCAATATAAACAGTGTGCACCACCATGCCCCCAGATTTGGGGCGTTTGTGTTCAGCGCTTTTACGGTGTGCCTTGTTCACAGGGGCTTTTTGCGGCCTCCTTCTCTTTTGAGTGATTGGCGTTAAGGGTGTCGCTGCAGTAGACACCCGAATAGCCGTTGCTTCTTCTAGCCTGACAGAGTAGTCTTTCTCCTGCCGAACCTCCATCTTTTTCTATCGATGGAGATAGTTTTCATCAATCACCGACTCTTGAACCTGTCGCCGGACTTTGTAAATTTTAGAGGACAGCCTTTGAGTGGGCTGCTCTATCTTCTTTTCCGGAACTCTCTCCGTAGGTGGGGGAGATCTTTTTAGTATAGCGGTTGGAGAGTTCTTACGTACCCTCTTCAGCAGTTCAAAACTGTTCCCAGTTGGAACAGCAGCTTTGACTTCCACCACTGGAGCAGGTGGAGTAAGCCCTGAGGGGGAGTTGCCCCCTGCCTTCCTTACTCGTTGCCAATGGCGACGTCGAGCACGACGAGCCGTTGGGACTGGCTCGGAGATAGAGATTGCTTCTTTTTGCCCCCTGCCTGAATGAGGCACCGCCGGTGTTAGCCTCTTAAAGACTGAGGTTGTTTTTTGAAGGGTGATATTCAACCTGTCGAAGACGGATCCTCGAGCAAGGGCGGGAGCAGGAATCGTCAATCTTGAAAAGACTGATTCTTGACAGGGGAAGCCGCCCTGACGACTTCTGGAGCAGCAGTTATTGCCTTCCTTGGGACAGCCAATTTAGAGTTCTGATCCAGCCTGGCGAAAACCGAGGCTGTTGGTTTGGCAGTGGGCGACCCGCTGACAGGGGTCGTCGTAGCAGTGAGCCGGTCGAAGACCGACTTCTTGTTCACTTCCGGTGCAGGTATTGGCATAGAGAAGCTTGTAGGAGGGATCATGGTCCCGAAAAACAGGCCGGTGGTGGCCTGGGTCACCTGGTCTACTGGCAGAGCGAGGAAGGAGGCCGCTTGGGGCTCATATGCTACATCTCCAGGTGAGGCGGAGCGTCTGTTGCATTGGCACTTCGAGCAGTTGGTGCAATTAGAGGCCATTGAATCTTGAGTTCCGCGCCAGGCAAAAGACCAAATCTTAGTAACTTGAAATCCGAAGGCAACCATTAACAAACCGCGACTGGTTCGCGAAGACGACACATGAAGTGTGGAGTGGAAAGAGGAAAAGGTCCCACCGGGCGTGCCAGAATCTGTTCCCCTCCGAAGGACGGGGCACAAGACTACGATGTCCTGACGCTGAGATTCGGGGCAGATGCTATATGGTTTTATCCGTCCACCTCTCCGAAGATGCCAAGTTGATTTATGGCACCGTCTATCGGAGGTTTGGACGGATGCGGCCGATGTAGCAGACTTCATCAGATTCCCCCTCACTTGAGGGGTTTTTGATTGTGGGGACGCTCTTCCCTGCAGGCGCAAGCCCCTGCAGTTAATTACGCTACCGCATAGCGGTAACAACTTTCTCCTTCTCCAGAATTTCACTTCGTGTCGTGGATGTTTGTTTTGTTTGTGGTTGCCCGTGGATTGTATACGGAGACTGAGTAATGCCGTCGCCCGTAGGACGTGGATTAGTCCAAATCCGTATTTACTTAGATTTGGGTTTGGAGTTTTTAGTTTAAGGATACGTTAGCCGTATTGAGGCTAAGATCAACTTAAACGTCCGTTAAGGATACTTTAGTCCTGTTTCAGACTAAGATCGACTTAACGTGGTGATCCATTTGATATATGGTCGTCGGGACTCGTCACCTCTCTAACGACGTTGAAGGATTACAACGACAAGTGTCAGAGGAGTTCGGAGATGTACCCTTGAACCAAAGTCTATTTGGAGTTTTATAGTCCATTTGAATATTTAAGGATGCGTTAGCCGTGTTTGGGGCTAAGATCAACTTAAACGGGACCGTCTAGATCCATGCAAAAGAGCGTTTGGAGTCTCTATTGTTCCAGTTTAGGGACGTGGTGGTCCATCGCCAGTTTAGGGATGTGGTGGTCCATCATTAGTTTAAGGACGTTTCGGTCCATCGCCAGTTTAACGACGTAGTGGTCCATCATTAGTTTAAGGACGTTTCGGTCCAATATTAGTTTAAGGACATTTCGGTCCACGAGTTTAAGGACCCCGCAGTCCATATTCATGTGTGGTCGTTGGGACCCGTCGCCTCTCTGACGTCATTGAAGGATTACAACGAGAAGTGTCAAAGGAGTTCGGAGATGTACCCTCGAACCGAAGGTAAATTGATTTAAGAGAGCAATCTTGCTCAGTCAATTTAATTTGAGGACTTACGGCCAAAATCGGGCTAAGTCCAGTTGAAAATGTCCAACATTTTATTTGCTTTTGCATTGCATTTTCAAGCGCTTTGCGCCAATCAAAGAGCGCAAACGCTTGTAGTGTTGACACGTGTCGCACAAGCGCAGTGCGCTGCGCTTGCGCTACTGACACGTGGCGCACTCTGGTGAGTTGCGCCAATTACAGAGAGCAAAGCTCTATCTCAAGACGCATAGCGCAAGTAGTTCAGATGCTGACACGCGGCGCTCTCCCAAGAGCATAACAGCGCAGTTTGCAAGTGCAAAGCACTATGATTTAGGAATCTTTTAGATTCAAGAACCAAAGGTTCATAAAGGAAGTGCAGAGCACTATTTTTATTTTGTTTTTTTATTAAAGATCATTGATCTTGTTTTTAGATCAATGATCTGTTCATAAGAGGATTTTCTCTTTTTCTAAAGGCTTTTTACCTTTTTTGTTCTTGAGGATTTCTCTCCAATTCTTCAGAGTTCTCTCTGTTTAATTTCTCACAAAATGTTCATGCCTTTGAATTGAGGTCTAGGGTCTTTTTTATAGTGCCCATAAATTTGTTAAAGAGATCTTTCTCTGAGTGATTTGGAGAATTTCCCCCACCGTTGGATCTTTGATCCAAGGGTTTCTGTTTTACAGAAGAAAATCTTCTTGTTTTAACAAGAACAGAAAGATTTCTTTTAGAATCTTAATTCTGTTTGGCGCAAATGCTCCAGAGCGTGACACGTGTCATGCAGCGCAACTGCGCTAGCGCATCTGCGCAGACACGTGTCGCGCAGCGCAAAGCGCAGCGCACCTGCGCTAGCGCATCTGCGCTGACACGTGCCGCGCAGCGCAAAGCGCAGCGCAACTGAAGCGTTGCTTCTTTTAATTTTTCTTTAAATAGAGCTTTGCTCTGATTGGGGGAAGATGAAGCGTTGCTTCATCTCCCGCCTCGGAATTTGAACATAGCTTTGCCCTGATTGGGGTAAACAACACCAGTGTCCCTCACTGACACATCAAATCCCAAATCCTCAGGCACTGCATCCTCAGATCGGCCCTCATATCCTGTAAGTCTCATGGAACCTGAGTGTCACACATCGACACCCGAAACATCATGAAAACATATCCCTATGTGTGTGTGTGTGTCTATATATATGTATATAAGTATGAGGATATCAATCCCGTATGGCCACCGACGATACGTAAAAATCATGAAAACCTGAGTGTCTAACACCGACACTTGAAACATCATGAAACACGTGTCTAGCATCGACACGTAAATCCTCATAACTCAGGCGCTGTCACCACGACTGGCCCTGACGATATGTCGTACATCACTCCGGTTGACGATATGTCGTACATCACTCCAGTCGGTATCCCCACGATAACCGCCGAGTCCAAATACAATCACCGGTAGGTACTTGCCCACCTTCCAGGCTCATCGTCTGTACCACGAACATCTTGCCGAGGGGAACCGTACCGGGCCCCACCATGTACCTGCACACGGCCCAATCACTCCTCGCATCGGGTATATATCACAAATCTCAGAACCGAGAAATCTCATGGTGGACGCATCAAATATCATATCAAGAGAAACCGGGTTTTCAAACAATACATAGTTTCTTGAAAATACCCCCACGGTTCTTAAATCCATAAATCATATGAAATCCATATCTCAATGCGTAAAATCCATATAAAACTGATATATGCAACATAAAACATCAATATGAGTATATAAAGGGAAAACCGCTCTTTAAATTGATTCTAGCTTTAAAACATATCATGCGGTTCCCAAAAATCCTCCGAAAACAAATGCAGTATCATATAAGGTGTACATGTAACTGTAGCAAGGTCTAAGTATCTACATATAAGCAAGTGGGTATGATGCATTTCATAAGCGCAATGATCAATGATTGTTATAAATTTCTTGATTGGATGTAAAAGTATCGAATCAAATGATCCCCGGCAACGGCGCCATTTGATTGTAAAGAATTCTTGTTTGTGTAATTGGGAAATTTGTAAAGAAATCACAACCAAAAATATTTGACCGCAATCAACTACGGTGTCGGATGTAGATTGTAAGTGAGTGCGGATCGTCCACAGGGACAGTGTAATAGTTCGTCTTTCGAATTTAGATGAGTTGAAACTTTAAAGAAAAGAAAACAAACAATTCATGATTTCATATTTGAAGTTCAAGAATTAGAAAATCTAGATCTAATAACAAGAAAAGATAGAATCAAGAATTGATAGTTTGATGATTTTTCCAAACCAAATATCAAGAATCGAAATGAGGCTCGTAGGAATCGATCGGATCTATAGATATGATGTAATCTTACAATTACGTATTCTTATCCTTCGATGAATTGATACTAGATCGATGATAATCGATCGAGAATTAGGGATTTCTTATGAAACTAAGGTTTCATCTTATCCCTTGTTCTTTCGTCGATATCATTCACATTCTAGCCTCTAGTAAATTCAACAAACGATCGTAGATCCCTAATTTCGAGCGATCACATTCAAGAAAGCATCGCTACGAAACTAGGTCATCGATTCTTGAACTTGCTAGGGTTTACAAAACTCGTAGGACTCAAGAATCGTATTAAGATTTGTTACATCATCATTCTATTGATCGTCTCGACTCCTTAACGAGCGGAGTTTTACTCAAACATCATCACAAGAACTACAATCATAAATTGAGATCGAATCATGATGCAAGAATTTAAAGAAAGCAAGATTAAAGAATTTCACCTTTTATTTATATCAACAATTTCATTACATTCGCTCAAGAACTACAAGAGGAAGAACTCGATCGTCGATTTAGCTTCGCTCGTCTCCTTGAGTCGCGGATCGGCTTGGATCACTTGCCCGATTGAAGATCGGCTCGGTTCCTAAAAGGTTGAAGGCTTCTTGCTTGATTGGTACTCAAGATCTTGAATTTGGAGTGGAATTAGGGTTAGGGTTTCGCACAAGCCTTGTCACTAGACTTGTGGAAGAAGATGAAGAATTAGAATGATGAGAGAAGACTAACTAATGATGAACTAATCAACTCCTCAACCCTTAAATCTAGGTTCCTATTTATAGCCATCAAAACCCTAGATCTAGGAGATGAAATTTGAATTTCCCTCCAAAAGTTTGTTGGATGAAATTTTAATTTCCCTCCAAAAGTTAGTTAGAGGAGAAGCTTCTAGATGTGATTAGTTAGGAGGGAGCTTCTAGAAGAGGTTAGTTAGGAGCTTAATTAGGATTAGCTTTGCTTAATGATCTTTGCTGATCTGGCAGAAGACTCTGGAGAATTCTGGAATTTTGACGTGTCAAAATGAGGTGTAGGCCTTGAGAAAGGAATTATGCCCAAAAATTGCAATGCTGACGTGGCAGAAGAGCCGCGGAACCGCGGTGCAAGCCGGCTCCCGCCGCGTTTCCGCGGCTCTTTTGAAGCTTCATGGCTTGAGTCTTCTGTGTTGAACTTGGGCTGACTTTTGGGCTTTTATAATATATGTTGAATTTAATAACTCCTTCTGAAATGCTACCAGATCTGAAATCATTGAGTTGGCATATTTTTGATCAGCTTCTTTTGACTTTGCTCCTGCAATCTCCTGCACAAATCTCGACACAAGTGTTGCGCAATACAGGAATGATGCGATGCCATAAAATACAGTCAATTTCCCTAGAAATGCCGGTTTTAAGGTATAACACATGTAATCTGATATTTTACGACTGTTTTATTAATATGTGAAATATGAATACCGAACACTTCTAAATGAGTGCAAATGATAGGGAAATTGCCGTGTTAAAAATACATTATTTTTGACTGATCAAATACCCCCTTAATAAAATATCGTCTTATTCTTCATTCCTATCTTTCTTCCAAACATCGATCATATCACCCTGCGTGTGTGTAAAAGACATCCCTACACCCGGAGAATTCAATTCAAGCTATCATACTCTTGCCCATCAGCCTCAGTACTTTTTAATTAATGAATATTTAGATGAGATTGCTCACACACTTTCATGCGACCGTTAATACTTCTTGAGGTACTAACCGACCGATTACTCCTGTGCTTGCTTACTTGGTGCATTTTCCTCGTCTTGCACCACCTCAGGCATAGCAGTGACTCCCAGACCAGTTGGTCTTAGGGCATTAGGTGAAGAGGCACCCTCGCTATATATTTTTTTATTACCCTCGGTGATAACAAAACCAGTGTTCATTTTTCTCACCACTTTATATATTTTTATTCACTTTTTTTTTATTTCCTTCATACATCGGCTTTAAGACAAGAGCATTTCAAAGTATCCTCTACTATCCCAGGCTTTAAGACGTGTGTAAGTGCGAATAGCAGGGTATCAACGTTCAAAATGTTTGGCTTCCAGAATAGAAACTATTTTTCAGACTTATTTTTATCCTCAGATTAGCGACGTCCTTCATCTTACTAACCCTTGGGACAACGGCTCATAACTACTTAATACTAGTTCGTATAAGAAAACTTCTAATTTTCTTAGTTTTCTTAAATTTTTCTAATCTCATAGATGTAATTTTTCACTATCTAATCTTTTATTATCTTATTTATGGACAAAAATATTTTTATCTTTTTTTTTTTAATTTTTTTTTAATTTTTATAGGTTTTCAAAAATGTTTTGTGCTTATGCAAAGTATGATGCAAATTATGCGAAAATAAGCACAAACCTCCCCCAAACTTGTTTTCAACAGTGTCCTCACTGTTGCCTTCTGCTAAATCTTGAAAAACCTGTAAGCTTGGGAGGAATTTATTAGTGGGGGCAAAATATTTAAGTGAAGAACCTCCCCAAACTTATTTTTGGCTCAAAATTTTGTAAAGATTTTCTTTTCAGGAGCCAGAAAATATACCCCCCCAAAACTTGAGTTATGCAATGTTAAGCTTTGAAAATCATATGAGGGGGTCAAAAATCATTGGTCGATGCCAAGCTTTGCAAAGACCGAACATCAACACCAACCATTCAAAAATTTTATCAATGCAGTGCTCTGGTTGGTGGAAGAAGAAGTGTGGAAAGGGAAAGGGGTGGAAAAGTGTGTGTGTGCGTCTCGTATTGGAGAGACGATACAATGATTGTGATGGATTACTCGCATTCTTTTCACAGTTCAGAAGAAGGGGTGGAGGTTCAATTTCAATGACTGGGAGATGATTCATCTCAACACCCGTGTTGTTCAGAAATGCAAGTTTTTCAGCGAAGATTTCCTCAAAAGTTCTATGAATACCCCGGAGAATAATGTCATCACAAGGTGCGGGGTGATCTTCAGACTCTAAAAGCAGTTCATAATCAGTGTCAATTGTTGACCCGGACATCTCGGTGGGAGATTCCGTATGTGTATGATACATAGTTGGGTCAAACAATAACATATGAAAAGAGTCAAGATCAGTATCAGGAGGATCATCAAATTCGCTGCTGTCGACATCCATTAAGTTGACAAAACAGACCTGAGCAGTAGGTTCAGAGGGTACACTTCCCAACTTGTAAATGTTCAGCTCTATTGACCTATTCCCGAAGGATAGGGTCATAGAGCCATTACGACAGTTGATGATAGCGTTGGAAGTGGCCAAAAAGGGGCGACCTAAAATCATCGGAATTTGATTCCGTGGGTTCGCTACAGGCTGTGTATCAAGTACAATAAAATCCATAGGGAATATAAATTCCCCGATTTTTATTAACACATCCTCCAGTTCACCCCTAGGTTTGGTGATTGATCGGTCAGCCATCTGAAGAGTTATGTTCGAAGGATTTAACACTCCGATACCTAGTTGCTCGTATACCGAGTAAGGAAGCAAGTTGACACTAGCGCCAAGGTCAAGTAAAGCACGGTTGATGTGTTTCTCCCCAATAGAAATGGAAATAGTAGGACAGCCAGGGTCCTTACGTTTCCGTGGTAATTGTTGGGGAAAAGCCGTGTCTACAGTACTCGACATGAAGATTTTTTTAGGCACTTGAGTCTTCCTCTTCCTAGTGCACAAGTTCTTAAGAGTTTTTGCATAGGACGGAACTTGTTGAATAGCATCTAGGAAAGGGATGTTGATGTTAACTTCCTTAAACATGTCCACAATCTTCTCCATTTGGGCATCATGTTTCTTGGGCCTCAACCTATTTGGAAATGGAGCTCTATCAATAAGTGTTGGGTCTAACATTTGTGGAGAAGTTTGTGGGGGTGGAAAAGATGAGGTGGGTGGAGGGTTCGAGCCTTTGGGAACACGGAGAATAGGCTCGGAAGAAGAAGGTAAGTTAGACGAAATAGGGTAAGAAATAGAAGTGTGAGTGGAAGTGGAAGTTGAAGTGGAAGCCGGGGTGTTAATGATCAATTCATCATTATCAATTTGTTCACCCGAATGATTGTCTAGCACTCTTCCAGATCTCAACGTTGTAAAAGCATCCACATTAGTGTAATGTGAAGGTCTAGGATCAGGTACGGGTTGAGATGGAAGATTCCCTTCTTCTCTAGCACTTATTTCGGCTGTTATTCGTTCAATTTGTGCTTCCATTGATTTGATATTCTCATTTTGAGTGAGAATGATCTTTATCATATTATCGATGGAAGATTGAAAACTTGCCAACTCTTGGATGGATTGTTTCATGAAAGTAACCAAGGTTTGCACCAGTGCAGAGATATTATCAGTACTGGCCAATTGCAAAGAGTTTTCATGTAGTGCAAAAGTGTTGGCAGGATTTTGAAAATTTTGCGGTTGGAAGGGGTGCTGACTCAATTGAAGTGGTGGTTGCTGTTGTGGTGGAGGGACCCTTTGAAGATTGTTTAGGATTGGAACCGTGTTTTGAGATTGTGATTGGTTCCAAGCAAAGTTCGGGTGATTCCTCCAATCTTGATTATATGAGGAAGAAGAGGGATAGTTTCCAGGTCTTTGCTGAAGTGCAGCATTAGTGTGACCTTGAAACGGTATATTCAAAAGACATTCTTCCGTCAAATGTGAAGGGTTTGAACAGCAGCCACACACGGTTTTGGGAAGTGTGGATTGGTTTAGGGAGGCTGAAGAGATTTTGTTTTCTATAGCGTCGAGTTTCCTTTGTATTGCGGCCATTTCGTCTTTCATGTTGACGGAAAAATCGAGCTGATTGACATCTTCCCTAGGTGGTGGTGGTCTAACACTTTCCCATTGTGATGTGTTTTGAGCTAAATCTTCTAGGTATTTCCAAGCTTCACCATCATCTTTAGATAGGAATTGGCAATGACACATGGTTTCAAGCATCTGTCTAGTAGTGAGATCAATACCCTCATAGATAATTCGACATAAATCCCATCTGGAGATTCCGTGATGAGGACATTGGATATGAAGATCCTTGAACCGTTCAAAGCATTTCCAGAATGGTTCATTGGGAAGTTGGGTAAATTTGAAGATTTCGCTCCTAACACGACTGGTATTGTGATTAGGATAAAATTTCTTAAGGAATGCTGCAACGAATTCGTCCCATGTTGAAATAGAATGTGCAGGTGTGATGTAAAGCCACTTCTCGGCTAAATCGCACAAAGTGAATGGGAGAAGACGTAAACGCAGAGCATCCACAGACAGTTGTGAATTCCCCATTAAAGCACATACATTTTCGAATTTGGAAATAAACATGTATGCGTTTTCAGAATCAAGACCGTGAAATTTGGGTAACAGTTCGATGAATTGGGGGTTGATTTCAAAATTTTCCCCGTTGGCAGGTGGTATAGAAAGACAGGTGGGAAGGAAAACACGTGTAGGATAACACCTCTCTTGGAGAGAGATGCGTGGAGGATTCTGCGCACCTGCGGGCGGTGGCAGAGTGGTGTTAAAGTTTGATGGATTTGGGTCCATCGCGGTCGTGGTGGGTGGTGGGGGAGAAGACGAAGAATTACCGACTCTGGGGTCGATAAAAGAAACGCGGACAAGACGGAAAATGGAATCCCATGTCCAGCCTAACATTGTGCTAAATGGTTGTAGCACAAGTGGCAGCGTTGGTATAATTAGAGGAAATGATGAATGCGGTGTTTGTTTTGAAAATATACGGATTTTTGAAAAAATGATACAACACAACAAATGCAACAGGCAAAACCCTAATTCTATTGGTCACCTAGGTCAGGCTCTAGACCGCTCCTAACTGCCAAAAGACAAGTCGCAGGATAGAATCCTCCACTGCCTCTTTATCCCCCTGTGGCCAGGTAAGTGCCAGGTAAGTGGGAAGGTACTCCACTACGTAAGTAGTGGGCCTAATTAATAACCACTAGCCTTCGACATACTTGCCTAGGCACCACAAGAAAACGCGGATAAGCAATGAATTACCCACGGCCTTCTTCTGTCCTAAGTGAGCGCGACGGTCCTTAGAGTCATCTCTAGATATTTTTTAGTTAATGAGGGTCAATGCGGATGCAAGTTTTGTGATTTTTGGGGCTTAGGAAAGGTAATGAATTCCCCACCTAATCTGGATTTGGTCGTGCCCCTTAATTTTCCGTATTAATTATGCAAACAACCACAAATCAAAACACGCACAAATTTTTATTTTGCTTTTGCGGCGCTGCAATTATTTGCAAAGTAACCTGCAGCAAAATGTTAATTGGAGCAGATTTTAGGAAGGAGATAAGAAAGATTGAGATTACCTGAGAATTTGGTGCAGTGACTCAGCAAGGGGGCCGCGGAACCGCCGCACTAAGGGGGTATTGATCGCGGAATCGCGGTTGTGTGAAGAGATCTCTGCAAAATATTTTTATCACAATGCTCCTGTTGCTCCCTTTAGCTCTCTGGAATATTCACAAAATTTTTATCCAAGCTCCAATGATTCCAGATTTCCTCGCAATCAAATCACAACACACGTATTAGGGTTTGTGCGAGTTTAGTTCTAAAAATTATAATGGAATAAATTTTTCAACTCAAATTTCAAAATACGAACAATTAGCGCACTATCCCCGGCAACGGCGCCATTTGATTGTTATAAATTTCTTGATTGGATGTAAAAGTATCGAATCAAATGATCCCCGGCAACGGCGCCATTTGATTGTAAAGAATTCTTGTTTGTGTAATTGGGAAATTTGTAAAGAAATCACAACCAAAAATATTTGACCGCAATCAACTACGGTGTCGGATGTAGATTGTAAGTGAGTGCGGATCGTCCACAGGGACAGTGTAATAGTTCGTCTTTCGAATTTAGATGAGTTGAAACTTTAAAGAAAAGAAAACAAACAATTCATGATTTCATATTTGAAGTTCAAGAATTAGAAAATCTAGATCTAATAACAAGAAAAGATAGAATCAAGAATTGATAGTTTGATGATTTTTCCAAACCAAATATCAAGAATCGAAATGAGGCTCGTAGGAATCGATCGGATCTATAGATGTGATGTAATCTTACAATTACGTATTCTTATCCTTCGATGAATTGATACTAGATCGATGATAATCGATCGAGAATTAGGGATTTCTTATGAAACTAGGGTTTCATCTTATCCCTTGTTCTTTCGTCGATATCATTCACATTCTAGCCTCTAGTAAATTCAACAAACGATCGTAGATCCCTAATTTCGAGCGATCACAATCAAGAAAGCATCGCTACGAAACTAGGTCATCGATTCTTGAACTTGCTAGGGTTTACAAAACTCGTAGGACTCAAGAATCGTATTAAGATTTGTTACATCATCATTCTATTGATCATCTCGACTCCTTAACGAGCGGAGTTTTACTCAAACATCATCACAAGAACTACAATCATAAATTGAGATCGAATCATGATGCAAGAATTTAAAGAAAGCAAGATTAAAGAATTTCACCTTTTATTTATATCAACAATTTCATTACATTCGCTCAAGAACTACAAGAGGAAGAACTCGATCGTCGATTTGGCTTCGCTCGTCTCCTTGAGTCGCGGATCGTCTTGGATCACTTGCCCGATTGAAGATCGGCTCGGCTCCTAAAAGGTTGAAGGCTTCTTGCTTGATTGGTACTCAAGATTTTGAATTTGGAGTGGAATTAGGGTTAGGGTTTCGCACAAGCCTTGTCACTAGACTTGTGGAAGAAGATGAAGAATTAGAATGATGAGAGAAGACTAACTAATGATGAACTAATCAACTCCTCAACCCTTAGATCTATGTTCCTATTTATAGCCATCAAAACCCTAGATCTAGAAGATGAAATTTGAATTTCCCTCCAAAAGTTTGTTGGATGAAATTTGAATTTCCCTCCAAAAGTTAGTTAGAGGAGAAGCTTCTAGATGTGATTAGTTAGGAGGGAGCTTCTAGAAGAGGTTAGTTAGGAGCTTAATTAGGATTAGTTTTGCTTAATGATCTTTGCTGATCTGGCAGAAGACTCTGGAGAATTCTGGAATTTTGACGTGTCAAAATGAGGTGTAGGCCTTGAGAAAGGAATTATGCCCAAAAATTGCAATGCTGACATGGCAGAAGAGCCGTGGAACCGCGGCGCAAGCCGGCTCCCGCCGCGTTTCCGCGGCTCTTTTGAAGCTTCATGGCTTGAGTCTTCTGTGTTGAACTTGGGCTGACTTTTGGGCTTTTATAATATATGTTGAATTTAATATCTCCTTCTGAAATGCTACCAGATCTGAAATCATTGAGTTGGCGTATTTTTGGTCAGCTTCTTTTGACTTTGCTCCTGCAATCTCCTGCACAAATCTCGACACAAGTGTTGCGCAATACAGGAATGATGCGATGCCATAAAATACAGTCAATTTCCCTAGAAATGCCGGTTTTAAGGTCTAACACATGTAATCTGATATTTTACGACTGTTTTATTAATATGTGAAATATGAATACCGAACACTTCTAAATGAGTGCAAATGATAGGGAAATTGCCGTGTTAAAAATACATTATTTTCGACTGATCAATCAACAACTCAATATCACATATAAAAACAATACCTCTTAGGGTATATACAACTAAAGCAAGCATATGCGGTATACATGTCAGTATGTGTGCATGATGTACATATAGCTGTAATAGACTATGTGGGTGTACATGTCAATATGTATGCAAGATGTACAAGTAGCTATAATAAGATGTACGTGAAGTGGAATGAGGGTCACTACCTCAACTATTCCTGCCCAATGCAATATCACGTATATATGTGTCCCCAATATTTCATATGCACAATGGAATAAGAGTTACTAATCCAATCATTCCTATCCACTACCATATCACGTATGCAGGGTTTGTGCATGTCATGGCAATTACAGACGGTGTGGGTGTAGCATACAATTCAGTGCCCGTGCAACATGAACCATCAGTAATGTGTTATATCTAAAGGTACGAGTCAAGTACAACAGATAATACTATGCAATGATATTCATATGAAAGTAACTAATATGCAAATACATGCAGCTATCATATCATATTCGTCCCGACGCATAACGTCATACGGGCGATTTTCTCATAGATGTTAAATCTACTCACCAATGGTCTCCAGCTATGAAAATCCGACCACCTGCTTCCCTTTGTTCGCAGCGTCCGAAGTCCCCGCTTGCGACGCTATATTTTCACAAACACAAGAAATAAAGCAAACGCTCAGAATTTACCAATATAACGTAAAACTACGCTTTAAGTAACACACCAACACTAAACTAACTCTCGAGTGCACGTCTAGTGGCTAACGTGCGCTACGACACTACTAAACCAAACTAAGTACAGCAGCAGCAGATCACGATTCGTGTCGGATTACGTAACACGCGGATTCAAAATACTAGATTATAGATAAACGATCCTAGATTTTGTATACTGCAATTACTAAAAAAGTAAACAGTACCAAACACCCCTAACCAACAGCAGACAACTACCCACAAAAACCTAACCCTAGCACCATACTACAAAGCCGGCGTCGTCGGAGTTCTCCATAGAGGTCGCCGACCCCGGCCGGTGGGGTGGTCATCGTCTCTCAGGTGGTGCTCCAGGGTCACTAGTACATCACTATAAATTTGTTTGATTTTTCTGTAAAAATCCCAGGTCACAACAGTTCATAGAGGCTCTAAAAGACACTAAAAAACCCAATATTGCACTAATCGATATCTAGCGTGTTCTAATCAATATCCAACGAACTACACATCATAAAAACTTCATTTTAACAGATTAGGGATTATACCTATCAACTTTGCTCACAAGCTCCAAACTTTCCTAGCTCCAAGTGATCCAAGAGCAAAAACCAAGACTTTTAGAATTTTTTGTGATATATTTAGGAATTTTGAGGATTTATTGAGTTTGGATTGATGCAAAATAGAAGAGAAATGATCAAGAGCAGTAGAGAGAGAGATGATTTCGGCCAAGTGAGGAAGGAGAGGAATTGTGTAGGGTTTTCTAGGAATTTCCTTGCAATAAATGCAATTTAATGCATTCACACACACTTGTACACATGCATGCACCTCTATTCATTTTCTTTTCTTTTCTTTAAACCCTAAACCCAAGTCAACACAAGGAATTCTAGATATTATGTGGGTTTGGTCTACTCAAGAATAATTGAAGAAAATATCACAAAAGAGAAATTTCCCAAAAAGTGAATACCGCATTAAAATAATATTAAAATTGAGAAAATTTCAAATTGAACCAAAACGTCTCATATACCTCCAAAGCTTGCGCACTAGCTTTATTTTAGCTAAACTAGGTGCTGGTAAGTCTATATGTTCGTTCGATCACAGTCGGGTTAAAACGGAAAATACCGACAAACTTACCCTAAAACGGACAAATTCGCATAACGATTTCTAAAACGTTACAATCTCCCCCCTTATAGAAATTCGGTCCCCGAATTAAAATTTTCATAGTAAGCGTACCTTCAAAGAGATGAGGGAATTTCTTCCGCATCTCGCTCTTGGCCTCCCAAGTGATATCCTCACTAGTAGGGCTACGCCAAAGAATCTTCACCGATGGCAAGACCTTTGACCGAAGTTTCTTCACCTGCCGATCCAAAATAACTACCGGCTACTCGGTGAATGAAAGATCGCGCTCAAGCTGAACGGTCTCGTGCTGAATCATGTGAGAAGGATCATGAAGGTATCTACGAAGCATCGACACATGGAAAACGAGATGAACATCCGAAAAACTAGGCGGGAGCCCCAAACAATAAGCAACAGAACCCACTCGCTCAAGGATCTCGAAAGGACCTATAAATCTGGTACTGAGCTTCCCCGTCTTCCCAAATCGCATAACGCCCTTCATCGGAGAAATCCTCAGGAATACATGATCCCCCACTGCGAACTCAAGTCTGCGACGACGACGGTAGGCATAAGACTTCTGCCTGCACTGGGCTGCTCTCATCCTGTCCTGAATCAGGCGGATCTTCTCCGTAGTCTCCTGAACTAGCTGGGGTCCCAAAACCAGACTCTCACTAAGCTCGGTCCAACAGACTGGCGATCGACACTTCCTACCATATAAAGTCTCAAAAGGTGCCATCAGAAATAGTCTCCTGAAAGCTGTTGTTGTAGGAGAACTCAATCAACGGCAAGTGACGATCCAAACTGCCACCAAAATCAAGCACACATGCACGGAGCATATCCTCCAGAGTCTGTATAGTCCGCTCCGACTGACCATCGGTCTGTGGATGAAAAGCGGTGCTAAAACTCAACCGGGTACCCAAAGCTTCCTGAACCTTCTGCCAAAGACGGCTAGTAAACTGGGTGCCTCTGTCGGATACTATGCATGTGGGAACACCGTGCAAACACACAATCTCATCTATGTACAACTGAGCGTACTGAGCATAACCGAAAGTGGTCTTCACTGGAAGGAAGTGAGCCGCTTTCGTCAACCGGTCAACAATCACCCAAATGGAGTCATACCCCCTACTGGTCCTGGGTAGACCCACAATGAAGTCCATGGAAATCTGCTCCCATTTCCACTCCGGAATGGGTAAAGGCTGCAACTCTCCAACCGGTCTCTGATACTCAGCCTTGACTTGCTGACAAGTCAGGCACCTCGAAACGAAGTCCGAAATATCGCGTTTCATCACTTCCCACCAGTAAAAGTCTCTCAAATCACGGTACATCTTGGTGGAACCTGGATGAACGCTAAAAGCCGAATGATGTGCCTGTTCCAAGATCTCGCGTCTCAACCCATCAGCATCTGGTACACACAAGCGAGTCCCGCATCGTAGCACACCCTGGTCATCAATCATGAACTCCGAAACTGTACCCTGTCGAACAAGTTCAAGAATCTCGGAAAAACGGGCATCACTGGGTTGCGCCTCACGGATACGATCAAAAAGTAGTGGACGGGCGCGGACATGAGCAAGCTGTCCCCTAGCGGAAGTGAACTCGAACTGCACTCTACCATCACACAAGAGCTGCCAATCTGCATACGACTGACGCTGAAATGTGCTCAACTGGGACAAGCTACCCCCGGGCCTACGACTCAAAGCATCAGCTACCACATTCGTCTTACCCGGGTGATAAAGGATCTCACAATCATAATCCTTTACTAGCTCCATCCATCGGCGCTGTCTCAGGTTCAAATCCCGCTGCTAGAAGATACACTTCAAGCTCTTGTGATCCATGAAGATCTGACACGACTCCCTGTACAAGTAGTGTCTTCAAATCTTCAACGTAAAGACCACCGCGGCCATCTCAAGATCGTGAGTAGGGTAATTCTGCTCGTGCTTCTTCAGCTGCCTAGAAGCATAAGCAATCACCCTATCATGCTGCATCAAAACATAGCCGAGCCCCACTCGAGAAGCATCACAGTAAACAACATAGCCGCTCGATCCAGAAGGTAAAGATAGAACTGGTGCTGTCGTCAACCGAGTCTTCAACTGCTGAAAACTCTGCTCGCATGCATCAGTCCAAAGAAAAGGAACTCCCTTCCAGGTCAGACCAGTCAGCGGTGCAGCGATACTAGAGAAATCCTGCACAAAACGGCGATAATAACCAGCTAAGCCCAAAAAGCTGCGGACCTCAGTCACCGATACAGGTCTGGGCCAAAGCTGTATAGCCTCGATCTTCCTCGGGACCACAAGAATACCATCATCAGTCACCACATGACTCAGGAAGTCAACTCTATCAAGCCAAAACGCGCACTTTGAGAATTTAGCATACAGCTGGTGCTCTCTCAATATCTGCAAAGTAATCCTCAAGTGCTGCTCATACTCCCCACGACTCCTAGAGTAGACCAGTATGTCATCAATAAACACTATAATGAACTGGTCGAGGAACGGCCTGAAAATCCGGTTCATCAGATCCATGAACGCTGCTGGCGTATTGGTGAGTCCGAACGACATCACCAAAAACTCATAATGCCCATAGCGCGTACGAAAAGCAGCCTTCGGAATGTCATCATTCCGAACCCGCAACTGATGATAACCCGAACGCAAATCAATCTTTGAAAAATGTTTCGCACCCTGGAGATGATCAAATAAATCGTCAATGCGAGGTAAAGGATACCTGTTCCATACCGTAACTCATTTCAACTGACGATAATCCACACATAACCTCAAACTGCCGTCCTTCTTCTTGACGAACAGAACAGGAGCTCTCCACGGCGAAACACTCGGACGCACAAGTCCCAAATCAAGCAACTCTTGCAATTGATCTTTAAGATCTCTAAGCTCCGCCGGAGCAATCCGATAAGGCGGTATGGAAATAGGCTCTGTGCCAGGAATAAGATCAATGCAGAACTCAAGATCGCGCTCTGACGGCAACCCAGGTAACTCATCGGGAAAGACATCGGAAAACTCTTGCATGGTAGAAACCTGGTCCAACGACTCCACTGTGGCTCCAGTATCATGAATGAAAGCCAAGAATCCCCGACATCCCCTCCTCAATAGCCGACTAGCGCACAAAACAGAAATCAAACTGTGAGGGGCGGCACCACGGCCCCCTGCACAACAAACACTGACTCGCCGGGAAAACAAAATCTAACTGTCTTCTCGCGGCAGTCCATGGACGCATAGCAAGTAGCTAGCCAGTCCATGCCCAACAGAACGTCAAAGTCCAACATCTTAAGAAGGATCAAGTCGACGGACAGATCTCTGTCTCCTAAACGAACAACACACGATCGGAACACGTGTCGCGCAACAAACGACTCTCCCACAGGAGTAGTCACGACAAGTGGCTGATCCAGCAAACACGACTCTCGGTCTAACCTCGACACGAAGTACGTAGAAACATACGAATGCATAGATCCCGGATCAAAAAGAACATGTGCATCAACAGAACATACAGAAAGGGTACCTGAAACCACAGCATTGGACGCCTGCGCATTCTGGCGAGTCAAGGCAAAAACCAATGCCTGCCCTCTACCGGCTACTGGCTGTCCTCTACCTCCGCCACCTCGACCTCTCGGTACAAAACCCCCGCAACCACGACCTCTCTGAACAAGTATCTGACGCGGCGCAACAAAAGGAATAAGAGGCAACGCTCTCTGAGGCGGAGAAGGTGGTAAGGTAACCTGGGGTACTGCTGGCCCTCTCTGACGCACCACGGTACAATCTCTCACTAGGTGCTGTAAGCTGCCACACCAAAAACACCCACGTGTCGACGGCTGACCCTCCTGAGAAAAAGTACTAATTCAACTGGCCACGTCCCACGTCTCTGCTACCCCCAGTCTCTGATCGAACTCTGTCTCGGAATCTAAACCTCTGCCTCCTGGCTGCTAGACCAGTACGAGCCCTCTTCGGTTCCGGAACAACCGATGACTCTGCTAGACGCTCCTCCACCAAATGGGCTGCATCCACAGCTGCCGCATATGTCTCGCAATGCTGAATGCTGATGGCTAGGAACAACTGGGTAAGCAGGCCTCGAACAAACCTCTTCACCCTCATCTCCTCAGTCGCCACCAAGTACGGAGCATACACAGACAGCTCGGTAAATAGTACATCATACTCAGACACCGTCATCCCCGGAGTCTGACGTAACGACCCAAATTTGTGCGCTCGCGCATCCCTGACGCTCGGTGGAAGAAAACGGGCAAAAAACGACGTCACAAACTCAGCCCAGGTCATAAGAGCAAGACCCGCGGCTCTGCCCTTCTCCAAGGACTCACACCACTTCTGGGCCAGACCCTCCAGACGAAAACTGGCAAACTCCACCCATCTCTCATCGGAGCATCGGAGTGAACGACAAATCCTGGCCATCCAGTCGATAAACGACTGCGGATCCTCAGTAACATCTGTGCCAGTAAACACCGGAGGCCTCAGCCTCATAAAATCTGTCAGTGACACAGTAATAACCTCTGGAGCTGCAACTGCGGCTGCCGAAACAGTAGGTACCAACGTGGTCCCTGCAACGGGCGGAACAACTGCCTGCCCTTGCGCTCGAATGGCCTCTACTAAAGTCCCCATCATCTGGCGCAGGTCCTGCATACCAGCCCCAAACATAGCAATGTGCTCCGGTACGACAGGCGTACCGCCCTGGTCGGTCCTCGCTTCAGACGAGTCAACTCTGACCTTGGCCCTTGCAGCTGCTCTCTGTGCCCTCGTAGTCTTCGGCAGCATATAGGCTGGAAATTGAAACAAGATTCGATAAGGAAACAGGAATCGAATCACAAGGATGTATATCAATCACGGAAGGAATTTCAATCAATAAGTCCTAAGGTCATTTAGGTGGAGTACCGTGTCGTAAGTATACCGCGAAACATACCCACGCTACGTCACTCTGCTTAAGCTACCTACTCTATCATACCAAGGTCATCCTATACTCCGAAAGGTAAAACCTAGCGCTTTGATACCAACTTTGTCACGACCCAAAATTTGGCCCGTAACCGGCACTTAAACTACGTAAAGTCAACAGGCGTACGCAATTCAAGTAAGCCAAAACCCAGAAATCTAAACCACCCAAATCTGGATCAACGGAGAAAAACATAGTTTTAACATTTGGAAAATCACAAGTAAAATTTCTAACTCTAGTTTTCCTTCTTGAAAATTTCGGCAGCATCTCCTTTGTAAAAACTAGCCCCGAAAACGGGTATAACACAGATAATATATAAAGCATCCCAAACGGGAGAAAAATCACGCCCAACGGCGGAGACCAACACCACGACAAGTATACGACGCCGAAGTGAAGAAATAACAAAGGAAAGACTGCAATAAGAAGTAAACTTTCCAACATAACTGGCTCCCACGAGCACGGCACCCAAGTCACCAAAATAATACAACACTGAAATCTCACAAGTCGTCTCTAAGTCATATACAAACAGTGGTAGATGGAGAATACTAGATCCAACAAAAAGATATACAATGTACAAGCAGATAACCACAAACCCACCTAAAATCAAAGGCCTCACTGCCTAATGTAGCGGTATCCGCAAAAGTAGAGATGATAAGACGCCCTGCCATGACTACTCTGAGGGTAAGTCCTGCAAAACACTATGGCACAATGGGGGTGAGTTGCCAACTTGTGAATAGTAAATAATATCATACTGTAATCGTAAGTATGCACGAACAACGATCTATCTATCATATGTAATCCGATAGCATAAGTATAATAAGTGAATATGCAACAATCATGTAAAGGTACATCATCAGGGTACTACAACTACATGAAGCAATGCATATCAACATAATCCTGAGTATGGGATGATATAATATAAAATCTCATGCAAAATCATCAGCATGGAAAAACACCAGTGTCCCTCACTGACACATCAAATCCCAAATCCTCAAGCACCGCATCCTCAGATCGGCCCTCATATCCTGTAAGTCTCATGGAACCTGAGTGTCACACATCGACACCCGAAACATCATGAAAACATATCCCTATGTGTGTGTGTGTGTGTGTGTGTGTATATAAGTATGAGGATATCAATCCCGTATGTCTACCGACGATACGTAAAAATCATGAAAACCTGAGTGTCTAACACCGACACTCGAAACATCATGAAACCCCTATATAGCATCGACACGTAAATCCTCATAACTCAAGCACTGTCACCACGACTGGCCCTGACGATATGTCGTACATCACTCCGGTCGGTATCCCCACGATAACCACCGAGTCCAAATACAATCACCGGTAGGTACTTGCCCACCTTCCAGGCTCATCGTCTGTACCACGAACATCTTGCCGAGGGGAACCGTACCGGGCCCCACCATGTACCCGCACACGGCCCACTCACTCCTCGCATCGGGTATATATCACAAATCTCAGAACCGAGAAATCTCATGGTGGACGCATCAAATATCATATCAAGAGAAACCGGGTTTTCAAACAATACATAGTTTCTTGAAAATACCCCCACGGTTCTCAAATCCATAAATCATATGAAATCCATATCTCAATGCGTAAAATCCATATAAAACTGATATATGCAACATAAAATATCAATATGAGCACATAAAGGGAAAACCGCTCTTTAAATTGAATCTAGCTTTAAAACATATCATGCGGTTCCCAAAAATCCTCCGAAAATAAATGCAGCATCATATAAGGTGTACATGTAATTCTAGCAAGGTCTAAGTATTTACATGTAAGCAAGTGGGTATGATGCATTTCATAAGCGCAATGATCAACAACTTAATATCACATATAAAAACAATACCTCGTAGAGTATATACAACTAAAGCAAGCATATGCGGTATACACGTCAATATGTGTGCATAATGTACATGTAGCTATAATAGACTATGTGGGTGTACATATCAATATGTATGCAAGATGTACAAGTAGCTATAGTATGATGTATGTGAAGTGGAATGAGGGTCACTACCTCAACTATTCCTGCCCAATGCAATATCACGTATATATGTGCCCCCAATATTTCATATGCACAATGGAATAAAAGTTACTAATCCAATCATTCCTATCCACTACCATATCACGTATGTAGGGTTTGTGCGTGTCATGGCAATTACAGACGGTGTGGGTGTAGCATACAATTTAGTGCTCGTGCAACATGAACCGTCAGTAATGTGTTATATATAAAGGTACGAGTCAAGTACAACAGATAATGTTATGCAATGACATTCACATGAAAGTAACTAATATGCAAATACATGCAGCTATCATATCATATTCTCCCTGACGCATAACGCCATACGGACGATTTCCTCGTAGATGTTAAATCTACTCACCAATGTTCTCCAGCTATGAAAATCCGACCACCTGCTTCCCTTTGTTCGCAGCGTCCGAAGTCCCCGCTTGCGACGCTATATTTTCACAAACACAAGAAATAAAGCAAACGCTCAGAATTTACCAATATAACGTAAAACTACGCTTTAAGTAACGCACCAACACTAAACTAACTCGCGAGTGCACGTCTAGTGGTTAACGTGCGCTACGACACTACTAAACCAAACTGAGTACAGCAGCAGCAGATCACGATTCATGTCAGATTACGTAACACGCGGATTCAAAACACTAGATTATAGGTAAACGATCCCAGATTTTGTATACTGCAATTACTAAAAAAGTAAACAGTACCAAACACCCCTAACCAACAGCAGACAACTACCCACAAAAACCTAACCCTAGCACCATCCTACAAAGCCGGCATCGCCGGAGTTCTCCATAGAGGTCGCCGGCCCCGGACGGTGGGGTGGTCCTCGTCTCTCAGGTGGTGCTCCAGGGTCACTAGTACATCACTATAAATTTGTTTGATTTTTCTGTAAAAATCCCAGGTCACAGCAGTTCACAGAGGCTCTAAAAGACACTAAAAAACCCGATATTTCACTAATCGATATCTAACGTGTTCTAATCAATATCCAACGAACTACACATCATAAAAACTTTATTTTAACAGATTAGGGATTATACCTATCAACTTTGCTCACAAGCTCCAAGCTTTCCTAGCTCCAAGTGATCCAAGAGCAAAAACCAAGACTTTTAGAATTTTTTGTGATATATTTGGGAATTTTGAGGATTTATTGAGTTTGGATTGATACAAAATAGAAGAGAAATGATCAAGAGCAGTAGAGAGAGAGAGGATTTCGGCCAAGTGAGGAAGGAGAGGAATTGTGTAGGGTTTTCTAGGAATTTCCTTGCAATAAATGCAATTTAATGCATTCACACACACTTGTACACATGCATGCACCTCTATTCATTTTCTTTTCTTTTCTTTAAACCCTAAACCCAAGTCAACACAAGGAATTCTAAATTTTGTGTGGGTTTGGTTTACTTAAGAATTATTGAAGAAAAGATCACAAAAGAGAAATTTCCTAAAAAGTGAATACCGCATTAAAATAATATTAAAATTGGGAAAATTTCAAATTGAACCAAAACGTCCCATATACCCCCAAAGCTTGTGCACTAGATTTATTTTAGCTAAACTAGGTGCTGGTAAGTCTATATGGTCGTTCGATCACAGTCGGGTTAAAACGGAAAATACCGACAAACTTACCCTAAAACGGACAAATTCGCATAACGATTTCTAAAACGTTACACAGATCTCAAAATCCACTATAGAAATCCAATATACACTAGTCAAATACTATAATACGTGTATAGTAGCATCTTTGGAAAACTTTCAAGAACTGAATAAAACTCATGCAAAAATCTTTTCTAAATCGTCGTGTGATGCGTAACTCACGGCCTAAGTGACGGATGATCATTTGTAAAATAATAATATATGTCCATATATATTTTTCTAAATATACATTTCGTTGTTTTTCAAAATATCCTAAAAGGTTTTCCTTTATAACCGTTCGTGTCGCTCACGGACACGTAGGAAATAGCGAGACTATAGCCCCTTTTTCATAAACCTCTTGGTAAACTTTTAATGCATGCAAAGTACTTAGGTACTATCCTCAGATCAGTCATGTTTGGCTACTACGTAACGTAGTGCCCAACATGAAAACAAAGTGCTCAAAAGCAAAATCAGCCTCAAAAGGCGTATCCAACAATCACGTGCGTCTGGTACGCACGGAAATCAAATCCAAATACAAATGCCACAATATCCATAAAAGCAAAATTCAGTGCAACGGGTGTGCAAGAAAGCATCTGTCCAGTGCAACGAGTGTGCACGAAGGCATCTGTCCAGTGCATCTAGAGTGCATCCGGTGAAACTAACATGCACGAATGAAAATCCTAATTGAGTGCATCCGGTATGCACAAAACCGCATCTCATATCATGCGCCCAACATGAGCGAAAATCCAAATCAAGTGCATCCATCATGCACGAAAGAAATCTAAATCAAGTGCATCCAACATGCACGAGTAAAATCTCACTCAAGTGCATCCGATTCGCACAAAAATCCAAAATCAAGCGCCTAATATGCGCAAAAATCCAACCAAAGCGCGTCAGGTTCATAAGAAATATTTAGTGCCATAGCATGCACGAAAATGAACATCAAGTACAAACGCGCACGAAAATACTACTCTGGTAAAACGAATGCTCTAAGACATAAATCGGATGCAACCAAGGTACGGAGTATAAATCCAGTGCGACAAATGCACAAATACCCGTCCGGTGCAACAAATGCAAGAAATGCAAATCTAGTGCAACTAATGTACGAAATACGAATCTGGTGCAGCAAATGCACAAAATATAATTCTGGTGCAACAATTGCACGAAATGAAAATCTAGTGCAACAAATGTACGAAGTGCAAATCTGGTGCATCCACTGCACGGAGTACAAATACAGTGCATCCAGTACACGAAATACGAATACAGTGCATCCAGTGCGCGAAATACGAATACAGTGCATCCAGTGTACGAAATACGAATACAGTGCATCCAGTGCACGAAATACGAATACAGTGCATCCAGTGCACGAAATATGAATGCGTAACTCAAATGCGTATAAAAGCAACACCGAGTGTACCAGGGTGTATAAAATCGTAAACGTGTGCAACTGCGTGCACAAAACACATATCAATGCACTGCAAGCACATGTAAGCTATACCGAGTGCAAAAATCAAATCGAGTGCGTACCACACGCACCAAATCAAATCAACCATATGAAATCCATGAAATCATAATTACGTGCAGCCAAGGCACAAACCGAATCTCAAGGGTAATAGATATACACAAATCGTAAATCAATACAACGGTGTATAAAATATATATCAACTGCAATAACTATGCACAAAAATATAAATACCCAGTAAGTGCAGCCATGGTGCATGAAAATGATATCACGAAACTCAATCATCAAAACTCAAATCCAAGCGATATAAGCGTGATACTCGGATCATAAACGCAAATCGCAATAAATGACATTGAGATACCACTCTACAATGTCGAAAAATGTCGGTGCGCCTAAAACCGGCAGAACAAGAATATCCGCTTGCCTTTTGCTCACGGTCTGGCGTCCTCACTCTCTGGGCCCTTATCTTCTCTGTGGATTTACCAATCTCACAATCCATCGGCTCATCGGCCCAATCAGGTGTGCTAACGGGGACGATTCCGTCCTGGAACTTCTCTGGTCATCTCTCGGTCAATCGTCACGACCACTCATAAAGCAGCACATCACCGGCGTCGGTCTCTGGCCCTCTAAATACACATGACACAACTGATCCTGGGTGCAAATCTCATCGCAGCAGTGTCCTGGAAGGAACTTTCTCAGGGTCTCTTCTAATCTCGCCTATGCCGAACTGTACGGAGGCTGGTACTCTTGCATAATTTTTTCTAGTTTTCTGAACATCTGCGCTCTCAGTACAGCATTTCCTCAGGAACTGGCCGCATCCCAACACCTCTGTACACGTATCAGATCTCTAATCTCGACGAGGAGTAACAAAAGCTTGTCAGCATCTCGCATGAACCTCTGGTTCCGCTCATTTTTATCATCGTCCACCTTGACGTCACGCCATGCTATCTGCGCACTGCAACGGTTTTCGGACACGGTCAATACGAAGTCTCTCACACGGACTCGAAATCACGAACTCGGTATTTTAATCACTCTATAGAAGATATCTAGCCGAACACGTCCTTGGGAACTCGTCCCAACCATCGGAGGATTACTCAATACCCGTCCGTCCTCGATCAACTCACAATGTATCTGGGTGAGGTCCTATATCCGAAGCTGGTCAGCTTACTGATCTCTTATTACATGATATCCGGACGATGCTAAGTTTTTCGATCGAGTCATCAAAGTTCCAAAATTTCCCGAAAGCTCAACACCTGAGCACAGTCTAAAATATCCGGTACATACCACAGTACCTCTGGACCAGCCGTAGAAAGGCAAACCCAAGCCTCACTGATGGCACCGCTAAACTTCCGCAAACCCTAAGGTTCAAAAGAGGTTCCATGGTCATCATGTCGAGTTAGGGTTTCATTCTTCTAGAGGGTCCACAGAATCACTTGCATGTTCCTCTGAACACTTTAAACTTGAGGAAAATGGGTTTCTAACACTCGTTCGAACTTTTTAGCTTCGCCTATACAACATGTGAATACTCTTCGCCCGCATGCTAAACAATGTCTCAATCCTCCAGGAAAGACGATACATCAACGGTCATCTCTGGATCGGTCTGCTCTAGATCTAAGTAAGACTCTCTACACTGAAAATCTTCAACTCAATTAGGCCTGCGTCGGTGCATCAATCTGACGAATCACCTTCGTCTCTCAAATCGAGATAGACTAGCAATCATCCGTTGCATCTCTGCCTGGAAGCTCCAGCGATCTCAGCTCGTAAGCCCTGGAAGCGACATCCCATCAACCTCAGCAACAGCTGGGTCATCTGTCTGCATAGTAGGTGGCATCAAAATCTCTGAGGTATGCTGTACATCAACAGTCCTCTCGCAACTGGTAACTCTAACAATGGCCCGATCATCCGGCGTAAAACCAAACACTCGCCTCAACAGGAGGTCACAACACAACACTACATCGAGACGTTCCCATGTCACCAGAAAACACAATGGCCAGCCCTCATACAAGCCGAGCTCGCCCTGTCCGCAACACTAGCAGCAGCTCAAACTGTGCTCAAACCATGGCGACAGGAACCTCAATCGAGTATCCAAGAGAACATATCAACGGCAAGAAAGGAAACTACAGATCCAGAATGGATACATGATCATAAGAAGAAACAGCATCAATGAGAGTATGATCACGGAAACGAATAGAATCAAGTATCTCAAAATATGTACATCCTAAGATTTCTTAAGTGGAGTATCGTATCGTAAATATGCCACAGAATATACGTACGGTACGTCACTCTACCCAAGCTACCTACTCCATCAATCAGGGTCAGCCTATGAAATGAAAGTTCAGGTTTAATACCCCCCTCCCCCCGTTCAAGCCTAAGTTCCTTAAGGTCAAGCCTAGGTTCCGAAATACACACCCGCCTTAGACTCCGCATAGTCAAATATAGACTCGAACCAAGGATAAACCTAGCGCTCTGATACCAACTTTGTCACGACCCGAAATATTAGCTCGTGACCAGCACTTGAATCACGCAACATCTAAAGACGTAACGGAATTCAAGTAAGCTGAAACCCAGAAATCTAAACCTTTTTAAGAAAATAAAGAAGGTGAAGTTTTGAAACAAAGGTATAATAAAATCAATGTTTTCATAAATGCATAGGTGATAGAACATGAAAAAAATCCAAGTTGGAAAACAGGTTTTAGTCTTTTAAAAATTTCGGCAACATCTCCTTTATATTTTTTGATCCAAAACCACCAATACAAGATAATGATAAAGGCAGCCCCAAGCGGGAGCTAGCTCTTCGCCAATCGGTGGATCACAACCACGCAAGACAGTATATGTAAGTATACGACGCCCAACGGCGAAGTTCACCTCAAAAGATAAAGAAATAAGCAAGACATCAAAATTACAGGTAGCGGAAAACCCCTCGCTCTAAGTCTCGCAACCACAATCTCACTAAGTCTCATTACTTATACAAATTACTAATTTTGACTGATGGAGTTGAGTAGATACAATATGAAATATAAATACAAGAGTGGGTACGATACAAATGCCCCACCTACCAATGCGAAACACCCAAATGAAGTTATGTGCCAGCGATGCAGCTATGGATCCAAGCGGTCAACCTGCAAGAAATGTGGCACAACGGGGGTGAGTTGCCAACTCGTGAGTAGAAAAACATCTACAAGTAGAAATCGAATAAATAACGACTCGTAGGTCAACTATATCATAAACGTAATAATATGATATCTAGGGTGACCGGGTCATCATATGTGCCAACAATGTAATCAATACCTATATGTATGCGGATATAATCCAACAATATAACCAATGTCTGTATGCATGTGGATCTCGTCCAACCATATAATCAATGTATGTATGCATGTGGATCTCGTCCAACCATATAATCAATGTATGTATGCACGTAAGTATGAGGATATAAATCAACGGTGTCCCCCGCGACACATCAAAATCAAGGAACATGGGTGTCCAACATCGACACCCGAAAGCATCATGAAACCCGTTTCCAGCATCGACACGTAAATCTTCATATCTTGGGCTCCGTCAGTCCGGATCGGCCCTCAGGCTCCGTCAGTCCGGATTGGCCCATCTCATCTCTCGACTCCGGTCGGTATCCTCCGGATATCCGCCGAGCCTAAATACTATCACCGGTAGGTAGTAGTCCCACTGCCAGACTCACCGTCTACTGCACAGCAATCCGTTCTTGCCCCGGGGTACCATACCGGGTCCACCATGTACCCGTAATCGGCCTCATCCAGCTCCTTGAATCGGGTTTCACATGTCATACGTCTCAGAACCGAGAAAACACATGGTGGACGCACTGAAATATCATATCAAGAGAAACCGGGTTTTTAAAACAGTACATGCTTTCTTTTGAAATAGCCACGGTTCTCAAATCCAAAAATCTCATGAAAACAACATATCTCAATGCGTGTAATCATAAAGCATGATGTATGCGATATATAACAGAAATGTAAGCATATCCGTATATCATGCAACATAGAACAGTAATATGCACATATCGAGGGAAAACCGCTCTTTTAAATGAATCCAGTTTTAAAATATATCATGCGGTTCCCAAATCTCTAAAATCGAATTCAATATCGTAAAAAGGTGCATATGTGTATGTACGCAAGTATGGACGTACAAATGTGTATGTCCGTAAGTATGGGTGTACAATATGTATGTACGCAAGTATGGGGTACAATATGTCTGTATGCAAGTATGGGCGTACAAATGTGTATGTCCATAAGTATGGATGTACAATATGTATGTACGCAAGTAAGTAGGTATATACGCAAGTATGAGTGTACAATTTGTATGTGCGCCAATATGGATGTACAAGTAGGTATATACGCAAGTATGGGTGTACAATGTGTATGTGCGCCAATATGGATGTATAAGTAGGTATATACGCAAGTATGGGTGTACAATGTGTATGTGCGCCAATATGGATGTACAAGTAGGTATATACACAAGTATGAGTGTACAATATGTATGTGCGCCAATATAGATGTAGCAATCCTACCGTATAGTGACATGACAATTATCGATGATGAAATGTGTGAGCCGGTAAATCTGTGTAAGTGTAACATACGCATTATCGATAATGGTGCAGGTGTACTAGCACAAGTATAAGTAATGCAATGCGAATAACATGAATGCAGCATAAGGTATGCTAACAGGTATACGTATCTAACATGACCGAGTCGGTGAATCTATCAATCGGCATCTAGCCACACAACATCACGTACGGTATAATCCATCGTACAACAGCCTCTAGTCAATGGTATGGATCAAACATCAAGTCAAACTCATCACGTACGGAAGATCATCGTACGGCGGCATTAAACCAATAGGGATCCTATCAACCTATAAGACAATGAGGGTATGGCCTAATGTCACATACGGCCTATCATTCATGATTCACGACATTCTATATATATCTATATACCTATATTCTAAGTCACATCTGCAACAATCTTATATCAGGGGACCGGCAGAGTATCAATCATCTCGATCGACTCGCATCCGTATACCAACATATCATCAAATCATCATATCACGTCATATATTCTTTTCATCGCATTTATATCCCACATCAAGTCAATTTTACAAATGCATTCTACCTTTACTATAAGCATAAGTATCTAATCTAACATACACACCTGAACCATACTAACAGTTTTTGAAAGATGCGAATCGTAATTTTGAAAGTAGGGGCTAAGATGTTTTTAAAGAAAAGATATTGTTTCCCCCAATCAGAGCAAAGCTCTGTTTCAGAATTCAAAATTTAAATTGAAGCAACACTTCAGATTCTATGCGCTGCGCGCCACGTGTCAAACGCAGACGCGCTACCGCCAAGTGCGCTGCGCCCTAGGCAGCGCACCTCCAATCAGAGAAAAGCTCTGTTTCAAAAATTCAAAATTTAAAAGTTGAAGCAACGCTTCAGATCCAGCGCTCTGCGCTGCGCGCCACGTGTCAAACACGGGCGCGCTAGCGCAGTTGCGCTGCGCTCTGCGCTGCGCGCCACGTATCGAACGCAGGTGCGCTCGCGCAAGGTGCGCCAACGCTAGGATTAAAAATCCCCCACCGTTAGATCAAAAGATCTACTAATAATAAATTATTAATTAATCAAAACTAAAATTCTGTTATGGAAAGATTTTTCAATCTTATTGAAACAAGAAGATTATCTTCTGTAAAACAGAAGCCTTAGGATCAAAGATCCAACGGTGGGAAATATTCCCAAATTAATCAGAGAAAGATCTCTTAAAACTGATTTAACAAATCAATTGGCCCTATATAAAAGCCCCTAGACTTCAAGTCTCATAGACAGAGAGAAGATAGAGAAAACCCTCTGAAAACTTTGAGAAAACTCAAAGAGAAGGAAAGGCAAGCCTTTAGAAAAAGAAGATCATTTCTTCATCTTCAAGATAAAGAACTATTTCTTGAACCACAGAGATTAAATCATCTCGGAAAAAGAAGAAACATCTTCTAAAAAGATCATAGATCTACAAAAGACCAAGGTTTTTGATGATAAGAAAAAAGATCAAAAGATCTAATTATTAAAAAAACTAAAAGAAGTATTTTACTTTATTCACAAATCTTTGATCTATAAAGGCAGAGCCCTTTTATAAAACAGGAACTTTTTTGTTCTTGAATTTTGAGGCAAAACCTTCTTTAAGAAGAACATAAAATTTGTTCTTTGATCTTAAAATTGATCAGATGTGCTTTGCTCTATTTAAAAGTGCCTTGCACTCATGAATTGCGCTCTTGCGCTCCTTGGATCGGCGCTCAGCGCCAAAACATGCCACATGTCAACCATAGACACAACTTGTGCTTTGCGCTTTTAAAACAGAGCACTGCGCTCATGGACTGGTGCTCAGCGCCAAACGCGCCACGTGTCACTCGCTGGCGCGCCAACAGACTAGCGCAAAGCGCTCATAAATTAAAAGCGCAATGCGCTAATGAACTAGCGCTTAACACTAAGCGCGACACGTGTCACCTTTGTGTGCGCTCCCTGACAGAAGCGCAATGCGCTCTTTAATTGGCGCAAAGCGCCTGACGCGCCATGTGGCGCACTGTCCGAACACACTCTGTTCTAATGAATGCTATGCATTCAATGAAGACAAAATATGTCAGAGCCCAATGCTTAGCATTATTAAATTAAAAGGGCCGAGCCCAAATAAAGGCTAAATAGCCAGGGCAAGAATAAAAATGTTAAACATTTTTAATTGGACTTAGCCCAATTCTGGCCATAAGTCCTCAACCTATATTGAACTGAGCACATCTGCTCACAAATATTCAACAGATCTTAGTCCCAAACTGGGCTACAGATCTTTCAAACAATTCACACCGGCTCGAGGGTACATCTCTTCACTCCTTTGATATTTGTCTTTATAATTCCTCAACGTCTTCAAAGAGGTGACGGGTCCCGACAACCACACATTTCATAGACTATGACGTCTCTAAACATTGGACTATGGGGTCCTTAAACTCACGGACTATGATGTCCTTAATCTCGACCGTGATATCTTTAAACTAACATCGGACTGTGGGGTCCTTAAATCCATGGACTATGATGTCCTTAACCTCGACCATGATGTCTTTAAACTAACATCGGACTGTGGGGTCCTTAAACCTATGGACTATGATGTCCTTAACCTCGACCGTGATATCTTTAAACTAATATCGGACTGTGGGGTCCTTAAACCCATGGACTATGTTGTCCTTAACCTCGACCGTGATGTCTTAAAACTAACATCGGACTGTGGGGTCCTTAAACCCATGAACTATGATGTCCTTAACCTCGACCGTGATGTCTTTAAACTAACATCGGACCGTGGGGTCCTTAAACCCATGGAATATGATGTCCTTAATCTCGACCGTGATGTCTTAAAACTAACATCGGACTATGGGGTCCTTAAACCCATGGACTATAATGTCCTTAATCTCGACCGTGATGTCTTTAAACTAACATTGGACTGTGGGGTCCTTAAACCCATGGACTATGATGTCCTTAACCTCGACCGTGATGTTTTTAATCTAACATTGGACCGAGATGTCCTTAAACTAACATTGGACCGTAATGTCCTTAAACTAATCGACCGCAATGTCTCTAAATTAAACATTAGAGTCTAAATGCTCTTTTGTTGGATCTAAACGATCCCGTTAAGTTGAACTTAGTCTAAAAACGAGACTAACGTATCATTAACAAATGTTTAAGTTGATCTTAGTCTCAAATGAGGCTAACGTATCCTTAAACCCAACCCCCCAAACCCAAATCTAAGAAAGATACGGATTTGGACTAGTCCACGCCCTACGGGCGACAAAATAAATTAGTCTCCGTATACAATCCACGGGCAATCAAACACAAAACAAACACCCACGACACGAAGTAACCATCTGGAGAAGGAGAAAGTTGTTACCGCGATACGATAGCGTAATTAACTGCAGGGGCTTGCACCTGCAGGGAAGAGCGTCCCCATAATTAAAAACCCCTCAAACGAGGGGGAATCTGACGAAGTCTGCTACATCGGCCGCATCCGTTTAAACCTTCGATGCATGGTGCCATAAATTAACTTGGCATCTTTGGAGAGGTGGAAAGATAGCACCAATTAGCATCTGCCCCGAATTTCATGCAAGACGAACCTACGCGATCGTGTCTCTGTATTCGGCGGGGAACAGATATCATTTGAAAATCCGTAACGTCCCTCAAGGTATCTGTTTAAAAGATACATACGATTCTTCAGTTTGGAAATATGTATGGCCCGGATGACACATCTACGTCGACTATCTAGTCTTATAGTACCCTAAACGGCAATATTATCAAATATCATCCTCAAATTCCGTCATCACATACTAGTCGTATCAACACTTCTAACTATACTTAGTTTCTAATATGGTTCTCTAACTACCTTTTTACTCTATCTATAGTCTTCTATTAAAGGTTTCATTAATCATAATATATATATATATATATATATCGGTTTCCATCAAAGTTTGCGGGGGTGCTATATGCCATCCACCTGACTTCCCCCGTAAATATAGATCTACTCACTTTGATCCTTGCTTGTCGAAGTCGATGACGCCATACTCCGTCGCCTCGGAATCCACGCGAGGGTACCTACAATAATAAACAATCGCAATCGCTATTAACATCAAGTCCGAAAACCAAAACGGCACACGGATCGCTTATAGGTTAGAACCTATACCCCACGTATGCAAAACCAACAAATTACCCCTAGTCGTTGATGTACAAACATTCAACAACCAAAAACAAGTCCAAATATCAAAACTCATCATTCAAAATACGGAAAAAATATCCAAAAAATCACACTAATGTGTTCCCAGATTTTGACTCAGGCCAAAAAGGAGTTGCACAAACAAGTCTGGGGTGTTGTATATGAGCTACTGGACCAACCCCGACACCACATGCCACCAAGTGGCCGGCCACCTACCCACAAAATCCGGACTCCTCGGCCCCCTAGGCTCCTCTGGGCTTCGTCTCATCAAGGTGGTCTCCTAGAAATCTAATTTGGTCCCTGGAGTTGTTTGCTTGTCTCAGAATTTCCCCGGGTTGCTCCAGATTTCCCTGCACACCCTATATACTCACAAAACCGACATGGATCAATTCTAAAGTTTGTATTCTCTGTTCTAAACTCAGTTCCAGGTCTAGAATTTGATCCCTAGGGTCTTGTACAGCCACCATACAATATTAATTCCCCCAAAATCCTCAAACCCTTCTCTTGAATTTTTTAAACACCACATACCCTAACCAAACACCTTCTAAACTAATCTAGAATACAAGAAATCTCAAACTAAGCTACATGGAAGAATTTATACCTCATGGGTGTAGCCAAGCAAAACCCTAGCTCTTCAATATTGTCAAATCGTATTTTTCTTGGTCCAATGTGTAGAGGAGAAGGAGGTGATCATTTTTTGTGAAAGGGGTATAGGGTTTTGACAAGGTTTTTGAGATGGATCCTAGGGTTAAAGATGGAGGGAAGTGAAGAAGAAGAAGGAGAAGAAAAATAAATGGTGGAGGATAATGTGGCTTCCCCTCTCTCTTTCTCCCCCTTATTTTCACCCACTCTCACTAAATTACCCTTTTGCCATTTGTCTTTTCCTTTTCTTTTCTCTTTTAAAACCAAAGCACCATAATACCCATAAAACGACACAAATGTAACAACATGTAACCAAATGCAACATGACATGGTGCACTAGTCATGGAAAACTGTAGAAACACAGATTTGGCTTAATCGCGATTAGCAGTGCACTAATCGGGTTTTTATCCAAACTGCATATAATAAATTTTTAAAATGCCAAATCCTTTAATTATATTTAAAAATGAATAAACCATTTTAATTTCCATTTATTTCACAATTATTGGTATATATTTATACCCTTTTTCGAAAACCCCAATTTCGCAAATCGGGCAGTTTTTGGGAAAAATATTATTTTAATATTAAATTCCAAAAAGAATATTTTATATTTTCTGAAATATTACAATACCTCTTTTGGAAGCACTCCAAAATGAGGGCCAAGGATCGGTCGTGCCTGGCCTTCGAGATGAGGCCGAGCATATAGATCGAGCGCACCTTGTCGAGCGCCTCGTCCAGTAGCTCCTCGGAGAAGGGGTCGTACAACCCCGGGGACCTCCTCTAAATTTCGTACATCAGCAACTGTAGGAGGGGCGACCGCCGAGGGAGAAGCCGGCCGACGTGACCCTCGAGGCACTAAACCATACCTCGGTACCTGTCCTTATCCAGGGACTGGTCATACATGAAAACATCGTCGAAGGTGATGATCTCTTCGATCGAATACATGCGCCCAGTCATCTCAAAAAGCGACGCCAAAGAGTTGTGTATCCTTTTCTATTTATAACCTCAAATTTGCGCGCATATGGGCGCGAATCCTGGGATCCCCCTAAATTGCTCCAATACCGCACCGCCACATGGCGGAACTGATGCGGCTCTTTGAAACGCTTCGCCTTCCCCATGCGTTCCTGACACGTGTCGACCGCGACGGTCGCTCTTCCCAATGTTCACACACCAAGGAAGGTTAGACAAAACCTCACAAACCCAAGCAGCTTCCCTGCTCGGTCCATCCTTGGCTGGTAATCTCTTACCCAACGACGCCAAGGATCAAAGCCCTCATCAAGAGGCAACCGAGCAGCAACCCTGCTCGGTCCATCCTTAGCAGGAAACTCCTTGCCCTCCCGCGCTAATGATTGAAGCCCTCATCAAAAGGCCACCGAGCAGCTTCCCTGCTCGGTCCATCCTTGGCAAATAATCTCTTACCCAACAACGCCAAGGATCAAAGCCCTCATCAAGAGGCAACTTAGCAGCAACCCTGCTCGGTCCATCCTTAGCAGGCAACTCCTTGCCCTCCCGCGCTAAGGGTCGAAGCCCTCGTCAAAGAGTCCACCGAGCATCTTCCCTGCTCGGTCCATTCTTGGCTGGTAATCTCTTACCTATCGACGCCAAGGATCAAAGCCCTCATCAAGAGGCAACCGAGCAGCAACCCTGCTCGGTCCATCCTTAGCAGGCAACTCCTTGCCCTCCCGTGCTAAGGATCGAAGCCCTCATCAAGAGACCACCAAGCAGCTTCCCCGCTCGGTCCATCCTTGGCTGGTAATCTCTTACCCAACGGCGCCAAGGATCAAAGCCATCATCAAGAGGCAACCGAGCAGCAACCCTGCTCGGTCTATCCTTAGCAGGCAACTCCTTGCCCCCCTCTCCCCGCGCGCTAAGGATCGAAGCCCTCATAAGAGGCCACCGAGCAGCTTCCCTGCTCGGTCTATCCATGGCTGGTAATCCCTTACCCAACGACGCCAAGGATCAAAGCTCTCATCAAGAGGCAACCGAGCAGCAACCCTGCTCGGTCCATCCTTAGCAGGCAACTCCTTGCCCTCCCATGCTAAGGATCGAAGCCCTCACCAAGAGGCCAACGAGCAGCTTCCCTGCTCGGTCTATCCATGGCTGGTAATCTCTTACCCAACAACGCCAAGGATCAAAGCCCTCATCAAGAGGCAACCGAGCAGCAGTCCTGCTCGGTCCATCCTTAGCAGGCAACTCCTTGCCCTCTCGCGCTAAGGATCGAAGCCCTTATCAAGAGGCCACCGAGCAGCTTCCCTGCTCGGTCCATTCTTGGCTGGTAATCTCTTACCCAACAACGCCAAGGATCAAAGCCTTCATCAAGAGGCAACCGAGCAGCAACCCTACTCGGTCCATCCTTGGCTGGTAATCTCCTACCCAACGACGCCAAGGATCAAAGCCCTCATCAAGAGGCCATCGAGCAGCTTCCCTACTCAATCCATCCTTAAAGGGTGACTTCCTACATGTCTTTACTAAGAGATCCCCATCTCGACTTCGAGACCATGGAGATACCGACCCTGCACCGGTCTTTGCACACATGGCAAATGGTTGAATTCAACTTGACATGCGATCGCTAGATAAAAAACCGATCTCCGACCTAATGCATCATCAAAGCAGTACCGCGCAAATAAAGATTTTACCACAAACAAAGGGAAAATATCTACGCAAAGAACACTGCAAAAATATTTCATTCACAAAAGTCGAAAGTCTTTACAGGGGTATTATGGGCTCCCCAACCTTACAAAAACGCCCGTAGGCTTACAAAATTTCAGCGCAAAAGAAAATAAGGAGGCGAGGAAATTCAGGCCTCGGGGTCGGGGAGAACCTTGAAGAGCTCCGCATCCACCACCACAACCGAGGTGGCGTCTTGAAGGTCGGCGTCCACCACAGGAGCCTCGGCATTGGGAGCCGAGGCGTCCGACTTCTCCCCAACGCTCCCACTAGAGGCCTTTCCCCCGGCAGCGCTTCCAGGGGCATTCCCCTGCGCTTCACCCCTGAGGAGGTACTCACCCCGGAGCTCACCGTCAGGAAACTCTGGCTCCGGCATCAGGGACTTGACGGTGTCAAGGGCCTCATGGCAAACGAGGGCAGCGGCTTCAGCAAGGTCGGCGTAGTACTGGTCCGACTTCTTATAGCTCTCCACCGCCTTTGACGCTCGAAGGTCGGCACGCCTCACTCCTTCCTTCGCCGCCTCGTTCTCCCTCCGGAGGGTGTTCGCCGTCTTCTTCAGGGTGGCGACAAGCATCCTGGAATTTTCCAACTTAGCCTCGGGGACTCGGACGGCCTCTCGGCAGATGGCGATCTCCCGATCCCCGGCCGCCGCCCGGTTTTCGAGGACGGCGACCCTCTCCATCACCGCTTGCAGCTCCAGCCTCGAGCTCTCCTCCCACGAGGAGGACTCGCCCGCGATCTGCATCACCGGGGCAATTTCCTCGTCCTCCATGTTTACAACGAGGGCACGGTGCTGGAGGACCTGAAGAAAACAAGGGAGGGGTTAAAAAGAGAATGGGGCACCTAATCATGCGAACAAAAAGTAATGAATAAAAACCCGAGTGAGGTGCGAACACTGACCTGCACGGCCTCCTGGGCTATGGCCGCCATTTGGGCCCTGAGGGTCCCCCGAGGGATTCTGCCCCCGGCCGACCTTTCCATCTCCGAGAGCAGGCTGTCGGCGACTGAAAGCCCCGAGGGCACCTCGAAGCGAAGCTCCCTTCATCCACCATGATTGGGGAAGCTGGGGCACAGGACACCGTCCTATGGTACCTCTTGGGGAGAGACGCAGGAGAACCAGTCTTGCCTCCCACCTCCAGAACCCGGGCTCCTGATCCCAAGTGAATTTTCGGCTTGGCGCATGGCTGGACTCCGGGGCCCGGGGGTGCTCGAGCGCCTGGCCAGAGCAGCAACCGGTGGAGCCAGACTCGACGACGGGCGAGAGGGACCGGCGCCTCCGGCCTTCCTCCCCTTCTTCTGTTCGAACAGGGCTGCCCGACATTTAGCTAGGTCCATGGGTTCTGCATAAGACGAAAATACAAAGAAGGAGTTAGCAATGCCAGAAAAAGTGGAAGAATACATAAGTCTAAACAGGTCGCCTAAAGACTCCTAACTTACCTGCAAACCGAGCGGGGCTAAGCCCGGCCCAACTGAGGGCCTGCACAGACAGTAACATATCGGCTCGGGGGAGGGCCTCCCACTCCGACACCGCCAGCGCATCGGGATCATTCGACCGCCTCAGCCGCAGGCAGTTGGCCCTGTGCCACTGGATATGCACAGGCCAATCCTCATCCTCAGGTGGCCCGACAAACAAAAACTTCTTCTTCCATTCATGGATGGAAGAAGGTACTACGACGACTCCCGACCCGGTAGTACCACCCCGGTGCTTTCTAAAAGAAATGTATACCCAGCTCGGCTCGTCCTTGCGAGTGCGGGGTGGTTTTTGTAGCAGAGAGAGGAAAGGAGAAGGCTCAAACTGAAAGGGATCCCCCGCAATTTCAACCAGACCAGGAACCCTAGGAGAATCCTCCAAGAGTTCGGTACTAACTGGGCTGGGGCTAACTGAAAACAATTCATCACCGCACTCACCTCGGGAGAGAAGGGCAGACGCATTCTGGCCTAAAAGGCCTCCAAGTACAAGGTAATCTCCTTGCCCTATACCTGATCTACCCTCTCTCCCTCTCCGACCAGACGAAGCGAGTAGCTGGGAGGAATATGGAAGCGAGCCCCGATGGTGGCAAGCTCGTCCGCATGCCTCAATATGGATGATGCGTCACGGACGCCCCTGACCTGCGCTTTGGGGACCGTCCCCGCCGCACGACCACAGGAAGCACGACTAACCCTAACCTCCCGGGAAGATTTGAACCTGGACGAAGAGGAGGAAGCTGCATAAGACTCCCTAGACTCTACCCGAACTACCTCGACAAACTCCTCAGAGGAAGACATCTAACCTGAGCAGAGGAAGGGGACATCCGAGAGAAGAATGCATGAAATCCGACCTAGAGGGAGGAGCGCCGAGCTAACACACGGAGGGAAGAGAAAATTGTAGCGAAGTGTGGACCCTCGGGAGAATCCCACCTCAATTTATAACAATCGGCAAACACATCCAGCGGTGCCGATCGTCTCCCGCCAAAATGACATTTTGCATTCAACGGCCGTCGACGCTCCACCTGTCGCACATGCATTGGGCGCGTCCCATCGGGCGTGAGGACACCAGCGGCCCGTCACGTCAGCCAACCAGCGTCGGACACGTGACCTGGCGCTCCAATGAACGTACGCCCGAATCGGCGAATCCTCTTTAATACGAGATCTCTTTCCTGATCCGCTGACGTCACCATGGAAATACAATCAATGGTCCGGGAATACGCACCAACGACATCTTCAAATAAAGGCTTACCCCGGGTGATCGGTCAGACCACTCTCGACCTGACCCATTAATAGGTCGAGACGAGACTGGGGGGCTAATGATAATATTCGATACCAGGGTTTCCCTTGATCATGACACGTGGCAAGTGACGTGTCCCAAAGCCTATGAGAAAGGATCAAGAACGGTACATTGGAAGCATGCCCCGGGCCCTCGCCCGAAGATGTTCCCGACCTTCGGTGGCCTTCCAGACCACTCCCATGCTTGCCTTACAAACAGCCCTCGGCTCGCCTCCGAGCCTTCCCACACGCTGAGTTCCCTCAGCCCCCGCCCTCGGCCCGCCTCCGAGCTATCACCGAACCAAGCTCGCTAGGCCTCCCGCTCGTTCCCGAGCCTCCCGCCGAGCTTAGCTTCCTCGGTCTCACCGACCGGCCTACAGCACTGATCGCAAGCGTCTCCGCTACGGCTCCGCGAATCGTGCCAGACGCGAGATACTTGCTACGCACGATCCCGCGTTCCACGCCATCGCGTTCCCCCATTAACGAGCGTATCTCGTCATCAGCGGGGAATCCCGCCTTTCACGCGGGCGTAACGCCAGGGGAGCAACGGCCGGCGTGAATCTCGCGCCCACCAGCCCATGGCTGCCACTATATAAACCCCTCTCTCAGACGACCCAGTTAAGGTAATTTTACCCCAATAGGCCACTACTCTGCCCATTTAGCCCGTCTAACTTGATCGTCGGAGGGTCATCAGTGGCACAACCACCCCGGGACTTCCTTGCAGGTGGCTTGGCTTCAACCACTTCATGCCCATTGAGATCCACACGCTTTATGAGGCAACCTCCCAACTCAATCTCAGCCGCTCATCTCCACTCGCTGCAGATCAACGGAAGATAACATCTGAAAGAGATCTAGAGATCCATCAGTTTACGATGAGGAAGCCAAAGTATCCTGAAAAACAGTAACCCTGATGCCATCTCTGAGTAGCGAAAATTTGAACTTAAAGGACCATGTAGACACACCTTGGCCGGTATCAATTTAATCATCTACATATTTCTATGAACACATCAATGTCGTATTTCCTACTTCTAAATTTACTTTTCTGAACTGGAGACAAGATAAGAGAGTTGAGAGAGACCACACACGTGTAAAAGGATAAGAGCCAACGTGGATAAAATGGTTACTAGTAATTAAGAAGAAAAACCCCACATTGGGGATTCTGGGAACCACCAATCGATGTGATATGTGGCGGGGCCCACATTAAGATTGGCAAGAAGCATGTTGCGTGCATACGAGAAATCTAAATAATTGCGGACGTGAAGGCGGTGGATCAAGCTGTCTAACGGACAGGGCCGCTCATGTACGAAAAATGGCCCGGCCCGAGTGTCACCTGGCGGTTTGTAAAAATTATCTAAAACGCGTTCACTCAAAATTATACATTCCGGCCGGTCATTGCATTGCAGGGACTGGTCATTGCATTGAGATTTTTTTTGAATGCGGTGGGTTTTAATAAAATTTGAATTAAAGTGGGGTTTGTAAAAATTATCTAAAACCCCCTCACTCAAAATTATATATTCCTATACCCCTAATCTAAAACTCTATAAATACCTTTACACTTCTCATTCTTCTCACAATTCACGACAGCAAAATTTTTAATCTTCCAATCACTCTCTTTAATTTCCGAGAAGTTTACTGTTAAATTTGAAATCACGCAATTTTCATTTCTGCAGTCTCAATCTTCACTCACTACTCAAAACTGTGCATATTAGAGACCACATTAAACGATCTCTAATACTTAGCGACCGTCCTAATATTATACGGTGGCTAATACCCGGTCGCTGAAAATGTAGTCGCTAATAAACATATTAGCGACCGTTTATACGGTTGCTAATACGTGCGCCACATATTTAAAAAAAAGTAAAACTGATGGTATCTGCGAACGTCCAAACGATCGTCAATACTTGAATCGTAATTAAAAAATAAATAAATCTGGAGTCCTATTCTTCCTCCCCATGGATGTCTTCTTCCTCCCCTACGTCCATGGCGTCTCCTCCCCTACGTCCACCTGCTCCTTCCTTTCCTTCTCCTTCTCTTCGCTTTCTCTTCCATCATCATGCATCTAATCAAGCACAAAAGATAGAAATTTAATGACTCTACTATGATTAAAGTATTGATCTTTTTTAGGTCCAAGAGAAACCACTCTAAATCCTAGAGAACAAGATAATTTAAAAAAATTATCTAAAATCTAAAGAATGTTAGGAATATATATGCCCTAGAGACCATTATTTTATATTATAGTGGACACACACACACACACATATATAGAGAGAGGGGGGGCTTTCTTGCTCGATATGATAGTATATTATCTGGTTACTCTTTATCTTAAAATGTGCACTTGTTTTAATTTATTGTCTTTTTGATACATGTTGATAAAACCCTTAGGATGTTGTCTTGACTACCAGAACTATGATGTAGATCATACTAGTTGGGCTTCAATAGTCCACAAGCACATCCTTAAAAGTTCATAGTCGAGAGAGTATCGAGACATGGTATCGATATTCCAGAGTGGACTGGTGTGTACGTTTCTTGACCCTGTATGGGGCGATGGCTGATCCCACAGCCATTGGTGTTTAACACCAATGATTGTATACAGGTGCTCATTGGAGAATGAGTACACCGAACATGACTCGCCGAGAACTCCTAAATGGTATCATGCCTATCGTCATATAGCAGTTTTCTGGTGACATTTGTTCAGGTTAGTCTGTACATCCAAGATCGTCATAGCGTCTTGTGTGGTTCTTATTGTGTTTGATTTCCTCCCTACTACGGCTCAAATGAAATGGTGCAAATAGGTGGTTTTTAGTTACAATCCCAAGTCACATCAAGGCAGTGAGCGATAGGAGGGGTTTCGTCTCTCCCGGTTTTGGGAGTTGATGTTGTGCTATGAGCGGTTAGCTATAACAGGAAGTCCCTGGACATGACTAATGTGATTTACTGATAAGTGTTGTCAGTAGTTTCTCGAAAGGTTATAGGCCACACATCGGCATGACTTATCGAGTTATTAGGGTCTGACGATTCCACCCCTAAACTCGATATGCGACATATCAGACGAAGAGATCGGACTGTACGGTAAGTGTTTCTTATAGGCTCTACGGGAGTTTGGACAAGTTTGCTTGTTGATCTTCTATTCGTTCAATACCTGGGTAGCCGTTACGTCCAACTAGTACCGCTGACGGCTTGTAGGTCTTTAATATAATCATTACCTACTGCTAGCGTATTGGCGAGTCTTTAGAGTCCCACATTGAGCTTTCCTAGCTCAAGCGAAACGAAATAGGGTACATATGAAGACTTCGAGCAAGTTCGTTTCATCTATCAAATGGAGTCAAAGAAGAGTTCTAGAGACTACTACTTAGAGTTTTTGAAGTGAAGGACTAGACTACAAAGGTTGTAGATTCTCTTCACTTAGTTTAGAACTTTTTTTTCTATGTTTTAAAACTCTAATCTCTAATATGATCTTGTTTAAGTAGACCTAGCCTTCCAGATTTTAAAAATTGCATACTTGATGCTTATAAAAAACTAGTAGAGGTACTAATACCTACTTTCATCGTATCAAAGCCAAACTAGAGGCTTAGGATAAGTTTAGACGATATTAAAGTGTTCGATCGACGTTTTAACTTCGGATAACTCTAGTTTTTTTTCCATTTTTGAAACTTTGAGATTTTTCAGATTAAAAATGCTTAGAAAATCGTGCAAGCAATTATATGGAGGCACAAAAAATACGAGCTCCTAATTCCTCCAAATGGCCGCGGAACCGCTGCCTATACCATGTATTGGTTGCGGTTCCGCCGCTCACTTGGGGAGTTAGAACTCCAGTTTTCTTGTGCTGCTTCATTTTCATGTTTTGGATTTTCTGGATATTTTTTATGCGGCTCAAGTGGTTAAGGTCTCTGTGAATTGTTGTTGATTGAAACGTCGATCGAAATGTTAACTTTGTCTAATTGCTTTGGTTATGTGATACAATTTTTGCAATCCACATTGATTAGTTTTGAGAAAACTAGTTGTCGATTTGTAAATCTCACATTTTAGCCTTGTTTGATGGATTGCCACGGAGTTTAGATTTGGATTGAAATTCCATCGTAATCTCGTAACGTACGCGAAAACTTTACGGGAAATACTAGTGGAGTGACACGCCCCATTGTCTCGACAAAGTGACCATGGGAGAACCCCGTGGCCAAGAGCATCCACTTGGGTGCTTGCGGCCATGGTGTAACGCCCAGGATCACTTCGTCGAAATCCTGGGGGGTGCGGCCATCCACTAACGTTCTCGAAAAGCTTTCGAATCATTTATCAGGAATCTTATTGAATTGCTCGTCTTATACTTTGAAAATGGTTTTCAATTCGAGACTTAATGTAAGGTTTATAGGGTTAGACATGAAATTCGGAATATATGATAATCCAGGTTTATGATGTCTATAGATACGGATTCTAATTATTGTAGTTTTCATTTCTTTTCTGCGACCGTAAGTGTAATATGCGGCAGTATCCCCGATCTTGTTGCTATACGACAACGACATTAGGGGTGCGTATATTTACTTACGTTGATGGCATATGATGTTATTGTCTTACTATATCGATATGTTATATTGGATCATCGTAAGTGACTAGCCGGGGTTTTTATGTGAGATGAGAGTTTTTCAATTTTCATTCATGTAAATAATTGTATGTAATATTCTTTTATTGGGACACTTCCGGGTTGAGATTGTTATCTTCATTCGATGTATATTATTTACCTTTTCGTATTAGGATAGACCCACGGCAGAGAGCACAAGTAACCGGGTTCTAAAGTCTAGTAGGAGTCCATCTCGAGGAGTCGAGACCGGTCGCCTAATTATAGAATTGGTGGGGTTGCTTGCCACTCTCGTAAAGGTCAAGGGGTGTGGGCTTGACTATTCATCACGACCGTGGAATCCATGTTTTTCGTTACTGGCTTAATCTAAAACATGGACCTCCTAGTATATCCTATATTTCATATATCTGCTTCTGCTGTTCTGTGATGTGATTATATAACCGCGTGAGACGAATGCTACTTATATATATGATATATTAGTAGACACTATATATGTTTTGCATCTGCACTGGTCCTGACCCTGCCTTGCCGTAAGTTAAGTAACCTTATGGTGAAGACCCGGGTCCTTATGGTGAATACGGATGGCATATATGTGTGTTTTATTTTCGTTTCTTCTATGATATTTAGGAAACATAAATGATAGGACTTCAATAATAAGATTAATGAAAATAAAAGAAATCTAAAAGATGTTGTAGAATTAAATTTTTCAAAAAGGTAGCTCTAGTTCTTGTTTTGCATAGTATTATTCCATTATGAATATCCAGCACCTCATTCGGTGAGGAAAGAGCCTAGATCCCTTCACCGGGAATGATCTCTTTAGAAAAAACTAACATATGCTACAACCCACTCGGTTTGTTTTGAAAACTACTCGATTTTTAAAGCGGAGCTTAAACCACTTCTTTTCAAATCACTAGATTCTACAACGATATCAAGTTAATTACGTTAAAGGTTTTCTTCAAAACTAGTCGTAACCCTCCGTCATTTCAGATAGGTACTGTTTAGTATTCGTGCTGTGTTTGTTGACCTCCGTCAAGGCACAGTGTACGGTAGCTAGGTAATACTTATCCGCAGCATATTGATGCGATCGGTAGGGACAGTCACACAACCTTGTTAACCTCCATCAAGGGTTTTTGTGGGTGGGTTTGAATTGATCAAGAAATGATCGGTTGAACTTGATAGCGGCATATGGTTTGTTGACCTCCGTCAAGGTCATAGGTCGTTAAGGGTAAAAACCATTATCGGGAATTTCAAGTGTTGAAATTTGCAATGAGATTACATACCTTCGATGTAGTTGGATTCTGATATCCACTGAGAGTAAGCGTTACTCCTGAGAGAGTTTTCCACTTTATTATTAGCTAATTCAGTAGGTGTCTAGAAAGGTGTTAACGAGATTATGCCTCTGCGGAAACGAGATTATTTAATTAGTTCCATGCGAAAGTATGGGAAGACTCCCTCGGAGTACCAACACTAGCCTGGCTGACCGATCAGCGAACTTGTAGCGTGTAATTAATCCCGGCTAATCTTACATTTTATGGTTTGAAGGAAGATTTGATAAAAACAGTGGGAGCCATCCAGATTAGATAAGATAATAACCAATCTAATCTTGGAAGAGTATCGCTAAAGTGTTTTCTTCTCTCTCTCTCCAGGTAGCAACCATGTCACGACTTAATCAGGATAATAACATGGATGTATTGACCGAACCCGCTTATTATACTGGGCTGTGAAACGTTGGTTCCGCTCTATCTTATGACAATTGTCATGAGTCTGGGCAAGTGTTACGCCCCGCATCCCAAAATACGGAATACGAGGGGTGACAAGGCCAGCAATAATTCATGGTTTCTTTCTACACTCTTCTTTGACCTAACCATGCTCACCCACCATTTAACCATGGATTAACTTTCCTTTTGTGTTTTAACTCAAGTTCAATAATATCTTTATTGTTTAACCATGGTTTGAGATGAGAAGTGGAAAATATATATTCATATATTTTCTATTTTTCAAAGGGGATTATCTTTCGATCTTGTTCTAAAAGGCCATCATCTTCTTCCTTCTTCTTCCTTTGCTCTCTAGATTTTTCTAGTGAGCAAAACACTCACCAAGTTAGGATTTTGAAGTGAGAAAAGCCACCACAACATCATTCTACACAAGTCTTGCCCACTTGTTTAGAGTGTGAGCTTCATTTCTTTCTCTTGATCAAGTGAAGTTGCAAGTATGGACAAAGCGGACTCCGGGTGGATTATCGTGGACCTAGAGGAGTTCAAGTGGACCTTTTCCAAACCCCAAGTAGCGAGGAGTCTAGCGTAGGGAGCTACAAAGGTTGTACTCTCAAAACCCTAGCTTAACCTACTTGTGATGAAGTGTTGTTTTTGAAACCCTAATTTTTCTAGGAATGATTCTTTGTATGCTTACTTAGCACCCTAAAAATTTAATCTTTGGTACATGTGATGCTTCCAAACCCTTCATGGGGTGCTAGGTAAACCCAACAGGTCCTACGGTCAAAAAAATATCCTGCCGTAGCCACACTTCGGCTTCTAGCTTTACATGGTAATCAGTAATCAATGCACAAGTAATGAGAAATGCAGTCACGAAATCTATCAAAACAGATAAAAATATACCAGGATCAAGAGAAAGATAACGCTAGCGTCGCTGATCAAGATGTGCGTAACATCCTCGAGGTACGTCAGGTCCTGATCCAAGCTCAGTCAACTTCTCACTCTGAGCATGCATACTCAGGTCGTCAGAGCGACACAATAGCAATATATATAAATACAAATGTAAACACATGCAGTAATGATGATTATGAAACAGTAAGCATGGAGTGATGACATAAGCATGAAGTAACCGGTACAGGTAAACAGTAACGCAAGTATATCGAATCAGTAAACAATGCATGACCATGTCACTAAACCTATCAGTCTCTAAATCTCACTGTCCAGGTCGCTAAATCTATCGTCAGTCCAAGTGTGAGCGTCAACCACGCAGGAGTATCCCCAACCCAAGGGTAGGGCCCCAGGGGCAAGGGAACACGGGCCTGAATCACGCTCGCTAATAATCAGTAATATCACCCATATGACTCCCAGAATTGCTGTATATGCCGGCAATGGGACTCCCGAGATTCCGTTGAACTCACACTCAAACTACCCCACACCCACGGTCTACATCAAAGCCCGACCATAAACCCAAATACTAGTCGCTCCATGACAAGTCTACGCAAGAACTGGAGACAGTGTCTCCATCAAGCATGTCTCGACTGGTACCCAAGATAAATGGATAGTGTTTGACGCCTTACCTATGACACTAATGCAAGTGCTCCATAGCCGTCCCACGCCAGTTATAGTTATACTTACATATGCCCCATAGGCGTCGACAATGCAATAATTTAACTGGTTCCGCTGATTGAGTACAAGTACGTGCCACTTCACTATTCAATCACGCTTTAACACTAATGTATTTGCCACAATCCAATCACTAATATCTATCACTGGGTAATGTACACGATCACTAGGTTATCAATGCTTCATGACCAGTATTCAATAAGGATATAACCGCTACATGATATGATGAAAATGCAATTAATTATAATACGAATAAAACATAGCAGCCAGTGTCATACCACTTGTAAAATTTACTATATAAAATACGTGCAGAATTTAGCGAAACAATGTAAAAGTGGTAAGCATTATGTTTGATTATCTATCCATAAAAATTGGTTTCGCGTCAATCGGGTTTCAGGTTCGCTAGTTATGGCCATTTCATTTTAAGTGTTCATTGCTGGAAATCCAATTTCTGAACTGGAAATCCGTTTCGTAACACGTTTTACTCCTAGTTGGGAGCATAATTAGGCAACTCTACAGTTAAATAGTATGTAGATTTTTCTGTTATGTTTCTAACGCTTAAAACGGATTATCAATAGCAGTTCTGTATTAAAAGTTATGTCCTGTCTAGTGTAGGTATGCAAGAGGAGTCACTGCAGAAACTGCAGAACACCTAGGTACATTAAAATGCAAATTAAATATGAAATGATGGTGAAACAGCACGAGACCAGATTCAGTTGTTAGATAACTAAATTATCTATGTGATCGTATGGGGATCTATGCATTTTCAGTTTAAAGAAGGGGTATACAGGTGTTCCAAAGCCAGGTATCCAAAACGAAACGCTGCCCCGGACTGCAGTTCAGGGCCGCGAATCACCCCAGTATTCATCGTTATAGCTTAATAAAATACAAGGATGAACTAAGGGGTGCTGTAGCTTTATCTATTGGCTTTGATATGAGCCCTAGAACATTAAGTTGCGCATTGTATTCAATTTAATATGGATTGTAGAACATGGCATGTGCGGTGAATTTCAGATTCAACGTTGCCTTTTGGGGGCATCGTTTCTTGTGCGAAACAATATTATTTTACCTTAAAAATGTTACACGATAATTATAAACAGAAAAGGGATTTATCGATCATAAGTTTCGCTATTTTCATTTAGGTTTTTCTTTAGAATTCGCATCGAACACTTTTGCATTATCTACATGTCACGATTTGACAACTAATAATTACAGCATGTAAACAAAGTGAGGGTTTCACTTGCCTTCGGTCGCTTGATATAGAAGCGACGCCGCTGCAGAGTTTGTCTCGACACACGAGACGGTGTGATGCTGGACATGGGCGCATGGCGCGAGCGCGATGCGCGGTGATCCGGTACTGAACGCGGTAGCGACACGGGCGTGATACGGTAGTGGGCATGGTCCTGGATCGGTGCGTGGCACAGCGCGACACAGCACTGGGCACGGTCCTGACTCGGTGAGTGGTGCGGGAGCGGCATGGCGCGTGCACTAGATCGGGCACAGTGTGGCACAGGGGCTGGCACGGCGTGGCACGGGGAGTGGGTACGGGCGCGACACATGAGTGGGTCCAATGGTGGCACGGTGGTTCTGGGAGTGGGCACATACATGACACGACGACTTTGTGGGGATCGCGGCTCCGTTGATGGAGGAGTTGCGTGGTGGCAGTGGTGCTGCTGGTGGTGAGAGGTGGTGGCTATGGTAGTGGCCTCGTCGGTGGTGGGTCCAAGGAGGAGGTCGACGGTGCAGTTGCAGCAAAGTGGGGTTGTGAGAGGGGAAGTAGAGGCTCGGGGGTGAGAGGAAGTAAGCAGTGGAGGTGGGGAGCTCAGTCGTTGGAGGAGGAGAAGAGTAGCTTGTGGTGGCTGTTGAGGGGGTCATCGGCGATGCCGGGGTCGGCCGACGGTGCTCAAGCGGCTGTGGTCGTGGGGTTGCAGGCTTGGAGAGGTGGTCTCGGTTGGAGGGAAGCACGATGGAGTTGAGAAAGGAGCTCGAAGCAGCGCAGGGGGTCAGTGCAAGGTGATGGTGGCAGGGGATGCTCGTCGGCGAGGGGATCTCGAAAGAAGGTGATCGGCGCTGTATGCGGTAGCGGGTTTGTGGTCGGTTTGGAGGCGATGGTGAGGGGAGATGAAGATAGAGGTGGCCGGTGAGGGGTCTTGAGGATGGTGTTGGTGTGCTGCGGTGAGGCGTGGGTATTGTGATCGGAGAAGGAGTTGGGTTTGGTGAGTGAGAGAAAGTGTGTGAATAGAGAGAGAGAGAGAGACGTGGGGAGAGGGAGGAGCGAGAGAGGAGCGGTGGAGGTCGGGGGAAAGAGGGCGCGGCCATTGGGGCATGGGTTCGGGTCATGGGGGAGTGGGTGCGGGGGTTGTGGGGACGAGGACGTGGTCGCCGGAGCGTGGGTCGTGGGGGTTCGGCGGCGGAGGCGAGGTCACGGGGTCAGTTGGTGGAGGACCGTTGCGAGGAGGGAGCGAGTCGTGCGGGGGGGAGGGGTGAGGAAGGAGGAGGAGTGGGTCGCGGTTGAGAAAGAGGCGGGAAAGAATGAGGGGGGAGAAGAAGAAGAGAGGGGTGAGGGTTCGGGTCGGGTCGGGAGCTAGGGAATGGGCTGGGTTTAGAGGGCTGTGTTTGGGAATTAAAGAGAGGGAAAGATGGAGTGAGGGTTTGGGCCGGGGATTTGGGTTACGGTTAAAACTTAGATAATTAGGAAAAATAAAATAGAATAGATATAAGGAAAATAATATGATAAGGAAAAATAGGTTTAATGGGATTCTCATTAGAACTAATTAGGAAATTAGAGCCACAGGAAAAGTATAGGAAAAAATCGTTTGGAGAAAATATTTTAAAAGAATTTATTACTAATAATACACATGATAGAGTACAAAATAAACTGGGTATTACATCATACCCCCTAAACAAAATTTCGTCCTCAAAATTAAAATAAACGATAAGCTATAAAATGTAATGCGAAAAGCAACAAAATCAAATATTATTATATAGCGATTTATGCAAAAGTAACTAGATTAAAATCAAGGGTCTCTCTCTCTATATATATAAGAAGTAGCGCAATTAAAAGAATAGGCATAAGTAAGCAAAAGGAATAACCATCTATAATAATAAACTATATCTGCAATACAAGGAAAAATAGAATAACAATAATAAACGATAGTGAAGGATAGGCTGATAAGCCTTAAGAATTGGAACATCTGTTTTCATGTAGCAGTCAAAGAGTTTGACTTCATCAAAAATGTAGATGAACCCTGCATATATAAAATGGTAGTAGATCGTAACATTTCTTCCTCGTATTGTATGTGGATGATATACTTTTGATAGAAAATGATGTTCCTATCTACTCTCGGTCAAACTCTTCCTATCACAAAAATTCTCCATGAAAGATCTGGGTGATGCCTCCTACATCCTAAGGATAAAGATCTATAGGGATAGATTTAAAAGAATTTTGGGATTGTCCCAATCCAGATACATAGACACCATACTAAAGAGGTTTAGTATGGAAGATTCCAAGTATGGTAATTTACCCGCTTGTTCAGAAATCACTCTCTCCAAATAGATGTCTTCCAAGACTCTGATTTGGAAAGAGCTCGCATGAATGTGATACCCTATGCTTCTGCAGTTGGGTCTATCATGTACGCGATGTTATGCACTAGACCAGATGTAGCTTATGCACTTAGTGTAGTAAGTAGGTATCAATCAGACACAGGGGAGAAGCACTGGATAGCTGTGAAGAACATTTTTATGTACTTGCAAAGGACTAAATATATGTTTTTAGTGTATAGTAATAGAGAACTCCAAGTGGAGTCCTTTACCGATTCGAGCTTCTAGAGTGATAAGGATGACAGCAAGTCTGTCTTAGGTTTTACCTTCACCCTCAATGGAGGGGCAGTATGTAGAAAGAGTTCCAAGCAAGATATCATTGCAAACTCGATGATGGAGGCTGAATACATCGCTGCTAACGATACTGACAAAAATGCTGTCTGAATGAAGAAGTTCATGATTGAACTTGGTGTGGTTCCATCCATTGTTGATCCAATACCTTTGTATTGTGATAACAATGGAGCTGTGGCTTTGGCCAAGGAACCCCGGTCCCATCAGCAATCAAGACATATTTTGAGACGGTATCACCGGATCCGGGAGATAATTGATTGCTGCGAGATCGAAGTCAGGAGAGTTGACACGAAGGACAACACGGCAGATCCACTCATGAAGGCCCTTCCCCATACACAGTTCGAGAGACTTTTTGGGATGTTGGGTATCTGATACTACAACAACTGGCCTTAGTGCAAGTGGGAGATTGTTAGGAATATGTATGTCCTAGTGACCATTATTGTATATTATAGTGGATGCTTGGACATATATATATATATAGGACTTTCTTACTCGACATGATAGTATGCTATCTGGTTGCTCTTTATCTTAACATGTGCACTTATTTTAGTTTACTGTCTCTTTGATATATGTTGATAAACCCCTTAGGATGTTAGCTTGAGTACCAGGACTATAGTGTAAATCATACTAGTGGGGCTTGAGTAGTCTACAAGCACATCCTTAACAGTTCCTAGTCGAGAGAGTATCGAGACAGGGCATCGATATTCCCGAGTAGACTAGTGTGTACGTTTCTTGACCCTGTATGGGACGATAGTTAATCCCACAGCCATTGGTGTTTGACATCAAAGATTGTACACAGGTGCTCATTAGAGAATAAGTACACCGAACATGACTCACCGAGAACTCCTATGTGGTATCATACTTATCGTCAAATAGCAATTCTCTGGTGACACTTGTGCAGGTTAGTCAGTAGACCTAAGATCGTCATAGTGTCTTGTGTAGTTCTCACTGTGCTTTGATTTCCTCCCTACCACGGTTCAAATGAGTCGTGCAAACAGGTGGTTTTTGGATACAGTCCCGAGTCACATGGAGGCAGTGGGCGATATGAGGGGTTTCGTCTCTCCTGGTATTGGGAGTTGATGTTGTGCTATACGCGATTGGCTATAACAGCAAGTTCCTGGACATGGCCAATGAGATTTACTGATAAGTGTTATCAATAGTTTCTCAAAAGTTTATAGGCCACACATCGGCATAACTTATTGAGTTATTGGGGTCTGACGATTCCACCCTCCAGACTCGATATGCGATATATTAGACGAAGAGACCGGGCTGTACTGTAAGTGTTGCTTATAGGCTCTACGGGAGTTTGGACAAGTTTGCTTGTTGATCTTCTATTCGTTCAATATCTGGGTAGCCGTTACATCCAGCTAGTACCGCTGACGGCTTGTAGGTCTTTGATGTGATCATTACCTACTGGTAGCGTATTGGCGAGTCTTTAGAGTCCCATATAGAGGTTTTCTAGCTCAAGCGAAACGAAGTAGGGCACGTATGGATATATGTGCGGGAACTTGATTAAATACGAGTATATGATACCGTATTCTAATCTAGCGTTAATTGATATTAGCCGGGTTATATATGATATAACCGGATTATTAAATCAAGTGTTGATTTGATATATATATAAACTAATATTAAGCCCACTTAAAATTTTCTTCTCTTTATATATATATATATATATATATATATATATATTTGTATCTTGGTTGATGATACATAGAACATGGATGTGTGAGAATCACATCAGAGATAAACATGACAAGATAATGATTTATATATGTGAATTAAAGAAAAGAAGAATGAGTCATTTTCTTTGGTTGCTTTGAGATGTTTTGAGAAGTCATGACTCATCTTCATTCCTTATTTTATTCACACATATTCATCATTTTCTTGATCTCATCTTATCCTTAAGATTCACTCTCATCTCCAAGTTCACCTTCTTCTTCTTCTCTCCAGTTTTCTTTCTAAGTTGAGATAAAGAAAAAGAAAGAAATATTTTTAGTGAGAAAAATCTCTACTTCATCAAGCTAAACCATTCTAGCAAATTAGTATAGGTTATTCTCTTCACTAATACTTTGAGTAGTGAAGTGTGAGCTTGAGTGTGCGTTGCCTCAAGTTGGATCATCTTCGACGACGAAGACTTCGAGAAATTTTGTTCCATCCTTCAAGTGGAGTCAAAGAAGAGTTCTAGGGACTACTACTTGAAACTTTTGAAGTGAAGGACTAGACTACAAAGGTTGTAACCTCTCTTCACTTAGTTTAGAACTTGTTTTGCTATGTTTTAAAACCCTATTCTATAATACGATCTTGTTTAAGTAGACTTAGCCCTTTAAATTTTAAAAATTGCATACTTGATGCTCATAGAAAACTAGTAGAGGTGCTAAGACTGACTTTCAAAGAAGCTTAGAGAGAGAGAGAGAGAGAGAGAGAGAGAGCGCTAGCAATCAAATTCTTGAAAACTTATTTCAGTAACAAATTAAAAGAACTGGAATATGAGACAAAATTGAAAGAAACTTTGATTTCAGCAAACAACATTCATAGATTTTGATCATCAACACTAGAAACCACATCTATTCTCTGCCTCTCGTCTTCTCTTCGCTTTCTTCATCATCACTCTTCTTGGATCTTCCTCTGTTGTCCCCTGCATAAAAAAACAACAAAAATTATTAATATCTAAACTTGTTGGTGAGAATAAAAAAAATAGGAAGAAAAAATGAGAGAGAGAAAGGAAGTTGGGGAGTATTTGAAAGAGAAGAAGATTTTTTAAGGATTTAAAATCATGAAAATTTTAAAAATTCCCGCTGCTGCACGCGTTTGATTTCGCAGGTATTAGCGACCGTATATACGGTTCCTAATACACTCTAATACCTTGAATTTAAAAGTGGATTTATTGCATATGTATTAGGAACTGTATAAACGGTCGTTAATACTTAAACGGTCTCTAATATTGTATTAGAGACCATTCAAAAATTAACGGTATCTAATACATCGTCTCTAATACTAACGTTTTTAGTAGTGATTTCAGTTCCACTAATTTGATTCTGCTATTTGGAATTGGAGGTTTTTTGTATTGATTATATATTTTTCTTGTATATTTTTTATTTTCTCTCTTTCTCTCTTACTAATATTTTTAATTAAGAATAACGGGTTCATCTTCATAAGGTAACTTGGATACTTCATCTTCACGGAGACATTCTTTTCAAACTGATATGGACTCACAAGAGAGACAGAGAATAACTAATATGTTGCAAACTAATTTTGATTCTTATTCTTTTAACTATGAATTTTCTAATTATGAGATCCATGCTACGTCACAAAGTCATGTCCTGAAGAAGTTCCCACTCCGACCGTTCCTGAAGCTAGAGCTTCTGCCCCTGAAGATAAAAGAACTAAAACTTCTGAAGTTTAGAAACATTTTGTAGTACAAACAGTTGCAGATAAAAACGAACGGACAGTTTACTTATTGCCAAGCAGATTTTACTTGTGCCATTTCAGGTGGAACTACCCATCTAAAAAGATATTTAATCAAACACGAAAAAGTAGATTCTCAATAGACGACTCTAAGTATGGAACCTAACTCTTTAACTAATTTTTCTTATTCGCAAGATACTAATAGAAGAGAACTTGCAAGATATGTCATACATGCTGAACAACCATTTGGTTTTGCAGAAATGAAAAATTTGATAGATTGGTAAAAAATGTATATAATCCAGCATTTCAATGAATATTAAGAACGACACCTAGAAATGATGTTTTAAAAAAATTTCTTGATGGCAAAGCTAATTTGATTGATATTTTTGTAAATTTTAAAAGTAAAATTACATTAACTTCTAATTTTTGGACTACAAAATGGGGCATATGTTATATTTGTGTTACTGCACATTTCATTGATAATAATTAGTTTTTACATAAAAGAATTATTGGTTTTTCAAAAATGGAGCATGCACATAGTGGAAATAATATAAGTAATTGTATTTTGACTACTGTACGTGAATATTATATTCAAATTAAAATATTTTCAGTTAGTTTTGATATGCTACTAATAATAATTCTGATATAGCAATTATAAAAAATAATTTAAATCTGTTTTGAATGGAGAATTATTTCATCTAAGATGTGCATGTCATGTTTTAAATTTAATTGTGCATGATGGTCTTAGTCTAATTGATTCTCATTTGGCGAAATTTAAAGATGCAATGATATTTATTGAAAGCTCTGAACCCTGAAAATAAATTTTTAAGAAAACTTGTACCCAGTTAAATTTAAAATTTATATCTTTCAAATTCAACATTCCAATTAGGTGGAATTCCACTTATGAGATTTTGAAATGTGTTTTAAATATTAGGAGCCTATTACATTATTTTATGAGGAAAAAATGCTCAATAATAATTTAGAGAATTATGATTGGTTTGTTTATGAATATGTTTTGAGACTTTTAGAAATATTTTACAATATAACTAAATGTTTATCTGGTATTTATTATCCTCCTATATGTTTAGCAGTAGAAAAATTATTTTATATTAGTAAGATTATTAATGAGCATATAATTGATCCTGAAAATGCATTTACTGGAATGTTACATAGCATGGCCACGAAATTGAATAAATATTTGCATAAAGTTCCTGTATTGTTTTGTTTAGCTTCTGTTTTTTTATCCTAGACTCAAAAAAGATAATTTTTTTATTAGATGGATACCATGAAAACTTAGGCACCGATATAGGAGATTATAAAAATGTTTTAGATTCTTATTTGCATGATTTGTATGCCATATATGATGTACAGTACGGTCAAAACAGAACTTCTTCTTTATCTTCCTTTTCACAGAAAACTTCCAAAAAAGAAATATTTCAGTTTTTGCAGCAGAAAAAACAAAGAACAACCGTTTCTACTTCTTCTACTTAAAGTGAGCTTACAATGTATTTGCAAACTGATTTTAGTAATTTTCTCATCGCGGATCAAATAGATAATCTTGATATTTTAGATTGGTGGAAAACACATGGACACATGTATATTGTGCTTTCTGCCATAGCTTGTGATTTACTAACAACTCCGGTGTTCATAGTAACATCGGAATCTGCTTTAAGTGCTGATAACAAGGTTCTGAGCAATAAGAGAGCGAGGATGTTGGATGACGTATTGGAAATCGCAGTGTGCCAAAAAAATTGGTTCGATACAGAAACTAGACAACAACACATTAAGAGTATTAAAGGCTCCGACACCAATGATGAGCAATGGCCGATAGGAGGTCACCAGTTAGGTTTTTTATTATGAATTGTATTTTTAATTTTTTTTTTCCAATTGTATGAAGGATAAGCTTTGCCAACTTATATTCCCCCATAAAAAAATTTAATCAATAAAATATCTGAGTCAGTCCCGGGACCTATACGAAGTTCGGGTTAAAAAAATTTCCTAAAAAAATCATAAAAGTAAAAATTTTCCTTTAAAAACATTTTAAATTTTGTCTAAAATAAAATTCATTTTTTAAAAACCAGTCTAGCCCGGTTTGGCCGGCTCGACCCATGCCGGGCCTCGGGCTGGGCTGGATTCGAGTTTAGGGAGGCCCAGCCCGAAGACCGCGAGCTCGGCGGGTTTCGGGCCAGCCCGGCATAGCCTGGCTCGATAGACATCCTGAGCAGTGGGAAAAGGAACAATTTGTGCACTGCTTGAAGATGCCACTAGATTTTGTTGACGCAGATGGCCGTACTCATAAGGCCAAAAGAAAGCCCGGAAACGTCATTAGAGCAACGTCAAGAACAAGGAACTGATGCTGAATTCCTTCGCAGAATCCTCGAAAAGAAGGCAAAGAGGCAGCAGAACAAGCTGCCAATATAAAACGAATGGCGTTCTTATTCCAAGACATGGTCGGGATGATGTTACAGCCGGATCCTCCAGCTGAAGATCCTCCAATTATCCTCAAAGACGACTGAGCGGAGACGTCAAACCCTCTTCCGGCTTGTTCAGCAGCCAAAGAGGAGACCATCTCAAAAGCTGCCCTGGATGATTACATCGCTCAGCAGATACGAGTTCATCAAGTGAATGAAGCGTTGGGCAAATTGTTAAGACTGGACGACCCTATCCGGGTTGGTACGATAAGATAAAGTACCCACCGGGATACACGATCCCCAAATTCCACGTATATAAGGGGACAGGAAATCCACACCAGCATGTTGCTTAATTTAGGGCTCTGTGCGGCAACATTGGAGGTGATGATAAAGTTCTGCTCCGCCAGTTTGTTGGCAGCTTGTCGGAGACAGTATTCGAGTGGTATTCGGAACTCCCGAATGACTCTATCAAGACATTTGCCGAGATGGAGCTGCTATTCCCCCAATGTTTTGCGAGCGCTAGCGAACGTACCCTAATCACGGCACTGATCAATGCCAGGGTGAAACCAGGAGAAACTTGGGTCCAGTACATGATACGGTGGCGGAATCTATGGTCGAAGTGCGAACAACGCATCGAAGAGGCTCCTGCGGTAGGCATGTTCGTGGGTACTCTCGACCCTCAGGCGACCATTTCCTAATTCATGATGTTCTTCAAGATAACTACTTTCCAGGCCTTGATTGACAAGCTAGTCCAAATGGATCAGATGGGTCATAGACCATCTCTTTCGAAGCTGGAATCTTGGAATGAAAAAGGGAAAGGGAAAGCGACCTTCGTCGCCAATGCTCAACGGCAGCCCAGTGGTCCGAAACTAAGTGATCGGCAAGACGAGAAACGGCGATTCTTTAATGAGAAAATGAAGCGTCCTTATTCGTTTCCCCGGGACAAAAAAGGAGATTGTTCGAGCTGGCGGTGCGCAACAGGCTCATCAACTTGCCGGATCCAAAATGCCCATTGCAACTTGGCGAGGCTAATAATCTCAATTATTGCCCCTATCACCAAGCAATAAGCCATCCAATCGAAAATTGTTTCGTCTTCAAAGGGTGGATTGAGAACCAATACCAACAGGGCAAATTCGCACTGTCCGAGAATTGGAAAGTAAACCCGTCCCAGCCGCATTCTTTCAAAAAGGCGGACACACTGGGGGCATCATGCTCTTTTATAGAAGAAGCTCCATGGGAGGTCGTTCTTTCAGCTAAAACGAAAAGAATGCTGAAAGATCTCTAAACATGCCCGGCGATCAAATGGAAAAGTTTGCTGGAACCCGAAGTTATCAAGGGAATGCTGAAGCCGCGCTCAACTCCAAAAATTGGTGGTGATAGTCAAAGCGTTCACACCCAGCCGTCAAAGTCATCGAAGAAGAAGAAAAAGACCAGAAAGCCCGTAAAGCCTGATGACAAGCGCACGGACCTGTAAAAACATATTGACGCGCTGGAAGAATATAACCAGAAGGCGCGGACCCCAGTCATACTCCAAGAATTTCTCAGTCACGTCCATGAGGACGGAGATGATGACAATGAAGAAGACTCGTCGGATGAACCTGAGGATTATGTGGCAAGCTGCCATGTGATCTCTCACTCGTTAATAAATGGTGAAGAAGCTTCTGACGCAAAGAAACTGAGGGCAGATCCCGAATCCACAACATCTAATGGTGGCTAGCTGGCCGTTCGAAATGTGGGGAACCGACATAATCGGGCTCATTGAACCGGTATCGTCCAGAGGACATCAGTTCATACTGGCAACAACCAATTATTTCTCTAAGTGGCAAAAGCAGTACCACTAAGAGAAGTGAAGACGGAGAATATCCTCCATTTCTTCAAGACACACGTCATTTATTGGTTCGGCACTCCGCGATGGATTATCTCCGATAACGGGCCAACCTATAGAAGCCACAAGATCAGCCGCTTCGCACAACAGCATAACATAGACTGGAGATACTCTTCGGTCTATAATCCCCGAGCTAACGGTCTAGCTGAGGCTTTTAACAAGACCTTGATGAAGATCGTGAAAAAGACGGTGTCCAAGAATAAGAAGGACTGGCACGAGAGACTGCATGAAGCTCTCTGGGCGTATCTAACTACGTTCAAAACGGCCACAAACACAACGCCGTATGCATTGGTATTTGGCACAGAAGCGGTACTCCCCCTCGAGATAGAGTTACCCTCTCTACGATTGGCGGTTCACTACGAGCTAACAGACGAAGAAAATGCTCACCTTCGGCTTAAGGAACTCGACACCCTCGACGAAACTCGGCTCATGGCGCAGCAAAACTTGGAAGCGTACAAAGAAAAAATGACGCGCTCGTATGAAAGATTGACTAGGCCGAGAACATTTCGCCAAGGCGAACTTGTGCTAGTGGTCAAGAGACCTATGATCCCAAATCGTACCAAGCGGGAGAAATTCGAGTCGAACAATGAAGGCCCGTACATCATAGACAAAGTTTACCAGGGTGGAGCCTATCTACTCATGGACATGCATGATGAAAGACCTTTCAGGCCAATAAACGGTCGCTTCCTGAAAAAATACTACGCGTGACGAGTCACGGCCTAGGTTAACGATAGATGACGACGCCTATGTCTGCTCGCTATCTTCCTAAGCCCAAACTCTATAAGTAGTATTTGGCAAACGGACCGGAACGTCCCTAAACTAACGATGGACCACTATGTCCTAAAACTGGCTATCGACCGAGACGTCTATAAACCCTATGGACCGCAGCATCCTAAGGCTGGCAAAATAAAACGGTACGTTCATAAGCGAAATGGGCACGGATGAAAACCCGAAAGGGCTCCGTAAGTAAAAACAGCAGGACTACCGACGAGTTTTGTGAAAACCCGAAAGGGCGCAATCTCATTAAAAGACACTTTCAAGGTCCTCTCGACCCTGTAAGGAGAAACCACCTGCGTGAGATCCTTACGACTCATAAGGGAGCCACACACTTAGGGATCCTCTTGATTCCTAAGAAGAAATTACACTTATGAGATCCTTACGACTCGTAAGGAGAATTCCCCTTTGAGACCCTTACGGCTCATAGGGTTCAAAAGCCTTAAGCTACAGGGATATGAACCTGTTCTTAAGCCATCACAACCCACAAACTGCCCTACAAGCGATTCAATGCTGACCCTTGTATACAATCCATGGGCACGAATAAACATTTCCCTAACAACGTCCCACCCGTGACTAGGGATATGTTCACAAAGTGGACAGCCCTTATAAGTCCTCTCAACTTATAAGGAGAAAACACTCTTGTAAGATCCTTACGACTTATAAGAGAACACGGCTTAGGAATCCTCACGATTCCTAAGGAGAAAACACACTTACGAGATCCTCACGACTCGTAAGGAGAAACACCTTCATGAGACCCTTACGACTTATGAAGTTAAAAGCCTTAGTCGACAGGATCCTAACCCTGTTCGCTAAGCCACCTTTGTTCGATATCGATGGAGGCAAATGATGATTCGCTCCTGTCCATATCCCAGTTGTAGCGATGCTGATGCCTAAATCGGTATCAAATCCCAAACTCGTAGCGAAAAGTCAGCGAGCCATAAATGCATATGAAATAGCCGAAATGATGGGGCGACTTGCAACAAAATCAGCAAGTAAAAATGTATGCATACAAAATAGCCGAAATAGTTGGGCAACTCGTAATAAAAAGCAGCAAGTAAATAAAACAAATAGCCGAAATGATTGGGCACCGCAAAAAATAGCTGAAATGATTGGGCAATCGCGACTTTCGCGATATAAAAGCTGAAATGATTGAGTATCGCGGAAAGAAAAATATATAAAGTGAAACTTTTTGCCCTACAGTTGAGATCATATCGATCCCTATATACAATCCAGGGGCACAAACAAGAAGGGAACCATACCTTCCCACCGGACTCCATCAGAAAGAGAGCCAAGTCTCAACGGCCACATCTACAGCCTAGAGACACACAACAGCATTCCTCCTCAGTCCAGCAGGATTCAGACGCGACAATCAATCTTGGACCCATGGCAAAGTCCATGTTCCAAACTTTGACGGTTTACAGACAACCGACAGAGCAAATCCTGGTTCCGTAGAACACGGCTAATGTCAATCCTGACCCCGTGGGAAACGCGCAGAGCACCTCCTGGTCCCGTAGAACACGGCTAATGTCAATCCTGACCCTGTGGGAAATGCCCAGAGCAAATCCTGGTCCTGTAGAACACGGCTAATATCAATCCTGACCCCGTGGGAAACGCCCAGAGCAAATCCTGGTTCCATAGAACATGGCTAATGTCAATCCTTACCCCGTGGGAAACGCCCAAAGCACCTCCTGGTCCCGTAGAACACGGCTAATGTCAATCCTGACCCTGAGGGGAACGCCCAGAGCACCTCCTGGTCTCGTGGAACACGGCTAATGTCAATCCTGACCCCGTGGGAAGCGTCCAGAGCACATCCTGGTCTCGTGGAACACGGCTAATGTCAATCATGACCTCGTGGGAAGAGTCCAGAGCACATCCTGGTCTCGTGGAACACGGCTAATGTCAATCCTGACCCCGTGGGAAGCGTCCAGAGCAAATCCTGGTCCCGTAGAACACGGCTAATGTCAATCCTGACACCGTGGGAAATGCCCAGAGCACCTCCTGGTCCCGTAAAACACGGCTAATGTCAATCCTGACCCCGTGGGGAACGCCCAAAGCATATCCTGGTCCCGTAGAACACGGTTAATTCCAATCCTGACCCCGTGGGAAACGCCCAGAGCAAATCCTGACTCCGTAAAATGCGGATAAAGTCAACCCCTGACCCCGTGAAATGCGGATAAGGTCAACCCCCTGACTCCGTGAAATGCGGATAAGGTCAACCCCCTGACCCCGTGAAATGGGGATAAAGTCAACCCCCTGACTCCGTGAAATGCGGATAACGTCAACCCCCTGACTCCATGAAATGCGGATAAAGTGAACCCTCGACTTCCCCGTCAAAGCAATTCTTTGATTCGGGAGCAAGTTAACCCATCAACCACTTACAAGTCTTCTCGACTTGTAAGGAATTTTTTTTCTTGTGAGATCCTTATGACTCTCAAGAGAAAACGCACTTAGGAATCCTCACGATTCCTAAGGAGAAAATACACCTGCGGGATCCTCTCGACATGTAGGGAGAAAATTCTTTATGAGACCCTCTCGGCTCATAAAGTTGAAAAGCCTTAGGTGATAGATCCTAACCCTGTCTCCCAAGCCATCATTGCCTCGTAGAAAGGTCAAGGTAGATTTTCTACAGGCCACACTCTCCGGAAAGAAAGGAAACAATCACTTACGAGTCCTCTCGACTTGTAAGGAGAAAATTCTCTTGTGAGATCCTTACGACTCTCAAGAGAAAACACACTTAGGAATCCTTATGATTCCTAAGGAGAAAATACACCTACGAGATCCTCTTGACTCGTAGGGAGAAAAGTCTTTATGAGACCCTCACGGCTCATAAAGTTGAAAAGTCTTAGGCAAGCAGACCTGAACCTGTTTCCTAAGCCATTGTTACCTGGTAAAGAGTCCAAGATGGACCGTCACTTACTATCTACAGGCCACACTTGCTAAAATCGCATGGAAACGACATAACAAAGAGAAGAAAGCAACAATAGAACAAAAAATGTGTGTTTTTTATTCATGAATTCAATGGAGTACAAGTTGAATCATATGAAAGAATAAAAAAAATGGATACATGTTATTCAAAGATTACAAGTGTTCAATCTATACAAAACAGCTACTGAGAAGGAAGCGTTTTCAATAAGTCAGCAAGTTGCTCGCGCACTCCTTTCAGTGCCTTCTCATGATCGGCCGCCGCGGCCAGCTTTGCTTCAATTCGAGCCCGTTGCTGCAAGCACGATGAAACCTTCTCATCGATTTCCCGTTGGGCAGCTTCGCAACTCTGCGTAACCCGCTCAATAGAGTCAAGCTTCCGCCTTAATACCAGCCCGTCCGAAATACATCGCTGCAAGTTGTCAAAGACGACTCTCAGTTGCGTGGCGTTCGCTTTAACTTGGGCGTGCAGCCGAGCAGATTCATCCGAAGCCTCCTCGTGTTCCTTCCTCCTCAAGATCGCTTCTTGTTCGAAATGGCAGAGGAAGGACACGCTCTGCTCAACCCACGCAGCCCGCTGGGAGTTCAAAGCCTAAATCTCACGAGCAGGACGCGTAAGCTCAAGCTCATGCAGGCAGGTCTCAATCTTCCTGCAGTGGTTAACCCAAGACTCAACGACGTCTTCGTTATGGAAGTTCACAAGCGTCGCCAGCATTGGATTAACTTCGGCAGCAAAATCTGTAGCGAATGTAGGGGCCTCCGCGTCAAGCTCCTCAATGTAATCGCTCAACATACGCAGACTGGTCACATCGCCTTTTGAAGATGGACGTTTGGAAAAGGGCCCTGCTGGCATTATGATTCGAGACTCGAACAGAGCTGGAGTCGGTGCGACCGCTGCTAAACAAATCATAGTCAAATGACGGCTCAAGAAATAGAGGAAATATACAAACAATAGAGTCTACTATACCGGCTGCAACAGGAGGCAGAACTGGGAGTACCGGTGGCGCGATGATACCCTCGTCCTGTCCTTCAATTCGTAAGGCTACAAGTGATGCAGAGAGGAATTAGCAATGACATGGCTGCCGTCAAAGAAAAGAAAAGACGTCGGTTAGAAAAGATACTCACCAGCACCAGCGGGTAGGCTAATCTCCGACTGGATGGAGAAGTGCGGGTTCAGCACTTGATACAGATGATCAAAGAGAAATCCTGTAAGATTACGATGATACATAGTCAGTACACGAAAGATTCTATCCCCAATTTAAATTTATCACAAACCCATACCTTCCAGCAGTTGAGAAGATATAAAAGGAGGCGAAGGGGCAACGACGGTCAGAGCGGTAACTGGTAGTGCTTCTTCAGATGTCGCAACCTCAGCGTTCGCCACACCTACATTCGAAAGGAACAGAATGTCATCAGAAAGGATTACAAAACGAAAAGGATGCAGCAACCCGAGACCTACCAGACAAGTCATCAGCCAGAACTATGACGGGAGCATCGCCAAGCATCATGACTTCTTCGATCTCATTTGGGGGGATGTTTTCTCCGCCCGTAACTTCATCCCCTGATTCCACGAGAGCCATCATGACACTTGCGATGCCAGGCGATGGCAGGGAACCGCAAGCGGAAAGAACAACAATGGGAGCAGTCCCGGATTCTTAGGAAAGAGTAACCGCATCGGGCTCAGTGGTTGTTGTCATCTCACCCGCCACCTCCTCACCAGGACTTGGCCCTGCAGGGTAAGATATATGAGAATCTGAAGATTAAAACTTTGACAAAAGGACCCAGTGTTACGTCACCTTGGGATGGCTTTTCAATTGCCTCTCGAACCGCGCGTACCGCCTGTCTATGAGCAATAGACAGGGAGGCCGGGACATCCTCTGAAGATGTAAGGACAGGGGAAGCAGCGCTCGAGCCTGCACCTACGGCCAAGGAAGCATTACGTTCTCTTGCTGCACGCCTTCTGTGTTTCCTTTCCACCTGGGCCGTGAGAGCTGATCTTCTTAGGACCTCCATCAAGGAGACGTCATCGTCCGCACCAGGAGCTACCTCTAGAGCCGTTGTAGCGTCCGTCATCGGTTGCTTAAGTGAAGCTTCTTTTGGCAATACTAGTGGAACTGGGACTTCGGTAGCCGGCCTTGGAAGCGTCTACGCATCGCCCTGCGAAGTCGGTACCGCACCTGGGATAACCTGAGTAGAGATAGTCCCTGCAATAAGATGAAAAGGAGGGGTCAGATTACCCATAAGAAACGGGAGTGGAGACGCAGTGAACCGAAATGTACCGATGCCTAAGGATGCATGAAGCCTTTCCTCCTCCTCAAAAGTCTTGAGAGAGGCTGCGAGAGCTTCTTCAGTGGAGATGCCTGTTGAAGAAGAAGTGTCAGTCAACACATGATAATAAAAAACATAACAGCAAAAAGATACGACTGAAGTCTACCTGACTATACAAGGATGACCAGTCCTGCTTTGTGGCTTGCTAATCGCTCGGAAGCTGCAATAGCAGCCTCGAGGTCGGTATCATCCGGCGCCATGAATAAACATTCGTTGGTCCCATATTCGCTCAGGCCCTCGCTGTAAGGAGCATGAGGCTCCTGGCTGAGTACAACATCGGCAGAAAGAATCGACTTCTTTTTCTTCTTCTGCGAGAGAGTACCGGCCGCCGGTAACACGAGCTTGTGCTTAGCGGGCAATTTTGGGCGGCGAGTCCCGATCTCCGCACCCAAGCCAGACTCAGGAGACGCCACAGCTGCCACTTCAACGGGAGTACGCGGTAGCGGTAGCTCAGACATATCACGCGGAACCACAGCCGCAACCGCTTCTCTCAAGGGAGGACGGACAATCGTCCGTCGCTTCAGAGGAACATTTGGATTACCATCCGGCGCTGCACCCTTGCGATCAAGCAGCAATCTTTTTTCCTCTCTAATGATGGCGCCCATCGAATGTTGATACCATGCCACATACACATTCAGGGCCTTCGGAACGTAGCTCGGTTCACTAATGAAGAAGTTAGACCCTGTGTTTAGACGCATAAAATGATGCAGCGCGCTCCGGATCCCCTCTTCGGTGGCAGTCGGTTCTGCCAAGAAAGCCTCAAGCGGGACGCCCTGATTATAGCTTAACTGCTGGGCGAAATGATGCGGGTTATATCTCATAAACAACGCTGAATCATTCTGCCTAAATACGAGAAAGCCCGGCCTGATGGAGTATAGATGAAGAATCTCCCGAGCTTTCAAGGCATAGGCCCCGTCTTTAAAAATATCCTGCAATGGCAGCACCATTTTCGCGGATTCCTGGCCGACGGTCAAAATTTTATCGGTGAAGGACATACCATCTCCAACCGTGCGTGGACGAAGGAGCAAACCCTAGCTTCCCGCGGTGTCGGATTTACGATGGATGCGTCGACTAGCCGCATGATCCGAGGGAACTTACATCTGTCATAAAAGGAAGTCCTTCTATAGATACCAAAGACGCCAAGCACGTGCAACTCGAGCCACGAAGTGAAATAATGCATTGAGAAGTTGGCAGGCTGCACCCCTGGCTCAGTAGTGTCCGCTGCCAAGCTAAGGCCGTGATACAAATGGGCTAACCTAGCGATCTCGACGGCCACTTGTATCCCAGCAACCATTCGGTGAGCTGGATAAAAAACAGACGGCCTCATATGGTGAGGGTGCGTCAGAAGTGCAAACCAGCTCAGCCATAACCTGAGAAACCCCAAAAAAGAACGTTTCTTCATCAATCCCAAGAGCTTCCAGCTCTGCAAAAGAGACGATCGGGGTGCCGGGGAGAAAGAAATTCTTCTGATCCGCTTCAACCGTCGGCAGGTTGCCCAAACCTAAGCCAAAAAGATCGTCAAGTTTGGCGAACTTCGCGGCTTCCCTCGACAGTACTTCCGTACGGAGAAAACGGGCGATAAAATCAGTGAAATTAACCCCGCGGCCTCCGGATTCGAGAAAGAGGCTCTCATAGATATTCAATACCTTTATCAAACTTGAGAATTGGTGTTGAATGGCGTTCTCTGGGGTGAGACCCATTACCACTGATTTGGGGGCGAAAATAAACTCATCCGGAGGAACCAGCTCCTCGTAATGTTCTCCCCAAACGGGTAAACCAGAGACCTCAGTAAATTCCTCTAAAGAAACGGAGACTTCTCGATCTAATAAGAGGAAGGTGTGGGTCGGAATGTTCCACTACTCCAAAAATGCCTTAACCCACCATATAGGAGGTGCGGAATACTGGAACAAAGAAGCATAGATCGCAGGGTACAATCTGAGCCTTAGCACCTGTGACTTCTTCGCCGATAAGATGTATCGGGCCCACTGCAGGTATCCGGCTGGGTGACGGGAGTTAGTGTCACGACCCGAAATTGGCACGTGACGGCCCTAATACTACGCAATGCCTACAGGCGCAACGCAGTAAAAGAAAGCCAAAATCCAGAAATCTAAACCAAAAAAAAAAAAAAAAGATAAGAAACATTGTTTAAAAGTCTTTGAAATCGCAACCCAAATTTTTTAAAAGTCCAACTTTCTTTCTTTAAAATTTTGGCAGCACCTCCTTTGTAAAAACTAGCCCCAAAAATGGGTACAATATAAATATAAATAAAGCATCCCTAAACGGAAGCAAAGACACGCCCAAAGGAGGAAAACGACCACCACAACAAATATACGACGCCGTAGCGAAGAAATAAAAGACGATAGAAATGAAACTGTATAAAAGACAACCAAATCACAAAAATATAAAATATCGTCCTCACCAAGTCTATGGGTCAACATAAAAGTAGTAGATGGAGAGTACCAGGATACAACGAATATACAATACAACAAAACGAATAACCATAAGACCCACCTAAGCAAACTGCACGCTGTGAGTTGATGCGGTATCCGTAGCAAAAGATGATCAAATAGATGAATAGCCAGCCTCGACTACTCTGGGGAACACCCTACAAAACAACTGTGGCACAACGGGGATGAGTTGCCAACTCGTGAATAGTAAATAACATATGCAGGTAATCGCAAGTATGCACGTACAGCGTGAATCTAAGATATACAATTAACAGCAATGACAGGTCATATGAATGCAATAATCATGAAAAGTACACTAGCAGGTACAACTAATACATGAAGCAATAATATGACAATCAGTATGCAATAATCATGCAATAATGATATGAAGATGTATATATGCAACAATCATGAAAAGTACGCTAATAGGTACAACTACACATGAAGCAGTGCATGTAAATAAAGGTATGTAAATGCAACAGTCATGAAAGGTACACTAACAGGCACAACTAATACATGAAATAGTGCATAAACAATAAATGTAGAGTATGGAATGAAATATGTCATTTCCACGGAATCCTGACATCGTGGTAGGATCACAATCTATCAAGACAATTCAAATTCCAATTCCTCAAATCAGCCCCCAAATTGGATGTCATATCATATAAGTCTCACAAATCCTGAATGTACACTTTCGAATAAATCTCCTATATCCTGAATGTACAAATCAGCAATCTCAAATATATCCTGTGTCAAATCTCAAATAAATCTCCTATATCCCAAATTAAATTATCAAGTAAAAATCTAACATCCTAAATATATTTGCATGAATAAATATGATGATGTATATAATTTAATGTCAATACACATATATTAACGTCCCATTCCACTAATATTGGTGTAAGGGCATATATAACATCATCCTAATCCACTGTTATATATATACAAAGGAATAAAAAGAAATATCATGAAATCAATGTGTCAAGCATCGACACAGAAATGCTGATCTATCAGGTGCTGTCACCACGACTGGCACCCTGATAGGTACTATCGTTCGCTATCCCGAAAGCATGAGTGCCTATCTCTGACCCTCGTCTTTCGACGTATCTATACGTACATGACTCCCGTCGGTATCCCCATGATAACCGCTGAGTCATTGGTAATGTCACCGGATTGTATAGTTCCCCCACTAGCTCATCGTCTAGCACCACGACCTCATTCTTGCCTCGGGTACCTCCGGGCCCCACCATGTACCCGCACACGGACCCCTCCTTTCCTCGCGTGGGGTATATATATCAGAACCGATAAATCTCATGGTGGCTGCAGAAATATCATATCAAGGAAACCGGGTTTTTCAAATAATGAATAATTTCATAAACTCCCACGGTTCCCAAATCCAGAAAACATCATGAAAATCCATATCACAATGCGAAAATCCATGAATATAATATATGCAACATAAAACTGTAATGAAAGCATATAAAGAAAAAGCCGCTAATTAACTGTAACAAGTTAATATAAATATCATGTGGTTCCTAATTTTCACCAATTCTAAAATAACATCAAGTAAAGGTAAACATGTAGCTATAACCAGATATATGTGTAAATATAAGGTATAGCAAGATATATGTATCTACCTATAAGTAAATGATATAATATACCCCTGGGTATAAGAACAGTATGTACAAGGTATACCTGTAGCTATGTCATAAAGTGTGTATGTACCTATCACTAATGGTACTATACTCTATAGGTATACAGGTAACTAGCATATGAGTAGGTGAAGGCATATGTGTAAGCATATAGATATACAGGTATGCTATATGTCATATGCGATAAAAAATATAAATCAATGTCACAATGTCCCTAACCAAGCAATATCATATCTATAAGTGGGTTGTGCATGACATGGCAATTATTGACGGTATGTGTAGCATACAATCAGTGCTCGTGCAACATGAGTCGTCAATAATATGTTCAGTGTCCTAAGGATACTAGTCCAAGCACAACAATATCTAAGCAGTAAGGTGAATGTGCAATTCTAAATATGATATAGAATATGCGACAGAAATAACATCTCTAGCCCAGACGCATAACGCCATGCCGGCGATTCCCCTGTAGATGTTAAATCTACCCACCAACGCTCCTGACTAAGTGAAGCCTACCACCTGTTTTTCCTTGTCGTAGCGTCCGAAGTCCCCACTTGCGAACCTAAAATTTCACAAATACAACACATAAGCCAAATATCCTACAATGAAGAAAAGAAAACAAAACGCGATGAAAAACGCCCGGAAAATTACACTGAGCGCTTAGCGCATCTATCACGCACGACATCGGCCAAAAACCCTGATTGGGGTCGCTAAACTACAAAACACCAAGTCTAGACCCCGATCGTCCCGATCGCGAAACACAACACAAACAATTACGAGGAATACAATAGATATAACCTCACAACGACCAATCGAACCCACATCGGAAAAACCCCGAAACCTAGTAAGCAACTTATCGCAATATTTCGCACCAGTTTCTAGCTAACGCATATCTAGCAATTACAAACACCTTATAATAGCTTAACTAAGCTATCTAAACCATTTCTATATTTTTAACACTTGCTAAATAAGTTTTAGCAAAAACCTAGTAAGCAAAATTGCATAATTAAACAAAGTGCTCATTAGCAAAAATTAACATTTTCTACTAGGTTAATCTTTTCCTAACCACAAATTAATACTTTAATGAACATTAATCACATAAACAAACTTTAACCCTAACATGAATTTCTTAAAAAAAATATAAATGAATTAATCATGATTTAAAAGCTGAACTAAACACATAATTAGCTAACTAAAATGGCTAGATTAAGATTAAAACAATTAATTATGGATTAAGGTAAGAAATTATACCTCCTCAAGAACACCAAAATGAAATTTAATCCCTTATCTTAGCATCAAAAAAACCATGCTTTGTTGAAGATCCAAGAAGGATTAGTGAAGGAAATGATGGTTTTATTTTATTTTAGGATTTTGTGGATTATTTTAGGAATTTTGCTTGAAGAATTTTGAAGAAATAATGAAGAAAAGTGCTTGGGAAATTTTTTGGGCAGATTTGGGGATGGCTTAGCCAAAGAGGGGATGGGGGTTAATTTTGTGAATTTTGAGTGAGGAAATTGCTAGGAAATTAAGTAATAAATGCTAATAAATGTACTTTGCCACCTTTACACCTTTTCTTTTCTTTTTAAAATAAATCCTTTTGCATTCCAAAAATATCTAGATATTTAAAAAGAAATTTCCAAAATTTTCTAGTGATAAAAATTAATTTATTCTCAAGAGAAAAATTTTCCCGATTTACGTGCACAAAATACCGCTTAAAATAATATTTTATTTGGGAAAAATTCTATCTGAACCAAAACCTCCCATATACCCCCAAAGTTCGCGCACAAGTTTTATTTTAGCTAAAATAGGTGCCGGTAAGTTTCTACGGATATTTGATCGAAATCGGGTTAAAACGGAAAATACCAACTATTTTGCCCTAAAACGGAAAAATTCGCAAAACGATTTCTGAAACGTTACAGTTAGTCCTATGTTGTATGGCTGTCCCCGAGGGCGCGACTCGCCCTGACATATGCGCCGCCCTAGAGTGTCCAAAACCACCGGCGGCTGCACGGGTGTTGCGGCCATAGAAGGCCGAAGGAGACCCTCTGAAGTCCAATTCACCTCTTCCACAGTATAGTTTATCGGGAGTGCGTCTGCATAAGAGATCGCCGAAATAGGATCCGAAGGTGTCGCGCATGAAAAGCTCCGCCGACCCCTAATGATTTGGTTGTACCATGTCCCCCATAGATGAAGATTCTTGTGCTCCGGGTCATGGTCTTTGATCAGCACGAAAACATCTTGGTCTACGGGGGCTTCGGGGAATCCGCCTTCCGAACGGACGAGCGGGTAGGAAGTGTCGAAAGACATAGTAGCTGCGCGGAAAATAACAAATTTTCAGCCGCCAATACTACAGTTTAAGTTCTGTCACTAGGTACTTTAAATATGTACCACACTGCAATGCAGTGAAAAGGGACCAAAAGGGACCCACATAATCTTGATGACAGTTCATCATTAATAAAACAGTCTCATTATTTGATGAGACTGTCATTAAATAAGGAAATCCTCAATTGATTCTCATTCAATGAGAACCCCTCGGGCAGAGGAGTAAATCTCCCCTTGAGAGCAGTGCTCTGTGATAGAATGACACCTGTCAGATTCTAATGATGAAGGAGTAAAATTCCTCAAGAAAATTCTAAGAGCCCTGCTCTGTAAAAATGATGGAATAATCCATCAGAAAACTCAAAATAAAATTTTTAATGGAATAAAATTCCATGATCTTCAAGATCCATGAACAAACTTTTAAGAGTTCTTTATGAAAAATTAATAAATCTATATGATTTGAAAAGAGCAAAGCACTGTTAACGGGTTAAGAAACCCTGAAAAGGATCTCTTAAGATCTAAGATCTAACAAGAGCAAAGGTCTGTTGAGAAACCCTACAAAGGTTTTCTTGAAGATCTATGATCTAAAAAGAGCAAAGCTCCATTAATGGGTTAAGAAACCCCAAGAAAGATCTCTTTAGATCTATGATTCCAAGAGAGCAAAGTTCTATTAATGAAACCCTAAAAGGGTTTTTTTTAGATCACAGATCTATGAAGAGCAAAGCTCTGTTAATGGGTGAAACCCTAGATTATTAAAAGATTTAATCTTTATCTAAATTCTGACAAAGTTCTGTCCTTAAGAAAATTCTTAAGATGAAGAGCTATGCTCTGAAAGAGAATAAAAATTCTCAGAAAGTAAGAAGATGAACATAAATCATCTCAAGGGCCAAGGTCCTATTTATAGGCGTTGAGAGCCATTTCAACTTCTGAATTGATCCAAGGGCGCAGATGCTGCCACCGCTGCACTCACATGTGGGCCACGTAAGCGCAACGGTGGGGGGGCATTTGTTTCCCCCAATCAGAGCAAAGCTCTGTTCAAAAATTAAAATTTTGAAATGAAGCAGCGCCAGCGCTGAGAGAGTCAAAGACTCTGAAGCAGCGCCCATGTGCAAAGCACATGGGCGCTAGCGCTAAGAACGCTGCACTCTAAGCAGCGCACTGCATGCAAAGCACGTAAGCGCTAGCGCTAAGTGCGCTGCAGCGCACTACGTCAAAGCACGTAAGCGCTAGCGCTATGTGCGCTGCATTCTGAGCAGCGCACCACGTACAAAGCACGGGTGCGCTAGCGCTAGAACTAAAAGCTCACCACCGTCAGATCAAAGATCCAATAAAGATGATAAATCATCAATTAATCAGAATAAAATTCTGTTAAGGAGAGATTCCTCAAAATCTTTCCAAACAAAAAGATTGTGTTCTGTAAATCAGAGCACCGTTGGATCAATGATCCAAAGGTGATTAAAAATCACCAAAATACAAAATAAATTCTATATGGAAAGATTTTCCAATCATGTTAAAAACAAGAAGATCGTCTTCTATAAATCAGAAGCCCTTGGATCAAAGATCTAACGGTAGGGAAATCCCCAAATCAATTGGAGAAAAGATTTCCTTAACTGATTGAACAAATCGGCTCACCCTATATAAAGGCCCCAAGACTTGAAGTCAGAGATAGAGGAACCCCCCCATAAACTTTGAGAAATCTCAGAAAGAAGAGCCAAGCTCTCGGTAGAAGAACAACTTTTATTCAAGGTAAAAGAACAGAAAGACGAAACCGTCTCATATAAAAAGAAGAATTCACTTCTTTTTTTAAGATTATAGATCTAAAAGACCAAGATCTTTCATAAAAAGATCAAAGTATCTCATTACAAAGAATAAGAGGAAGAAATTAACCTTCTTCGGATCAAAAATCTATAAGACAAACTGTCTTTCAGAGATTATGAACATCTCATTATAAAAGGGGGGCGAATAATTTAATTCTCTTTGATCACAGATCCATAAAGGCAAAGTCTTTCACTAAAATAAGAGATTGAAACATCTCTTATAAAATAAGAACTTTGTTCTTAGAACCTTGAGACAAAGTCTCTTATAAAAAGAGAATTTAATTCTCAGGACGCAAACTGATCTAAGTTGCATAAAAGAAGAGCCTTAGCGCTCTTAATTTAAAAGAGCTTCAGCGCTCCACATCTAGCGCAAAGAGCTGCAAAGCCCCGGCGCTCTTAATTTAAAAGAGCTTCACCGCTCCACATCTAGCGCAAAGCGCTGCAGAGCCTTGGCGCTTTAATTTTAAAGAGCCTTAGCGCTCCAAATATAGAGCACTATGCTCAATGACTGGCGCTCAGCGCCAAACGCGCCACGTGCTCCTCACGTGTGCGCTACTCAACCGAAGCGCCTCAGCGCTGCACATCTAGTGCAAAGCGCTGCAGCGCCTCAGCACTCCAAATATAGAGCACTACGCTCATTGACTGGCGCTAGCACCAAGCGCGCCACGTGTTTCTCACGTGTGCGCTGATAGAACATAAACTGTTCTTTAAAATAAATCCCTAGAGCTATGATGAAAGCTCAGCATTCAATAAAAGACAGATTGGCTGTCAAAACCCAAATCAATACTCAGCATTGTCAAATGTTCAACATTTTAACTGAGTGGTGTTAGTTATATGTATGCCCTAGAGGCCATTACTGTACACAGGATGTATATTGTAGTGGATGCTGGGACATATATAGGTATGACTTTCTTGCTCGACATGATAGTATGCTATCTGGTTGCTCTTTATCTTAACATGTATACTTTCTGTCTCTCTGTTACATGTTGGTAAAGCTCTTAGGATGTGTACTAGACTTGCAGGACTATGATGTAGATCATACTAGTGGGGCCTGGGTAGTCCATGAGTACATCCTTCAATGTTCCTAGTCGTGGGAATATCGAGACGGGGCATCGATATTCCAGAGTAGACTAGCGTATATCTTCTCGACCCATATGATGGGCGATGGATGATCCCATATCCATTGGTGTTTGACATCAGAGATAGTATGCGGGTGCTTAGTGGAGACTGGGTATACTGAATGGACTCGCCGAGAACTCCTAGATTGTATTATACCTCACGTCAGATGGCAGTTCTTTGGTGACACTGGTACAGCTTAGTCTATTGACCGGAGATCGTCATAGAGTCTTGTGTGTCTCCCACTGTGCTTTGATTTCCACCCTACCACGACTCTACTGAGTCGTGCAAACAGGTAGTTTTTGGGTACAGTCCCGATTCACATGAAGGCAATGAGCGATAGGAGGGGATTCGTCTCTCCCGGTATTGGGGATTGATGTTGCGCTATGCTCGACTGGCCATAACTGGAAATACCTGGCCAAGGTTGCAATGATATACTGGTAAGAGTTATTAGTATTTTCACGCTTGTTATGGACCTTACGTCGGCATGACTTATCAAGCTACTGGGGTCTGACGTTTACCATCCCTAGGCGAGATATGCAACATATCAGACGAACAGACCGGACTGTACGGTAAGTGTTACTGGTTGGATTCACAGGAGTGTGAGCGGGCTTGCTCGTTGATCTTCTGATCGCTCAATACCCGGGAGACCGTTACGTTTAGCAGACTGCTTGCGGCTTGTGGGTGTTTGATATGATCATCACCTACTGCCGACGTATTGACGAGTCTTTAGAGTCCTACACAGAGGTTTCCTGGCTCAAGCGAAACGAAATAGGAGCGCATATGAGATATGTTCGGGACCGAGAATAACACCAGTATGTGATACTGTAATCTATTCTCACGATATGTATCATTGGACGGTTATATAAGATATAGCCGGGTTACCGAATCAAGTGTTGATTCGATACATTGATACACTAGATATTAGTCGGTTATATGCAATATGACCGGATCGTTAAATCAAGTGTTGATTTAATGATTTAATGTATAATTATATATTTGATATATTGCTTTACATTAACTAGTATTGGTTCACTTAAGATTGATTTTCTCACTTGAATGTGCACATTGTTTATATGTGATATATGCAAGTGTACATGTTTGTATCATGCTTGATGATACATACAAGTTGTGTGTATGAGACTTAAACCAAATTGAGGTTAAATTAGGTTTTACTAATTTCCTAACAAATAACAAAAGAAATAAGACTTTGGTCAAAATTATCAAGCTTCATGAAGCTTGAAGAAACTTTGAGAAAGTCAATTTCTTTTGTCATTTCCTTAGGATGCTAGTTAACCCAACCTTTAACCCAATACTTTGGTTAATTCTCTACACAAGTTAAGCATAGGGGCTTAACTCAACCATGGTACCATAATTAAAAGGATAAGTTTTATTCTTTATTCATATTATTCTGATCATTTTTCTTTCTTTTTCTTCTTCTTCAAGAAGAAGAAAGCTTGCTACCTCTAATGGTGCCCTGAGATTTAGAGTGAGAAATCCAATTCTATAGTGAACCCACTTCCCATTTCTTCATTCTCTGCCACTTGCCATGTAGTAGAGTGTGTTATCTTCACAAGTTTCATGACCTGGTGAAGATGGAGCTTGAGTTTGAGACGCCTCAACGTAGATCATCTTCGGCATCGAAGTCAACGACCTAGCCCGTTCATTTCTCCGATGAAACCAACGCTAGAGTCCAGGATCCCGATGGTCGCAGCGGAGGGACGTCATCACGGAGCTAAAGAAGTGGAGGACCGGATCTACAAAGGTTGTAACCCCTTTCACTTGTAGTTAAGTTGTTAACTTGTTTAGTTTCGCCTTACCTCTAGTTAACGATCTAGCATTAGGGTTCTTTGGCACATGAAAAATTTGATTTTGGCATGATTGATCAGTTGTAGAACCTCATGAGTGTGCCTAGGAACCCTACAGTGGTATCAGAGACTAGCTAGAGCTTTAAGCGATGTGTAGACGATATTAGAAATCCGATCGAACCCCGAAACCCTAATCTTGACCCCTCTCTGTACATTTTCTGAAATTGTGGATTTTTGTGAATTAAAAATGCTCAGAAAAAAGTGCAGGAAATTCTAAGAACAACTGAAGAAAATGACAACCTAACTCTACAGTACCGCCGTGGAACCGCGGCCTTACCCTACTTTTTGCGGCGGTTCCGCGGCCGTATGTGATGATTGGGTGCTCCATTTTCTTCAGTTACCTCCGTTGCAGTTTCCTCTGTTCTCTGGGAAATTTTAATCTATACTCAATAGTTGAGTTTTCTGGGTTGTTTTGGGGACTCGATGTTTCAATCGGATAGTTTAACCTCGTTTATGTTTTTCCGGATATTTTTATAACTTGTTAAAAAGTTCGACCGGATATAAATAACCCAATTTTTCCCCTGCCGGAAAATTTCCAAGTGTTGGATTTTTCCGTAGTTTAAGAACGTTCTAAGTAGTGCAAGTAACGCGATGGACCCTCTAGAAGACAACAAACCTTAACTCGATTAAGTGACCGTCTTGAACTGCCCTTTGAACCTTAGGGTTTGGGGCAGTACGGCGTGCCACATGTGAGGCGTTGGCTTGACCCTTCTACGGCTGGACCGTTGGTACTGTAGCATGAAGTGGATGTTTTTAAACTTATTTCATGTGTTGAGCTTTCCGGGAAAACTTGGGTGTTTGATTGTTCGATCAGAAAGTTTAACATTGTCTAATTATCTGGAATGTGATACAATAATTGGAATCAACAACATTTGAATGTTATAGACATAGCAGTTTAGTCTCACTTGACCGGTTGCCACGGGATTTTGATGTGATCAAAATTTCGTCGCAATCATGTTGCGTACGTGGATACTCGCCGAGTAAACTTAATAGATAGCCACGCCCCAGAGCCCAGACCAAGTGACTGTAGGAGAACCCCATCGCCGAAAGCATCCGTTCGGGTGCTCGCGGCAGCGGTGTTCCGCCTTAGTGCACTTCGTCGACGGTATCGGGGGTGCGGCCGTCTACTAAAGTTTGCGACGAGCATTCGATTAGGATGTCGGGAATCTTGTTGAATTGCCCGACTTGGTATTGAAAAGAGTTTTCGATAATGAGACTAAAATGCGGGGTTTATAATTGGTTAGGCATGCGATATCTAAAGAGTTTGCGGATTCCAACTGTTGTAGTTTTACACTTTCTTTTCTGTGATCGTAACTGTAATATATGATATCGCCGATTTCGTTGCTATATGTCAACGACAATTGGGATGGGCATATTTACTTACGTTGATGACATGTGATGTTATTGTTAGTGTTTATGCCCTAGAAGGCCATTACTGTATCATACTAGTTTGTATATTACTTAATGGAAGCTTGGGATATTCACATGTATATAACAGTCTTGCTAAACATGGTAGTATGCTACTTGGTTTTTCTATCTTGATATGTGAGTGTACGTATTGATAGAGCTCTTAGGATCTTGCTTGTCTACCAGCGTTGTGATGGCAGTCACACTAGTGGGGGCTGGGTAGTCTACAAGCACATCCTTATTCAGGTCCCTGGTCGTTGGATTATCGAGACAGAGCATCGATACTCCGGTGTAGACTAGTGTGTACGCTTCTCATCCCAGTTGGGGAGATGGTCTGTCCCACAGCCGTCAGTACGTCGTACTGGAGATAGTATGCAGGTGCTCGTTAGGTTACGAGTACACCGGACAGGACTCACAGGGAACTGTTGGTTGGTTTGATACCAGTCGTCAGTGAGCAGTTCCCAGGTGACATGAGTACAGCATAGTCCGCAGACTTGACATTGCTACTTCGCCTCGAGTGTGTCCTACTGTTCTTAGATTGCTACCCTACCACGGCTCAAATGAGTCGTGCAAACAGGTAGCAGTTGGGTGCAGTCCCGAGCACTTGGAGGCAGTGGCGGTTAGACAGGATTCGTCCCTCCCGGTATTGGGAGTAGATATCGTGCTGTGTCAGAGAGCCATTACGCAAAGTCCCTGGCCAGGGCAAGCGAGATTTACTGGTAGGTTCCAGTAGTTTCTCAGGGTGTAATGGGCTTCGCTCTGACACGACTTATACCGCTATTAGGGGTCTGACGCTTGCCGCCCCCTAGGCCCGATATGCGATAGTCTTGGACGAACGGACCGGACTGTATGGAGATTGTCACATCAGACTCAGTAGGAGTTCGGATGGGTTTCCTCATCGGCCTTCTTATCGACAACTACCTGGGGACCGTTACGTACAGCTAGTGCCGCTTGCGGTCTGTGGTTAAACCCACTGCCAGCGTAGTAGTCGAGTCTCTAGAGTCCCACATAGAGAGTTTCCTACTCCAGGCGAAACGATATAGAGGTCGTATGGTTTTACGACAAAGGGTTCGGACGCGTATGTGTGTTTACACACTTACGTCGTTTGGACAGTTTTTACCAGTCGGCTTTGTTTTAAGCCAGTTACTGGTATTCGGTTATTGGATTTTTACAGTCTAAAGTTTTTCCGTATTTTTACGGATTGGAGGGGCGTTCTCGTAATTGTACGAGAAGCTTCTAGAAGATGGTGACTAAGGAGGGTTATGTGTCATATACATTGAATGAGTTATATGAGTCATGAGGGTGATTCATTCATCTCATTAATGCACATTTATTGCTTAATGACTCATGCTAATGAATCACCACTTAACATTTATGAAGCATGCTTATTCATCACATTTATTCATTTATTCTTTAATGAGAATGCTTCATAATATATTATGATACTCATAACTTATTCATCATTATCATCTACACATTCTCTCTCCTCAAGCTCTCTCTCTTCAAAAGACTAATCCTCACCCTCATGTGTTGAGATCTAGGATTAGTTAGACTAAACAATCCATAACCATCACTCTATCTCAATCTATCTTCTTTGATTAGCAATCCAAGAAGGTTAGTTGTCTCAAGTTTAGAGGCTAAGCTTGGAGTTTTGCTCTCGGGTGGATCGTCTACTACCTAGAGAAGGCCGAGGAGGACAAGGAGATCGTAAAGACGAAGGAGTTGGTTCATTAGGTATAATCCCTAAACACAGTAGTTTAGAAACACTTTGTGTTTTGTTATTTATAGTTTAGCTTCGATTCAAGCGGTTAGTCGATGTTCGTTCACTAAACAAGTTCGTTTTTGAAATTTCCTCCTCCCCACAAGTTCTGGGGTGTACTACATCGACTTACAGTGGTATCAGAGCCTCGCTAAACAATAAATAACTTTATTGCAAATTTGTACGAATTTCGAACGAAAAAACGAAGCCGGAAAACCCTAAAAAATATCAGTTTCTGTCGAATTTAAAATGATGTCCTAAAATTTTTCAGGTAAGTGCAGAAAGCTTGAAATGAACACAGAAGAACACCCAAGAAATTTGGGTTCCTGATTCGTCTACAGTGCCGCGGAACCGCGGCGGATCCCACCGATCCGCCGCGCTTCCGCCGCCGAGTTGACGAGTCAGGAACTCGTTTTTCTTGTGTGGGTCCCCTGTGGTTTTTTGGATTTTCTGGAATATTTTAATTTTGCTCAGGTTTCCAGTTTACAGAGCAGTTTTTGGAGCAATATTAAAGATGTTTTATCGATCGAAATTGTACAGTATTTTCATGTTGGATTATATCTGTGATTGATAAATGTGTTCGTAAACCTCCCCTAACTGCTAGTATGTCGGTTGGCAGGGGGTTGCACATTTCTGTAATGGTTATATCTGTTTGTGCATATAAACTGTATTGGACTGTTGTGGTGTATAGCCGGGGTTTGCAATGGGTTATTGTTTAATTCATTTGTTGTAAATGTAATTTGTTGTAATATTATTTTTGCGGGGCACATCCAGGTTGCGGTTGTAGCCACCGTTGTATTATTTCATTTTACTGTTTTTGCTCCTAGGACTGACCCAAGGTGGGGTACACAAACTGCCGGGCGGGTAGTTTGCCGTACCCGTAGGGGTCGAGGGTGGGGTAACGGCTATTCATCACAACTGTGTAATTTGTCTTTTCTTGCAGGCTCAAAAGAAATACAGATTGCTTGCAAATCCAATATTGTTTATCTGTGTTCTGGAATGTATATCATTGCGTCAAACGAATGTAAAATATCTATATATATGATAGCTATTTAGACGTCACTTATGTTTTACACCCGCGCTAGCCCAGCCCCCACTCTGTCGTTAGTTAAGTAACCTAACGGGTGATGACGGGACCCCGTGGCGAATGCGGATGGCATAAGAGGACGTTGTATTTTCGTTGTTTTCTGCAATGATAGGTTAATGATGGGACGCATTATCTATAATGCAAAGAAAAATAAACCAAAGTTTAAATCGTTGGAACAATTTAAAAGAAACCACTCGGTTAATTTTAAAAACAGATATTTTTAAATGCGGAGCTTTAACCACTCCTTTTAAAAGCTATCAGGTTCCTTCGGTTATATCAAGTTCACTACGTTCACGGTTTCGCCAAAACCATTCGTAGCCCTCCGTCATTTCATCTGGGTATTCAGTAGTATTCAAGCTATGTATTTTGACCTAACGCCAAGGCATAGTGTTTGGTAGCTACTGGGTATTCAGTTGTTGCATAGGTAGATGAGTTAGTTTGGGACAGTCGTATTATCATTTTGGCCGAACGTCAAGGATAAATACGGATGGGTTCAAATTGACAAGATAATGATGGGTAGAACTTGACATGTGACTTATGACATTTTGACCTAACGCCAAGGTCATAAGAGCATGGGGCAAAAATATATATCGGGAATTTCTAAAGAAACTGAAATTTGCAAAGAGATGCATACCATTTGGAGTTTGATGAATGTTGGTAGGATTCCTTCAACATTATCATACGATGATATTTGGATCCCGATCCTACTGTGAGTATATGCTACTTATCAGGATATTCGTCACTTAACGATCAATACTATAAACCTAGTAGGTGTCCAGAAAGGTGTCAGCGGGGTTACGCCCCCAGAGAAAAGAGGTTATTTAATTAAGGAACTTCGCGAAAGCGTTGGAAAACCTCCCTCGAAGTATCGACACTGGCCTGGCTGAACGGTTAAGCAAGTATTGTACGGTGAGAATAGTCCTGGCTAATTCTTCTTTTATGGTTTGAGGAAGGATTCGAGAAACAGTGGGAGCCATCCTGTTTAGATAAACTAAAAACCACTCTAAACTTGCAAGAGCATCATGCTAAAGAGTTTTCTTCTCTCTCTCTCCTAATTGCAGCGACCCTGAAAATGACTGGACTTAAGTTACTTTTAGAGAAAAATATACTGACAGGGCCAAACTATAAAGATTGGCTGCGGAATGTCAAAATGGCTTTGACCTATGACAAACTGGGGTACGTCCTCACCGCTACGGCACCTGCTGTCCCTGGTCCCAAATCCAGCAATGCGGATAAGGAAATCCGCAAAACCTGGGATTTAGATTGCGCGAGAGCCAAGTGCATCGTGCTTGCCTCAATGAACAATGAACATCAGAGGAGGCACGAGGATATGTCCCTAGATGGCATATTTCTCCATACAAAGGAACTTTATGGAGAGCAATCTCGTATAGCAAGATACGAGACCTCTAAGAAATTGTTTCGAGCGAGGTTGGCTGTCGGGTCATCGGTAGGTGAACATGTCCTACAGATGATCGGCTATATTGAAGAGCTCGCAGACCTTGGGACGACTTTGGATAATGAGCTGTATACAGACCTTATTCTCCAGTCCCTTCCTCCCACCTACGCCCAGTTTATCCTCAACTTCAATCTTCAAGGAAAAGAAGTTGAACTTGCGGAACTCCTGAACATGTTAAGGAGTGCAGAGGGCACCTTGCAGAAGGCAAGGGAAACACCCGCTATGTTTGTTGGCGGTGCATCTTCTTCCGGGTCCAAGGCTAGGGCCAAAGGAAGGAAGAAGAAGGCCGCACCCAAACCTAGAGGAGGTGTTAGTAAGGTGGGAAAGAAGGGAAAGAAAAAGTTTGCGGTACCGGTAGTGGGCCAGGATGAGTGCTTCCATTGTCACAGGAAAGGGCACAGGAAGAAGGATTGCAAGGCGTGGAACGCCAAGAACCAGGAACCGAAGCAAGCTGTGGCTTCGACTTCAGGTGTGTTTGTAATTGAGAATTGTCTGTCAATCAACTCTACTTCCTGGGTATTGGATACCGGATCAGGATCTCATATTCGCAATTCATTGCAGGCACTGAGAAACCGTAGAGTGCTGAAGGAAGGTGATATGATCCTCAGGGTTGCTAACGGAGCTAGCGTGGGAGCTGCGTCCGTCGGGGATTATCACCTAGGATTGACGAGTGGACATATTTTGGTTTTACATAACTGTTATTTTGTACCAAGCTTATCGTGTAATATCATATCAGTTTCCTTGTTATCAAATAAAGGTTATGATTTCACGTTTGTAAGAGATGTTGTTAACATCCACCTTAATCATGGTTTGATTGGGTCCGGTACTCTAAATAACGGTATATATGTGTTAAACCAACTCCAAATTTTCAATGTCCAGAACACACTAAAAAGAAAGTCTCCAGATTTAAATAAAGCTTTCTTATGGCATTGTAGACTGGGTCACATCAATGAGAGAAGGTTGACTAAGTTGCATAGAGAAGGATATTTGGACTCGTTCGAATATCAAACTTATGACACTTGTCAATCCTGTCTCAAAGGAAAGATGACAAAGACTCCATTTACTGGACAAGGAGTAAGAGCGAGCGAGCTCTTAGGACTCATACACAGCGATGTATGCGGTCCAATGTCTACACATGCAAGAGGTGGTTTTTCCTATTTCATTACTTTCACGGATGATTACTCAAGATACGGATTCATTTATCTGATGAAACATAAATCCGAGGCTTTTGAGAAATTCCGAGAGTATAAGAATGAAGTAGAAAACCAAACCGGCAAAAGTATTAAGACACTGAGATCTGATCGAGGTGGAGAATACTTAAGTGCCGAGTTCCTAGGTTACCTAAAAGAGAAAGGAATTCTCTCTCAGCTTACTCCTCCATACACTCCACAGCATAACGGTGTATCGGAGAGACGGAATCGAACCCTATTGGATATGGTACGATCCATGATGAGTAATGCTGAGTTACCGCGATCTTTCTGGGGTTATGCGCTAGAATCAGCGGCATATCTTTTGAACATGGTTCCTACCAAGACTGTGCCTACCACTCCATATCAGATGTGGAGCGGGAAGAAACCCCATCTACAGTATATAAAGATTTGGGGATGTCCAGCTTTTGTTAAAATGCAGCATGTGGACAAGCTCGAGGCACGATCAGTAAAGTGTAGTTTTGTGGGATATCCAAAGCACTCCAGGGGATATCTATTCTATTATGTAGAGGAACAAAAGGTATTTGTTTCTCGTAATGCCCATTTTCTAGAACATCAGTTTTTAGAAAAGGAATCAAGTGGGAGCGAAATAGAACTGGAAGAAATTCCAGAACCACAAAATAATACTGAAAGTTTGGTAGAACCGGTAGTTCAAGAAGAACAGGACATTCCCGCACCCCTCCGCAGGAGTAGTAGGCCGTCTCATCCGCCTGAGAGATACTACGGTTTTCTCATAGATGGGGATAGAGAGGATTGCATCATAGATGATGATGAACCTACTGACTTCCAGCAGGCCATCCAGAGCGGCGACTCGGTACGATGGCTAGATGCAATGCGGACCGAAATGGAGTCCATGTACACCAACAAAGTATGGACTTTGGACTTTGCTCCAGATGGGGTAAAACCCATAGGATGCAAATGGATCTTCAAGCAAAAGATTGGTGTAGATGGACAGGTGGAAACCTATAAGGCTAGACTTGTTGCAAAGGGTTTTCGTCAAAGACCTGGTTTGGAATATGACGAAACTTTTTCTCCAGTGGCTATGCTCAAATCCATTCGGGTCCTTCTTGCTATTGCTGCCTTCCATGATTATGAAATCTGGCAGATGGACGTAAAGACGGCTTTTCTGAATGGAAATTTAGAAGAGAGCGTCTATATGGATCAGCCAGAGGGTTTCAATCAGAGTGGGAGCAGCGGGAAAGTATGCAAGCTGCTTAAGTCAATTTATGGACTAAAGCAGGCATCGCGGAGTTGGAACATCTGTTTTGATGAGACAGTCAAAGAATATGACTTTATCAAAAATCCAGATGAACCGTGCATATATAGTAAAGTTGTAGCCAGAAGTGTCGTATTCCTCGTCTTGTACGTGGATGACATTCTATTGATAGGAAATGACATTCCTATGCTACAATCTGTCAAAGGATTCTTGTCACACAGGTTCTCCATGAAAGACCTGGGTGATGCCTCTTACATTCTGGGGATCCGGATCTATCGTGATAGATCCAAAAGGATGTTGGGACTTTCGCAGTCCAGGTATATCGACACTGTACTGAAAAGATTCAGTATGGAAGATTCTAAGCGCGGTAATCTACCGGCTTGTCACGGAATCACCCTCTCCAAAGAGATGTCTCCCAAGACTGATTTGGAAAGGGAACGCATGTCTATTATACCCTACGCTTCTGCGGTAGGCTCTATAATGTATGCGATGTTGTGTACCAGACCAGATGTAGCTTACGCACTGAGCGTGGTAAGCCGGTATCAGTCAGACCCAGGGGAGAAATACTGGATAGCAGTAAAGAACATTCTCAAGTACCTGAGAAGGACTAAGGAAATGTTCTTGGTTTACGGCGGAAAAGACCTCAGGTTGGAGGCCTTTGCTGATTCCGGCTTCCAGAGTGATAAGGACGATTCCAAGTCCATGTCGGGTTATGTCTTTACCCTCAATGGAGGGGCGGTGTGCTGGAAGAGCTCCAAGCAGGACACCGTTGCTGACTCGACGATGGAAGCGGAGTATATAGCTGCTTGCGATGCCGCAAAAGAAGCAGTCTGGATGAAGAAGTTCCTAACAGAACTTCAGGTGGTTCCTACCATAGTTGATCCAATACCTCTGTATTGCGACAACAACGGAGCTATAGCTTTAGCGAAGGAACCAAGGTCCCATCAGAAGTCCAGACACATCTTAAGGCGGTATCACCTGATCAGGGAGATCATTGATCGTCAGGAGATCGAGGTTCGGAGAGTTGCTTCTGAAGAGAACATTGCTGATCCATTCACGAAGGCCCTACCTCAGATTCAGTTCGAGAGGCTACTCGAGATCATCGGTCTACGATATGCCAGTACATGGCCCTAGTGCAAGTGGGAGATTGTTAGTGTTTATGCCCTAGAAGGCCATTACTGTATCATACTAGTTTGTATATTACTTAATGGAAGCTTGGGATATTCACATGTATATAACAGTCTTGCTAAACATGGTAGTATGCTACTTGGTTTTTCTATCTTGATATGTGAGTGTACGTATTGATAGAGCTCTTAGGATCTTGCTTGTCTACCAGCGTTGTGATGGCAGTCACACTAGTGGAGGCTGGGTAGTCTACAAGCACATCCTTATTCAGGTCCCTGGTCGTTGGATTATCGAGACAGAGCATCGATACTCCGGAGTAGACTAGTGTGTACGCTTCTCATCCCAGTTGGGGAGATGGTCTGTCCCACAGCCGTCAGTACGTCGTACTGGAGATAGTATGCAGGTGCTCGTTAGGTTACGAGTACACCGGACAGGACTCACAGGGAACTGTTGGTTGGTTTGATACCAGTCGTCAGTGAGCAGTTCCCAGGTGACATGAGTATAGCATAGTCCGCAGACTTGACACTGCTACTTCGCCTCGAGTGTGTCCCACTGTTCTTAGATTGCTACCCTACCACGGCTCAAATGAGTCGTGCAAACAGGTAGCAGTTGGGTGCAGTCCCGAGCACTTGGAGGCAGTGGCGGTTAGACAGGATTCGTCCCTCCCGGTATTGGGAGTAGATATCGTGCTGTGTCAGAGAGCCATTACGCAAAGTCCCTGGCCAGGGCAAGCGAGATTTACTGGTAGGTTCCAGTAGTTTCTCAGGGTGTAATGGGCTTCGCTCCGACACGACTTATACCGCTATTAGGGGACTGACGCTTGCCGCCCCCCTAGGCCCGATATGCGATAGTCTTGGACGAACGGACCGGACTGTATGGAGATTGTCACATCAGACTCAGTAGGAGTTCGGATGGGTTTCCTCATCGGCCTTCTTATCGACAACTACCTGGGGACCGTTACGTACAGCTAGTGCCGCTTGCGGTCTGTGGTTAAACCCACTGCCAGCGTAGTAGTCGAGTCTCTAGAGTCCCACATAGAGAGTTTCCTACTCCATGCGAAACGATATAGAGATCGTATGGTTTTACGACAAAGGGTTCGGACGCGTATGTGTGTTTACACACTTACGTCGTTTGGACAGTTTTTACCAGTCGGCTTTGGTTTAAGCCAGTTACTGGTATTCGGTTATTGGATTTTTACAGTCTAAAGTTTTTCCGTATTTTTACGGATTGGAGGGGCGTTCTCGTAATTGTACGAGAAGCTTCTAGAAGATGGTGACTAAGGAGGGTTATGTGTCATATACATTGAATGAGTTATATGAGTCATGAGGGTGATTCATTCATCTCATTAATGCACATTTATTGCTTAATGACTCATGCTAATGAATCACCACTTAACATTTATGAAGCATGCTTATTCATCACATTTATTCATTTATTCTTTAATGAGAATGCTTCATAATATATTATGATACTCATAACTTATTCATCATTATCATCTACACATTCTCTCTCCTCAAGCTCTCTCTCTTCAAAAGACTAATCCTCACCCTCATGTGTTGAGATCTAGGATTAGTTAGACTAAACAATCCATAACCATCACTCTATCTCAATCTATCTTCTTTGATTAGCAATCCAAGAAGGTTAGTTGTCTCAAGTTTAGAGGCTAAGCTTGGAGTTTTGCTCTCGGGTGGATCGTCTACTACCTAGAGAAGGCTGAGGAGGACAAGGAGATCGTAAAGACGAAGGAGTTGGTTCATTAGGTATAATCCCTAAACACAGTAGTTTAGAAACACTTTGTGTTTGGTTATTTATAGTTTAGCTTCGATTCAAGCGGTTAGTCGATGTTCGTTCACTAAACAAGTTCGTTTTTGAAATTTCCGCCTCCCCACAAGTTCTGGGGTGTACTACATCGACTTACAGTTATGTGTTGCTGGATATGTTATATTGGATCGTCGTGATTGAATAGCCGGGTTTTTTTTTATGTGAGATGAGTGTTTTTCTTTTTCATTCATCTAAAAACTTGTATGTAATATTCTTTTATTGGGGCACTTCCGGGTTGAGGTTGATGTCACCATTGTATATTATTTACTTTTCCGCATTAGGATAGACCCAAGGAGGGGAGCACAAGTAACCGGGTTCTAGGGTCCAGTGGGAGACCATCTCGAGGAGTCGAGTCCGGGTCTCCTAACTCTAGAATTGGTAGGGTTGCTTGCCGCTCTCGTAGGAGTCTAGGGGTGTGGGATTGACTATTCATCACGACCGTAGAATCCGTGTTTTATACAGGCTCAAAATAAAACACGGACGTCCTAGTATATCTAATATTTCATATGATATTTTCTGCTGCATTATCTGTGATGTGATCATGTGATTTGTTCAGATAGATATTGTATATAGTATATATGATATATTATATAGACGTTGCTTATGTTTTACACCCGCACTAGCCCTGCCTCGCTCTGCCGTTAGTTACCTAACCTAACGGTGCAGACGGGACATCGAGGCGAATGCGGATGGCATAAGCGTACGTTATATTTATCTGTGATGTTTAGGTGGACTTAAATGATGGGACATTCATTAATGTGATTAATGAAAGAAAATAAACCTAAATGATGTTGTGGAATCGAATTTCAAAAATGAAATCAGGTAGCTATAGTTCTTTCTTTGCACAGCGGTATATATGATATATCCTGCACCTTATTCGATGAGGAAAGGGCCGACGATCCCATCACCGGAAGTGACCCCTTTAGCAATAACTGGCAGATGCTACAACTCTCGGTTTGTCTTTTGATTGCTTCTATAGTTTTTGCTTTGCACAGCGGTATATATGATATATCCTGCACCTTATTCAACGAGGAAAGGGCCGATGATCCCTTCACCGGGAGTGACCCCTTTAGCAAAACTAGAAAACCCTCAAAAACACTCCATTTAAAAACCATTTGATTCCGCAACGAGATCAAGTTCAAAGCGTTAAAGGTTTTCTTAAAAACCATCCGCAACCCTCCGTCATTTTAGGAAGTAGAGTACTTAGTATTCGTGCTGTGTTTGTTGACCATAGTCAAGACACAGTGTACGGTAGCTAAGTGATGTCTTCCTACACCGCATATGATGCGATTAGTTAGGACAGTCATGTGGCTTTGTTGAGCTTAGCCAAGGGTCATGTGGGTGGGTCTAATTAATCACGAAATGACGGCTAGAACTTGACTAGTGCTTATGATTTGTTGACCTTAGCCAAGGTCATATGCGCTAGGGGTAAAAACCTTTATCGGGAGTTTCAAGTGTTAAAATTTGCAATGAGATTGCATACCTTCTATATGATAATTGGATCCTGATACCCACTGCGAGTAATTGTTACTCCTGGGAGAGTTTTGCACTTTGCAATTAGCCGATCAAGTAGGTGTCTAGAAAGGTGTCAACAGGGTTACGCCCCTGGGAAAACGAGATTTACTTTAATTAGGTCCGTGCGAAAGCACGGGGAACCTCCCTCAAAGTACCGACACTGGCCTGGCTGATAGATTGGAGAACTTGTAGAGTGTAATTAATCCCGGCTAGTCTTTCCTTTTAGGGTTTGAAGGAAGATTTGATAAAAACAGTGGGAGCCATCTTGATTAGATAAAATAAATAACCAATCTAATCTTGCAAGAGCACACGCAGAGTGTTTTCTTCTCTCTCTCTCCAGGTAGCGACCATATCACGCCTTAATCAAGATAATAATACGGATGTATTGACCGAACCCGTTTGTTATACTGAGCTGGGGAACGTTGGTCCCGCTCCAACTTATAATTATTATAAGACCGAGCAGGAAATAGGGGAATACCAGGATTCCCATGCCGCCCAAACGAAGAAAGTGCATGAGATGCATCTCCTTCGGGTGTGTTCATTACAAAGAACTGTTTCTCAGTATCATCTACGTTCTGGGTATTTGATACCGGATCATGATCCCAAAAATGTAATCCGTTACATGGGCTACAGAAAGGAAGAAAACTGAGAACGGATGATAAGTTTCATGAGACAGAAAACGGTGCATGTGTTGCAGCCAAGTCTGTTGGTCACTGTCACCCTGTATTTCCAAATACATTGATTTTGAACAAATGCTATTAGATACCGAACCTGATATACAAAATCATATCAATCTCTTTATTTATTAAAGAAGGATATAATTTTGTATTGTTAAATATTATTTTGAACATTTCCTATATCAATAGTTGATCGGTTCAGGCACGTTATCTAAAAGCATATACATTCTAAATCAGACTACAGTTCTTAATGTACAGAACACACACAAGAGGAAGAGTTCAGAAATGAATGAATTCTTCTTGAGGCATTATAGACTAGGTCATATCAATGCGACCCGACTAGCTAAGTTATATTTAGATGCATATTTAAATCACTTTAAATTTACATCTTATGAAACTTGCCAGTCATGTCACAAAGATAAGATGACCATAGCTCTGTTTACTCGAAACAGAGAAAGAGTTAGTAAACTCTTGGGACTGATACATGATGATGTATGTAAGGTCCCCTGTCTACACATGCCAGGACCGGTTCTTTGTACTTCATTACATTCTCTGATGATCTCTCAAGATTCAGCCATATGTTCCTGTTGAAACATAAGTCCGAAGCTTTTGAGATATTCACAGAATATAAGTTAGAAGTAGAGAACCAAATTACGGGTATAAGTATTATGTCCTTTGATGAGATCAAGGAGGAGAATGCTTGTGCATAGAATTCCTGGACTATTCTAAAAGAGAATGAGATTCTCTCTCGGTTTTACTCCTCTGAATATACCACAGCACAACAGTGTATCAGGGCAGAGCAATCGCACCATATAAGATATGGTGTGCTCTATGATGAGTGTTACTGAGTTACCTGTTTTTTTTAAGGGGTTATGCACTTGAGAAGCTGCATACTTATTGAATTGGGTTTGAATCAAATCAATGCCTACCACTCCATATAAGATATGGTATGGGAAGAGCCTATCTCTTAAGCAAAGTTAAGATTTGGGATTGTCCAGCCTATGTCAAAAGCAAAATCCGGACAAGATCGAGGCAAGGTCAGTTCTGTAGAACTGGAAAGGTTCCAGCTATACAAACTACAGCTGATGATTTGATAGAACTAAAGGATTCAATAGTCCTCGACGAACCTCAGCCTCTCCGTCGATCTGGTAGGGTTCCTCATCCGCTTAAGAGATACTTCGGTTTCTCGATGACAGTGGGAGCGAGGAATGCATCATGAGATGATGACCCAACTAGTTTCGAGCAGGCCATCGAGAGTAAGGAGTCTGTGAGAATGGCTGGATGCTTAGTGATCTGAGATGGAATCCTCATACACCAACAAAGTATGAACTTTGGTTGCTTTATCTGAAGGGTTAAATCCCCATCAGGAGCGAGTATATCTTGAGAAGATTACTTGGTGTAGATGGAAAAGTTGAGACTTTCAAAGCTAGACTTGTTAAAGGTTTTCGTCATCGACCAAGCGTGGATAATGATGAAACCTTTTCCAGTAGCTATGCTTAAGTCCATCCGGATCCTACTTTCCATTGCTACATACCATGACTACGATATCTGGTGGTTGGGTGCCATGACTACTTTTCTAAATAATAATTTAGAAGAGAACGTCTATAAGAACACAGCCAGAGGGCTTCGTAAACAGTGGAAGCAGCGGAAACGTGTGCAAGTTGCTTTACAGAATAAAGCAGGCATCGTGGAATTGGAATGTCTGTTTTGATGTGGTAGTGAAAGAGTTTGACTTCATCAAAATGATAGATGAACCTTGTATATACAAAAAGGTAGTAGAGAGTAAGGTGGTCATCCTCGTATTGTACGAGGACAACATACTCTTGATAGGAAAAGAGTTTCCTATACTACGATCGGTCGATCTCCTCTTATCACATGGATTCTCCAATAGGATCAAGGTGATACCTCCTAAATCCTGGGATTTGGATCTATGAAATAGATCTAAATGGATGTTAGGGTTCTCACTAGGTTTAGTGAGTTCGTATCAATCGATCCTAGGGAGAATCACTGGGAAAGTCCCCAGCTGATAAGGACGACTGAATATCAGTCGCAGGCATTGTCTTTACCCTCAGTAAAGGGACGGTATGTTGGAAGAGTTCCAAGCTAGATACCGTGGCAAACTAGACGATAAAGGCTGGTAATATCGCTATTAAAGATACTACCAAAGACGAAGTTTGGGTGTATATTGGTTCATGAGATGAACTAGGTTCCTACCATTGTGTGACAATGGAAGTGTGGCTTTGTCCCAGGAACCCCGGTCCCATCAGTGACCCAGACATATTCTGAGGCAGCATCACCTGATCATGGAGATAGTTGATCTCCAGGGTGATCGAGGTTAGGAGAGTAGACTCAGAGGACAACACGGCGGATCCACACACAAAGGCCTTTTCCCAAAGAGAGACTTTTATGGGATGGTTGAGTATTAGATACTGCAACCACTGCTACAGATGGCCCTAGTGCAAGTGGGAGATTGTTAGTTATATGTATGCCCTAGAGGCCATTACTGTACACAAGATGTATATTGTAGTGGATGCTGGGACATATATAGGTATGCCTTTCTTGCTCGACATGATAATATGCTATCTGGTTGCTCTTTATCTTAACATGTAGACTTTCTGTCTCTCTGTTACATGTTAGTAAAGCCCTTAGGATGTGTACTCGACTTGCAGGACTATGATGTAGATCATACTAGTGGGGCCTGGGTAGTCCATGAGTACATCCTTCAATGTTCCTAGTCGTGGGAATATCGAGACGGGGTATCGATATTCCAGAGTAGACTAGCGTATATCTTCTCGACCCATGTGATGGGCGATGGATGATCCCATATCCATTGGTGTTTAACATCAGAGATGGTATGCGGGTGCTCAGTGGAGACTGGGTACACTGAACGGACTCGCCGAGAACTCCTAGATGGTATTATACCTCACGTCAGATGGCAGTTCTCTGGTGACACTGGTACAGCTTAGTTTGTTGACCCGAGATCGTTATAGAGTCTTGTGTGTCTCCCACTGTGATTTGATTTCCACCCTACCACGGCTCTACTGAGTCGTGCAAACAGGTAGTTTTTGGGTACAGTCCCGATTCACATGGAGGCAATGAGCGATAGGAGGGGATTCGTCTCTCCCGGTATTGGGGGTTGATGTTGCGCTATGCTCGAATGGCCATAACTGGAAATCCCTGGCCAGGGTTGCAGTGATATACTGGTAAGAGTTATCAGTATTTTCACGCTTGTTATGAACCTTACATCGGTATGACTTATCAAGCTACTGGGGTCTGACGTTTACCACCCTTAGGCGAGATATGCGACATATCAGACGAACAGACCGGACTGTACGGTAAGTGTTACTGGTTAGATTCACAGGAGTGTGAGCGGGCTTGCTCGTTGATCTTCTGATCGCTCAATACCCGGGTGGCCGTTACGTTTAGCAGACCGCTTGCGGCTTGTGGGTGTTTGATATGATCATCACCTACTGCCGGCGTATTGACGAGTCTTTAGAGTCCTACACAGAGGTTTCCTGGCTCAAGGGAAACGAAATAGGAGCGCATATGAGATATGTGCGGGACCGAGAATAACACCAGTATGTGATACTGTGTTCTATTCTCGCGATATGTATCATTGGACGGTTATATAAGATATAGCCGGGTTACCGAATCAAGTGTTGATTCGATACATTGATACACTAGATATTAGTCGGTTATATGCAATATGACCGGATCGTTAAATCAAGTATTGATTTAATGATTTAATGTATAAATATATATTTGATATATTGCTTTACATTAACTAGTATCGGTTCACTTAAGATTGATTTTCTCACTTGAATGTGCACATTGTTTATATGTGATATATACAAGTGTACATGTTTGTATCATCCTTGATGATACATACAAGTTGTGTGTATGAGACTTAAACCAAATTGAGGTTAAATTAGGGTTTACTAATTTCCTAATAAATAACAAAATAAATAAGACTTTGGTCAAAGTTATCAAGCTTCATTGAGCTTGAAGAAGCTTTGAGAAAGTCAATTTCTTTTGTCATTTCCTTAGGATGCTAGTTAACCCAACCTTTAACCCAATACTTTGGTTAATTCTCTACACAAGTTAAGCATGGGGGCTTAACTCAACCATGGTACCATAATTAAAAGGATAAGTTTCATTCTTTATTCATATTATTCTTATCATTTTTCTTTCTTCTTCTTCTTCTTCAAGAAGAAGAAAGCTTGCTACCTCTAATGGTGCCATGAGATTTAGAGTGAGAAATCCAATTCTAAAGTGAACCCACTTCCTATTTCTTCATTCTCTACCACTTGCCATGTAGTAGAGTGTGTTATCTTCACAAGTTTCATGACCTAGTGAAGATGGAGCTTGAGTTTGAGTCGCCTCGACGTAGATCATTTTCGGCATCGAAGTCAACGACCTAGCCCGCTCATTTCTCCAATGAAACCAACACTAGAGTCCAGGATCCCGATGGTCGCAGCGGAGGGACGTCATCACGGAGCTAAAGAAGTGGAGGACCGGATCTACAAAGGTTGTAACCCCTTTCACTTGTAGTTAAGTTGTTAACTTGTTTAGTTTCGCCTTACCTCTAGTTAACGATCTAGCATTAGGGTTCTTTGGCACATGAAAAATTTGATTTTGGCATGGTTGATCTGTTGTAGAACCTCATGAGTGTGCCTAGGAACCCTACAAGTGGGCCGAGTCCAAGTTGGCCATAAACCCCTCATTCTGATTAATTGAGCCCATATGCTCATAAATCTCAGATCTTAGTCCTAATTGGACTACAGATCTCCCAACCAAAATTGGTTCAAGGTTACATCTCTTCACTCCTCTGCTATTTGTCGTTGTAATCTTTCAACGTCTTTAGAGAGGTGACGGGACCAGACAAACAGACATTCCATAGACTGTGGGGTCCTTAAACTCATGGACTATGATGTCCTTAACCTCGGACTATGGGGTTCTTAAACCCATGGACTATGATGTCCTTAACCTTGGACTATGGGGTCTTTAAACCCATGGACTATGATGTCCTTAACCTTGGGCTGTGGGTCCTTAAACCCTTGGACTATGATGTCCTTAACCTTGGACTGTGGGGTCCTTAAAACCATGGACTATGATGTCCTTAACCTTGGACTGTGGGGTCCTTAAACCCATGGACTATAATGTTCCTAACCTTGGACCGTAATGTCCTTAAGTTAATTATGGACCGCAATGTCCCCAAACTAAACAATAGAGCCCCAAATGCTCTTTTGTTGGATCTAAATGATCCTGTTAAGTTGATCTTAGTCTAAAAATTAGACTAACGTATTCTTAACAAATCTTTAAGTTGCTCTTTGTCTAAAATTAGACTAACGTATCATTAACAAACGTTTAAGTTGATCTTAGTTTCAAATGAGACAAACGTATCCTTAAACCCAACCCAAAACCCAAATCTAAGAAAATACGGATTTGGACTAATCCACGCCCTACGGACGACAACATAAATTAGTCTCCGTATACAATCCACGGGCAACCAAAAACAAAACAAACACACACGACACGAAGTGGCCATCTGGAGAAGGAGAAAGTGGTTACCGCGATACAGTAGTGTAATTAACTGCAGGGGCTTGCGTTTACAAGGAAGAGCATCCCCACAATCAAAAATCCCTCAACGAGGGGAAATCTGACGAAATCTGCTACATCGGCCGCATCCGTCTAAAGCTCCGATACACTGTGTCATAAATCAACTTGGCATCTTCAGAGAGGTGGACGGATAGCACCAGATAGCATCTTCCCTCGAAATTCAGGCCTTGACGTCCCAACGTCCCGGTCGCGTCTTCCGGTGGAGAACAAGGGCACTACAACAAACAATCTCCCACTTGCACTTAAGGCTAATTATTGCGGTGTCGCATACTCACAGCCCGTGTGATACCGAACACCCAATTTCTCTACTAATCAGTTTCACAAAGCCCATTTGTAAAACTATTGTGTTCGAGAAATAGCCTCAGTGAGTGGATCCGCTCCAATGTTTCTTTCTATGTCTCTCTTTTGTCTCAAGTCCGTGTAGAAAGTCATCTCGCGAAATGAGCAATACCTGTCTTAGAATAAGTCTGGTTATCTGATGGGACCCAGTTCACAAATGTACTCCAAATCCAGTAAACTTATTAGACTTTAGCGTCAATTGAATTTAATCAGTATCCTGCGGCATGCCTCCTTCAGTATCCGCTTGGACCACCTGTCCAAACTACTGCCCCTCGTTATAGCGAAAACTATAACTCTGACAGTCACTCTGTCATCCAGGTCACCTTGGAAGTCTGGAATGATAACCGTCTCCCGAAGGATGCTGCCGTTACCATATCCCTAGAACATCCACTTATGTTCATAAACTGCTTCCGAACGTTTCTTCAGGATTGGATTAATATATTAACTTATTGCATCTAGTGCAAAAATAACATCTGGTGTGGTACTTGACATCTCATGATTGACTCAATTGCCTAAGCAAGTGATATGCCAATCATGCACATCCTTCTCCGCTTTAGTCTATAAGACACTTTTAGAGAGGGTGACTCCATCACCTGCAGGTACACCACCATGCCAGGAGTCGTCCATTCTAAAACACCTTTAGAATAGTGTCAAACTACCCAGATTGGGAAATTACCCAAATCTAGATCTAAAACCATAGATCTAGTAACCGGAATGCCTGATATAATATCCATATCATATGTGGAGAAACCACTGTGTGACAACCACAGTATAACCGATTGTAGTATAGGAATTTCACTTCCTACAAAGTGTATGTCATCCAAATACCAAGACAAACCACCCTACTACCTTCTTAACAGATCTATCTCCTATTCTGATGAAGTCAAAGCCTATGACTGTCACATCAAAAATAGATGATCTTTCTCCGCTATACTTGCTTTAGTCTATAAATAAACATAAGCAACGTGTCCACTATGCTTCCGCCGTTCCCACTGACTACAACAACCCTCTGGCAGAGTCATATATGCGTGCACTTATAAAGCTAGTTTAGAACGACGCTATACTCATCCTCCTGCCTGGTCTCATAGTCTAGAACAACAGTAATGTCAAGTCTGGGTAAATAAGAACCTCCCTACCACCGTCTTTGAGGATACCGAAGTACCTCTCGGGCGTTTGAGGTTACCCACCATATATGAGGAGTGGCTAATGGAATGTCAAACCTGATTGAATCTTTAGGTTATATTAAAATTTCAGTAATCATCTATGGTTCTGGAATCACTTTCAGTTCTACCATACTCCCACTACTGTTTTCTGAAAAAGTCCATTTTACTAAAACTGTGGCGAGTCAAGAACAATATCACTATTGATCTTCCAGATGGTAGAAAGTTAACCCTCATCATAGCCCGGGATAACCCATAAACTACCATTACAGAAACGTGCCTTAAGTTATCCAAAGTCTGGTTTTAAGCATAAGCCGGACAACTCCATATACCTTAATATCATTAAGATATGAACCATTCTATATACAATTTAGAAACAGAGGCACTGATTTAATTGGAACCAGATTCAAATCATGCAGCTTTCTCCAGTGCATGTTAACTAAATGGAAGGAGGCCGATCAACATTACTCAACTAGGATTGCATCTAGATATGAGTAACCTGAAAAAGAAACGAGTTTCTCAAAACCATTACTATTAACTGAATACAAAACACAAGTATCCACATCTTCGATTACCTTGAAGAATCCTGATACTAGCAACACATGGTTCTTTACTTTATTCTTATACCTATAACTTCTTAAAACTTGGACCTTGTATTTCTACGAAATACTTGTCTAAAACTGGAGAAGTCACAAGTAAACAAAATATAGTACGAGGACCAACCCCTTTGTCCTAATGGACACTGGACAACATACAATACTTTGTATAAGTCTCCTGAGTTGAATAACTCAAACTCTGTGCGTTGTAGGTTGAAAACTGTATCTATGGTTAAGAAGAATTACATCGATGTTTAATGCTCCTTACCTAACCATCAACTGATATAGGTAAATGTCATTGACATAATTTCAAAAAGTTATATCTCATTTTATAAAATAAACGTACAGATATATCAGTTTGAAATTGGTGTATAACAACGGATATTCAAAACCAAATATCTGCCGTCGGGCAAAACCCTAAGGTGATTTCCTCAAATATTACCAATTACAACGAATTCCGATATAATGAGGATATGATCACTTAATTCCCAATAACTTACTCCCACTCATCATCTGTAAAACCAAACAGATGTGAGAATCATATTTGGTAAATATATACCCTGGAGTAAAGATCTAATTGGGAAATCAGTTTTCAATTAACAACGCATAGTGAAACTGAAACATGAAAATGTTTCGAAGGGGTATCCGGGTATTCCTAATAATGCCTCTTCCACTATCCAGATTCATGACTGTAACCGTATATTTCTTTGCCATCTCTTCAAATCTCTTTATTTGTCTTTACTCATTACCTTCTGTACACCATCCTCAGGCTAAATGGTTTTCTTCCTTCCCTACCGTTCGGCACCAGCCTATGGTTTGGAAGAAGACTATCCAATAAGCGTAATAGGTGTACTCTCTTAATTTTAGGAGTACTCGCAACCTGAGAGAAGGTAAAGATAAAAGACAACTGAATAAACCTTATTCTATTTCTCCTGAACCAGAATCTATCCTCGAACTGGAACAAGTTCCTTCGAGTTCGTATATAACTATACGATGGATTATCCAATAACCGTGGATCTTCGTAGTGATACGGGGTGCTCTGGAGAAGTTCAAAGGTGAAGTAGGAGTGGCGATGATATACACGGTTTCATCGTGAATGATAGCCGTCACAATTTACTTTGCTCTCTTTCTAATCCCTTTATTTGTCTTTACTTATTACCTTCTGTACACCACACTTAGGCTAATTGGTTTTCTTCCTTCCTCACCTTTTGGCACCTGCCTATGATTTGGAAGAAGACTATCCAATAAGCGCAATAGGTGTACCCTTTCCTAATCGTAGGAACCCTCACAAGCTGAGAGAAGGTAAAAGGAAAAGACAACTGAATAGTCCTATTCAATTTCTCCATAACCGGAAACAATCCTCGAATCTGAAACAAGTTTTTTCGAGTTCGTATGTAACTATACGATGGTCATATCCAATAAATATGGATCTTTGTAGTTATACGGAATGTTCCGGAGAAAATCAAAGGGTAAAAATAGGAGTGGCAAAGATATATGCAACTCTGACAATCCAAAAGTCAATGTGTTTTAAGAAGGTCCGGTTAACTTGGTTACTGAGTTATAGTCTAGGGTCGGGACATGGTCGCTGCCAAAGAGAGAGAGAGAGAAAAGAAACACTCAGCGTGCACTCAAACCTAGATCAGAATGGTCAATCACTTTATCTAATCAGGATTTCTCCCACTGTATCCTCAAATTCTCCTCCAAACCTGAAAGAAGAATTAGTCGGGATCATCTAAAATCACCCGAAGAGTAAACCAACTAATCAGTGGGTATCGAGATCCAACTATTAACGCATGATAACCTGATGGAATCCACTCACGTTATCACACTCCAGAAGGTATGCACATGCCTGGCAAGTTTCCTGTATGTTTGAAACTCCAGATGTGATTTATACCCTATGCTCTTATGACCTTGACGAAGGCCAACATATCATAAGTCACATGTCAAGTTCTACCCGTCATTGTCCAGGTTAATTTGAACCCACCCGTACATACCCTTGACAAAGGCCAAAATAGTAGTACGACTGTCCCAAACCAATGCATCTATCTATGCAACAGAAAAGTAACAAATAGCTACCATACACTATGCCAACAAACATAGCATGAATACTAAGAGCTACCCGTCTAAAATGACGGAGGGCTACGAATGGTTTTTAACGAAAAAGCTTTAACGTAATGAACTTGATATCATTGAAGGAACCGGATAGCTTTTTACAAATATATAGTGGCGAAAACCTTTGCTAAAGAGGTCGCTCTCGGTGAATGGATCTCGGCTCTTTCCTCGTGGAATGAAGTGCGGGATATTCTAACTGAATACCGCGATGCAAAGCAAAAAATAATCGACTATAGTGAAGTTATGTAACGTTTTGAAAATCGTTTCGGTGAAATTTCGAAAAATCGGTAAAATAAGAGGGTTTTCTGTAAAAAGTCAAAATACAAATATCTTATTATAAAAATTAAATATACATATTCTAGCTATGAAATTGCTATTATTTGGTGTTTATTGAGCCGCTGGTGAAATTTCAAATTTTCTGAAAAAAATATTATTTTATTATTAATTAAGCCGTCACTAATACATTTAATTAAGGAAAATTACAAATTGGAATGAGTTGAAACAAATTTGTGCATCATAAAACATTAAATAAAATTTTATCATGTGGTTTTTGGAACGAAATCATTTGCCAAAACGGTTTAGAAATTATTGAAGAAAAAAGGCTTTTTTTTAGCGTAAATGGATGTTTGGGGTATTATATTTATCATTTTTCATCACCCCACACCCGTACCCACATCCACACACTCCCATTTACTTCTCCCCTTAAAGAATTCAGCAGCCCCCATTTTTTTTCCCCACTTGAATTTCAAAGGAAAGAAATGAAAGAAAAGTAAAGAAAATGGAGAAATGAGGTGGACCTTTGACCTTGAATTGACTTTGACTTCTCCCCCCACTTTCTCTACCTCCCTCTCTCTCCTCTCCCACTCCCATTCCAGCCGACCCCCCCTCCTACAGCAGCAGCAGCCCCCCCATTTCCCTTCTCTTTTCTCTTCAAACTTCATCAAAAATTGCCTCAAATCCATCAAAAAAAAATCCCAAAACCCAAATCCGACTCCTACCCATTTTAGCTTAGCCCGTATAGCATGGATCTTTGTGAAAAGAGAGCATTTTGGGAGGCCATGGATGCTTGTGGATCTTCAAATGTTTTTGGGTATAATTCTAAAACATTTTTGCTTAATTTGTTACTAATTTCTTAAAGCTAAACTACTTAAGTGTTAATTAGGCTTAAGTTGCAAGTTTTGGAATTCAAATTATGAATTTGAATGCAAGTTAGGGTTTTATAAAATTGGTGTATGGTTGTGTGTTATATTTAGGGCTTTTGTCATGTTAATACAAGTTTAGTAGCTTGTGCTAATGGTTAGTTTAAAAATTGTGTTAATTTGCTAATTTGCTTACTAGGTTTTTGAAATTGGTTAAATACTTGGGATTAAAAATGTGTTTAGGTTTTTCATGACTTCATTAACTTTATTAAGTGTGGTTTAATGCTTTAGATCATGCAAATCTAAGCCAGATTGTAGTTTGTGCATTTTTGCTTTGAAATTGTTAAATTTTAGGTATTTTGTAAACTAGAATATTAGGGTTTTTGGAATTTAATGAGATTAAATTCCGGGAATTGTTTATATGACTTATTTAAGATATTTAATAAATATATTGGCCGCTACATTCATTTAAACATCCTGTTTTGTACAAAAACGGCGAATTGTGCTTGCTAGATTTTCGGAAAAATGACTTTTTAAGTAAAATTGGGGGTTTTGTGCGTTTTAACCTAGTTTATATTAAAATTAATGTTCGTGAATGTGCAAATGAGTGTGATTGGATTTTTCTCGATGGTTTGACGTTTGTACATCGACATCGAGGGTTGGTTTGACTATTCTTGCATGAGTAGGCGATAGGTTTGGACCTATGCGTGATACGCGTGCCGATTTGATTTTCGTATGCCGTTTCGATTTCGAATTTAGTTTTAATGCGATATGGTGCGTTATGATATGTAGGTACCCCCATGTGGACTTCGAGACGAAAAGCAAGCGCGTGGCGACGTCGGCACCGGCTAGCGAGGACCAGGTGAGTAGATTTATATCTACGGGGAGAAGTCGGGTGGATGGCGTATAGCACCCCCGCAGTCCGTGGTGGTGTATACGGATGCGTATACACACCAACAATTATTATATGTTATTTGGGATTAATAACGATGCTTAGGATGGATATTGTTGTGTTGGATTACTTTAGTGTTGCGAACCCTAGGGTAGTGTTGCACTACACATACACACATACATACTTGCATACATTCCTATTGATGTGTGCTCATGGGATTCTTTATAGTTATGGGTTCACATGGGTATGGGACTATGTGTTCACATACGGATTTGAGGATGATACTTGGGATTGAGCTGAGTCGATGAGATTTGATTTGAGGCCGTGAGATCGGTGATATAGCAGGGTTCGTATTTGAGATACGACATGACGTTGTAGCGGGTCCTTGACGTAGTGTTTCACACACGTCCATGCATACGTAGGCGGTATCAGTATGGTACTAGACGTAGATCAGTACCCCGATCATGATATTTGATAAAGAGGATACCAGGTGAATAGTATGATGAATGTGATATTGACCCGTACCCAGATTGGGATGCCGTACGACGGATTTACGTACGAGCTATATTGATGATTGATCCGCACTCTTGACTTGGGATGCCTGATTATAGATATGGTATCGGATATGATATTATTGAGGCGGGATCACCGACTAATATATATACAGGTATGTATATGTATCGACTCAGATGTTAGGCGGTTTCCTTACCTGTAGTTCAGCTTGTTAGTTCAGCCGTATAGTTTAGTGTAGTTGTTAGATTAGATTGGACTTCTTACCTATTTCAAAAACTAACGAATCGTGGGCATTTTTAAAGACAGCCCAAGGGATCCTACGGATATTTCAAAAGACGTATCTTTTCATAAAAACACCGTAGCCCCTATTTTCAAAACCCCATGATTCGTGTTATTTCAAAAGGCACCATTTGTAGGACTGATATTAGATTAATGCAGATTAGTTATAGTTGCGTCTAGTTTTCAGCTCCCGCTCATTTTTGTGGTCCGCTTCGCATCGCATGCTTATTTTTTGTTTCATACTCCATTATTGATATCATGCTGTTAGGACACCAGCTCCATTACCGATGATGCGTATGTACCGCGTACACTTAATTGCCGGCTCACACACATCTTCATCGGTAATTGCCATGTCACGTACACCTTAGAAAATATTATTGCTTGACATAGCCTGTTAGCTAATAGTTAGACATGATATTAGTGTACTTGCCTTATATGTTAGTTTAGATATTGTAGTTATTACCTGCTACTTCATGCATACTGTTATTCATTGTTATGCCGCATTCATGGATTCTCATGCATATATTCACTATTTTACGTGTTATTGAAGTTTTGGATTCGGATTTCCATGAGATTTTCTGGATTTGGAGGAAAACCGCAAAAACTTATATGAACTGATTTCTCTCTTTTTAAAATAAAAAGTGCGGTTTTCCCATGATGTATGAGTCGTCCACCATGAGTTTGCTGATGGATTTCGAGACCCGATTCGAGGAGACGGATGAACCGTTTCGGGTACATGGTGGACCCGGTAAGGTACCCCGGGGCAAGAAGCGCGTGATGATGACGATGTGAGTCTGGCAGGGGAGCACTACCTACCGGTGATATTACCCGACGCGTCGGATATCCGGAGGATACCGTCGTGGTCTTGAGATGGATGGTAGGGGCCGGTCTGGACTGACGGCGCCCTAGATATTGAGATTGAGACATTGAGATTGAGACTTGAGGTACATAGATTGTGACACAGAGATATCGATGTATTTGGACACTTGTTTTGTGTCGATGCTGGGCACTGTTTTATGCTGATTTCATATATGGTACCTCATTTCTTTTAAAATACAGAAATCTCACTGATTTATGAAACCAGTTTTATTCAGTACATGCATTCTGTTTTATGCATTCATACATCATCCATATGATATATTGCTACCTGAGGCACTGACACGGGCACATGAGATTACACTCGGGTTAGATATTTACCCTAGCCTTGTTATAGGCTACGTGTTATTCATATATTTGAGGATATATTATGATCATTGACCTAGGTTGCGTTATTTATGCGATTTCTGTGCGTAGATATTTTTCTATTCATGAGTTGACAACTCACCCCCGTTGTGCCCCAGTTTCTTGCAGGTTTGCCGTACAGGTTTCATTATGGCTTTGCGGGCTCAGTTCCATTCGGGTGACTTGCTAGTAGGTGGGTTTTTCTTGTATCGTACCCATCATATTACCTTGTATAATATTATTCCGTTGTATCTAGTAAATTCCATCAACCAAACATGTATTTATTGAGATAGAGACCAGTGTTGTTTATTCTTTCGACCTTAGAGTCGCTCGTTATATTTCTGGTGGTTTTGAGTTTCCTTTTGAGTTTTGATCCTCGCCGTTGGCGTTGTATATTATATTGTTTGTGTGGTTGTGACCGTCGATTGACGAAGAGCTAGCTCCCGCTTGGGGATGCCCTTTTCTTGATTTCGTATACTATTCATGTTGTATCACGTTTGGGGGCCAGTATTTACAAAGGAGACTCTGCCGAAATTTTCAGTAAATTTTTGATGTTTTAAAAACCGCATAATTCGGCTTATGCTATTGAAATTCCTTGCTTTAAGTTGGTTTTTCCTGCACTCTACTACTTTTCTTGGTTTGGATTTCTGGGTTTTCGGTTTACTTAGATTACATACGTCTCTAGACGTTCGTAGTTTAAGTGCCGGTCATGTTCCGTAATTTCGGGTCGTGACAAAGTTGGTATCAGAGCGTTAGGTTTTAACCTTCGGAGCGTAGGATGACCCTTGGTTGATGGAATAGGTGACTAAAGTAGAGTGACGTACCGTTGATATGTTCCGCGGCATATTTACGACACGCCACTCCACTTATGAAGCCTTAGGATGTACATTTCCTTGTTCAGTATTATATTCCTTCCGATCTAGCCTCATCAGTACCAGTTATGGTTTTGCTGCCACGATTACGGGCAGGGAGAGCTACGGCTAGAGTTGCGGTCAGCACGAACGAGGGCTGACCAGGGCGAAATTCCGGCGACACTCGATTGCGGAGATGTGTCTTTTTACTGTGTTTCCGCGCCACGAGCGTTTGGCGGATCGCCTTTATGAGATTTCTCGGACGTGCCGATCAGTATCAGAGGATTGGGCCACTGACAGAGGCCAGCCAGATTTTGATGACCGTTGGTGTGTTGCTTATTCATGATGGTTGAAGCACTGTTCAGCGTGCAGACGAGCGAGCCAGTTATTGCTGCGAACGACGAGATATTGCCCCAGATGCTGGCGTTAGTGCAGAACGAGTTGTACTAAGAGATGATAGAAGGTCGCTAGTCATCGAGGATGAATGACTAGGACATGTGGATCGTTCGCCTACCCCGATGCGAGGTCATCAGATAGATTGATTCCAGCTAGAGACGACTTCACACGGAGACGTTGGGAGTCGACAGAGACGATCGAATGTCAGAAACCTATTATTCCAAGTTTAAAGTAGTCGGAAAGACATGCAGGCAATTCTATGGTCCCTCTAGAAGAATGAAACCCTAACTCGACTTAATGACCGTGTGAAAGCCTTTGAACCTTCGGGTTTGCAGCAGTTCTACGGCGCCATTAGTGAGGCTTGGGTTTGCCCTTCTACGGCTGGACCACCGATGCTGTGGTATGTACTCGATACTATTAAACTGTACCAAGATGTTGAGCTCTTGGGGGATTATGAGGTTTCGACGAATCGATCGAATGGTTCGACTTCAATCGGATGCTAGGTGGTGAGATGCATTCTTGGGAGACTCCAGATACGAGGATAGCCGTTGAAGCTCAGTCCATGCAGCCACGACGAGACGAGTCCGAAGCGCTCGACATTAGAGAAAAGTGGAGTAAGAGGTTCGCACCTGATCTAGATGAGATGACGTTCCACTCCGCCGACATCAGAGAGGCGATGCGCATGCCGAGGCATGGTACTTGGACTTACCTTCCAGAAGGAGTCGCGATGAGTATGCAGTCGTTCCAGAGCAAGATGCAGATATAGGAAAGGACAATGACTTCCGGACAGTTGGCAGAGACGAGACATGGAAGAGACCGTGAGCAGGATTCCTTCCAGGACACTGCTGCAATGATACTTGCACCCAGGATCAGATGTGTCACGTACATTCAGAGAGCCAGAGGCCGACGCTAGTAATATGCTGTCTTACGAGTGGTCGCGATGATTGACCAAGAGATGACCAGAGAAGTGCCAGAACGGAATCGTCCCCGTTAGCACACCTGACAGGGCTGATAAGCCGATGGACCGAAAGATTGGTAATTCACAGTGAAGACCTTGACCCAGGAGTGGTCATGGTTACGCACGCCAGCAGGACAGAGTTCATGATCATCGACGAGACGTCCCACTAGTGACCGCGACAGTTGGCCGAGATTCTTAGAGGATGCGCTTGAGCAGTACTATTCCGCCATTATTGATTACGATGTTTTGGGTAATTTATTCGTATGATTTGATTTTGATGATTGAGGATTTACGATCTTTGCACAGTGTTGCACTTGATAACGTTTTCGTGCTTCAGTTTCACATGTTTGTGATTTTACGATTTTAAACAGTTGAGTTGGTTTTGTGCGTATGCATGCACACGATTTCGTTCCTGCACTCGGTATAGTTTATATATGCTTGCAGTGCAGTGATACGCCTTTTGTGCACTTAGATGCACTGGACTTCGATTTCGATTGTGATACCCGATATTTGTTTTGTGCACCTGATTGATTTTGCGCACGTTCGGCGCTTGATATTGGATTTCATGATTTCGTGCACGATAGATGCACCTGATTTTGCTGTCAGGAACACATGTTGCCTACGACAGATGTTTCGTGCACACCCGATGCACTTAGATGTTGTTTCTGTGCGCATGTATGGCACATTCATGGATTTTGATTTCCGTGCGCACCAGACGCACGTAGCATTCATGTGCATATTTTGGGATTGATTTCGTATAGAGTAGTACGTTTTTATGATATTGCTATGTATTTTCGTACTGAGCAGGACTAGTCAGAGGACAGTACCTGAATATATTTTGCATGCATTGATAGTTATTGAAGGGATTTCCAAAAAGCGAGCTATAGCCTCAGTATTTACCTACGTGTCTGATATGACACGAAATGTTTAAAACAAGGAGACCCTTCTAAATTGTTTCCAAAACGGCGGAACGTACATTTCAAACAAAGGTATATATGTATATAGTTATTTTATTATGATAGACGTCCGCCACTGTGCAGTGCTATACGCGTTGCACAGCGACTTAAAGAGATTTGGCATGCATTTCCTTCAGATACTTACAGATATAGATTCGATATTTACATGTATAGTTTCGAGTTATATCATATTGGTTTGATTTAGATTTGGCATTGATGTCTTCTCCATGACTCTGATGATTGCGGGATGCTTGACGGAGTTTTGATTTGAGTTATATACTCATTTTTCAAGCGCATGCGCTGCGCTACGAATTGTTTTATGTAGTTACAATTTCGGAGCCCCGACGACTTGATGGTTTTTCTTAGATGTTTTAGTATTTGGGGGAGTTTGAATTTAAATTCGGGGACCGAATTTCTTTAAGGGGGGAAGATTGTAACGTTTTGAAAATCGTTTCGGTGAAATTTCGAAAAATCGGTAAAATAAGGGGGTTTTCTGTAAAAAGTCAAAATACAAATATCTTATTATAAAAATTAAATATACATATTCTAGCTATGTAATTGCTATTATTTGGTGTTTATTGAGCCGCTGGTGAAATTTCAAATTTTCTGAAAAAAATATTATTTTATTATTATTTAAGCCGTCACTAATACATTTAATTAGGGAAAATTACAAATTGGAATGAGTTGAAACAAATTTTGTGCATCATAAAACATTAAATAAAATTTTATCATGTGGTTTTTGGAACAAAATCATTTGCCAAAACGGTTTAGAAATTATTGAAGAAAAAATGCTTTTTTTTAGCGTAAATGGATGTTTGGGGTATTATATTTATCATTTTTCATCACCCCACACCCGTACCCATATCCACACACTCCCATTTACTTCTCCCCTTAAAGAATTCAGCAGCCCCCATTTTTTTCCCCACTTGAATTTCAAAGGAAAGAAATGAAAGAAAAGTAAAGAAAATGGAGAAATGAGGTGGACCTTTGACCTTGAATTGACTTTGACTTCTCCCCCCACTTTTTCTACCTCCCTCTCTCTCCTCTCCCACTCCCATTCCAGCCGACCCCCCTCCTACAGCAGCAGCAGCCCCCCCCATTTCCCTTCTCTTTTCTCTTCAAACTTCATCAAAAATTGCCTCAAATCCATCAAAAAAAAATCCCAAAACCCAAATCCGACTCCTACCCATTTTAGCTTAGCCCGTATAGCATGGATCTTTGTGAAAAGAGAGCATTTTGGGAGGCCATTGATGCTTGTGGATCTTCAAATGTTTTTGGGTATAATTCTAAAACATTTTTGCTTAATTTGTTACTAATTTCTTAAAGCTAAACTGCTTAAGTGTTAATTAGGCTTAAGTTGCAAGTTTTGGAATTCAAGTTATGAATTTGAATGCAAGTTAGGGTTTTATAAAATTGGTGTATGGTTGTGTGTTATATTTAGGCTTTTTGTCATGTTAATACAAGATTAGTAGCTTGTGCTAATGGTTAGTTTAAAAATTATGTTAATTTGCTAATTTGCTTACTAGGTTTTTGAAATTGGTTAAATACTTGGGATTAAAATTGTGTTTAGGTTTTTCATGACTTCATTAACTTTATTAAGTGTGGTTTAATGCTTTAGATCATGCAAATCTAAGCTAGATTGTAGTTTGTGCATTTTTGCTTTGAAATTGTTAAATTTTAGGTATTTTGTAAACTAGAATATTAGGGTTTTTGGAATTTAATGAGATTAAATTCCGGGAATTGGTTATATGACTTATTTAAGATATTTAATAAATATATTGGCTGCTACATTCATTTAAACATCCTGTTTTGTACAAAAACGGCGAATTGTGCTTGCTAGATTTTCGGAAAAATGACTTTTTAAGTAAAATTGGGGTTTTTGTGAGTTTTAACCTAGTTTATATTAAAATTAGTGTTCCTGAATGTGCAAATGAGTGTGATTGGATTTTTCTCGATGGTTTGACGTTTGTACATCGACATCGAGGGTTGGTTTGACTATTCTAGCATGCGTAGGCGATAGGTTTTGATACGCGTGCCGATTTTATTTTCGTATGCCGTTTCGATTTCGAATTTAGTTTTAATGCGATATGGTACGTTATGATATGTAGGTACCCCCATGTGGACTTCGAGACGACAAGCAAGCGTGTGGCGACGTCGGCACCGGCTAGCGAGGACCAGGTGAGTAGATTTATATCTACGGGGAGAAGTCGGGTGGATGGCGTATAGCACCCCCGCAGTCCGTGGTGGTGTATACGGATGCGTATACACACAAACAATTATTATATGTTATTTGGGATTAATAACGATGCTTAGGATGGATATTGTTGTATTGGATTACTTTAGTGTTGCGAACCCTAGGGTAGTGTTGCACTACACATACACACATACATACTTGCATACATTCCTATTGATGTGTGCTCATGGGATTCTTTATAGTTATGGGTTCACATGGGTATGGGACTATGTGTTCACATACGGATTTGAGGATGATACTTGGGATTGAGCTGAGTCGATGAGATTTGATTTGAGGCCGTGAGATCGGTGATATAGCAGGGTTCGTATTTGAGATACGACATGACGTTGTAGCGGGTCCTTGACGTAGTGTTTCACACACGTCCATGCATACGTAGGCGGTATCAGTATGGTACTAGACGTAGATCAGTACCCCGATCATGATATTTGATAAAGAGGATACCAGGTGAATAGTATGATGAATGTGATATTGACCCGTACCCAGATTGGGATGCCGTACGACGGATTTACGTACGAGCTATATTGATGATTGATCCGCACTCTTGACTTGGGATGCCTGATTATAGATATGGTATCGGATATGATATTATTGAGGCGGGATCACCGACTAATATATATACAGGTATGTATATGTATCGACTCAGATGTTAGGCGGTTTCCTTACCTGTAGTTCAGCTTGTTAGTTCAGCCGTATAGTTTAGTGTAGTTGTTAGATTAGATTAGACTTCTTACCTATTTCAAAAACTAACGAATCGTGGGCATTTTTAAAGACAGCCCAAGGGATCCTACGGATATTTCAAAAGACGTATCTTTTCATAAAAACACCGTAGCCCCTATTTTCAAAACCCCATGATTCGTGTTATTTCAAAAGGCACCATTTGTAGGACTGATATTAGATTAATGCAGATTAGTTATAGTTGCGTCTAGTTTTCAGCTCCCGCTCATTTTTGTGGTCCGCTTCGCATCGCATGCTTATTTTATGTTTCATACTCCATTATTGATATCATGCTGTTAGGACACCAGCACCATTACCGATGATGCGTATGTACCACGTACACTTAATTGCCGGCTCACACACATCTTCATCGGTAATTGCCATATCACGTACACCTTAGAAAATATTATTGCTTGACATAGCCTGTTAGCTAATAGTTAGACATGATATTAGTGTACTTGCCTTATATGTTAGTTTAGACATTGTAGTTATTACCTGCTACTTCATGCATACTGTTATTCATTGTTATGCCGCATTCATGGATTCTCATGCATATATTCACTATTTTACGTGTTATTGAGGTTTTGGATTCGGATTTCCATGAGATTTTCTGGATTTGGAGGAAAACCGCAAAAACTTATATGAACTGATTTCTTTCTTTTTAAAATAAAAGTGCGGTTTTCCCATGATGTATGAGTCGTCCACCATGAGTTTGCTGATGGATTTCGAGACCCGATTCGAGGAGACGGATGAACCGTTTCGGGTACATGGTGGACCCGGTAAGGTACCCCGGGGCAAGAAGCGCGTGATGATGACGATGTGAGCCTGGCAGGGGAGCACTACCTACCGGTGATATTACCCGACGCGTCGGATATCCGGAGGATACCGTCGTGGTCTTGAGATGGATGGTAGGGGCCGGTCTGGACTGACGGCGCCCTAGATATTGAGATTGAGACAATGAGATTGAGACTTGAGGTACATAGATTGTGACACAGAGATATCGAGGTATTTGGACACTTGTTTTGTGTCGATGCTGGGCACTGTTTTATGCTGATTTCATATATGGTACCTCATTTCTTTTAAAATACAGAAATCTCACTGATTTATGAAACCAGTTTTATTCAGTACATGCATTCTGTTTTATGCATTCATACATCATCCATATGATATATTGCTACCTGAGGCACTGACACGGGCACATGAGATTACACTCGGGTTAGATATTTACCCTAGCCTTGTTATAGGCTACGTGTTATTCATATATTTGAGGATATATTATGATCATTGACCTAGGTTGCGTTATTTATTCGATTTTTGTGAGTAGATATTTTTCTATTCATGAGTTGGCAACTCACCCCCGTTGTGCCCCAGTTTCTTGCAGGTTTGCCGTACAGGTTTCATTACGGCTTTGCGGGCTCAGTTCCATTCGGGTGACTTGCTAGTAGGTGGGTTTTTCTTGTATCGTACCCATCATATTACCTTGTATAATGTTATTCCATTGTATTTAGTAAATTCCATCAACCAAACATGTATTTATTGAGATAGAGACCAGTGTTGTTTATTCTTTCGACCTTAGAGTCGCTCGTTATATTTCTGGTGGTTTTGAGTTTCCTTTTGAGTTTTGATCCTCGCCGTTGGCGTTGTATATTATATTGTTTGTGTGGTTGTGACCGTCGATTGACGAAGAGCTAGCTCCCTCTTGGGGATGCCCTTTTCTTGATTTCGTATACTATTCATGTTGTATCCCGTTTGGGGGCCAGTATTTACAAAGGAGACTCTGCCGAAATTTTCAGTAAATTTTTGATGTTTTAAAAACCGCATAATTCGGCTTATGCTATTGAAATTACTTGCTTTAAGTTGGTTTTTCCTGCACTCTACTACTTTTCTTAGTTTGGATTTCTGGGTTTTCGGTTTACTTAGATTATGTACGTCTCGAGACGTTCGTAGTTTAAGTGCCGGTCATGTTCCGTACTTTCGGGTCGTGACAAGTTATTACCCTGACGCAAACTTCTATCCAAGGGATCACTCCCGATGAAGGGATCTCGGCCCTTGCCTCGTCGAATGAGGTGCTGGATATTCATAACCGAATACCACTGTGCAAAATAAAAGAAAACGTCCTTGTAATAACAGCTTTTTAAAATTGTTCCAACAGTATCGAATAGGTCCGTTTTCCTTACATTGATCCGAATCAACGTAGTCCCATCAATTAATCACATCATAAAAGAACGAAAATATGATGTACGTATATGCCACCCGCATTCTCCACTGGATCCCGTCATCACTCGTTAGGTTACTTAACTAACGCCAGAGCGGGGACTGGACTAGCGTGGGTATAAAATATATACAATATCTACTGGTATATATATAACAATATATAATAATCTCTCCAGGAATGATAAATGCAATATCACGGATAAGCAATAAGCATCACAGAACAATACAGATAATCTGGGAGCCCCGGGTTTCCTTTGAGCCGCAAGTGAAACCCGACGTTCCCCAGGTCATATGGATAGCCTGTGCAATGAAAACCTAGACCCCTACGAGCGCAGCAAGTTACCCGCCAAAACCAGAAGCGAGGCAGCCCCCTTCATCAAAGTGAATAGGCCACTCAGCACTTCATGGAATCCGGTAACTTGAGCACCCCTCTTTGGGTCAACCTGTACCCCCTACGAGTGCGGCGAATAGCCCGTCAATTCTAGAGTGAGGCGCCCTTTTTCTTAACGCTATGAGATGCAGACCTATTGCCCTCCAGAACCCGACTATCCATGCACCCCACAGTGGGGTAATCCTAGTACAGAAAAGAAAATATGTATAATGGTGACATCGACCTCAACCCGGTCGTGCCCCAAACAAATAATATACAAACAGGCAGTGACGGCAGTCCACATGTCGGACGCTCATCCCGCGATATCAAATGTACAAATAAAACTAAACTGTACTAACATTGCAGCCAAGCTATCCACCACGATGAATCCGCAACAATACAGCACAACACAGAACATCAACGTGAATGTCACGTTCGCGAACCCGTCTAAAAGAACTATAGCAATTAGACAAGTTGTACCGATCAAATGACATTCACGGCTGCAGATAGAAATATAAGTACTGTAAACTTTAAACAATGTTAGAAATATCGACTTTGAAATAACCCCGAATAGTCCCAAACTACAGATAAAACCATATCAAAACTGGGCTGAATTAGCAATACCAATAAAACAATATTCCAGAGTCAAAACCACTACCCAAATACGAAATCTAGAATCAATATAATGGCCGGCCAGCTCAGATTTTTAGGGAATGTGCTCGGTTCATTTCAGGTAGAATTGGCTCGTATTTGGGGTGCAGTCTAGTGGTCAAACAAGTAGTCTTCTGCAGTTACTAAATAATTTTTGAAGACACTGAAAAAAATGACAGAAACTAGAATACCACGGGTATTGAATTGGAGTTGTTTCGGTTTCGATAGTTGAACATTGTCTAAACTAACTAGTATGCAGTTAATGGGTTGGTTCTGATACCATATAAGGTTACGTCAGCGCCCCGGCCATCAATCCGTGGCCAAACGTGGAACAAAAACTTTTTAAAACCCGGCGCTAACGGAAGATCGAACCATTAACCCTATACTAGTTAACTGTAAAAGGAGTGTAGAGAGGTTATACCGATCGATCCGTGTCCTTCGGTATTCAACCTCTGTCCTAAGTTCCTCGCGGCTTCCTCGATCAAGTTTGTTCTACGGTCTCCCTCGTCGAAGACGCTCCACATCGAGGATTAGTAATACGGGCTCCCGCTTCAAAACCGAAGCAACTCGGGAATTCAGTTTGCAAGCCTAGATACCCAAGATGAAGTAGAGATAGTGTGTGAATACTTTGTCTCAATACACCCTAGGTTTCTTAACACATGAGACATGTTAGGGTAGAGGTGAAAGAGTTGCCATTGGGGTGAAGAAAATGTGAAGCAAAAGGAAAAAGAAAAAAAATGGCTTTGCTTTTGAGGTGGTTGTTGTTTTTGAGGTGGCTTTGCAACTAAAGAAAAATCCCTCCACCCCACAAAAAAGGCCACGAAATTAGCCCCTGCACACCCAAAAAGAACAGCCACACATTTGCCTTTTTTCTTGAGTCGTGAGGTATGGGTTGAATAGTTAAATTGTGCAACTAAAGAAATATCATTCCCTCAAAAATCAACAGCCCATGCCTCATCAATGCCCAACCCAAAATCCATGCTCACACTTTCCACCTCAACAATATTAAACATTTAAACAAAACCCTAAATGTTTAATACTAGAAAAAGAAATGGCAACTCTAAAGTTATCTTGTAACGAATTACAAGAATACCCCCCATCTGTATATACATACCCGCATCCGTATTCCGAATGAATACAAATACAACGTGATAAAAATAATCCAACAATATAACACTAGGATCCGGCTTAAACCAAAGCCCACTAGTATTATCAGTTCGATCATGATCCGTGCACAAGTGCACGTATATGATCGAACCCTGCCATAAAACCATACGGTCTCTACAACGTTTCTCCTGAATCAGGGAAACCCTCTGTATAGGACTCTAAAGACTCGTCAATACGCTGGCAGTGGGTTTAACCACAAGCACGTCAGTGGAACTAGTTGTACATAACGGCTACCCAGGTATTCAGCGAAAGGGAGGCCGACGAGCAAACTCATCCTGAAACCGTACTGAGCCTGACAGTGACAATATCTGTATAGTCCGGTCCATTCGTCTATGAGTATCACATATCGAGTCTAGGGGTGGATAAAGTCAGACCCCTGATAACGTGACATTTAGTGTCGGCATGAAACTTATCACCAACTGAGAAACTACCGATCCTGGATTGGTAATTCTCGTCTAGCCCGGCCGAGGATTTCTGGTGATGGCCACCCGTGCACTCCTCGACATCAACCCCCAATACCGGGAGAGACGAATCCCCTGACGATCCGCTCACTGCCTCCATGTGGCTCGAGACTGTACCCAACTAAAACCTATTTGCACGACTCCTTTAAGCCGTGGTAGGGTAGTAATCAAAGCACAGTGGGAACTCACACGAGACAAATGACGATCTCAGGTCGATAGACTAACCTATACACATGTCACCAGGGAACCGCTATCTGACAATAGGTATAATACCAACTAGCATGTTCCCGGCGAGTCCATTCGGTGTACTCATAACCCAATGAACACCTGTATACATCTTAGGTGAACCAACTGACACCAATGGCTTGTGAGACCGGCCACCGCCCCTCGTCGGGGTCTCGATTCGTATACACTACTCTACTCTTGAAGTATCGATGCCCAGTCTCGAAACTCCCACGACTAGGGACACTTTAAGGATGTGCTTATAGACCACCCAACTCTCACGTATATGATCGCCATCATACTGCTGGTTGTCAAGCATGAATCCTATGGGCTGTATCAACATGTAATAGTGATCTGTAATGTCACCTGAAGCATGTACACGATGATAAAGACAAACCAGATAGCATACTATCATCTCGAGTAAGACTGTTCTACCGGTATAGGTCCTCCCTCAATCTTTGCAATCACGTGCCTGCAATCTAGTAATTGACTTGAGGGCACTACAGCCAACATAACCAACTCACGATACGGAGTGGGGTTCGGTAGGGTCGCTCCATATGCTTGAAGAAACTTCAGATGAAACTCCATCGGCGTTGCTATAGAAATTCTGGTAGTAATAGTAGAATCATTAACCGTGGCTTGTGCAAAAAGATCAGAAATATACTTCTGCTAGATAAAAGATAACCACAGGAAGAATAAGTAACTTCAATCACCAATAAATAGCGTAAATATTCAAGATTCTTCATCTCAAACTGCTGCTGAAGAAGTTTCTTTAGATTTGTAATAGTTGTTGTGTCATCACCAGTGATAATCATATCATTAATATAGACCAAAAGAAGAGCTCGGCCTTTGGAAGAAGAGCGATAAAAAGTGTATAATCAGTAAGGCTCTCGATGAATCCTGCAGTCAGAAGAGTTTGACTAAATCGCTCAAACCAAGATCGGGATGCCTACTTAAGACCATAAAAAGCACGGTGCAAATGACATGCATACCTAAAGGAAGCGGAGACACCAGGAAGAGGCAGTAACATTTTGAAAATTATAACTATTATTTTAGAATTTAAATAATGATATTACGAGTTATACGTAAATAATAACAAGTATCGATTCAGGTTTTCATAGATTGGTATACGTATATACATTTATTTTTGAAATTGAAAAATGCGGGATTTTGGCATGGTTACTAAACATATTTGTCATGAGACCTTTTTTAGGAATTATTGGAGAGAGAGAGCGAGTATGGGAGAGCCATGTCCACACCTTCCCATTATCCTCTCATTCTCTCATCCCTCTTCTCTCTCATCCTATCATTGTTAGTGATATGTATGCCCTAGAGGCCATTACTGTACATACGATGTATATCGTAGTGGATGCTTGGACATATATAGTGAGGACTTTCTTGCTCGACATGGTAGTATGCTATCTGGTTGCTCTTTATCTTAACATGTAATCTGATTGTCTCTATGTTACATGTTGATAAAGACCTTAGGATGAGTACTTGACTACCAGGACTATGATGCAGATCATACTAGTGGGGACAGTGTAGTCGCTGAGTACATCCTTCAAATGTTCCTAGTCGTAGGTGTATCGAGACAGGGCATCGATATACCAGAGTAGACTAGTGTATGCTTCTCGACCCATATAGATGGGCGATGGATGATCCCATATCCACTGGTGTTTGACATCAGAGATAGTATACGGGTGCTTAGTGGAGACTGGGTACACTGGACGAACTCGCCGACAACTCCCAGATGGTATTATACCTTACATCAGATGGCAGTTCTCTAGTGACACTGGTACAGGTTAGTCTGTAGACCCGAGATCGTCATAGAGTCTTGTGATTCCCACTGTACCTTGATTTCCACCTTACCACGTCCAAGAGGGCGTGCAAAACGGTGGCTTTTAGGTACAGTCCCGAATCACATGGAGGCAAGGAGTGATAGGAGGGGTTTCGTCTCTCCCGGTATAGGAAGTTGATGTTGCGCTGTGTTCGATTGGCTATAACTGGAAATCCCTGGCCAGGGTTGCTGAGATTTACTAGTAAGAGTTATCAGTAGTTTCTTGAACTGTTATGGACCTCATATCGACACGACTTATCGGTTACTGGGGTCTGACGTTTACCATCCCTAGACTGGATATGCGACATATCAGATGAAGAGACCGGACTGTACGGGAGTGTTACTGATTGGATACACAGGAGAATGTACAGGCTTGATTTTTGATCTTCTGATCATTCAATACCTGGGTTGCTGTTACGTTTAGTTGACCGCTTGCAGCTTGTGGGTGTTTGATATGATCATCACCTACTGCCGGCGTATTGACGATTCTTTAGAGTCCTACACAGAGATTTACTGGCTCAGGCAAAAAGGAGTAGGAGCACATATGTGATATGTGCAGGACCGAGAACAATACGTGTATGTGATACCGTATTAGATTCTCGCGATATGTTATATCGGCCGGGTATATGAGATATAGCCGGGTCATCGAATCAAGTGTTGATTCGATGAACTGATACAGATTATATTAGTCGGTTATTTATAAAATAGCCGGATTATCGGATCAAGTGTTGATTTTATAATTTAATGTATAATTATATATTTGATATATTACATTATATTAACTAATATAAGCTCACTTAAAGATTCTTTTTCTCACGTGGATAATACATTGATATATATGCGATATATGTTAATTGTATTATTTTCTTTTGTTACTATATATATTATATATGTGATATATAATATTGTAACATGTTAGGGTTAAAATTGCAACTAAGGTTTTGAGAATAAAACATGTTAGGGTTTGGATTAGGGTTAATGTTATGGATGAGCTTTGTGGAAGCTTCTTGAAGCTTTGACTTTAGTCTTCATCCTTTGATATTTTGTGAAGATATTTTTTAACCCAACCCAAACCTCAACCCATGGTTGATTCTCTACAAGGGTTAAGGATGTGATCTTTAACTCATGGTTGCAATTTTAACCTCATACAATAATTTATTATTCATCACAAAAGAAATTCTTCTTCTTCTTGCTCTTGAAAAAAAAGCTTTCTAGCTTTTGGGTTTGTGATAATTTTGAGTGAGAAATTGAAAACAAAAGAGAGCTAAATTCCTACTTCATCATCCTCATCTATTCTAGCCACTTAGATTCGGGTGTTTGCTTTGCTAATACTTGATTAGTGAAGCAAGAGTTTGGGTTTGAGTTTCCTCAAGGTAGATCATCTTAGTTGTTGAAGATTGGAAGCAAGCTTGTATCTTTCTCTTTATGGAGTCTCTCTAGAGTCCTGGTACTTGATGATCGCAGTGAAGGGATCTCAACACGGAGCTTATGAAGCAAAGGAACGAACAACAAAGGTTGTAATCCCTAACTCTTAGATGTTAAAGTGTTTAACATGCTTGTTTGTTTTGATTCTCTAGTTAAAGTTCCTAGGTTTAGGGTTATCTTCAATGGCAAAATTTTAATTTGGCATGGATGATGCCTCCCGAAACCTTGCTGCCGTTGTAGGTAACCCAATAATGGTATCAGAGCCTAACTAGAGAATTGGACGGATAAGTGTAGGATTACGAAACCGAAACAATTCCGAAACACCCGTATCGAAACCCTAGTTTCTGTCGAAATTTTTCTGGAGTCTAAAAATTTTTCAAGCAGTTGCAGAATGATGTATAAGATACATGATGAACATAGCACAAAACCCAGCCCCCTGCTCGGAGAATGGCCGGCGACCAAGCCCCAAATTCCGGCGACCCCGGTTTTTGGAAAGGGTTAGGGTTTGGGTTTTGTGGTGTGCTCCAGGTTCTGGGGTTTGGTATTTTTGGTGTTGTTTATTTTGGCTAAATTTGCATGAGATGTTTATTTACTCAAAAGGTAATTCGGAGTGTTTCGTATTCGCAATTCTAGCTTGGTTTCATGATTGTTTAGACAGTGTTAAAAAGTTCGAACGGATATCAATAACTCACTTTTTCCCCTGCCGGAAAATTTCCAAGTGTTAGATTTTTTCCTTAGTTAAAGAACATTCAAAGTCGTGCAAGTAACGCGGTGGACCCTATAGAAGAACACAAACCTTAACTCGATTATGTGACCGTCTGAACCGCCTCTAAACCTTAGGGTTTGTGGCAGTACGGCGTTGCCACATGTGAGGCGTTGGTTTGACCCTTCTACGGCTGGACTATTGGTACTGTGACATGTGATGGATGCTTTTAAACTAAGTTCAAGTGTTGAGCAAAAAGAGAAATTTTGGGTGTTTGTTGATTCGATCAGAATGTTTAACATCATCTAACTTTTTCTGTAATGTGATACAATATTTAGAATCCACAAGTAGTTATGAGATAACTAATTTGAATGTTATAAATCTAGCAGTTTAGTCTCAGTTGATCGGTTGCCACGGGATTTTGATGCGATCAAAAGTCCGTCGCAATCACGTAGCATACACGGATACTCGCTGTTTCGCCCAATCAGAGCAAAGCTCTGTAAAAATTCAAAATTCAAAATTTTGAAACAACGCTTCAAATCTCGGACGCAATGCGCCACATGTCAAGCGCTGTACGTCAGCGCAGCGCCCAAGAAGGCGTGCCCAATCAGAGCAAAGCTCTATTTTAATGAAGCAACGCTTCAGCTGCGCAAGTACTGCGCTGCGCGACACGTGTCAGCGCAGATGCGCTAGCGCAGTTGCGCTGCGCTGTGCGCTGCGCGACACGTGTCAGCGCAGTTGCGCTGCGCTGTGCGCTGCGCGACACGTGTCACGCGCTGGGGCATCTGCACCAAACAGAATTAAATTTCTAAGAAATCTTTCCTGCTCTTGTTAAAACAAGAAGATTTTCTTCTGCAAAGCAGAAGCCCTTGGATCAAAAGATCCAACGGTGGGGAAAATTTTCCAAATCACTCAGAGAAGGATCTCTTTAACAAATTTAACTAATTTACGGGCACTATAAAAAGGACCCTAGGCCTCAATTCAAAGGCATCAACATCTTTCTAAAAAAAAAAAGAGAAGAGAACTCTTGAGAACTCCTCAAGAACAACAGAAGGTAAAAACCTTTAGGAAAAAGAGAAAATTCTCTTATGGACAGATTATTGATCTAAGAACAAGATCAATAATTTTAAATAAAAAGAAAAATAAGTAATAATAGTGCTTTGCACTTTTTTATGAACCTCTGGTTTTTGAAACAAAAAGAAAAATTTATTTTCTTTGATCTAAATTAGATCAAGAAATCAAATAGTGCTCTGCACTCCTGTTCTTGAATCTAAAAGATTCTTAGTGTTTTGCACTTCCAAACTGCGCTGTTGCGCTCTTGAGAGAGCGCCACGTGTCAGCTACAAAACAACTTGCGCTACGAGCTCTTGAAATAGAGCTTTGCTCTTTGGAATTGGCGCAACTCACCAGAGCGCGCCACGTGTCAGCAGCGCAACAGCGCAGCGCATTAGCGCAGCGCACTGCGCTATTGCGCTTGCGCTCACCAGAGCGTGACACGTGTCACCACCATATGAGTTTGCGCTCATTACTTAGCGCAAAGCGCCTGACAAGCCACGTGGGGCACTGTCAGAGTATTTAATGCTCTGCATTATTAAGAAAAGGGACAGAGCCCAATTAAAAGGCTTAACAGGCCTAATAAAAAAAATGCTATGCATTTTAAAAGGGGGACAAAGACCAAACAAAAAAATAGATGCTCTGCATCATTTAGAAAAGGGCAAAGCCCGACCAAAACAAGAATAATGCAGTGCATTACTAAAAAGGGGTAAAGCCCTAGCACAGGCCAAAGACAAAAAAAAAATATATTGAAACTGGACTTAGCCCAATTTTGGCCATAAGTCCTTAAATTAAATTGACTGAGCAAGATTGCTTTCTTAAATCAATTTACTACCGGTTCAAGGGTACATCTCCGAACTCCTCTGACACTTGTCGTTGTAATCCTTCAACGACGTCAGAGAGGTGACGGGTCCCGACGACCACATATGAATATGGACTGCGGGGTCCTTAAACTCGTGGACCGAAACGTCCTTAAACTAATATCGGACCGAAACGTCCCTAAACTAATATCGGACCGAAACGTCCCTAAACTAATATCGGACCGAAACGTCCTTAAACTAATATCGGACCGAGACGTTCCTAAACTAATATTGGACCACCACGTCCCTAAACTGGCGAACGGACCACTACGTCCCTAAACTGGAACAATAGGGCCTCCAAACGCTCTTTTGCCGGATCTAAACGGTCCCGTTTAAGTCGATCTTAGCTCCAAACACGGCTAACGTATCCTTAAACATTCAAATGGATTGTAAAACTCCCAATCAACTCTGGTTCGAGGGTACATCTCTGAACTCCTCTGACATCTGCCGTTGTAATCCTTCAACGACGTTAAAGAGGTGACGAGTCCCGATGGCCAGATATTAAATGGATTATCACGTTAAGTTGATCTTAGTCTCAAACAGAACTATTGTATCCTTAACGAACGTTTAAGTTGATCTTAGCCGCAACGCGACTAATGCATCCTTAAACTAAAAACACCAAACCCAAATCTAAGTAAATACGGATTTGGATTAATCCACGTCCTACGGGCGACGCCATTACTTAGTCTCCGTATACAATCCACGGGCAACCACAAACAAAATAAACACACACGACACGAAGTGAAATTCTGGAGAAGGAGAAAGTTGTTACCGCGATGCGGTAGCGTAATTAACTGCAGGGGCTTGCGCCTGTAGGGAAGAGCGTCCCCACAATCAAAAACCCCTCAAGCGAGGGGGAATCTGACGAAGTCTGCTACATCGGCCGCATCCGTCTAAACCTCCGATACACGGTGCCATAAATCAACTTGGCATCTTCGGAGAGCTGGACGGATAAAACCAAATAGCATCTGCCCCGAATCTCAGCGTCAGGACACCGCGGTCCTATGCGCCGTCCTTCAGAGGGGAACAGATTCTGGCACGCCCGGTGGGACCTTTTTCCTCTTTCCACTCCACACTTCGTGTGTCGTCTTCGCGAACCAATCGCGGTTTGTTAATGGTTGCCTTCGGATTTCAAGTTACTAAGATTTGGTCTTTTGCCTGGCGCAGAACTCAAGATTCAATGGCATTTAACTGCACCAACTGCTCGAAATGCCACTGCAACGGACGCTCCACCTCACCGGGAGGTGTAGCATATGGGCCCCAAGCGGCTTCCTTCCTCACTCTGCCGATAGATCAGGTGACCCAAGCCACCACTGGTCTGTTCTTTGGGACCATGATCCCACCTACAAGCTTCCCTACGCCAATACCTGCACCGGAAATGAACAAAAAGTCTGTCTTCGACCGGCTCACTGCTACAACGACCCCTGTCAACGGGTCGCCCACTACCAAACCAACAGCCTCTGTTTTCACCAGGCTAAATCACAACTCTAAATTGGCTGTCCCGAGAAAGGCAACAGCTGCTGCTTCAAAAGTTGTAAAGGCGACTTCCCCTGTCAAAGAGTCGGTCTTTTCAAGACTGACGATTCCTGCTCCTGCCCCCGCTCAAGGATCCGTTTTCGGCAGGTTGAATATCACCCCTCAGAAGACAACCTCAGTCTTTAAGAGGTTAACACCGGCGGCGCCTCATTCAGACAGGGGCAAAAAGAAACTATCTCAATCTCTGAGCCAATCCCAACGGCTCGCCATGCTCGACGTCGCCATTGGCGACGAGTGAGGAAGGCAGGGGGCAATTCCCCCTCAGGGCTAACTCCACCGGCTCCAGTGGTGGAAGTCAATGCTGCTGTTCCAACTGGGAACAGCTTTGAACTGCTGAGGAGGGTACGGAAGAATGCTCCAACCGCTACACTGAAAAGATCTCCTCAGCCTGCGGGGAGAGTTCCAGAAATGAAGCAAGAACGGCCCCCTCAACGGCTGTCCTCAAGAATTTATAAAGTTTGGCGGAGGGTTCAAGACTCCGTGATTGACCCAAGTCACTCTCGTCACCAGAAAAAGGCGAAGGTGGAAAAAGACAAGGACCGTTCCATTAAACAACGGGGGACAGCAGCTGCTAGGATGCCCACTTCAACGGCTCCTTCAACCCCAACGGCCCACAAAAGAAGGAGGCCGGAGAAAGCTCCTGCGTCAGCAGCAAAGGTTAAAAATGGTGAACCTAAACGCCCCAAGTCAGGGGGCATAACAGTTCATACGGTTTACATGGCATCGGGAAAAGAAGACAGCCGTGCATCAACGGGTCATAGACCGCTTACACGGTCAGTGACCAAGGCTCAGGAGCAGCAACAAAAGCTCCAGGAGATGATGAATGCTATGGCCGCACTTACAGGGCCGAAAGAAACCCCGAAACGTCCTCTGATGAACGTCAGGAACAAGAGACTGACGCCGAGTTCCTTCGCCGAATATTAGAGAAGAAGGAAAAAGAGGCCGCCGAACAAGCAGCCAACATACAGCGTATGGGCCTCCTCTTCCAAGACATGATAGGGATGATGATACAACAAGATCCTCCGGCCGAAGAGCCCCCGGTCGTCCTTGGAGATGATAGGGGAGAAACATCAAATCATCTGCCAGCTTTATCAACGGCTAAAGAGGATACAATTTCTAAAACTGACTTGGACGAATATATCGCCCAGCAAATACGGGTGCATCATGCGACCGAGGCAGCCGGCCAGGTCATAAAAACGGGGCGGCCATATCCAAGTTGGTACGATCAAATCAAGTACCCACCCGGTTACACAATTCCCAAGTTCCATGTCTACAAAGGAATGGGCAACCCTCATCAGCATGTTGCCCAGTTCAGGGCACTCTGCGGCAACACCGGCGGTGATGACAAGCTGTTGCTTCGCCAGTTTGTTGGAAGCTTATCAGATACAGCGTTCGAATGGTACTCCGAGCTCCCGAATGACTCTATTAAAACCTTCGCGGAGATGGAGCTGTTGTTTACTCAGCGTTTTGCAAGCGCTATTGAACGTATCCCGATGACAGCACTGATTAACGCCAGGGTAAAACCCGGCGAGACGTGGGTTCAGTACGCTATACGATGGCGGAACTTATGGTCAAAGTGTGAGCAGCGCATTGAAGAAGCTCCCGCGGTGGGTATGTTTGTGGGAACCCTCGATCCACAAGCAACCATCTCGCAGTTTATGATGTTTTTCAAGCCGACTACCTTCCAGGCCTTGATTGACAAACTAGCGCAAATGGATCAAATGGGCCATAAACCCCCTCTTCCAAGGCCAGACACCCGAAATGACAAAGGGAAGGGAAAAGCGATCGTCGTCGCTAATGCTCAACAACAACTGAGCGACTCGAAGCCGGTTGCTCGTCAAAATAATACGCGACCGTACGTGCCCCTTGAGGATAGGATGTGACGTCCTTATTACTTTCCCCGTGATAAAACGAGGAGGTTATTCGAGCTGGCGTTGCGCAACAGACTCATAAATTTGCCGGATCCAAAACGTTCGTTGGGAGGTCGTATTATCAGCCAAGACAAAGAGGATGCTAAGCGATCTTCAGACATGTCCAGCGGTCAGCTGGAAGAATCCGTTGGAACCGCAGGTCATTGAAGGGATGTTGAAGCCACGTCTAACTCCAAGGACCGATGGTGGCGGTTCAAGCACTTGCAGCCAGCCGTCAAAATCTTCGAAAAAGAAGAAGAAGAAATCTAAGAAGCCCGTGAAGCCTGGTGGCAAACACACGGACTTACAAAAGCAAATTGACGCATTGGAAGAATACAACCAAAAGGCGTGGACTCCCATTACGCTCCAAGAATTCCTCAATCACGTCTTTCAAGAGGAAGGTGAGGGAGAAAGTTCGTCAGATGAAGCTGAAGAATGCGTGGCGAGCTGTCATATGATTTCCCATTCGAACGATAAGGAGACCCCTTGTACTGAAACGCTGGGGCAGATTCTGAACCAAAAGTTCTGGGGCCATCAGATGAAGTAATTGACGCATTCCTTAATGAGGCTCGGTTGAAAAGTAAAGCTGATCGGGAGCGCGAGGCGGTTATATTTGAAAGGGCCAAGCGCCAGCGACTTGATGAAGGAGCTGAGACGATCCCGTTGGAGCTGAACATCTCCGCTACCGTCAAAAGCCAATTCAAGATGAGGAAAAAGTTTGCTAAGGCCATATCAATGGGCATGAAGCTACCATCCTCCGAAGAAGAAATTACCGGTGAAGCGAAAATGCACCCGTCTTATTGCTTGTATCATCAAAAGATTTCGCACCCCACTCAAGAGTGCAAAGCTTTCGATAGATGGTGGCAAGGATACGTTGCTCACCGACAACACTTTAAGCGGGAAAAGCGTAAAACTCGTCGGGAGCAAAGAAATACGACCGAAGGGCTTAAAAGAACTGCTGGCGATTGTTGCGTGGTTAATACCGGTAAATCACAAGTGCCCACATTCGGGAGTGATTCTGATGAAGAACTAGAACTTGCCCCTCTCTTTAAAGAGTCCACTTCGGGAAAAGAAGAAAAGCCGAAGGTCTGCGAAAATATTCGGCTGCGGAATCGGACGCTGCCTGCAAAGAATCTCGGACCCTTAAACAGATAAGATAAAGGGAAAGAAAAGGACTCTAAAGATATCGTCTTAGATGACCAAGTGGTGGAAGAGCTAGCTGCCAAAGACCCACCAAAGAAGAATAAGGTGGATTACAACGTCTTAGCACATCTGAGGAAGCTGCCCTCACAGCTCAGCATTCTTGACGCCCTTTTGCTATCAAAAGAGGCGAGAGATTCGTTGATTAAGGCGCTCCAAGACCCGGAACAATTCCAAGCATGCCTGGCCGAGGAAAAGATGAAGGATGAATTAGAGGAAGTGCACACGGCTGATGTTACTTTTGGCGATGAAGACCTTCTACTTGGGATGTGCAAACACAACCGCCCTCTCTATGTCTCGGGATACTGCCATGATATAAAGATAGGCAAAATCCTGATCGATAACGGGTCATCTGTTAACCTACTCAACATTCGGGTGTTGAAGGAAATCTGCATGAGCGTCCAGCACCTTGCTCGGGACAAGATCACCATCTCCGGGTTTGACTCCCAATCGTCAAAGACTCTTGGATCTGTGATACTGACACTACGCTTCGGGCTACTCATCACGGACATTAAGTTCCACGTCATAAACGCCAAGACTTGCTACAACGCTTTGCTCGGCCGACCATGGTTACACGAGTACAACATCATCCTTTCTACACAACATCAGTGTATGAAGTATTTTAAGGATGGTTTCGAGTATACCGTGACGGGAGAACTGAACTCGTTCTCTGTGAACGAGGTCCGCAAATACGAAGATGCCAAATACTTCTTGCTGGATTTCAAAGACACGGAGAAGTGTCAAAAGCTGGAGAATAAAACTAATGCCACCATCCCTGTCTTCGGCAGTGACACCGAGGAAGAAGAGGAGATAGTGTATTCGGGTCCGCCCCAACATAACAAGCCAGGACCGTCCACTCCTACATTGGTCTTTGGTAGCGATTCGGAGGACGAGGTCCATGTCGTATTCTCTGCTCGACCTTCAATACAAGCTTCCGTTGATGAAGAGCAAAGTCTGCAAGTCGCCATGGTGCCGTCTAAACATCATAAAGAACTGGATGCACTTAATATCTACAGTGTAGAAGAGCTGTGGACATTCTATATCCCTCCCAGGCGAGAAGGCGAAAAGGCAATTCTATTCTACCGCTCTGAAGAAAATAAAGTGGAGAAACAAATCTGGCACAGGGCGGATCCTACGCTGGACAGACTTCAACCCATCCGTCTACCCAGATATTATACAGAAGGCTTGAAAAAGCTGCTAAAACGCCAGGGGATATCCTTCAAACAGACCGTTACAGAGGCCAAATTCTATGACAGGGTCTGGAACGTTCCCGGGACTCAACGCAAACTGCCTAACGGGAGAATGGAAACAAGAAGGCTTGGATACATCCGGTCAAAGAAACGAGAGTTACTACCCGGCTGCTACGTCGTGTATGACCTTGATGAAGAAGCGGATGCTCAATGGGAGGACACTAATCCTAAGCCAGTGAAAGTTCCAGATGCAAAAGAGCCCAGTCCGTCGTTCGAGGAACAAATGGACAGACTTATAAAGAAAGCTGGTCAAAATGTCCGAGATGATCACAACCGTGAGACGACCATCTACGAGAAAGCCAAGACGCAACGCCTTCTCCAACAGGCCGTAAAGGATGAAAATGCCACTTCTTGTCAACCCGTTATAAAGAAGGTTCAGCTCAAAAGCAGAAATAAGTCGAAAGGCCAAAAAGGCGCTCAACAACAACAAAGCAGGGCTAAGAAGCCATGCAAACGGGAGTCGAGCGTTATTGATCTATCCCTTATGAAGAAAATGGGGCGAGCATACTCGTTTCCTCGGGACAAGACGAAGAAGATACTTGACCTTGCTCTAAAATATCAGATGCTTACACTGCCGGAGACTAAGCACCCCGAACGAGCAGGCGAAGTCTCACATCTGGACTATTGCTCTTACCATCGAGTAATAGGGCACCCTCTCGAGGATTGCTTTACCTTCAAGAATTGGGTCGAAGATCAGTATCAGCTTGGCAAGTTCGCTCTGTCCGACAACTGGAGGGTAACGCCACCACAAAAGCATGAGCCCAAGGCCACGAAAGAGGAACCAGTTCCACATTGGGATTGGAAGCGAATTCCCACCTGTCACATGATTACAATATTAAAAGAAGAGCCCGAGGACATAGACGAGCTCCCTTGGTGCTTCGAAAACAGCAGCGACGAGATAATCTCAGAATTCCCACCAGCGCCAAAAGAGCTGGAGGATGGAATCCATATCACTGCAGATAACCTTAAGAAGATTGAGTTGGGGACGGTAAACGATCCGCGACCGACATTTGTCAGCGAGCTGTTGTCTGAAGAGAAGGTGGCTGCGTTAAAGGACGTCCTTGTACAGCATAAAGATTGCTTCGTATGGAACTATTCCGAGATGCCAGGACTTGATCCAGAAGTTGCTGTACATAGACTGGCGATATCCCCGGGTGTCAAGCCAGTTAAACAAACGCCGAGAAGAATGCGGCTTGAGCTCGAGATGAGCATCAACGCCGAAGTCAAAAAGCTGATAGACTTTGGCTTTATCCAGGAGGTTCAATACCCTGAATGGATTGCTAATATCATCCCAGTGATGAAGAAAAATGGAACGGTGCGCATATGCGTGGACTTTCGGGATCTCAACAAAGCCTGCCCGAAGGATGATTTCCCAGTACCAGTCACCGAACTGATGATAGACAATACGTCCACGCATGAGATTTTCTCATTCATGGACGGCTCATCAGGATATAATCAAATAAAAATGCATCCTGAAGACCAGAAACATACGGCTTTCCGGACTCCTTTGGGAATATTCTGTTACAAGGTGATGCCCTTCGGTTTAAAGAACGCCGGTGCCACCTACCAAAGGGCCATGACGAAGATCTTCGATGACCTTATACACGAAATCGTCGAATGCTATATCGACGACCTCGTTGTTAAAAGCAAATCATATGAGGAACATCTCGAGCATCTGAAGACCGTATTTCAACGTCTTCGGCAATACAACTTGAAGATGAATCCACTCAAGTGAGCATTCGGAGTTTCCTCAGGAAAATTCCTGGGATTCATTGTTCGACACCGGGGTATCGAAATAGATCCGTCCAAGATCAAGGCAATCATGGAAATGCCTCCGCCGAGGACTCTCAAACAGTTGCGGTCTCTCCAAGGGAAGCTCGCATACATACGGCGATTTATAGCCAATCTTTCAGGCAAGTGCCGTCCCTATAGCCACCTGATGAAGAAGGGAACCCCATTCGTCTGGGATCAAAGATGCCAAAGCGTGCTAGACGAGATCAAGCAATACCTGCAGAACACTCCGGTGTTGGCTGCTCCGGTTAAGGGAAAGCCTCTCATTCTTTATACAACTGCTCTCGAAGGTTCTTTAGGCGCGTTATGGGCGCAGGAGAATGACCAGGGAAAAGAAAGAGCACTCTACTACTTAAGTCGAGTTCTGCTGGGGGCAGAAAGCAACTACTCCCCCATTGAAAAACACTGCCTAGCGTTGATCTTCGCGATAACAAAGCTCAGGCACTATGCGTTGGCGCATGAGGTCCGTCTCATTTCAAAGGTAGACCCTCTTAAGTACTTAATGTCAAAGGCCATATTGACGGGACGACTCGCTAAATGGGCCCTACTCTTGATGGAGTTTTCGATCGCGTATCAACCTCTCAAAGCAGTGAAAGGCCAGGCCATCGCCGACTTCCTCGCTGAACATCCCATACCCGCCGATTCTCCTCTAAATTGCGATCTTCCAGACGAATATGCGTTTGATGCAATCGACGGTGGTGATACCCGATGGGAACTCTATTTTGATGGCGCATCTTCCATGAAGAAGCGCAAACAAAACACCCCTATAATCAAATCGGGGGTAGGCCTCATCTTTGTAACTCCACAAGGAGGGATAATGCGCTTCGCATTCTCCTTAACAGAGCTGAGGACAAACAATGAAGCTGAATATGAAGCCTTGATAGCAGGTCTTGAGATCGCCATCGACATGGGAATTAAAAACCTCCTCATATACGGGGATTCTCAACTGGTCGTTAGTCAAGTAAACGGTGACTACCAAACATGCAAACCAGAATTGGTGAAGTATGGTGAAAAGGTGCAACAGCTGTTGACCCAAATCTCCTCTTATACTTTAGAGAACATACCGTGCGCGGAAAATAGCAAAGCAGACGCATTGGCCAAACTTGCTAAAGAACTGGCTGACGAGAATCTCGATGACGTTAGAATCGTGGTACAAAGCCGTCGGGTGCTTGCCCCAGCAGAAATATCTCCGGAATCATCCGAAGAAAAAGGAGCGAGCGAGCAGACGACCCTGCAAGTAAAAGACTGGGAAAATACCGAGGATTGGAGAGGAATCTTCATAGATTACTTCAAGTCCCACCGAATGCCTGAAGAAGCGTCCACAAGACATCAGCTCGTGAAACGAGCCCTGTCTTTCGCCTTCGTCAACGATACTTTGTACAAGAGATCGTTTGATTCTCTGTGGTTGAGATGCTTGGGACCTGACGAAGCAAAAAGGGTCATCCAGGAAGTTCACGACGGACTCTGCGGTTCTCATCAAGTGGGCCCAAAGATGAAGTTGAAGATAAAACGGATGGGCTACTACTGGCCCACAATGATTCAAGACTGTCTCGAATATGCGAAGCAGTGTCACTCGTGTCAAATTCATGGGGATTTCATCCACCAGCACCTAATTCCATTACATCCAACGGTGGCTAGCTGGCCATTCGAGATGTAGGGGACTGATATAGTCGGCCCCATCGAACCAGCATCGTCTAGGGGACATCGTTTCATCCTGGCAACGACTGACTACTTCTCTAAATGGGCGGAAGCAGTACCGTTAAGAGAGTTGAAGATGGAAAATATCCTCCACTTCTTCAAGACGCATGTCATATATCGATTTGGAACTCCGCGATGGATCATCTCCGATAACGGGCCAGCTTACAGAAGCCACAAGATCAGTCGCTTCACGCAACAGCATAATATAGACTGGAGATATTCATCGGTTTATAATCCGCGAGCCAACGGACTAGCTGAAGCCTTCAACAAGACATTAACAAAAATCATAAAGAAAACGGTGTCCCGTAATAAGAAAGATTGGCACGAAAGACTGCAAGAAGCTCTTTGGGCATATCGAACTACGTTCAAGACGGCCACGAACACAACTCCGTACGCGTTGGTGTTCGGTACAGAAGCAGTACTCCCCCTCGAGATAGAGTTACCCTCTCTACGAGTGGCAGTCCACTACGAGCTGACGGACGAAGAAAATGCCCACCTTCGGCTTGAGGAGCTTGACGCCCTTGATGAAACTAGGCTCATAGCGCAGCAAAATCTGGAAGCTTATAAAGCAAAGATGATGCGCTCATACGAAAGATTGACCTGACCGAGGACATTCCACCAAGGCGAACTCGTGCTAGTGGTCAAAAGGCCTATGATCCCCAATCGCGCCAACCGGGGAAAATTCGAGCCAAACTATGAAGGCCCGTACATCATAAATAAAGTTTACCAGGGTGGGGCCTATCTACTCATGGACATGCACGGTGAAAGGCCTTTCAGGCGGATAAACGGTCGCTTCCTAAAGAAATACTACGCTTAATGAGCCACAGCCTAGGTCAATGATAGATGACGACGACCATGTCCGCTCGCTATCTTCCTAAACTCAAGTTTTATAAGCAGTAGCCAGCCTCTCAATGTCGGACCGAAATGTCCTTAAACTAATAGCGGACCGAAATGTCCTTAAACTAATAGCAGACCGAAACGTCTTTAAACGAATACCGCATCATCCTTAGGCTGACGAGATGAATAAAAAAAATATAATAAAATAAAAAAATATAATAAATAAAGACGGTATGTCCATAAGCAAAAAGGGCACGGATGAAAACCTGAAAGGGCTCCGTGAGTAAAAACAGCAGGGCTACCGGCGAGTGTTCGTGAAAACCCGAAAGGGCGCGACTTCGTTAAAAATATATATATAAAAATAAAAAAAAAATAAAAAAGCGGTACGTCCATAAGCAAAAGGGGCACGGATGAAAACCCGAAAGGGCTCCGTGAGTAAAAACAGCAGGGCTACCGGCGAGTGTTCGTGAAAACCCGAAAGGGCGCGACCTCGTGGAAAAAAAAATATATAAAAATAAAAAGAATAAAAAAGCGGTACATCCATGAGCAAAATGGGCACGGATGAAAACCCGAAGGGGCGCCGTGAGTAAAAACAGCAAGGCTACCGGCGAGTGTTTGTGAAAACCCGAAAGGGCGCAACCTCGTTAAAAGACACTTATAGGGTCCTCTCGACCTTGTAAGGAGAAACCACCCGCGTGAGATCCTTACGACTCACAAGGGAGCAACACACTTAGGGATCCCCACGATCCCTAAGGAGAAAATACACTTGTGAGATCCTCACGACTCGTAAGGAGAACTCTCTTATGGGACCCTCACGGCTCATAAGATTTGAAAGTCTTAAGTTACAGAGACCTAAAACTGTACTTAAGCAATCCCCATAATTTCCGATATTGCCCTACGAGTGGCCCAATACTGACCCTTGTATACAATCCACGGGCACGAATAAACATTCCCTAATCAAGTCTCATCCGAGACTGGGGATATGTTTGCATGGTAAACAACCCTTGTAAATCCTCTCGATTTATGAGGAGAAAACCCTCCTGTAGGATCCTTACGACTTACAGAGGAAACGAACACTTAGGAATCCTCACGAGTCCTAAGGAGAAAATACGCCTACAAGATCCTCACGACTTCTAGGGAGAAATACCTTTGTGAGACCCTTACGGCTCATGAAGTTGAAAGCCTTATTCGACGGGACCCTAACCCTGTTCGCTAAGCCACCTTCGTTCGACATCGACAGAGGCAAATGATGATTCTCTCCTGGCAATATCCCAGTTGTAGCGATGCTGATGCCGAAATCGGTGTCTGATTCCCGGCTTACGGCGAAAAGCCAGTAGGCCGCACATGCATACGAAATAGCCGAAATGATGGGGCAACTTGCAATAAAAAGCAGCAAGTAAAATGTATGCATGCAAAATAGCCGAAATGATTGGGCAACTCGCAATAAAAAGCAGCGAGTAAAAATAAAATAAATAGCCGAAATGATTGGGCACCGCGAAAAATAGCTGAAATGATTGGGCAATCGCGACCTTCGCGATATAAAAGCTGAAATGATAGAGCATCGCGGAGATAAAACAAAAAAATTGATGATAAAACTTTGGCCCTACAGTTAAGATCACATCGATCCCTGTATACAATCTAAGGGCGTAAACAAAGAGGGAACCATACTTTCCCAACAGGCTCTGCTAGAAGACGAAGCCAAATCTCGACGGTTCAGTCCAACTCCGAAGAAACCAGTGTCTTCAGCTGATACCTCGACTCACGGATACAAACACTCCTTGACGAGAGCCTCCTGATCCGCGTCGACTTGCAGAGCCACCAGTGCCTCCGTGGGAAATCCTCGACTCGTTTCAAACCCCAAGGAAACAAATAATCCTTGGCGCTTGGGAAACAAATAATCCCTAGCAAACTCCTCGACTCACGGATACAAACACTCCTTGATGAGAGCCTCCTGATCCGCGTCGACTCGCAGAGCCACCAGTGCCTCCGTGGGAAATCCTCGACTCGTTTCAAACCCCAAGGAAACAAATAATCCTTGGCGCTTGGGAAACAAATAATTCCTAGCAAACTCCTCGACTCACGGATACAAACACTCCTTGACGAGAGCCTCCTGATCCGCGTCGACTCGCAGAGCCACCAGTGCCTCCGTGGGAAATCCTCGACTCGTTTCAAACCCTAAGGAAACAAATAATCCTTGTCGCTTGGGAAACAAATAATCCCTAGCAAACTCCTCGACTCACGGATACAAACACTCCTTGACGAGAGCCTCCTGATCTGCGTCGACTCGCAGAGCCACCAGTGCCTCCGTGGGAAATCCTCGACTCGTTTCAAACCCCAAGGAAACAAATAATCCTTGGCGTTTGGGAAACAAATAATCCCTAGCAAACTCCTCGACTCATGGATACAAACACTCCTTGACGAGAGCCTCCTGATCCGCGTCGACTCACAAAGCAACCAGTGCCTCCGTGGGAAATCTTCGACTCGTTTCAAACCCCAAGGAAACAAATAATCCTTGGCACTTGGGAAACAAATAATCCCTAGCAAACTCCTCGACTCACGGATACAAACACTCCGTGACGAGAGCCTCTTGACCCATGCAGAGCCACCACTATCTTTGCGGGAGAATTCCCGGTTCGTCTCAACTTGCAAGATGAAGTCTCAGGCAGCAAGGATTGAAAAGCTTGCCCCCTGAACAATGGGGCCCTGCAAGTCAATCCAAAATGGTCTCTTGCATACTATTCACGGGTCTCACTCTCCAAAGTCGATTTTCGACAAGGAGGGAAACAACCGCTTACGAATCCTCTCGACTCGTAAGAGGGAAAATTCTCTTATAGGATCCTTACGACTTATAAGAGAAAACCACACTTAGGAATCCTCACGATTCCTAGGGAGAAAACCCACCTACGAGATCCTCTCGATCCGTAGGGAGAAAAGTCTCTATGAGACCCTCACGGCTTATAGGGTTGAAAAATCTTAGACAGCAGATCTGAACCCGCGGCCTAAGCCATCGCTATTTCTTAAGAAAGTCAGGATACTCGTTCTGATCATCCGTCAACCTTGGTTACTAAGGTGGCATGCTGATAATGAAAGAAAGAAAAGACGGAGAAAATGACACATTACAAAAAAAAAGGGTGTATCTTTTATTCATAAACTTGATTGGGTACAGGATACATTATGTCAAAGAATAAAAAATATATATATATATACATTCTTTTATCTACAATTACAAATGATACAAAGAAGGATAGCTACTGAGGAGGAAGTGTCTTTAGTAAATCCACAAGTTGCTCTCGCACTTCCTTCAGCGCCTCCTCCTGAGCGGCTGCCGTGGCCACCTCCGCTTCCACCCGGGCTCGCTGCTGCAAGAAAGATGAAAGTTGCTCCTCCGCCGCCTTCTGGGCTGCTTCCTGGCTGGGTGCAGCTCGCTCGACAACATCAAGGTGTTGCCTCAATGATAACCCTTCAGAAAGACATTGCAGAAGGCCCTCAAAGACAACCTTCAGCCGTGCGGCGTTGGCCTCCACCCGAGCATGCAGTTGGGCAGACTTGCTCGAAGTCTCACCTCGCTCCTTACATCTTGAAATGACTTCTTGTTCGAGGTGGTGGAAGTAAGGAGCACTCTGATCAATCCACGCTGTTCTTTGATTACTGACAGCCAAGGCCTCGGGAGCGGGACGCAGCGACTCCAACCGATGCAGGCAGGCCTCGATCTCCCTGCAATGGTTAACCCAAGATGCGATGATACCCTCGTCGTGAAAGTTCACGAGTGTCACCAGCATCGGGTTAACCGCTATAGCAAAATCCGCAGCAGAGGTAGGGGTCTCGACGTCAAGCTCCTCAATGTAATCGCTCAACATACGTAAGCTGTTCGCGGCGCCTTTCGAAGATGGACGTCTCAGGTAAGGACCTGCTGGCATTATGATGCGAGATTCAAAAGGCGCCGAGACCGGAACGACAGCTGAAGAGAAACAGGATGTGATCAGATAACAATTCTGAAAATAAAGAAAGAAGACTTTATCAATGTGATAGTCGCTGTACCAGCTGAGGCAGGTGGCAGAGCCGGAAGAGTCGGCAACGCAGCCCGTCTTTCATCCCCTCCTTCGATTTGTAACACTGCAGTCGAGAAAAAAAAAGGGGGTTTAGAAATAATCCCATCAATGAAGAAAGAAGGATGTCATTGGAAATCATACTCACCAACGCCACCAGAGGAAGAAGCAAGCTCGGATGGGAAGGAGAAGTGTGGGAGCAACATCTGGTAAAGATGGTCAAAAAGTACTCCTGAAAAGACACAACAGCACGACATTAGTACATACACTATACATCTGAAAGATAAGACTAATAAGTTGCAAACCCATACCTTCCAACATCTTAGACGGTATGAGAGAGGGTTGGGAGGTAACCACCGCCAAGGCAGTCGTTGAAGGCGCTCCTTCAAGCAGTGGGGCATCGGCGCTGGCTGCACCTGCATTACAAGAAAGGTGAACTTGTCAGAAAGGATTGTAAAATAAGAAAGACAGCAACCTAAGGTTTACCTGAGGAGCTCCCGGCAGAAACAGAAGCGACTCCATCCTCTATCGACATGAGGCCACCGCCCGTAGCCTCATCACCCGACTCGATAGGGACCGTCGTCGTGCTAGCGCGACCAGGAAACGGCAGGAGATCGTAAGCAGGGAGGGCAATGATTGGAGCATTGCCGGATTCTTGGAAGGAAGCGGCTGACTCTTCCCCAAGAGTCGTACCCATCTCACCCGCAACTTCTTCGAGCTCCGCCGTCTCCATCGGCTCATCCACTGTCACCACGAGGTCTCCGGCCTCAAGCGCCTCGTCCACCACCAGCCTCGGTTCAGTTATAATGATCATATCATCTGCCACCACTTCAGGTTCGGCATCAATGACCTTCTCGGCGGTAGGCCCCTCGACATCCACTTCAGGCTCCAAAGCCACAACGACATTGCCCACCGGCGGCTCGAGTTCGGCAGGTACCGCCTCCTCTATTTCTTTGGGATCAACGGTTTCCTCCTCCCCCTCGATCGGACTTGGCCCTGCAAGATAAGAGATATAAGGACCAACGACATTAAAATCCTTATAACAAAAACTCTGAGAGGAACATTACCTGAAGTGGATTTACCGTTTGCGCTCCGAACTGCGCGCGCCATCTCTCTGCGGGCAGTGGATAGGGTGACAGGGGCCTCTTCGGATGGAGTATCAGCGCGAGGGACGGTGCTGGGGCCCGCTCCCGCAGCCAAGGCAGCCCGGCGCGCCTTCGCCTCACGCCTTTGCCGCTTCCTTTCTTCCCGGGCTGTCGCGATGGACCTTAGTGACGCCTCCTTCAAGGCGTCGTCATCCTCGTTCAGGGATGCCTCAAGAGCCTTTAAGGCATCCTTCATCGGCTCTTCAAGACGAACCTCCTGCGGTGGCCCAGAGGAAGCGGGAACATCGGCAGCTGGTAAAACATCTGCGTCGCTTGGTGGGAACGGCATTGAGGTTTCTGCAATAAAAAGAGAAAGGTTAGATCGACCATAACACGAGGGAGATGGAAACTTGATGGATTAAAACTTACTAAGGCCCATAGACGCTCTAAGACGTTCCTCCTCCTAGAAAGTCTTCAAAGAAGCGGCGATGGCTTCTTCATCAGTGATGCCTGTCGAAAGGAAAGAAAGAAAAGCGTTAGTCAAAGGCAATGAAGAGGATATGTTGCAATAAAGAAAAAGCGACTAATAGTTACCTGATTGCGCAAGCTTGGACAGCCACGCGTCACGCTTTGCCAACCACGCCGAAGTTTCGAGAGCGGCTTCCAAGTCTGTATCGTCCGGCGGCGGCATCACTACTCCTTCGTTCGTCCCGTATTCGATCAGGCCCTCGGCATAGGGAGCATGGGGTTCCTGACCGAACACGACGTCCGCAGCGAAGAGCGACTTCTTTTTCTTTTGCCCTCCAACCCTAGGCTCACGGGGGATCGACTTCTGTTTAGCAACCACTTTGGGACGACGGGTCCCGATGTCCGCACCCACGCCAGACTCCGGCGAGGGTACAACTACTGTCTCCACTGGAGCACAGGATGCGGGAGGTGCATCTGCGATATCAGGGAGCTGCAGCTCACGTGGAGGACTTGGCGCACGTGATGGTCTGCCCCCGGCATCTTTTAGAGGAGGAGCCACCAGGATCCTTAGCGCTAAGGGAGCGTTACGGTTGGCACCGGGGGGTACTTCTTTACGGTCGATCAACACTCGCCTCTCTTCCTTTATAACAGCCCCCGTCGCATGATTGTACCACTCTTTATATACATTAAGGAGTCGTGGAGCACAGGCCGGCGTGCTGATGAAAAAACGAGAACCCGTGTTCAAGCGCATGAAGTGATGTAACGCATTCTCCATCCCTTCTTCATTGACAGCAGGTTCCAATAAGAAAGCTTCCAAGGGTACCCCTTGATCGTAACCCAGTTGTTGGGCAAAACGATGCGGATTATATCTCATAAAGACTGCTGCACCGCCCTGCCTGAAGACTAGGAAACCCGGTCTAATAGAATACAAATGGAGGATCTCCCGGGCCGTTAACACTGAAGCTCCATTCTTGAAGGAATCCTGTAATGGCCGCACCGCAGTGGTGGACGCTTTTCCAATGGTTAATACCTTATCAATAAAGGACATCCCGACTCCAACGGTGCGAGGGCGAAGCAGTAAACCCCTGGCGTCCCGTGGTGAAGGGTCACGATTGATGAGCCAATCAACTGTAAAATGCGAGGAAAACCGCACTTGTCAAAGAATGAAGGCCTTTTATGCATGCCGAAGAAACCCGCCGTGTATAGCTCGAGCCACGATGCAAAGGAGTGCATCGAGAAGACCACGTGCAGTACCCCGGGCTCGTTGGCATCCGCTGCTCGGCTGAGGCCATGATATAGGTGCGCCAGGCCAGCGATCCCCACAGCCACCTTTACCCCGATGACCATTCGGTGGGCTGGGTAAAAGACAGAAGGCCACATGCGATGAGAGTGCATTGGGATCACGAACCAACTCAGCCACAGTCCGAGAAATCCTAAGAAAAAGGCCTCCTCATCCATTCCGGGGGGCGCAATTTCTGCAAAGGACGTTGCTGGGGAGTTAGGAAGAAATAAGTCCTTTTGGTCTATATCTCTGGCTGGCAGGTTATCCAAACCTAAACCGAAAGGGTCCTCAAGGGTGGCAAACTTGGTAGCTTCTGCCGAGAGGACGTTGGGATGAAGAAACTGAGCAATGAAATCCTCAAAATTAACTCCGCGACTCCCGCGTTCGATAAAGAGAGATTCATAGATGTTCAACACCTTAATCAAGCTCGGGAATTGATGTTGAACGGCATTCTCCGGCGTGACCCCCCTGACCACTGGCCTAGCACCAAAGACGTACACATCTATCGGGAGCAGCTCTTCGTAATGTTCTCCCATGACCGGTAGGCCGGATAGCTCCGCGAATTCCTCCAAAGAGATGGACACTTCCCGATCCATAGCAAGGAAAGTGTGGGTGGGAATATTCCATTGCTCCAAGAAAGCCTTGAACCACCAAGTGGGGAGCGTGGGATAATGGAAGAGAGAGACGTAGACCGCGGTGTACAGTCCTAGTCTTATCAACTGCGACTTCTTCGTCGACAGGATGTACCGGGCCCACGGCAGATAGCCAATCGGGTGACGGGGAATCAAACCCAGGTTATATGATTGCCCCCAGGGCCGTGCTTCTCCCTGACAAATATGGTGTCCTAGGATATCCAAGACCATGGGACGCTGAACCGGAACCGCATCCATAGCCGGATGAAGAAAGCTGTTCACGGTCCAGTCTATCATCTCCACGGCATACTGCACTGAAGGTGGGGTAGCGTAGTGAATTGCCGTGATGGGTTCTGACGGTACCGCGCAGGTGAAGCTCCGTCGGCCCATGATGATCTGATTGTACCACGACCCCCAAAGATGGAGACTCTTGTATTCCGGGTCGTACTCCTTGATCATAGCCAGGACTTCACGGTCCAGGGGCGCCTCGGGAAATCCCTCCTCCGAGCGGATGAACGGGAATGAAGTGTCTAGAGACATGATCGCTGCATAAAGAACAATTTAGCCGTTAGTATTGTAATTCCAACGTTTAGCGTCTAAAAAAGAAAATGCATTAATTAAATTAAAATTAATTAATTACACCGCACCACAGTGCAGTGAGTGGGAGACCAAAGAGGGACCCACAAAATCTAGATGACAATACGTCAGTTAATAAGACAATCTCATCATTGGATGAGATTGTCAGTTGGCCCCAGGAAAACATTCCCATTTATAAAAAAAGGGGGAGGGGAAGAATCCCTAGAGACAAGGAGAAAATCTCCTCTTTCGGAGCAAAGCTCTGTCACAGAATGACACTTGTCAAATTCTGGTCTCAAAGGAATAAGATTCCTTAAAAGAGCATAGCTCTGTGATAATAATGGAAAAGATCCATCAGAAAATCTTAATACTTAAAAAATTTAAAAAATTTTGGGATCTTGAAAAATCCATGAAAACTTATGATAAGTTCTTCACTTTGCAGATCTAAAAGATCCACACTTGATCCAAGAGAAAAGCTCTGTTCATGGGTTAGAACCCATGAACAAGATCCCTGCAGATCTATGAGTGTTTGAGAGCAAAGCTCTGTTTATGAAAACCCCAATGGGGGTCTCTATAGATCAAAAGATCTGTGAGAGCAAAGCTCTTTGGTTAAGGTTAATTAATTTGATTTGAATTAATTTTTACCTAAAGTTTTTAACCTTGGAAGTGAGCAAAGCTCTGAAGTTCTGGAAACGAGAGCAAAGCTCTGAAGTTCTAAGCAAGAGCAAAGCTCTGGAATCGAAATCTAGAAAATGGTGAAGTTTTCTAAAGGGCCATAGGTCCTATTTATAAGGCGCTTGCGCCCCTTGAGCTCACCCCTTGATCCAACGATCAGGAGTTTGCCACCGCTGCACTCACGTGTGCGCCACGTGAGCGCAACGGTAGGGGGCATTTGTTTCGCCCAATCAGAGCAAAGCTCTGTAGAAATTCAAAATTCAAAATTTTGAAGCAACGCTTCAAATCTCGGGCGCAATGCGCCACATGTCAAGCGCTGATACGTCAGCGCAGCGCCCAAGAAGGCGCGCCCAATCAGAGCAAAGCTCTATTTTAATGAAGTAACGCTTCAGCTGCGCAAGCACTGCACTGCGTGACACGTGTCAGCGCAGATGCGCTAGCGCAGTTGCGCTGCGCGACACGTGTCAGCGCAGATGCGCTAGCGCAGTTGCGCTGCGCGACACGTGTCCCGTGCTGGGGCATCTGCGCCAAACAGAATTAAATTTCTAAGAAATCTTTTCTGCTCTTGTTAAAACAAGAAGATTTTCTTCTGCAAAGCAGAAGCCCTTGGATCAAAGATCCAACGGTGGGGAAAATTCCCCAAATCACTTAGAGAAGGATCTCTTTACCAAATTTAACTAATTTACGGGCACTATAAAAAGGACCCTAGACCTCAATTCAAAGGCATCAACATCTTTCTAAAAAAAAAAAGAGAAGAGAACTCTTGAGAACTCCTCAAGAACAACAGAAGGTAAAAACCTTTAGGAAAAAGAGAAAATTCTCTTATGGATAGATTATTGATCTAAGAACAAGATCAATAATTTTAAATAAAAAGAAAAATAAGTAATAATAGTGCTTTGCACTTTTTTATGAACCTCTGGTTCTTGAAACAAAAAAAAAATTATTTTCTTTGATCTAAATTAGATCAAGAAATCAAATAGTGCTCTGCACTCCTGTTCTTGAATCTAAAAGATTCTTAGTGCTTTGCACTTCCAAACTGCGCTGTTGCGCTCTTGAGAGAGCGCCACGTGTCAGCTACAAAACAACTTGCGCTACGCGCTCTTGAAATAGAGCTTTGCCTTCTGGAATTGGCGCAACACACCAGAGCGCGCCACGTGTCAGCAGCGTAACAGCGCAGCGCATTAGCGCAGCGCACTGCGCTATTGCGCTTGCGCTCACCAGAGCGTGACACGTGTCACCACCATATGAGTTTGCGCTCATTACTTAGCGCAAAGCGCCTGACAAGCCACGTGGGGGCACTGCCAGAGTATTTAATGCTCTGCATTATTAAGAAAAGGGACAGAGCCCAATTAAAAGGCCTAACAGGACTAATAAAAAAAATGCTATGCATTTTAAAAGGGGGGCAAAGCCCAAACAAAAAAATAGATGCTCTGCATCATTTAGAAAATGGAAAAACCCGACCAAAACAAGAATAATGCAGTGCATTACTAAAAAGGGGTAAAGCCCTAGCACAGGCCAAAGACAAAAAAATATATATTGAAACTGGACTTAGCCCAATTTTGGCCATAAGTCCTTAAATTAAATTGACTGAGCAAGATTGCTCTCTTAAATCAATTTACTACCGGTTCAAGGGTACATCTCCGAACTCTTCTGACACCTGTCGTTGTAATCCTTCAACGACGTTAGAGAGGTGACGGGTCCCGACGACCACATATGAATATGGACTGCGGGGTCCTTAAACTCGTGGACCGAAACGTCCTTAAACTAATATCGGACCGAAACGTCCTTAAACTAATATCGGACCGAAACGTCCCTAAACTAATATCGGACCGAAACGTCCTTAAACTAATATCGGACCGAGACGTCCCTAAACTAATATTGGACCACCACGTCCCTAAACTGGCGAACGGACCACTACGTCCCTAAACTGGAACAATAGGGCCTCCAAACGCTCTTTTGCCGGATCTAAACGGTCCCGTTTAAGTCGATCTTAGCTCCAAACACGGATAACGCATCCTTAAACATTCAAATGGATTGTAAAACTCCCAATCAACTCTGGTTCGAGGGTACATCTCTGAACTCCTCTGACATCTGCCGCTGTAATCCTTCAACGACGTTAGAGAGGTGACGAGTCCCGATGGCCAGATATTAAATGGATTATCACGTTAAGTTGATCTTAGTCTCAAACAGGACTATTGTATCCTTAACAAACGTTTAAGTTGATCTTAGCCGCAACGCGACTAATGCATCCTTAAACTAAAAACACCAAACCCAAATCTAAGTAAATACGGATTTGGATTAATCCATGTCCTACGGGCGACGGCATTACTTAGTCTCCGTATACAATCCACGGACAACCACAAACAAAACAAACACACACGACACGAAGTGAAATTCTGGAGAAGGAGAAACTTGTTACCGCGATGCGGTAGCGTAATTAACTGCAGGGGCTTGCGCCTGCAGGGAAGAGCGTCCCCACAATCAAAAACCCTTCAAGCGAGGGGGAATCTGACGAAGTCTGCTACATCGGCCGCATCCGTCTAAACCTCCGATACACGGTGCCATAAATCAACTTGGCATCTTCGGAGAGCTGGACGGATAAAACCAAATAGCATCTTCCCTGAATCTCAGCGTCAGGACACCGCGGTCCTGTGCGCCGTCCTTCGGAGGGGAACACTCGCCGAGCAAGCTTAATAGATAGCCACGCCCCATAGTCCCGACCAAGTGACTGTAGGAGAACCCCGTCGCCAAAAGCATCCGTTCGGGTTCTCGGGGCAGCGGTGTTTCGCCTTAGTGCACTTCGTCGACGGCATCGAGGGTGCGGCCGTCTACTAATGTTTTCGACGAGCATTCGATCAGGATGTTGGGAATCTTGTTGAATTGCTTGACTAGATATTGAACAGTATTTTCGAGATCGATACTAAAATGCGAGATTTATAATTGTTAGGCATGTGATGTCTAAGGAATTCATTTGATTAGGAATGTGATGTCTAAGGAGGTTGCGGATTCCAACTGTTGTAGTTTTACTCTTTCTTTTCTGCGACCGTAAGTGTAATATGTGGTGTATCGCCGGTTTCGGTGCTATATGTCAACGGCAATTGGGATACGCATATTTACTTACGTTGATGACATGTGATGTTATGTGTTGCTATGATATGTTATGTTGGATTGTCGTGTTTTGAATAGCCGGGGTTTTTATGTGAGATAAGAGTTTTTCATTTTCATTCATGTAAAATTCAATGTATGTAATATTCTTTTATTGGGGCACTTCCGGGTTGGGGATGATGTCATCATTGTATATTATTTACTTTTCCGCATTAGGATAGACCAAAGGTGGGGAGCACAAGTAACCGGGTTCTAGGGTCCAGTGGGAGACCATCTCGAGGAGTCGAGACCGGGTGTCCTAACTCTAGAATTGGTAGGGTTGCTTATCGCTCTCGTAGGGGTCTAGGGGTGTGGGATTGGCTATTCATCGCGACCATGGAATCCGTGTTTTATACAGGCTCGCAATAAAACACAGACCTCCTAGTATATCCAATATTTCACATATGTTCTTCTGCTGCATTGTTCTGTGATGAGATCATATTACTGCCTGAGACCAATGTTTATAATATATATATGAGATATATATTGTATATTGTTGATTTCGTTTCAAACATGATGCTTGTGAAGCATAATAAAATAGGATTTCATTAATGAGATTAATGAAATAAAAGAAACCTAAAGATGTTATGGAATTGAATTTTCAAAAACAGGTAGCTCTGGTTCTTGCTTTGCATAGCGGTGTTCCTTGTAGAACATCCAGCACTTTATTCGATAAGGAAAGAGCTGAGATCCCTTCACCGGGAATGACCTCTTTAATGAAACTAGCAGATGCTACAACCCTCGGTTTAGCTTTTGATTGCTTTTATAGTTTTTGCTTTGCATAGTGGTATTGTGAATACCCTGCACCTTATTCGATAAGGAAAGAGCCGAGATCCCTTCACCGAGAGTGACCTCTTTAGCAAAACTAACAAAGGCCTAAAAAACACTCCATTTAAATCATTTGATTCTACAACGATATCAAGTTCATTACGTAAAGGGTTTTCTTAAAAACCTGCCGTAGCCCTCCGTCATTTCAGATAAGTACTTCATAGTATTCGTGTTGCGTTTGTTGACCTTGTCAAGGCGTAGTGTGCGGTAGCTATTTATGCTTATCTGCTAAAGCATATGATGTAATTGAGTTAGGGTAGTCGTGTGACTTTGTTGACCTTGTCAAGGGTCATGCGGGTGGGTTTAATTCAATCGGGAAATGACGGGTTGAACTTGACTTGCGGTCTATGGTTTGTTGACCTTGTCAAGGTCATAGATCGCTCGGGGCAAAATATTATCGGGAATTTCAAGTGATGAAATTTGCAATGAGATTGCATACCTTCTATGAGATAGTTGGATCCCGATACCCACTGCGAGTAAGAGTTACTCCTGAGAGAGTTTTACACATTACAATTAGCCGATCAAGTAGGTGTCTAGAAAGGTGTCAAGGGGTTATGCCCCTAGGAAAATGAGGTTTATTTTAATTAGGTCCATGCGAAAGCACGGGGAACCTCCCTCAAAGTACCGGCACTGGCCTGGCTGAAAGATTGGCGAACTTGTAGGGTGTAATTAATCCCAGCTAGTCTTTCCTTTTAGGGTTTGAAGGAAGATTTGACTAAAACAGTGGGAGACATCCTGATTAGATATATTAATAACCAATCTAATCTTGCAAGAGCATACACCGAGTGTTTTCTTCTCTCTCTCCAGGTAGCGACTATGTCACGCCTTAATCAAGATAATAATACGGATGTATTGACCGAACCCGCTTGTTATACTGTGTTAGGGAACGTTGGTCCCGCTCCAACTTATAATTGTTATAAGACCGAGCAGGAAATAGGGGATTATCAGAAATCCCGTGCCGCCCAAACGAAGAAAGTGCATGCTGATGCATCTTCTTCGGGTGTGTTCATTACCGAGAACTGTTTTTCAGTATCCTTTACGTCCTGGGTATGAGATACCAGATCAGGATCCCGCAAATGTAATCTGTTACATGGGCTATAGATAGGTAGAGAACTGAGAACGGGTGATAAGTTTCAAGAGTTGGAAACGGTGCAATTGTTGCAAGCCAAGCAGTTGGCAGTTATCACCCTGTATTACCAAAATACATTGATTCTGAACGAATGTTATTAGATACCAAACCTGATATACAATATCATATCGGTATCTTTATTGAGATAAAGAAGGATATAATTTTGTATTGTTGAATAATGTTTTGAACATTTCCTATATCAAGAGTTGATCGGTTCAGGCACGTTATCTAAAAGCATAGACGTTCTAAATCGAACTACAGTTCTTAAAGTACAGAACACACACAAGGGGAAAAGTTCAGAAATGAACGAATCCTTCTTGAGGTATTGTAGACTAGGTCATATCAATGTGACCCGACTAGCTAAGTTACATTTAGATGCATATTTAAATTAGTTTGGATTTACTTCTTGTGAAACTTGTCAGTCATGTCACAAAGATAAGATGACCACAGCTCCGTTTATTGGAAACAGAGAAAGAGTTAGTGAACTCTTGGGATTGATACATGATGATGTATGAGGTTCCCTGTCTACATATTCCAGGACTGGTTCTTTATACTTCAGAAGCAGAGAACCAAAACGGGTATAAGTATTATGTCTTTTGATATGATCAGATAAGAGAATACTGGAGCACGGAGATCCTGGACTATTCTAAAGGAGAATGAGATTCTCTCTCAGCATTACTCCGCCGTATACACCACAGCACATCGGTGAATCAGGGCGGGGCAATTGCACCCTATGTGATATGGTGTGCTCTATGATGAGAATTACTGAGTTGCCTATTTGCTTTTGGGTGTTATGCACTTATGAAGCTGCATACCTTTTGAATAGGATTCTAATCAAATCAGGTGCCTACCACTCCATATGTGATATGGTATGGAAAGAGCCCATCTCTTAAAGATGTTAAGATTTAGGGTTGTCCGGCCTATGTCAAAAGCAAAATCCAGACAAGCTCGAGGCAAGGTCAGTTCTGTGGAAGTTTGTTGGATATCCCAAGCATTCGCAAGGGAATATCTTCTACCAAACTGAGGAACAAAAGATGTTTTTTTTTCTCAGCATGCCACCTTTTGGAAAGGGAATTTCTTATGAAGAAATTAATGGTCATGAGGTAGAACTGGAAGTAGTTCCAGCTATACAAACTGCAGCTGATTATTTGGTAAACCTGGAGGGTTCAATAGTTTCCAACGAACCTCAGCCTCTCCGCTGATCTGGTAGGGTTCCTCACCCACCTTAGACATACTTCGGTTTTCTGTATGACAGTGGGAGCAAGGATTGCATCATGAGATGATGACCCAGCTAGTTTCGAGCAGGCCATCAAGAGTAAGGACTCTGTAAGAATGGCTGGATGCTTAGCGATCTGAGATGGAATCCATATACACTAACAAAGTATGGACTTTGGTTGCTTTATCTGAAGGGTTAAATCCTCATCAGGAGCAAGTATATCTTGAGAAGATTACTTGGTGTACATGGAAAAGTTGAGACTTTCAAAGCTATGCATAAGTCTATCCAGATCCTACTTGCCACTGCTATATACCATGACTACGATATCTGGCGGTTGGGTGTCATGACTGCTTTTCTAAATGATGATTTAGAAGAGAACGTCTATAAGTACACAACCAGAGGGCTTCGTAAACAATGGGAGCAGCAGAAACGTGTGCAAGTTGTTTTATGGGATAAATCAGGCATCGCGGAGTTGGAACGTCTGTTTTGATGTGATAGTCAAAGAGTTTGACTTCATCAAAATGGTAGATGAACCTTGTATATACAAAAAGGTAGTAGGGAGTATGGTGATGATCCTCGTAAAGTACGTAGATGGCATACTCTTGATAGGAAAGGAGTTTCCTATGCTACGCTTGGTCAATCTCCTCTTATCACAAGGATTCTCCATATAGGATCAAAGTGATACCTCCTAAATCCTGGGTTTTGGATCTATGAGATAGATCTAATTTGATGTTAGGATTCTCACCAGCTGTAGTGAGTTGGTGTCAATTGATCCTAGGGAGAATCACTGGAAAGGTTCCAGGGTGATAGGGTCAACTGAATGTCAGTCACAGGCATTGTCTTCACCCTCAGTGGAACGACGGTATGTTGGAAGAGTTCCAAGCTAGATACCGTGACATACTAGACGATTAAAGGCAAGATACATCGTTACCAAGGATGCTACCAAAGAGGCAGTCTGGATATATATGAGTTCATGAGATGAACTTCGTTCCTACCATTGTGTGACAATGGAGTTGTGGCTTATGCTTAAGAACCCCCGTCCTATCAGAGATCCAGACAAATTCTTAGGCAGTATCACCTGATCATGGAGATGGTTGATCTCCAGGGAGATCGAGGTTAGGAGAGTAAATACAGAGGACAACAGCGCGGGTCCACTCACAAAGGCCTATTTCCCAGTAGAGACTATTATGTGATGGTTGAATATGAGATACTTCAACCACAGCTGATTGTTAAGTATGAGACACTACAACAGATGGACCTAGTGCAAGTGGGAGATTATTAGTGATATGTCTGCCCTAGAGGCCATTACTGTACATACGATGTATATCGTAGTGGATGCTTGGACATATATAGTGAGGACTATCTTGCTCGACATGATAGTGTGCTATCTGGTTGCTCTTTATCTTAATATGTACTCTGATTGTCTCTATGTTACATGTTGATAAAGCCCTTAGGATGAGTACTTGACTACCAGGACTATGATGTAGATCATACTAGTGGGGACAGTGTAGTCGCTGAGTACATCCTTCAAATGTTCCTAGTCGTAGGTGTATCGAGACAGGGCATCGATATAGAAGAGTAGACTAGCATATGCTTCTCGACCCATGTAGATAGGCGATGGATGATCCCATATCCATTGGTGTTTGACATCAAAGATAGTATACGGGTGCTCAGTGGAGACTGGGTACACTGGACGGACTCGCCGAGAACTCCCAGATGGTATTATACCTTATATCATATGGCAGTTCTCTGGTGACACTGGTACAGGTTAGTCTGTAGACCCGAGATCGTCATAGAGTCTTGTGTGATTCCTACTGTACTTTGATTTCCACCTTACCACGTCCAAGAGGGCGTGCAAAACGGTGGCTTTTGGGTACAGTCCCGAATCACATGGAGGCAATGAGCGATAGGAGGGGTTTCGTCTCTCCCGGTATAGGGAGTTGATGTTGCGCTCTGTTCGATTGGCTATAACTGGAAATCCCTGGCCAGGGTTACTGAGATTTACTGGTAAGAGTTATCAGTAGTTTCTCGAACTGTTATAGACGTCATATCGACACGACTTATTGGTTACTGGGGTCTGACGTTTACCACCCCTAGACTGGATATGCGACATATCAGATGAAGAGACCGGACTGTACGGGAGTGTTACTGATTGGATACACAGGAGAATGTACAAGCTTTCTTGTTGATTTTCTGATCATTCAATACCTGGGTGGCTGTTACGTTTAGCTCACCGCTTGCAGCTTGTGGGTGTTTGATATGATCATCACCTACTGCCGGTGTATTGACGATTCTTTAGAATCCTATACTGAGGTTTCCTGGCTCAGGCAAAACGAAGTTGGAGCACATATATGATATGTGCGGGACCGAGAACAATACGTGTATGTGATACCGTATTATATTCTCGCGATATGTGATATCGGCCGGGTATATGAGATATAGCCGGGTCATCGGATCAAGTGTTGATTCGATGAACTGATACAGATTATATTAGTCGGTTATTTGTGAAATAGCCGGATTATCGGATCAAGTGTTGATTTGATAATTTAATGTATAATTATATATTTGATATATTACATTACAATAACTAATATAAGCTCACTTAAAGATTCTTTTTCTCACATGGATAATACATTGATATATATGCGATATATGTTAATTGTATTATTTTCTTTTGTTACTATATATATTATATATGTGATATATAATATTGTAACATGTTAGGGTTAAAATTGCAACTAAGATTTTGAGAATAAAACATGTTAGGGTTTGGATTAGGGTTAATGTTATGGATGAGCTTTGTAGAAGCTTCTTGAAGCTTTGACTTTAGTCTTCATCCTTTGATATTTTGTGAAGATATTTGTTAACCCAACCCAAACCTCAACCCATGGTTGATTCTGTACAAGGGTTAAGGATGTGATCTTTAACCAATGGTTGCAATTCTAAGCTCATACAATAATTCATTATTCATCACAAAAGAAATTCTTCTTCTTCTTGCTCTTGAGAAAAAAAGCTTTCTAGCTTTTGGGTTTGCGATGATTTTGAGTGAGAAATTGAAAATAAAAGAGAGATAAATTCCTACTTCATCATCATCATCTATTCTAGCCACTTACATTAGGGTGTTTGCTTTGCTAATACTTGATTAGTGAAGCAAGAGCTTGAGTTTGAGTTTTCTCAAGGTAGATCATCTTAGTTGTTGAAGATTGGAAGCAAGTTTACATCTTTCTCTTCATGGAGCCTCTTTAGAGTCCGGGTACTTGATGATCACAGCGAAGGGACCACAACACAGAGCTTATGAAGCGAAGGAACGGACTACAAAGGTTGTAATCCCTAACTCTTAGATGTTAAAGTGTTTAACATGCTTGTTTGTTTTGATTCTCTAGTTAAAGTTCCTAGGTTTAGGGTTATCTTTAATGGCAAAATTTTAACTTGGCATGGATGATACCTCCCGAAACCTTGCTGCCATTGTAGGTAACCTAACACTCATTTCCTCTCCTCCTCCAAAAATATCTCTAAATCTTCCAAACTCCCAACTATCAAAACCCAACCCCAAAACTCAAATCTTCTCCATAAAAATCCATGGTTGGTGCCAATTTTTGCAACTAGAGCTTTCAAAACTTCAAGTGGAGTCATCCTCAACCTCTCAACTTCCTTATAGCTTCATCAAAACTTGGTGCTCCACTTTTTCCCCACTCAAATAGGTAAAGATCTCTCTTTTTCATCAAGTTTTTAAAGTTTTAGCCATGTAAAAGTATAGTTCCTACATAAAAATGGTATTTTTATGGGTTAAATTCTTTCAAGTTTGGGTTTCTGAAGTGCTCCACTTGTAGTAATGAATCTAGTATAGTTTACTTGGTGATTGCACCTTATTTTAGGTAGTAGAGGGTATTTTGATTTAAAGGTTTAGATTTTAAAATTATACAATTTTTAGTATTTTTGTATGAGTAGTTTTCTTCTGTAAACGTCTGGGTTCAGAAGCTTCAGACGTCTTCCTTCAATATGTTTTTATTTTATTTTGTTGGTCAGACGTCTAGGTTCAAGCACAGACGTCTGGGATCAAGTTTCTGGTTGGAGTTTAGTTATGGTCAGACGCCTGTTGCTCAAAGGAGAAGACGTCTAGGAATCCTTCAGACGTCTGCTTGAAAGTCTCTGGTTGGATTTTGTTTTGTGGTCAGACGTCTGCATAGTGCTTGGTCAGACGTCTGCCGTGTATTTTCTTGGTTGTTTTGCTATGTTGCTTGTGTTTTGTCTTCCACCTTTCTCGACTAATCTCTGTGTTTTTAAGATCGATTGTGGAGACTTCTAAGATGGCGAGAAAGGGTAAGACGGTCGTGGGTTTCGATTAGCTTGAGACGCACTTTAATGAGTAGATTTATATCTACGGGGGAAATCAGGTGGATGGCTAATAGCACCCCCGAATCCAATCCTAGTGAACACTCATTTAGTAGATACATAACCTATATACATAGTTTATAATGTCACGTTTGGACATTAATTATTCATTATAATTCGTAAACGATATACTTAGCATATAGTGTCGTGTTAGAACACTAATACTTATATATTGATATACTTAGTTTATAACTCGTAACACTTATACCTAGTCTATAATGTTATGTTAGAAAACTTATATACATAACTCATATAATTAGTCTATAGTTCATAATTCGTATACCTAATCTATACTTATGTACTTAGTCTATAATTCATTACTAGTAGGCTATGTATGTATATGTTGTAAGTCCACGTTACCCGTCCCCGGTTCTTTGGGGTTGCGGAAATGGTGAAAAACGATTTTCTACGGTGGGGGTAATATGGACTCAAAAACGGATCTTTGTTAAACTAACTATCTAACAACCTAACTTAGAGTTTTACCTACTCGGTTAGGGGGTTATACCTTAACTTGAACTCCTTCTCTTCGACTCCTTGTGGTGGTCGGATGGTTCTCTCCTCGTCGTCTTCTTGTGCCGAAGATGGATCCACCCGAAAGCTTCTACCTTTGGCTCCAACCTCAATCTAGAGGAAACTAGAACACTTGGATTGCTAGACCTTGTATATTAGGATGAGTAGAAGTGTTTTGGGTTTTTATCTCTATGGTTCTTGTTTCTCAACACATGAGACAATTGAACCATGAGCTAAAGAGAGAGCAAGAGGAAGAGGGAGAGCTTGAGGATGAGAGAGAATGAATATGATAGAATGAGCAAGACTTTTTCCACCCATGCTCTCATAACACAAAATAATCATAACAATAACAATAATTAAGCATCTTTTGATGGTTCATGTCAATGGCTTTATCATTTCATGCATTTAATGCATTTTGTGAACAAACAAGCAAGCAAAGGTTAATGCCATGAAATGATAGCCATTGTCATGATGATGGTCAACAAGTCCAACCTAGTCAACCGGTCAACAAAGTCAACCTTTCAACCCAACCATGGCACAATAATACTTAATTAATATTATTATTAATCATATTTCTAATTCTCATTAGGGTTTAGCAAAAGTCAACAGTCAACAACCCTAATGAGAATCCTCTGCCTCTGTCTCTGTTAACTGTGCATATACACCCGCATCCGTGTTCCGTGGACCACGAATAAAAACGAGATAAAACCAATCCCAAAATGTATACTAGGATCTGGCTTAAACTAAAGCCCGCTAGTAATAATTGTCCGGACACTAAACGTGCACAAGTGCGCGGATGTGACCAAACCCTGTCGCAAAACTATGCGACCTCTACTCTTTTTCCTAAAGGCGAATAGCTCTCTGTGTGGGACTCTAAAGACCCGACACTACACTGGCAATGGGTTTAACCACAGACCGCAAGCGGCACTAGCTGTGCGTAACGGCCCCCTAGGTAGATGCCGATAAGAAGACTGACGAGGTGAAACCCATCTGAACTCCTACTGAGCCTGAATGTGACAGTCTCCATACAGTCCGGTCTGTTCGTCTGAGAATATCACATGGCGGGCCTAGGGGGCGGTAAACGTCAGTCCCGTAATAGCGATACAAGTCGTGTCGGAGTGTAGCCCAGAACACCCTGAGATAACACTAGAAACCTACCAGTATATCTCGCTTGCCCTAGCCAGGGACGACTATGTGTAATGGCTCTCCATGGCACAACGCGATATCAACTCCCAATACCGGGAGAGACGAATCATGTCCAACCGTCACTGCCTCCAAGTGCTTCGGGACTGCACCCAACTACTACCTGTTTGCACAACTCCTTTGAGTCATGGTAGGGTAGTAATCAAAGTACAGTGGGAACACACTCGAGGCGAAGTGACAGTGTCAAGTCAGTGGACTAAGCTGTACTCATGTCACCTGGGAACTGATAACTAACGATAGGTATAGTACCAACCAACAGTTCCCGACGAGTCCTGTCCAGTGTACTCGTAACCTAACGAGCACCCGCATACTATCTCAAGTACGACGTACTGACGGCTGTGGGACAAACCGTCTCCCCTGCTGGGATGAGAAGCGCATACGCTAGTCTACTCCGTAGTATCGATGCCCTGTCTTGATAGTCCTACGACTAGGGACCTGCATAAGGATGTGCTTGTGGATTACCCAGCCTCCACGAGTTTGACTGCCATCACAACGCTGGTAATGAAGCAAAGATCCTAAGGGCTCCACTAATGTGTATATGCGATATGTTAAAAGAAACACATGTACACACATTGAAGTAGAAACAAACCAAGTAGCATACTACTATTTTGAGCAAGATTGTCTATACAATGGTGAATATCCCAAGCTTCCATTAAGTAATATACAAACTAGTATGATACAGTAATGGCTTCTAGGGCATATATACTAACAATCTCCCACTTGCACTAAGGCCGTGTACTGGCGTATCGAAGACCTATCATCTCGATCAGCCGCTCGAACCGAGTCTAGGGTAAGGCCTTCATGAATGGATCTGCAGTGTTATCTTCTGAATTCACTCTCTTCACCTCGATCTCCCGGCGATCTACGATCTCCCTGATCTGGTGGTACCGCCTCAAAATGTGCCTGGACTTCTGATGGGACCTGGGTTCCTTCGCTAAAGCTATAGCGCCGTTGTTGTCACAATACAGCGGTATTGGATCAACACTGGTAGGAACAACCTGAAGCTCCGTGAGGAACTTCTTCATCCATACAGGTTCCTTTGCGGCATCGCAAGCAGCTATGTACTCCGCTTCCATAGTTGAGTCAGCAACGGTTTCCTGCTTGGAGCTCTTCCAGCAAACCGCCCCTCCATTGAGGGTAAAGACATAACCCGACATGGACTTGGAGTCATCCTTGTCACTCTGGAAGATGGAGTCAGAAAAGGCCTCGATCTGGAGGTCTTTTCCGCCATATACCAAGAACATCTCCTTAGTCCTTCTCAGGTACTTGAGAATGTTCTTTACTGCTATCCAGTGTTTCTTCCGTGGGTCCGACTGATACCGGCTTACAACGCTCAATGCCTATGCTACATCTGGTCTAGTACACAACATCGCATACATAATAGAGCCTACCTCAGATGCGTAGGGTATTGATGACATGCGAGCCCTTTCCAAATCAGTCTTGGGAGACATCTCTTTGGAGAGGGTGATTCCGTGACAAGCCGGTAGATTACCGCGCTTGGAATCTTCCATACTGAATCGTTTCAGTATGATGTCGATGTACCTGGACTGTGAAAGTCCCAACATCCTTTTAGATCTATCACGATAGATCTGGATCCCCAGAATGTAGTTGGCATCGCCCAGGTCCTTCATGGAGAACCTCTGTGACAAGAATCCTTTGACTGACTGTAGCATAGGAATATCATTTCCTATTAGGAGAATGTCATCGACGTACAAGACGAGGAATACCATATTTCTCCCTACATTCTTACTGTAAATGCATGGTTCATCTGGGTTTTTCAAAAAGTCGAATTCTTTGACAGTGTCATCAAAGCAGATGTTCCAACTCCGTGATGCCTGCTTCAGTCCATAGATGGACTTAAGCAACTTGCACACTTTACCGCTGCTCCCACTCTGAATGAATCCCTCTGGCTAATCCATATAGACGCACTCTTCCAAATTTCCATTTAGGAAAGCTGTCTTTACGTCCATCTACCAGATCTCATAATCGTGGAAGGCAGCAATGGCAAGAAGGATCCGAATGGATTTGAGCATAGCTACTGGAGAAAAGGTCTCGTCATAGTCCAAACCAGGTCTTTGACGAAAACCCTTTGCAAAAAGCCTAGCTTTATAAGTTTCAACCTGTCCATCTACACCAATCTTCTTTCTGAAGATCCATTTGCAGCCTACGAGTTTTTCCCCTTCTGGAGCAAAGTCCAAAGTCCAAACTTTGTTAGTGTACATGGACTCCATCTCGGTCCGCATTGCATCCAGCCATTTTACTGAGTCACCGCTCTGAATGGCTTGCTGGAAGCTAGTAGGCTCATCATAATCAATGACGCAATCCTCTCTATCCCCGTCTATGAGAAAACCGTAGTATCTCTTGGGCGGATAAAACTGCCTACTACTCCTGCGGAGCGGCTCAGGAATGTCCGGTTCCCCTAAACCTTCTGGTTCTACTAAGGTTTCAGTAATAGTTTGTGGTTCTGGAATTTCTTCCAGTTCTATTGCGCTCCCACTTATCTGATTTTCTAAAATCTCAGTTTTCAAGAAGCGGGCATGACGAGAAACAAAGGCTTTTTGCTCCTCTGCGTAATAGAAAAGATACCCCTTAGAGTTCTTTGGGTATCCCATAAACTTACACTGTACTGAGCGTGCCTCGAGCTTGTCCGCATGCTGCTTTTTGACAAAAGCTGGACATCCCCATGTTTTAAAGTGTTTAAGACAGGGTTTCTTCCCACTCCACATCTGATATGGTATGGTAGGCACTGTCTTAGTAGGAACTTGGTTCAAGAGATATGCAGCTGTTTCTAGTGCATAACTCCAGAAAGATCGCGGTAACTCAGCTTTACTCATCATGGAACGAACCATATCCAATAAAGTTCGATTCCGTCTTACCGATACACCGTTGTGTTGTGGTGTGTATGGAGGAGTAAGCTGCGAGAGAATTCCATTCTCTTTTAAGTAGTCCAGAAACTCGACACTCAAGTATTCTCCACCTCGATCAGATCTCAGTGTCTTGATACTTTTGCCTGTTTTTTTTTCAACTTCATTCTTGTATTCCCGAAATTTCTCAAAGGCCTCGGATTTATGCTTCATGAGGAAAACATGTCCAAACCTAGAGAAATCATCTGTGAAAGTAATGAAGTATGAATAACCACTTCGCACATGTGTAGATATTGGACCACACACGTCACTGTGTATGAGTCCCAAGAGCTCGCTTGCTCTTTCTCCGTGTCCAGTGAACGGAGTCTTTGTCATCTTTCCCATGAGACAGGGTTGACAAGTTGCATATGACTGATATTCGAACGGATCCAAATATCTTTCTGTATGTAACTTCGTCAACCTGATATTCGAACGGATCCAAATATCTTTCTGTATGTAACTTCGTCAACCTTCTCTCATTGATGTGACCCAGTCTACAATGCCATAAGAAAGCCTGATTTGTTTCCGGAGACTTTCTTTTAAGTGTGTTCTGGACACTGAAAATTTGAGCTTGATTCAATACGTATATCCCGTTATTTAATGTACCTGACCCAATCAGAACTTGATTTAGGTGGATGTGGACCACATCGCTTACAAAAGTAAAATCATATCCTTCCTTAGAAAGTAAGGATACAGATATGATATTACAAGTCGCACCTGGTACATACAAACAGTTACGTAGAATCAATATCTGCCCAGTTGTCAGTCCAAGATGATATTCCCCTACGGATTCAGCATCCATGCTCATTCCGTTAGCAACCCTGAGAGTCATATCACCTTTCCTGATAACCCTACGGTTTCTTAGAGCCTGTAATGAATTACAGATGTGAGATCCTGATCCGGTATCCAATACCCAGGAAGTAGGGTTAACTGACATACAGTTCTCTATTACAAATACACCCGAAGCCGAAGCCACAACATGCTTCGAATTCTGGCTACTAGCTTTGCTAGCCCTGCAATCCTTCTGCCAATGTTCATTCCCGTAACAATAGGAACGCCCCTCTTTTACTACATCCAGTCCCGAAACTTTTGCCCTTCCCTTTCCTTCTTCTTCCCTGGTTTCCTTCAGGGTATAAGCAGAGGGCATGGACTGTAGAATCAAGTCAGTATTTGACCCGTTCTTCAACGTGGTCTTCAGGTCCGTGAGCTCAAAATAGCTGGTCTCTGTAAGGACGTTGCCCCTACAGATGACCCGACAGCCAACCTCGCTTGAATCAATTCGTTCGAGGTCTCATATCTTGCGATAAGAGATTGCTCTCCACATAAATCTTTGTTATGGAGGAAGATAGAAACTAAGTCCATCTTCTCGTGCTGTCTCTAGTTTGCACCATCAACTGAGGCTAACACGAGGCACTTGGCTTTCGCACAGTCTTTTTCCGATGTCATACGGATGTCAATGTCCGTGACAGGGGAAACTGGTCCTGAGACGGCAGGGGTTTGATTAGTTAAGAGGTGTCCCAACTTATCATGGGCAATGGACATCTGGACAGATCTTTGCCAATCAAAACAGTCAGATTCAGTCATTTTATTATCTAGATGTAACCTATGTGTGGTCACTGGGTCGCTGCAATTAAGAGAGAGAGAAGAAAACACTCAGCATGATGCTCTTGCAAGTTTAGATTGGTTTTTAATTTATCTAAACAGGATGGCTCCCACTGTTTCTCGAATCCTTCCTCAAACCAAAAAGGAAGAATTAGTCGGGATCAATCTCACCGTACAATACTTGCTTAACCGTTCAGCCAGGCTAGTGTCGGTACTTCGAGGGAGGTTTTCCAACGCTTTCGTGAAGTTCCTTAATTTAAGAACCTCTTTTCCCTGGGGGCGTAGCCCCGCTAACACCTTTCTAGACACCTACTTGGTTTATAGCATTGATCGTTAAGCGAGAAATTTCCCGAGGAGTAGCATATACTCACAGTAGGATCGGGATCCAAATATCATCGCGTGACAAAACTGAAGGAATCCTGCCAGAATTATCACACTCCAAATGGTATGTAGCGCTAGCAAGTTTCAGTTTCTTTTGAAACTCCCGATGTGGATTTTTGCCCCATTCTCTTATGACCTTGACTAAGGCCAACAAATCATAAGTCATATATCAAGTTCTACCCGTCGTTGTCCAGGTTGATTTGAACCCACCCGTATATACCCTTGACTATGGCCAACAAAGTAATACGACTGTCCCAAACCAATGCATCTATCTATGCAACATATGAATATCCACCAGCTACCAAACACTGTGCCTTGACTAAGGCAAACAAACACAGCTTGAATACTGTTGAATATTCATATGAAACGACGGAGGGCTACGAATGGTTTTGGCGAAACCGTGAACGCAGTGAACTTGATATAATCGAAGGAACCTTGATAGCTTTTAAAAGGAGTGGCTTAAGCTCCACGTTTAAAAGTTGTTTTTGAAAAGAAACCGAGTGGTTTTTGAAATTGTTCCAACGACTTTTACTTGGTTTATTTTCTTGCATTAATTTTAATGCGTCCCATCATTTAATCCTACCATTGCAGAAAACAACGAAAATATGACGTACGCTTATGCCATCCGCATTCGCCACGGGGCCCCGTCATTACCCGTTAGGTTACTTAACTAACAACAGAGCGGGGGCTGGACTAGCGCGGATGCAAAACATAAGCAACGTCTACATAGATATCATATATAAATATATACATTCGTCAGATGCAATGATAGCCATTCCAGATCACAGATGAACACATTGGATATACTAGGAATCCGCATTCCGTACGATCCTGTAACGAAAAGTGGATTACACGGTGAATAGCCAATACCCAACCCTAGACCCCTACGGGTGCGGCAAACTACCCGCCAAATACCTGAAGTGAAGCAACCTCCCTCAACAACGTGAGTAAGCCACTCGGCACTTCGAGGTATCCGGTAGTTTGTGCACCCCTCCATGGGTCTATCCTAGGAGCAAAAACAGTAAAAAAAATTATACAATGACGGCTACAACCTCTTCCCGGTTGTGCGGCCATATAAATAATATTACATCAATTACAAATTACATGAATTGAAAGAAAAAGAAAACTCTCATCTCACAACCCCCCGGCTATTCATCCGCGACAATCCAATGAATTCATATACACATACCATCAATATTACAGATCACAGATATGTATAACCCCCACTAATCGACGTATAACGATTAGCAGACGTTCAATACATATATCACATCACAGATATAACCCGTTAGCTAAAGTCTTTAGAAATTCGATCAAAATACGGATTTTTAAACCCCAAAAAAGAATTTTGCTTTCTGGAAAATCTGGACAGAAAAAACATATTGTAAAAATCCCAAAACACCCTCATAAAAACACTGCAGGAAAATTGTGCCACGGCCGAGTCAACTCGGCCGCGAATCAGCGGCAAGAGCGTGCTCTTGCCGCGGTTCCGCGGCGCTTTGACCGAGTTAGTGGACTAATTTTCTTGTGTAGTTTTTAAAAACCCTGAGCCGATTTTTAGTGTAGGATTAATTATTTTTTGAGCAGAAATAAAAATCGGCAGAAAGTTAACATTTTGGGCATGTTTTGTGATTTTTTCTCCGATCGAACTTCTAGTTACTTTGTTAACATGTTAGATAGTGTTTAACTAGGCTCTGATACCACTGTAAGTCCACGTTACCCCTCCCCGGTTCTTTGGGGTTGCGGAAATGGTGAAAAACGATTTTCTACGGTGGGGGTAATATGGACTCAAAAACGGATCTTTGTTAAACTAACTATCTAACAACCTAACTTAGAGTTTTACCTACTCGGTTAGGGGGTTATACCTTAACTTGAACTCCTTCTCTTCGACTCCTTGTGGTGGTCGGATGGTTCTCTCCTCGTCGTCTCCTTGTGCCGAAAATGGATCCACCCGAAAGCTTCTACCTTTGGCTCCAACCTCAATCTAAAGGAAACTAGAACACTTGGCTTGCTAGACCTTTTATACTAGGATGAGTAGAGAAGTGTTTTGGGTTTTTATCTCTATGGTTCTTGTTTCTCAACACATGAGACAATAGAACCATGAGCTAAAGAGAGAGCAAGAGGAAGAGGGAGAGCTTGAGGATGAGAGAGAATGAATATGATAGAATGAGCAAGACTTTTTTCACCCATGCTCTCATAACACAAAATAATCATAACAATAACAATAATTAAGCATCTTGTGATGGTTCAAGTCAATGGCTTTATCATTTCATGCATTTAATGCATTTTGTGAACAAGCAAGCAAGCAAAGGTCAATGCCATGAAATGATAGCCATTGTCATGATGATGGTCAATAAGTCCAACCTAGTCAACCGGTCAACAAAGTTAACAAGTCAACAAAGTCAACCTTTCAACCCAACCATGGCACAATAATACTTAATTAATATTATTATTAATCATATTTCTAATTCTCATTAGGGTTTAGCAAAAGTCAACAGTCAACAACCCTAATGAGAATCCTCTGTCTCTGTCTCTGTCAACTGTGCATACACACCCGCATCCGTGTTCCGTGGAACACGAATACAAACGAGATAAAACCAATCCCAAAACGTATACTAGGATCTGGCTTAAACCAAAGCCCGCTAGTAATAACTGTCCGGACACTAAACGTGCACAAGTGCGCGGATGTGACCAAACCCTGTCGCAAAACCATGCGACCTCTACTCTTTTGCCTAAAGGAGAATAGATCTCTGTGTAGGACTCTAAAGACCCGACACTACCCTGGCAGTGGGTTTGACCACAGACCGCAAGCGGCACTAGCTGTGCGTAACGGCCCCCCAGGTAGATGCCGATAAGAAGACTGACGAGGTGAAACCCATCTGAACTTCTACCGAGCCTGAATGTGACAGTCTCCGTACAGTCCGGTCTGTTCGTCTGAGAATATCGCATGGCGGGCCTAGGGGGCGGTAAACGTCAGTCCCCTAATAGCGGTACAAGTCGTGTCGGAGTGTAGCCCAGAACACCCTAAGATAACACTGGAAACCTACCAGTATATCTCGCTTGCCCTGGCCAGGGACGACTATGTGTAATGGCTCTCCATGACACAGCGCAATATCAACTCCCAATACCGGGAGAGACGAATCCTGTCTAACCGTCACTGCCTCCAAGTGCTTCGGGACTGCACCCAATTACTACCTGTTTGCACGATTCCTTTGAGTCGTGGTAGGGTAGTAATCAAAATACAGTGGGAACACACTCGAGGCGAAGTGACAGTGTCAAGTCAGCGGACTAAGCTGTACTCATGTCACCTGGGAACTGATAACTGACGATAGGTATAGTACCAACCAACAGTTCCCGATGAGTCCTGTCCAGTGTACTCGTAACCTAATGAGCACCCGCATACTATCTCAAGTACGACGTACTGACGGCTGTGGGACAGACCGTCTCCCCTGCTGGGATGAGAAGCGCATACGCTAGTCTACTCCGGAGTATCGATGCTCTGTCTCGATAGTCTTACGACTAGGGACCTGCATAAGGATGTGCTTGTAGATTACCCAGCCCCCACGAGTGTGACTGCCATCACAACGCTGGTAATCAAGCAAGGATCCTAAGGGCTCCACTAATGTGTATAGGCGATATGTTAAAAGAAACACATGTACACACATTGAAGTAGAAACAAACCAAGTAGCATACTACTAATTTGAGCAAGATTGTCTATACAATGGTGAATATCCCAAGCTTTCATTAAGTAATATACAAACTAGTATGATACAGTAATGGCCTCCAGGGCATATACACTAACATATGTATGTGCGTGCATGCGTGCGTGTGTGTGTATGTGTGAGAGATTAATGTTATATGTTTGTGTATGTGACTAGATGTCCGTACTATATGGCTATGTATTTGCGTATGCAACTAGAGTTCCATACTGATTGTGATTAGATGTTTGGTGGACATCGTACGAGGGAGATTCCGTACTGGATGAGATGAGGATAGATTTCCGAATGTGGCCTTTATTTATTTGACTCGTGGAGTCTTGCTATTAATCCCGATTGAGAAATTATGGAATACTAATATTATACTCATTTTAAAACCAACGATTCATTTCCTATTTTTAAAACCATAATGTCAAGGATGTGTTTCTAATTTCAAATGAATATCTATTTTAAAAATATCGTAGCCTCCGTATTTTCAAAACAACGTTTTGTTCTATTTTAAACTATAACTTTATTATTCGTAAGTATTTATCTATTTATAATGCTTGTTCATGTTACATTTACTTTACCGTTATACGTTCATGTTTCAAATATTCTATTATTTAAGCCATGCTTATATTATTCATTCTAATTAACTTTGTATGTTCAGTTTATGATACCATGGTTGTACATTTTTTTAGTCGTTATAATTCATGTTTCGTATGCTAAGGCAATTACGCCATATGTTGCCTATAATTGTTTGAAATGTCATGATTCATATTCCAATTGCCATGTTTATATAAAAACGCTTGATAGAACACTAGCATACTACTAATGATTGCCATGTGGCACAATCACAGACACACATGCTACACTACATATCGTTAGTACTGCCATAACATTATAGAAAAATACTTGCACAACCACTAATGATTACCATATGGCACAATCATATACTCGCATGCTACACGTACACATCATTAGTACTGCTATTACCACCAAAATTTTTGGCTCAAAACTTATATTTGTTCTCTTATAAAAAAAAATAGAAGGCAGCTCCCACATGTTAAAACACGTGAGCACTCACGAGCAAAGCACGCGAGCACCTGTTGTAGTTAGGATTAAATCCTATAGCAACCCCTATATATTAAACACATGAGCACTCAAATGCAAAGCATGTGAGTACCGGCTTCACAGCACCTACGTGATAAACATGTTAGCACTCACATGAAAAGCACGTGAGCGTTGGCGCCCAATGTCGAAGCAGTTTGCTTCAGGTAGAATTAAATTCTACTTGGGAAAATTTTTCCTTTGATCTTTCTTAAATAAGAAAGATTAGCTCTGTTAAATAGAGAGCTTTTAGATCAAAGATCCAACGGTGATTAAAAAATCACCAATTAATCATAAGATGGAATTAAATTCTATGTTAGGAAAATATTTTCCTAATCTTGTTAAATAAACAAGAAATATATTCTATGTAAAATAGAGAGCCGTTGGATCAAAAATCCAATGATGATTTAAACATCTCTAATTGATTATAAAATCAATCAGGATGTCTCAATGAGAGATTTCTCAAACAAAGTGATTTTTCTCTTTTCCTATATAAAGGACCCAAGAGATTAAATCTCACAGAAGGGAGACCCCCATAAGCTTCCATAAAAAAACGAGAATTTAATTCTCCTAAAAGATCATCTTCAACCTCTCAAATCCTAGGTAAAAATAAGGGAGAAATATATCCGGTTCCTATCATGCATATAAAAACAAGGTTTAACCCTTCAAAGAACTTAGATCTTTGTTTAGATCTAAGATCCATAAGATAAGTCCCCCACAAAAAGAGAATTTAATTCTCACAAAGGGATCTTGATCTTAAACTTAGGATCCAAAGAAGAACTTTGGTGTTCTGCCCACCATAAAAAAAATATAAGGAGAGAAATAAAGAATATGGAGTTTCTATCTCCAAGAATTTAGTTCCTTTAAAAGATGACAAGAACTTAGATCTCACATGAGCAAGATCTTCAAGTTCTTAAAGAACCTAACTTCCCGTGATCCCAGATCATCAAATATCGATCTTGGTGATTGTTAATGGTCAAAACACCATCAGCAGAAGCTTGAAATTCTCTGAAACTTAAGTTTCAAAGATAAATAGAGATTAAATCTCTGAGGAAGAAGTGTCTCACGTGATATCCATGTGAGTGCTCAAAAGAAGGTATGAAGACAGCGGCTCACGTGATATGCACGTGAACGCTAAGGAGAAACATCTCATGTGATATGCGCATGAGCGCTAAGGAGAAATGTCTCACGTGAAAAGTATTTGAGCACCCGAGACTTAAAATCTCAAGTGAAAGGCATGTGAGCGCCGAGACTTAATGTCTCATGCGATATACATGTGAACGCTAAATGATTCAGTTTTAGCACTGCTGGGTGATATAGAAACCTAATTTTAGTCTAAAATAGACTAAGTCCATGAAGTTTAAAATTCTTTAGGCCCATACTTTCACATGTTTAAGTCGGCCTTAATCTAAAATAAGATTAACGGTCCTTAACCATATGTTTAAGTTGATCTTAATCTAAAACAAGATTAACGATCCTTAAACCTCTGAACTGATGGCAGGTATAGCCTAGGTTCAATCCCAAATCTGAGATTTACGAATTTGGACTAATTCACGCCCTATGGGCAAAGACAAAATTAGTCTTCGTATACATTCCAAGAGCAACCCTATAATAAACAAAATATAACACGACATGAAGTGATATCTATGGAGAAGGTGAAATTTTTTATCACTTGATGATAACGTAATTAACTGTAAGGGCTTGCGCCTGCAGGAAAAAGTGTCCCCACAATTAAAAAAAAACCCACATATGAGAGGGAGTCTGATAAATTCGGCTACATCGGTCACATCCATCCAAATTTTCGATATACGATGCCATAAATCAACTTGGTATGTTCGGAGAAGTGGAAAGATATGTTTCATATAGCATTTGCTCCCAAATTCAGGCAAGACGTTCTATCCCAGTTCGCCTCTGTTTTCGAAGGTAAACAGATTCCGGCATGCCCGATAGGACCTTTTTCTCTTTCCACTCCACACTTCGTGTGTCGTGTTTTTCATGAACAAAATCGCAGTATATATGTTTATAGTTGCCCTTGGGTCTTAGGATACTGAAGCTGCTATTTCATCTCTATGCAGAGATCAATGGCTTCCAACTGCATTCACTGCAACTCAAGCTCTTCCACATCCGGTGAAGTCAAGTATGGGCCACTTGCAGCCTCAATCTTCTGCATTCTGGCTCTTCAAGAAATGAACAGATTTTTCTTTGGGTTGATACTTTAACCTCCTATCCTCGGTGCCTCAACGCCGAAGGAGAAAGCCCAGAAGAAATCTGTCTTCCACATGCTGGCTTCTCAAGCTTTACTTCTACCAAAGGCATCGGTCTTCAAACGACTGGCATCTGCCGAAGGCCAAGACCAACACTATGGGCATAACAGTCATGCTCTGAAAGAAAACATGGGGAAAGCCTAACAAGTTCCTGAGACGGAAGAAGCTCCGGTTGAAGGACATGATCAACGTCGATATTGGCGTGAAATAAGACAAGCTGGGGGCAGTTCTCCATCCGGGTTGACTCCACCCGCTCTAACTCTAATGGTGAATGTTGTTGTTCCAACCGGGAACAGTTTCGAAGTACTGCGAAAGGTCAGACAAAATTCCCTCACCACAGTATTGAATAAGTCTCTGCAGCCCGTAGAGATCCAAAGAGAGCAGAAGCCAGTTAGCTCTCCAAAGAGACTTTCCTCATCTATATATAAGGTGTGGAAGAAGGTGAAGAACTCCGTCGTTGTCTGCAGCTCTTCTCCCAAGTTCAAGCAAACGAAGCGTCGGCTAAACACTGACAACTCCCTTTCCAATACAGGGAGACTCATCCCTAGGCGGTTCCTGCAATAAGGATTCCTCCTAAATTGGCTTTTCATAAAAGAGAGAGGCCAGAGAAAGTTCAAGCGCCCGAGGCAAATGCCAAGGGCCGAAATCCTAAACATCCCAAGTATGAGGGTATGGTAGTTCACACAATCCATATAGTGAGCTCCAAAGATGAAAGTTGAGCTTCTATTAGTCATAGTCCGCATACTCGGTTTCTGATAAAGGCTCAGAAGCATCATGAAAAGCTGCAGGAGATTCTTGCTCAGGCGGCATAACTCGTTAGTCCACTGCTTAAAGCAAACCTAAAGGATGCACCCGAAGAAAGGATTGGGCAAGGGTCAGATATTGACTTCATAAAGTGCATTCTCAAAAAGAAAGATGAAAAAGCGGCGGAAATGACCGCTAAAATGAATAAGATGGCCCTTCTATTTCAGAACATGGTCGGAATGATGGCTCAGCTCGAACAGCCATCAGAGGAACCGCCGGTGGATATTACCGACAACAAGATGGGTGTTTACCACCAAATACTGGACTGAGACATTGGGACGTCTAGCCTGAATTTGGGGGCAGATGCTATTTGGACATATCAATCCACCTCTCTGAAAATACCAAGTTGATTTATGGCACTGTATATCGGAGGTTTGGATAGATGCGACCGATATAGCAGATTTTATCAGATTCCCCCTTATTTATAAAGGGTTTTGGATTGTGGGGACGCTCTTCCCTGCAGGCGCAAGCACCTGCAGTTAATTACGTTATCACGTTACGATAACAAATTTCTCCTGCTCCAGAAGATCACTTCGTGTCGTATGTTATTTTATTTGTTAAGGTTGCTCATGGATTGTATACGGAGACTAGATTTTGTCGTCACCCGTAGGGCGCGGATTACTCCAAATCCGTATATATTTTAGGTTTGAACTTAGGTTGTATGTATTCCATCAATTCAAAATATTTTGTTTTGTTTAAAGACCATTAATCTAGTTTGAGATTAAGATCGACTTAAATATATGAGTATTTGGGCTCAATTTATTTTAACTAAGGATACATTAATCTTATTTGAGACTAAGATCAGTTTAGCAACATTTTAAGGATCATTAAATTTTAGTTAAGTTCCAACAACAGAGCATTTGGGCTCAGCTGCAAGTAACTTCAGAGGGACTTAGCCAATTTGGGCTTGGTATGCTCAGTCTTTTTTCTTTTATTCAGAAGTGTTAAGCACTTGTTTGTAGCCCTGTTTGCTCAGCCTTGGGCTTTCTCCTTTTATTCAGAAGTGCTAAGCTCTTATTTGTGGCTCTGGCACTCACGTGTGTATCATGTGAGGCGCTCAGATATGGACGCTGCCCAATCAGCACTTTTATACAGTGCTCACGTGTGTTTTACGTAAGGCGCTGAGTCTTCTGTTTTGGGCGCTTACGTGGGAAGCACGTGAGGCGAGCGTTCTGCTTTGAGCGTCCATGTGGGAAGCACGTGAGGCACTGAGCAGTTTGTTTAGGACGCTCACGTTGGAAGCACGTGAGGTGTTGAGCTCCTTTTGTTCGGTGCTCACGTGGGAAACACGTGAGGCGCTGAACTCCTTTAGTTTAGAAATTTAATCTCTGTTAATGGCGTTTTGGCCCTTAATGATCACCAAGATCTCTGTTTTGAAGATCTAGGATCGATTTTATTGGAGAACTAAGTTTTTCTGTTCTTTTAACAAGAACCAAGTTCTTTTGTATAGGATTAAACTCTGCTTTTAGAGGAGTTAAATTTCTAGAACGTATATTCTTTTTCTCTCCTTTTCTTTTAATTTGGTTTTTCCCCCTAGATTCTGAGCCAGAGGAACAAAATTTTCCCGATGAGAATTAAATTCTCAAATTGTGGGGAGATCTGCTTTGCAAATCTCAGATCACAGGAAGAACTAAGTTTTTTTGTGAAGGGTTAAACCCTTTTTTTATAAAGGGTAAAAGAGATATGTTTATCTCTGCTTTTCTTTACCTAGGGTTTGATAGAGCGAGAATCTTCTTCTTTTTTCAGGAGAATTAAATTCTCAATTTTTTAGAGAAGCTTATGGGGTTGATTCTTTATATAAGACTTGAAGTCTCGGATTCATTATATAGGAGAGGCAAATTGTTAATTAGTTTGAGAAAATCTCTCATTTGAGATATACCAATTGATTTAATTGGCCTCAAAGATTATTTAGGGGATTTTATCCACCGTTGGATCTTTGATCCAGTGATTTCTATTTCACAGAATATATATTCTTGTTTTTAACAAGATTAAGAAAATATTTTCCCATATAAAGAATTTAATTCTATCAAACGGTGATTTTTAATCACTATTGGATTTTTAATCCAAGGGTTTAGAGTATATCTTTCTCATTTAGATCTTTGATCCAACAACTCTCTGTTTAACAGAGAATATCTTTCTCTTTTAAAAAGATCAAGGGAAGTATTTTCCAAAAAATAGAATTTAATTCTATCATTTGATGATTTTTTAATCATCATTGGATCTTTGTTTCAACAGCTCTATTTAACAGAGAATATCCCCAGTTTTTTAGGGAAATATTCCCCATGTAGAATTTAATTCTACTCTCTTTAATTTGGGCATGATGCTCATGTGCTATGCACGTGGGCGCCGCCTAAGAATTTAATTCTTACGGAATCAGTCACCATGTGGTTTGCCTGTCGGCGCTCACGTGAGCTTCACGTGAGGCGCTGCTATAGGATTTAATCCTATTAGAGGCCGGCGCTGGCGCTCACGTGAGAAGTACATAAGGCTGCCTTATTGTGTTTAATTAAAAATAATTATATGAGGGAACAAATGCCCCCCACCATTTTTCTCACGTAGCATGCACGTGAGTGCAACGTTGCACAATTTTGGGCCATTCGATCCGTCTTGGGATTCAAAAAATCTGAACCGATCCCACCTCTTTAAATAGGGCTTGGAGCCCTAGGAGACTGCTGCGTTTTCATCTTCTTCGTTGAGAATTTTATTCTCCATTATAGCTTAGCTCTGTTTTCTTGATCTACATCGTAGACCTACTCTGCCAAAATTTTCTTTGGTAAGAGTCTTCTCCTTGAAAAATTATTGTAGAGCTTAGCTCTAAAAGAACTTAGTTCTGATTAACATCTTCTCCTCTTTGGGGATTTTCTTGAAGATTTAACTTAACAGAGCTTTGCTCTAACAATTTTCCCCAGAACATAGTTCTGATTTTTAGACCTTTTCCCCTTTGGAAATTTTTCTTGAGATTTTAATCAAAGTTTTGCTCTGGCGAATTTTCACAGAACTTAGTTCTAAAAAAATTCTTTGGGAATTTTAATTTATCAGAGCTTTCTGGCAATTTAATGTCAAACCCCTTCTGGGACTTCTTGGAATTTTTGGTATTCTATATCATTTTGTTAAAGCAAAGCTCATCTCTGAAATTTTATTATTCAAAACAGCCTTAGAGAATCTTTTTAGATTTCTCCATTGGGCACATATTCTAATCATTAAGTAGCCGCCATCTTGATTTTGTGGGGCCCACTAGTTTTTTTAAGCTTAGTGATTTTAGCGTTTTTTTGCTAACTTTCCACTGGATTTTTTTTCAGGTACCATGGCTTCTGTTTCCTTTTTTCCCTACGTTCGCTCGGAGAGTACTTTTGCTGATGCATCCACCGATCATGAGGTCCTTGGTTTAATTCGGGTCTATAATCCAGAATGGAAATCTCTTCATCTGTGGGGACCATGGTACAGCTACATCATCCGGGATCGACACAACTTTACTTGCGAGGTGCCATCAGAGCCGATCCCCTCGATTCAGTACACTAACGCTCCGCCGGTTACTTATGTTGTGGAAGAGATTAATTGGATTGCAGATGGTCGTCTTCAACCATCTATGGCAACGATACCAGTCCAAGCGCAGATGGCCTTAGATATTTTGGGGCATCGTATATATTAAGGAGAGGCACGACGTAGGGTCAGGTTTATACTATAGGAGTGACCCCTCGACATCCGAAAGGTTACTTCATTTGGGCTCGCTACATCTTATCCGCAAAGAAATCGTTGTTGCTGAGGACTGGGCTATACCCGGTGATTTACGCATCTCTATTCTATTACCACACTCCTCATGTATAGTGGGTTAAGTCATTTTTGGAACAGGGGAATATCCCAAGCCATACGTTTCTGCTATCGGACAGAGAGGTATCGATTTCGTTGGAGGAATTTTTAGATATCTCTAGATTACCCGCCATGGGGGAGCACTATGAGGAGATACTATCTCCCGACGAGTATATTTTTGCCACCAAATCGATTGTCATTAGTCTCACGCCAGATAATGCTATCCGGCACAAGCTTCCGAATCTAATCAAGGTGTTGAATATTTACGAGAGTCTGTTTTTGGAGTCCAAAGGGCATGGGTTAGCTTTGCAGATTTTGTCGCCCATTTCCTTCGCCCAGAATTTGTGTCGAAGAAAGCCGCAAAGTTTGCCAAGCTTGATGGTCTATTTGGGTTTGGTTTGGGCAAGCCGACGACTGCTGATTCGGATCTGAAGCCATTTTTTATTCCAGACACCCCCGTCATCTCCTTTGCAGAAATTGCTGCCCCGGATATCGTTGAGGAAACATTTCTCATGGGTTTTATTGGCTTATGTCTCAGCTGGATCGCACTCCCAATGCATCATTGGTACATGAAACCGTCCGTCATCTACCCGGCTCATCGTATTGCGGCAGGAATGCGTATGGCCGTTGGAGTTGCGGGATTGGCTCATTTGTATAACAGTTTGAGCATGGTGGCTGGCACCACCCAGCCGGGTGTAGGGCCCGTGAACCTCCCTCTCCATTATTTCACATCATGGATAGAGATGCATGTATTGGGAGCTTTCGGCGTGCATAAGAGACCCAAATTTTATGAGGGGTATAATTTTCCCCGGGTCATGCACTTGATCGACGCTTCCTATCCCGATCCAACACAACGGGCAGCTCGATGGCTGCTTTTGTGTCACGCCCTGCTTCCCAAAAGAAGGAGAAGAATGACATGGCATGGTCCGCAACCTAACTGTATTGAAAGTGGTCTATTCAATACAGTTACGTTAAGCGTATGAATATTTAACATGCAGGATGTGTATCAAAACAAAAATAATAAAAGCGAAAGGCATTTATTTCCATTAACCAAACATTATTACATCCCAAAAGAAAGAGTAAAATAAACTAAGTAGTTTAATTACATCAAAGGAGAAACAAAAGACCTAAACATGTGGGCAAAAACAAAAATTAAATCTAGCTAATCTTCCATCGTCAAGTCTGCAAAATCTTCATTAGTTGGCTCCATACCTTGATCCTCGCCATAATACTCATTCTCATCTGACGGACATTCCAAAGATAGAGGAAGAAAAGGAAGGTCCGTCAGCGAGTTATACTCGGGTAGGATTTCCTCATAAGGAAGTAAAGGTATAGAAACAGACAGGTGTGTATAAATATAATGAATATGATGTACATGGGTATAAAGGTATGAGGTTATATACAAATTAGATATGTTGACAGAGGTATATGTAAATATGAGTAAGTTGTGTGAGATATATGTTTGGTATAAGTTCAAGTCAAGTCAAACGGATATTCAGTCTAAAAGTTAGGTCAGGTTAAATAAGGTGTGTATGGATGGAATTGACTGGTGGATATACTCGTATCCTTGAGGTATCCCATGACTAGCTGGAAGCAGTATGAGCTGGCGCTCGTGCCTGTGGTGGCAATCAATGCGGTAGCATGAACATCCCCGAAATGTGTCCCATGACTACTATGGAGATTTGTCCAGCGTGAATATCACCCAAGTGCACAAGTATTTCCACCCGTCAGTTCCATAATAAACAGCAAGTCTAAACTGGTAAAATATCCACATCCAAGATACCGAACAACTCGTGTCTCATAAAGAAAGGTAGATAAGATAACAGGTGGGTAAAGCACATGATGTGAGTTTAGTGTTGAGTATTAATAGGTATTGTAAACATTTTAGTTTGTCAAACAAGGGTCCGGATACTCGCGATTATTCCGTTGTGGCCACGGAACAACAACTGGGGAAGTGAAATATACCGTTTCACTTCTCGAGATCATGATCGAGTAGTAGGGGAATCCGAGTTCCGAATCTCCTTGCCTAACAAACTACCCATCCCCGTGGTTCAGTATAAAGGTGTTGACGAATTAGAGTTAGTGCGTATACCTCTAGGCATGAAATTTTCACATTGTATGTCATCCACATTTTGTATCATTCGACCTCAAATAGGGTTAGTATTCGCCCGAATATCGGGGTAGTAGTCGTCTACGCATTGGACTGGTCACGCTGCCTGCAGGGATCTTCATATATAAGTATTCCATTTCTAGGTCCGCGCATTCTAACCCTAACCGTATCATGTATCATGTATGTTATAAACTTGTAATCAAGAAGTTGATCTCATTTAATATGGCCTTCCACAATCGCTCGTTTTACCTTGTTATCTTCTAAAATTTGTAATGTACTTTGTGTCATCTTATAGAACACTTAGTTAAAAAGATAACAGTGTTTAATTATATTTATTGCTTATAAGAAAACCATGATGTTTCGAATATTTATCGTTTTGGAAACCCATAATATTTTACTGAGAAAACATCATTTTTTTTAAAAAAAGGTTATGGTATTTGTTTGACAATTATGTTTTAATAAAGTTTTAGATATCCTTTTGGAAAATCTCATTTATAAGGGTCATGGTCTTTGTTGAAAATAGCCTTTTAGTAAAGGCCAAGGTATTTAAATGAAATTATCTCTTTTTAGGATGAATTGAGGTATTTTATTGTAAATAATAATTTTATGAAATTATAGTGTTTTAAGTTTGAGGTAACGTTTTAGAAAATACGTTCGTGTTGGCAACCGCTGCACATGGACGGCAGGATTTGTGTCCTTTTCAAGGACGATTGCCTATCAACCACGAGGTACTCGCGTAAAACATTACCCTATTATCAGGGTAACTCATTAAACTTTAGTTAACATTCTAAGAAGAATTAATATAAAAAATATCTTTTCGAGTGAAAGGGGCTAAGTTGGAAAAACCATATGCCGTTATTTAGATTTAGTATTATCCCCTTTCAAAGGGAAAAAGGATTTAACAAAATTACAGTAGTTGGTGAAAAAGTGTAAGTAAAACATATGTATATGTCGTATCTAAAACGTTTATTCCAAATATCTTATCTCATATGGATATTTTAAATAAATACAATATTTTAGTAAAACAAGGATATTTTGTGGAAATAACCTATTTCGAGATCAAATTGGTAGTATGAGTAAGTGTGAGTATGTGAGGGGTGATGTGATACCCCGTGGGTTATAACATTAAGTATATCACATTTCATGTAGTACGATGGTGCGATATTTTTGCAAATAGGAGTGATTAAGGAAACCATTTTAAACATGGGTTAATATTATTATCATTAAGAGGTATAAAAAAATAGGCATGCATGAATATTTTTTTTTATCATTTTAAGATGAGATTAGGGATTAGGAGTCGAAACCATGATCATTATGAGAAAGAAGGCGACAGAGGAGCGGAGAGAGGCGGATCCTACCTTTGATTGGAGTTGGATGTAGATGCGTCGAAATGTAGGCTCGTACTAAATCCTCGATAGCTCCGCGCTCGGATTTTATCTTGATTCTTAGGTGGAACCGCAGTGTCAGCGTCGTCGATACGAAGGCGTGTGTATTTTTTTCAGAATTTTTGGAGTTCTGAGATGTGAGAAATCAATGTTTGAAGTGCTTATTTATAGGGTTTTATTACCAACCATAAAATCCAAAAATCTGTTAAAATATCTCAAAATCCACACCGCCCAATGATTTCATAATTATCTGTTGATGATTGCCGCCGCCGCCGCCACACCCTGGCCGTTGGATTTGCATCCAACGGCTCGAGGGCCGCCGCCAAGATGCCACGCGTCCGCGTGCGGGGGGGGATCATGCGGTTTAGCGTGGTCCCCACCATGTGGGCGCCGCCAAGAGTCTTTGGGCCGTTGGATCTTGTATCCAACGGTCCAGATCAAGGGGATTAATTTAAATATTTTTTAAAATAAAAATAATAAACTGTTTATTATTTAATATTGGAATTTGGTTTTAAAAAAATTGTTAAAAATACGGGAAAATTATGGAAAAATTTCAGAAAAATATATTTTATTGTTATCTTTAGTATAAAAATAATTTTGGGCTAAAACAAAATAATATATCCATTTCTATATTGTTAGCTAGTTATTATGATTATTTAAAATCTAGTTTATCCTTTAAAATATTTTTAATTACGAATTAATTATTTTAATCGATAATAAAAATATGTAGATTATTTTAAGGCATTATAAAACATTTTAAGCCTATAAAAACAATAAATAGATTTTATAAAATTCCTTTAATCATTTTCAATACTTTGAAAATTATTAACATTGCTTTAAAAATTATTCTTATATCAAAGAAACACGTAAATAATTATTTGATAGTAGAAATTTAAATAAAATATATTTTATTAGGTATTAGAAAACACGGTCGTTACAATCTACCCTCCTTAAAATAATTTCGTCCTCAAAATTTCAGAAGGTAGGTTAAGGAAATAAAAATCACCAAGAAGAGTTTATCGTGGTTAAAAATTTTGGGTCTCGCTCTCTCGTCCCGTTTCCTCGCTTTCGTGTATGTCTGCCAAGTAGTTCTTTTTTTATATAGCTCTAACCAGCTGGATTGTCTTGTCGCTCAAGATTTCATCCTTCTAGTATTCCGACCGGTTGCTGCTCGTAGGTTATGCTAACCTTTTCATGATCTCGGAACGATAAAAAGTATGGATAGGGTTGCCAGCATACCCTCCAAGGAAAGTAGCAAAAGTAGGCTATACACAAACCCACCGTCTCCTTCCAAGATGTTAAACAGCCGATGAGTCGTGGGCTGAGCTTTCCGTGCTCTCTTCATTGTATCACCATCTCCACTTTTTCTACAATTATCTCAATCTTATAAATTCTCCATCTTCAGGATCGCCCCAACCGATCGGCACTTCTCCTATATAAAACTTGACCCCTCTCATCCGCTTCATGTGTTTCGACTATCTGTGTCTCCACGTTCTTCTTATAGTAGTGTCTCTATATCTTCAAGATGAACATCAGAATCGCCAGTTCTAGATCTGGACAAGATCGTTGCATCCACAAGTATTTAGTTGTCTTGACGCATATGCAACTATATCGCCGCGCTGATACATCACACCACCAAGTCCCTTCTCCGAAATATCGTAGTGGATGTTAAAACTTCCAGGTCTATTGAGTATGGCAAGGATGGGTGCATTAGTTATGATCTACCCTCCTTAGAATAATTTCATATTTGAAATTTTCAAAGGGGTAGCCACTACTGAGCACGGAAATCAGTAACGCTGTCAGGAATATTCTTTGCTGCATGTATCGCTCCTGAGAGTTAGTGTATCACTTGACGCATGTAAAGTCTCTGAAGGGTTTAGGTATAAGGAATCCGAAAATGTAAAATCAGTAGTTGCTTCCGGATAGGAAAGTTTGGAAGTTGAAGGAAGGTTGTGGATTGATGGAAAACTTGAGAGATATAACATAAAGGCAACTTTACGAAAACTAGAGGAATTATGGTGAGTCTAACTATGATTTGCATCGAAAGATAAATAAGTATGGCATCAAACAAAGGTTGAAAAAGAAAAGAGTAGCTCTATTGTCTTGCCATGTGGCATCAGCCTTCTCGGCTGTCATGGTGAAGGTCTGACGTTTGGGTCCATTCCGCTGCGCTTGCTGAAAAAAACGCTCCTGTGATGGCAAGGATGGTCCTTTTGGTGATGCCCCTTGACCGGTTGGTTGAGTGGCGGAAGGTGGCCGGTTTCCCTGTGTTGGTGCCCCATAATTAACCGGCTTATTAACGGGGCCTAATTGTCTCCCTCTCTGAGGACAGTCCCCAATAGCATGATCCGGAGACCCACAAACTACGCAAAGTTTGTTCAAAATGCGTCAGTCTCTCATGTAGTGTCCGGTTCTACCGCAATGGTTGCATGTAACGGTTGGTTTTTTGAAGATAGTTGGTCCTCCTGGTCTCTTAGGTTGCTGTCTTCCATTGAATCTGGAAGATGAGCCTCCAAGAATTTGATTGGCTGGTCGCTTAATGCCAGACAAACGGTCATCCTTCCTCATGCGTCGCTGAAGGTCTTCAAAGTTTCACGCTGCATCTAATATTTTATCATAAGTCGAAAGGGCAGCAGAAGACTTGGAGGACTGCGTCTTTAGGTCCAATCCTTGCCGGGATCTCTTAGCATAAATTTTTGGGGTTGCCACCAGATGATGCGCGAACTGACTTAACCTTGCGAACTCCGAAGCGTACTCGTCCACCGACATATCCCACATGCTCTCTTGTTGGAATTGTATAAACTCCCTTTCCATCCTTAAGTGTGCCACGACTGCAAAGTAATGGGTATCAAAATGCTGTTTGAACATTTCTCAGTCGATGGGCTCCTTCAATCTACTTTCCTCTGCCTCCCACCATATCCTGGCATTATCCGTAAGGTGTAGCTTAGCGATGTTCATCCACGCGTCCTTCAGAATTTAGGCAGCACCGAGATCGTTGACTGATTCCTTCAGCCATTCTTCAGCTTCTAAGGGAGTTTCCTTCCCCGAAAAAGTCTTAGGGTGGAGTGATCTGAACTGTTTCACTCCCGCCAAACCTTGAGGAACTGGGGCTAGTGCTTTACTTAAAATCTCTGCTTGCTGCTACCTACTTTCTCGTAGCTCCTGATGAAGGGCAACTGTCTGCTGCTGCTGTTACTCCAGTAGTCCTTACATCATTTGTAGCATAGCTGCTTGCTGAGCAGCGGCTTGATTGACTCCATTTCCCCTTCGGTTGCGGTTATGGTGTCGTCCGGCCATTGATGATCTGAATCAGAATAGGTTAGGTTACAAACAGGCTAAGGGATGGGACAAGATAATAACTTGCATGGAAGCACAACGATTAATGAAAGAGAGAGACTAATAAGAAGAGCAAGAGACACAAAAGAGATTTTTGCTCGAACTAAGATTTTATTACCCAACTTCAATATGGAGAGTACAGCCGAAAAGTAAGGACATGTCCCTACTGTTCTACATCGTTTTATTCAGTCAAAAGAAAAAGGAAAAGTCTTATTAATCTCGATTATGGGAGTTCAATAAGTTGTGATAGGCCCTCGCACTAAGAAAGGTACGGCCATTTCCATGATGTCTTTCGGGGACAACTGCCTGAGTTTCATCGGCCTCGAGTTACTCCTCACTCGAAACTTCGTCCTTCGACTCATCCTCGGCAGGAGCCTCGTTCTTTGATTCCACCTCTATAGGGTCTTCTTCTTCTGCAGGAGCCTCCCCATCAGGATCATATTCCATAAGATTCTCTTCCGCCGCAGGAGCCTCTTTTTCTAGCCCCTCCTCAATATGCTCCTTTTCCATAGGATCTTCTTCTTCATCTTCGGAGTCATTGGCCATCATAGGCTCCGGAGTTGCAGTATCGACTTCTTCGTATTCCGAGTCGCTGTCAGAAATAACCGCCTGAGAGTCTACGAATTCATCATCTGAATCTCCAGATGTAGCTTCAAAAGTAATATCGGACATGTCATCCTCGTCGGAAAGATTTGCCACAACATGAAAGGAAGGTCATGGTCAGGGTACAGAATGTCAAGGAAGGGACAAGGGACATAAGAAAATTATGAAATCGGTATAAATGGATGAGATTCACAAATATAATAAGTCAGTTAACGGTTTCATTTTAGTATTCAAGAGGACCTGCATGGGCCACCACTAAAACCTGTCACGTCCCGCTTCCCAAAAGAAGGAGAAGAATGACGTGGCATGGTCCGCAACCTAACTGTATTGAAGGTGGTCTATTCAATACAGTTACGTTAAGCGTATGAATATTTAACATGCAGGATGTGTATCAAAAAAAAAATAATAAAAGCGAAAGGCATTTATTTCCATTAACCAAACTTTATTACATCTCAAAAGAAAGAGTAAAATAAACTAAGTAGTTTAATTACATCAAAGGAGAAACAAAAGCCCTAAACATGTGGGTAACAACAAAAATTAAATCTAGCTAATCTTCCATCGTCAAATCTGCATAATCTTTATTAGTTGGCTCCACACCTTGATCCTCGCCATAATACTCATTCTCATCTGACAGACATTCCAAAGATAGAGGAAGAAAAGGAAGGTCCGTCAGCGAGTTATAATCGGGTAGGATTGCCTCATAAGAAAGTAAAGGTATAGAAATAGACAGGTGTGTATAAATATAATGAATATGATGTACATGGGTATAAAAGTATGAGGTTATATACAAATTAGATATGTTGACAGAGATATATATGAATATGAGTAAGTTGTGTGAGGTATATGTTTGGTAAAATTTCAAGTCAAGTCAAATGGATATTCAGTCTAAGAGTTAGATCAGGTTAAACAAGGCGTGTATGGATGGAATTGACTAGTGTACATACTCGTATCCTTGAGGTATCCCATGACTAGCTGGAAGCAGTATGAGCTGGCGCTCGTGCCTGTGGTGGCAATCAATGCGGTAGCGTGAACATCCTCGAAAAGTGTCCCATGACTACTATGGAGTTTTTTCTAGCATGAATATCACTCAAGTGCACAAGTATTTCCACCCGTCAGTTCCATAATAAACAACAAGTCTAAACTGGTAAAATATTCACATCCAAGATACTGAACAACTCGTGTCTCATAAAGAAAGGTAGATAAGGTAACAGGTGGGTAAAGCACATGATGTGAGTTTAGTGTTGAGTATTAATAGGAATTGTAAACGTTTTAGTTTGTCAAAGAAGGGTCCGGATACTCGTGATTATTTCGTTGTGGCCACGGAACAACAACTGGGGAAGTGAAACGTACCGTTTCACTTCCCGGGATTATGATCGAGTAGTAGGGGAATCCGTGTTCCGAACCTCCTTACCTAATCAAACTACCCATCCCCGTGGTTCAGTATAAAGGTTTTGACGAATTAGAGTTAGGGCGTATACCTCTAGGTATGGAATTTCCACATTGTATGTCATCCACATTTTGTATCATTCGCCCTCAAATAGGGTTAGTATTTTCCCGAATATCGGGTTAGTATTCGCCCAAATATCGGGTTAGTAGTCGTCCACGCATTGGACTGGTCACCCTGCCTATAAGGATCTTCATATATAAGTATTCCATATCTAGGTCCGCGCATTCTAACCCTAACCATATCATGTGTCATGTATGTCATAAACTTGTAATCAAGAAATTGATCTCATTTAATATGGCCTTCCATAATCGCTCGTTTTATCTTGTTATCTTCTAAAGTTTGTAATGTACTTCGTGTCATCTTATAGAACACTTAGTTAAAAAGATAATAGTGTTTAATTATATTTATTGCTTATAAGAAAACCATGATGTTTCGAATATTTATCATTTTGGAAACCCATAATATTTTACTGAGAAAACATCCTTTTTTTTAAAAAAAAGGTTATGGTATTTGTTTGAAAATTATCTTTTAATAAAGTTTTAGATATCCTTTTGGAAAATCTCATTTATAAGGGTTATGGTCTTTGTTGAAAATAGCCTTTTAGTGAAGGCCAAGGTATTTAAATGAAATTATCTCTTTTTAGGATGAATTGAGGTATTTTATTGTAAATAATAATTTTTTGAAATTATCGTGTTTTAAGTTTGAGATAACGTTTTAGAAAATACGTTCGTGTTGCCAACCGCTGCACATGGACGGCAGGATTTGTGTCCTTTTCAAGGACGATTGCCTATCAACCACGAGGTACTCGCGTAAAACATTACCCTATTATTAGGGTAACTCATTAAACTTTAGTTAACATTCTAAGAAGAATTAATATAAAAAATATCCTTTCGAGTGAATGGGGCTAAGTTGGAAAATCCATATGCCGTTATTTAGATTTAGTATTATCCCCTTTCTAAGGGTAAAAGGATTTAACAAAATTACAGTAGTTGGTGAAAAAGTGTAAGTAAAATATATGTATATGTCATATCTAAAACGTTTATTCCAAATATCTTATCTCATATGGATATTTTAAACAAATACAACATTTTAATAAAACGAGGGTATTTTGTGGAAGTAACCTATTTCGAGATCAAATTGGTAGTATGAGTAAGTGTGAGTATGTGAGGGGTGAAGTGATACCCCGTGGGTTATAACATTAAGTATATCACATTTCATGTAGTACGAGGGTGCAATATTTTTGCATATAGGGGTGATTAAGGAAACCATTTTAAACATGGGTTAATAATATTATCATTAAGAGGTATAAAAAAATAGGCATGCAGGAATAATTTTTTTTATCATTTTAACATGAGATTAAGGATTAGGAGTCGAAACCAAGATCATTATGAGAAAAATGGCGACAGAGGCGGGGAGAGAGGCGGATCCTACCTTTGATTGGAGTTGGATGTATATACGTCGAAACGTAGGCTCGTACTAAATCCTCGATAGCTCTGCGCTCCGATTTTATCTTGATTCTTGGGTGGAACCGCAGCGTCGGCGTTGTCGATACGAAGGCGTGTGTATTTTTTTCAGAATTTTTGGAGTTCTGAGGTGTGAAAAATCAGTGTTTGAAGTGCCTATTTATAGAGTTTTATTACCAACCATAAAATCCAAAATTCTATTAAAATATCTCAAAATCCACGCCGCCCAATGATTTCAGTATCATCTGTTGATGATTGCCGCCGCCGCCACACCCTGGCCGTTGGATTTGCATCCAACGGCTCGAGGGCCGCCGCCACCAAGATGCCACGCGTCCGAGTGCGAGGGATCACGTGGTTTCGCGTGGTCCCCACCACGTGGGCGCCGCCGAGAGTCTTTGGGCCGTTGGATCTTGTATCCAACGGTCCAGATCAAGGAGATTAATTTAAATATTTTTTAAAATAAAAGTAATAAACTGTTTATTATTTAATATTGGAATTTGCATTTAAAAAAACAGTTAAAAATAGTTTAAAATACGGGAAAATTATGGAAAAATTTCAGAAAAATATATTTTATTGTTATCTTTAGTATAAAAATAATTTTGGGCTAAACAAAATAATATATCCATTTCTTTATTGTTAGCTAGTTTTTATGATTATTTAAAATCTAGTTTATCCATTAAAATATTTGTAATTGCGAATTAATTATTTTAATCGATAATAAAATATGTAGATTATTTTAAGGCATTATAAGACATTTTAAGCTTATAAAAATAATAAATAGATTTTAGAAAATTCCTTTAATCATTTTCAATGCTTTGAAAATTATTAACATTACTTTAAAAATTATTCTTCTATCAACGAAACACGTAAATAATTATTTGATAGTAGAAATTTAAATAAAATATATTTTATTAGGTATTAGAAAACACGGTCGTTACATTTTGCGTCCGCGCATAGTTGGGGATAGCATGGCATTTGTTGATAGGATCTTGACTATTGACAAAGATTCTTCAAAAGTGGTCCAGTCGTTTCATGACGTGTTTAAGGATAGGGTTTCTGCTTTTAAGGCCAGGGAAATTGTATATATGTACTCTGTTAGGCCAGGATTCTTTATGTTCATGCAAAATGCCTCAGTGTTGTTCATGAGATATAACTCGCATCGTTTTGCTCAACAATTAGGCTATGACCAGGGCGTTCCTCTCGAAGCGTTTCTTGTCAATCTGGTTGTTTCAGAGGAAACCATTCGCAATGCGATTGTTCACCGCCGAAAACAGAGACGGAACCGCGTAGTTCCACCTAAGCTGCGCAAGAAAGGCCCAAAGCCTTCGTCTTGCCTGAATTTGGGTGCAGATACTATTTGGTTTTATCCGTCCACCTCTCCGAAGATGACAAGTTGATTTATGGCACCGTGCATCGGAGGTTTGGACAGATACGGCCGATGTAGCAGACTTCGTCAGATTCCCCCTTATTGTGAGGGTTTTTGATTGTGGGGACGCTCTTCCCTGCAGGCGCAAGCCCTTACGGTTAATTATGCTACACATCGCGGTAACCACTTTCTCCTTCTCCAGATGGTCACTTCGTGTCGTATGTGTTTGTTTTGTTTTTGGTTGCCCATAGATTGTATACGGAGACTAATTTATGTTGTCGCCCGTAGAGCATGGATTAGTCCAAATCTGTATTTTCTTAGATTTGGGTTTGGGTGGGGTTTAAGGATCATTAATCTTATCTGAGACTAAGATCAACTTAAACGTTTGTTAAGGATACGTTAGTCTAATTGCAGACTAAGATCTACTTAACATGATCATTTAGATCCAACAAAAGAGCATTTGGGCTCTATTGTTTAGTTTAGGGACATTGCGGTCCATGGAGTTTAAGGACATCATAGTCCATGGAGTTTAAGGACATCATAGTCCATAGTTTAAAGACGTCATAGTCTGTAAAGTTTAAAGACATCATAGTCTATGAGTTTAAGGACCTCACAGTCCATGGTAGTTTAGAGACATCATAGTTTGTAAAGTTTAAGGATATCATAGTCCATGAGTTTAAGGACCCTACATTCCGTAAAGTTTAAGGATATCATAGTCCATGAGTTTAAGGACCCCACAGTCCATGGAATGTCTGGTTGTTGGGACCCGTCACCTCTCTGAAAACGTTGAAAGATTACAACGATAAATATCAGAGGAGTGAAGAGATGTACCCTTGAACCAAATGCCAAATTGAGAAGGAATAGGATGAACATTACTTTGAATGCCATATGAAATCAATTTTGAAAGACCTGAACATAATTAGGGCTCGGTTTAAAATAAGGTTTTGGCTTTGGAAGACTTAGCTAACTTGGGCTAACATTGGCCTATCATAGTGTTAAATACTAGCATATGTTCGGCGCTCACGTGCTCCCACGTGAGGTCTTAAAGTATTGTTTAAGCACTGAAGATTTGAAGCGCTCACGTGGGGTCACGTGAGGCGCTTGAAGTAGTGTTAAACATTGAAGATTTGAAGCGCTCACCTAGGGTCACGTGAGGCATTTGAAGTAGTATTAAACACTGAAGATTTGAAGAGCTCACGTGGGGTCACGTGAGGCGTTTGAAGTAGTGTTAAACACTGAAGATTTGAAGCGCTCACTTGGGGTCACGTGAGTCGCTTGAAGTAGTGTTAAACACTGAAGATTTAAAGCGCTCGCGTGAGGCATTTGAAGTAGTGATAAACAATGAAGATTTGAAACGCTCACGTGGGTCACGTGAGTCGCTTGAAGTAGTGTTAAACACTGAAGATTTGAAACGCTCACGTAGGGTCACGTGAGTCGCTTGAAGTAGTGTTAAACACTGAAGATTTGAAGCGCTCAAGTGGGGTCACGTGAGGTGTTCCCAAAGAATGAAAGATGCTTCTGTTTTATTCTCATTTGAAGAGTGCTAAGCACTATTAAGGGGTCACGTGATGTTACGTGAGGCGCCCTAAAATAGAAACCACCTTAGGTTTATTCCCCATTTTTCTTGTAAAGGGCTTGTTCAGGGGTCAGGTGAGAGCACGTGACCTGATCTTATTTGTTTTCTCTCGTTCAACACGGGTGCTCATGTGAGAACACGTGATCATGTTTAGGTGCTAATCTTCTTCTTTTTACATGCATGGAGACCTTGAGTTTTGAGACCTTCAAGTCCCTTGTTTAATAAGAATTAAATTCTTTTGTAGGGTTAAACCCTAGTTTTATTTAGAGGAATTAAATTTCTAGATGTTCTATTGTAAGAATTAAATTCTTTGGACTCGATTCTTCTCCTAAGTTTTGAATCTGCATAACTGATCTCTCCGATGAGAATAAAATTGTCAACTTGTGGGGAGGTCTGCTACTGCAGATCTTCAACCAGAGGAAAAACTAAGTTCTTTTTAGAAGAGTTAAACTCTTGTGAATATGAAGAAGAAGTAAGAGGTTCTGTCTTTGTTCCTTTCCTTACCTAGGGTTTCTTTTTGGAGATCTTTTTCTCTCTGGAAAATTAAATTCTCTTTTCTTTTGGCTTATGAAGGGGTTTTCTCTCTCTCTTTCTCTCTCTCCCTTTTTTCTGTCCCTTTGCTCTTATTTATAGGAGAAAGAAAAGAATCAATTTGTTCAGAAAATCTCTCATTGAGAGATGTTGATTGATTTTATAATCAACCAAAATGATCTTTTAGATCAATCGGTGAATTTTATTCACCGTTGAATTTTTAATCCAAAGGCTTTCTGTTTAACAGAGAAGATTTCTTATTTGTTTAGCAAGATTATGAATATCTTGATAGTTTTAACAAGATTAGAATTTTATTCTATTAAATCTTTTTAATTTAACAAGATCAGAAATATATTTTCTTAATTTGGATATCTTGTTAACATAGAATTTTATTCTTGTTATAAGATTAGGAATATATTTTCCTATGATAGATTTTTATTCTATCAAATGATCACCGCTGGATCTTTGATCCAAGAGTCCTCTGTTTATCAGAGAAGATCTTTCTAGTTTAAGAAAGATCAAGAAAATATTTCCCAAATAGAATTTAATTCTAGAATTTAATAGGAACATTTTAAATTAGGGTGCCCACATGCTTTGCATGTGATTGGCAAAAGCACTCACGTGTTTAACACATGACCCCTATTGTGGGTTTTAGCCTATTTATGTTCAGAGCGCTCACGTGTTTAACACGTGAGGCATGTTTGGCCCTCGGTGATTTATATTCAGTGCTTATATGTTTTGCATATGAGCGCTCACGCATGTGAGGCCTGTTTGGCCCTTTAAGTTTATTTTATTCAGCGCACATACGCTTTACATATGAGCGCTTACGTGTTTTACACGTGAGGCCTGTTTGGCCATTAATTGTTTTATTCTCAGTGCCCATATGCTTTGCATATGAGCGCCCACGTGTTTAACACGTGAGGCCAAATTTTGAGGACTCTCCCCTTTTTTATAAGGGAACAAGTAACTCTTGGCCGAAAATTTTGGCGAGAACAACGATCCATCATTGTATGCGATTGAACACGAGATCTCACTTCCTGATGGCTAAACCGGGTCATATTCCGAGGGCCTTAAGCTCCTATGTAGCCTGGTATCAACATGCGATAGGCATTGTTATCAAAGAAGAAAGGCGGATGCTCCTTGATTATAAGGATTTTGTTCCGGCTAGCAACTCTGCGGTCCCGCTGAAATGACACGCTGTCATTCGTCCTTCCCTAAGAGAGAGTGATACGGTAGTAGCTCCGCATGTTTTTCCGACGGTGTCGACGGCTAAGCCACGACCCGATGTGATGTCTGCAGCGTTCCCCGAGTCAGACATTGGCTCGGATATCGGAACACGCCGCCCCAAGATGCCAACAAAGAGAAAGTTCTTATCGTCGGGAGTTGCTCTTGGTTCGCAGAAGAAGAAGAAATCCATATTCTCGGCCGATATTGTCTTTAGTCAAGAGCCATATGCTCCCTATAGCGAAGGCTTTTCAGAATACGGGACCAATGATGATCTTTTACATCCTTAAGATTCTATCGATGAAAACGTGGCGACTGGTTTCCAAGCCGCTCTTAAGGCTTCCGAACGATTGGCCCATGAGAAAGCAGCACTTGTTTCCCTTGCATTGTCAGGTACACATCATCTATACTCTTTGTATATCTTAGAGTAAAATTGTAACGATTCTAATTTCACTGTACCAAAATTTTTTAAAGTTAATGTACAGAATGGAGTTTGCTAACCTGAGTACAAGTTATAAATTAAATTTGTTTAAGAACAGCAAGAAGCCACTTGTAGCTCACTGGTAAAGCCTTGCACTGCTGTGACGTAGCCCCTGTGTTCGAAACCTATCAGCCACATATATTTTTACTGATTTTTCTTTTAAACTTTTTGAAAGCCCAAAATTTTACACGTGCTCTGCACATAAAATGAAAAGTCACAGAAAATCAAGCATGTGCAAAATGCTAATAACAACGACTGGGACACGTAGCAAGAATCCAAGCACCCAACGCTTCAGTTTGGCGGTGAGATGCGCCATAGGGTGGGCACCGCCGGGCCTCCCACAGGGGATGGTCCCCGTTCTCTGCATACATGACCCTTGTCCTACCCCCACTACTCCTGTTTTGTTTATTTTCCCTGAAAATTAACAGAGAATTAAAATGAAACTTTAAATCCAATTTTTAATGCATTTTTAATTCTTTCTTCAATTTCTAAACCCTAATTTCATCCTATAAATACAACCCCATACCCTAGCCCTCTTCATTCTGAAATCTATTGTCAAAATTTCCAAAAATTCTCAAGTCCAAGAAGAGTACAAGGGAGTTAGTCCTAGGTCAATTTCCGGCGAGAATTCGAGACTTTTCCGGCGACTCCGCGACTACACGAAGGCTACCATTCTCTTCTTCTACCTTCCCTCTATTATTTTAGCAATCAAGTCCCATCTTCCTTCTTCTCTTTCTACCATAAAAATTTTTCTTTTCAAAACTTGTCGGTAAGTGGAGTTATAACGACATTCGATTCTATAATCTTTAAAATTACAATTTTTCTGAAGAATCACTCATCCATATTACTATACCTTGCACATTAATCATGGAACAAATAATTAGAACAATTTTCATCTTAAAATACCATGTTATGTAACTTTAAATTGCGTTTTTCGTTTAAATACCACAAACTTTACATATGACGTCTTTTAATTATTTTTGCTTAGCATACCTTTAGAAAACCTCACGAAGTAATGACCTACCTCTCACATACACACATCTTGACATAGCACGATTCTCTTGAACAATATTTTTGTGGCAAAATACGGCTTTTCATCAAAATACCTTAAACTATTAAAAACCCGGATTTCTTTAAATTGTGTTACTTAATTCTTTGCGATTGTGCCTCTACAACTCATTTTGGGGAACCCACTACTGGATGGTGAGGATTATCGCACATCCTCGGGACTAGTAAAGTGAGATGCAGATCTCCTCCCGGAGCATACAATCTCGATAGAATTTTAATACAATTTTTAAGAAAAACAAAGATTTCTATTTAATAATAAAAATTTATATTTAATAATTATATAAATGTTATCAAACCACATATTTTTAATATATTATTAAAATTCCATATTTTCTAAACAAAATAAAAGAATTACAAGTTTCATGAAAATACCATCAAGTATCAATACAAGTCAAACTTTATACTAAAATACCTTGAACTATTCAAGCTATGAATATTTTCACTAATATACCTCATTCTCTAAAATTCACCTTCATAACAATTCTAAATAACATAAATAAATACTTGAGATTTATTTTGAAAGTATACTAAAACTTATTTTTCATAAAAAACCCCTCAAGTTATATTAAATTACAATAAGGACCCTAATAAATATAGGTTTAAGTGGGACCAATTCTCTTGGGACTTGGGGAGCCGGAGAAAGTGGGTGCTTACCTATTTAAGGTAGAAAAATAAAACGAGGTTATTAATGGTCATTGCCTTGGAAAAAGACACAAATCCTGCGGTCCATGTGCATCAGTTACCGATAACACCAAAATCTAATTCAGGATCCAAATCTGTTTAAGTGTCTGACTCAATCTGAGTCTCAGTCTAATCTGAATACAATCTAAATATGAATCCAATCATAACTCTAATTCAACATGAATCCAATATACTAAATATGACACTCGAACTTGAACATGAATACCAGAACAATATCAACATGACTTGACTCGACCGAACTATGGCTATATCTTGAACTTGACTACATGACTACCATTTACATCCTGAATCAGTTTACATGAACAACTTATACCATGGTCTCGGCAAGTCTGATAACTACAACTCAATACAATATACATTACGGGGATTTAACGGGGTAAATTGGTACGGAACGTGTTAAAAGTGGCAAATGATGGTCACTAAAAGACACCTACATGAACATCTTGTGCCGTTGTCCCGTGGGTTTTGACGGGGCCTTGTACTTACATGTTACCTTAGTTTATGGAGCAAGTTGGACTCCTCTCGTATATACTGGCACATTCTGTACCAAGGTATAAACAACTATATTAGTATAACAAACATATATCTAACCTATTCTATTCTTTTTACCTATCTATTACATTCTATCTTTTGGGACTTGCCGAGCGCTAGTTCGCAGACGACATTCATGTCTCTTCTTTCTTTATAATGTTGTCAGGAGGACCCGAATCTCAGGAAATCGAGCCCATCCAGGATAATTTGGAGCAGTTTACAGAGGAGGCAGACTTTTAGGCCTTACTTGTACTATTTTTCTTTTCAGTTCATATGTCATTGTTTAGGCATCGCTTTCTATCATTGTACTTTACTTTTCAATTGTATGTAAAGAATGATTATCACTAAAAAATTGTTATTTTATTACATCTCTTGTTATTCTTGTGTTATTCATTTATATTGCTTATTTATGCTTAACGTGTTTACTTCTGAGTAAATACATCGCGGTCCGCCACGTCTCCTTCCCCGTACACTAGGAAGCGGGGCGTGACAAAAATGTTATTGCGTTTTATTTAACACTTTTTTAACATGCATCTCCACTGAAGACGCTCTTCGAGCATCCATTAAAACATACAAGGAAGATGAGAGGTTTCGTGCTTCCATGGGCCTTGGTATGATTTATATTATGCGCATTAGAACATTTATCTCATATTGCCCACACCTTGACTCCTTTCTTTTCATTATAGGAATCTCTGTAACTAGCGCTATTTCGAGCAAATTTCCATCTTTGGGTGTTAGCGTAGAGGATATTCCTCATTCGACGACCCCTATAGAATCTTCAGTGATGTCGACTATTGCGTAGGCTACCTATTGCGCCACTATGGGAAGCATCGTTAAATAAGCCGATGACGGATGTTGTAGCAGATCCTAAGGTTTAGTCTGATTCAGATGAGGATCTTCCTCTGTCGGTTGTTATGGAGAAATCCCTTCATACGGCCAAAGCCGAGGAGAAATATCGAACGCATGTAGCAAGGGAGCATCAGGCCAGCCTAGCCACTGGTGCCGGCTCAAGTGAAACGTGAACCCCTAGCGCTTCCACGGAGGATATCCCCCTGCCTTGTCGACCTCCCATAGGCACATCGCTCGTGCGGCTTGCGAGGAGGCGGAACGTTTGGTTCTAGGGAAAGCAGGGCCTGATGTTTCGATAAAACCTGATAGGATTTTACCTATTTTCCAGGTTTCCTTAAGTAGCAACTTATCCAAATTTTAACATTCCCCTTTTTAATGATACAACAGGGACAAGTTCAGACGCTGGGGCTGCAGATGAGATAGCGGCATCCGGAGATTCTAGGACGGAGGGCCTTCATCTTAAGTCTAATATTGCTCCAACTGCCACTCCTTCTCCCGGTGGATCTCCGGTATCCGCAGGTAATGCTAGCATAGTGACAGCTCTTATTGATTCGGGAGATGAAGGCACAAATTTTGAATCTGTCTCCTCTGTTGTGGTGGAAGTCACAGAAGCTATCACGACTAGCGATACACCAGATACAATCATGGTTCCCGCATCATCGGTTCTCATGAGATCCATAGGTACCTTCCGTGCTGTTACTTTCAAATCCTTATTTCTGCTAGACATATTTTCTAACGTTTTATTTATTTCTGGTATAGGCATAGCAAACCCTGGCGATTTGCTGATTGAAGAACCCTCATCAGCTAACACCATGACCATTGTCGCTCCACCTATGTCCTTTGCACTTCCCCGAATCTTCTCGGGCTTAGCGACGGAAGGTAATTTTTCCTTCAATTTTTTATTATTTCAGCATTGATATTACTTCTTATATTAATTGCTTGACGTATATTGTCGCAATCTTGCAGGAGTGCTTTCCAACCATCTGTACCAAGAGTTAACTTCGCACTTTGCTCTCCGATTGGGACTTGTCCCTCCTTCTGACATTAGTTAGTATATCTCTCATTTCTGATCTCAACTTTCTACAAGTAATCATTCCCTAATAAGAATTTTCATGTATTGACTACAGTCTTACGGCTTGAAGGAGAAGACGAGGAAATGGCTGAGCCCTTTATGCTCCCAGATTTGCCGCTTCTAACTATTGGTAGGTTAGTTCTTTTTTTTTATTAAACAGATATTTGACCCATCTTTATCTGTAGCAGCTCCGTTGGTTTCAATTCCCGTCGAATCCCGTATAGCTATGCCCGCAGGACCCTTCGCTAAATGTCAATCTTCTAGAGATACGGAAAATAGCAAGCGTATGTTGAGCGAATTTATTGAAGACCTTAATATCGAGGCTCTCACTTCTGCTGGGGACTTTACGGATGAAGTCAACCATATGCTAGCGAATCTTTTGACTTTCCATAACGAAGACTTTGTCCGCATCTGGATTGATTATTGTAAGCAAATCAAGGCATGCCTCTATGAGATCGAGCGCAAGCATCTCACGTGTGATGCCTTATCTTCAAAAGCTCAATTGACCGTGCGAATCGAACAATGTGCCACTCTCATTCAATACTATGAGAAAAAGCTGGTCCTGAAGCAGGAGGAGTATGAAACGGTTTTTAGAGAGTCAAGACAATTGTGTTCTCAGGTAGAAGCTAATGCTGCGCGACTCCAGATCATCTTTGAAAACCTTCAACGGTACATTTTCAAAGGAATGGTGGTGAAGCGGGACCTTGATTTTATAGAACGAGGAATGCGGGGCTATGAAGTTGCTGAACATGAGATTTCTAAGAAGCTTACTTCGTACTTCAACAACAAGTTCAAATCGAAGCGCTGTTAACTGCAATAGTGGAATCTGAGAATGAGCTCCGGCAGGAGAATGAGCGGTCACCGTTTTACTAAAAAACCACCATATTAGAGATCACAATTGTATCCCTTTTTCTTCATAAATTGTATCTTTCAAACACTTTGATTCATGAATAAAACAATGTATGTTTTTTGTATTCGCATGCACCTTTCTGTTTCTTGATGTCTTGATCCGGCACGAAGCAGTTTAATGTACTCATTTCAGAGTTTATAATTTATTCACTCATTTCAGAATCTATAGTTTATTTACTCATTTCAGAGTTTGTAGTTTATTCACTCATTTCGGAGTTTCTAGTTTATGTACTCATTTCGGAGTGTTTCTAGTTTACCTCCTTTAGGTTTACAGGAAAACTTGCCCTAACGTTGGATGTAGATAACCCCCATTCTTTTATAATAGGGGTCTGTTAGGTTTGTAGTACTAGGCTTAAGTCCATCGTACCGTCGCGTTGGCTGATGTATTTCCCGATATGCAGTCCCTTAGGTTACTGTTCGAGTAGCCCCGCGACTATCGTGTCTCTGATTCCTTCTGAGGCTGGACAATACGTCTTCAAGTAATCTTCTTAGTTTGGAGTATCTGTATTACCGTCAGAAGAAAAAGCATTAGGTATTTTCCGTAGCACTTTTTACTTGAGGTTAGGCTTAATTTGAAGCCCCGATGAGTCATAACCGCACCCTTCTGGGGTGGGATGATCTTCAATTGTCTCTAGGCTTGCCGTCAAGACCTGAAGGTAGGAATATGCCGTCACTTCCTTTTTTTATGATGATGTCGTACCGATTCTTTGCTAAAGTAGGGTAAACATCTATGTGATCTCTATGCTGTATATATTGCAGTCGAGATCTGGAGCTAGGAATATACCATTGCTCCAAATTTATTTGACCGTTGCATCTGCATCCTGCTGGAATGAGGAGAAACGTCGAGATGATCTCTAGGTTATATATATACCATCAAGACCTGGAGTAGGATTTTTTCGTTGCGCTAATTTTTTCATTGACCATTGGGCCCTTTTAATGAGATTGAGTCTGCATCCTGCTGGAACGTCGAGATGCTCTCTAGGCTATAGATATTTCCATCGAGATCTGGAGTTAAGACTATGCCATCACTCCACTTTTATTTTACCCTTACGTCCTTATTGACGTCACGTATGTAATTTGCTGGAGTATGAAGGACGTCCAAATAGTCTCTAGGCTGTAGATGTGCCATCAAGACTCGGTTCTTCTTTTGATGAAGCATGGTGGGAAAATATGGTTCGCTTTCTTTCATTTATGCCCATGGATCGTATATAAGAGTCAATACAGACCTACTTGCAGGGAAGAAAAGTTTTGTTTTATTATATATTTTTTTGATTTATTTCCTTGATACTCTATCTTTTCAGTTTTTTATATCGCGAAAGTCGCGATTGCTCAACCATTTTGGTTGTTTTTCGCGGTGCCCAATCATTTCAGCTATATCATTTTTATTTTCACATGTTATTTTTATTGCAAGTTTGGAATCTGATACCAATCTTGGCATCATTATCACTACAACTGGAATATTACCAAAAGCGAATTATCATTGCCTTTGTTGATTTGAACAAAGGAGGCTTAGCAAGCAAGGTTAGGATCCCGTCGACTAAAACTTTTTGACTTTATGAACCGTAAGGGTCTCATAAAGGTATTTCTCCCAAGGAGTCGTGAGAATCTCATAGGTGTGTTTTCTCCTTAGGAATCATAGGGATTCCTAAGTGTATTTGCTCTTATAAGTCGTAAGGGTCTTACAAGAGCATTTTCTCCTTATAAGTCGAGAGGACTTACAAGCAATTTTTCACCATATGGGGATATTTCTCGCCATTGGTAAAACTTGGAGGGGGAATATATTTATTTATACCCGTGGATTGTATACAAGAGTCGATATTGGACTAATTGTAGGGCAGAAAAGTTTTGTGGGGGTTTTGGTAGCTTAAGAACAGGATCAAATCTCTATAACTTAAGTCTTTTGAATTCTATAAGCCGTAAGGGTCTTATAGAGGGTATATTCTCCTAACGAGTCGTGAGGATCTCGTAAATGCATTTCCTTCTTAGGAATCGTATGGATTCCTAAGTGTGTTGCTCCTTTGTGAGTCGTCAGGATCTCACGTGCGTGTTTTCTCCTTACAAAGTCGTGAGGACTTTGCAAGTTTTTTTTAGGCGGCCCATATGGTAACGCACCTTAACTGTAGACCCCAATCTTTTTCGAAGGACTGCATCATGTAGGACCTGAAAGAGTTATGAATCGTTAATTCCCGTAGATTGCATACGGTAATCAATATGGGGATCCACCATAGCGCTAAATGTATTAGTTTAAGGAAACGACAGTCTATTGTCGCCATATTTTGGGGCAATTTTTTAGTCTAAGGATTTTTCGGTCCAGTATTAGTTTAAGTACTTCTCAGTCCATTATTAGTTTAGGGACGTTTCGGTCCACCATTAGTTTAGGGACGTTTCGGTCCAACATTCCCATTTTAGGGACGAATGTTAGTTTAAGGACATTCGGTCCATTATTAGTTTAGGGACATTTCGGTCCAACATTAGTTTAGAGACGTTTCAGTCTAATATTCCCATTTTGGGGACGAATGTTAGTTTAAGGACGTTTCAGTCCATTTTAGTTTAGGGACATTTCAGTCCACCATTAGTTTAGGGACGTTTCGATCCAACATTCCCATTTTGGGGACGAATGTTAGTTTAAGGACATTTCGGTCCATTATTAGTTTAGGGACATTTCGGTCCAACATTCTCATTTTAAGGACGAATGTCAGTTTAAGGACATTTCGGTCTATTATTAATTAAGGGTCATTTCGGTCCACTATTAGTTTAGGGACGTTTCGGTCCAACATTCCCATTTTAGGGACGAATGTTAGTGTAAGGACATTTCGGTCCATTATTAGTTTAGGGACATTTCGGTCCAGCATTCCCATTTTGGAGACGAATGTTAGTTTAAAGACATTTTGATCCATTATTAGTTTAGGGACATTTTTGTCCAACATTCTTATATTTTGGGGTGAACATCTTTTGGTACTATTTTCAAAATTCTGACTCAAAAAGATAGCGAGCGGACACAAGCGTCGTCATCTATTATTGACCTAAGTCATGACTTGTCAAGCATAGTACTTTTTAAAGAATCGGTCGTTTATTGGACGGAATGGCCTTTCGCCATGCATATCCATAAGCAGGTAGACTTTGTATATGATGTACGGGCTTTCATAGTTTGGCTCGAACTTCTCCCGTTTTGCACGATTGGGGATCATCGGTCTTTTGACACCAGCATGAGTTCGCCTTGGCGGAATGTTCTCGGCCTGATCAGTTTTTCATATGACCGAATCATCCTTTCCTTATAAGCTTCTAGGTTTCGTTGTGTTATAAGGCGGGTTTCATCAAGGGCGTCGAGCTCCTCAAGCCTAAGATGAGCTTTTTTTTCATCTGTCAGCTCGTATCAAACCGCTAATCGTAAAGAGGGGTTTCTATTTCCAATGGGAGTACTGCTTCCGTGCCGAACACCACTGCGTATGGTGTTGTATTCGTGGTCGTCTTGAACGTTGTTCGGTACGCCCAGAGAGCTTCATGCAGCCTTTCGTGCCAGTCTTTTTTGTTTCTGGACACTGTCTTTTTTATAATCTTGGTCAGGGTCTTTTTGAAAGCTTCAGCTAGACCGTTGGCCCGAGTATTATAGACTGAAGAGTATCTCCAATCTATTTTATGCTGCTATGCGAAGCGGCTGATTTTATGGATTATGTAAGCTGGTCCATTATCCGAGATAATCTGTCGCGAAGTGCCGAACCAATAGATGATATGAGTTTTGAAGAAATGGAGGATATTCTCTATCTTCACCTCCCTTAGTGGTACTGCTTCGGCCCACCTAGAGAAGTAGTCGGTTGTCGCCAGTATAAACCGGTGTCCTTTGGATGATGCCAATTCGACATGACCAATTATATCAGTTCCCCACATTTCAAATGGCCAGCTGGCCACTGTCGGGTGCAGTGGATTTGGGTGCTGATGTATGAAGTCCCCGTGAATTTGGCATGAGTGACACTGCTTCGTATATTCGAGGCAGTCCTGAATCATCGTGGGCTAATAGTAACCCATTATTTTTATCTTTAACTTTATCTTCGGACCTATCTGATGGGAGCCGCAAAATCCATCGTGTATTTCTTGGACGACTTTCTTTTCTTCGTTCGGCCCTAGGAACCTTAGCCATAGGAGGTCGAATGATCTCTTATATAGGGTATCATTAACGAAGGTAAATGACAAAACTCGTTTCATGAGCTGATATCTAGATGACGCATTTTCGGGCGTTCGTTGGGACTTGAAGTAGTCTATGAAGACTTCCCTCCAGTCCTTGACCTTTTCTTCATTCTCTATTTGAAGGGGTATTTGTTCGGTCATTTATTTTCCTTTAGATGTCTCTATCAGGGCTTCCGAAAATATATCTGTTAGCACGAGGACCCTGCAGCTTTGTACAATGATCCTTATGTCATCGAGGTCTTCATCGGCCAATTTCCTAGCCAATTTGGCCAACGCATCCGCTTTACGATTTTCCGCTCATGGTGTGCTCTCCAGGGTATAGGAAGAGATTCGTGTCAGCAGTTACTGCACCTTTTCGCCATACCTTATCAACTCTGCCTTGCATGTTTGATAATCGCCGTTTACTTAACTAACAATTAGCTGGGAATCTCCATATATAAGGAGGTCTTTGATTCCCATATCAATAGCGATCTCAAGACCGGCTATTAAATCTTCGTATTCGACTTCGTTGTTAGACCTTAGCTCCGTAAGGAGAGGGTGTAACGGAATATCCCTCCTTACGGGGTCATGAAGATAAGGCCTACCCCAGCTTTGATTATGGGAGTGTTTTGCTTTCACCGCTTCATGGAGGATGCTCCATCTAAGTAAAGCTCCCACTGAGGCTTATCTTCTTCTTTTTCTTCTTCAATTGTGTCAAATACATGCTCATCCGGCAACTCACAATTTAAGGGGGAGTCGGCTGGTATCGGATGCTCCGCGAGAAAGTTGGCAATGGCCTGTCCTTCCACTGCTTTAAGAGGACAATATGTTACCGAGAACTCCATCAGGAGGAGGGCCCATTTGGCAAGCCTTCCTATCAGTATGGCCTTTGACATTTGATATTTGAGAGGATCCACCTTCGATATGAGGTAGACCTCATGTGTCAAGGCGTAATTTCTGAGCTTCGTTATTGCGAAGATAAGCACTAGGTAATGCTTTTCGATGGGAGAGTAGTTGATTTCTGCCCCGAGGAGAACCCAACTTAGATAGTACAGAGCTCACTCCTTTCCTTGATCGTTCTCTTGTGCCCGCAATACGCCTAGAAAACCCATAAGGGTCGTTCCCTTAACCGGAGCGGCCAATACCAGCGGGTTTTGCAGGTATTGCTTGATTAAGTCTAGTGCGTTTTGGCACCTTTGAACCCAGACGAACGGGATCCCCTTCTTCATCATATGACTGTAGGGATGCATTTTCCGGAGAGGTTGGCTATAAATCGCCGGATATACGCGAGCTTTCCTTGGAGAGAACGCAGTTGTTTGAGGGTTCTTGGCAAGGGCATTTTCATAATCGCCTTGATTTTTGAGGGATCGATTTCGATTTCTCGGTGACGAATGATGACTCCCGGGAATTTTCCTGAGGAGACTCCAAACTCGCATTTTTGAGGGTTCATCTTTAGATAATATTTCCGAAGACGTTGGAACACTATTTTTAAATGTTACCAATATTCCTCATGAGATTTGCTCTTCACCACAAGATCGTTGATGTAGCATTCGACAATCTCGTGTATAAGGTCATCGAAGATTTTTATCATGGCCCTTTGGTAGGTAACGCAAGCGTTCCTCAAACCGAAAGACATCACTTTATAGAAGAATATGCCCAACGGGGTCCGAAAGGCAGTTTGCTTTTGGTCTTCACGATCCATTTTTATTTGATTGTATCCTGAGGATCCATCCATGAAAGAGAAGACCTCATGGGTGGACATGTTATCGAGCATCAGTACGGTAACGGGTACTAGGAAGTCATTTTTCGGGCATGCTTTGTTGAGGTCCCGAAAGTCCACGCAGATGCGAACTGTCCCATTTTTCTTCATCACTGGAACAACATTAGAAATCCAGTTGGGATATTGAACCTCTTGGAAGAATCCGGAGTCGATTAGTTTCTTGACTTCAGTGTTGATACTCATCTCAAGTTCGAACCGCATCCTTCTTGGCACCTGTTTGACTTGCTTTATGTCTGGCGATATGGCCAGTTTATGTACTGCTATTTTTGGATCTAGACCAAGAATTTCGGAATAATTCCATGCAAAGTAGTATTTATACTACATGAGCATGTCTTTTAATGCAGCTCACTGACGAACGTCGGCCTCGGATCATTTTCTGTCCCTAAGTCAATTTTTCTTAGGTTGTCCGCCGTGGTGTGTATCCCATCTTCCAGCTCTTTTGATGCTAGCGGAAACTTTGAGATCACCTCATTCTTGTCTTCATTTGCGAAGCACCTGAAGAAGTCACTCATGCTCTCATGCTCTCTCTCTTTTGAGAGTGTTATCATATGGCAGGTACGAGTTCGCTTCCATTCTCACGGTCGAGTTAGTCCTATCCTGACGGTATAGGTTCTCTTTGGCTCATACTTTTGTGGCGGAGTTACCCTCCAGCTGTCAGATAACATAAACCTGCCTTATCGATACCGGTCATCCATCCAGTCCTTGAAGGTGAAGCAGACTTCAAGGGGGTGACCTATTGCTCGATGATAAGAGCAATAATCCGGATGATGGACCTCATTTATTTGTTCGGGGTGCCGAGACTCCGAAAGCGTCATCATTTGGTGCTTCATGATAAGGTTGAATATTTTTCCTATCCTGTCTTGCGGGAAAGAGTATTCCCGACCCATCTTCTTTATAAAGGACGGTCTCCAATCAAGCTTTTCTTAATTAAATGACGTCTTTGACCCGCTTTGTTGTCTTTGAACATTGTTTGCATTCTCTGCCCTATATTGTTAGGAATATGTATGCCCTAGAGGACATTATTGTATAATATAGTGGATGCTTAGACATATATATATAGGACTTTCTTGCTCGACATGATAGTATGCTATTTGGTTGTCTTTATCTTAACATGTTCACTGGTATTATTATACTGTCTCTCATATACATATTGATAAAGCCCTTAGGATGTTGGCTTGACTACCAGGACTATGATGTGGATCATACTACTGGGACCTGGGTAGTCCACAAGCACATCCTTCAATTATTCCTAGTCGAGGGAATATCGAGATAGGGCATCGATATTCCAGAGTAGGCTAGTGAGTACGTTTCTTGACCCTGTAGGGGGCGATGGTTGATCCCATATCCATTGGTGTTTGACATCAAAGATTGTACACAGGTGCTCATTAGAGAATGGGTACACCGAACAGGACTCACCGAGAACTTCTAGATGGTACTATACCTATCGTCAGATAGAAGTTCTCTGGTGACACTGGTACAGGTTAGTCTGTAGACCCGAGATCGTCATAGAGTCTTGTATGGTTCCCACTATGCTTTGATTTCCTTCCTACCACGGCTCAAAGGAGTCGTGAAAATAGGTGGATTTTGGGTATAGTCCCGAGTTACATGGAGGCAAGGAGCGATAGGAGGGGTTTCGTCTCTCCCGGTATAGGGAGTTGATGTTGCGCTATACTCGATTGTCTATAACAGGAAGTCCCTGGCCAGGGCTGTTGATGAGATTTACTGGTAAGAGTTATCAGTAGTTTCTCATACCGTTATAGGCCACACATCGATATGACCTATCAAGTTATTAGGGTCTGATGATTCCACCCCCAGACTCGAAATGCGATATATCAGACGAAGAGACCGGACTGTACGGTAAGTGTTACTTATAGGCTTCATGGGAGTTTGGACAAGCTTGCTTGTTGATCTTCTATTCACTCAATACCTGGGTAGCCGTTACGTCCAGCTAGTACCGCTGACGGCTTGTGGGTAACTGATGTGATCATTATCTACTGCTGGCGTATTGACGAGTCTTTAGAGTCCCACACAGAAGTTTCTTAGTTCAGGCGAAACGAAATAGGGCACATATGCTTATATGTGTGGGGTCCAGATTAAATACGAGTATGTGATACCGTATTCTAATCTGGCGGTTATTTGTTATCGGTTAGGTTATATGTGATATAACCAGATTATTAAATCAAGTGTTGATTTGATAATGTGATATACAGATAAATGATATTAGTCGGTTATATGTGATATAACCGGATTATTAAATCAAGTGTTGATTTAATAATTTGATATATATTTATATTTGATAAAATTATATATTAACTAATATTATTAGCTCACTAATTATTTTCTTCATAATATATATTAATATATATATATGATATATATATATATATATGAAGCATGGTAGGATTTTCTATTTTTGTGAAAAATAGAAATGAGGTGGAAAATGAGGAATGGGGTGAGGCATGGCATTTATCATTTCTTTATTAGTCTTGACTCGCTATTCAAGCATGGTTGCAATTTATTATTGCAATTTATTCCATGCTTGAATGAGTGAGGTCAAGAGAGGAGCCATTCTTCATTTGAGTTTTTCATGAGTTCATTTTTTGCCTTAGCCATTTTTGAGCTCTCTCCATTTTCTTTCTTCTTCTTCCTCGTGTCTCAAAGCTCTAAGACTCACATGTGATGTGAACCATATGGCTTTGATCAACCTAGTGAGCTTTACACCCCTACTTTACCATCCTACACTTGATTAGTACTTAGGTGTAGTGTGTTTCCTTCACTAAAGTAAATTTAGTGAAGAGGTTGCTTGGATTAGCGGAGCTTCGGGTGGATCATCTTCGGCACGAAGATCGCAAAGGAAGCTTGATCCAACTTCAAGTGAAGTCTAGTGGAGTCGCATAGACTACTACGCGGAGCTTGAGAAGAAAAGGACACGGTCTACAAAGGTTGTAGCCTCCTTCTCTTAATTTAGTTTTATTATATCATCATAGTTAACCCTAATAATCTAGTTTGATCCTTAGTTAGTCTAGCTTAGCATTTAGAAATTTTTAAAATTGCATGCTTGATGCCCGTTTAAACCTCATTGTTGTGCTAGGGTATACTTTTATGGTATCAGAGCCAAGCAAGAAGATTAGGGGATGTCTACACGACGTTAAAGTATTCGATCGAACTTTGAAAACCCGATTTCACCAAGTTTCTGTCGATTTTTCAAAAGTTGGAATTTTTCAGATTAAAAATATGCAGAAAATCGTGCAGGGAGTTTAGTGGAGCCCCAAGAAATTTGAGATGCCAATTCCACCAAAGATCCACGGAACCGCGGCCTAAACCTATGTTTGGTCGCGGTTTCGCCGCACTTTTCTATCATTCTGGCATCAATTTTCTTCTGCTGCTTCATTATCATATTTGGCACTTTCTGGGTGTTTTTAATAAGACTCAAGTTGTTGAGGTTTCTGGGATTTGTGGGTATTTGATGAATCGATCAAAATGTTTTGCGTCGTATAAATTATGATGATATGTGATACAAATTTTAGAATCCAAATTAATTAGTTTTGTGAAAACTAGTTTGTGTTTTATAAATCTAGCGTTTTAGTCTCGGTTGATCGATTGCCACGGAGTTTTGATTTGGATTAAAACTCCGTCGCAATCACATATAGTACACGATCACTTAGTCATGAATATTGTTGAATTATCCGACTGCTTATTGAAAAGAGTTTTCAATTTGAGACTAAAATGCAAGTTTTATAAGTTAGGCATGAAATTCAGAATATGAGATATTCCGGGTTTATGATGTTTAAGATATTTGCGGATTCTAAATATTATAGTTTTTCATTTCTTTTCTACGACCGTAAGTATAATATATGGTGTATCCCCGATCTCATTGCTATAAGTCAACGGAGTTTGGGATATGCATATTTACTTATGTTGATGGCATGTGATGTTATGTGTTGCTATGATATATTATATTGGATCGTCGTGAATGAATAGCCGAGGGTTTTTGCGTGAGATTAGAGTTTTTCAATTTTCATTCATGTAAAAATGTATGTAATATTCTTTTATTGGGACACTTACGGGTTGAGGATTATGTCACCATTGGTTTATATTATTTACTTTTTCGCATTAGGATAGACCCAAGGCGGGGAGCATAAGTAACCGGGTTCTAGAGTCCAGTGGGAGACCATCTCGAGGAGTCGTAACGGGTCTCCTAACTCTAGAATTAGCAGGGTTGCTTGCCGCTCTCGTAGAGGTCTAAGGATGTGGGTTTGGCTATTCATGACTGTGGAATCCGTGTTTTTCATCATTGGCTTAATTTAAAACACGGACCTCCTAATATATCCAATATTTCATATGTTGACTTCTGTTGCTTGGTTCTGTGATATGATCATATAACTGCGTGAGACCAATGCTATATTATATATATGATATATAATAAACGTTACTTATGTTTTGCACCCGCGCTAGTCCAGCCCCCCCTCTGCCGTTAGTTAAGTAACCTAACGGTGCATGACGGGGCCCCGTGGCGAATGCGGATGGAATAAGCGTACATTCTATTTTCGGTTCCTTTTTGTGATGTTTAAGGAAACATAAATGATGGGATTTCATTAATGAGATTAATGAAAAGAAAAGAAACGTAAAAATGTTGTAGAATCAAAATTTTTAAAAAGGTAGCTCTAGTTCTTACTTTGCATAGTGGTATTCCTTGATGAATATCCAGCACCCCATTCGATGAAGAAAGAGCCGAGATCCCTTCACTGGGAGTGACCACTTTAGCAAAACTAGAAAATGATACAACTCACTCGGTTTTGTTTTAATAGCTTCTCTAGTTCTTGTTTTGCATAGTGGTATTCCTTGATGAATATCCTGCTGAGTTCCATAGCACCCTAATTAGGATTTACAGGGCATCAAGTACACAATTTTAAAAAACCTAGAGAGTTATGCAACCCATGCCAAGGATCTAACTAGAAAATTAGGAGTTAAGCTAGCATGTAATCAAACATTACACTAAGTGAATGAGCAATACAATCTTTGTAGACCGGTTCTTCACTTCTAAAGCTCCGTGTAGTAGTCTCTTCGCTCCGAGTAGTGATTTTCCAGACTCTAGTAAAGGTTCGCTAGGCAAAAGGAACAAGCTTGCTTAAAGTCTTCGAGGCCGAAGATGATCTACGTCGAGAAAACTCCAACTCAAGCTACCTCTTCTCTAATTGGGAATTAGTAAAGCAAACAACCTAAACTAAATGGCTAATCTAGTATAGGTTGATGAAGTAGGATTTTTGCTTACTTTATAATAAATTTTCTCACAATATTTCTTCCCTTTCCAAAAAGCTAGAGAGCAAAATTGGAATGAAGAAGAAGATGAAGATGTGAATGGAATGAGAATCAAATGAGTGAGAATAGCAACCATGGGTGAGATAATATCTCATATTAACTCATGTAGAAACTTAACCATGGCTTAAAATAATGGTTGGGTTAATAAATATCTTAAGTAAAACAAAATTAGTGGATTTAGTCAATGATTCTAAAAGCTTCCACTAAGTATCAACCATGGCTAATTTCCACCCAATTTGAATTACTTTAAATAAATAATAACCCCTTAATTATCTATGGAATGGTGTAAGTCTCATACACCTATGTATGATGTATAATCAAGCATAATACAAAAAGAAACACAATTAATATATATCACATATATATTAAATGCAAATGTGGAAAAAGAAATTCTTAAGTGAGCTAATATTAGTTTATATAAAAATTAATATAACAAATATATAATCATACATTAAATTATTAAATCAACACTTGATTTAATAATCCGGCTATATCACATATAACCGACTAATATTATTTGTATCAACTTATCGAATCAACACTTGATTTGATAACCCGGCTATATCACATATAACCGACCAATATCATATATCGCGAGATTAGAATACAGTATCACATACGCGTATTAATCTCGGTCCCGCACATATCACATATTTGCTCCTACTTCGTTTAGCCAGGAAACCTCTGTGTAGGACTCAAAAGACTCGTCAATACGCCGGCAGTAGGTGATGATCATATCAGTCACCCATAAGCCGTCAGCGGTACTACTAGACGTAACAGCCATCCGGGTATTGAGCGATCAGAAGATCAACAAGCAAGCCTGCTCATACTCTTGCGAATCCAATAAGTAACACTACCGTACAGTCCGATCTCTTCGTCTGATATGTCGCATATCCAGCCTGGGAGTGGTAAAGGTCAGACCCTAATAGCCTGATAAGTCATGCCGATGTGAGGCCCATAACGGTTCGAGAAACTACTGATAACACTTATCAGTAAATCTCAGCAACCCTGGCCAGGGATTTTCTGTTATGGACAATCGAGCATAGCGCAACATCAACCCTCAATACCGGGAGAAACGAAATCCCCTCCTATCGCTCATTGCCTCCATGTGGCTCGGGACTATACCAAAAAACCACCATTTTTCACGTTCTCTTGAACGTGGTAAGGTGGAAATCAAAGCACAGTGGGAATCACACAACACTCTATGACGATCTCGGGTCTACAGACTAACATGTACCAGTGTCACCAGAGAACTGCTATCTGATATAAGGTATAATACTATCTAGGAGTTCTCGGCGAGTCCTGTCCTTTGTACCCAGTCTCCACTGAGCATCCGTATACAATCTTTGATGTCAAACACCAATGGATGTGGGATCATCCATCGCCTATCATATGGGTCAAGAAACGTATACGCTAGTCTACTCTAGAATATCGATGCCCCGTCTCGATACTCCTACGACTAGGAACAATTGAAGGATGTACTTACGGACTACACTGACTCCACTAGTATGATCTGCATCATAATTCTCGTAGTCAAGTACTCATCCTAAGGGCTTTATCAACATGTAACAGAGAGACAATAAGTGTACATGTTAAGATAAAGAGTAACCAGATAGCATACTATCATGTCGAGCAAGAATGTCCTCCCTATATATGTCCAAGCATCCACTATAATATACATCATATGTACAACAATGGCCTCTATGGCATACATATAACTAACAATCTCCCACTTGCACGAGGGCCAGTTGTTGTAGTATCTCATACTCAACGTCCGATAGAAGTCTCTCTAGGGAAAGGCTTTTGTGAGTGGATTCGCCGTGTTATCCTTCGCGTCAACTCTCCTTACCTCGATCCCTTGGAGATCAACCATCTCCCTGATCAGGTGATACTGCCTCAGAATATGTCTGGATCGCTGATGGGACCGGGGTTCCTAGGCCAAAGCCACAACTCCATTGTTGTTATAATAACAGTTATTAGACGCTCAATAATAGGAACCATGTTCAACTCATGAACAAAAAATATCCAGACGGCCACTTTGGCAGCATCATTGGTAGCGATGTATTCAATCTTTATCGTCTAGTTTGCCACGGTATCTAGCTTGGAACTCTTCCAACATACCGTCCCTCCATTGAGGGTAAAGACATAGCCTGAAACTGACTTTCAGTCGACCTTATCACTCTTGGAGCTCGAATTGGTAAAGGATTCCCACTGGAGTTCATCGTTACCAAAACACCAAGAACATTTCTTTAGTGCTTCTCAAGTACTTAAGAATGTCCTTCACAGCTGTCCAGTGATTCTCTCAAGATCCGTCGATTGATTCCTGATCACTACACCTAGTGAGTTAGCTATATCTTGGCTGGTGCACAACATCGCATACATGATAGAGCCCACTGCTGAAGCATAGGATATCCCTTGTACACGAGCTCTCTCTAAATCAGTCTTGAGAGATATCTTTTTGGAGAGAGTGATCTTTGAGTAAGTGGGCGAACCACCACGCTCAGAATCTTCCATACTAAACCCCTTTAGTATGGTGTTAATGTACCTGGATTTGAGACACTCCCAACATTTTCTTAGATCTATCTCTATAGATCTAAATGCTCAAGATGTAGTAGGTGCCACCCAGATCTTTCATGGAGAATTCTCGTGATAAGAGGAGCTTGACCGAGTGTAGCATAGGAAATCCATTTCCTATCAAGAGTATATCATCTACGTACAATACGAGGAAGACAATCTTACTCTCTACAATCTTCTTGTATATACAAGGTTCATCTACCTTGATGAAGTCAAACTCTTTGACTGCCATATCAAAACAGATGTTCCAACTCCGCGATGCCTGCTTGAATCCTGATGGACTTAAGCATAACAATTAGAATAAATGTTTCATCATAATCCACACTTGGTTGCATGACGAGAACCTTTTACTACAAGTCTAGCTTTGAAAGTCTTAACTTTTCCATCTACACCAAGAATCTTCTCAAGATCAACTTGCTCCCGATGGGTTTTACCCCTTCCGGTGCAACATTCAAAGTCATACTTTGTTGGTGGACATGGATTCCATCTCAGATCGCATAGCATCCAGCCATTTCACAGAGTCTCCACTCATGATGGCCTGCCTGAACCTGGTTGGGTCATCATCTACCATGATGCAATCCTCGCTCCCACCGTCACTGAGGAAACCGCAGTATCTCTCAGGTGGATAAGGAACCTTACCAGATTCGCGGAGAGGCCGAGGTTCATTGGGAATTATTGAATCCTCCGGTTTTACCAAATCATTAGTTGTTAGTTTGTCTAGCTGGAACATCTTCAAGTTCTACCTCATGACCAGTAATTTCTTCCATAAGAAATTCCTTTTCTAAAAAGATGGCATGTTGAGAAACAAAACCCCTTTTTCTCCTCAGTGTGGTAGAAAATATACCCTCGCAAATGTTCGGGATATCCAACAAACTTACAGAACTGACATTGTCTGTAGTTTGTCCGGATTTTGCCTTTCAACATAGGCCAGACACCCCATATCTTAACTCGTTTAAGACATGGTCTCTTCCTATACCATATCGCATATGGAGTGGTAGGCACTTGATTTGGTTGGAACCCAATTCAATAGGTATGCAGCTTCTCAAGTGCATAACTCCAAAAGGAAATAGGCAACTCAGCAGTACTCATCATAGAGCGCACCATATCTCATAAGGCACGATACCTCCGCCCCGATACACTGTTGTTCTGTGGTGTATACGGAGGAGTAAGCTGAGAGAGAATTCTATTCTCTTTTAAATAATACAGGAACTCCGTGCTCAAGTATTCTTCTCCCCGATCAGATCGAAGGACTTTAATACTTCTACCGTTTTGGTTCTCTATATCGTACTTATATTCCTTGAATTTCTCAAAATCTTCAGACTCGTGTTTCAACAGGAACATGTGTCCGAATCTTGAGAGATCGTCGATGAATGTAATGAATTACAAAGAACCAACCCTGGCATTTCTAGACATAGGACCGTATACATCATCATGTATCCGTCCCAAGAATTTAGTAACTCCTTCTCCGTTTCCAGTAAACGGAGTATCGGTCATTTTACCTTTGAGACAAGACCGCCAAGTATCATAAAATGAAAATTCGAACGGATTCAAATATCCATCCTTATGCAACTTAGCTATTCGTGTCGCATTGATATGACCTAGTCTACAATGCCATAAGAAGGATTCGTTCATTTCTGAACTACCCTTCTTGTGTGTGTTCCATTTACTTTGAGCTGTGGTTTGATTTATAACTTATATGCCATTACATAACGTGCCTAATCCAATCAACTCTTGATTAAGGAAAATGTTCACAATATTATCCTTCAATACAAAATTATATCCTTCTTTAACTTAATAAAGAAACTGATGTAATGTTGTATATCAGGTTCAACATGTAATAACATTTGTTCAGATCAATGTATCTACCATTTGGTAATACAAGGTCATATTTACCAACTGATTTGGCTGCAACAATTGCACCATTCTCTACACTTAGAGACATATCACCCAATCCCAGTTCTCTACCTTTCTGTAGCCCATGTAATAGATTACATATATGGGATCCTGATCCGGTATCTAATGCCCAGGATGTAGAGGATGCTGAGAAACCGTTCTTAGTAACAAACACACCCGAAGAAAATGTATCAACATGCGTTTTCCTCGTTTGGGTCGTGTGGGAATCCGGATATTCCCCTATTTCCTGCTCGGACTTATAACAATTATAAGATAGAGTAGAACCAACGTTCCCCAGCTCAGTATAATAAGCAGGTTCGGTCAATACATCCAAATTATTATCTTGATTAAAGCATGTCACAGTCGCTACCAGGAGAGAGAGAGAGAGAGGAAAACACTCAGTGTATGCTCTTGCAAGATCAGATTGGTTATTATTTTATCTAATCAGGATGGCTCCCACTGTTTTTATCAAATCTTCCTTCAAACCCTAAAAGGTAAGACTAGCCGGGATTAATTATACCCTACAAGTTCGCCAATCTTTCGGCCAGGCTAGTGTCGGTACTTTGAGGGAAGTTCCTCGTGCTTTCACACGGACCTAATTAAAATAAATCTCATTTTTCTAGGGGCGTAAACCCGTTAACACCTTTCTAGACAGCTACTTTGATTAGCTAATTGTAATGTGTAAAACTCTCTCAGGAGTAACTCTTACTCGCAGTGGGTATCAGGATCCAACTATCTCATAGAAGGTATGCAATCTCATTGCAAATTTCAACACCTAAAATTCCCGATAATATTTTACCCCTAGCAGTTTATGACTTTAACATAGTCAACAAATCATAAGTGTTAGTCAAGTTCAACCCGTTCATTTCGTGATTGAATTAAACCCGCCCGTACGACCCTTAACATAGTCAACAAAGTCGCACGACTACCCTAATACAATCGCATCACATGCTTTAGCAGATAAGCATTAATCAGCTACCGCACACTACGCCTTAACATAGTCAACAAACGTAGCACGAATACTAAATAGTACTTATCTGAAATGACGGAGGGCTACGACAGGTTTTTAAGAAAATCTTTTGCGTAATGAACTTGATATCGTTGTAGAATCGAGTGATTTGAAAAGGAGTGTTTTTAGGCTTTTACTAGTTTTTCTAGAGAGGTCACTCCCGGTGAAGGGATCTCAGCTCTTTCCTCATCGAATGAGGTGCTTGATATTTATCGAGGAATATCACTATGCAAAGCAAGAACTAGAGAAGCAATCAAAAAACAAAACCGAGTGGGTTGTAGCATCTGCCAGTTTTGCTAACGAGGTCACTCCCGGTGAAAGGATCTCGGCTCTTTCCTTATCGAATAAGTTGTTGGATATTCTATAAGGAATACCACTATACAAAGCAAGAATTAGAGCTGCAAGTTTTTAAAACAGGATTCTACAACATCTTTAGGTTTCTTTCTTTTTCATTAATCTCATTAATGAAGTCACATCATTTATGCTTCCTAAGCACCACAGATAAAGAAACGAAAATAGAACGTACGCTTATGCCATCCGCATTCTCCGCAGTGTCCCGTTATGCACCGTTAGGTTACTTAACTAACGGCATAGCGGGGCGGGACCAGCGCGGGTGTAAAATATAAGCAACGTTTATTATATGTCATATATATAATAACAACATTCGACTTATCATATAAAGTGATCACATCACAGAATATCAGCAGAAGTCCACATATGAAATATTGGATATGCTAGGAATTCCGTGTTTTAAATTAAGCCAGTAAAAATACGGATTCCACGGTCGTGATGAATGGCCAAACCCACATCCCTAGACCCCTACGAGAGCGGCAAGCAACCCTACCAATTCTAGAGTTAGGAGACCCGGTCTCGAGTCCTCGAGATGGTCTCCTACTGGACCCTAGATCCCGGTTACTTGTGCTCTCCACCTTGGGTGTATCCTAATGCGGAAAAGTAAATAATATATATCAATGGTGACAACATCCTCAACCCGGAAGTGCCCCAATAAAAGAATATTACATACAAGTTTTTACATGAATGAAAATAAAAAAAAAACTCTCATCTCATGCAAAACCCCCGGCTATTCAAACACGACGATCCAATATAACATATCACAGCAACACATAACATCAATTGTCATCAACATAATTAAATATGCATATCTCAATTGTCGTTGACATATAGCAACGAAACCGGCGATACACCACATATTACACTTACGGTCGCAGAAAAGAAAGTGAAAACTACAATAATTGGAATCCGCAACTACCTTAGACATCATAAACCCAGAATATCTTATATTCCGAATTTCATGCCTAATATTATAAACCCCACATTTTAATCTCGATATTGAAAACACTTTTCAATAACAAGTCGGGCAATTCAATAAGATTCCAGACAAGTTGATCGAATGCTCATCGGAAACTTTAGTAGACGGCCGCACCCCCGATGCCGTCGACAAAGTGCACTTAGGCGGAACACCGCGGCCGCGAGCACCCGGGAGGATGCTTTTGGCAACGGGGTTCTCCTACAGTCACTTGGTCGGGGCTATGGGGCGTGGCTATCTAGTAATGTTATCCGGCGAGTATCCGCGTACACTACGTAATTGCGACGGACTTTTGATCCACATCAAAATCCCATGGCAACCAATCAAATGAGACTAAATTGCTAGATTTATAAAATTCAAATTAGTTTTCACAAAACTAATTATTGTGGATTCCAAATATTGTATCACATTTCAAAGATAGCTAGACGATATTAAACTTTTTGATCCAATTAACGAATTCCCAAAATTTCCAAGAGAGCTCAACATTTGAGCAGTGTTAAAAAATAACCAAAACATGCCACAGTACCTACGGACCAACTGTAGAAGGGTCGACCCATGTCTCACACATGGCATCGCGGAACCGCCGCAAATAGCCCTATTTGGTCGCGGTTCCGTGGTCATGTAGTCGAGATTGGGTATCGTTCTTCTAAAGGGTCCATAGAATTACCTGCATAATTTTTTGAATATTTATAACACGGAAAAATCCAACATTTTGAAAAATTTCCTGAGAAGGGTGAAAATCGGGTATTCGGAGTTCGTTCGAACTTCTATCTTCGCCTAAACAATGCCTAATGCTCTAGCTTGGCTCTGATACCACTGCTGGGTTCCATAGCACCCTAATTAGGATTTATGGGGCATCAAGTATGCAATTTTAAAAAACCTAGTGAGCTATGCAACCTATGCCAAGGATCTAACTAGAAAATTAGGAGTTAAGCTAGCATGTAATCAAACATTACACTAAATGAATGAGGAATACAACCTTTGTAGACCGGTCCTTCACTTCTAAAGCTCCGTGTAGTAGTCCCTTCGCTCCGAGTACTGATTTCCTAGACTCTAATAAAGGTTCACTGGGCGAAAGGAACAAGCTTTCTTGAAGTCTTCGAGGCCGAAGATGATCTATATCGAGAAAACTCCAACTCAAGCTTCCTCTTCTCTAATTGGGAATTAGTGAAGCAAACAACCTAAACTAAATGGCTAATCTAGTATAGATTGATGAAGTAGGATTTTTGCTCACTTTAGAATAATTTTTCTCACAATATTTCTTCACTTTCCAAAAAGCTAGAGAGCAAAATTGGAATGAAGAAGATGATGAAGATGTGAATGGAATGAGAATCAAATGAGTGAGAATAGAAACCATGGGTGAGATAATATCTCATATTAACTTATGTAGAGACTTAACCATGGCTTAAGATAATGGTTGGGTTAATAAATATCTTAAGTAAAACAAAATTGGTGGACCTAGTAATGATTCTACAAGCTTCCACTAAGCATCAACCGTTACTAATTTCCACCCAATTTTAAATTACTTTAAATAAATAATAACCCCTTAATTATCTATGGAATGCTGTAAGTCTCATACACCCCTGTATGATGTATCATTAAGCATGATACAAAAAGAAACACAATTAATATATATCACATATATATTAAATGCAAATGTGAGGAAAAAAATTCTTAAGTGAGCTAATATTAGTTAATGTAAAAATTAATATATCAAATATATAATCATAAATTAAATTATTAAATAAACACTTGATTTAATAATACGGCTATATCACATATAACCGAATAATATTATTTGTATAAACTTATCGAATCAACACTTGATTCGATAACCCGGCTATATCATATATAACCGACCGATATCATATATCGTGAGATTAGAATACGGTATCACATAGCGTATTAATCTCTGTCCCGCACATATCACATATATGCTCCTACTTCGTTTCTCCTGAGCCAGGAAACCTCTGTGTAGTACTCAAAAGACTCGCCAATAAGCCGACAGTAGGTGATGATCATATCAGTCACCGACTAGCCGTCAGCGGTACTGCTAGACGTAACGTCCACCCGGGTATTGAGCGATCAGAAGATCAACAAGCAAGCCTGCTCATACTCTTGCGAATCCAATAAGTAACACTACCGTACAGTCCGGTCTTTTCGTCTGATATGTCGCATATCCAGCCTGGGGGTGGTAAATGTCATACCCCAATAGCCCGATAAGTCAAGCCGATGTGAGGCCCATAACGGTTCGAGAAACTACTAATAACAATTACCAGTAAATCTTAGCAACCCTGGCCAGGGATTTTCTGTTATGGCCAATCGAGCATAGCGCAACATCAACCCCCAATACCAGGAGAGACGAAATCCCCTCCTATCGCTCATTACCTCCATGTGACTCGGGACTGTACCCAAAAACCACCGTTTTGCACGTTCTCTTGAATGTGCTAAGGTGGAAATCAAACCACAGTGGGAATCGCACAAGACTCTATGACGATCTCGGGTCTACAGACTAACCTATACCAGTGTCATCAGAGAACTTCTATCAGACGTGAGGTATAATACCATTTAGGAGTTCTCGGCGAGTCCTGTCCAGTGTACCCAGTCTCCACTGAGCACCCGTATACAATCTTTAATGTCAAACACCAATGGATGTGGGATCATCCATCGCCCATCATATGGGTCAAGAAACATATACGCTAGTCTACTCTGGAATATCGATGCCCCGTCTCGATACTCCTACGACTAGGAACAATTGAAGAATGTACTTACGGACTACCCTGGACCCACTAGTATGATCTGCAACATAACCCTGGTGGTCAAGTACTCATCCAAAGAGCTTTATCAACATAAAACAGAGAGCCAATAAGTGTACATGTTAAGATAAAGAGTAACCTGATAGCATACTATCATGTCGAGCAAGAAATTCCTCCCTATATATGTCCAAGCATCGACTATAATATGCATCATATGTACAATAATGGCCTCTAGGACATACATATAACTAACATATGACAATTTCCAGTTGTTTCTTTATGCGTTTTTGTCTCGCCACTTTGTTGTTGAAGAGCGCGAGCTTCGCGCTTCTCCTTTTTGAAGTGTTTTCGATGGGCAACATATCCTTGCCACCACTTCTTGAAGGCACTGCATTCCTCGATAGGATGGGCGACTCATCGATGATATAGTCATTATTTTGGTTGTGAGTCTCCGCCGTCGAAGTATAGGACTCCAGGAGTGTACTTCATGAGAGGTGGCAGCTTCATCACCATTGACAGGGTTTTGGAGAACCGCTTCTCAGTTTTGATCCTACTCTTACTTGTTGCAGGTGTGCTTTGGTTTGGTCGAAGTCCTTTATGACTCCTTCTCACCATATCTTCTTTATTCATACGCTGACACTTAGTCTTTTCATATATAGATGTCTCGCGTTCTCAGTCGTCATTGCTTTTTTAAAAGGTTTCATTTAAAAGTGTCTCAATCGGGTCACCTTCTGGCAGTTTCGGGAAATTTAGCGCCGATTCTGTCCTCGGTTCCTCCACGTCATTTTTTGACGCTAAGGGAGCCTCTTCGCCATATAACGAAAAATGGGAGACCATGTGGCAACTTGCTACATTGTTTCCGCTTCTTCTGATGAATCATTTCCTCCATCATTGTCACTGTCTCCGTCCTAATGAATATGCTTGAGGAATTCTTCGAGCATGACTGGTATCTGCGCCTTCTGCTTATATTCCTCTAGCGCGTCTATTTATTTCTGAAGCTCTGTGTGCTTGTCGTCATACTCGGCAGGCTGCACGGGTTTTTTGGTCTACTTCTTTTTATTAGAAGACTTTGAAGATTTGACTTGGGGGGTTTTCAATTCTCAATAATTTTCGGTGCAGGACATGGTTTCAAAATATCTTCAATAATTTCAAGTTCAAGTGGGCTTTTCCATCTGATTGTCAGGCGTGCTTGCAGATCTTTCAGTATTCTTTTAGTTTTTGCTGAAAGAGCTACTTCCCACAGAGCTTCCTCTATAAGCGAGCACGGTGCCCCCTGCATGTCCACCTTTTTGGGAGCGTGTTTCTAGGGCATGTTTACCCTCCAGTTATCATACAGCGCAAACTTTCCCTGCTGGTACTGGTCTTCAACCCAATTTTTTAAGATGTTGCAATCCTCAATTGGGTGGCTCACTATTCTGTGATAGGAGCAGTAATTAGGTTGTTGACGTCGTCAGGTTTCGTTGGACACCGCGGGTCTGGCAATGTGATGAGGTTATTACGCATTGCCAGTTCAAACAGTCTTCTCGTCTTATCGCGAGGAAATGAGTAAGCACGTTCTAGCCTTTCTTCCAAAGACGGGCGCGGACACACGTTTTGGCGAGCAGCCGGTTTTGGGCCACTCGGTTATTGTTGCATATTGGAAACGAAGGTCGCTTTCCCTTTACCCTTGTTATTTCGAGGGTTCTTATTTAAGGAAGAAGGCCCATGGCCTATCTGATCCATTTGGGCCAACTTGTCTGTCAGCGTCTGGAAGGTAGTGGGTTTGGAGAATGTCATGAACTGGGACACAGTCGATTGAGAATTGAGAGTTTCGATGAATATGCCCATGGTAGGAGACTCTTCAATGCGCTGTTCGCACATAGACCACAGGTTCCGCCACCGGATCGCATATTGGACCCAAGTTTCTCCCGTCTTTAACCTAGCAATTATTAGGGTCGTGATCGGAGTGCGTTCACTTGCGCTGGAGAACTTTTGCATGAAAAGCAGTTCCATTTCGGAGAAGGTTTTCACGTAGTCATTTGGGAGCTCCGAATACCATTCAAAAGCTGTCTCTTACAAGCTTCTGACAAATTAGCGAAGCAATAGTTTGTCGTCGCCTCCAGTATTGCCGCATAGTGATTAGAATTGTGCGGCATGCTGCTAAGGATTTCCCGTTCCTTTGTAGACATGGAACTTGGGGATTGTATATCCCGATGGGTACTTGATTTGGTCATACCATGTCGGATATGGTCGCCCGGTTCTGATGAGTTGGCTGGTGGCTTCACTGGCCTAGTGAACTCTTATTTGCTGAGCGATGTAGTCATCCAGGGCCACCTTGGAGACGGTTTCTTCCTTGACCGCTGATAAGGCCGAAGGAGGGTTTAATGTTTCCCCTCTGTCATCCTCGATAACTATAGGCAGATCTTCAGCCAGGAGTTCTGGTTGTATCATCATCCCCACCATGTCCTGGAATAGAAATGACATCTGCTTAATGTTAGCAGCTTGCTTTGTAGCTTCCTTATCTTTTCATTCTAGCACTCGTCGCAAGAACACTGTATCGGTCTCTTGTTCTTGGCGCTGTTCAACTTCTTTTTCCGTACTTTCTTTTTGTTCTGTGAGTACCACCATTTTGTTCAGCATTTCTTGGAGCATTTGTTGTTGCTCCTGAGCTTTTGTCAGCGACTGAGTTTGAGGTCGGTGACTCACCGAGACACGGCTCTCTTCTTTCCCGTTGACCATGTAGACCGTATGTACGATAATGTCCCCAGACATAAGGCGTTTAAATCCATCGCCTTTGGAATTTGCCGCTGACGGTGGATTTTTCTCCGGTCTCGTTCTTTTATGAGAAGTCGGAGCTGAAGGAGCCATTGTGACGGGCACCTGTTTAGGAACGGCCCCCATTGTATGGTGGAGGAGCAGTCTTTTTCTTGTCGGCCATTAGATCTTTTAGGTCGACGAGAGTAATTTTTGTTAAGCACAGAGTCTTGGACTTTTCGCCAGACCCTATGTATTAGTGAAGAGAGACGTTGGCAAAGCTGCTCTGGCTGTCGCAGCACATGGGCCTTTACTAGCGGAGGTGATTTCTTCAGCACCGCTGTCAGAGAGTTCTTGCGGACTCTCCTGAGAGGATCAAAGATGTTTCCAGTTGGAACAGCAGCGTTGATATCCACCACAAGAGCTGGTGGGGTAAGCCCAAAGGGAGAGTTGCCTCCAGCTTCTCTCACTCGGCGCCAGTGGCGACATCGAGCATTCCTTGGAGTGGGAATTGCCTCAGTTTTAGAGGCATCTTCGTCATGCCCCCTGCATTTCTTAAGAGTTTTGGTTGTCAGTCTGTTGAAGATCGACATCCTTGTTGGAGTTGGAGCGGGGTTGGCCAATCTTTCGAAAACCGACCGTCTTGGAGGGGAAGCACTTTTATCGGCCTCACCCACAGCAGGAATAGGGAGAGCTAGCCATTTTAGGGTAGCTCCCTATGGTATCATGGGCTTCTTTACGAGCCCGCTTAAGTTCTTCCTCAGCCTATTGAAGACTGAAACATTAAGGTTTGACGGCTTGCTGATAAGAGCCATCATCGTTGCCAGCAGATCAAAGACCGACTTTCTGGGAGCTTCTTCTTGTGGAGTTGGGGCGCCAAAGTTCACAGGTGGGAGCATGGTCCCGAAGAACAGTTCGGTAGTGGCTTGTGTGACCTGGCCTACCAGCATTGAGAAAATGGAGGCCGCGTTAGGCCCATATATCACTCCTCCAGCTAGGGTGGAGAGGGAGTTGTTGTTGCAAGCAGTGCAATGAGAAGCCATTGATTTTCTGCACAGGTGCGAGACACCAAGTTTTAGTACATTGAATCCATGGGCAACCATAGCGAACCGCAATTTTCTTTGCGGAACAAGACACATGAAGTGTAGAGTGGAAAGAGGAAAAAGTTCCACCGGGCGTGCCAGAATCTATTTACTGCCGAAGACTGGACTGAGACATTGGGACGTCTAGCCTGAATTTGGGGGTAGATGCTATTTGGACATATCCATCCACCTCTCCGAAGATACCAAGTTGATTTAAGGTACCGTATATTGGAGGTTTGGATAGATGTGGCCGATGTAGCAGACTTTATCAGATTCCCCCTCATTTATGAGGGGTTTTTGATTGCGGGGAGGCTCTTCTCTGCAGGCGCAAGCCCTTGCAGTTAATTACATTATCGCGTTACGATAAAAACTTTCTCCTGCTCTAGAAGGTCACTTCGTGTCGTATGTTATTTTATTTGTTAAGGTTGCCCGTAGATTGTATACGGAGACTAGTTTATATCGTCGCCCGTAGAGCGCGGATTAGTCCAAATCCATATATACATTAGGTTTGAACTTAGGTTGTATGTATTCCATCAGTTCAAAAATATTTTTTTTGTTTAAGGACCGTTAATCTAGCATGAGATTAAGATTGACTTAAATATATGAGCATTTGGGCTCAATTTATTTTAACTAAGGATACATTAGTCTTATTTGAGACTAAGATCAGCTTAGCAACATTTTAAGAATCATTAAATTTTAGTTAAGATCCAACAACATAGCATTTGGGCTCAGCTGAAAGTAACTTCAGAAGGACTTAGCCAATTTGAGCTTAGTCTGCTCAGACTTTTTCGTTTTATTCAGAAGTGCTAAGCACTTGTTTCTGGGTCTGTTTGCTCAGCCTTGGGCTTTCTCCCTTTATTTAGAAGTGCTAAGCACTTATTTATGGCTCTGGCACTTACGTGTGTATCATGTGAGGGGCTCAGACATGGGTGCTGCCCAATCAGTGGTAGGCACTTAGTCATTTTGACTAAATTTATAGTGCTCGGCACTTTTATACAACGCTCACATGTGTTCCACATGAGGCACTGAGTCTTCTGTTTTAGGCGCTCACGTGGGAAGCACGTGAAGTGCCGAGCGTTCTGCTTTGAGCACCCACATAGGAAGCACATAAGGCGCTGAGCAGTTTGTTTAGGGCACTCACGTGGGAAGCACGTGAGGCGCTGAGCAATTTGTTTAGGGCACTCACGTAGGAAGCACGTAAGAAGCTGAGCTCCTTTTGTTCGGCGCTCACGTAAGAAACACATGAGGCACTGAACTCTTTTCTTTTAGTGATTTAATCTCTGTTAATAGCATTTAAGCTTTTAATGATCACCAAGATCTCTATTTTGAAGATCTGGGATCGATTTTATTAGAGAACTAAGTTCTTCTGCTCTTTTAATAAGAACTAAGTTCTTTTGTGTAGGGTTAAACCCTGGTTTTAGAGGAATTAAATTCTTAGAATGTATATTCTTTTTCTTTCCTTTTCTTTTAATCTAGTTCTTTTCTCTAGATTCTGAGTCTGAGGAACAGAATCTCCCCGATGAGAATTAATTTCTCAACTTATGGAGAGATCTGTTTTGCAGATCTCAGATCAGAAGAAAAACTACATTCTTTTTGTGAAGGGTTAAACCCTTTTTAATATTTTATAGTAGGCAAAGGAGATATATTTATCTCTGCTTTTCTTTACCTAGGGTTTGAGAGAGCGAGAATCTTCTTCTTTTTTTCAGGAGAATTAAATTCTCAGTTTTTTAGAGAAGCATATGAGGTCGATTCTTTGTATGAGACTTAAAGTCTCGGATCCTTTATATAGGAGAGAAAAATTGTTAATTAGTTAAAGAAAATCTCTCATTTGAGAGATACTAATTGATTTAATTAGCCTCAAAGATTATTATGGGGATTTTATCCATCGTTGGATTTTTGATCCAGTGATTTCTGTTTCACAGAATATATATTCTTGTTTTTAAAAAAGATTAGGGAAATATTTTCCCATATACAGAATTTAATTCTGTCAAACGGTGATTTTTAATCCAAGAGTTTAGAGTATATATTTCTCATTTGGAAAGATTAGGGAAATATTTTCCTATTGGATTTTTGATCCAACAACTCTCTGTTTAACAGAGAATGTCTTTCTATTTTAGAAAGATCAAGGAAAGTATTATCCTAAAAATAGAATTTAATTTTATCATTTGATGATTTTTTAATCACCATTGGATGTTTGATCCAACAGCTCTGTTTAATAGAGAATGTCCCCAGTTTTTTTAGGAAAATATTCCAAATGTAGAATTTAATTCTACCCTCTTTAATTTAGGCGCTGACGCTCATGTGCTATGCACGTAGGGGCCGCCTATGAATTTAATTCTTACGGAATCAGGCACCACGTACTTTGCACGTCGACGCTTATGTGATCTTCACGTGAGGCGTCGCTATAGGATTTAATCCTATTAGAGGTCAGCGCTGGGCAGATCTGGCAGATTCACCACAGACCTTGGTAGTCTTATCTGACGAATTTGATTTACTCATTTCCTCTGTTGCATCCGTTTTCAGCTCACATAAGAAGCACGTGAGGCGCTGCCTTATTGTGTTTAATTAAAAAAATTATATGAGGGAACAATGGGCATATCAAATCTTCCGCAAATCCCACCAACAGTGAAGGAGGAGATGATCTCCAAGTCATGGCTGGATTAATATATTGCCTAGCAGTTCAAAGCACATCAAGCCAACGATACTACTGAAAGTTCCTAGTGCCCTCGCCGTAACAACTGCGGCTGATGCTGAACCGAAAAACAAAAATTTACAATAGGGCAATAGAACCAAATCCCTACTGATCGATCCAAACACCAAAACTAGCAAACTAGCAAACAAAGTTTAGGGAATACAACTTTGATGCGTGTCCATCCAATCATGGAAGACCCCTCCAAGCATCTTTTAGGCCGTCGGGAATAAGCTTGAATGATCACCGCCTTTACCGAAGATGATCTACCTGAGAGAACCGATCTAAGTTTCGGCTCCATCTAGTGAAGCAACCGACGCTCTAAGCTCGCTAGGAATGGAGAGTGGGGAAGTAGGAATTTTCCACTATCATTATCTCTCTAATTTGAAGGTCAAGAGAGAATCTCGAGAAGAAGGAGGAGGAGGTGAAGAAGTTTAGCCATGTCAAGAATGAGCAAGTCAAGAAGAAGCATGAGAGAATAGAATGAATAAAAGAATGGCTTCATAATTTCCACAACTAAGCAAATAAAAAATCTCACAACATTTTGTAATAAATTAATGAAGTTCATTCCTATCTACATGTATTCAACCATGCTCAATGCCACTCACCCTCCACCTCATTTTATGAATATTCATAAATGAATATTCACAAATGAGGTTTCCATCTTCTAGAATGAATTCGGTATAAATACGGAATACAACTCGGTATACATATCGAAAACATATACACGTATCCGTATTAAAATAGAATAGCTAAGAGAGAAAATGAATAGTGAACAATAATACTAGAATATATATATTAATATATATATATATATAAATTATTAAATCAAAACTTGATTTAATAATCCGGCTTAATCCTAATCCTCTGATATTATCAATCGTCCGATTAAAGTCCGTATAGCCTGTACACATATTTAATCAGACACCTATATTTACCAACATACGTCATCTACATCATATCGCCTAAACCGGGAAAACCCTCTCTGTGGCACTCTGAAAACTCGACAATAGTGATTTACTGGATAAATCCAAAAACCATAAGCACACCAGCGGCACTAGCTGTACTTAACGGCTACCCAGGTATATACTGAAAGAGAGGTTGACAATCAAGTCCATCCGTATCCTACTGAGCCTGACTGTGACAATATCCATACAGTCTGGTCTCTTTGTCTAAGAGTATCATATATCGAGTCTTAGAGTGGATAACGTCAGACCCCTAATAACCCAATAAGTCGTGTAGGAGTCAAGCTCATCACCAATCGAGAAATTACTGAACTCATATTAGTAAATCTCATCCACCATGGCCACAGATTTAGGGTGATGGCCAACCGAACACTGCGCGACATCGACTCCTAATACCAGAAGAGACGAATCCCTGACAATCGCTCACTGCCTCCATGTGGCTTGGGACTGTATCCAAAATAAACATGTTTGCACGACTCCTCTTGAGCTGTAGTAGGGTAGTAATCTAAGTACAGTGGGAACTCATATGAGACAAATGACGATCTCAGATCAAAAGACTAATATGTACTCATGCCACTAGAGAACTTCCATCTGACGATAGATATAATACCATCTAGAAGTTCTCGACGAGTCCGTCCTGTGTACTCACCTCTAATGAGCACCTGTATACTATCTTAGGTGACACAACACCAATGGCTTGTGAGACTAGCTGAAAGTATGCCTTAGCACCACTACTAGGTTTTAATAAGTATCAAGTATACAATTTTAAATTAATCTAGTGTGCTAAAGCATGCTAACCTAGAATCGAACTTGAGAATTAGGGTTTGTATGCAAGTAAACAAGTTCTATAACTAAGTGAAAAAGGAATACAACCTTTGTAGATCGGTCCTTCACTTCTAAAGCTCCAAGTAGTAGTCCATAGAACTCTTCTTGGGCTCCACTTGGTGAAAGGAACGAGCTTGCTTTTTCGTCTTCGAGACCGAAGATGGCCCGCCTTGAAGTTACTCTAACTCAAACTACCTCTTCACTAATCAAAAGAATTAGTGAAGAAAACAACCTAATCTAATGGGCTAGATAAGAGTAGGTTGATGAAGTGGGAATTTTGTCACTTTAGAAATTCTTTTCTCTTTTTCTTTTTTTTTACTCAAGAAAAACTAGAGAGGAAGAAGATGAAATTGGGTGAAGAAAAAATCTCAAGTGGTGATGAGAGATTTAACCATGGCTAAAGATAAATAGTTGGGTTATTAAATATCTAGAGTAAAACAAAATTAGTGAGATGAGTCATGGTTTCTACATACTTCTACAAGCATCTTAAGCCATGCTCATTTCCAACTCATTTTTAATTTTACTTTAAAAATAAATCACCCAATATTATCCTTAGCATTAGTGTAAGTCTCATGCACCCATGTTCTATGTATCATCTACCATGACACAATAGTGTTATATAAATAAATAAATATATATATATATAGGGAATAATGGAGAAAAGAGGCCATAGGAGGGGATTTCCTCCTATGGCGTCGAAAAAATACAGCCCCCACCGTTTTTTCCGACGAACGGGATCCATCATCATTATCGTTATCATCTAAGATGTGCATACACCAAATTTCATGTGATTCCACTACTTTTTCACCGTTGAATTAGCAACGTAAAAAGTTCTATTGTCGGTAAACCATTAATTTTGCACCAACTAAATCAACGGTGAAAAAATGGTATAATCACATGAAATTTGGTGTATCCACATCTTAGATGATAAAGATAGAGGTGATGTATGCCGATCATCGAAAAAATTCACGGAGCATGCATTTTTCCGACGCCATAGTAGGAAATCCTCTCCTATGGCACCTTTCCTCCATTAACCTCATATATATATACACACACACAAAAAAAAGAGAAGAAAATCATTAGTGAGCTAATATTAGTTAATATTTATTAATATATCAAATATATATATATATATATCAAATTATTAAATCAACACTTGATTCAATAATCCGGTTATATCATATATAACCAACTAATATCATATATATGCATATCATATTATCAAATCAACACTTGATTCAATAATCCGGTCATATCACATATAACCGTATAATATTCGATACTAGTTATTAAATCAACACTTGATTCAATAATCTGGTCATATCATATACAACCGGCCAATATCAAATATATATACATAAATCAAATCATTGAATCAACACTTGATTCAACAATCGGTTATATCACATATAACCTAACCGATATCAAATATCACGAGATTAGAATACGGTATCACATACTCGTATTTAATCAAGCACCGCACATATCAACATATGTGCTCTACTTCGTTTTTCTTGAGCTAGGAAACCTCTGTGTGGAACACTAAAGACTCGTCAATACGCCAGCAATAGGGAATGATCACATCGGTCACCTACAAGCCGTTAGCAGTACAAGCTGGACGTAATGGCAACCCAGGTATTAAGCGAATAGAAGATCAACAAGCAAACTTATCCAAACTCTCGTGAAGCCTATAAGCAACATTTACCGTACAGTTCGGTCTCTTCGTCTGATATGTCGCATATCGAGTCTGGGGGGTAGAATCGTCAGAACCCTAATAACTTGATAAGTCATGCCGATGTGTGGCCTATAACCTTTTGAGAAACTACTGATAACACTTACCAGTAAATCTCATCATCTCTGGCCAGGGACTTGCCATTATAGCCAATCGAGCATAGCGCAACATCAACCCCCAATACTGGGAGAGATGAAACCCCTCCTATCGCTTACTGCCTCCATGTGACTCGGGACCGTACCCAAAATCCACTTGTTTGCATGACTATTTTGAGCCGTGGTGGGAAGGAAATCAAAGCACAGTGGGAACCACACAAGACACTATGACGATCTCGGGTCTACAGACTAAACTGTACAAGTGTCACCAAAGACCTGCTATTAGACGATAAGTACAGTTCCATCTAAGAGTTCTCGGCGAGTCCTGTTCGGTGTACCCATTCTCTAATGAGCACCTGTGTACAATCTTTGATGTCAAACACCAATGGTTGTGGGATAAACCATCGCCCCATAAAAGGTCAAGAAACGTACACACTAGTCTACTCTGGAATATCGATGCCCCTGTCTCGATATTCCGTCGACTAGGAACTGTTAGAGGATGTGCTTGTGGACTACCCAAGCCCCACTAGTATGATCTGCATCATAGTCCGAGTAGTCAAGCCTACATCCTAAGGGCTTTATCAACATTTATCAGAAAGATGGCATAATAAAACAAGTGTACATGTTAAGATAAAGAGCAACCAGATAGCATACTATCATGTCGAGCAAGAAAGTCCTTTATATATGTCCAAGCATCCACTATATCAAACAATAATGGCCTCTAGGGCATACATATTCCTAACACCGGCCACCGTCCCTCGTCGGGTTCTCGAAATGTATACACTAGTTGTTAGTTATATGTATGCCCTAGAGCCCATTATTGTACATATGATGTATATTATAGTGGATGCTTGGAAATATGTAGGGAGGACTTTCTTGCTCGATATGATAGTATGCTATCTGGTTGCTCTTTATCTTAACATGTACACTAATTTTCTCTCTGTTACATGTTGATAAAGCCCTTAGGATGAGTACTAGACTACCGGGATTATGATGTAGGTCATACTGGTGGGGCAAAGGTAGACGGTAAGTACATCCTTCAATTGTTCCTAGTCGTGCAAGTATCGAGACGGAGCATCGATATTCAAGAGTAGACTAGCATATACGCTTCTCGACCTATGTGATGGGCGATGGATGATCCCATATCCATTGGTGTTTGACATCAGAGATGGTATACGGGTGATCAGTGGAGACTGGGTACACTGAACAGACTCGCCGAGAACTCCTAGATGGTATTATACCTCATGTCAGATAGCAGTTCTCTGGTGACACTGGCACATGTTAGTCTATAGACCCAAGATCGTCATAGAGTCTTGTGTGATTTCCACCGTGTTTTGATTTCCACCTTACTATGTTTAAGAGAACGTGCAAAACGGTGTTTTTGGGTACAGTCCCGAGTCAAATGGAGGCAAAGAGCGATAGGAGGGGATTTCGTCTCTTCCGGTATTGGGGGTTGATATTGCGCTATACTCGATTGGCCATAACAGGAAATCCCTGGCCAGTGTTGCTGAGATTTACTGGTAAGTATTATCAGTAGTTTCTCGAACCGTTATGGGCCTCATATCGGCAAGACTTATCAGGCTATTGGGGTCTATCGTTTACCACCCCCAGGCTGGATATGCGACATATCTGACGAAGAGACCGGACTGTACGGTGGTGTTGCGTATTGGATTCACAGGAGTATGAACAGGCTTTCTTGTTGATCTTCTGATCGCTCAATACCCGGTTAGCCGTTACGTCCAGCTAGTACCGCTGACGGCTTGTGGGTGACTGATATGATCATCACCTACTGTCGGCGTATTAAAGAGTCTTTAGAATCCTATACAGAGGTTTCCTGGCTCAGGCGAAACGAAGTAGGAGCACATATGTGATATGAACATGACCGAGATTAATACGTGTATGTGATACCGTATTCTATTCTCGCGATATGTGATATCAGTCGGTCATATGTGTAGCTAGATTATCGAATCAAGTGTTAATTCGATAAGTCATATATATGATATTAGTCGGTTGTATGTTATATAGCCGGATTATTAAATCAAGTGTTGATTTAATAATTTAATGTATAATTATATATTTGATATATTAATTTACATTAACTAATATTAGCTCACTTAAACATTTCTTTTTCTCACTTGTGTACACTTAATATATATGTGATATATATTATTGTGTCATACTTGTTGCTACATGCAACATGGGTGTATGAGACTCACACCATGCTTATCATATTGAAAGGTTTTATTTATTTAAAGTAAATCAAAATTAGTTGGAAATTAATCACATGATTTGAGCTTAGTGGAAGCTTGTAGAACCATTGACTTAGTCCACTAATTTTTTTTATTTGAGATATTTATTAACCCAACCATTACCTTAAGCCATGGTTAAGTCTCAACATGAGTTAATATGAGATATTATCTCACCAATGGTTGCTATTCCCACTCATTGATTCATTCATTCATTCTCCACTTCATCTTCTTCTTCATCTCCAAGAGCTCTCTAGGTTTTTAGGAGGTGGGGAAAATTAGTGAGAAAAATATTTCTAAACTGAGCAAAAATCCTACTGCATCAACCTACACTAAATTAGCCATTTAGTTTAGGTTGTTTGCTTCACTAATTCCTAATTAGTGAAGAGGTAGCTTGAGTTAGTGTCTCGTCGACGTAGATCATCTTCGACCTCGAAGACTTCAAGCAAGTTTGTTCATTTCACCTTGCGGAGCCTTACTAAAGTCCGGGAGTTCACTACATCGAGCGAAACTACTACACAGAGCTTTTTAAGTGAAGGACCGGTCTACAAAAGTTGTATTCCTTATTCACTTAGATGTAAAGATGTTTACATGCATGTTTCGTCTAATTCTCTAGTTAAGATTCTAGGCATGGGTTCTTTAGCACGCCAAATTTTTGAAAACGGCATGGTTGATGCCTCCCGAAACCCAGTGGCGGAGCTATGGAACCCAGCATTGGTATCAGAGCCAAGCTAGAGAATTAGACGATATTTGTAGAATTGTGAAACCGAAACAACTCCAAAACCACGAAACAAAAAACCTAGTTTCTGTCAAAATTTTTAAGTCCTCTAAATTTTTTTAAGTAGTTGTAGAATGTTACATGAGATGTAACATGAACACCAAAGAAAAACGAGTCACTTTCACCGGGTTTGACCCGGCAAGAACTTGGTAAAAACCGGCCCCACCAGTTTTCTTGGCTAGTTTGGGCTTCGTTTTGGTTTGGTGTTCCGGTCTCTGGGTTTTGGTGTTTCAACTGTTGCTTGTTTAATGAGATTGCATGTGATGTTATCTTTATGTAAAGGCAATTCGGAGTGGTTCGTAGTCGTGATTCTAACATCGTTTCGGATAATTTAGACGACATTAAAAAGTTCAAACGAATATCAATAACCCATTTTCACCCACGCTGGAAATTTTCCAAAAGTTGTATTTTTCCAAGCTTAAAATCTTCAGAAAATCTTGCAGGTGATTCTATGGACCCTCTAGAAGAACGATACCCAAACTCGACTTTTTGACCGCGGAACCGCGGCCAAACCCTAGGGTTTGCGGCAGTTCCGCGGCGCCATGAGTGAGGCGTGGGTCGGCCCTTCTATGGTTGGTCTATAGGTGTTGTGGCATGTTCTGGGTATTTTTAAACTGTGCTCAAGTGTTGAGCTCTCTGGGAAATTTTGGGTGTCTGTTGATTAGATCGAACTGTTTAATATCGTCTAGCTATCTATGATTGTGATACAATATTTGGAATCCACAATAATTAGTTTTGTGAAAACTAATTTGAATTTTATAAATCTAGCAATTTAGTCTCATGTGATCGGTTGCCATGGGATTTTGATGTGGATCAAAAGTCCGTTGCAATCACGTAGCGTACGAGGATACTCGCCGGGTAACCTTACCAAATAGCCACGCCCCATAACCCCGACCAAGTGACTGTAGGAGAACCCCGTTGACAAAAGCATCCGTTCGGATGCTCGCGGCCAAGGTGTTCCGTCTAAGTGCACTTCATTGACGGCATCGGGGGTGTGGCCGTCTACTAAGATTTTCGACGAGCATTCGATCAGAATGTTGGGAATCTTGTTGAATTACCCGACTTGTTATTGGAAAGTGTTTTTAATAATGAGACTAAAATGAGGGGTTTATAATTGTTAGGCATGAAATTTGGAATATGTGATATTCCGGGTTTATGATGTCGAAGGAATTCATTTGGTTAGGCATGAAATCCGAAGTATGTGATATTTCGGGTTTATGATGTCTAAGGTTGTTGCGGAATCCAATTGTTGGAGTTTTCACTTTCTTTTCTGCTGTGGTAAGTGTAATATGTGGTGTATCGCCGGCTTCGTTACTATATGTCAACGACAATTGGGATACGCATATTTACTTACGTCAATGACATGTGATGTTATGTGTTGCTGTGATATATTATATTTGATCGTCGTGTTTGAATAGCCAGGGGTTTTTGCATGAGATGAGAGTTTTTCATTTTCATTCATGTAAAAACTTGTATATAATATTCTTTTATTGGGGCCTTCCGGGTTGAGGATGATATCACCATTGATGTATATTATTTACTTTTCCGCATTACGATAGATCAAATGTGGGGAGCATAAGTAACCGGGTTCTAGAGTCCAGTGGGAGACCATCTCGAGGAGTCGAGACCAGGTCTCCTAAATCTAGAATTGGCAGGGTTGCTTGCCGCTCTCATAGGGGTCTAGGAATGTGGGTTTGGCTATTCATCACGACCGTAGAATCCGTGTTTTTTACTGGATTAATTTAAAACACGGAATTCCTAGTATATCCAATATTTCATATGTGGACTTCTGCTGCTGATATTCTGTGATGTGATCACTTTATATGATGAAACGAATGTTGTTATTATATATATGATATATAATAAACGTTGCTTATATTTTGCACCCGCGCTAGTTCCGCCCCGCTATGCCGTTAGTTAAGTAACCTAACGGTGCATAACGGAACACTGTGGCGAATGCGGATGTCATAAGCGTACGTTGTATTTTCATTTCTTCTGTGATGCTTAGGAAGCATAAATGATGGAACTTCATTAATGAGATTAATGAAAAAGAAAGAAACCTAAAGATGTTGTAGAATCATGTTTTAAAAACTGGTAGCACTAGTTCTTGCTTTGCATAGTGGTATTCCTTGTAGAGTATCCAGCACCTCATTCAATTAGGAAAGAGCCAAGATCCCTTCACCGGGAGTGACCTCTTTAGCGAAACTAGCAGATGCTACAACCCACTCAGTTTTGTCTTTTGATTGCTTCTCTAGTTCTTGCTTTGCATAGCGGTATTCCTGAATATCCAACACCTCATTCGATGAGAAAAGAGCTGAGATCCATTCGCCGGGAGTGACCTCTTTAGCAAAACTAGCAAAAGCCTCAAAAACGCTCCTTTTCAAAATCACTTGATTCTACAACGATATCAAGTTCATTACGCAAAGGGTTTTCTTACAAACCTGTCATAGTCTTCCATCATTTCAGATAAGGATTATTTAGTATTCGTGTTGCGTTTGTTGGCCTTTGTCAAGGTGTAGTGTTCGGTAGCTGATTAGTGCTTATCTGCTTAAGCATGTGATGCGATTGGATTAGGGTAGTCGTGCGACCTTATTAGCCTTTGTCAAGGGTCGTGTGGGTGGGTTTAATTCAATAATGAAATATACGGGTTGAACTTGACTAGCATCCTATGGTTTGTTGGCCTTTATTAAGGTCATAGGAGGCTATGGGCAAAATATTATCAGGAATTTCAAGTGTTAAAATTTGCAATGAGATTGCATACCATCTATGAGATAGTTGGATCTCGATACCTACTGCGAGTAAGAGTTACTCATGGGAGAGTTTTGCATATTACAATTAGCCAATCAAGTAAGTGTCTAGAAAGGTGTTAACTAGGTTACGGCCCTAGGAAAATGAGGTTTATTTTAATTAGGTCCGTGCGAAAGCATGGGGAACCTCTCTCAAAGTACCGACACTGGCCTGGCCGAAAGATTGGCAAACTTGTAGAGTGTAATTAATCCCGGCTAGTCTTACCTTTTAGGGTTTGAAGGAAGATTTGATAAAAACAGTGGGAGCCATCCTTATTAGATAAAATAATAACCAATCTAATCTTGCTAGAGCATACGCTGAGTGTTTTCTTCTATCTCTCTCTCCTGGTAGCGACCGTGACATGACTTAATCAAGATAATAATATGGACGTATTGACCGAACCTGCTTGTTATACTAAGCTGGGGAACGTTAGTTCCGCTCTATCTTATAATTGTTATAAGTTCGAGCAGAAAATAGGGGAATACCAGGATTCTCATGCTACTCATTCGAGGGGAAAGCATGTTGATGCATATTCTTCGGGTGTGTTCGTTACCGAGAACTGTTTCTCAGTATCCTCTACGTCCTAGGTATGAGATACCGGATCAGGATCCCATATATGTAATTTGTTACATGGGCTACAGAAAGGTAGAGAACTGGGATTGGGTGATATGTCTCTAAGTATAGAGAATGGTGCAGGTGTTGCAGCCAAACTAGTTGGCAAATATCACCTTGTATTACCAAATGGTAAATATATTGATTCTGAACAAATGTTATTACATGTCGAACCTGATATACAACATTACATCAGTTTCTTTATTAAGTTAAAGAAGGATATAATTTTGTATTGCAGGATAATATCGTGAACATTTTCCTTAATCAAGAGTTGATTGGATCAGGCACGTTATATAATAGCATATATGTTTTAAATCAAACCACAGTCCAAAGTATACAGAACACATACAAGAGGAGTAGTTCAGAAATGAACAAATCCTTATTGTGGCATTATAGACTAGGCCATATCAATGCGACACAACTAGCTAAGTTACATAAGGATGAATTTTAGAATCTGTTCGAATTTTCATCTTATGATACTTGCCAGTCTTGTCTCGAAGGTAAAATGACCAATACTCCGTTTACTGGAAACGGAGAAAGAATTATTGAACTTTTGGAACTAATACATGGTGATGTATACGGTCCTATGTCTAAAAATGCTAGGGTTGGTTCCTCGTACTTTATTATATTCACTGACCATCTCTCAAGATTCGGACATATGTTCCTGTTGAAACACAAGTCTGAAACTTTTGAGAAATTCAAGGAATATAAGCTTGAAGTTGAGAACCAGACGGGTAGAAGTATTAAAATCCTTCGATGTGATCGAGGAGGAGAATACTTGAGCACGGAGTTCCTAGATTTTATTAAAAGAAAATAAGATTCTCTCTCAGCTTACTCCTCCGTGTACACGACAGCACATTGGTGTATCGAGTGGAGGTATCGCGCCCTATGAGATATGGCACGCTCTATGATGAGTACTGCTGAGTTGCATGTTTCCTTTTGGAGTTTTGCACTTGAGAAGTTGCATACCTATTGAATAGGGTTCCATCCAAATCTGTGCCTACCACTCCATATGAGATATGGAATGGGAAGAGACCATGTCTTAAACGAGTTAAAATATGGGTTGTCCGGCCTATGTTGAAAAGAAAAATCCGGACAAGCTCGAGGCAAAGTCAGTTCTGTATAAGTTTGTTGGATATCCCGAACATTCGCGAGGGTATATCTTCTACCACACTGAGAAGCAAAAGGTGTTTTGTTTCTCAGCATGCCGCCTTTTTAGAAAAGGAATTTCTTATGGAAGAAATTAGTGGTCATGAGATAGAACTGGAAGGAGTTCCAGCTGGATAAACTAACAGCTGATGATTTGGTAAAACCAAAGTATTCAATAGTTTCCAACGAACCTCAGCCTCTCCACGAATCTGGTATGGTTTTTCATCTACCTGAGAGATACTACGGTTTCCTCAGTAACGGTAGGAGCAAGGATTTTATCATGGTAGATGATGATCCAACCAAGTTCAGGAAGGTCGTCATGAGTGGAGACTCTGTGAAATTGCTGGATGCAATGCGATTTGAGATATGTACACCGACAAAGTATGACTTTGAATGTTGCACCTGAAGGGGTAAAACCCATCGGGAGCAAGAGGATCTTGAGAAGATTCTTGGTGTACATGGAAAAGTTGAGACTTTCAAATCTAGTCTTATAGCAAAATGTTTTCGTCTATAACCAGGTGTGGATTATGATGAAACCTTTTCTCCAGTGGCTATGCTTAAGTTTATAAGGATTAAAGAAGGCATCGCGGAGTTGGAATATTTGTTTTAATGTGGCAGTCGAAGAGTTTGACTTCATCAAAAATGTAGATGAACCTTGTATATACAAGAAAGTTGTAGAGAGTAAGTTTGTCTTCCACTATTTTGCGTAGATGACGTACTCTTGATAGGAAATGGTTTCCTATGCTACACTCGGTCAAGCTCCTCTTATCACGAGGATTCTCCATGAAAGATCTGGATGATACCTACTACATCTTAAGGATTTAGATCTATAGAGATAGATCTAAGCGGATGTTGGGAGTGTCCCAAATCCAGGTACATTAACACCATATTAAAGAGGTTTATTATGGATGATTCAAAGAGTGGTGGTTCGCCCACTTACTCAGGAATCACTCTCTCCAAAAAGATGTCTTCTAAGACTGATTTGGAGAGAGCTCGCATGCAAAGGATACCCTATGCTCCGGTACTAGGCTTTATCATGTATGCGATGTTATGTACCAGACCAGATGTAGCTAATTCACTAGGTGTAGTGATCAGGAATCAATCGGATCTTAGGAGAATCACTGGACAGCTGTGAAGGTCATTCTTAAGTATTTGAGAAGCACTGAAGAAATGTTCTTGGTGTTTGGTAACGGTGAACTCCAGTGGTGGTCCTTTACCGATTCATGCTTCCAGAGTGATAAGGTCGACTAAAAGTCAGTCTCAGGATTTGTCTTTACTCTCAGTGGAGGGACAGTATGTTGGAAGGGTTCCAAGCTAGATATCGTGGCAAACTTGGCGATAAAGGTTGAATACATCGCTACCAACGATGCTGCCAAAGTGGGTGTCTGGATATTTCTTGTTCATGAGATGAACATGGTTCCTACCATTGAGCGTCCAATAACTGTTATAATGACAACAATGGAGTTATGGCTTTGGCCTAGGAACCCCGGTCCCATAAGCGATCCAGACATATTCTGAGGCAGTATCACCTGATCAGGGAGATGGTTGATCTCCAAGGGATCGAGGTAAAGAGAGTTGACGCGAAGGATAACACGGCGGATCCACTCACAAAGGCTTATCCCTAGTGAGACTTCTATGGGACGTTAGGTATAAGATACTACAACAACTGGCCTTAGTGCAAGTGGGAGATTATTAGTTATATGTATGCCCTAGAGGCCATTATTATACATATGATGTATATTATAGTGGATGCTTGGACATATGTAGTGAGGACATTCTTGCTCGACATGATAGTATGCTATCTGGTTGCTCTTTATCTTAACATGTACACTAATTGTCTCTCTATTACATGTTGATAAAGCCCTTAGGATGAGTACTAGACTACTAGGATTATGATGTAGATCATACTAGTGGGGCCAGGGTAGTCAGTAAGTACATCCTTCAATTGTTCATAGTCGTGGGAGTATCGAGACGGGGCATCGATATTCCAGAGTAGACTAGCGTATACGCTTCTCGACCCATGTGATGGGCGATGGATGATCCCATATCCATTCGTGTTTGATATCAGAGATGGTATTCGGGTGCTCAGTGGAGACTGGGTACACTGAACAGACCCGCCGAGAACTCCTAGATGGTATTATACCTCACGTCAGATAGCAGTTCTCTGGTGACACTGGTACAGGTTAGTCTGTAGACCCAAGATCGTCATAGAGTCTTGTGTGATTCCTACTGTGCTTTGATTTCCACCTTACCACGTTCAAGAGAACGTGCAAAACGGTGGTTTTTGGGTGCAGTCCCGAGTCATATGGAGGCAATAAGCGATAGGAGGGGATTTCATCTCTCCCGGTATTGGGGTTGATGTTGCGCTATGCTCGATTGGCCATAACAGGAAATCCCTGGTCAGGGTTGCTGAGATTTACTGGTAAGTGTTATCAGTTATTTCTTGAACCGTTATGGGCCTCATATCGGCATGACTTATCAGGCTATTGGGGTCTGACGTTTACCACCCCCAGGCTGTATATGCGACATATCTGACGAAGAGACCGGACTGTACGTTATTGTTACTTATTGGATTCACAGGAGTATGAGTAGGCTTGCTTGTTAAGCTTCTGATCACTCAATACCCGGGTAGCCGTTACGTCTAGCTAGTGCCGCTGACGGCTTGTGGGTGACTGATATGATCATCACCTACTGCCGGCGTATTGAAGAGTCTTTAAAGTCCTACATAGAGGCTTCCTGGCTCAGTTGAAACGAAGTAGGAGCACATATGTGATATGTGTGAGACCGAGATTAATATGTGTATGTGATACAGTATTCTATTCTCGCGATATATGATATCGGTCGGTTGTATGTGATATAGCTGGGTTATCAAATCAAGTGTTGATTCGATAAGTTGATACATATGATATTAGTCGGTTATATGTGATATAGCCGGATTATTAAATCAAGTGTTGATTTAATAATTTAATGTATAATTATATATTTGATATATTAATTTAGATTAACTAATATTAGCTCACTTAAGCATTTCTTTTCTCACTTGTGTACACTTAATATATATGTGATATATATTATTGTGTCATACTTGTTGCTACATGCAACATGGGTGTATGAGACTCACACCATGCTTATCATAATGAAGGGTTTTATTTATTTAAAGTAAATCAAATTAGTTGGAAATTAGTCACATGGTTTGAGCTTAGTGGAAGCTTGTAGAACCATTGACTTAGTCCACTAATTTTATTTTATTTGAGATATTTATTAACCAAACCATTACCTTAAGCCATGGTTAAATCTCTACATGAGTTAATATGAGATATTATCTCACCTATGGTTGCTATTCTCACTCATTGATTAATTCATTCATTCTCCACTTCATCTTCTTCTTCATCTCCAAGAGCTCTCTAGGTTTTTAGGAGGTGGGGAAAATTAGTGAGAAAAATATTTCTAAAGTGAGCAAAAATCCTACTTCATCAACCTACATTAGATTAGCCATTTAGTTTAGGTTGTTTGCTTCACTAATTCCTTATTAGTGAAGAGGTAGATTGAGTTAGTGTCTTCTCGACGTAGATCATATTTGGCCTCGAAAACTTCAAGAAAGCTTGTTCATTTCATCTTGCGGAGCCTTACTAGAGTCCAGGAGATTACTACTTGGAGAGAAAGGGCTACTACACGGAGCTTTTGAAGTGAAGGACCGGTCTACAAAGGTTGTATTCGTTATTCACTTAGATGTAAAGATGTTTACATGCATGTTTCGTCTAATTCTCTAGTTAAGATTCTAGGCATGGGTTCCTTAGCGCGCCAAATTTTTGAAAACAGCATGGTTGATGCCTCCTGAAACCCAGTGGCGGTTTTATGGAACCCAGCACTAGTCTACTTCGGAATATCGGTGCCCAGTCTCGATACTCCCTCGACTAGGGACATTTAAGGATGTGCTTATCGACTACCCAACTCTCACGTATATGATCGCCATCGTAATTCTGGTAGTCAAGAAAGAATCCTACGGGCTTTATCATTATGTATTGGCGACACATAATAACAAGTAAACATATACACATCAATGATAATGACAAACAAGATCGCATACTATAATTTCAAATAAGACTGTTCTACCTGTATAGGTCCTTCCTCAATTCTCATAATCGCATGCCTGCAATTACAATAATTACCTTGAGGGCACTATATCCAACAATCTCCCATTTACACTTAAAGCTAATTATTGCGGTATTGCATACCCACATCCCGTGTGCTACCGAATACCCAATTTCTCTACTAATCAGTTTCCCAAAGCTCGTTTGAGAAACATCTGTGTTCGAGAAATAGCCTCAATGAGTGGATCCGCTACAATATTCCAACTTTCTCTCTCTATATCTCAACATCACAGAGATCAACAATCTCCCGAACTGAGCGATACTCCGCCTCAAGAATGTCTGGATACTTGATGGGACCAATTTCATAACTGAACAAATTTATCCAACAAAATTCTTGGGTTGTATCATCCGTTGAGCTATAACCAGCATCCTGCACCATGTTTACCTCAGTATCCCTATTGGAACTCTATCCAATATACTACTCCTCAGAAGAGGCTAAACTTAAAACGCTGACAACATATCTGTCATCCAGGTCACCTTGGAATCCTGAACCGATAACCGCCTCCTGGAGGAGGCTACCGTTACCATATACCAAGAACAACCTCTCATGTTCATAATTGCTTCCCTTTGTTTCTCCAGGTTTGGATTAATATATGCTTACTACAGCAAGTGTATAAGAAACATCTAGTTGTATACAAGACATTACATGATTAACTCAATTGCCTAAGCAAATGATTTTTCATTCATGTCATTCCCTCTACTCATCAGTCAAAAAGACATCTCTTTAGAGAGGATGACTCTATCACCTGCGGATACACCACCACGCTAGGAGTCGTCCATTCTAAAATACTTTTAGAATGCTGTCTAGGTACCCGGATTGGGATACTTCCCAAATCTAGATCTAAAAACATAGATCTAGTCATCAGAATTCCTGATATATTATCTATATCTAATGTGGAGAAACTACCTTGTGACAACCAATGTTTGACTGATTGTAGTATAGAAACATTACTTACTATCTGGAGTATGTCATCCAAATCCCAGGACAATAATCCCTGCATCCTTTTTACTAGGTTCATCTATTGTTTTGATAAAGTCAATCACCTTGACTGTCACATCCAAACAGATAATCCGTCTCTGCTATGCATGCTTTGGTCTACGAATAGACATAAGCAACTTTCACACCTTCCGCTGCTCCTACTGACTAAGATAACCCTCTGACAGAGTCATATACACGTGCACTTCTAATTTCCTATTTAGAAAGACATAATAGTCATCCACCAACCAGATATCATAGTCTACAGTAGCAGCAGTTTCAATTCATATCCATATGGACTTCAGCGTAGACACTGAAGTAAAAGTCTCATCACAATCCACAACGGGTATTTGATGAGAATCATTACAACAAGTCCAACCTTATTAGGTTAATACCTTTCCAGTTGCACAGATCTCGAAAGATCTACTTGCTCCTAATTGGTTTTACCCTTTCAGAAGCACCTAGGAAAGTCCAAAATCCATAATTTGCTGAAGTGCATGGAATCCAACTTGGATATAAAACATCTAGTCACCTGGAAGTTACCACTTCCTATGACCTACTGATAGCTAGTAGGGCCATCATCACCGTGATGCTGACTTCCATGTCACCGTCTATAAGAAAACCGAAGTATCACTTGGGTGGCTAAGGCCACCTACTAAATCTGCGGAGTGGCTAAGGTTTGTCAAGTCCAATTGAATTCTTATGTTCTACTAAATTTTCAGTAACCGTTTGTGATTCTGGAATTACTTCCAGTTCTACCATACTCCTACTAGTTTATTTTGCAAAAAGATTCTTTTAATAAAAAGGTAGCGACTCAAGAACAATGTAACTATTGATCTTAAAAATGGTAGAATCAAAACCCTAGCAATTTCTTGGGATAATCCACAAACTGTCATTACTGAAGCGTGCCTTGAGTTTGTCCGGAATCTGCTTTTAAACAGAAATCAGATAACTCCATATCTTAATAACCTCAAGATATGCAACCAATCAATGTCTATATAAAATCAAAGGCACTAATTTAGATGAAATCAGATTCAAATGTCATGCAGCTATTTCCAGTGCATATCATAAATGGAATAAGGCCAATACAACATTACTCATCAAGGAGCGCACCCACGGATGGGTAACCTGCAAGAGAACCAAGTTCTCAATATTGCTACGATAGAATACCTAGCATAAGTATCTATATCTTCGATTACTTCGAAAAATCCTGATACATTCAACGTATGGTTCTCGACTTTATTCTTATACCTATAAATTGCTCAAAATCTTTGGACCTTGCATTACAATGAATGCGTGTCTAAAACCAGAGAACTTATAGGTAAACTTGAATGAAGTAAGAGTACCAACCCCTTGTACCGAAGGACGCTGAACAACATACATTTTAGTGTATAAGCCCCAAGAGTTCAATAACTCGAACTCCGTGTGTTGTAGGTTGAAACATGTATTTTCGTTAAGAATGTCTTATACCGATATTCAATTCACCTTACCTTATTCTCAACTGATAAAAGTAAATATTTGGAACACAATTTTCAAAATTTATGTCTCACTTTATAAAATAAGGATACAGATATATCATTTTAAAAATTGGTGCATAACAACGGTTATTCGAAGCCAAATATTTATAATTAAGCAAAGTCAGGTGATTTAACCCAATATCACCAATTGGAACGAATTCCAATGTTGTGAATCAATCGCCCATTTCCAAATATTCTACTCCTACTCAGAATCTATAATGTCGTATGAATATAAGATCCAAATCCGGTAAATATATACCCTGGAGTCATAATTAATTAGGAAAACAGTTCTCATTTACAAGTACATAGAAATTCTGAAACATAAATGTTCACTTGATCGTGAGTTGTTCGTCCTTGTGTCGATCCCGACGTGAAGTATGACTTGTCAAAGCGGTTGCAAAGCACAAATCATCAAGTTCTCGGATCTCGACTCAAAACACAAAACGAGTCCGTATTATTCACTTACCGTTTGTATGTCCAAGCTTGGGGTATCAACACTAAACACAAGAGTTAGCAAGCATACGACAATATCAAAAACAAAAATTAGCGAGTGAGAGCAATTAGTTTTACTGTTAACTTTGCTAAGTGTTTGTGATAGAATAGGGTATATGAAAACCGAGGGTTTGTCAAGCACTTGGTCACAAAATACCGTATCTAAACTTAGCAAACATAACACCAAATTGATTTTAACTTAAACATTGTGAAATGGGGAAAGGGAGTGAATATGGTATATGAAGAGGTTACAAAGTAACCATGGTTTCAGCACACCATATCACATCATTACATGAAACAATCTCTAAGTTAGAATCACAAATATAAGCACATTAAACATGAACAAGAGGAGGAGGAAGGCAAGGCCTTTCATCTCATATCCTCACCATAACCACAACTAAAGAAGATTAGTTACACATAATGAAAGAAATGAAAACACAAAAGAAATAAAGAAACAAAGCAAAAGGAAATATTATTAATACTTGAATAAGTTGAGATAGAAGATATTGGTAACTTGTTCAACCTCCATAATGAAGCTCTCAAAAGAAATTTTCAAGAGGGAAGAAGATAAGAAACCAAGTTAAAGCCCACACAACTCTCAAACCTAAACCAAAAACTAAAAAGAAAACTATGGAATATACATATGGTCCCTTGCTCAATATTTGTTCTGGTATTTATAGGCTCATCATCAGAACAAATAAGCAATATAGATAGACTGATGTGACCCTAATAAATGACCAGAGGAAAAATAGGGAGAATTGGAGCTAGGGGACCCGGCCATGCCAGTTTTTCTTGGTGTTTCTCCGGTCTTGGTCCGAGCAATGGGGCTCGTGTTGATGTAGTGGTCTCGAGTGCACTCGACAAGTCCACTGGTATTGTTTGATTTCTTCATATCAGTTTGGGTTATACTCAGTAGATTTTGAGGGAAACTTGATACTTTAAATTGTAGGGTTCCTAGGCACACTCATGAGGTCTCACAAGGCATCAACCATGCCAATTTCAAATTTTACGGGTGCCGAGAAACCCTAATACGGATCGTTAACTAGATGTCTGGGCGAAAGATGCAACTAGTAAACTACTTTAATAAGAGAACGGAAATACAACCTTTGTAGATCCGGTGCTCCACCTCCACAGCTCCGTGATGATGTCTCCTCGCTGCGATCATCGGATCCCGGGCTCTAGCGTCGGCTTCATCGGAGAAAAAGCGGGCTAGACGACTATGCCGAAGATGATCTACGTCGAGGCATCACAAGATCAAGCTCCACCTTCACCAAGCCATGAAAACTTATGAAGGAACCACCCTATACTACTTGGCAAGAGGTAGAGGATGAAGAAATAGGAAGTGGGTTCACTTTAGAATTGGATTTCTCACTCTTTTCATCAAGTTGCCATTGATGGAGGCAAGCTTCTTCATGTGAAGAAGAAGAAGAAGATGAAAATATTATGATAAGTTAATTAGAATAGAAAAGAAAAAGAATACTTATCATAACATTAACTATAGTTAGGTGTAGAGAATTGACTAAGGTTAAATGAATGGTTAGGGTTAAGCTTGAAGACAAAATGGTCATATGGTCAAAGCTTCATGAAGCTTCATCAAGCTTCATGAAAGAAAGAAAGAATGAATGAAACCATTTTGTTTTCTTTTGTCATTTCATTTTAATCCAAAATAAAAAGATAAATGAATGGACAAATAAATAGAAACCTTAACCATTTACTTAACCTAGGTTTAATTCTTTACACAAACCAATTTTGCATGCATCATCAAACATGATACAATCGAGTGCACAAAAATATATCGCATATACAATGCGCACATCCGAGTGAGAAAATCCATTTAAAGTGAACCGATACTAGTTAATGCAAAATAATATATCAAATATATAATTATGCATTAAATCATTAAATCAACACTTGATTTAACGATTCGGTCATATCGCATATAACCGACTAATATTCAATGTATCGGCTTATCGAATCAATCCTTGATTCGATAACTAGGTTATATCGCATACAACCAGTCGATACATTCATCGCGAGAATAGAATACGGTATCACATACACGCATTATTCTCGTCCCGCACATATCTCATATGCGCTCCTATTTCGTTTCGCTTGAGCCAGGAAACCTCTGTGTAGGACTCTAAAGACTCATCAATACGCCGGCAGCAGGTGATGATCATATCAATCACCCACAGGCCGCAAGCGGTCTGCTAAACGTAACGGCCACCCGGGTATTGAGCGATAAGAAGATCGACGAGCAAGCCCGCTCACACTCCTGTGAATCCAACCAGTAACACTTACCGTACAGTCCGGTCTGATCGTCTGATATGTCGCATATCTTGCCTAGGGGTGGTAAACGTCAGACCCCAATAGCTCGATAAGTCGTGTCGATATGAGGTCTATAACAGTTCGAGAAACTACTGATAACACTTACCAGTAAATCTCAGCAACCCTGGCCAGGGATTTCCGGTTATAGCCAATCAAACATTGCGCAACATCAACTCCCTATACCGGGAGAGACGAATCCCCTCCTATCGCTCATTGCCTCCATGTGATTCGGGACTGTACCCAAAAACCACCGTTTTGCATGCCCTCTTGGACGTGGTAAGGTGGAAATCAAAGCACAGTGGGAACCACACAAGACTCTATGACGATCTCGGGTCAACAGACTACTCTGTACCAGTGTCACCAGAGAACTGCCATCTGACGTAAGGTATAATACCATCTGGGAGTTCTCGACGAGTCCGTCCAGTGTACCCAGTCTCCACTGAGCACCGGTATATCATCTCCGATGTCAAACACCAATGGATATGGGATCATCCATCGCCCATCTATATGGGTCAAGAAGGTATACGCTAGTCTACTCTGGTATATCGATGCCCCGTCTCGATACACCCACGACTAGGGACTTTGAAGGATGTACTTATGGACTACCATGTCCCCACTAGTATGATCCGCATCATAGTCCAGGTAGTCAAGTACACATCCTAAGGTCTTTACCAACATGTAACAGAGAGACAATCAGTATACACGTTAAGGTAAAGAGTAACCAGATAGCATACTATCATGTCGAGCAAGAAAGTCCTCCCTATATATGTCCCAGCATCCACTACAATATACATCCAATGTACAGTAATGGCCTCTAGGGCATACATACAACTAACAATCTCCCACTTGCACTAGGGCCATCTGATAGCAGTGGTTGTAGTATCTCATACTCAACCATCCCATAAAAGTCTCTTTCTGGGAATAGGCCTTCGTGAGTGGATCCGCCGTGTTATCCTCTGAGTCTACTCTCCTTACCTCGATCACCCTGGAGATCAACCATCTCCATAATCAGGTGACACTGCCTTAGAATATGTCTGGATCACTGATGGGACCGGCGTTCCTTGGCATAAGCCACAACTCCATTGTCTCACAATGGTTGGAACGTAGTTCATCTCATGAACCAATATAAACCCAAACAGCCTCTTTGGTAGCATCTTAAGTAGCGATGTATCCTGCCTTTATCGTCTAGTATGTCACGGTATCTAGCTTGGAACTCTTCCAACATACCGTCCCTTTACTGAGGGTAAAGACAATGCCTGTGACTGACATTCAGTCGTCTTTATCACTCTGGAACACTTCCAGTGATTCTCCCTAGGATCAACTGATACCATCTCACTACAACTAGTGAGTGTCCTAATATCCAACTAGATCTATCTCATAGATCCAAATTCCAGGATTTAGTAGGTATCACTTTGATCCTATATGGAGAATCGTTGTGATAAGCGGAGATTGACCAAGCGTAGCATAGAAAACTCCTTTCTTATCAAGAGTATGACATCCACGTACTCTACGAGGATCACCACCATACTCCCTACTACCTTTTTGTTTATACAAGGTTCATCTACCATTTTGATAATGTCAAACTTTTTGACTAATCCATCAAAACAGATGTTCCAACTCCGCGATGCCTGCTTTATCACATAAACCATCTTGCACACGTTTTCGCTGCTCCCACTGTCTACGAAGCACTCTGGCTGTGTACTTATAGACGCTCTATTCTAAAACATCATTTAGAAAAGCAGTCATGGCACCCAACCGCCAGATATCGTAGTCATGGTATGCAGCCGTGGTAAGTAGGATCTGGATGGACTTAAGCATAGATCCTTAGAAAAGGTTTCATCATGATACACACCTGGTCAATGATGCAAACCTTTAACAAGTCTAGCTTTGAAAGTCTCAACTTTTCCATGTACACCAAGTAATCTTCTCAAGATATACTTGCTCCTGATAGGGATCTAACCCTTCAGATAAAGCAACTAAAGTCCATACTTTGTTGGTGTATAAGGATTCCATCTCAGATCGCTAAGCATCCAGCCATTCTTACAGAGTCCCACTCCTGATGGCCAGCTCGAAACTAGTTGGGTCATCATCTCATGATGCAATCCTCGCTCCCACTGTCATCGAGAAACCGAAGTATCTCTCAGGTGGGTGAGGAACCCTACTAGATCGGCGGAGAGGCTGAGGTTCGTTGGAATCTACTGAATCCTTTGGTTCTACCAAATCATCTGCTGTTGTTTGTATAGCTGGAACATTTCCAGTTCTACATAACAGATCTTGCCTCGAGCTTGTCCGGATTTTGCTTTTCAGACATAGGCTGGACAACCCTAAATCTTAACTAACTTAAGAGATGGGCTCTTCCCTTATCATATCAAATATGAAGTGGTAGGCAACTGATTTGATTTGAACCCTATTTAATAGGTATGCAGCTTCTCAAGTGCATAACTCCCAAAAGGAAATAGGAAACTCAGTAGTACTCATCATAGAGCACACCATATCACATAGGGTGTTATTGCTCCGCCCCGATATACCATCGTGCTATGGTGTATACGGAGGAGTAATGCTGAGAGAGAATCTCATTCTCCTTTAGAAAAGTCCAAGAATTTCGTGCTTAAGTATTCTCCTCCTTGATCTCATCATAGGACATAATACTTTTACCCGTATTTTGGTTCTCTACTTCTAACTTATATTCTGTGAATATCTCAAAAGGTTCGGACTTGTGTTTCAACAGGAACATAGGTCTGAATCTCGAAAGATCATCAGAGAATGTAATGAAGTACAAAGAACCAGTCTTGGCATGTGTAGACAGGGGACCTTCATACATCAACATGTATCATCCCAAGAGTTCATTAACTCTTTCTCTGTTTCCAGTAAACGGAGCTATGGTCATCTTATCTTTGTGACATGACTGGCGAGTTTCACAAGATGTAAATTCAAACTAATTTAAATATGCATCTTTATGTAACTCTAGCTAGTCGAGTCACATTGATCTGACCTAGTCTACAATACCTCAAGAAGGATTCGTTCATTTCTGAACTCTTCCTCTTGTGTGTGTCCCGTATATTAAAGAACTGTAGTTTGATTTAGAACATCAATGCTTTTAGATAACGTGCCTGATCCGATCAACTTTTGATATAGGAAATGTTCAAAACATCATCCAACAATACAAAATTTTATCATTTCTTTACTAATAAAGAGACTGATATGATTTTGTATATCAGGTTCGGTATCTAATAACATTCGTTCAGAATCAATGTATTGGTAATACAGGGTGACAGTGACCAACAGACTTGGCTGCAACACTTGCTCCGTTTTCTGCCGCATGAAACTTATCACCCGTTCTCAGTTCTCTATCTATCTGTAGCCCTATGTAACAGATTACATATCTGGGATCCTGACCCGGTATCAAATACCCAGGACGTAGAGGATAGAGAGAAACAGTTCATTGTAACGAACACACCCGAAGATGATGCATCACATGCACTTTCTTCGTTTGGGCGGCACGGGAATTCTGGTAATCCCCAATTTCCTGCTCTGTCTTATAACAATTATAAGTTGGAGCGGGACCAACGTTCCCCAGCTCAGTATAACAAGTGGGTTCGGTCAAATATCCGTTTTATTATCTTGATTAAGGCGTGACATGGTCGCTACCAGGAGAGAGAGAGAAGAAAACACTCAGCGTGCGCTCTTGCAAGATCAGATTGGTTATTATTTTATCTAATCAGGATGGCTCCCACTGTTTTTATCAAATTTTCCTTCAAACCCTAAAAGGAAAGACTAGCCGGGATTAATTACACAGTACAAGTTCGCCAATCTTTCAGCCAGGCTAGTGTCGGTACTTTGAGGGAGGTCCCCCGTGCTTTCGCACGAACCTAATTAATGTAAACCTCATTTTTCCAGAGGCGTAATCTCGTTAACACCTTTCTAGACACCTACTTGATCGGCTAATTGTAATGTGTAAAACTCTCCCAGGAGTAACAATTACTCGCAGCGGGTATCGGGATCCAACTATCTCATAGAAGGTATGCAATCTCATTGCAAATTTCAACACTTGAAATTCCCGATAATATTTTGCCCCTAACCTCCTATGACCTTGACAAAGGCCAACAAACCATAGGATGCTAGTCAAGTTCAACCCGTCATTTCCTGATTGAATTAAACCCACCCGCACGGCCCTTGACAAAGGCCAACAAGGTCGCACGACTACCCTAATCCAATCAGCATCATATGCATAAGCAGATAAGCACCAGTTAGCTACCGCACACTGCGCCTTGACAAAGGCCAACAAACGCAGCACGAATACTAACTACTACTTATCTGAAATGACGGAGGGCTACGACAGGTTTATCTGAAAACCTATTGCGTAATGAACTTGATATCGTTGTAGAATCAAATGATTTTAAAATGGAGTGTTTTTGAGGCTTTTCTAGTTTTGCTAAAGGAGTCACTCCCGGTGAAGGGATCGTCGGTCCTTTCCTCGTCGAATGAGGTGCGGGATATATCATATATATCACTGTGCAAAGTAAAAACTCTTAAAAGCAACCAAAAGACAAACCGAGTGTGTAGCATCTGCCAGTTATTGCTAAAGGAGTCACTCCCGGTGAAGGGATCTCGGTCCTTTCCTCATCGAATAAGGTGCAGGATATATCACATATACCTCTGTGCAAAGCAAGAACTGTAGCTACCTGTTTTATTTTTGAAATTCGATTCTACAACATCTTAGGTTTCTTTTCTTTCATTAATCATATTAATGAAGTCCCATCATTTAAGTACCTAAACATCACTGATAAATACGACGTACACTTATGCCATCCGCATTCGCCTCGATGTCCCCTCGTGCACCGTTAGGTTAGGTAACTAACGGCAGAGCGGGGCAGGGCTAGCGTGGGTGTAAAACATAAGTAACGTCTATATAATATATCATATATACTATATACAGTATCCATCACAGAACATATCACATGATCACATCACAGATATCGCAGCAGAAAAATCATATGAAATATTGGATATACTAGGACGTCCGTGTTTTCAATACGAGCCAGTATAAAACACGGATTCCATGGTCGTGATGAATAGCCAAACCCACACCCCTAGACCCCTACGAGAGCGGCAAGCAACCCTACCAATTCTAGAGTTAGGAGACCCGGACTCAACTCCTCGAGTTGGTCTCCCACTGGACTCCAGAACCCGGTTACTTGTGCTCCCCTCCTTGGGTCTATCCTAGTGCGGAAAAGTAAATAATATACAGAGGGTGACATCTTCCGCAACCTGGAAGTGACCCAATAAAAGAATATTACATACAAGTTTTTACATGAATGAAAATGAAAAACACTCATCTCACATAAAAACCCCCGGCTATTCAAACACGACGATCCAATATAACATATCTAGCAACACATAACATCACATGTCATCAACGTAAGTAAATAAGCGCATCCCAATTGTCGTTGACATATAGCAACGAAACCGGCGATATCACATATTACACTTACGGTCACAGAAAAGAAAGTGTAAAACTACAACAGTTGGAATCCGCAACCTCTTTAGACATCGCATGCCTAATCAAATGAGTTCCTTAGACATCGCATGCCTAACAATTATAAACCCCGCATTTTAGTCTCATTATCGAAAACTCTTTTCAATATCAAGTCGGGCAATTCAACAAGATTCCCGACATCCTGATCGAATGCTCGTCGCAAACTTTAGTAGGCGGCCGCACCCCCGACGCCGTCGACAAAGTGCACCAAGGCGGAACACCGCTGCCGCGAGCACCCGGACGGATGCTTTCGGCGACGGGGTTCTCCTACAGTCACTTGGTCGGGGCTATGGAGTGAGGCTGTCTATTAAGTTTACCCGGCGAGTATCCGCGTACGCTACGTGATTGCGACGGACTTTTGATCACATCAAAATTCCGTGGCAACGGATCAAGTGAGACTAAACTGCTATATTTATAACATTCATTCAGTTATCTCATAACTTTTTGTGAATTCCAATTATTGTATCCCATTCCGGATAAATAGAAAATGTTAAACTTTCCGATCGAACATTCGAACACCCAAGTTTTCCCGAAACAGCTCAACACATGAAATAAATCTAAAAACATTCAGTTCATGCCTCAGTACCAACGGTCCAGCCGTAGAAGGGTCAAGCCAACGCCTCACATGTGGCACGCCGTACTGCCGCAAACCCTAAGGTTCAAAGGGCAGTTCGAGACGGTCACATAATCGAGTTAAGGTTTGTTATCTTCTAGAGGGACCATCGCGTTACTTGCACTACTTAGAACGTCTTTAAACCACGGAAAAATCCAACACTTGGAAATTTCCCGACAGGGGAAAAGATGGGTATTTCTATCCGGTCGAACTTTTTTAACATATTCAAAAATTATCCGGAATCCACATAGACAAAATCTGATAATCCGATCGAATCATCGAATCCCCAATACAACCCAGAAAACTCAACTCTTGAGTTCAGAAAAAAAATATCCCAGGAAAACCAGCACTGCAAAATAGGAATTACTGTGCAAAATTCAATGGGAAAAGAGACAAAATGGCCGCGTAACAGCCGCATTAGCACGCTAATGCCGCGGTTCCGCCGCACTTTAGAAAGATCATTAGGTAATTTTTGCACCGTAATTCTTAGAATTTCCTGCTGAATTTTCTGCATATTTTTAATCTGGAAAAAACCCAATTTTTGGAAAAAGTCCAGAGAGCAAATTTGTGTTAGGGTTTCGGTTTAATCGGACTTCAAACTCCGTCTACGCATCGCCTAAGGCTCTAGCTAGGCTCTGATACCACTGTAGGGTTCCTAGGCACACTCATGAGGTCTCACAAGGCATCAACCATGCCAATTTCAAATTTTACGGATGTCTGGGCGAAAGATGCAACTAGTAAACTACTTTACTAAGAGAACGGAAATACAACCTTTGTAGATCCGGTGCTCCACCTCCACAACTCCGTGATGATGTCTCCTCTCTGCGATCATCGGATCCCGGGCTCTAGCGTCGGCTTCATCGGAGAAAAAGCGGGCTAGGTCATCGACGACTATGCCGAAGATGATCTACGTCGAGGCATCACAAGATCAAGCTCCACCTTCACCAAGCCATGAAAACTTGTGAAGGAAACACCCTATACTACTTGCCAAGAGGTAGAGGATGAAGAAATAGGAAGTGGGTTCACTTTAGAATTGGATTTCTCACTCTTTTCATCAAGTTGCCATTGATGGAGGCAAGCTTCTTCATGTGAAGAAGAAGAAGAAGAAAATGAAAATATTATGATAAGTTAATTAGAATAGAAAAGAAAAAGAATACTTATCATAACAATAACTATAGTTAGGTGTAGAGAATTGACTAAGGTTAAATGAATGGTTAGGGTTAAGCTTGAAGACAAAATGGTCATATGGTCAAAGCTTCATGAAGCTTCATCAAGCTTCATGAAAGAAAGAAAGAAAGAATGAAACCATTTTGTTTTCTTTTGTCATTTCATTTTAATCCAAAATAAAAAGATAAATGAATGGACAAATAAATAGAAACCTTAACCATTTACTTAACCTAGGTTTAATTCTTTACACAAACCAATTTTGCATGCATCATCAAACATGATACAATCGAGTGCACAAAAATATATCGCATATACAATGCGCACATCCGAGTGAGAAAATCCATTTAAAGTGAACCGATACTAGTTAATGCAAAGTAATATATCAAATATATAATTATGCATTAAATCATTAAATCAACACTTGATTTAACGATTCGGTCATATCGCATATAACCGACTAATATCCAATGTATCAGCTTATCGAATCAATCCTTGATTCGATAACTAGGTTATATCGCATACAACCAGTCGATACATTCATCGCGAGAATAGAATACGGTATCACATACACGCATTATTCTCGGTCCCGCACATATCTCATATGCGCTCCTATTTCGTTTCGCTTGAGCCAGGAAACCTCTGTGTAGGACTCTAAAGACTCGTCAATATGCCGGCAGCAGGTGATGATCATATCAATCACCCACAAGCCGCAAGCGGTCTGCTAAACGTAACGGCCACCCAGGTATTGAGCGATAAGAAGATCGACGAGCAAGCCCGCTCACACTCCTGTGAATCCAACCAGTAACACTTACCGTACAGTCCGGTCTGATCGTCTGATATGTCGCATATCTTGCCTAGGGGTGGTAAACGTCAAACCCCAATAGCTCGATAAGTCGTGTCGATATGAGGTCTATAACAGTTCGAGAAACTACTGATAACACTTACCAGTAAATCTCAGTAACCCTGGCCAGGGATTTCCGGTTATAGCCAATCGAACACTGCGCAACATCAACTCCCTATACCGGGAGAGACGAATCCCCTCCTATCGCTCATTGCCTCCATGTGATTCGGGACTGTACCCAAAAACCACCGTTTTGCACGCCCTCTTGGACGTGGTAAGGTGGAAATCAAAGCACAGTGGGAACCACACAAGACTCTATGACGATCTTGGGTCAACAGACTACTCTATACCAGTGTCACCAGAGAACTGCCATCTGACGTAAGGTATAATACCATCTGGGAGTTCTCGGCGAGTCCGTCCAGTGTACCCAGTCTCCACTGAGCACCCGTATATCATCTCCGATGTCAAACACCAATGGATATGGGATCATCCATCGCCCATCTATATGGGTCAAGAAGGTATACGCTAGTCTACTCTGGTATATCGATGCCCCGTCTCGATACACCCACGACTAGGGACTTTGAAGGATGTACTTATGAACTACCATGTCCCCACTAGTATGATCCGCATCATAGTCCAGGTAGTCAAGTACACATCCTAAGGGCTTTACCAACATGTAACAGAGAGACAGTCAGTATACACGTTAAGGTAAAGAGTAACCAGATAGCATACTATCATGTCGAGAAAGAAAGTCCTCCCTATATATGTCCCAGTATCCACTACAATATACATCCAATGTACAGTAATGGCCTCTAGGGCATACATACAACTAACATAAATCACATCACATCTTTTAGCATTTATTACAAATCACACCCGCATATGCCCATTTGAACAATTTGTTGTTCCAAGGCAGCCCTACTATGGTCCAAGGATCAAAAAAGCTATGTGCACACTTGTATTGTGTTACCAAAATTGTATACACGTGTTTATTGCAAAAGAGCTCTTTGAATATCGGTCGGTTTTCTGTTCTGATTGCAGTGTCGACTCCCAAACTCTATATCCGTGATATTGAGTGTATTTCCAGTATTTTATCATGAATATCTGTAATCTGTAATTACTGGGCAGACACTGATTAATAGTATCGATATATAACAAAATTGATAATGAATGAGTGATATTAAAATGCAGTTTTCGGTGATGAACAAATACCCCCAAACTTATCTTTTGCTCGTCCCGAGCAAAGCAAAAAAATCCTAGCCTCACTTTCATAGGGAATGCGATTACATTAAGCACGTGCAACAAGTCGTTAAATCTCTAGGTGTCCCTAATAGAAGGAGTGTTGTTTCCTGAGGGTTTTCAGCGGATTACACCCACAAAATCCAATCAAGTTGGCATTGTGAAGAAACTGTTGATTTTAACCTTATGGTTTAAGAATCAAAGCTAGAAGTTCTATTATCCAAGTTAGAAACATCAAACCCTATTTTTCACTCCTCACAATTTATTTAACATAAGCTTATATACGTCTTTTCATGGTTGTGCGAATAGTGTCCATAAATTTTTAAGAACTTTATTAGGGTCATCGTGTCATAAATACGGACTAGGATAGACTTATAAAGGATCACACGAGTTTGAAAGGAATTAAGATTTCCTCAAGTTACATTCTCCGGTTAGGTTTCAAGTCAGAATATATATCATTTTTAACAGAGAACCTAATTCTTAGTTTTCACTCCTACCTTTCACATGTTGCTGTTCATACACACCTTCGTAAACGTGCACAATATCTTTATAAATATAAACCATCATATCTCCGTGAAAAAACTGTTTTATAATTGAAAACTCATCTTGGCCAAAGATTATTCTCCCACAAAGAACCGTGAGGATTTTTAACTCGGAGAGAACACTTGCTTAGATTGTTTTATTTGGTGATTGGAACCTTAGCGAGCTTTGGGTCAATGACTCCCAAACCAGATGGTTTTAGGGCATTAGGTGTGGAGATACCCCAAGAACTTAATTACCCAAGTTACCAAGGCCACAAAACAAAAGACTCATTTTGTTTCATTAAAATATTCAGAAAGCAGTGCAAACGGATATATAGCCAGCTTTTTCTTTTTAATTCCGAAGACGTGTACATGTGGATAAGGTGTGTAATCACTCCAAAAAGGTTCCATATGGGTTATTTTTCAGACTTATAGCTTCTAGTAAAACCTCAATAATATCCTTCATATTCACTTTACTTTATGAACTATTCTCGATATTACTTAACTTAGAACAAATCTGCTTGATCCTAAAGATGTTTTATCAGTTTTCAAAAGTTTGAGACATATCAGACCTTTCATCTAAATCTCAAGAATATATGACACGTGTAAAGTGATATAAAAGACGCATATCAGCTACGATTAAACTCAAAAGAGGGTTATCTTTCGGGTTTTCAATCTCTCAAAAAAAGAATTTAGTTGTTTCTATCTTATCAATCGAACCGTCAGACTCTTAGTCTAAGTTCCCCCGCTAACTAACATGAAAAAGTTTTTATGTTTTTGAAGAATTTTTTCAATTTTTATAGGGTTCTTTTATATGTATGCAAATGCAGAATATACACATGATACAGCAAAATAAACACAGTGCTCATCCCCAAACCTGAGTTTTACGATGTCCTCATCGTTGCTTCCATCACCGGTAGCTAGACTTAGACATCAGGGTGAGAATTTTATTCAAAGAAAAAGAAAAGGCCTAAAACTAATTACAGCATATACAAGATAAAAGATTGGGTTAGTCCAGAAATTAATACCAGCCATTTAAAAATTTTGTCGATATAATGCAAGGGCTGGTAAAAAAATATGTATATAACAAAAAAGAAAAAGAAAAAGCAAATGTATATGTTAGTTTCTAATGAAGGGCCTGAGCATGTAAAAGTAGGGATCGGAAGACGTTGAAGGTGAAGATGAAGTTTTGAAGAGGTGAAAGAATTGTTGCCCGAATGAATTGAATTTTCAAGAAGCACGTGTTGAGTTTCGAAGTCAAGTTCGTTTAAAAACTGGAGTTCATCCATAAAAAGTTCAGAAAAGGAAAGGTTCATAGGATGATCCCAAATTGTTCCTAACTCAAACTCATAAAGAATATCAAGTTCATCAGCAAATATCTCCTCAAAACTAGACATGAAAGAATATTTTTCAATGCTGCCTTCCTCCCTATAATCTTCCACAATCCTATTCTCATTGTTACAGCTCACTAACTCTCCCAAAACTAGTTCTCCTGCGTCACATTCACAAATGGGTAGGTACATGTCATCTAAAAAGGTAGGTTCTCACTCTAACGTTTCTTCCGAAACAATATCAAATAGTGATACAAAAATTATGGGTTCCTGATTATTAATTTCCTCTAACAATTTATCACAACCATACCCATCAAATTCACAAGCTCCCTCCTTTAAAATTGGAGTGCAAAAATCAGTCGGTTCAAGAATTTCCTCTTCAAGTAGTACATCAGTTAAATCAAACATAAAAGTGGTTCAGGTGGTACCTAAAGGCAAGTGTTGGACTGACTTAGAGGGTTATCCTCTGTGTCCAGATAACACTCAGTCAATTTAATCGTGTCATCATCTATGAAATCATCAAAATTCATTTAATCATTTATCTCACTCGGGTGACTTCCTAGATGACAGACATTAACATTATTTGGTTCCAATTGACCGTGTTCACTCTCTAGAATCCTCACAGCTACATGCTCTTTGATTCTAGCCAAAGATTGAGCTTGAGCATGAAATAATTGCTCGGACTGCTGTATGAACAGGGCTAGCGTCGCACCTGCTTGATTCTCGACCACAGTCATCACTTCAATACCCTTCTCTAAAATGGTCAACCTAGCATCCATCTCACTATCATTCCCTAATGATGGCTTAGTTGTTTCAGGAAGGGAGAGTTGTGATGGTAGTGATGCAAAAGCTGTTACCCTGTCGACCTCTTTCTCTAAATTTTCAATCATTTGGTCTATGTTTGAAGTGGGACTGGGTTCGAGAGTGTTAGGTGGGTGACCGTTATCAAAAATCTAAGACGGTTGGTCACCCCCTAGAAAAGGACAGTTTTCATGAATGTGGGAAGAACTGTGGCAATTTGAACAAACGAATTGGGACTGAGTATAGACAAAAGAATAAGAAACGTGAAAATTTGAATTGAACTGTGTATCACCCATATCAACAAGAATTCACAAATATCACAAAAACAAAAAATATCATACCCCTAGCAGTATATGTTATGCTAAGTCAACTAGACCTGCTCAAGAACCTGATTGTCGAAGTAAAACTGTGTCGAGAAACAGGCTCAAGATATACGGATCATAAAGCCAGGTAAGTGCAGAGATAAGGGGAAGTTATCCAACGCTTTCGCGAAATTCCTTAATTAGAATAACCATTTCTCATGAACACTTGCATAGACACCCTATGAACGATATACCGTTAAGCGGTTTTCTAAACACAGTTAACTTCTCCTAATGAGCGCGAAGTCCTTAAGGTCAAAGTTCTAATTGATTTTAAATTACTGTGGGTATGCAAGGATGCGGTTTTGTGATTTGTGGGCTACAGAGAAAGGTGATGAAATCCTTTACCGTATCTTGTTTTGGTTTCGTGCCCTTAATATCCGTATTAAGATGAAAATGCGCAATTCAATAAAAGAATTTAAGAAATCGATCGATCAAGCAATTCTTTTTCGGTTTAAGTTTAAGCGTTGCAACAATTACGGGTTAGTTCTCTGTTCAATTGGTGGCAAGTTTGTGTAAAGAATCCTGCAGAAGATAGAATATTGGAATGCGTTGGATTTGAGCGAAGGTGTTAGAAAATTACGTACCAATGCGATTTTGGGTTTAGAAACCCCTTTGAAGTGATTACGGGTATTTGAATGTTCGCTTGCATGGGTCAAACTACCCGGATCTTTAGCACAATACTTCACTAACGTCTTGCACTAGAATTTGAAGCTTGCTCCGCACGATCGCTGGTCGTAATTCCGTATAAAAAAACCTGAAATGTCGGAAAATACGATATTTAGTGCCAAAAGCGATATATCTGCCCCAATTCCTACACACACAAAATTTTAAAAATCAAACAATACAACTAGAATACTAACAAGCTACTGGATACACTACAAAAGAAAAAATCCCAAAATTCCCACCTTGGACCCGGCGGCGCCGGATTTTTGAGCAATGTCACTGGTCGATTTAAAGATTTTGGTCATAGAATTTTGGGTGGGTTCTCTAGGATATATTATTAATCCATTGGTATACTTTGATTTTTTAATTTAATTGCAGAGTGATATCAGGTTGCAATAACAGAGAGCAGTTAGAAAAAATGTGTATTTTGTTACTTTTGAAAAAATTGAGTTAAAAATTAGTGAGTTAGCATGAACCAGAAATAACAATTCCTAATGACTACCAATTCCCCGGCAAAGGCGCCAAAAACTTGTTGGGACTTTACCTGCGCGCGCAAACGCGTATGTTTTGAAAATAGAATCGGTTTTGGAAATGGATGCGCACGCGAGCTCGGTCTCATTTTAAAATTTATAAATCGAAAGTGCACGGCGCGTTGTAGCGAGCCGGCAAGTACGGGTCGATCCGCAGGGAATTGTGTATTAGGTTTTGTTGCTTAAGGTTCAACAAATAATGAATTGGTTTGGTTGTCACTAAAATAAAAATACGAAAACAAGAAAACAAGTTAAGAAGAAGTGGTCATGGTTTTGGCTCGGATGGTTGAATCGTGGTGATTCCTTCGACGCTCCCTTGATCGTGAGTTGTTCGTCCTTGTGTCGATCCCGACGTGAAGCATGACTTGTCAAAGAGGTTGCAAAGCACAAATCATCAAGTTCTTGGATCTCGACTCAAAACACAAAACGAGTCCGTATTGTTCACTTACCGTTTGTATGTCCAAGCTTGAGGTATCAACACTAAGTATAAGGGTTAGCAAACATTCGACAACATCAAAAACACAAATTAGCGAGTGAGAGCAATTAGTTTTATTGTTAACATTGCTAAGTGTTTGTGATAGTATAGGGTATATAAAAACCGGGAGTTTGTCAAGCACTTGGTCATAAAATACCGTATCTAAACTTAGCAAATTTAACACCAAATTGATTTTAACTTAAACATTGTGAAATGGGGGAAGGGAGTGAATATGGCATATGAAGAGGTTACAAAGTAACCATGGTTTCAACATACCATATCACATCATTACATAAAACAATGTCTAAGTTAGAATCACAAATATAAGCACATTAAACATGAACAGGAGGAGGAGGAAGGTAGGGACTTTCATCTCACATCCTCACCATAACCACAACTAAAGAAGATTAGTTACACATAATGAAAGAAATGAAAACACACAAAAAATAAAGAAACAAAGAAAAAGGCAATATTATTAATACTTGAATAAGTTGAGGTACAAGATATTGGTAATTTGTTCAACCTCCATAATGAAGCTCTCAAAAGAAATCTTCAAGAGGGTAGAAGAAGAAGAAACCAAGTTAAAACCCACACAACTCTCAAGCCTAAACCAAAAACTAAAAGAAAACTATGGAATATACATATGGTCCCTTGCTCAATATTTGTTCTGGTATTTATAGGCTCATCATCAGAATAAATAAACAATGTAGATGGACTGATGTGACCCTAATAAATGGCCAGAGAAAAAATAGGGAGAATTGGAGCTAAGGGACCCGGCCATGCCGGTTTTTCTTGGTGTTTCGCCGTCTTGGTCTGAGCAATGGGGCTCGTTTTGATGTAGTGGTCTCGAGTGCACTTGACAAGTCCACCGGTATTGTTTGATTTCTTCATATCAACTTGGGTTATACTCAGTAGACTTGGAGGGAAACTTGATGCTTTAAATCACATCACACCTTTTAGCATTTATTACACATCACACCCATATGTGCCCATTTGCACAATTTGTTGTGCCAAGGCAGCCCCACCATGGTCCAAGGATCAAAAGAGCTATGTGCACACTTGTATTGTGTTGGACGAAAATTGTGTACACATGTTTATTGCAAAAGTGCTCTTTGAATATTGGTCGGTTTTCTGTTCTGATTGCAATGTCGGCACCCAAACGCTATATCCGTGATATTGAGTGTGTTTCCAGTATTTTATCACGAATACCTGTAATCTGAAATTACTGAGCAGACACTGATTAATAGTACCGATATATAACAAAATTGATAATGAATGAGTGGTATTAAAATGCAGTTTTCTGTGATGAACATTAAGATATCATATCCATTAAATAATTTAAATAAAGATTGGTTGGAATATTATCTCAAATAAAACAAATGCTACTAACAATTAGATTTGAGATATTGTGCAGGTTTAAAATAATAAATCAGTTCATGACTGCAAAGAGAATTGAGGAAATCAAATCAAATCGAATTAGCAAACCAAATCTGCCGAATGTTAGAAGCAAATTAAAGAATCTCGCAACTGCAGAGAAAAAGAGATATTTTTCTAATATTTTTATCAGAAAAATCTCCTAACATCACGAGAAGATAACACAAGAAATCTGGGGGCGAGATCACACCGAAGGGCGACGGATCCGTGGCTAAAGGAGGCAGAGAGCGGCGAAAGCGCGGTCAAGTAAGGGCCGTTAGATGTGAATATTCAGGAGCTTGATCATCTTTTCACATACTTTAATATGACATCTAGGGTTTGAAGTTCCGGAGCCTAGAAAAAGGACCAAGTGCAATTAGGGTTATCTATCATCTACCGATCAAGCAATCTAGATCTCTCGAGAAAACTAGGGTTTGTCGTTTAGTTTTTCAGCGATCAAATTCTGTAATGCAATTGTTAATTCAGTAAAAGGTTTTTTTTTTATCTTCTCTCATTACTTTCCGTACTTTATTTTCTACATTTACTTTCCGCAATTTTATTTTTTGTTATTTCTTATGAGTTCAGTAATCTTTAATCTTTCCTCGTTTACTTCGTTTATGCCAATGAGCGAGTAAATCCTCGCTTGTTAGGGTTTATAGGATAGAGTAGTTTAATAGATGAAAAAATCCCTTAACTTCTTTTTAAGTTTTAATTTCTATAAAGTTTAGCAAAGAGAGTCTTAACTCTCTTATTCGGGTGTGCTATCAATCCATGATAATTACGACCATGATTAGAAATTCGTTAATACTCGCTTTGATTGAAGGCTTAAGATAAATAAGGATCAATAGAAAGACAAGGGTCAATAGAGGGATACTTTAATCCTTCCAAGAACGCTAATCCACATTCATCACTATTTCTCTAGTATTAAATAATTAAAAGATAAAAAGAATTATTTTTAAAACTCCATCCATTAACTACTCAATTCGATAAACCCTACAAGCTCCTCTTATAAAATTTTCAAATATCTTTAGTATAAAACGATAAAAATCCCACCTTTCCTCTATTAACTCGTCTAAAAAAAGATAAGTAATTCATCATTTCCCTATGGACGACCCGTACTCACTATCGGCTAGCTATTGCGACACCGTTATTGATTACGGTATTTAGGACACATAAAGACAAAGTTTTTCCCATCAATCAAATAGCGCCGTTGCTGGGGAAACGGTAATATTATTTTTCTTGTTATTCGGGTTGATTTCTAAAAAAACCAGAAAAAATACAAATAGAAATAAAAATTGCATCTTGTGTTTTTTAACGATTCTTGTGCGAATTTTGCGAGAAATCTGGAGCACTTGGAGCGAACCAACAGAGATTCAGAGATTGTCAAATAGGAGCAGAGGAGTATTGGAGTGCAGAACCAAAATTTGGAGGGGAGATCTCACCAAAAAGTGGCAGAACCGCGGCCAATTGGGGTATTTGGCGACTGAACCACGACCAATTAGGGGAGTTAGGCCCCTAAATATCTCTAGTATTATTTTATCATCTTCCTCTCTCCTATGAAGCTCCAATAAACTGTTTTTACCTGCAGGATTCTTTGCAAACAGCGCCGCTAAAAAATCTTTTTGCGTGTTTTAGATTTTGATTTGTTTTGCATATTTAAAACGGGCATTAAGGGGAAAGAAACCAAATTCAGATTAGGTGGGGATTTCATCACCCTTCCTAGGCCCCACAAATCACAAATAAGTATACGCATCATCCTACATTAATAAAAAATATCTAGACCAAGCCTCTAAGGACAATCGCGCCCAATTAGGACAAGGGAGGCTCGTGGGTAATCTATTGCTTATCCGCATTTTTCTTGCGGTGTCTAAGGAAAGTGTGACAAAGGAAAGTGGTTTACTTAATTAGTCCCAACATTTCGGTGATTCGTATAGCGGATACCTCCCACTTACCTGGCACTTACTTGGCTGCAAGATTGATAAGGAGGTGATAGAGGATTTATCCTACGTCTTGTCCATTGGAAGTCTAGAAGCGGTCTAGTGATTTGACCTAGACGACCCTAGCTCTAGGAATTGTTTGTGCACGTTTGTGATTGGTTGAGTTGAATCCCTCTTTTAAAGCAAAACAATTTCAAAAATCCAAAAAAAAAAATATTACTATTTCACCCTCTTTTCATTCTCTTATGATGGGTAACTCAAACCGACCAACTCTTGGCAAGACTTACTACACACAACCGGATATTTATTTATATCGTTATTGCTTGGTAAAACTTCTAACCCTACCATTTCTTTAAGGGATAGGATAGAGGGCTCTAGAAATAATAGTTTAACACCTCACTCAAATTTCTATCAACCGTGTTAAAATTCAATACCTTTTGATGTTGATAATCTTTTTAAGGCTAGTGAGGAAACTTTTATATCCATGTCAATTACTGAGCATATTGTGAAAGCCCATAGCCAAAGTTTTATACCTTTCACTACTCCAAAAACCTTAGGACAACAATTAAAATCATTTCCATATGAAAATGTTGATACTCCTTTTGAGACGAATATGGTAACTTTTACACTCATGACCATTGCTGAGCAAATTGTAAAAGCCAGTCTCCAACAATTCAACCAATCTCAATTTTCTTCGTATCACAATGTTGATCCTAATCCTATCTATGAAAATTGGATCCACCCTTCTAACTCTTATCAAAAGTACCAAACTTTCACACCCTCTCATGATGATACTTCTCTTGAGGCCAATGTGGCAATTCGTAAACACATTTCTATTGCGGAACACATTGAACTCGCCCGTAGCCAACAATTAAACACAATCCAACCATACTCAACTTTTGCACCTTATCTAGACAGTGCTTCTGAACATCAATTAGAAAGTTCCACGGTTTAAAGAGAATCCTTTATTGAAACTTCTTCAAAAACCATGTCTAGTCTTGAAGTAGAGTTGGAATTGAGTAATGAGAAAGAACCAGGGATCCCTCCAAGTCAAAACAAAACTAATTCTTTTGATATCAACACCTTCCATCCTGAACCCCAACCGAATGTATTTGATGATCAACCGCTTAATAATCTAATTGATGAGGTGTCCGAGAATAACATGTTTGACTTGCCCAATCATGAGTGTGAAAGAGAGACTTACACCATTTCAAATCAAACCGATCCTTATTCAACTAAACTTGACATTTCAAACCTTCCAATTCCATCAAATGAACCAAGTGATCCATCGATTGAGAATAATATAATTGATGAATTTTTAAAGAGCTATTCATTTTATTTGACTGAAGGTGTTAGTGAGATCGGTGATGAGAATATCTTTGAAGATGAACTCGCTATGTTGGATGAGTTGGATTTCCCGACCCATCATGTCCCTTCCATTGAATGTGAACATCTTCCTATATATTTAACCGAACATATTCTTACCACCAACCTATCCGATATGCAAAATAATATTCAGCATTCATCTCCCATATCTGGTTCAACAATGCTCAACACCCAAGTTCATTTACCCATTTCATTACACACTTTCTTTGATTCTTCTCATCTTCTTTCACTTTCATCGATATTTGATGAACAACGCTTCGATATTTCGAGCTCTATACTTCTTGAAAGACCACTTGATTTAAACTCTTTTAAGGAAGATGAGCTTTTCGAGTCTCCCACCTCCATAATTTCTGACAAATCAAGTGTTTTGAATTCTGGTGCGCAACAGATTGACCTTGAAACTTTCAACCTTCCTAGTGAATCTGCCTATTCCACTGATATGGATATTGATTCATTTCTTTCCGATGAGATCATCAATTAGACATTGATGAAAGTTTCAAAGACATTTTCGCCGAAGAACTCATGTTCCTTGAAGACTTGGATGCTGTGCTGAATCAACCTCCACCGGAAATTCGTACGCCTATGTTTGAGGCCGAAGAAGTTGAACCGCCACCTCTTCTTCTTATCACATACGAAAATGCGACTATTCCATTGCGGGCATTAAGCCGCCGAATCAAACAGGTAATGGTGATCGAATCCATTCCTTATCTTTCATATTCTCGTTTTCATTCACACTCACTTTTCGTCTCCACCAACCGAGACATAAAACCGTTCGATTACACCTCTTATCTTCTCCCCACATCATCTCTTAACGTTACTCTTAATTCTATTTTTTTCTACTCGAGACATGATACGACCTCCATTCTTATGCAGTCTCGAGTCTTCTGCACGTCTATTCATTATACTATCTTTCACCAACCATGGTATTACCTTGATAAAATATTTGAATGGTTGGTTTTAACTTTTGGTCTTTGTAAAGCTTTATGTAGATCGATAATATCCCTCCCCCCCCTCTCATATTGAATTTCAATGTTTAATAATGAAAACACTGTTTTACTCAAGTTTGGGGAGAACGACGGAAAATATTTTTAAAATGAATCTTGAAAGAAAGGAAATTTTTGCACGACTGTGAGTCAAGAACAAGTTTGGGGGAGAATTTCACTGTCATTCACTCTTGACCCCTCCTTTATACTATCTTCTTGAACTATTCCTCCTAATCATCAGGTTTTGAGTTTACAGGATAACATTAGTGAGGACACTGCTGCAAATAAGTTTGGAAGGAAGGTTTGTATGGATGGTCTGTATGAATCCACACATCATATATAAATTTTGCATTGCATAAAAAAGAAGAATTTTTTTTTGAAAATAAAAGTTAGAAAATGAAAAATACATATGAAAGAGAGGAAGAGACTTAAGAAATGCAAGAAAATTAGATGTTTTAAAATAAAGCTAGTAATATGTGGTCATGAGTTGTTGTCACAAGGGTTAGTAAGATGAAGAAATTACTAATCTGCGGATAGAAATAAGTCTGAAAAATAGTCCATATTCTTGAGTCCAAACTTTTGAATGTTGATACCCTACCATACGCACTTACACAAATCTTGAAACTTGGGATAGTAGAGAATATTTTGAAATACTCTTGCCTGAAAACCTTAGTATGAAAAAAAATAATCAAAAAAATATAAATGACAAATAAATTTTTTTTAAAAATGAACACTGGTTTTGTAATTACTTAAGGCAGCATATAAAAAAAATACAGCGAGGGTGTCTTATACGATTCGTATAATTTTGTCGATCGAAGTTCTAAATTAGTGCAAATTAGCTAGTTAAGGTTTATAGACCGGATCTGATACCATGTTGGGTTTCCTAGTGCCCTGGACGTGTACCGCGGCCGTTGCGGAATGAAAAACTTTAACTTTTAAAAAAAATGGCGCTAGAAAACTTATCCTAGAATCTAACCATAAACCGAAACTAGCTATCTATAAGGGATCTAGCTATAGTGATAAGTAGTTATACCTAGAATCTCGTGTCTTTTCTGTCTTCACTCCTCTTCTTTATCTCCTTAGGTGATGTTGATCAAACTTGTTTAATAGCCTTCTTGATCCTAGATGATCTACCCGAGAGTTCTTGATTCAAACTTGCTTTCACAAATAATGCAACTTAGTGACCTAGTTTGCTAGTTTAGGTTACTAAGGAGATGTAGTGATATTAGTGGTGATTTTCTATATCAAAAAGCCTTTTTTTCCTCAGCACATGAGAATGGTAGGATTTTGAGTTGAAGATGAACTTAAAGGAAAAGAATGAAAGAGCTCTCAAAGATGAGAAAGAATGGCAACTGAAGATTGAGCATGAGAATGGCTAACTCTTTTCTTTTATGAAGTATTTCCTTTTTCATTTTAAAATCAACCATATTTCAATAGTAACAACAATAAATGCCAAGACCATTCTTCATGCCATGCTTCAAACCATCTCTTCCTTTCCCACCACATTTTCTATTTTCAAAAAATAGAAAATAAACATGATGAGGTGTCATCTTCTAAAAAGTATTTTGTATAAATACAAAATACTTTCTACCGTATATACATACTCGTATTCGCATCAAAATATGAATACCCAAGAGATAGAATAATATCACCAAAATAATACTAGCATTAAATCAATATCCGATTTAATGAACCGGCTTATTCATAAGCCCGTCAGTATCAACTGTCCGATCGAAAAATCTGGATAACACTAGAATATACATATCGAAATATGTATACGTAAATTATTAAATCAATACTTGATTTAATAATCCGGCTTAATCCTAAGCCGGTTAGTATTATCATTCGATCGAAACCCCTCACGTATAAAACATACGGCCACCACAGCGTTTCGCCTGAATCAGAGAAACCCTCTATGTGGGACTCTAAAGACTCGACAGTACGCTGGCAATGGGTTTAACCAGAAGCACGTTAACTGCACAAGCTGTACGTAACGGCTACCCAGGTACCTGTCAAAAAGAAGGCCGATGAGCAAGCTCATCCGGACCCCTACTGAGTGTATCCATGACAATCTCCGTACAGTCCGGTCTCTTCGTCTAAGAGTATCGCATACCGGGACTAGGGGTGGTAAAGGTCAGACCCTTACTGACCTGATAAGTAGTGTCGATTTGGCTCAGAACCATTCCAAGAAACTACTCATCTAACTATCAGTAGTTCTCAACTGCCTTGACCAAGATCTTATGGTTCTAGCCAACCGGACACAGTGCGATATCGACTCCCAATACCGGGAGAGACGAATCTCTGACAATCACTCACTGCCTCCATATGGCTTGGGACTGTACCCAACCAAAACCTGTTTGCACGACTTAGTAGAGCCGTGGTAGGGTAGTGATCAAAATACAGTGGGAACTCACACGAGACAAATGATGACCTCAGGTCCTAAGACTAACTTGCACTCATGTCACCTGAGAACCGCTATCTGATGATAGGTATAATACCATCTAAAGGTTCTCGGCGAGTCCGTCTAGTGAACTCACCCCAGTGAACACTTGTATACAGTCTTAGGTGATCACACCAATGGTTATGGGACCAACCACCACCCCTCGTTGGGGTCTAGAAATGCATACACAAGTCTACTCTGGAGTATCGATGCCTGATCTCGATACTCCTGCAACTTGGGACCTTTAAGAATGTGCTTATGGACTATCCAGCTCCCACAAGTATGATCGCCATCATAACGCTGGTAGTCAAGCAAAATCCTACGGGCTTTATCAACATGTAACCGTCATATATTATATCGAGTATAACATATACACATGTTAAGATAAACTCAAACCATAATAGCATACTAATGTACCGAGTCTTTATCAATATGTGCAAGCAATATAAAGTATCAATAGAAAGATATACACATATAAAGATAAAGACAACTTAAATAATATACTATATATAACTGAGCAAGATTGTCCTGTACATACATATCCCTGGCATACATATCCAACATCTACCCACTATGAGACCCTCACGGCTCATAGAATTCAAAAGCCTTAGGTTACAGGAATCTAAACCTGTTTCCTAAGCCATCATATTCCCCAAATTTCCCTACAAGTAGTTCTATATCAACTCTTGTATACAATCCATGGGCACAAACAAATATGTTCCAACGAAGTCCCACCAATGGCGAGAAATGTCCCCATATGGTGAACGACACTTGTAAGTCCTCTCGACTTGCAAGGAGAAAACACTCTTGTAAAATCCTTACGACTTGCAAGAGAAAATACCACTTAGGATCCCCATGATTCATAAGGAGAAAATACACCTATGAGATCCTCTCGGCTCGTAAGGAGAAATACTTCATGAGACCATTACGACTTATAAAGATTAAAAAAGCCTTAGATTGCAGGGATCTAAAACCTGTCTTCTAAGCTACCTTTATCATACGGGCAACAGCAAATGATGAGTCACTCCTGGAAATATTCCAGTTGCAGCAATACTGATACCTAATCAGGTATCAAACTCCATGGTCTCTCACGGCAAATGATGAGTTGCGCCTGGCAATATTCCAGTTGTAGCGATACTGATCCAAAGATGGTATCAGACTCAAAGTTCCTAACTCACAATAAAAAAACAGCGAGTAAAAGTAAAATATAAATAGCCGAAATGATTAGGCAGCTTGCAATAAAAAGCAGCGAGTAAATATAAAATGAAATAGCCGAAATAATAGCAATTCGCAATAAAAAGCAGTGAATAAAAACAAAATGAAATAGCCGAAATAATTGGGCACCGCGAATAAATAGCCAAAATGATTGGGCAATCGCGACTTTCGCGATATGAAAAGCTGAAATGATAAAGCAATTTCGGATTAAAAAATATAAAATAATTTTTTTCTGCCCTACAAGTATGTCAATATTGATTCTTGTATACAATCTATGGGCACAAACAGATGCAAACGAGCAATGTGCTCCACTGAATGCTACCAAGTAAGGAACGCTTCAGCAAAGATTCGAGTTTCCGCAATGCCATATAAGCCCAAAGACTACTGAGAGCTACTTTGTCCCCCGAAGGATTTAGTGGCAGCTTCTCAAGCAAAAATAAAAAGGTGTAATGGCAAAATCCAAGCTCCATATCTCGATGGCAATATCTACAGTCTAGAGATTATCTCGACGTTCCTTCTCATTCCAGCAGAGTGCAGATGTGACGTCAGCAAGGACCAAAAGGTCAAATCAAAGATAGAGTGATGGAAAAATCCTAGCTCCATGTCTCGATGGCAATCTATGCGGCCTAAAGACCAATTCGACGTCCTTCTCATTCCAGCAGGGTGCAGACGCAACGTCAACAAGGACCAAAGGGTCAAAGCAAGAGTAGAAGGATGGAAAAATTCTAGCTCCAAATCTCAATGGCGGTATATACAGCCTAGAGATTATATGGGTTTCTACCCTACTTCAGTGAAGAATCGGTGCGACATCATCAAATCAAAAGTGAAGAGACGGCATATTCCTAGCTTTGGGTCTTGATGGAAATACATATCAAGCCTAAATACCATTGGATGTTATCCCACCTCGGACAGATGTGGCTCTGACTTCTCTGGGACTCCTCAAAGAAAGGAGTATGACCTTAAGGTAAAGCGACACGGTAGCGCCTAATGCTGAACTATCTGATGGCAATACGAATATACCGGCCTAGGAAGGTTACTTGAGACGTTGTATCCTGCAGCGGTAGGGTTGGGTGATATAGCAAGTACGCGGCTACTCGACCCAGCGATCCGAGTGGACATGGATCGAGAAGATATCGGCTTACGTAATGGTGCGATGGACTAAACTCAGCACCACCAACCTAACAGACACTTATGATAACAAGGGTTATATATGTTTGACGTTAGGATGAGTTTATCCATAAGCCTAAGAGAAGGATAAATTAAACACTCCAGGACGAGTAAATAAAATAAGCCAGGTCACTTCAGCACAAACGATGAAGTGAAGAAGCCACTTACGTGTACTCTCGACTAGCATAGAAAAAACACTCTTCTAGGATCCTTACGACTCTCAAGAGAAAAGACACTTAGGGATCCTCACGACTTCTAAGGAGAATATACACCTACGAGATCTTTTTGACTCGTTGAAAGAAATACTTTTATGGGACCCTCACGGCTCATAAAATTGAAAAGCCTTAGTTGACAAGGATCTAAACCTGTTTCCTAAGTAATCACTGCCCTGCGGACTGTCTCCATACTGACTACCTTATACTATACATTGGCCATATACGACAAAAGTTGCGTCCAAGAAATCCTCCATTGGCTAACCAAACTACCAATGGAAAGAAGGAGCCACTTATGTGTCCTCTCGACCCGTAAGGAGAATGTACTCTTATGAGATCCTTACAATTCTCAAGAGAAAAGACACTTGGGAATCCATACGATTCCTAAGGAGAAAACACACCTATGAGATCCTCTCGACTCATAGGGAGAAAATAATTTGTTAGAACCTCATGGATCATAAAGATTAAAAAATCCTTGGGCAACAGGGATCTAAACCTGTTTCCTAAGCCATTAAATCTTTGGTGATACATTACATTGCACTACTTAACCCGCGTACATATTTACGTTGGTAAACTAGTAGGGGCATTTGTTCCTGCCAAAAATTTGGCTCAAACCTTACATTTGTTCCTTTATAAAAAAAATAGATGGTAGCCCCCACATGTTAAACAAGTGGGCACTCATGAGCAAAGCACGTGAGCACCTCTGCAGTTAGGATTAAATCTTATAGCACCCCCAAGTGTTAAACACGTGAGCATTCACATGCAAAGCACATAAGTATCGGCTTCACAATACCCACGTGATAAACACGAGGGCGTTGGCGCCCTATGTCGTAGCAGTTTGCATTAGGTAGAATTAAATTCTACTTGGGAAAATATTTCCCTTAATCTTTCTTAAACAAGAAATATTAGCTCTATTAAACAGAGAGCCCTTCAATCAAATATCCAATAGTGATTAAAAAATAACCAATTAATTATAAGATAGAATTAAATTCTATATTAGGAAAATATTTTCCTAATTTTGTTAAACAAACAAGAAATATATTTTACGTTTAACAGAGAGCCGTTGGGTCAAAGATCCAACAGTGATTTAAACATCCTTGATTGATTATAAAATCAATCAGGATCTCTCAATGAGAGATTTTCTCAAACTAATTGATTTTTCTTTTCTATATAAAGGAGCCGAAAGATTAAATCTTACGAAAGAGAGACCCCCATAAGCTTCTACAAAAAACCGAGAATTTAATTCTCCTGGAAGATCATCTTCAACCTCTTAAATCTGAGGTAAAAACAAGGGAGAAATGTGTTTCCTTTTATCTATCATGCATATAAAAACAGGGTTTAACCCTTCAAAGAACTTAGTTCTTTCTCTGGATCTAAGATCCATAATATAAATCCCCTACAAAAAGAGAATTTAATTCTCACAAAGGGATCTTGATCTAAAACTTAGGATCCAGAGAAAAACTATGGTGTTCTGCCCACCATCAAAACAAAAAATAAGGAGAGAAAGAAAGAATATGGAGTTTCTATCTCCAGGAACTTAGTTCCTTTAAAAGATGACAAGAACTTGGATCTCACATGAAAAAGGTCTTCAAGTTCTTAAAGAACCTGACTTCCTATGATCCCAGATCATCAAATATCGATCTTGGTGATCGTTAATGGTCAAAACACTATTAACAGAAGCTTAAGCTTCTCTGAAACTTAAGTTTCAAAGATAAACAAAGATTAAATCTCTAAGGAAGAAGTGTCTCACGTGATATCCACGTGAGCGCTCAAAAGAAGCCATGAAGACAGCAGCTCACGTGATATGCACGTGAGCGCTAAGGAGAAACGTCTCACATGAAAAGCACGTAAGCACCCGAGACTTAAAGTCTTACGTGAAAGGCGCGTGTGCGCCGAGAATTAAAGTCTCACATGAAAGGCACATGAGCACCGAGACTTAATGTATCACGTGATATATACGTGAGCGCTATATAAGTGAGTGCTTAGCACTACTGAGTGATATAGAAACCCAATCTTAGTCTAAAATAGACCAAGTCCTTGATGTTTAAACCTCTTTGAGCCCATATGTTCATATGTTTAAGTTGTCCTTAATCTAAAACAAGATTAACGGTCCTTAACCACATGTTTAAGTCGATCTTAGTCTAAAATAAGATTAACGATCCTTAAACCTCTGAACTAATGGCAGATATAGCCTAGGTTCAATCCCAAATCTAAAATTTACGGATTTGGACTAATCCGCACCCTACGAACGACGACAAAATTAGTCTCCGTGTACAATACAAGGGCAACTCCATAATAAACAAAGTATAAAACGACACGAAGTGATATCCATGGAGAAGGTGAAATTTGTTGTTGCTTGACGATAACGTAATTAACTGCAGGGGCTTGCGACTGCAGAAAAAAGTGTCCCCACGATCAAAAACCCCTCACATATGAGGGGGAATCTGATAAGTTCAGCCATATCGGTTGCATCTATCCAAACCTCAGATATACGGTGCCATAAATCAATTTGGTATCTTCGGAGAGATGGACAGATATGTTCCATATAGCATCTGCCCCCAAATTCAGGGAAAACATTCTATCCCAGTTCGTTTCTGTTTTCAGCGATAAACAACTGCCATGACACTGTATAAATTTCCATGCTTATTCATGTTTTAATTAACTCCATGCTAGTATTAAATGCTGCCTACCATGATTTCATTATGTGAATGCCATTATCATATATATTCACGTATGTTTGTTGCCAACCGTGGCAAAGATGAATTATGTATGTGTTTGTTAACCATCGAAAACCGGACGAAGGCACGGGGAGCGTATCTAGCTTAGATACAGGGGCAGATACTATATGGAACATTTCCATCCACCTCTCCGAATATACCATGTTGATTTATGGGACCGTATATCGGAGGCTTCGATGGATGCGACCGATGTAGCTGAACTTTTCAGATTCCCCCTCAATGATGAGGGGTTTTTTATTGTGGGGACACTCTTTCCTGTAGGCGCAAGCCCCAGCAGTTAATTATGTTATCGCCAAGCGATAACAGCTTTCTTTTCCTTAGATATATCACTTCGTGTCGTGTTATAGTTTGTTTATTTTGGGGTTGCCCTTGGATAATATACAGAGACTAATTTATGTCGTCTCCCGTAGGGCGCGGATTAGTTCAAATCCGTACATATTAGATTTGCGGTGAACTTATATCACATATCTCATATACATGTGTTGGATATGTATGCCCTAGAGGCCTTTATTGTATGGGATAATAGGGATATATATGTACAGGACAATCTTACTCAATATAATAGTATGCTATTTGGTTTGTTTGTATCTTAACATGTGTATATGTTTTATTGGTTATTACATATCGCTAGTACAAGTTGATATAGCCCGTAGGATTTTTGCTTAAATACCAACGTTATGATGGCGATCATACTTGTGGAGGCTGGATAGTCCTTAAGCATATCCTTAAAAGTCCCTAGTCGTGGGTGTTGGTTTTACCTAGCACCTCATAAGGGTTTGTAATGCATCAAACATGCTACAATTTAATTTTTTAAGGTGCTAAGCAAACTAACCTAGGATCAAACTAGAAATTTAAAGTAACATATGAAGTAGTATCACATACTATAAGTAATAAAACACAAAGTAAAGAGAATACAACCTTTGTAGTTCTCTTTGCTTGACTCCTTGGCTACTTGAGAGTTTGAACGGGCTAGCTAGTGATCTTCCGAGTCCACGATGATCCACCCGGAGTCCTCTTTGTCCAAGCTCCAAGCTCCACTTGATCAAAAGATGAAGATGAAGCTAACACTCTAAACTAATTGGCTAGACTAGTGTAGAATGATGATGTGGTTTGTTTACTCACTTCAAAACCCTATCTTTTTCACCATCTCACTCACTAACAAAGTCAAGAGAGCAAGAGAGAGGAGGAAGAAGATGATGGCAACTCAAGAGCTCAAGTTATGATAATCTCTCAATAAAAATGAGAATGGAAATTATATATATTTTCCACTCTCATCCTTAACCATGGGTTAATAAATATCTAGATATTTACTTTGGAGAAAAGAGAGCCATAGAAAATTAACTCATGGTTAATGCAAGGTTAAGTGTAGAGAATGAAGGATAAATATCAACCATGAATTAATTCTTTTTACATTAACTCAAAAATAAATATTTAGATAAATACTTCTATGTGAGTCTTGCATTGCCACCACTAGTGTATCAACAACCATGATACACACAAGTGTATGCATGTATGTATGCATGCACATCAACATGTGCATCAACATAAACATATGCATATATGCATGCATACATAGAATAAAGAAAAGGGTTTAAAAGAAGTGAGCTAAAAGTCAATATTAAATCAACACTTGATTTAACAAAACGGTCATATCACATACGACCCGACCAATAGTAAATGCCCGATTAATATACGGTATCACATACGCGCATTTAATCGGGTCCCCGCGCATTTCTCATATGCACGCCACATCGTTTCGCCTAAGCTAGGAAACTCCTCTGTGGGACTCTAAGACTCGTCAATACGCGGGCAGTGGGTGATGATCATATCAAGTACCCCAAGCCGCAAGAGATCAGCTAAACGTAATGGCCACCCAGGTATTGAGCGATCAGAAGAAAACAAGCGAGCCTGTCAAAACTCCCGTCGAACCAACTGGTAACACTACCGTACAGTCCGGTCTCTTCGTCAGATATGCTGCATATCAAGTCTAGGGATGGCATCGTCGACCCCAATAACTCAATAAGTCATGCCGATGTATGGCCTATAATCAAACCGAGAAACTACTGATAACACTTATCAGTAAATCTCAACAGCCCTGGCCAGGGACTTACTAATATATCTAATCGAGCACAACGCAACATCAACTCCCAATACCGGGAGAAACGAAACCCCTCTTATCGCTCATTGCCTCCACATGTCTCGGGACTGTACCAAAAAGCCATCTGTTTGCATGACTCAGCAGAGCCGTGGAAAGGTGGAAATCAAAGCACAGTGGGAGAACACATGAGACTCTATGACGATCTCGGGTCTACAGACTAACCTGTACCAGTGTCACCTGAGAACTGCTATCCGACGATGGATATAATACCATATAGGAGTTCTCGGCGAGTTCGTCTAGTGTACCCAGTCTCCACTTAGCACCCCCATACGATCTTGATGCCTAACATCAATGGATATGGGAACATCCATCGCCCAACATTGTAACATTTCAGAAAATATAAAATATTATTTTTGGAATTTAATATTAAAATAATATATTTCCCGAAAACTGCCCAATTTGCGAAATTGGGGTTTTCGAAAAAGGGTATAAATATATACCAATAATTGTGAAATAAATGGAAATTAAAATGATTTATTCATTTAAAAAGATATTTAAAGGATTTGGCATTTATAAAATTTATTTTATGTAGTTTTGATAAAAACCCGATTAGTGCACTGCTAATCGCGATTAAGCCAAATCCGTGTTTCTACAATTTTCATGGTTAGCGCATCATGGCATGTTACATGTTATTTCATTTGTGGTGTTTTTATTAGGGTGTATATGTTATTGGTGAGAAAAGAATGGAAAAATGTGTAATGATGACTTGGAGAGAGAGGGGGGACACAATGACGAGAATAAGCATGCTAGGAGAGAGAATGAGAGTGAGAAAGTGAGAGAGAGGGAGAGAGTGCTGCCTCATTTGTTTCTCCACCATTTTCTTCTCCTTCTTCATCCTCATCTCCCTCCATCTTCTACCCTCATGACCCATATCAAAATATTCACCAAAACCCCATACCCATTTCTTTAAAAACATGTACAAGCTCAAGGGAAGCATATTGAACCAAGAAAAGTTGGATTTTGACGACTTGTGGAGCTAGGGCTGTCTAGAGTGGCCTAAATGAGGTAATCCCTACACTATTAGATTGTATTTGAGTTTCCTAACTTCTATTGTTAGTTTAGAAGTGTTTTAGTGTAGATTAGTGGGTTTTGAAATTTCCTAGAAGAGGGTTGAGGATTCTTGAGTTGTGGTGGTGAAGTTGAGGCCTAGTAGTGACCATAGAACCACCATAGTGCTAAAAACCCAGACCTAATCTAAACTGAAAACCTGAAAACCCAAAATAGAAACTTTTCATGTTGGTTTTGTGAAAATAAAGGGTGTGCAGGGAAATCTGGAGCAACCCGGGGACTTTCTGAGTTTAGAAAACAATACCAGGGACCCATTTAGGACCCTAGGAGACCACCCTACGAAGACGAAGCCCATGGAAGCCTAGGGGCCGAGGAGGCCAGAATTCATGGCCTTGTAGCCGGCCAGTGTGGGTGGGTTGGTACTAGGTTTGTTCCAGTAGCTCAAATACCCAATATACTACACCCTAGACTTGTTTGCTTAGCTTTATTTGACCTGAGTCAAAATCTGGGAGCATTTTAATGTGATTTTGGCTATGTTTTCCGTATTTTGAAATGCTAATTTTTGATATTTGGGTTTGAATTTGGTTGTTGGGTGTTTGTACATCAACGACTGGGGGTAATTTGTTGGTTTTGCATGCGTGGGCTATAGGTTCTAACCTATGGGCGATCCGTGTGCCGTTTTGAATTTCAGAACTTGATTTTTATAGCGTTGCGATATGTGTTGTTATTGTAGGTACCTTCGCGTGGATTCCGATGCGACGGAGCGTGGCGTCATCGACTTCGGCAAGCGAAGAACAATGTGAGTAGATTTATATCTACGAGGGAAGTCGGGTGGATGGCGTATAGCACCCCCGCAAAGTTGTGAGAAACGATGTGATGTGATATAGATATACTTTTACGTGTTAGTGTGTGATATGAACCTTAGCAAGAAAAGCTTTAAGAGATTAGGGGTTAGTGTTAGCGAGAATTGAAGAAAGGACTTTAGTCGATTTCTTAGTCACGAAACTATAGAGTAAAGATTTGCATACACGCACATACACATACTCGCATACATTTACTTTCTTGTGCGTATTGGGGACATATTTATATTGGTATTCATACGCTTGGATGATGAGGATGTTATATGATACTTGGGAATGAGTCGATATGATCGGGCATGATGCCGTGAGATATTTAATATGTGACCGAGTTATGTCATGATGTTATAGCAGATCGTTGGACGACGATACCATATGGATGATAATATACATATGATAGTTGACATATGATCGAGATATGAGATGAGATATGTTATGATATTTATAATGGATCGCTTGGGTGATGTATACTTCTATATGATAATATGTGTTGATGACATCGGATTGTATGAGACTTTAGATCAGTAGCCAGATCATGATATTGTTGATGATATTAGTAGTGTACTAGACTTAGATTAGTACCCCCTGCTCACGATATGTGATGATATGGATACCAGATGAATAATGAGATAAATGTGATATTTGACCCGTACCCTAATTTGAGATGCCATATGATGGATTTACCGTACGAGCTATTGATGATAGATCCGCACTCTTGACTCGAGGATGTCATATTAGATTGTGTATCGTATGGGATACTATTGAGGCGGGATCCCGACTATTATATAGATATATATATACATATCGGCTCATATGTATGTGGTTTCCTTACCCTTTTCGATTAGCCAGTTCGCTCAGTCCTGTAGTTTACTGTAAATGTTAGACTAGATTCGATTCATACCTATTTCAAAGCTAACGAATCGTGGGTATTTTAAAAGACAGAACAAGGGATTCTACGGATATTTCATAGGATGTATCTTTTCTTAAAAACACCGTAACCCTTATTTTCAAAAACACCACGATTCGTATTATTTCAAATGGCAAAACAGTATGACACATGTATATCGATGTAGATTCCTTAGTGTTACGTTATCATTCATGTTCCGCATATTATAGTTTCATTTACTATTCATTGTCATCTATTATGTTGTTATCGTTTCATTTCATGTTTATTGTGTACTTAGTGAATATGAAACCATACTGTCAGGACACCAACACCATTACCGATGATACGTATGCTCCACATACACCTGCTTGCCGGCTCACACACATCATCATCGGTAATTGCCATGTCATGTACACTTAGAGAATATTATTTCATTGACATAACTTGCTAGCGGGTAGTTGCAACGTGTTATAGCTTCATATGCTAGTTTAACTATTGCATTCATTGCATGATAGCAGTTGCATTCATATATACTCATTAGTCATGCAGCGTTATGGAGATTTATGCCGATATTCACTGTTTACTTACTCTTGATTCTTGGATTTCGGATTTTCCATGAGATTTCTGGATTTGGAGGAAAACCGCAAGAATATATATAAACTTCTCTCTCTCTCCTTCTTTCTAAAAAATGCAAGTTGCGGTTTTCTCATGATGTATGAGTCGTCCACCATGAGTTTTCATGATTGCTGTTGGATTTCGAGACCCTTTGGGAGGAGAGGATGAATCGTCTCGGGTACATGGTGGGCCCGGTAAGGTACCCCGGGGCAATAAGCTCGAGTTGTAGACGATGAGCCTAGCAGAGGAGCACTACCTACCGGTGATTTTACTTGGCGCGGCGGATATCCGGAGGATACTGTCCGTGGTTGTGTGATTTGATGATATGGGCCGATCCGGACCGACGGAGCACTAGATATTAAGATATTGAGATATTAGGATTTAAGACACTGAGATTTTGAAATTTGAGATATTGGGATACTGAGACATTGAGATACTGAGATTTATGTTTTGTGTCGATACTTGACACTGATTTCTCTGTTGATTTCATGATGTATTCTGTTTCCATTCGTCATGCATTCATACATCATATATCTGATATGTTGCTATCTGAGGTACTGACACGAGCATGTAGCATTACACTTATACATAGATGGACCAGGATATTTATTTGAGGATATTACTTGTTATGACCTAGGATGGCGTCATACATGCGATTTCTGCTTGTAGATATTTTCTACTCACGAGTTGGCAACTTAACCCCGTTGTGCCACAGTTCCTTGCAGATTCTGCCGTACAAGTTTCGTTGCGACTTTGCTGGCACATTGTTCCTTCCGGGTGATTGCCTTTGTAGGTGATTTCTTTTGCATCAGAACCACTATTGTGTATTTGTTACTTCAGTTGTATCTAGTAAATCTCCATCAACTAGACTTGTATATTTGATAGACATAGAAGACCAGTATATATTATTTCGACCTTAGAGTCGCGCATTGTATTATTATGGTTTTCTTGATGATTTTGAGTTTCTTTTGAGTTTTGATCCTCGCCCTTGGCGTTGTATATTATATTGCATTGTGTGATTTTGTCCATCAATTAACGAAGAGCTAGCTCCCGTTTGGGGATGCCTTTATTCATTATATATGTTTTATCAGGTTTTGTACCCGTTTGGGGTTAGTATTTACAAAGGAAACTCTGCCAAAATTTTCAGAAAAGACTAGAGATTCTAAAAATACATACTTCGACTTATGTTGTTAAACTTCTTGCTTTAAATTGGTTTTCCTTCACTCTACTGCTTTACTTGGTTTTGATTTCTGGGTTTTGGCTTACTTAGATTACGTACACCTCGAGACGTTTCGTAATTTAAGTGTCAGTCATGCTCGGTACTTTTCGGGCCGTGACAATTATATGGGTCTAGTATCATATACGCTAGTCTAATCTGGAATATCGATGCCCCGTCTCGATACACCCACGACTAGGGACATTTCAGGATATGGTTATAAACTACACATGTCCCACTAGTATGATCTGCATCATAATCACAGTAGTCAAGCAAATATCCTTAGGGCTTTATCAACATGTATAAATGAATAAAAGCATGATCAAGTGAACATGTCAGATAAAGAGTAACCAGATAGCATACTATCATGTCGAGCAAGAAAGTCCTCTGTATATATATATATATATATATATATATATATATATATATATATATATATATATATACATGTATAAATACATCCACTATCATATAATGGCCTCTAGGACATACATATACCCAACAATCTCCCACTTGTACTAAGGCCAGTTATTGGCGTATCTCATACCCAACATCTCAAAAAGTCGCTCATGCTGCGACTGAGGGAGGGTCTTAGTGAGTGGATCCGCAGTGTTATTCTTTGTATCTACTCTCTGAATCTCGATCTCGTGGTGATCTACTATCTCCCGGATCAAATGATATCGCCTCAAGATGTGTCTGGACCGCTGATGGGACCTGGGCTCCTTGGCTAACACCATAGCCCCATTATTATCATAATACAATGGTATTGGATCAATAATGGTTGGAACTACTCCTAACTCCAAGACGAACTTCCTCATCCAGACTACTTCCTTTGCGGCATCATTTGCAGCAATGTACTCAGCTTCCATCGTGGAGTCTGCAACGGTATCTTGTTTGGAACTCTTCCAACTCACCGCCCCTCCATTGAGGGTAAATACAAACCCAGAGATAGATTTGTTGTCGTCCTTATCACTCTGGAAGCTCGAATCGGTAAAGGCCTCCATTTGGAGATCTCCGTTACCATACACCAAGAACAATTCTTTAGTCCTTCGCAAGTACTTAAGAATGTTCATCACAGCTATTCAGTGATTCTCCCCTGGGTTGGACTGATACCTGCTTACTACACCTAGTGCATAAGCTACATCAGGGCGTGTATATAACATCGCATACATTATAGATCTTACGGCAGAAGCATAAGGTATAATGCTCATGCGAGCTCTCTCTTCATCAGTCTTTGGGCAAAAGTCCTTGGAAAGAGTGGCTCCATGGCAAGCGGGTAAGGCACCCCGCTTGGAGTCTTCCATACTAAACCTCTTTAGGATGGTGTTGATGTACCTGGTTTGAGACAATCCCAATAACCTTTTAGATCTATCCCTATAGATCCTAATGCCCAATATGTATGTGGCATCACCCAGGTCCTTCATGGAGAACCTTTGTGATAAGAATGATTTGACTGACTGCAGCATAGGAATGTCATTTCCTATCAGAAGAATGCCATCCACGTACAATACGAGGAATGTGATAGCTCTCCCTATAGCCTTCTTATAAACACAAGGTTCATCTGGATTTTTGATGAAATCAAACTCTTTGATAACATCATCAAAACAGATGTTCCAACTCTGTGATGTCTGCTTTAATCCATAAATGGATTTAAACAGTCTATATGCTTTCCCGATGCTCCCACTGTCAATGAAGCCCTCTGGCTGATCCATATAAACGCATTCTTCTAAATCACCATTTAAAAATATAGTTTTAACGTCCATCTACCAGATTTCATAGTCGTAGTGAGCAGAAATAGCAAGTAGGATCCGAATGGATTTAAGCATGGCTACGGGAGAAAAAGTTTCGTCATAGTCCAGACCCGGTCTTTGACGAAATCCTTTCGCCACAAGTCTTGCCTTATAGGTCTCCACCTGCCCATCTACACCAATCTTTCTTTTAAAGATCCATTTGCACCCCACAGGTTTTACCCCATGGGATACAATGTCCAAAGTTCATACTTTGTTGGTGTACATAGACTCCATTTCAAATCTCATGGCATCCAGTCACTTCACAGAGTCTCCACTCGTGATAGCTTGCTGAAAACTGGTAGGATCATCATCATCCATGATGCAATCTTCTCTATCACCATCAATGAGGAAACCGTAGTAGCTCTCCGGTGGACGAGAAGTCCTACTAGATCTACGGAGTGGTTGAGGTTCATTTGTTTCTGTTGCAACAGCCGGTTCAACCAAGTGGTCATTTATAACTTGTTTTTCTAGAACTTCTTCTAGGTCTACCACATTACCATCTGTATCATTTGTAAAAAATTCTTTTTCTAAAAATGTGGCGTGCTGAGAAACAAACACCTTTTGTTCCTCCTTATGGTAGAATAGATATCCATAGGAATTCTTTGGATACTCCACAAAATTACACATGACTGACAGTGTCTCGAGTTCGTCCGGATTTTGCTTTTTGACATAGGCCGGACAACCCCAAATCTTAACTTGTTTAAGAGATGGTCTCTTCCCAAGCCATATCTCATATGGCGTGGTAGACACGGTTTTGGTTTGAACCATGTTCAATAGAAACGCTGCAGTCTCCAATACATGCCCCCAAAATGAGACAGGTAACTCAGCATCACTCATCATGGAACGAACTATATCCAATAGGGTCCGATTCCTCCGCTCTGACACACCGTTGTGCTGTGGTGTGTAAGAAGGAGTGAGCTGAGAGAGAATCTCATTCTCTTTTAGAAAGTCTGCAAATTCTGTAATGAGATACTCTCCACCTCGATCTGATCGAAGCATCTTTATACTCAAGCCGGTTTGTTTTTCTACTTCAAGTTTGTACTCAGTAAATTTCTCGAAAGCTTCAGACTTATGCTTTAGTAAAAACACATGACCGAACCTTGAAAAATCATCAGTAAAAGTTATGAAGTAAGAAAAAACGCCTCTAGCCTGTGTAGACATTGACCCACGCACATCACTATGTATGAGGACTAAGAGCTGAGTAGCTCTTTCTCCGTGTCCTGTAAACGGAGATTTGGTCATTTTACCCTTGATACAAGACTGGCAAGTCGCATAAGATTTATATTCAAAAGGGTTTATATATCCATCTTTATGTAGCTTGGTTAGTCTTGTTTCATTAATATGACCAAGTCTACAGTGCCAAAGAAAAGCTTCATTTATTTCTGAAAGTTTTCTTTTATTAGTGTGTTGTATGCTGAAAACTGTGTGTTGATTTAGGATGTATATCCCGTTATTAAGTATACCATACCCAACCAACATTTGATTCAGGTTAATGTTCATAACATTATTCTGCAATACAAAATTATATCCTTCATTGTCTGACAAAGAAATGGATATTATATTACAAAGCATACTAGGTATATAATAACATGGGTTCAAAACCAATATACACCCTGACGGCAACCCCAAGCGATACTCTCCCACTGAAACCGCATGTACATTGGAACCATTTCCAACCCGGAGAGTATGGTCACCTTTCTTCAAAACTTTGGTATTTCTCAGCCCCTGCATGGAATTGCAAATGTGAGAACCTGAACCGGTATCTAATACCCAGGAAGCAGGGTTGATAGAAAAACAGTTTTCTGTCACAAACACACCTGAAGTGGAAGCATCACCATGCTTCTTCCTTTTGAGATCCAAGTACTCGGTGCAGTTGCGCTTCCAGTGTCCCGATTTGTGGCAGTGATAACATTCCCCATTCCCCAGCCGTTAACTTGTCTTTCCCCTTAACCTTTCAAACTCCACCTCTAGGTTTGGCGGGTTTCTTCTTCATCTTTCCCTTGGCCTTGGCCTTCGGGTGAGAAGAGGAAGATGGCCCAGCAATCAAAACGGGAGTCTTCACTGATTTCAGCGTGCTCTCTGCACTCCTCAACATATTGAGGAGTTCAGGTAGTGACTTCTCCATATTGTGCATGTTGAAGTTAACTATAAAATGAGCAAAGGTGGGGAGGAGAGACTGCAGAATGATATCAGTATATTATTCGTTGTCCATTGTCCATCCGAGATCCTCAAGCTCTTCTATAAGAGTTATCATCTTCAGAACATGGTCACCTACTGGTGTGCCAGGAGCCATCCTCGTCTGAAATAGCTTTCGTGACGCTTCGTATCGTAAGACACGAGATTGCTCCCCATACAACTCTTTTGTATGGAGAAAAATGGATTGGACATCCGTCTGCTCATGCAGCTTTTGATGTGTGTTATCCATCGATGCAAGCGCGAGGCATTTGGCCGTAGCACAGTCAGCGTCCCATATCTTGCGGACTTCCCTATCCGCAACCGATGATTTAGGACCTGGGATGGGTGGGGCTGGAGCCGTGAGGACATATGATACCTTATCATAAGTCAAGGCTATGTTAATGTTCCTCAGCCAGTCTTTATAATTGGTCCCATTCAGTTTATTTTTATCTAGTAGAAGCTTAAGTCCTGTCATTGGTATCTTCCATTAAGAGAGAGAAAAGAATACACTCAGCGAAAGCTCTTGTAAAAATCAGATTGGTTATTATCTTATCTAATCGATGTCTCCCACTGCTTTTATCAAATTTCCCTTCAAATGTTAAAAGAAAAAGTAGCCAGGATTAATTACATTCTACAACTTTGCTAACCGTTCAGCCAGGCCAGTGTCGGTACTTGAGGGAGGTTCCCCATGCTTTCGTACGGACCTAATTAAAGTAAACCTCATTTTCCCAGAGGCGTAGCCTCGTTAATACCTTTCTAGACACCTAATGGGTTAGCTAATTGTAAAGTGCAAAACTCTCCTAGGAGCAACTCTTGCTCATAGTGGGATCGGGATCCAACCATCATATGGAAAGTATGCAATCTCATTGCAAATTTTAACTCTTGAAACTGCCGATATGGTTTTTACCCCTCGCACTCATGACCTTGGCTATGGTCAACAAATCACAAGCACTAGTCAAGTTCAACCCGTCATTTCTTGATTAATTAGACCCATTCACATGACCCTTAGCTAAGGTCAACAAAGTCACATACCTGTCCTAATTAATCACACCATATGCTGTGTAGGAAGACATCACTTAGCTATCGTACACTACGCCTTGGCTAAGGTAAATAAATGTAGCACGAATACTAAGACGGAGGGTTGCGGATAGTTTTTAAGAAAACCTTTAACGCTTTGAACTTGATATCATTGTAGAATTAAAGGGTTTTTCAAAAGGAGTGGCTTAAGCTCCGCAATTTTGAAATGTAGCTTTTTCACAAAAAGCCGAGTGGTTTTTAAATTCGATTCTACAACATCTTTTTACGTTTATTTTTCCTTACATTAATCATATTAATGCAGTCCCATCATTTAAGTCCTTAAGCCAAACATAGAAAAGAAACGAAAATACAACGTACGCTTATACCATCCGCATTCGCCACAATATTCCATTATGCACCGTTAGGTTACTTAACTAACGGCATACCGGGACGGGACTAGCGCGGGTGCAAAACATAAGCAACACCTGCTATATATCTCATATATAATATTGCATTCGTCTCAGATATATCAAGCGATCACATCACAGAATATAAACAGCAGAAGCACGTATATGAAAATATAGGATATACTGGGAATTTCATATTTTATATTTAGCCAACGATAGAAAATACGGGTTCCACGGTCGTGATGAATAGCCAATACCACACCCTAGACCCCTACGAGAGCGAAAAGCGACCCTACCAATTCTAGAGTTAGGAGACCCGGTCTCGACTCCTCGAGATGGCTTCCCACTGGACTTTAGAACTCGGTCACTTGTGCTCCCCACCTTGGGTCTATCCTAATGCGGAAAAGTAAATAATATACATCAAAGTAAACATCTTCCTCAACCCGGATGTGCCCCAATAAAAGAATATTACATACAAATGAATTTTACATGAATGAAAAGAAAACTCTCATCTCACATAAAGCCCCCGGCCATTCATCACGACGATCCTATACATCATTACACAGCAACATATAACATCTCATGTCAATATATGCAAATAAACTAGGCGGTGTTAAACCATTTGATCGATCGATCAATGGCCCAAAATTCACAGAGAAGCTCAACACCTGAGCAGTATTAAAATTACCCAGAAGCATGCCACAATACCTATGGACCAACCGTAGAAGGGCCGGCCCGAGCCTCACAAACGGCGCCGCGGAACCACCGCCAAAAGCAGGTTTCTGCCGCGGTTCCGCGGTCATTTAGTCGAGTTAGGGTATCGTTCTTCTAGAGGGTCCATAGAATTACCTGCATGATTTTCTGAATATTTTTAGTGTGAAAAATTCCAACATTTTGAAAAATTTCCAGAGAGTGGTTTTTTTGGGCAATCGATGTTCGTTCGAAGTGTTTTAACGCCGTCTAGGTTACTTTAATGCTCTAGCTTGGCTCTAATACCACTGTTGGGTTTACCTAGCACCTCACAAGGGTTTGTAATGCATTAAACATGCTACAATTTAATTTTTCAGGGTGCTAAGCAAACTAACCAAGGATCAAACTAGAAATTTAAAGTAACATATGAAGTAGTATCACATACTACAAGTAATAAAACACAAAGTAAAGAGAATACAACCTTTGTAGTTCTCTTTGCTTGACTCCTTGGCTACTTGAGAGTTTGAACGGGCTAGCTAGTGATCTTCCGAGTCCACGATGATCTACCCGGAGTCCTCTTTGTCCAAGCTCCAAGCTCCACTTGATCAAAAGATGAAGATGAAGCTAACACTCTAAACTAATTGGCTAGACTAGTGTAGAATGATGATGTGGTTTGTTTTCTCACTTCAAAACCCTATCTTTATCACTATCTCACTCACTAACAAAGTCAAGAGAGCAAGAGAGAGGAGGAAGAAGATGATGGCAACTCAAGAGCTCAAGTTGATAATCTCTCAATAAAAATGAGAATGGAAATTATATATATTTTCCCCTCTCATCCTTAACCATGGGTTAATAAATATCTAGATATTTACTTTGGAGAAAAGAGAGCCATAGAAAATTAACTCATGGTTAATGCAAGATTAAGTGTAGAGAATGAAGGATAAATATCAACCATGAATTAATTCTATTTACATTAACTCAAAAATAAATATTTAGATAAATACTTCCATGTGAGTCTTGCATTGCCACCACTAGTGTATCAACAACCATGATACACACAAGTGTATGCATGTATGTGTGCATGCACATCACCATGTGCATCAACATAAACATATGCATACATGCATGCATACAATAAAAAAAAGGGTTTAAAAGAAGTGAGCTAAAAGTCAATGTTAAATCAACACTTGATTTAACAAACCGGTCATATCACATACGACCCGACCAATAGTAAACTCCCGATTAATATACGGTATCACATACGCGCATTTAATCGGGTCCCCGCGCATATCTCATATGCACACCACATCGTTTTGCTTGGGCTAGGAAACTCCTCTGTAGGACTCTAAGACTCGTCAATACGCTGGCAGTGGGTGATGATCATATCAAGCACCCCCAAGCAGCAAGATTTCGGCTAAACGTAACGGCCACTCGGGTATTGAGCGATCAGAAGAAAACAACCGAACCTGTCAAAACTCCCGTCGAGCCAACTGGTAACACTACCGTACAGTCCGGTCTCTTCGTCAGATATGCTGCATATCAAGTCTAGGGATGGCATCGTCGACCCCAATAACTCAATAAGTCATGCCGATGTATGGCCTATAATCAAACTAAGAAACTACTGATAACACTTATCAGTAAATCTCAACAGCCCTAGTCAGGGACTTACTGATATAGCCAATCGAGCACAGCGCAACATCAACTCCCAATACCGGGAGAGACGAAACCCCTCCTATCGCTCATTGCCTCCACATGTCTCGGGACTGTACCTAAAAGCCAATTGTTTGCACGACTCAGCAGAGCCATGGTAGGGTGGAAATCAAAGCAAAGTGGGAGAACACATGAGACTCTATGAAGATCTCGGGTCTACAGACTAACCTGTACCAGTGTCACCTGAGAACTTCTATCCGACGATAGATATAATACCATATAGGAGTTCTCGGCAAGTCCGTCCAGTGTACCCAGTCTCCACTGAGCACCCGCATACGATCTTGATGTCTAACATCAATGGATATGGGAACATCCATCGCCCATCATATGGGTCTAGTATCATATACACTAGTCTACTCTGGAATATCGGTGCCCCGTCTCGATACACCCACGACTAAGGACATTTCAGGATATGCTTATAAACTACACATGTCCCACTAGTATGATCTGCATCATAATCACAGTAGTCTGGCAAATATCCTCAGGGCTTTATCAACATGTACAAATGAATAAAAGCATGATTAAGTGAACATGTCAGATAAAGAGTAACCAAATAGCATACTATCATGTCGAGCAAGAAAGTCTTCTATATATATATATATATATATATATATACATGTATAAATACATCCACTATCATATAATGGCCTCTAGGGCATACATATACCCAATAGTGGGACTATTGAGACAGGGCATCGATATTCCAGAGTAGACTGGTGTATACGTATATTGACCCCGACGATGGGCGATGGTTGGTCCCACAGCCATTAGTGTATGGCACCAAAGATAGTATACAGATGCTCATTAGGTTATGAGTTACACTGGATGGACTCGCCGAGAACTTCTAGATAGTAATATACCTATCGTCAGATAGCAGTTCTCTGGTGATATAGGTACGGGGTAGTCTTTTGGCCTGATATCGTCATTTTTCTCGAGTGTGTTCCCACTGTACTTAGATTTCTACCCTACCACGGCTTTAAAGAGTCGTGCAAATAAGTTTTAGTTGGGTATAGTCCCGAAATACTTGGAAGAAATAAGTGATAAAAGGAATTCGTCTCTCCCGATATAGGGACTCGATGTTGCGCTGTGTTCGATTAGCCGTCACCATAAGATCTCGGGCAAGGCAAATGAGATTTACTGATAGTGAGATCAGTAGTTTCTCAGGATGGTTTTGAGCCACATCGACATGAATTATCGGGTTATTAGGGATTTGACGTTTTCCACCATCTAGACCCAATATGCGATACTCTCAAATGAAGAGATGGAACTGTACGGAGATTGTAACTTTCAGACTCAGTAAGGATACAGACGAGTTTGCTTTTCGACCTTCCTTTCGTACAATATCTAGGAATCCATTACGTACAGCTAGTGCCGCTGACGTGCTTGTGGTTAAACCCATTGCCAGCATATTGTCAAGTTTTTAGAGTACTACACACAGGATTTTCCGGCTCAGGCGAAATGATGTAGTGTGCGTATTTTGATACGTATGGAAGTTCGATTAAATACGTATTTTTGTACACATACTTTTAATCAGACATTTTTGTTAATACTAGCTGGGTTGAAAGATAGCTAAATTATCACATTTGTATGTATGAGCTAGTATTATATCTCTCTTTTAGTATCTCTCTTTTACGGTATTTGTATTTTGACACGAATACGGTATTTATACGAATGCGGGTATTTGTATAAATACAGGTATTTGTGTCTTGGTATAAATACAGGTATTTTTATCTTAATATAAATATGGGTATTCGTATTTTATACGAATACGGGTGTATATATTTTGATATGAATACGGGTGTATGTATTTATAGAATATGCTTGTATCAGTGTATGTGTGTGCGCTTGCGTGCAAATGAGGTGGCTTCTCATCTCCTCTCTTCTCTTCATGTTTCTTTTAGAATTATGTGGACTTGTGACTCACAAATGTGAGTCACATTTCCACTCAAGTAATTGTAATGGAAAAAGGAGAGAAAGAAAAAGAATGTGATAGTTTTTTTGAGTCATGCATGCTTCATCTTCTTCCTCTCTTCTCTTGAGTTTTCAAAGTTGACATGAGAAAAAGAAAAGGAGAGAAAACAAAAGGATAGCTACTACTACATCTCTAATGATCAATTCTTAGCAAGTTTTGTTCACTAATTGCTTCACTTTGAGTTTTAGTGGGAAGCTAGAGCCTTAGTTAGGGTTCCATCGAGTGGATGATTTTCGACAAGGAAGACCGACTCCAAAGCTTGTTCCCAGTGGACCTAGAAGCTTAAAAAGTGGAAAGAAGACGAAGGGCATAACTACAAAGGTAGCTAATTCTAACTTAGTAGTTAAACTCCTTTTTAGTTTGTTATTCTAGTATTTGGAATCGATTCTAGGTCGTAGTAGCTTGTGCTCTAGCCTAAAATTTTCGTTTTGTATTCCGCCTTGGCCGTAAGTTTGCGGAACGAGCAACTAGTTACATGGTATCAGAGCCACCCAAACACTTAAACTAGTAGCATATGATATTTACGTTTCGAATACAAAATTTTCCAGATTTTTAAAACCCGAATCCAAGTTTCTGTCCATTTTTTTAAACCAACGCAGAAAATTTTTTAAAGTGTAAAAATGGACTTGTGTTGACATGTGTATGACACTGTATGAAGATGAGCCTTTGCAGAGAAAATTTGGCCGCCCAAAAATTCTTTTTAGCCGCAATTAGCGGCCTGGTGTGCTCTAATTGTTCTCGTCTTCATAGGGTGTCTTGGTTTCTTGGAATTGGAATTTTTAGTAAACTTCTTTTTTGCCCAGATTTCATTTATTGTTATCTTTACATACTGGCAACACGGAAAGTTTTAAACTTGAAACTTTAGCATCGTTGATTATCTTTTAGTTTGTATATGTGTTTGTAAACGTCGTCTAATTGCTATGTCTAATTGCTATAGGTCGATTAGACTGGTTTGCACATACTTGCTTGTATTGTTGTGTTGTATATGTTATGATGGTTTTGCCAGATAGTCGTTGTGAATAGCCCCTCATCGTGATTGGATGTATATTCGTTTATTCAGGACGAGCGGCCGGATTGTGGCCTTCGTTACCCTTTATATATATTGTTTTATTAGAACACGACCGGGTTGATGTCGATGTTACCATTGTACATTCTTTTATACTTTTATTAAGATAAACCCACAGAGAAGTGCTCAAGTAGCCAGGTTCTAGAGTGTGTTAGGTGGTCGTCTCAAGGTGATGAGTTCGAGCCGTCTCGCTCTAGAATTGGCGGTCTATTCACCGCACTTGTAAGGGTTTTAGGATTGACCCAGGGTGGAGTGCTAAAGTTACTAGATTCCATAAAGTGTCGGGTGGCCCACTCATGTCATTGAGTGTTGGTTGCCTCACTTCTAGAATTGACGAGTAGCTTCCTGCGCTCATAGGGGTCTTTGTTTTAGGTGATGTCCAAACTATCCACACGACCGGGGAACGTTGGTTTTCGTTTGCGACTCAAATGAAACACGGGCTCCTAGTTTATCCGTTATTTCATATTGATTGTCGCATGTCTGTGATGTTTATTACCTGCCTGTGATAATGATATATATAATTGCATTTATATGTTTTGCATCTGTTCTAGTCTTGTCCCCGCCCTGCCGTAAGTTAAGTAACCTTACGGTAAAGACTCGGGACCCTGTGGCGAATGAGGATGGCATATAAAGTATTGTATTTTAGTTGTTTCTATGATGCATAGGAACTTAAATGATGGGACTGCATTAAGTCTGATTAATGTAAGAAAATAAACCTAATATGATGTTGGAATCAAATTTAAAAATCACTCGATTCTTTTCAAAACTACTCGATTTTCTACAAAACCAAATGTTTTCAAAATTGAGTTTGAACCACTCGTTTCGAAATCACTAGATTCCTTCAACGATATCAAGTTCATTACGTTAAAGGCTTTTTGCTAAAAACCAGTCGTATCCCTCCGTCATTTCAGATAGGTAGCATTTAGTATTCATGCTATGTTTGTTGACATCCATTAAGGCATAGTGTACGGTAGCTGAATGATGCTTATCTGTTGCATAGATATGCATTAATCTAGGAGAGTCGTTGATTGGTAGAGATTTATCATGTCGTACTAAGTTTTAAACTACGGCAATCAAGACGGTGTCGCATGTAGCTCGCCAAGAAGAGTATAGGTCATCCGCAGGGAGAAGATATGTCTTTAGTCTTGTTTTAACGAGTTAAGTCTGTTTGTTATTCTAAGTATTGTGAAAAATATGTTCAAAAGAAAGACTTGTTAGGGGTAGGATTAGATTGGTTTGATCTAGGATAATGTTTTCTCCTTCCTTATGAACCTCACTTGATGTTGATGCTAAGATAATCGACAACAACGTGGACTAAGACGTTTAAATACGGTATTTACGATTGAGCGCTAAATCCATACTTATTTTCCCTTGTCCTTCTGTTTTTGACTCTTATCCATAACCTCCGGCCAAACGAAGCGCAACCGGTCTCAATTAGAAATCATTGCTATCATGTAGGATAGGGTACCTAAAGGAGCGGATTGCAATTATTTTAGTTGGAGTTCAAAATACAAGGTGTTGGTTTAAAAGAAATGGTAAATCACTTCTCCATATTAAACTAACTCTCTCCTACCCTAACAAGTAAAGTTACTACTCACACATGGTCACAAAAACAAAGAAAACACAAAAGAAGAGAGAGATCATAGAAACCATGCAAGTGAAAGTAAGAGTTAGAAATAACTAAGAACCAATGTGCAAATCAAAAGTTGCCAAGTGAGTACATGTTGTTATGTTCAATCAAACAAATTCAATAAACTCAATCTAAACTTGCAAGCTCAATGAAGAGATTGCAAGATGAGAGAGAAATAAGGAATTCAATATCTAAGTTATAAATATCACAAACATACAATTTTGAAGCTTGAAATGAAACTTTTATTGAAATGGAAAAAAGAGATACAAACTATTGAATTTAAGAACCTAAATCTTAAACTTATAGGTTCAATGAAGAAGTTATAAGGTCAAGAAAAAGGACAAGAACTCAAGATTACACAAATGAAATTACAAGATAGCATCTAAACTAAGAATGTGATCTAAAACTTGGACCCTTGCCTCTTCTTCTGATCTACTATTTATAGGCAATGCAAGTCCAAAAACAAACTATAAAAATAGGATAACAAGACAGTGTGGGGGCCACAAAAGAAAAATGATCCAAAATGGAGATGGTTTGGCCGCCAATTGCGGCTAAATGGGATATATAAATCGGCGGCCAAGTTGGGGCTTCTGGGTCCCATCTTCTCAGTGTAGTTCTCTATCTTCAACATCATTTCTCTGGTATTTTTATTTCTTCAAATTGTCATGAGGGTGATATGTGGAGGTTTTTGAGGGAAATGAGCAAGACTTTCTACAAAAATACACATCACATCTTATTAAGATCTATACCCATTTGCACTCCCACTTACATGCCTACACTTGTACCATGGCTGTCCCATGAGTATTCACACTTGAAAATCCAAGTATCATGTTGGACCATTTAATTAAAAATGTTGTACACACATCTTGTTGCAAAAACTCTTGAATATTGATCGGTTCTTCGTCCAGTTTGCGGTATCGGCTCACATATGTCGTATCAGAATATTTTGAGTGTGTTTTCAGTGTTTTTTCATAAATACATGTATCCTGTATTTATTGAGCATACACGGATTAATAGCACTGATTATTTACAAAACTGACATTGAATGAGCGATATTGAAATGCAGTTTTTCGTGATGAACAAATACCCTCAAACTTATCTTTTGCTTGTCCCGAGCAAAAAGAAATCATAGCCTCACTTTCACAGGAAACGTGATTGCACTGAGCCCATACAACAAGTCGTTAAAGCTCTTGGTATTCCTAGGAGAAGTGTTGTCTCCTGAGGGTTTTCAGCGGATTACACCTATAAAATCCTGTCAAGCTAGCTTCGTGCAATCATGGTCGATTCTAATCTTAGGGCGGTATCCAAGCTAGAAATTCTATCACCCTAATTTAGAAGTATCAAACCCTTATTTTCACACCTCACTTCTTATTTAACTTAAAATCTTATATGTCTTTACGTGCATGTGCAAATAGTGTCATTACGTTTCAAAAACTTCGATTAGAGTCGTCATGTCACAAAAAAACCCGGATAAAACTTCAAAAGGATTAGACGAGTTTATAAAGAGTTAAGCTTTTCTCAAGTTTTATTCTCGAGCTAAGTTTCTTGTTCAGAATTTCTATCATTTTTAACAGAAAACTAAGTCTTATTCTTCACTCCACCTTTTACTTATTTTTATTCATACACACCATCATGAACGTGCAATAGCCTTTATCATAGTGCAAAACCTTCGTATCTCTGTTAAAATATTTTTACAAGAAAAACTCGTCTTAAGCCAAGATTATTCTCATATAAAGAACCGTGAGGAATTTTAACGCGAAAAGAACACTTGCTTGACTTTATTTTAAAATGAACTTTCTAGTTTTCTTACCGAGGTTTGGGCCAATGCACCCAAACCAGTTGGTTTTAGGGCATTAGGTATAGAAACACCCCGGCGGACTTAATTGTCCAAGTCACCTAGGCCCCAAAACAAAAGGACTCATTTTAACGTGAAAATCATAAGAATTCAATACGAACGGAGATATAGCTAGTTGTTCAATTTATTTTTAAGATTAAAAAATGTGTTTGTGTAAATCAGGTGTGTAATCACTCCAATCAAGTTCCAGATGAGTTATTTTTCAAACATAGCTTTCATTAAAGTTTTAATAATATCCTTTCATATCCACTTCACTTTATAAACTATTCTTGATATTATTTATTTCAGAACAAACCTGTTTGATCCTAAATAAGTTTATCAATTTTAAAAGTTTTAAGACATTTCAAACTTTTCATCTGATTCTCAAAACTCATGACACGTGTAGTGTGATGTAAAGACGTATATTAGCTGCGATTAAACTCAAAGAAGGGTTATCATTCGGGTTTTCAATTTCTAAGAATAGGATTTAGTTGTTTCTATCTTATCAAACTAAACCGTCGGTATTTCGAATCTAAGTTTTCCCACTAGCTAACTTGACGACAAAGTTTTTATGTTCTTGGAAAAAAATTTAAGTTTTATGATTTTTCAAATATGTATGCAAATGTGGAATTTACAAATGAATGTAAGGATAGAAAGCTTACCGAGCATACCCTCAAACTTAAATTGGATGATGTCCTTGCTGTCATGTTATACAAAGAAGGTCAAAATTGTGGAGGTAACAAAAACATGTCAGAGAGCTTTTTTTTAAGGGAATTTTACCGTAAAAGAAATTTCCCAAAGAAGAAAACAAATATGCACAAGACAAAATATTTACAAGAATAAGAAATCGGTATATACATACCCTCCACACATATTTAAAACAGTGTTTCCACCGTTTATGGCTGAAAAAGCAAAGTGTGAAAGATAGACGGAGGAACATTACTCTGGATAAACCAGCTCCTGAAGCAACACGAGCTCCTCCGATGGTTCTGCGGTGAATAACAGTTTTAATCTGTGTCTGTTTACTTTGAATATTGAACCGTCCCTTGGATTTTCCAAATCCACCACACCGTACGGGTATACACACTGCACTTGAAATGGTCCAGTCTAGCGAGATCGCAACTTATCCGGATGAAAATGCAGTCAGGTATCGTACAGAAGGACTTGTTGTCCTGGTGTGAACATTTTGCGCACAAGGTGTTTACCGTGAAACACCATTGTCCTATTCTTTACGACAACTGCGTTATCGTATGCTTCATCTCAAAGCTTGTTCAATTCTTCAGTTGCAGCTTCCAAAAGTTGCCCGCTTGGGAAAGATCGGCGTTCAGTTCTTTACTCGCCCACATAGCTCTGTGTTCGATCTCGATGGGGATGTTGGAGATAGTGCCCTCAGAGTCAATTATTGGATCACAGGCACGTGATTGCAATGATTGAGGGAGGACCTATCCCGGTAGGACAGTCTTACTCAAGATGATAGTATGCTATCTTGTTTATCTTTATCATCGTGTACTGCTTTAGGTGACCTTACGAGTCGCTATTACACGTTGATAGAGCCCCTAGGATTCTTGCTTGACTACCAGCAGTATGAGGGCGATCATATACGTGAGAGCTGGAGTCTATAAGCACATCCTTAAATGGTCCCTAGTCGTGGGAGTTTCGAGACTGGGCATCGATACTCCATTAGTAGACTAGTGTATACAGTGGAGATCCGGACGAGGGGCGGTGGCCGGTCTCACAAGCCATTGGTGTCAGTTGGTTCACCTAAGATGTATACAGGTGCTCATTGGGTTATGAGTACACCGGACAGGACTCGCCGGGAACCTGCTAGTTGGGATTATACCAGACGTCAGATAGCAGTTCCCTGGTGACATGTGTACAGGTTAGTTCATCGACCTGAGATCATCATTTGTCTCGTGTGAGTTCCCACTGTGCTTTGATTACTATCCTACCACGGCTCAAAGGAGCCGTGCAAACAGGTTTTAGTTGGGTACAGTCCCGAGCCACATGGAGGCAGTGAGCGGATCTGCAGGGGTTCGTCTCTCCCGGTATTGGGGGTAAGGTCACGCTGTGTCTAGGAGAGCCATTACACAAAGCCCTCGGCTGAGGCAGGAGATTTACTGGTAGGTATTCCAGTAGTATCTCAGGGTGTTCTGGGCTTCACTCCGACACGACTTGTACCGCTATTGGGGGTCTGACTTTTACCAACCCCCTAGGCCCGCCATGCGATGCTCATAGACGAACAGATCGGACTGTACGGATATTGTCACTGACAGGCTCAGTAGGGTGTCAGGATGAGTTCGCTCATCGACGTCCCTTTTGGTCAATAGCTGGTAGCCCGTCACGTATGGCTAATACCTCTGACGTGCTAGTGGTTAAATCCACAGCCATAGTATGGACGAGTCTTTAGAGTCCACCACACACAGTTACTCAAGTTTCGGGCGAAACGCTGTAGAGGCCGTATGGAGATATGGCAGGGTTCGATTAGATACGTGCGGTATTGCACGGATCGTGATCGGACGGTTTTTACTAGCCGGCTTTGGTTTAAGCCGGATCCTAGTATTAGACAGTGTAGTTTTGTCTCTTTGCATTTGTATTCAGTGGGAATACAAATGCGGGCATGTATATGCAGTCGCGGGGTTTTCCTGTAATTTATTACGGGATCAGTTTTCTAAAGTTACCAGTTTGCATTCCGTTCCGGCCGGTTTTCCTTTGTTCCTTCTCGGCCGGACTTTTCAATGGAAGGGGGTTATTTGCAAGTTTGCAAATAACATTTGTGGAGAGGGTTTCTTGCATATGGATTGATTATGAAAGCATCTTTTGATACCATTCTTTTCTATCATCATTTCTTGCTTTATTGTGATTAGAATTTGATTTGATATGGTTATCATTTCCTTTTGATGTGGTCACCTCTTTGAGTTTCCTACACTCACCTCCCTTGTTGGATGATTGTTTTTCTCTCCACCATTTCCTTGAAGGGGGCCGGCCACATTTTTTGAGGGGAGAGGATGAGAGAGATTCATTTGGATGAGGGAAATTATTCATCTCTCATTTTTCTCTTGCTACACAAATTCTACCTCTCTCCAAAGTTCTTCATATCTCCATCATATTATGGCAACTACACTAAACCCCAAAAGAGACAATTTCTACACTATACTTACAGCAAATCTTGGACGCGTCGGCTAGCCAACTTCGCGCCCGAGTTGCCTCGGTCCAGAGGTGGGAGCCCGTAAAAGTATTCGGCTATGTGGTGCCCTTTTTCGACGAGGAGGTGACGGACGAGGATTCCGCGGGAGATCGGAGAGGAGACGAAGACCGGAAGACACGGATCGCTCGGTATAGCTTCTACCCCATTCTCTTGATAGCTAGGATTAGGTTAATGGTTTCGATCCGGATTTTATTGTCCGTGGTAGCGCCAGTTTAAAAGTTAAGAAAAATTTTGATTCCGCATTTTGGCCTCGAGTAGACGGCCGGGGCGCTGCCGTGGCGCAACATGGTATCAAAGCCACGCCATTAACCTAATCTAGCTTGTTCTAGTGTGTTTACATCTTCGATCGAACAAAATTCCAAAAACCCGCGTTTTCAAATACACAGTTTCTGTCGAAATTTTTTGGGCTCTAAAAATTTTTCAGGTTGTTACAGAATGATGTACATGGAATTATAAGAACACTGTGAAAATTTGGTAGTGTGATCCCTCCATACGACCGCGGAACCGCGACAATAACCCCTATTTGGCCGCGGTTCTGCCGCAGTATTGAGTCTTCACTTCACCAATTTTTTGCAGTGGGCTTATAGGCTGAAAATAGGGGTTTTGGTATATTCTTTTTGGGCCCAGAATTTCTTTATGTGCTACAGTAATGCTTAGGGCCCATTTGGTAAAATTTGATCGATCGGATATTTTAAACACATTAGTTCACAGTACTTACATTATATCCGCGACCGTGAATGTCATTTGATCGGTAAATCCTGTCTAACTGCTATAGCCCGGTTAGACGGATTTGCGAACGTGACATTCACGTTGATGCTCTGTGATTATGCTGTGTTGTTGCGGATCGGTCGTGGGGGATAGCCTGGATGCAATGTTAGTACAGTTTTGTTTTATATGTACATTTGATATTGCGGGGCGAGCGTCCGACATGTGGACTGCTGTCACTTCCTGTTTGTATTATTCTTTTGGGGCACGACCAGGTTGCGGTCGATGTACCCGTTGTATGTATATTTTATTTTCTGTAGTAGGATTACCCCAAGGAGGGGTGCACGGATAGCCGGGTTCTAGAGGGCAACGAGCCCGCATCTCATGGCATTGAGACGGAGGGGGCTTTACTCTAGAATTGGCAGGGCTATTCGCCGCACTCGTAGGGGGTACAGGTTGACCAAGGAGGGGTGCCCAAGTTACCAGATTCCGTGAAGTGCTGGATGGTCCATTCACGTTGCTGAAGGGGGCTGCCTCGCTTCAGGTTTTGGCGGGTAACTTTCCGCGCCCATAGGGGTCTAGGATTTTCATTGCACAGGCTATCCACACGACCAGGGGAACGTCGGGTTTCAGTAGCGGCTCTATGAAACCCGGGGATCCCAGATATCTGTATTGTTCTGTGATGCTGGTTACATTTCTGTGATGTTGCATTTTATCACGCCTTGAGCGAAAATTATATATTATATATATACTAGTAGATGTTGTATATGTTTTGCATCCGTGCTAGTCCAGTCCCCGCTCTGTCGTTAGTTAGCTAACCTAACGGGTGATGACGGGACCCAGTGGCGAATGCGGATGGCATATACGTACGTCATTATTTTCGTTCTTTATTGGTATGATCAATTGATGGGACTGCGTTGATTCGGATCAATGCAAGATAAACAAACCTATTCTGATGTTTTTGGAACATTTTTCAAAAGCTGTTATTGCAAGGGCGTTCTCTTTTATTTTGCATCGTGGTATTCAGTTGGAATATCCTGCTCCTCAGTCGACGAGGCAAGGGCCGAGATCCCTTCACCGAGAGTGACCCCTTGGACAAAAATTTGCGTCAGGACAATAACTTCACTATAGCCGATTACATTTTGCTTTGCATCGTGGTATTCAGTTGGAATATCCTACACCTCATTCCACAGGGAAAGAGCCGAGATCCCTTCACCGGGAGTGACCTCTTTAGCAAAGGTTTTCGTCACTATATTTTTCTAAAAAGCTATGCAGTTCCTTCAACGATATCAAGTTCATTACGTTAAAGGTTTTTCGCCAAAAACCAGCCGTAGCCCTCCGTCATTTCTTACGGGTATTGTTTAGTATTCGTGCTGCGTTTGTTGACTCCGTCAAGGCGTAGTGTACGGTAGCTAAGTGGTGCTTGTTTGTTGCTAAATAGGATTGGTTAGGACAGTCGTGCGGCCTTGTTGACTCCGTCAAGGGCACGTACGGGTGGGTTTAATGCAATCCAGATAATGACGGGTTGAACTTGACTATGACTCTTTGATTTGTTGACTCCGTCAAGGTCACTTGAGTCCTAGGGGTAAAAATCACATCGGGAGTTTCTAAAGAAACTGAAACTTGCCAGGCATGCACATACCTTCTGGAGTGTGGTGACTTGAGTGGATTCCGTCAAGTTATCATGCGATGATAGTTAGATCCCGATTCCCACTGATGAGTTGGTTTACTCCTCGGGTGATCCCGACTAATTCTTCTTTCAGGTTTGGGGAAGAATTTGACGTTACAGTGGGAGGTTTCCTGATTAGATAAAGTGATAACCATTCTGATCTAGGTTAGAGTGCACGCTGAGTGTTTCTTTTCTCTCTCTCTTTGGCAGCGACCATTGACCCGACCCTAGACTATGACTCAGTGACCAAGTTGACCGAACCTTCTAAAACACTGGCTTTTGGATTTTCAGAGTTACAGACCTCATTGCCACTCCTACTTTTACCCTTTTCTCCAGGACACCCCGTATTACTACGAACGTCCACTTCCATTGGACAAAACCATCGTATGGTTATATACGAACTCGAAGGAATTCGAGGATGGTTTCCGGTTCTGGAGAAAACGAATAAGACTATTCAGTTGTCTTTTCCTTTTACCTTCTCTCAGGTTGCGAGTACTCCTTGGTTTAGAAGATAGTACACCTATTACGCAAATTGGATAGTCTTCTTCCAAACCATAGGCAGGTGCCGACCGGTAGGGAATGAAGAAAACCAATTAGCCTAAATGGTGTACAGAAGGTATTAAGTAAAGACAAATAAAGGGATTAGTAAGAGGGCAAAGTAAATTGCGACTGCTATTCACGACAAAACCAAGTTTTTCTTCGCCAATCCTAAATCACCTTTGTATTTCTCCAGGACACTCCGTATCACTACGAAGAGCCCAAGTTTATTGGATAATCCATCGTATGGTTATATACGAACTCGAAAGGAACTTGTTCTAGTTCGGGGATGGATCCTGGTTCAGGAAAAATAGGAATAAGGTTTATTCGGTTGTCTTTTATCTTCACCTTCTCTCGCATTGCGAGTGCTCCTAGGATTAGGACAGTACACCCATTATGCTTATTGGATAGTCTTCTTCCAAACCATAGGCTAGTGCCGAACGGTAGGGAAGGAAGAAAACTATTTGGCCTAAAGGGATGTACAGAAGGTGATGACTAAAGACATATAAAGGGATTTGGAGAGATGGCAAAGAATTATACGGTTACAATTGTGAATCTGGATAAAGGAAGAGGCATTACTAGGAATACCGGGATACCCCATCGAAACATTTCAATATTTCAGTTTCACTGTGTACTGTTAAAAGAAAACTGATTTCCCAATTAGACACTTGCTCCAGGGTATGTATTTACCAGGTATGATTCTCATATCTGTATGGTTTTACAGATGATGAGTGGGAGTAAGTTATTGGGAATTAGGTGATCATCCTCATTATATCGGGATTCATTGTAATTGGTGATATTTGAGGAAATCGCCTGGGCTGTTTGCCGGTCGGCAAATATTTGGTTTTGAATATCCGTTGTTGTGCACCAATTTCAAATTGATATATCTGTACGTCTATTTTTATAGAGTGAGATGTACCTTTTTGAAATTATGTCTATGACATTTACCTATATCAGTGGATGGTTAGGTAAGGAGCATTAAACGGCGGTGTAATTCTTCTTAACCATAAGTACAGTTTTCAACCTACGACACACAGTGAATGAGTTATCATACTCAGGGAACTTATACAGAGTATTGTATGTTGTCCAGTGTCCATTAGGACAGAGGGGATGGTCCTCGTACTATATTCAGTTTACTTATGACTTCTCTGGTTTTAGACAGGTGTTTCGTAGAAACACAGGGTCTGAGTTTTGAGAAGTTATAGGTATGAGAATAAAGTAGAGAACCAGATATTGCAAGTATCGGGATTCTTCAAGGTGATCGAAAATGTAGATACTTGTGGATGGTATTCAGTTGATAGTAATGATTAAGGGAACATGCTTCTCTTTCAGGTTACTCATAATTGGAAGCATTCCTAAGTTGAGTAACGCTGATCGGCCTCCTTCCATTTAGTTGACATGCACTGGAGACAGCTGCATGATTTGAATCTGGTTCAATTAAATCAGTGCCTCTGTTTCTATATTGGATATAGAACAGTTCATATCTTGACATTGTTAAGGTACGGGGAGTTGTCCGGCTTATGCTTAAAACCAGACTCCGGATAACTCAAGGCACGTTTCTGTAATGGTTGTTTGTGGGTTGACCCGGGCTATGACGAAGGTTGATTTTCTACCATCTGGAAGATCAATAGTGATATTGTTCTTGACTCGCCACATTTTTAAAAGAAATGGATTTTTTCAGAAAACAGTAGTGGGAGTATGGTAGAACTGGAAGTGATTCCAGAACCGCAAACGATTACTGAAGATTTGATAAGAACCTAAAGATTCAATCTGATTTGACATTCCATTGGCCACTCCACAGATATGGTGGGTAACCTCAGGCGCTCGAGAGGTACTTCGGTATGCTCAAGGACGGTGGCAGGGAGGTTCTTGTTTACCCAGACTTGCCATTGCTGTTGTTCCAAACTTTGAGACCCGGCAGGAGGATGAGTATAGCGTCATTCTAAACTAGCTTTAGAAGTGTACGTCTATATGACTCTGCCAGAGGGTTGTCGTAGTCAGTGGGAGCAGCGGAAGCATTGGTGGACATCAGGCTTATGTCTATTTATAGACTTAAGCAGATATAGCGTAGATAGATCATCTATTTCTGATGTGACAGTCATAGTTTTGACTTCATCAGAATAGGGGATAGATCTGTTAAGAAGGTAGTAGGGTGTGATGTCCTGGTATTTGGATGACATACACAGAGTAGGAAGTGATATTCCTATACTACGATCGGTTATTCTTTGGTTGTCACACAGTGGTTTCTCCACATGGGACTTGGATATTATATCAGACATTCTGGTTACTAGATCTATGGTTTTAGATCTAGATTTGAGTGGTTTCCCAATCTGGGTACTTTGACAGCATTCTATGAGTATTTAGAATGGACAACTCCTGGCATGGTAGTGTACCTGCAGGTGATGGAGTCACCCTCTCTAAAGGTGTCTTATAGACTAAAGTAGAGAGGGATGTGCATGATTGGCAGATCACTTGCTTAGGCAATTGAGTCAATCATGAGATGTCAAGTACCACACCAGATGTTGTTCTTGCAGTAGATGCAATAAGTTGATATTAATCCAATCCTGGAGAAACGATCAGAAGCAGCTTTAGAACATAAGTGCATGTTCTAAGGATTTGATAACGGCATCCTCCTTTAGGAGACGGTTATCATTCCAGGCTTCCAAGGTGACCTGGATGGCAGAGTGGCTGTCAGAGTTATAGTTTTCCCTCTGACGAGGGGCAGTATTTTGGACAGGTGGTCCAGGTGGGAGGGAAAGGCATGGCGCAGGATACTGATTAAGTTCAATTGACGATACAGTCTAAGAAGTTTGGATTTGGAGTTCATTTATGAGCTAGGTCCCATCAGACATCCAGACACATTCTAAGACAGGTATTGCTCATTTCAGGAGATGGCTTTCTCCGCGAACTTGAGATATAGAGAGGCATAGAAAGAAACATCACAGCGGATCCACTCACTGAGGCTATTCCTCGAACGCAATAGTTTCGCGAACGAGCTTTGTGAGACTGACTAGTAGAGGAGTTGGGTGTTCGGTATCACACGGGCTGTGAGTATGCGATATCGCAATAATTAGCCTTGAGTGCAAGTGGGAGATTGTTGGAGATAGTGCCCTCAGAGTCAATTATTGGATCACAGGCACGTGATTGCAATGATTGAGGGAGGACCTATCCCGGTAGGACAGTCTTACTCAAGATGATAGTATGCTATCTGGTTTATCTTTATCATCGTGTACTGCTTTAGGTGACCTTACGAGTCGCTATTACACGTTGATAGAGCCCCTAGGATTCTTTCTTGACTACCAGCAGTATGAGGGCGATCATATACGTGAGAGCTGGAGTCTATAAGCACATCCTTAAATGGTCCCTAGTCGTGGGAGTTTCGAGACTGGGCATCGATACTCCATTAGTAGACTAGTGTATACAGTGGAGACCCCGACGAGGGGCGGTGGCCGGTCTCACAAGCCATTGGTGTCAGTTGGTTCACCTAAGATGTATACAGGTGCTCATTGGGTTATGAGTACACCGGACAGGACTCGCCGGGAACCTGCTAGTTGGGATTATACCAGACGTCAGATAGCAGTTCCCTGGTGACATGTGTACAGGTTAGTTCATCGACCTGAGATCGTCATTTGTCTCATGTGAGTTCCCACTGTGCTTTGATTACTACCCTACCACGGCTCAAAGGAGTCGTGCAAACAGGTTTTAGTTGGGTACAGTCCCGAGCCACATGGAGGCAGTGAGCGGATCTGCAGGGGTTCGTCTCTCCCGGTATTGGGGGTAAGGTCGCGCTGTGTCTAGGAGAGCCATTACACAAAGCCCTCGGCCGAGGCATGAGATTTACTGGTAGGTATTCCAGTAGTATCTCAGGGTGTTCTGGACTTCACTCCGACACGACTTGTACAGCTATTGGGGGTCTGACTTTTACCAACCCCCTAGGCCCGCCATGCGATACTCATAGACGAACGGACCGGACTGTACGGATATTGTCACTGACAGGCTCAGTAGGGTGTCAGGATGAGTTCGCTCATCGACGTCCCTTTTGGTCAATAGCTGGCAGCCCGTCACGTATGGCTAATACCTCTGACGTGCTAGTGGTTAAATCAACAGCCATAGTATTGACGAGTCTTTAGAGTCTACCACACACAGTTACTCAAGTTTCGGGCAAAACGCTGTAGAGGCCGTATGGAGATATGGCAGGGTTCGATCAGATACGTGCGGTATTGCACGGATCGTGATCGGACGGTTTTTACTAGCCGGCTTTGGTTTAAGCCGGATCCTAGTATTAGACAGTGTAGTTTTATCTCTTTGCATTTGTATTCAGTGGGAATACAAATGCTGGCATGTATATGCAGTCGCGGGGTTTTCCTGTAATTTATTACGGGGTCAGTTTTCTAAAGTTGCCAGTTTGCATTCCGTTCCGGCCGGTTTTCCTTTGTTCCTTCTCGGCCGGACTTTTCGATAGAAGGGGGTTATTTGCAAGTTTGCAAATAACATTTGTGGAGGGGGTTTCTTGCATATGGATTGATTATGAAAGCATCTTTTGATACCATTCTTTTCTATCATCATTTCTTGCTTTATTGTGATTAGAATTTGATTTGATATGGTTATCATTTCCTTTTGATGTGGTCACCTCTTTGAGTTTCCTACACTCACCTCCCTTGTTGGATGATTGTTTTTCTCTCCACCATTTCCTTGAAGGGGGCCGGCCACATTTTTTGAGGGGAGAGGATGAGAGAGGTTCATTTGGATGAGGGAAATTATTCATCTCTCATTTTTCTCTTGCTACACAAATTCTACCTCTCTCCAAAGTTCTTCATATCTCCATCATATTATGGCAACTACACTAAACCCCAAAAGAGACAATTTCTACACTACACCTACAGCAAATCTTAGACGCGTCGGCTAGCCAACTTCGCGCCCGAGTTGCCTCGGTCCAAAGGTGGGAGCCCGTAAAAGTATTCGGCTACGTGGTGCCCTTTTTCGACGAGGAGGTGACGGACGAGGATTCCGCGGGAGATCGGAGTGGAGACGAAGACCGGAGGACACGGATCGCTCGGTATAGCTTCTACCCCATTCTCTTGATAGCTAGGATTAGGTTAATGGTTTCGATCCGGATTTTATTGTCTGCGGTAGCGCCAGTTTAAAAGTTAAGAAAAATTTTGATTCCGCATTTTGGCCTCGAGTAGACGGCCGGGGCGCTGCCGTGGCGCAACAGGGGAGGTGGCAATCTTTACCAAAGACAAGCCGATACAGAGACATGCCAATATCGGTCTTATATGTAGTATGGAATGCCCAAAGGGCATCAGTCAATTTCGAAGACCAATCCTTACGGTTTGTGGACACTGTTTTCTCCAGAATCTGCTTGATTTGCCGATTGGAGGCCTCGGCTTTGAAAGTGTATCCTAGCACCACCACAAGGTTTTAACCAACATCAAGCATGCAATTTTAAAATTTTCGGGGTGCTAAACTACACTAACCTAGAATCTAACTAGAGTATTAGGGTTTATATGATGATATCACAAGTTCTACACTAAGTAAAAGAGATAACAGCCTTTGAAGATCATGTCCTTCACTTCTATAGCTCCGGGTAGTAGTCCTTATAACTCCTCTAGGCTTCACTTGAAGAATGAACGAGCTTCCTTCGCGATCTTCGTGTCAAAGATAATCCACCCGAAAGTTCTCTAATTCAAGCTACCTCTTCACTAATCTTTCATTAATAAAGGAAACACCCTAATTTAAATGACTAATCTAAAGTAGGATGATGAAGTTAGGTTTTAAGCTTACTTAGGATTCTATCAAGCTCTAGGGTTCACAATTCATGTGATGGTTAGAGCTTGAAGCATGAGGAAGAAGAAGGAAAAATGTAAAGAGCTAGAGAGAGTGAAGCAAATGAACTGTAGAAATATCACAAGTGTAGAATGGCTGCTACTCACTTTTTGAAGCATACAATTTTTCACAATAATAAATTTAACAATGCTTCAATAGTGCAAACAAATGAATAAACAATTGTTTAAGCCATGCCCCACCCATTCCACAAATATCTCCCCATTTTCCACCTCTCTTTCTATTTTCTAAAAATAGAAAATCCAACCATGCTTCATAAATAATATATATATATATATATATATATATATTAAAAGAAGAAAATATCTAGTGAGCAATAGTATTAGTTAATATATAATTATATCAAATATAAATATATATCAAATTATTAAATCAACACTTGATTTAATAATCCGGTTATATCACATATAACCGACTAATATCATTTATCTGTATATCACATTATCAAATCAACACTTGATTCAATAATCCGGTTATATCACATATAACCTAACGATATCAAATGTCGCCATATTAGAATATGGTATTATATACTCGTATTTAATCAGGCTCCCGCACATATCAGCATATGTGCCCTACTTCGTTTCACTTGAACTACGAAACCTCTGTGTGGGACTCTAAAGACTTGTCAATACGCCAGCAGTAGGTAATGATCAATCAGTCACCCACAAGCCGTCAGCGGTATTAGCTGGACGTAACGGCTACCCAGGTATTGAGCGAATAGAAGATCAACAAGCAAGCTTGTCCAAACTCCTATGAAGCCTAGAAGTAACATTTATCGTACAGTCCGGTATTTTAGTCTGATATGTCGCATATCAAGTCTAGAGGTGGAATTGTCAGACCCCAGTAACTTGATAAGTCATGCCGATGTATGGCTCATAACGGTTTGAGAAACTATTGATAACACTTACCAGTAAATCTCATTAGCCCTGGCCAGGGAGTTACTGTTATATCCAATCGAGCATAGCGCAACATCAAATCCTAATACCGGGAGAGAAGAAACCACTCCTATCACTCACTGATCCATATGACTCGGGACTGTACCCAAAATCCACTTGTTTGCACGACTCCTTTGAGTTGTGGTAGGGAGGAAATCAAAGCACGGTGGGAACCCACATCTCTAGACCCCTACAAGAGCGGAAAGCAACCCTGCCAGAGATTTAGGAGACCCGGTCTCGACTCCTCAAGATAGACTCCTACTGGACTCTAGAACCCGGTTCCTTGTGTTTCCCACCTTGGGTCTATCCTAATGCGGAAAAATAAATAATATACATCAATGGTAACAACATCCTCAACCCGGAAGTATCCCAATAAAAGAATATTACATACATTTTTACATAAATGAAAATTTAAAAAACTCTCATCTCACGCAAAAAAAAAACCCAGCTATTCAATCACGACGATCCAATATAGCATATCACAGCAACACATAACATCACATGTCATCAATGTAAGTAAATATGCGTATCCCGAATTCCGTTGACATATACCAACGGGATCGGGGATATCCCACATATTACACTTACGGCCGCAGAAAAGAAATGAAAAACTACAATATTTAGAATCCGCAGATACCTTAGACATCATAAACCCGGAATATCTTATATTTCGAATTTCATGCCTAACCTATAAACCTTGCATTTAAGTCTCAAATTGAAAACTCTTTTCAATAAGCAGTCGGATAATTTAACAAGATTCCCGACTAAGTGTTCGCGTACTATACGCAATTGCGACGGAGTTTTGATTTGAATCGAAACTCCGTGGCAATCGATCAACCAAGACTAAAACACTAGATTTATAAAACACTAACTAGTTTTCTCAAAACTAATTGTTGTGGATTCCAAATTTGTATCATATATCATCATACTCTAGACGACGTTAAACATTTCGATCGAATTATGAAACACCCAAAAAACCCAGAGATCTCAACAACTTGAGTCTCATTAAAAACATCCACAAAGTGCCAAATATTACAATGGAGAAGCACAAGACAAACGATCCCAAAATACCCCAAACATGCGGCGGAACCGCGGCCAAACATGGGGTTAGGCCGCGGTTCCGCGGCGCTTTGATGGAATTAGGGCTTCGAATTTCTTGGGGCTCCCCTGCACAATTTTCTGCATATTTTTAATCTCGAAAATTTCAACTTTTGAAAAATGGACAGAAACTTGGCAAAAATTTGGGTTTCGAAGTTCGATCGAACACTTTAACTTCGTCTAAACTTCCATTAATGTTCTAGCTTGGCTCTGATACTATGAAAGTGTATCCTAGCACCACCATAAGGTTTTAACCAGTATCAAGCATGCAATTTTAAAATTTTCGGGGTGCTAAACTACACTGACCTAGAATCTAACTAGAGTATTAGGGTTTATATGATGATATCACAAGTTCTACACTAAGTGAAAGAGATTACAACCTTTGAAGATCATGTATTTCACTTCTATAGCTCCGGGTAGTAGTCCTTACAACTCCTCTAGGCTTCACTTGAAAAATGAATGATCTTCCTTCGCGATCTTCGTGTGGAAGATGATCCTCCCGAAAGTTCTCTAATTCAAGCTATCTCTTCATTAATCTTTCATTAATGAAGGAAACACCTTGATTTAAATGGCTAATCTAAAGTAGGATGATGAAGTAGGGGTTTTAAGCTCACTTAGGATTCTCTCAAGCTCTAGGATTCACAACTCATGTGATGGTTAGAGCTTGAAGCATGAGGAAGAAGAAAAAGGAAAAATGGAGAGAGCAAGAGAGAGTGAAGCAAATGAACTCTAGAAAAATCACAAGTGAAGAATGGCTACTACTCACTTATTGAAGCTTACAATTTTTCACAATAATAAATTGAACCATGCTTCAATAGTGCAAACAAATGAATAAACAATTGTTTTAGCCATGCCTCACCCATTCCATAAATATCACCCCATTTTCCACCTCTTTTTCTATTTTCTAAAAATAGAAAATCCAACCATGCTTCATAAATAATATATATATACATATATCATATATATATATCATATATATATATATATTAAGAGAAGAAAATATCTAGTGAGCAATAATATTAGTTAATATATAATTATATCAAATATAAATATATATCAAATTATTAAATCAACGCTTAATTTAATAATCCGGTTATATCACATATAACCGACTAATATCATTTATCTGTATATCTTATTATCAAATCAACACTTGATTCAATAATCCGGTTATATCACATATAACCTAACGATATCAAATGTCGCCAGATTAGAATACGGTATCGCATACTCGTATTTAATCAGGCTCCCGCACATATCAGCATATGTGCCCTACTTCGTTTCGTTTGAACTAGGAAACCTCTATGTGGGACTCTAAAGACTCGTCAATACGCCAGCAGTAGGTAATGATCACATCAGTTACCCATAAGCCGTCAGCGGTACTAGCTGGACGTAACGGCTACCTAGGTATTGAGCAAATAGAATATCAACAAGCAAGCTTGTCCAAACTCCCATGAATCCTATAAGTAACACTTACCGTACAGTCTGCTCTCTTCGTCTGATATGTCGCATATCAAGTCTAGGGGTAGAATCGTCAGATCCCGGTAACTTGATAAGTCATGCCGATGTATGGCTCATAACGGTTCGAGAAATACTGATAATACTTACTAGTAAATCTCATCAGCCCTGACAAGGGACTTACTGTTATAGCCAATCGAGCATAGCGCAACATCATCTCCCAATATCGGGAGAGACGAAACCCCTCCTATCGCTCACTGCCTCCATGTGACTCAGGACTGTATCCAAAATCCACTTGTTTGTACAACTCCTTTGAGCCGTAGTAGGGAGGAAATCAAAGAACAGTGGGAACCACACAAAACACTATGACGATCTCGGATCTACAGACTAACCTGTACCAGTGTCACCAGAGAACTGCTATCTGACGATAGGTATAGTACCATCTAGGAGTTCTCGGCGTGTCCTGTTCAGTGTACACATTCTCTAATAAGCACCTGTGTACAATCTTTGATGTCAAACACCAATGGTTATGGTATCAACCATCGCCCCCTACTGGATCAAGAAACATACACACTAGTCTACTCTGGAATATCGATGCCTTGTCTCGATACTCCCTCGACTAGGAACAGTTAAAGGATGTGCTTGTAGACTATACAAGTGTTGGATATGTATGCCCTAGAGGCCATTATTATATAGTACTAGTTTGTATAATACATTTTGGAAGCTTGGGATATATACACAGATTTTACGACAGTCTTGCTCGATATAGTAGTATGCTACTTGGTTTGTTTCTATCTTAATATGTGTATATGTTTCTTTTAATATATCGCTAATACATATTGATAAAGCCCTTAGGATCTTTGCTTGACTACCGACGTTGTGATGGAGATCACACTAGTGGGGGCTGGGTAGTCTATAAGCACATCCTTATTTTGGTCTCTAGTCGTAGGATTATCGAGACAGGGCATCGATACTCCAGAGTAGACTGGTGCATATGCTTCTCGTCCCAGCAGGGGAGATGGTCTGTCCCACAGCCATCAGTACGTCGTACTGGAGATAGTATGCAGGTGCTCGTTAGGTTACGAGTACACTGGACAGGACTCGTCAGGAACTGTTGGTTGGTATTATACCTATCGTCGGTTAACAGTTCCCAGATAACATGAGTACAGTTTAGTCCATTGACTTGACACTGTCACTTCGCCTCAAGTGTGTTCCCACTGTTCTTAGATTACTACCCTACACAGCTCTATTGAGTCGTACAAACAGGTAGTAGTTGGGTGCATTCCCGAAGCACTTGGAGGCAGTGACGGTTAGACAGGATTCTTCTCTCCCGGTATTGGGAGTTGATATCGCGCTGTGTCTAGGAGAGCCATTATACATAGTCGTCCCTGGCCAGGGCAAGCGAGATTTACTGGTAGTGTTTCCAGTAGTTTCTCAGGGTGTTCTAGGCTACACTCCGAAACGACTTGTACCGCTATTAGGGGACTGACATTTACCGCCCCCTAGGCCCGCCATGCGATACTCTCAGACGAACAGACCGGACTGTACGGAGATTGTCACGTTCAGGCTCAGTAGGAGTTCGGATGGGTTCACCTCGTCGGTCTTCTTATCGGCATCTACCTGGGGACCGTTACGTACAGCTAGTACCGCTTGCGGCCTGTGGTTAAACCCACTGCCAGCATAGTGTCGAGTCTTTAGAGTCCCACACAGAGGGTTATTCGCCTTTGGGCAAAACAGAGTAGAAGTCGCCTTGTTTTGCAACGGGGTTCGTTCACATCTGCGCACTTATGCATGTTTGGTGTCTGGGCAGTTATTACTAGCGGGTTTTGGTTTAAGCCAGATCCTAGTATTTGTTTTGGGATTGGTTTTGTCTCATTGTATTTGTTTACCTCGGAACACGGATGCGGGTGTGTATGCACAGTTGACAGAGGCAGAGGAACCTCATTAGGGTTATTGACCGTTGACTTTTTCTTAACCCTAATGAGAATGAGAAATATGATTAATGATATTAATTAAGGATAATTGTACCATGGTTAGGTTGACCATTTTACTTTTGTTGACCTTTTGACTTTGGTTGACCGGTTGACTTTTGTTGACCTTTTGACCACCATTATTTCACTTGCAAGATGCTTCTTATTTCTTGCAAAATACATTTAATGTTGAAATGATAATGGTCATTCAAAACTAACCATCACATTTTCCTTAATTATTATTATTATTATTATTATTATTATTCTCATTTTGAGAGCATGGTTGTAGTTTTTTCTAGTTCATTCTCTCATGCTCTTTCTCTCTCTTGAAAAAAGCTCTCCCTCTTCCTCTCTCAAAGCTTTAATCTTTCATGTGTTGAAAATCAAAAGCTTTTGAGACTAAACCATCAAAACATCTCTCTACTCTTTCTAGGGTTCTTTGTCTAGCAAACCAAGCACTCTAGTTACCTCTTGGTTGAGGTAGGAGCTCAAGGTAGAGGCCCTCGGGTGGATCTTTCTTCGGCAAAGAGAAGACAAAGAGGAGGAGCCGTCTACACCACTCTAAGGAGTAAGCAAGAAGGAGGACCATAACAAGAAGAGAAGGAGTTCAAGATCTACGTATAACCATTCAACATAGTAGCTAGAACTTGTAGTTAGTATGTTAGTTTTTGTTTAGCAAAGATCCTTCATGGTTGGTCCATGTTACCTTGTGAGAAAATTTTGATTTTTACCTATTCCGCCTTCCCGAAAAAACCGGGGTGGGTAACGTGGACCTAACAAAAAGTCCCAGTAGTATGATCCTCATCATAGTCCTGGTAGTCAAGCAACATCCTAAGGTCTTTATCAACATGTATCAGAGAGACAGTATAATAATACAAGTGTACATGTTAAGATAAAGAGCAATCAGATAGCATACTATCATGTCGAGCAAGAAAGTCATCTATATATACGTCCAAGCATCCACTATATCATACAATAATGGCCTCTAGGGCATACATATCCCTAACAGGCTTGCCCGCACGTTTGGGGATGATAGAGCATAGAGAGATTGTGGTTGATCCATACTTCCGCATTATAGCCTCGAAAGACCGATTGCAGAAGTGCGATCCGTTATCATAGATAATAGATCGAGGGTGCCCATACCTAGAAAAGATGTTTTCTTTAAGAAACTTAACGACAACCTTTTTGTCGTTAGTTCGGCTTGGGATGGCCTTGACCCATTTCGAGACATAATCAACCGCAAGTACAATGTACAGATTCCCATATGAGTTAGGGAACTAGCCCATGATGTCAATACCCCAGACGTCAAAAATCTCAACAATCAAGATTGGTTGGAGTGGCATTTTATTTCTTCCCGAAATTTAGCCCATGTGCTGGCATCTAGAGCTGGTCTTGCAATATTCATTTGAATCTTTGAACGGTATCATCCAGTAAAAGCCGCACTGTAAGACCTTTTCCGCAGTTTTTCTGGGGCTGAAATGACCGCCACATGCTTGATCGTGGCGGAAAGATAGAACAATCTAAAATTCAGTGTTGGGAACGCATCGGCGAACGATTTTATCAGGACAATACTTGAACAGATAGGGTTCTTCCCAGTAAAAGTGTTTTACTTGGGAAAGAAAACAATGTTTTTCCTAGACTTAACCATTCATTTGGTGCAAAACCTGTAGCAAAGTAATTTACAATATCCTTGAACCAAGGTTCGCACAATATTGTCAAGAGTTGTTCATCAGGGAACGTATCGTTGATCGGCACGATGGGTGATGACGCAGAAAGGAGTCAAGAAAGATAGTCGACAACAACGTTTTCACATCCACTTTTGTCTTTGATTACAAGATCGAATTCTTGTAGAAAGATGATCCAACGTATTAACCGAGACTTGGCATTTTTTTTAGCGAAAAGATACCTCATAGCTGAATGGTCGGTGTAACAAACGACTAGGGAGCCAATAAGGAATGGCATGAAATTCTCTAAAGCAAATACAACAGCTAAGAATTCCTTCTAAGTCGCCGTATATTTCATTTAGGCGTCTTTCAGGGTACTGCTCGCGTAATAAATTATGTGCGGCTTCTTATTGATATGATGTCCTAAAACAGCACCGATGGAAAAGTCGGAAGCATCACACATAACTTTGAATGGGTGGTTCCAGTCAGGGGATGCTAAAACAGGAGCAGTAGTGAGTGACCATTTCAGCGAGTTGAAGGCGACTAAACATTCCGAGTTGAAATGGAATGTCGAGTCCTTGGCCAGTAAAAGAGTCAAGGGTCTAGCAACTTTGCTAAAATCCTTGATGAACTGTCTATAAAAACCGGCATGGCCAAGAAAGGAACGAATGTCTTAGACGCAGTTAGAAGCAGGCAGATTTGAAATGACGTCGACTTTAGCCTTATTAAATTCAATGCCACTTTGTGAAATAATATAATCTAAAAAAATTCCTTCACGAACCATAAAGTGGCATTTCTCTCAATTTAGAGTTAAGTTCTTTTTCTTACACCGGCTAAAGACAGCATCAAGGTGTTTCAAACACTCGTCGAAAGAATCTCCATAGATTTAGAAATCGTCCATGAAAATTTCCGAAAGGTCTCAACTATATCAAAAAAGATTCCCATCATACACCGCTGGAAAATAGTAGGAGCATTGCATAACTCGAAGGGCATGCGTCTGTATGCGAACGTGCCGAAAGGACAAGTAAAAGTGGTTTTGTCCTGGTCTTTTTTAGTGATGGAAACTTGGTTGTACCCTGAGTTATCGTCTAAGAATCAGTAAAACTCGTGTCCAGCTAGGCGCTCGAGCATATGGTCAATAAATGGAAGCGAGAAGTGATCTTTCCGAGTAGCAACATTGAGTTTCCGGTAATCAATACAAACTCGCCACCCTATTTGGGTGCGAGTAAGAATTAACTCATTCGCTTCGTTGGTGATGACCGTGATGCCCGACTTCTTAGGGACAACATAGATTGGACTTACCCACTGGTTGTCAGGTATTGGGTAAATGATACAGTTATCCAAACATTTAACGATTTCTTTATTAACAGCCTCTTTCATGACGGGGTTCAATCTTCTTTGTGGGTCCCTAACTAGCTTGGCTTCATCCATCAGATTAATATGATGTTCAATGATTAAGAGACTAATCCTTTCATATCAGCCATAGTCCATCCGAAAGCTTACCGATTGGTTTGCAAGATCAAAATAAATGCTTTTTCCTGCTCTAAAACTAGAGAAGCAGAGATTTATGGGCAGCGTCTCGTTCTCACCCAAGTATGCATACTTAAGGTGAGACGGCAAAGGTTTGAGCTCGAGAACTGGTGAAGAAACAATTGACAGCAAAGTTGGAGACCAGTTACGAGCTCAAAAGTCTCCATAAGCGGCTCAAAGTGAGTGTAAGCGATGGACTCGGAGGGTGCAACAGACTCGTTCGTGAAATCAAAAGATTTAAACTCAGGAGATTCGTCTGGAATATCCGTAAAGGTGAAACATTCGTATTCTCCGTCAGTTCCGGAAGTAATTAGATCAAAAAGATACACACTAATGGCGTCAAGGTTATCAGGATCGAAAAGAAATTTCTCGAACTCGCAAATTTCAGGTTCGATCTCTTGGACAGAACATATATCCAGTATATGAGCACTCGGGTCAGATGGCTGATTTCCTATCCTGAAAATGTTAAGCTTAATTGTCATTTTTCCGAATGATAGGTTTATAGAACCATTTCGATAATTGATTAAAGCATTTGAGGTAGCCAGAAATAGATGACTAAGGATCACCAGAATTTGATTCTGGGGGTAGCCACAGACTGTGTGTCTTAGACTATGAAGTCCACAGGGAATATGAAGTCACCGAATTTAATTAACACATCCTCTAACTTACCCCTAGGATGGGTGATTGACCTGTCTGCCATTTGCAGCATACAGTACGTGAATTTTAGTTCTCCTATACCGAGTTGCTCGTATACTGAATATGGAAGCATGTTAACACTAGCACCGAGATCTAGAAGAGCGCAGTTGATATTCTTATCCCCGATGGTAATTGAGATTGTAGGAAAACCAGGGTCCTTCCGTTTTTCGGCAAATCAAGGGTAAGAATATCTCTCACATTACTAGCCAAGAAAACATTTTTCGGTACTTGAGATTTCCTCTTCTTAGTGTACAATTCCTTAAGGATTTTTGCGTATGAAGGAACTTGTTAGATCGCACCTAAAAGAGGGATGTTGGTGTTAACTTGTTTGAGCAGCTCCACAACCTTTTCTATCTGTGGACTGGGTTTATTGGGTCTCAACTAGTTTGGAAAAAGAGTTTTGTTAAAATTGGTTGAGTCTGATACCCGTGTGGAAGGTTATGGAGACAGAACGGAACCCAAAACTGGAGTTTGAGTTGAGTGAGATGTGGGTCTGTTCGAAGCAGCAGATTTGTGAGAAGAAACCGGTGAATTATGGAGAACGGGTTCAAAAGAAGAAAGTGGGATAAAAGATGAAGCAGCCAGGGTGTCATCATCGTCATTTGGAGCTCCAACGTGGTTATTTAGCAATCATCCCAATCTCAACATAGTAACAACACCCATATTATGATTCTGTTGTTTAAGAACAACATGCGCATTATGTGGGTGACCAGGATTTGGCAAAGGTTAAGATAGAAGCTTTCCTTTCTCTCATTCTCTCATCGCCGTGTTCAGTTGTGCAATCTAGGTCTCGATGATTTTTATGCTTTGTCTATGAGAAGTTGTGTATTGCACAAGTGACTAAATCGAAGATTGGATATTTGTGGTGGATTGTATAGATAGCTTAACAAAAGCATCCATACTTTGTTCTAAAGAGGAGACCTTATCGTTACTGGACACGGCAAAATTGTTGTTCTGAGGGAACGAATTGTTATACAGAGCAGCATTGTTCGTCGGGTTTTTAAAAGGTTACGGTTGGAAAGGTTGCTAAAATTGTTGTTGTTGTGGTGGTTGTTGTGGAGGGGCCCTCTGAAAGTTATTTTGTCCTTGGAATTGGTTTTGGTTTTGATTCTGGTTCTAGGTAAAATTAGGGTGGTTCCTCTAACCGGGATTATACGTAGAAGAGTATGGATCATTCCTTGGTCTTTACTGAAATATATCATTAACCTGATCCTGTCCTTGAGATGGTGGATTATAATGACACTCTCCCGTCAAGTGTGACAGATCTGAACAACAAGCACAAATGGTTCGGAGGGGAGCAACAGGGATAGAGGTAGGAGATGAAAATTTGCTCTCAATCGCTTCGAGTTTCCGCGTAATTAAGGACAGTTCGGCTTTCATCGCAATTGAGATGTCAAGATAGTGAACTCCTGCCCTAAATTGACCGGAAAACGATGTAGAAGATGAAGCAGCCGGTCGGGTACTTTCCCATTGCGGTATTTGCTCAGTGAGATCTTCTAAGAATGCCCAGACTTTCTCATCGGATTTAGATAGGAAGTGGTCTGGACATATGGTTTCCAATAACTATTTAGTTTCTGGAAGCAGGCCTTTGTATAAAGTACGGCAAACTTGCCATTTTTCAAAACTATAGTGAGGACACTGCACAAAGAGATCCTTTTACTGTTCAAAACACTTCCAAAATGGTTCATTAGGAATATACATGAATTGATTGATCTAAGTACTAATGCGCGCTATTTTGCGATTTGGATAAAACTTCTTTAACAAGGCTTTTACAAACTCATCCTCACTGGATATGGAATAAGATGCGGTGGAATAAAACCATTTTTTTGCTAAATCATAATGGGTGAAAGGGATCATCCTTAAGCAGATCGCATCATTAGAAAGCTAGGTGGTTTTCATCATCTGGCAAACTTGCTGAAATTTGTTGATGAAGAAGTTTGGGTCATCTGAATCAAGCCCATGAAATTTGGGCAAAATGTTAAGAAAATAGGGTTTAATCTCAAAATTATCCCCATTGGCTGGTGGTACAAAAAGGTAGGTAGAAAGAGCTGTACGGATAGAATAGCATCAGTCTTGTAACGCGATGCGTGGCGGTGCTCCTGCGGAAGGTGGTAGATTATTCGCACCAAGAGGAGGTGAAATCATTCCCGGAGGAGGTTGGTTATTCTCACCAAGAGGTAGTGGAATCATGTGGGAGAAATGCAGGATTTTGTTGGCCGAGAAAAGCTGGATCTCCCAACATTTCGTAAGAAGATGTACGAGAAAGAGAAGGTGAAGATGTATGAACGAAATTACGGTCAACGTCAGAGTTGACCGAAAAATGCGGCAAAGGTAAGATGTACGTAGGGGAAGATGAATTGCCTTCGGAGTCGATCATGTAGTCGGTAGGGACTAGCGAAACGTGGACTAAACGGGCACTAGTGTTCCGAGTCCAAGCAGACATACACTAAACAAGTTTAGTGTTGTCAAAATGGGTTGATAGAATGTGAGGATAAGAAAATGTCGGTGGAGAAAATGTAGGTGGAGGTGAAAATGGCAAATTTTTGTTTTGTTTTGGAAAAAAATGTGAAAATGGCGGGCTCAAAACAAACAATCACAATCATAAATGCACAACCAATACCTAGAGATAGGGTCTTCAAAGTCCAAAATAGACTGCTCTTAGACTTCCAAGAGATAAGTTGCAGGATAAATTCTCTAGCTGCCTCTTCACTGATCAAGCATGGCCAGGTAAGTGCAAGTGAGGTGGGGAGGTTTTACAAGATTTTCGCTAAGTTCCTTAATTAAAAACCCCCTCACTTTGTAGAACTCACGTCCCTAGCACTTTCCTTAGACACCACACGATCGAGTTGAGATAAACAGTAGATTCCCCGCAATCTTCACTTATCCTAATTGAGCGCGACAAATACTTAAAGGTTTGGTCTACATCTTTTTTATTAACTCAAGGTAATGATTATGCAATTAGTGATTTCCGGGGTTAAGAAGGGTGATGAAATACCCACCAAATCTGAATTTGGGTTCTTGCCCCGTAATGTCCGTATTAATGATGCAATGCGCAATTCAAATAAACGGGTTGTTCACGACATAAAATAATCATTTTTTTAATTTAAGCATGGTATTGTAACAAATACAGTTAGTTCTCTTTTGGTTTTTGGCGTGGGCTTGCAAAGAATCCTGCAGAGAATGGAATATTGGAGTGTCGGATTTGAGTGAGAAGGTGTTAGAAAATACGCACCGAAATTTTTTAGGTTAAGAAACCCCCGTTGAATCGATTCTCAAGTGCTTGAATGTTTTCTTGCGCGGGTCAAACTACCCGGATCTTTGTCACTGTACTTTACTATCGCCTTTTCCTTGAATGTGCACTTTGCTCTGCATGATCGCTATTCGCTAATCTATAAAAATCTGCAAATGTCAGAAAAAATGAATATTTTAGCGAAAAGTAATATAGATAGCTAATGTTATGCAAACACAAAATTACGAAATTTAAAGTATGAAAATAGGGTAATAACATAACAAGAGAGCACCACACAAAAACATGGATCCAACAGGATAAGTCTGGCCGCCAATTGCGGCCAAAATGAATAAATTGGCGGCCCAAAGAAGAAATTGGGACTCCAACTTTTTATGGTCTTCTCTATGTTCTATAAGTATCCCATTTTTACACTTTAAATATTTTTATGAATCTCATAATGATGGCAGATCAAAATATCAAAGAACATATGTTTATTCCAGGTCCAAGGCAAGGGAAACACCCACTATGTTTGTTCGCGGTGCTTCCTCTTCCAGGTCCAAGCCAAGGGCCAAAGAAAGGAAGAAGAAGGCCGCTACCAAACCAAGAGGTAGTGTTGGAAAGGTGGGAGTTAAGGGAAAGGCAAAAGTTGCGGTGCCAGTAGTGGCAAAGGACGAGTGCTTCCACTGTCGTAGGAAAGACCATTGGAAGAAAGATTGCAAAGCTTGGATTGCCAAGAACCAGGACCCGAGGCAAGTTGTGGTTTCGGCTTTAGGTGTGTTTGTAATTGAAAATTGTCTGTCAATCAACTCTACTTCCTGGGTATTGGATACCGGATCAGGATCCCATATATGTAATTCATTGCAGGCACTGAGAAACCGTAGAGTGCTGAAGGTTGGTGATATGACCCTCCAGGTTGCTAACGGAGCTAGCGTGGGTGCTGTGTCCGTAGGGGATTATCACCTTGGATTGACGAGTGGACATATTTTGGTTTTGCGCAACTGTTTTTGTGTACCCAGTTTAACGTATCATATCATATCAGTATCGTTATTATCAAAAGAAGGTTATGATTTCACGTTTGTAAGAGATATTGTTAACATCCACCTTAATCATGGTTTGATTGGGTCCGGTACACTAGATAACGGTATATACGTGTTAAACCAATTACAGATTTTCAATATCCAGAACACACTAAAAAGAAAGTCTCCAGATATAAATCAGTCTTTCTTATAGTATTGTAGACTAGGTCACATCAATGAGACAAGGTTAACTAAGTTACATAGAGAAGAATATTTGGATCCGTTCGAATATCAATCTTATGTCACTTGTCAATCATGTCTCAAAGGAAAGATGACAAAGTCTCCATTCACTGGACATGGAGTAAGAGCGAGCGAGCTCTCAGGACTCATACACAGCGATGTATGTGGTCCAATGTCTATACATGCAAGAGGCGGATTTTCATATTTCATTACTTTTACGGATGATTAGTCCAGGTATAGATTCATTTTCTTAATGAAACATAAATCCGAGGCCTTTGAGAAATTCCAAGAATATAATAATGAAGTAGAGAACCAAACCGGCAAAAGTATCAAGACACTGAGATCTGATCGAGATGGTGAATACTTAAGTGCCGAGTTCCTGGGTTACCTAAAAGAGAAAGTAATTCACTCTCAGCTTACTCCTCCATACACTCTACAGTATAACGGTGTATCGGAAAGACAGAACCGAACACTATTAGATATGGTACGTTCCATGATAAGTAATGCTGAGTTACTGCGATCTTTTTGGGGTTATGCGCTAGAATCAGCTGCATATCTTTTGAACAAGGTTCCTACCAAGACTGTGCCTACCACACCATATCAGATGTGGAGTGGGAAGAAACCCTATTTTCAGTATCTGAAGATATGGGGATGTCCAGTTTTTGTTAAAAAGCAGCATGGGAACAAACTCGAGACACGATTAGTACAGTGTAAGTTTGTGGGATATCCAAAGAACTCCAAGGGGTATTTTTTTCTATTACGCAGAGGAACAAAAAGTTTTTGTTTCTCGTAATGCCCATTTTCTAGAATAGCAGTTTTTAGAAAAGAAAACAAGTAGGAGCGAAATAGAACTGGAAGAAATTCCAGAACCACAAACTACTACTGAAAGTTTGGTAGAACCAGAAGTTCAAGAACAACAGGACATTCCTGCACCCCTCCACAGGAGTAGTAGGCCGTCTCATCCGCCTGAGAGATACTACGGTTTTATCATAGACGGGGATAGAGAGGATTGTGTCATTGATAATGATGAACCTACTAGTTTCCAACAGGCCATCCAGAGCAGCGACTCGGTAAGATGGCTGGATGCAATACGGACGGAGATGGAGTCCATGTACACCAAAAAATTATGGACTTTGGACTTTACTCCAGATGGGGTAAAACCCATAGGATGCAAGTGGATCTTCAAGAAAAAGATTGGTGTAGATGGACAGGTGGAAACCTATAAGGCTAGACTTTTTGCAAAGGGTTTTCGTCAAAGACCTGGTTTGGATTATGACAAAACTTTTTCTCCAGTGGCTATGCTCAAATCCATTCGGATCCTTCTTGCCATTGCCGCCTTCCATGATTATGAGATCTGGCAGATGGATGTAAAGACGGCTTTTCTAAATGGTAATTTAGAAGAATACGTCTATATGGATCAGCCAGAAGGTTTCAATCAGAGTGGGAGCAGCGGGAAAGTGTGCAAGTTGTTTAAGTCCATTTATGGACTAAAGCAGGCATCGCGGAGTTGGAACATCTGTTTTGATGAAACAGTCAAAAAATATGACTTTATCAAAAATCCAGATGAACCATGTATATATAGTAAAATTGTAGCACGAACTGTCGTATTCCTCGTCTTGTATGTGGATGACATTCTCTTGATAGGAAATGACATTCCTATGCTACAATCTGTCAAACGATTCTTGTCACACAAGTTCTCCATAAAAGACCTGGGTGATGCCTCTTACATTCTGGGGATCCAGATCTATCGTGATAGATCTAAGAGGATGTTGGGACTTTCGCAGTCTAGGTATATCAACACTATACTGAAAAGATTCATGATGGAAGATTCTAAGCGCGGTAATTTACCGGCTTGTCACGGAATCACCCTCTCCAAAGAGATGTCTCCCAAGACTGATTTAGAAAGGGATCGCATGTCGATTATACCCTACGCTTCTGCAGAAGGCTTTATAATGTATACGATATTGTGTACCAGACCAGATGTAGCTTACGCACTGAGCATGGTAAGCCGGTATCAGTCAGACCCAGGGGAGAAGCACTGGATAGCAGTAAAGAACATTCTCAAGTACCTGAGAAGGACTAAGGATATGTTCTTGGTTTACGGCGGAAAAGACCTCAAGATTGAGGCTTTTGCTGACTCCAGCTTTTAGAGTGAAAACGATGACTCCAAGTCCATGTCAGGTTATGTCTTTACCCTCAATGGAGGGGCGGTGTGCTGGAAGAGTTCCAAGTAGGACACCGTTGCCGACTTGACGATGGAAGCGGAATATATAGCTGCTTGCGATACCGCAAAAGAAGCAGTCTGGATGAAGAAGTTCCTCACAGAACTTCAGGTGGTTCCATCCATTGTTGATCCAATACCTCTGTATTGTGACAACAACGGGGCTATAGCTTTAGCAAAGGAACCCAGGTCCCATCAGAAGTCCAGACACATCTTAAGGTGGTATCACCTGATCAGGGAGATCATAGATCGCCAGGAGACCGGGGTCCGGAGAGTTGCTACAGAGGAGAACATTGCAGATCCATTCACAAAGGCCTTACCTCAGATACAGTTCGCGAGGCTAATCGAGATGATAGGTCTTCGATACGCCAGTACATGGCCCTAGTGCAAGTGGGAGATTGTTAGTGTATATGCCCCAGGGGCCATTATTGTATCATACTAGCTTGTATATTACTTAATGGAAGCTTGGGATATTCACAGTTATATTAACAGTCTCGCTCAACATAGTAGTATGCTACTTGGTTTATATCTATCTTAATATGTGTATATGTCAGCATATCGCGAATACATATTGATAGAGCCCTTAGGATCTTGCTTGACTACCAGCGTTGTGATGGTAGTCACACTAGTGGGGGCTGGGTAGTCTACAAGCACATCCTTTTTCAGGTCCCTAGTCGTAGGATTATCGAGACAGAGCATCGATACTCCGGAGTAGACTAGTGTGTATGCTTCTTATCCCAGTTGGGGAGATGGTCCATCCCACAGCCATCAGTACGTTGTACTGGAGATAATATGCAGGTGCTCGTTGGGTTACGGGTACAACCGGACAGGACTCGTAAGGAACTGTTGGTTGGTATTATACCCGTCATCAGTTAACAGTTCCCAGGTGACATAAGTACCAGCATAGTCCGCAGACTTGACACTGCTGCTTCGTCTCGAGTGTGTTCCCACTGTTCTTAGATTTCTACCCTACCACCTCAAAAGAGTCGTGCAAACAGGTAGCAGTTGGGTGCAGTCCCGAACCACTTGGAGGCAGTGGCAGTTTGATTGGATTCGTCTCTCCCGGTATTAGGAGTTGATATCACGCTGTGTTTGGAGAGCCATTACGCAAAGTCCCTGGCCAGAGCAAACGAGATTTACTAGTAGGATTTCCAGTAGCTTCTCAAGGTGTAATGGGCTTCACTCCGACACGACTTATACCGCTTTTAGGGGACTGACGCTTGCCGCCCCCCTAGGCCCGATATGCGATAGTCTTAGACGAACAGACCGGACTGTACGGAGATTGTCACATTAGGCTCAGTAGGAGTTCGGATGGGTTTCCTCATCGGCCTTCTTATCGACATCTACCTGAGGACCGTTACGTACAGCTAGTACCGCTTGTGACCTGTGGTTAAACCCACTGCCAGTATAGTGAAAAGTCTTTAGAGTCCTACACAGAGAGTTTCCCTGCATCAGGCGAAACGATATAGAGGTCGTATGGTTTTACGACAGGGTTCGGACATATACGTGTACTTGTGCACGTATGATGTTCGGACAAATAATACTAGCGGGTTTTAGTTTAAGCCAGATTCTAGTATTGGATTATTGGATTTATACAGTCTCGGTATTTCCGTGTTTTTACGGATGGGAGGGGCATTCTCGTAATTAGTCGAGAAGCTTCTAGAAGAAAGGTGAGGTGGAGAGCTTAGGTGTAATTTGCATTAAATGAATTTGTGACTCATGGAGTGATTCATCCAAATGAGTTAATGAAGCATTTGTTGCTTAATGACTCATGTGATGATTTATTAATTATATTAGAAGCATGATTCTAATTATCAAATAATGATTTATTTGATATTCTTTATGCTTCATAAAATATAGAATTGAGACATAATTCATTTCATTCTCACATACACATTCTCTCTCCTCAAGCTCTCTCTCTTCTTCACACTAACCCTAATCCTCTCATGAGTTGAGATCCTGATTGAATGAATTCTTGTTGTGTGTTTAAGAAAATGTATAGAATCACAATCAAAGAATTTTTTGACCGCAATCAATAACGGTGTCGTGTATAGATTTCGTTAGCAAGTGCGGATCGTCCACAGGGATTGTGCGATTCGTTCTAATTTGTTTTGTTTTGAATTGAAAAGTTAATAGAAAAGAAAAGAAAACATGATTCAAGATTTTATCAAATGTTTCAAGTGTCACTATTCTAATCAAGAATCAAGAAAATGATAAACATCAAGAATCGAGTTTCGATAGAATTCCAATCACTTAGGGTTTCAAGATTTGAAGTAAAACTCGTAAGAATCAAGTAAATTGTAGATGTGATGAAGATTCAAGATTACGATTTCTTATCTAGTAACAAATTGATGCTAAATCGATGTCGAATTCATCGAGGATCAAGGATCTTGCGAGGAATTAGGGTTCCTCATCCTATCCTTTGTCCTTTCGATGAATAGCATTCACTAGATAGCTTCTTGAAAGTTGAATGATCAATTGTCGATCTCTAGATCGTGCGAAAGGAATCAAGAACACATTCGCATCGATCTAGATCATCGATCAATCGATTTTCAAGAATTTACAATTGTTTTAAGACTTGAGAAAACGTTTAACAATTCATCAACATCATCATTTTACAATTGTTTCGATTCCTCCACGAGCGGAGTTTATTCGCGCATCATCACAAAGAATACATTCAAGAATTGAATACGAATCATAATGCTTGAATTGAAATAAAAGCAAGTTTAAAGAATCTTCACCTTTATTTATTCAACAAATTGTTACACATTGCTCAAGAGACTACAAGAATTTGAGAAGGAAAAAAATTGTCGAATCTAGCGTTGCATCGGCTCCTTGAGTCGTGGATCGGCTTGGATCTCGTGCTCCGATGAATGCCGGCTTCGCTTCTAAAGGATGGTTGAAGACTTGCTTTGCTTGAACTCCATGGATCTTGAAGTTTCTTGATTTTGGATTGGATTAGGGTTAGGGTTTTGACACAATCCTTGTCACTAGACTTGTGGGTGGAAATTGGGGGAGATGAAGAATGGGGAAATTAGAGATTGATCAACTAAGGATTCAACCACTAATCAATGAACTCTCTCAACAAGTGAGCCTAGGGGTCTATTTATAGGTTTTCCAAACCCTAGGTCTAGGAATTCAAATTTGAGTTTTCCTTCCAAAAGTTAGTTAGAGGAAGAGGCTTCTAAAAGTAGTTAGTTAGGAGCTTAGCTTAGGGTTTAAGCTAGGGTTTAAGGAGAAGTTTCTAGAATGATAGGCTAGTTTAGTGTAGATCCAAGGTTTTGCTGATCTGGCAGAAGCTTCTGGGGCTTTCTGGAAAATGTTGTGTCATTCTGAGCTGTAGGCATTGAGACAGGAGTTGTGGTGCAAAGCTGAGGTTGTGAAGTCGACAAGCCGCCGCGGTTCCACCGCATTAGCTGGCTTAGGCCGCGGAACCGCGGCCATTTTGGCTCCTTGGGGCTTCAAACTTCCAGTGTTGTTTTCTTCTGTATTTTGATGTATTTTCTGATATGTTAAATCTCTTAATACTTCTTAGAACAATACCGGATTCCAAATTCATGAATTGGCGTATCTTTTAGCAGTGTGAAATTTGAGCAATCTTCTGATTTTCCTGCACGGACTTCGAAACACAAGTTGCGATACATAGAAATGATGCCATGCTATGAAATGCAGTCAATTTCCCTAGAAATGCCGGTTTTAAGGTCTAACACATGTAATCAGATATTTTGCGACTGTTTTGCTAATATGTGTTATATGAATGCCGAACACTTCTATATGAATGCAAATAATAGGGAAATTGCCGGTTAAAAGATGCAATATTTTCGACTAATCAGATCCCAAGGGTTAGAAAGACCAATTAATCCTTAATCCATCTCTACATTCTCTAGGTCACTTGGGTTAGCAATCCTAACCACTTAGTTACCTCAAGTGAGAGGTTAAAGCTTGAAGAAGGAGCTCTCGGGTGGATCTTCTATCACATCGAGGAGGCCGATGAGAAGGTGAACAACAAGAACAAGAAGGACTTGTATCTTGAGGTATAATCAGCTATCATAGTAGTTAATCACTTCTAGTTAGTTGTTAGTTAGGGTTTGGCAAAGATACGTAAGTTAGTCGATGTTACTTTAAACAAAATGATTGTTTTACCTATTTCGCCTCCCCGCATCATATGGGGTGTCTAACGTCGACTTACAGTGGTATCAAAGTCTAGCTAAATCATAATTAACATGTTAGCAAAGTCGTTAGAAATTCGATCACAAAACGAACCCAAAAAAACAACATTTTCACATAATTTCTGCCGATTTTAAAACGGGGTCTAAAAATTTTTCAGGGACCCTTAAAAATACAAGCAGGGTTTTTTAAGAATTGTGAAGAAATTTGGGATCATGAATCGTCTAAACCATCGCGGAACCGCCGCCGATCCAAGCGATCCGCCGCAGATCCGCGGCCGAGTTGACACCGAGTCAACCCAAATTTGCTCAATTATTCTTCTGTGTTGATGTTGTGTTTTCTGGGATGATTTGTTTCTGCTCAGGTTTTATGTGCACAGAGAATTGTTTGGAGTAGATTCATATGTGTTGCTTAATCGAAATTCTAAGATGTTTGGCTAACTTAATTATATCTGTATTGTGTTTAATGTGTTCATAAACCTCCCCTAACTGCTAGTATGTCGGTTAGCAGGGGGTTGCACATTTCTGTAATGGTTTTTACTGGTTTGTGATTGTGGACTTGTTGGATTGTCGTGAATGGATAACCGGGGATGTAAGACGAGTGTTTCTTTCATTCAAATGTAAATTGCAATTTGTTGTAATATTCTTTTGCGAGGCACGTTCGGGTTGAGGTTGTAACCACCGTTGTATTATTTCATTTACTGTTTTATGCTCCTAGGATAGACCCAAGGTGAGGTGCACAAACTACCGGGTACTTTGAAGTGTTTAGTGGCCTACTCACGTTGTTGAGGGAGACCGCTTCACTTCGGGTACTTGGCGAGTAGATTGCCGTACCCGTAGGGGTCTAGGGTAGGGTTTTGGCTATTCATCGCGACTATGTAATCTGTATTTCTTTGCAGGCTCAAAAGGAATGCGGATTCCTAGAAAATCTAATATGTTCATCTGTGGTCTGAAATGCCTATTATTTCGTCTGACGAATGTACAATATTTATATATGATATTTAGTAGGCGTCACTAATGTTTTGCACCCGCGCTAGCCCAGCCCCCGCTCTGTCGTTAGTTAAGTAACCTAACGGGTGAATGACGGGGCCCAGTGGCGAATGCGGATGGCATAAGAGGACGTTGTATTTTCGTTGTTTTCTGCAATGATAGGTTAATTGATGGGACGCATTATATTAATGCAAGGAAAATAAACCAAACTTGAATCGTTGGAACAGTTTAAAAGAAACCACTCGGTTATTTTAAAACAGAAGATATTTTTTTAATTGCGGAGCTTAAACCACTCCTTTTAAAAGCTATTAGGTTCCTTCGATTATATCAAGTTCACTACGTTCACGGTTTCGCCAAAACCATTCGTAGCCCTTCGTCATTTTATTTGGGTATTCAGAAGTAGTATTCAAGCTATGTTTTTTGACCAACGTCAAGGCATAGTGTTTGGTAGCTGCTGGGTATTCATTTGTTGCATAGATAGATGAGTTAGTTTGGGACAGTCGTACTGCCATTTAGCCAACGTCAGGGGTATGTACGGATGGGTTCAAATTAACAAGATAATGATGGGTAGAACTTGACATATGATTTATGACATTTTGACCAACGCCAAAGAGCATGGGGCAGAAATTGATATCGGGAATTTCTAAAGAAACTAAAATTTGCTAAGAGTTGCATACTATTTGGAGTGTGATAATTTTGGTAGGATTCCTTCAGCTTTATCACACGATGATATTTGGATCCCGATCCTACTGTGAGTATCCGCTACTCATCAGGAGATTCGTCACTTAACGATCAATGTTATAAACCAAGTAGGTGTCGAGAAAGGTGTCAGCGAGGCTACGCCCCCAGAGAAAAGAGGTTATTTAATTAAGTAACTTCGCGAAAGCTTCATAAAACCTCCCTCGAAGTAACGACACCGGCCTGGCTGAACGGTTAAGCAAGTATTGTACGATGAGAATGGTTCTGACTAGTTCTTCCTTTTTGGTTTGAGGAGGGATTCGAGAAACAGTGGGAGCCATCCTGTTTAGATAAACTAAAAACCACTCTAAACTGTAGGGTTCCTAGGCACACCCATGAGGTTCTACAACTAATCAACCATGCCAAAATCAAAAATTTATGTGCCGAGAAACCCTTTGTAAGATCGTTAACTAGAGGTAAAGGCGAAACAAAACAAGTTAACAACTTAACTACAAGTGAAAGGGGCTACAACTTTTGTAGATCCGGTCCTCCACTTCCAAAGCTCCGTGTAGACGTCCTTCCGCTGCGATCATCGGAATCCCGGACTCTAGCGTTGGTTTCATCGGAGAAATGAGCGGGCTAGGTCGTTGACTTCGATGCCGAAGATGATCTACGTCGAGGCGACTCAAACTCAAGCTCCATCTTCACTTGGTCATGAACCTTGTGAAGAAAACACCCTATACAACATGGCAAGTGGTAGAGGATGAAGAAATAGGAAGTGGGTTCACTTTGGATTTGGATTTCTCACTTGATTTCATCACTTAGAATTTTCTAGCAAGCTTTTCTTTTCTTCATGAAGAAGAAGAAGAAGAAAGAAAAAGAATTCATCAAAATAATAGAAAATTAAGTGAAGCTTATCATATTGCAACCATGGGTTAGTAAACTCATATAGAGAATCAACTAGGGTTTAGGTAATGGTTAGGTTTAAGAACAAAACAAAAATGGTTTAGACTTTTCAAAGATGCTAGAAAACAACATGAAGGTTCTAGCAAAGAAAAGAAAGAAACCATTTTGTTTTTACAAAATAAATAAAGAAAACAAAAACCTAACCATTAACTAAACAAAGGTGTAAGTCACACACCCACCCATGTTTGCATGTATCATCAAACATGATACAAACTAGTACACAAAAATATATCACATATACAACTTGTGCACATCAAGTGAGAAAATCAATCTTAAGTGAACAAATACTAGTTAATGTAAAGTAATATATCAAATATGTAATTATACATTAAATCATTAAATCAACACTTGATTTAATGATCCGGTCATATTGCATATAACCGACTAATATCTAGTGTATCAATGTATCGAATCAACACTTGATTCGGTAACTCGGCTATATGTTATATAACCGTCCGATGATACAAATCGCGAGAATAGAATTCAGTATCACATACTGGTATTATTCCCGGTCCCGCACATATCTCATATGCGCTCCTATTTCGTTTCGCTTGAGCCAGGAAACCTCCGTGTAGGACTCTAAAGACTCGTCAATACGCCGGCAGCAGGTGATGATCATATCAAACACCCACAAGCCGCAAGCGGTCTGCTAAACGTAACGGCCATCCGGTTATTGAGCGATCAGAAGATCAACGAGCAAGCCCGCTCACACTCCTGTGAATCCAACCAGTAACACTTACCGTACAGTCCGGTCTGTTCGTCTGATATGTTGCATATCTCGTCTAGGGGTGGTAAACGTCAGACCCCAGTAGCTCGATAAGTCGTGTCAATATGTGGTCTATAATAGTTTGAGAAACTACTGGTAACACTTACCAGTAAATCTCAACAACCCTGACCAGGGATTTCCGGTTATAGCCAATCGAACACAGCACAACATCAACTCCCTATACCGGGAGAGACGAATCCCCTCCTATCACTCATTGCCTCCATGTGATTCGGGACTGTACCTAAAAACCACCGTTTTGCACGCCCTCTTGGACGTGGTAAGGTGGAAATCAAAGCACAATGGGAATCACACATGACTCTATGACGATCTCGGGTCTACAGAATAACCTGTACCAGTGTCACAAGAGAACTGCCATCTGACGTAAGGTATAATACCATCTGGGAGTTCTCGGCGAGTCCGTCCAGTATACCCAGTCTCCACTGAGCACCCGTGTATCATCTCTGATGTCAAACACCAATGGATATGGGATCATCCATCGCCCATCTGTATGGGTCGAGAAGGTATATGCTAGTCTACTCTGGTATATCGATGCCCCGTCTCGATACACCCACGACTAGGGACCTTGAAGGATGTACTTATGGACTACCATGTCCCCACTAGTATGATTCGCATCATAGTTCAGGTAGTCAAGTACACATCCTAAGGGCTTTACCAACATGTAACAGAGAGACAATTAGTGTACACGTTAAGGTAAAAAGCAACCAGATAGCATACTATCATGTCGAGCAAGAAAGTCCTCCCTATATATGTCCAAGCATCCACTACAATATACATCCTATGTATAGTAATGACCTCTAGGGCATACATATAACTAACAATCTCCCACTTGCACTAGGGCCATCTGATAGTAGTGGTTGTAGTATCTCATACTCAACCATCCCATAAAAGTCTCTCTCTGGGAAAAGGCCTTTGTGAATGGATCCGCCTATTGTCCTCTGAGTCTACTCTCCTAACCTCGATCCCCTGGAGATCAACCATCTCCATGATCAGGTGATGCTGCCTTAGAATATGTCTGGATCACTGATGGGACCAGTGTTCCTGGGTCAAAGCCACACTTCCATTGTCACACAATGGTAGGAACCTAGTTCATCTCATGAACCAGTATACACCCAAACTACCTCTTTGGTAGTATCTTTAATAGCGATGTTACCAGCCTTTATCGTCTAGTTTGCCACGGTATCCAGCTTGGAACTCTTCCAACATACCGTCCCTCTCCTAAGGGTAAAGACAATGCCTGCGACTGACATTCAGTCGTCCTTATCACCCTGGAACCTTTCCAGTGATTGTCCCCAGGATCAATTGATACCATCCCACTACAGCTAGTGAGAATCCTAACATCCAATTAGATCTATCTCATAGATCAAAACTCAGGATTTAGAATGTATCACTTTGATCCTATATGGATAATCATTGTGATAAGCGGAGATTGACTGAGCGTAGCATAGGAAACTCCTTCCCTATCAAGAGTATGTCATCCACGTACTCTACGAGGATCATCACCATACTCCCTACTACCTTTTTGTATATACAAGGTTCATCTACCATTTTGATGATGTCAAACTCTTTGACTAACACATCAAAACAGACGTTCCAACTCCGCGATGCCTGCTTTATCTCATAAAACATCTTGCACACATTTCCGCTGCTCCCACTGTCTACGAAGCCCTCTGACTATGTACTTACAGACTCTCTCTTCTGAAACATCATTTTAGAAAAGTAGTCATGACACCCAACCACCAGATATCGTAGTCATGGTATGTAGCCGTGGCAAGTAGGATCCGGATAGACTTAAGCATAGCCACTGGAAAAGGTTTCTGTTGGGGTAGCCAAGCACCTCATGAAGGGTTTGGAAGCATCACATGAACCAAAGGTGGAGTCTTTAGGGTGCTAAGTTAACAAACATCGGATCGATCCTAGAAAAATTAGGGTTTCAAAATTTTCACATCATCATATGAAAGGAAAGCTAGAGTTTAGAGAGTACAACCTTTGTAGCTCCCTACACTAGACTCCTCGGCTACTTAGGGTTTGAAAAAGCTCCGCTTGAACTCCTCGATGTCACCGATGATCCACCCGGAGTCCGCTTTGTCCAAGCTTGCAACTTTATCCGATCAAGTGAACGAAATCAAGCCAACACTCCAAACAAGTGGGCTAGACTTGTGTAGAATGGTGTTGTGGTTCTCTTTCTCACTTCAAAATCCAATCTTGATGAGTATATTGCACACTACAAAGAACTAGAGAGCAAAATGAGAGAGGAAGAAGAAGATGATGGCAATTTTAGAAGATGATAAGTTCAACTCCCAAAAGAAAATAGAAAATATATCAATATATATTTTCCTCTTCTCAAATCAAACCATGGTTAGGATATTATTGAACTTGAGTTAAAAGCACAAAAGTAAAAGTAACCCATGGTCAAAAGGTGGGTGAGAATGGTTAGGTCAAGAGAAGAGTGTAGAAACAAATCAATAATGACCATTTTCCTTTTTCCTTTTTGTTTTAAATCAAATGCAATTTAATCCATAAATAAAACCATGGTGTGAGTCTTATATTGCCACCATTTTCATGTATGAACAATCATGAAGGATGTATGTATGTATGTATGTGTACATGTACATCCATATGTGCATGAATCAATAAAGAAACTATACATGCATGCATACATCTAACATACTCAAGAAAGGATTTCAAGTGAGAAGCCAATGGTTAAATGATAAATCAATACTTGATTTATCAATCCGGCCATATCACATATGACCTCTACCAAAAGCAAGCCGCCCGACCAATATACGGTATCCTATGCGCGCATTTTAATCGGGTCCATGCGCATATCGCATACGCGCACCACAACGTTTCGCCTGGACTAGGAAACTCCATTGTGGGACTCTGAGACTCGTCAATACGCCGGCAGTGGGTGATGATCATATCAAGCACCCCCAAGCCGCAAGCAGTCAGCTAAACGTAACGGACACCCGGGTATTGAGCGATCAGAAGAGAACAAGCGAACCTGCTACAACTCCCGTCGAGCCGATCGGCAACACTTCCCGTACAGTCCGGTCTCCTCGTCTGATATGTCGCATATCAAGTCTAGGGGTGGTAAACGTCAGACCCCAATAACCGATAAGTCGTGCCGATGTGAGGCTCATAACGGGTCGAGAAACTACTGGTAACACTTACCAGCAAATCTCTGAATCAGCCCTGGCCAGGGACTTCCCTGTTACGGCCAATCGAGCACAGTACAACATCAACCCCCAATACCGGGAGAGACGAAACCCCTCCTATCGCTCATTGCCTCCATGTGACTCGGGACTGTACCCAAAAACCACCGTTTTGCACGCCCTCATGGACGTGGTAAGGTGGAGATCAAAGCACAGTGGGAATCACACAAGACTCTATGACGATCTCGGGTCTACAGACTAACCTGTACAAGTGTCACCTGAGAACTGCCATCTGACGTAAGGTATAATACCATCTGGGAGTTCTCGGCGAGTCCGTCCAGTGTACCCAGTCTCCACTGAGCACCCGTATACCATCTCTGATGTCAAACACCAATGGATATGGGATCATCCATCGCCCATCTCATGGGTCGAGAAGCGTATACGCTAGTCTATACTGGTATATCGATGCCCCGTCTCGATACACCCATGACTAGGGACCTTGAAGGATCTACTTATGGACTACCATGTCCCCACTAGTATGATCTGCATCATAGTCCAGGTAGTCAAGTACACATCCTAAGGGCTTTACCAACATGTAACTATAAGACAGTTTAAAGAGACTAGTATACATGTTAAGATAAAGAGCAACCAGATAGCATACTATCATATCGAGCAAGAAAGTCATCTCTATATATATGTCCAAGCATCCAATATAATATACATCATCTGTACAATACTGGCCTCTAGGGCATACATACAACTAACAATCTCCCACTTGCACTAGGGCCAGCTGCTGTAGTATCGCATACCGAGCATCCGGAAGAGTCTCTCAAACTGTATCTGGGGAATGGCCTTCGTGAGTGGATCCGCTGTGTTGTTCTTCGTGTCAACCCTCCTGACCTCGATCTCCCGACGATCAACTATCTCCCGGATCAGGTGATACCGCCTCAGAATATGCCTGGATCGTTGATGGGACCTAGGTTCCTTGGCCAAAGCCACCGCTCCATTGTTATCGCAATATAAAGGTATTGGATGCTCAATGGATGGAACCATTCCAAGTTCAGTAATGAACTTCTTGATCCAGACAGCCTCTTTGGCAGCATCGTTGGCAGCGATGTATTCAGCCTCCATTGTCGAGTCTGCTACGGTTTCCTGCTTGGAACTCTTCCAGCTAACCGCCCCTCCGTAAAGGGTAAAGACAAATCCCGACTGCGACTTAGAGTCGTCCTTATCACTCTGGAAGCTCGAATCGGTAAAGGACTCCACTTGGAGTTCTCCGTTACCATACACCAAGAGCATCTCTTTAGTGCTTCGCAAGTACGTGAGAATGCTCTTCACAGCTGTCCAGTGATTCTCTCCAGGATCAGCTTGATACCTACTCACTACACTTAGTGAGTATGCTACATCGGGTCTGGTACGTAACATCGTGTACATGATAGAGCCTACAGCCGAAGCATAGGGTATCCCTTGCATGCGAGCTCTCTCCAAATCAGTCTTAGGAGACATCTCTTTGGAGAGAGTGACTCCAGAGATCGTGGGTAAGTTCCCACGCTTGGATTCTTCCATACTAAACCTCTTTAGTATGGTGTCAATGTATCTGGATTAGGACAATCCCAATATCCGTTTGGATCTATCTCTATAGATCCTAATTCCCAATATGCAGGAGGCATCACCAAGATCTTTCATTGAGAATCTTTGTGATAAGAAGAGCTTGACCGATTGCAGCATAGGAATGTCATTTCCTATCAAGAGTATGTTGTCCACGTACAATACGAGGAAGACAACCTTACTCTCTGCCACCTTCTTGTAGATACAAGGTTCATCTGGGTTTTTGACGAAATCAAACTCTTTGATAACGACGTCAAAGCAGATGTTCCAACTCCGCGATGCTTGCTTTAATCCATAAATGGATTTAAGCAGCTTGCATACCTTCCCGCTGCTCCTACTATCTACGAAGCCCACTGGCTGAGTCATGTATACGCACTTTTCTAAATCACCGTTTAGAAAGGCAGTCTTAACATCCATTTGCCAGATTTCGTAATCATGATATGCAGCGATGGCAAGCATGATCCGGATGGATTTAAGCTTAGCCACTGGAGAAAAGGTTTCGTCATAGTCCACACCTGGTCTTTGACGAAAACCCTTTGCAACAAGTCTAGCTTTGAAAGTCTCCACTTTCCCATCTACACCAAGTTTTTTCTTGAAGATCCACTTGCTCCCAATGGGTTTTACCCCTTCAGGAGCAACTTCCAAAGTCCATACTTTGTTGGTGTACATGGATTCCATCTCGGACCGCATTGCATCCAGCCATTTCATTGAGTCCCTACTCGTGATGGCCTGCTCGAAGCTAGTTGGGTCATCATCCTCCATGATGCAATCCTCGCTTCCACCGTCAATGAGAAAACCGTAGTATCTCTCAGGTGGATGAGAAACCCTACTAGATCGGCGGAGAGGCTGGGGTTCGTCAGGTACTACTGAATCCTCTGGTTCTACTAAATCATCAGTTGTAGTTTGTGGTGCTGGAACCTCTTCCAGCTCTACCTCTTTGCCACTAATTTCTTTTGCAAGAAATTCCCTTTCCAAAAAGGTGGCATGTTGATCAACAAACACTCTTTGTTCCTCAGTTTGGTAGAAAAAATATCCTGAGAATTCTTTGGATATCCCACAAACTTGCAAAGAACTGATCGTGCCTCGAGTTTGTCCGGATTTTGCTTTTTGACATAGGCCGGACAACCCCATATCTTAATTCGTTTAAAATATGGTCTCTTCCCACTCCATATCTCATATGGTGTGGTAGGTACAGATTTAGACGGAACCAGATTCAATAGGTATATGGCTGTCTCAAACGCATACCCCCCAAAAGGAAAAAGGTAACTCAGCATTGCTCATCATTGAGCGCACCATATCTAATAGGGTGCGATTCCTTCGTTCCGATACACCGTTGTGCTGTGGTGTATAAAGAGGAGTAAGCTGAGAGAGAATCCCGTTCTCTTTTAGATAATCTAGGAATTCAATGCTTAAGTATTCACCTCCTCGATCAGATCGAAGAATCTTAATACTTTTGCCCGTTTGGTTCTCTACTTCGTGCTTATATTCTCTGAATTTCTCAAAAGCTTCAGACTTGTGTTTCAACAGAAACACATGCCCGTATCTAGAGAGATCGTCAGTGAATGTAATGAAGTAGGAAGAACCGTCTCTGGCGTGTGTAGACATAGGACCGCATACATCACTATATACCAGTCCTAAGAGTTCAGTAACTCTTTCTCCGTGTCCACTAAACGGAGTTTTGGTCATCTTTCCTTTGAGACATGAATGGCAAGTGTCATAAGATGATAATTCGAATGAATTCAAATATCCATTCTTATGTAACTTAGCCAGCCGTGTCTCATTGATATGGCCAAGTCTACAGTGCCATAAGAAAGATTCGTTCATTTCTGAGCTTTTCCTCTTGTGTGTGTTTTGTATATTGAAGACTGTATTTTGATTGAGAATGAATATGCCATTATGTAACGAGCCTGATGCAATCAACTTTTGATCTAGGAATATGTTCATAACATTATCCTTTACTACAAAATTATATCCTTCTTTACTTAATAAAGAAACTGATATAATGTTGCACATCACGTTCGGTATATAATAGCACTCATTCAGAACTAGTGTATCACCACTTGGTAATACCAGGTGATATTTGCCAACTGCTTTGGCTGCAACATTTGCCCCATTCCCTACTTGAACGGAATGATCACCTTTTCCCAGTTCTCTACCTTTCTCTACCTTTCCGTAGCCCATGTAACTGCTTACATATGTAGGATCCTGATCCGGTATCTAATACACAGGACGTTAGGGTGAACTGGAAACAGTTCTCAATACAAACACACCCGAAGAAGGTGCATCATCATGCATGTTCTTCGTTTGGGCGGGTGTGAGAATCCAAATATTCTCCTGTTTCCTGTTCAGTCTTATAACACTTACAAGATAGAACGGGTCCAACGTTCCCCTGCACAGTATAACATACGGGTTCGGTCAATACATTCATATTATTATCTTGATTAGGGCATGACATGGTCGCTACCTCGAGAGAGAGAGAAGAAAACACTTTAGCGTATGCTCTTGCAAGATCAGATTGGTTATTATCTTATCTAATCAGGATGGCTCCCACTGGTTTTTATCAAATCTTCCTTCAAACCCTAAAAGGAAAAACTAGCCGGGATTAATTACACCCTACAACTTCGTCGATCTTTCAGCCAGGCCAGTGTCGGAACTTTAAGGGAGGTTCCCTGTGCTTTCGCACGGACCTAATTAAAGTAAACCTCGTTTTCCCAGAGGCGTAACCCCGTTGACACTTTTCTAGACACCTACTTGATCGGCTAATTGTCTTGTGTAAAACTCTCCCAGGAGTAACAATTACTCGCAGTGGGTATCGGGATCCAACTATCTCATAGAAGGTATGCAATCTCATTGCAAATTTCAACACTTGAAATTCCCGATAATGCTTTTGCCCCTAGCGATCTATGACCTTGACTAAGTCAACAAACCATAAATCGCAAGTCAAGTTCAACCCGTACATTTCTCGATTGAATTAAACCCACCCGTACGATCCTTGACTGAGTCAACAAGGCCGTGCGAATGCCCTAATCCAATCACATCTCATGTTGTAACAGATAAACATTATTTAGCTACCGTACACTACGCCTTGACTAAGTCAACAAATATAGCACGAATACTAAATAATATCTATCTGAAATGACGGAGGGCTGCGCAGGTTTTTTTCAGAAAAACCATGAGCGTAATGAACTTGATATCGTTGTAGAATCTAGTGAATTTTGAAATGGAGTGATTTTGAGCTTTTATTAGTTTTGCTAAAGAGATCACTCCCTGTAAAGGGATCTCGGCTCTTTCCTCATCGAATAAGGTGCGGGATATATCATATATATCACTGTGCAAAGCAAAACACAAAAAGCAGTCAAAAGTCAAACGAGTGTTGTAGCATCTGCCAGTTTCGCTAAAGGGGTCACTCCCGGTGAAGGGATCTCGGCCCTTTCCTCATCGAATAAGGTGCAGGGTATATCATATATACCGCTATGCACAGCAAAACTGTAGCTACCCTTTTATTTGAAAATTTGATTCTACAACATCGTTTAGGTTTCTTTTCTTTCATTAATCACATTAATGAAGTCCCATCATTTAAGTCACCTAAACATCACAGATAAATACGACGTACACTTATGCCATCCGCATTCGCCTCGATGTCCCCTCGTGCACCGTTAGGTTAGTTAACTAACGACAGAGTAGGGCAGGGCTAGTGCGGGTGTAAAATATAAGTAACGTCTATATAATATATCATATATACTATATAAAGTATCTATCACAACACATCACATGATCACATCACAGATATCACAGCAGAAACATAGATATAATGTGGGATATACTAGGACGTCCGTATTTAGTATTTAGCCAAAATAGAAAATACGGATTCCACAGTCGCGATGAATAGCCAAGCCCACACCCTGGACCCCTACGAGAGCGGTAAGCGACCCTACCAATTCTGGAGTTTAGGAGACCCGGTCTCGACTCCTCGAGATGGCCTCCCACTGAACCCCAGAACCCGGTCACCTGTGCTCCCCTCCTTGGGTCCATCCTAATGCGGAAAAGTAAATAATATACAACACAGGTGGCATCGACCTCAACCCGGAAGTGTCCCAAATAAAAGAATATTACATTACATTTGAATTTACATGAATGAAAATATAAAACTCTCATCTCACATAAAAAAAAAACCCGGCTATTCAATCGCGACAATCCTGCACATCATATCTCAGCAACACATAATATCTCATATCATCAACGTAAGTAAGTATGCATACCCCGATTGTCGTTGACGTATAGCAACGAAACCGGCGATATCGACATACTACACTTACGGTCACAGAAAAGAAAGTGTAAAACTGCAATATCTGGAATCCATATTCACTTTAGACATCGTAAATGCGAAATATCACATACCTCGTATTTCATGTCTTATAAAATGAATTCCAAACATTGCATCACATTCCAGATAATTAGACAGTATTAAAGTTTTCAAACGAACGATCAAATACCCAAGATTCCCTAAAGCTCAACACTTGAGCAAAGTTCAAAAACTTGGAGTGTGACACAGTAGTAGCGGTCCAGCCGTAGAAGGGTCAAGCCAACGCCTCACATGTGGCACGCCGTACTGCCCCAAACCCTAAGGTTCAAAGGGCAGTTCAAGACGGTCACATAATCGAGTTAAGGTTTGTTGTCTTCTAGAGGGACCACCACAAAACCTGCACGTATCTCCAAAATATTTAAACCCCGTGAAAAGTGAGCAAATGATACTCGTTCAAACACTTCACTACTTTCTAATTTACCCGGAAAAGTCATGAAATCAAAATTTCGATCGAATCGACGAGTCCAAAACCATCTCCAGAATTTTTCAGCACTAAATACAGATTAAAAATACCCTAAAAAATATACAAGCAGAATTAAGCATTACAGTATAAAAATTATACAGCGATTGAGGTGTACGGCCGCGGAACCGCGGCCCAAGCAAGCTTAGGCCGCGTTTCCGCGGCAGAAAAGACTGTTCATCGAAACATTTTTATACCGTAATTCTTATTTTTACCTGCTGAATTTTTTACATATTTTTAATTCTGAAAATAACCAGATTTTGAAAAAAGTCCAGAGAGCACCCAAAAATCCGTATTTTCATTTCGATCGGAGTTTTAACTTCGTAAAGGTGTCGCCTAATGTTCTAGGTCGACTTTGATACCAATGTTGGGGTAGCCAAGCACCTCATGAAGGGTTTGGAAGCATCACATGAACCAAAGGTGGAGTCTTTAGGGTGCTAAGTTAACAAACATCGGATCGATCCTAGAAAAATTAGGGTTTCAAAATTTTCACATCATCATATGAAAGGAAAGATAGGGTTTAGAGAGTACAACCTTTGTAGCTCCCTACGCTAGACTCCTCGGCTACTTAGGGTTTAAAAAAGCTCCGCTTGAACTCCTCGATGTCACCGATGATCCACCCGGAGTCCGCTTTGTCCAAGCTTGCAACTTTATCCGATCAAGTGAACGAAATCAAGCTAACACTCCAAACAAGTGGGCTAGACTTGGGTAGAATGGTGTCGTGGTTCTCTTTCTCACGTCAAAATCCACTCTTGATGAGTATATTGCTCACTACAAAGAACTAGAGAGCAAAATGAGAGAGGAAGAAGAAGATGATGGCAATTTTAGAAGATGATAAGTTCAACTCCCAAAAGAAAATAGAAAATATATCAATATATATTTTCCTCTTCTCAAATCAAACCATGGTTAGGATATTATTGAACTTGAGTTAAAAGCACAAAAGGAAAAGTATCCCATGGTCAAAAGGTGGGTGAGAATGGTTAGGTCAAGAGAAGAGTGTAGAAACAAATCAATAATGACCATTTTCCATTTTCCTTTTTGTTTTAAATCAAATGCAATTTAATCCATAAATAAAACCATGGTGTGAGTCTTATATTGCCACCATTTTCATGTATGTACAACCATGAAGGATGTATGTATGTATGTATGTGTACATGTACATCCATATGTGCATGAATCAATAAAGAAACTATACATGCATGCATACATCCAACATACTCAAGAAAGGATTTCAAGTGAGAAGCCAATGGTTAAATGATAAATCAACACTTGATTTATCAATCCGGCCATATCACATATGACCTCTACCAAAAGCAAGCCGCCCGACCAATATACGGTATCCTATACACGCATTTTAATCGGGTCCATGCGCATATCGCATACGCGCACCACAACGTTTCGCCTGGACTAGGAAACTCCATTGTGGGACTCTGAGACTCGTCAATACGCCGGCAGTGGGTGATGATCATATCAAGCACCCCCAAGCCGCAAGCGGTCAGCTAAACATAACGGCCACCCAGGTATTGAGCGATCAGAAGAGAACAAGCGAACCTGCTACAACTCCCGTCGAGCCGATCGGCAACACTTCCCGTACAGTCCGGTCTCCTCGTCTGATATGTCGCATATCAAGTCTAGGGGTGGTAAACGTCAGACCCCAATAACCGATAAGTCGTGCCGATGTGAGGCTCATAACGGGTCGAGAAACTACTGGTAACACTTACCAGCAAATCTCTGAATCAGCCCTGGCCAGGGACTTCCCTGTTATGGCCAATCGAGCACAGTACAACATCAACCCCTAATACCGGGAGAGACGAAACCCCTCCTATCGCTCATTGCCTCCATGTGACTCCGGACTGTACCCAAAAACCACCGTTTTGCATGCCCTCATGGACGTGGTAAGGTGGAGATCAAAGCACAGTGGGAATCACACAAGACTCTATGACGATCTCGGGTCTACAAACTAACTTGTACAAGTGTCACCTGAGAACTGCCATCTGACGTGAGGTATAATACCATCTGGGAGTTCTCGGCGAGTCCGTCCAGTGTACCCAGTCTCTACTGAGCACCCGTATACCATCTCTGATGTCAAACACCAATGGATATGGGATCATCCATCGCCCATCTCATGGGTCGAGAAGCGTATACGCTAGTCTACACTGGTATATCGATGCCCCGTCTCGATACACCCACGACTAGGGACCTTGAAGGATGTACTTATGGACTACCATGTCCCCACTAGTATGATCTGCATCATAGTCCAGGTAGTCAAGTACACATCCTAAGTGCTTTACCAACATGTAACTATAAGACAGTTTAAAGAGACTAGTATACATGTTAAGATAAAGAGCAACCAGATAGCATACTATCATATCGAGCAAGAAAGTCATCTCTATATATATGTCCAAGCATCCAATATAATATACATCATCTGTACAATACTGGCCTCTAGGGCATACATACAACTAACAGTTTCATCATTATCCATGCCTGGTCAATGATGCAAACCTTTAACAAGTCTAGCTTTGAAAGTCTTAACTTTTCCATGTATACCAAGTAATCTTCTCAAGATATACTTACTCCTGATGGGGATTTAACCCTTCAGATAAAGCAACCAAAGTCCATACTTTGTTGGTGTATAAGGATTCCATCTCAGATTGCTAAGCATCCAGCCATTCTTACAGAGTCCCCACTCTTGATGGCCTGCTCGAAACTAGTTGGGTCATCATCTCATGATGCATTCCTCGCTCCCACTGTTATCGAGAAACCGAAGTATCTCTCATGCGGATGAGGAACCCTACCAGATCGGCGGAGAGGCTGAGGTTCGTCAGGGACTATTGAATCCTTTGGTTCTGTCAAATCATCAGCTGCAGTTTTGTATAGCTGGAACCATTCCAGTTCTACAGAACAGACCTTGTCTCGAGCTTATCCGGATTTCGCTTTTCGACATAGGCCGGACAACCCCAAATCTTAATTTACTTAAGAGATGGGCTCTTCCCATACCATATCTTATATGGAGTGGTAGGCACTAATTTGATTCGAACCCAATTCAATAGGTATGTAGCTTCTCAAGTGCATAACCCCCAAAAGGAAGAAGGTAACTCAGTAGTACTCATCATAGAGCGCACCATATCTCATAAGGTTCTATTGCTCCGCCCCGATATACCATCGTGCTATGGTGTATACAGAGGAGTAATGCTGAGAGAGAATCTCATTCTCCTTTTGAATAGTCCAAGAATTCCATGCACAAGTATTCTCCTCCCTGATCTCATCATTGGACATAATACTTATACCTGTATTTTGGTTCTCTACTTCTAACTTATATTCTGTGAATATCTCAAAAGTTTCGGACTTGTGTTTCAACAGGAACATATGTCTGAATCTTGAGAGATTATCAGAGAATGTAATGAAGTACAAAGAACCGGTCCTGGCATGTGTAGACAAGGGACCTTCCCAAGAGTTTACTAACTCTTTCTCTGTTTCCAATAAACAGAGCTATGGTCATCTAATCTTTGTGACATGACTGGCAAGTTTCACAAGATGTAAATTCAAACTGATTTAAATATGCATCTAAAATGTAACTTAAGCAAGTCGGGTCACATTGATATGACCTAGTCTTCAATACCTCAAGAAGGAATCGTTCATTTCTGAACTCTTCCTCTTGTGTGTGTTCTGTATACTAAGAACTGTAGTTTGATTTAGAACGTCAATGCTTTTAGATAACGTGCCTGAACCGATCAACTCTTGATATAGGAAATGTTCAAAACATTATCCAACAATACAAATATATATCCTTTCTTTACTAATAAAGAGACTGATATGATTTTATATATCAGGTTCGGTATCTAATAAAATTCGTTCAGAATCAATGTATTCTGGTAATACAGGGTGATAGCGACAAACAGACTTGGTTGCAACACTTGCACCATTTTCTATCTCATGAAACTTATCACCCGTTCTCAGTTCTCTACCTTTCTGTAGCCCATGTAACAGATTACATATGCGGGATCCTGATCCGGTATCTCATACCCAGGACGTAAAGGATACTGAGAAACAGTTCTCTGTAATGAACACACCCGAAGAAGATGCATCATCATGCACTTTCTTCGTTTGGGCGGTACAGGAATTCTGGTAATCCCCTCTTTCCTGCTCTGTCTTATAACAATTATAAGTTGGAGCGGGACCAACATTCCCTAGCTCAGTATAACAAGCGGGTTCGGTCAATACATCCGTATTATTATCTTGATTAAGGCGTGATATGGTCGTTACCTGGAGAGAGAGAGAAGAAAACACTCAGCGTGCGCTCTTGCAAGAATAGATTGGTTATTATTTTATCTAATCAGGATGGCTCCCGCTGTTTTTATCAAATCTTCCTTCAAACCTTAAAAGGAAAGACTAGCCGGGATTAATTACACTCTATAAGTTCGCCAATCTTTCAGCCAGGCCAGTGTCGGTACTTTGAGGGAGGTTCCCCGTGCTTTCGTACGGACCTAATTAAAGTAAACCTCGTTTTCCCAGAAGCGTAACCCCGTTGACACATTTCTAGACACCTACTTGATCGACTAATTGTAAAGTGCAAAACTCTCCCAGGAGTAACTCTTACTCGCAGCGGATATCGGGATCCAACTATCTCATAGAAGGTATGCAATCTCATTGCAAATTTCAACACTTGAAATTCCCGATAATATTTTGCCCCTAACCTCTTATGACCTTGACAAAGGCCAACAAACCATAGAATGCTAGTCAAGTTCAACCCGTCATTTCTTGATTGAATTAAACCCACCCGCACGACCCTTGACAAAGGCCAACAAGGTCGTACGACTACCCTAACCCAATCTGCATCATATGCATAAGCAGATAAACACTAGTCAGCTACCGCACACTACGCCTTGACAAAGGCCAACAAACGCAGCACGAATACTAACTACTACTTATCTGAAATGACGGAGGGCTACGACAGGTTTTTCTGAAAACCTATTGCGTAATGAAATTGATATCGTTGTAGAATCAAATGATTTTTGAAATGGAGTGTTTTTTAGGCTTTTCTAGTTTTGCTAAAGGGGTCACTCCCGGTGAAGGGATCGTCGGCCTTTTCCTCATCGAATAAGGTGCAGGATATATCATATATACCGCTGTACAAAACAAAAACTATAGAAGCAATCAAAAGACAAACCGAGGGTCGTAGCATCTTCCAGTTATTGCTAAAGGGGTCACTCCCGATGAAGGGATCTCGGTCCTTTCCTTATCGAATAAGGTGCAGGATGTTCTACAAGGAACACCGCGATGCAAAGCAAGAACTGTAGCTACCTGTTTTTGAAAATTCAATTCCACAACATCTTAGGTTTCTTTTCTTTCATTAATCACATTAATGAAGTCCCATCATTTAAGTCCACCTAAACATCACAGATAAATATAACGTACGCTTATGCCATCCGCATTCGCCTCGATGTCCCGTCTGCACCGTTAGGTTAGGTAACTAACGCCAGAGCGAGATAGGGCTAGCGCGGGTGTAAAACATAAGTAACGTCTATATAATATATCATATATACTATATACAATATCTATCTGAACAAATCACATGATCACATCACAGATAACGCAGCAGAAAATATCATATGAAATATTGGATATACTAGGACGTCCGTGTTTTATTTTGAGCCTGTATAAAACACGGATTCCACGGTCGTGATGAATAGCCAATCCCACACCCTTAGACCCCTACGAGAATGGCAAGCAACCCTACCAATTCTAGGGTTAAGAGACCCGGACTCGACTCCTCGAGATGGTCTCCCACTGGACCCTAGAACCCGGTTACTTGTGCTCCCCTCCTTGGGTCTATCCTAATACGGAAAAGTAAATAATATACATCAACGGTGACATCTTCCGCAACCTGGAAGTGCCCTAAAAAAAGAATATTACATACAAGTTTTTACATGAATGAAAAAGAAAAACACTCATCTCACATAAAAATCCCCGGCTATTCAAACACGATCCAATATAACATATCCAGCAACACATAACATCACATGTCATCAACGTAAGTAAATATACCCATCCCAATTGTCGTTGACATATAGCAACGAAACCGGCGATATCACATATTACACTTACGGTCACAGAAAAGAAAGTATAAAACTACAACATATGGAATCCGCAATCTCTTTAGACATCGCATGCCTAACCAAATGAATTCCTTAGACATCATATACCTAACAATTATAAACCCCGCAGTTTAGTCTCAATTATCGAAAACTTTTTTCAATATCAAGTCGGGCAATTTAACAAGATTCCCAGCATCCTGACCGAATGCTCGTCGCAAACTTTAGTAGACGGCCGCACCCCCGATACCGTCGACGAAGTGCACTAAGGCGGAACACTGCTGCCGCGAGCACCCGAACGGATGCTTTCGGCTACGGGATTCTCCTACAGTCACTTGGTCGAGGCTATGGGACGTGGCTATCTATTAAGTTTACCGGCGATTATCCGCGTACGCTACGCGATTGCGACGGACTTTTGATCACATCAAAATCCCGTGGCAACCGATCAAATGAGACTAAATTGCTATGTTTATAGCATTCATTCAGTTATCTCATAACAACTTGTGAATTCCAAATATTGTATCACATTCCAGATAAATAGAAAATGTTAAACTTTCCGATCAAACAATCAAACACCCAAGTATTCCCGAAACAGCTCAACACATGAAATAAGTTTAAAAACATTCACTTCATGCCACAGTACCAACGGTCCAGCCGTAGAAGGGTCAAGCCAACGCCTCACATGTGGCACGCCGTACTTCCCCAAACCCTAAGGTTCAAAGGGCAGTTCAAGACGGTCACATAATCGAGTTAAGGTTTGTTGTCTTCTAGAGGGTCCATCGCGTTACTTGCACTACTTAGAACGTTCTCAAACTACGGAAAAATCCAACACTTGGAAATTTTCCGGCAGGGGAAAAATTGGGTATTTATATCCGGTCGAACTTTTTAACATGTTCTAAAATTACCCGGAAAAAATACTTAGACAAAATTGAACTTTCGATCGAATCAACGAACTCCCAATACAACCCAGAAAACTCAACTGTTGAGTGTAGATTAAAAATTTCCAGAAAACACAGGCATTACAGACGGGGATTACTGTGAAAAGCACGTGACAAGATGCTCCTATATGGCCGCGGAACCGCCGCGCATGCCAGGGTGGGGCCGCGGTTCCGCGGCGCATTAATCGATTTGGGGGCACGTGCTCCACAGTAACTCCTAGAAAGCCCTGCTGTATTTTTTGGATAATTTTAATTTGGAAAAATCCACTGTTTTCAAAAATGTACAGAGAGGGGTTACGATTAGGGTTTCGGGGTTCGATCGGGTTTCTAACTTCGTCTACACTTCGCCTAAAGCTCTAGCTAGGCTCTGATACCACTGTAGGGTTCCTAGGCACACCCATGAGGTTCTACAACTGATCAACCATACCAAAATCAAAAATTTATGTGCCGAGAAACCCTATGCAAGATCGTTAACTAGAGGTAAAGGCGAAACAAAACAAGTTAACAACTTAACTACAAGTGAAAGGGGCTACAACCTTTGTAGATCCGGTCCTCCACTTCCAAAGCTCCGTATAGACGTCCCTCCGCTGCGATCATCGGAATCCCGGACTCTAGCGTTGGTTTCATCGGAGAAATGAGCGGGCTAGGTCGTTGACTTCGATGCCAAAGATGATCTACGTCGAGGCGACTCAAACTCAAGCTCCATCTTCACTTAGTCATGAACCTTGTGAAGAAAACACCCTATACAACATGGCAAGTGGTAGAGGATGAAGAAATAGGAAGTGGGTTCACTTTGGATTTGGATTTCTCACTTGATTTCATCACTTAGAATTTTCAAGCAAGCTTTTCTTTTCTTCATGAAGAAGAAGAAGAAGAAAGAAAAAGAATTCATCAAAATAATAGAAAATCAAGTGAAGCTTATCATATTGCAACCATGGGTTAGTAAACTCATGTAGAGAATCAACTAGGGTTTAGGTAATGGTTAGGTTTAAGAACAAAACAAAAATGGTTTAGACTTTTCAAAGATGCTAGAAAACAACATGAAGCTTCTAGCAAAGAAAAGAAAGAAACCATTTTGTTTTTACAAAATAAATAAAGAAAACAAAAACCTAACCATTAACTAAACAAAGGTGTAAGTCACACACACACCCATGTTTGCATGTATCATCAAATATGATACAAACTAGTGCACAAAAATATATCACATATACAACTTGTGCACATCAAGTGAGAAAATCAATCTTAAGGGAAAAAATACTAGTTAATGTAAAGTAATATATCAAATATGTAATTATACATTAAGTCATTAAATCAACACTTGATTTAATGATCCGGTCATATTGCATATAACCGACTAATATCTAGTGTATCAATGTATCGAATCAACACTTGATTCGGTAACTCGGCTATATCTTATATAACCGTCCGATGATACAAATCGCGAGAATAGAATTCAGTATCACATACTGGTATTATTCCCGGACCCACACATATGTCATATGCGCTCCTATTTCGTTTCGCTTGAGCCAGGAAACCTCTGTGTAGGACTCTAAAGACTCGTCAATACGCAGGCAGCAGGTGATGATCATATCAAACGCCCACAAGCCGCAAGCGGTCTGCTAAACGTAACGGCCATCCGGGTATTGAGCGATCAGAAGATCAACGAGCAAGCCCGCTCACACTCCTGTGAATCCAACCAGTAACACATACCGTACAGTCCGGTCTGTTCGTCTGATATGTCGCATATCTCGCCTAGGGGTGGTAAACGTCAGACCCCAGTAGCTCGATAAGTCGTGTCGATATGTGGTCTATAACAGTTCGAGAAACTACTGGTAACACTTACCAGTAAATCTCAGCAACCCTGGCCAGGGATTTCCGGTTATAGCCAATCGAACACAGTACAACATCAACTCCCTATACCGGGAGAGACGAATCCCCTCCTATCGCTCATTGCCTCCATGTAATTCGGGACTATACCCAAAAACCACCGTTTTGCACGCCCTCTTGGACGTGGTAAGGTGGAAATCAAAGCACAATAGGAATCACACAAGACTCTATGACGATCTCGGGTCTACAGACTAACCTGTACCAGTGTCACCAGAGAACTGCCATCTGACGTAAGGTATAATACCATCTGGGAGTTCTCGGCGAGTCCGTCCAGTATACCCAGTCTCCACTGAGCACCCGTATATCATCTCTGATGTCAAACACCAATGGATATGGGATCATCCATCGCCCATCTGTATGGGTCGAGAAGGTATACGCTAGTCTACTCTGGTATATCGATGCCCCGTCTCGATACACCCACGACTAGGGACCTTGAAGGATGTACTTATGGACTACCATGTCCCCACTAGTATGATCCGCATCATAGTCCAGGTAGTCAAGTGCACATCCTAAGGGCTTTACCAACATGTAACAGAGAGACAATTAGTGTACACGTTAAGGTAAAGAGCAACCAGATAGCATACTATCATGTCGAGCAAGAAAGTCTTCCCTATATATGTCCAAGCATCCACTACAATATACATCCTATGTATAGTAATGGCCTCTAGGGCATACATATAACTAACATAAACTTGCAAGAGCGTCATGCTAAAGTGTTTCCTCTCTCTCTCCTAATTGCAGCGACCCAGAACATGACAGGCCTTAAGTTACTATTAAATAAAAATATTTTGACAGGGCCAAACTATAAAAACTTGTTCCGGAATGTCAAGATGGCAATTACTTATGACAAATTGGGGTATGTCCTTACTACTAAGGCACCTGCCGTCCCAGGTCCTGAATCCAGTGTTGCGGATAAGGAAATCCGCAAGACCTGGGAGATAGACTGCGCGAAAGCCAAATGCATCGTGCTTGCCTCTATGAATAATGAACATCAGAGGAGGCACGAGAATATGGGTCTTGAATCCATATTTCTCCACACCAAGGAACTGTATGGAGAGCAATCTCGTATAGCTAGATACGAGACCTCGAAGAACTTGTTTCAGTCGAGGCTGGCCGTTGGATCATCTGTAGGAGAGTATGTCATTAAGATAATTAGCTATATTGAAGAGCTCACAGACCTCGGGACAACATTAGAGAACGAGCTGTATACAGACTTAGTTCTTCAGTCCCTTCCTTCCACCTACGCCCAATTTATCTTAAATCTCAACATTCAAGGTAAGGAAGTTGAGCTTCCAGAACCCCTTAACATGTTGAGGAGTGCAGAGGGCACCTTGCAAAAAACAAGGGAAATACCCACTATTTTTGTTCGCGGTACTTCCTCTTCCAGGTCCAAGGCAAGGGCCAAAGGAAGGAAGAAGAAGGCTGCTGCCAAACCAAGAGGTGGTGCTGGAAAGGTGGGAGTTAAGGGAAAGGCAAAAGTTGCGGTGCCAGTAGTGGCAAAGGACGAGTGCTTCCACTGTCGTAGGAAAGGTCATTGGAAGAAAGATTGCAAAGCTTGGATTGCCAAGAACCAGGACCCGAGGCAAGTTGTGGCTTCGGCTTCAGGTGTGTTTGTAATTGAAAATTGTCTGTCAATCAACTCTACTTCCTGGGTATTGGATACCGGATCAGGATCTCATATATGCAATTCATTGCAGGCACTGAGAAACCGTAGAGTACTGAAGGTTGGTGATATGACCCTCCAGGTTGCTAACGGAGCTAGCATGGGTGCTGTGTCCGTAAGGGATTATCACCTTGGATTGACGGGTGGACATATTTTGGTTTTGCGCAACTGTTTTTGTGTACCCAGTTTAACATGTAATATCATATCAGTATCGTTGTTATAAAAAGAAGATTATGATTTCACGTTTGTAAGCAATGTTGTTAACATCCACCTTAATCATGGTTTGATTGGGTACGGTACACTAGATAACGGTATATACGTGTTAAACCAATTACAGATTTTCAATGTCCAGAACACACTAAAAAGAAAGTCTCCAGATATCAATCAGGCTTTCTTATGGTATTGTAGATTAGGTCATATCAATAAGACAAGGTTAACTAAGTTACATAGAAAAGGATATTTGGATCAGTTCGAATATCAATCTTATGCCACTTGTCAATCATGTCTCAAAGGAAAGATGACAAAGACTCCATTCACTGGACATGGAATAAGAGCGAGCGAGCTCTTAGGACTCATACACGGCCATATATGTGGTCCAATGTCTATACATGCAAGAGGCGGTTTTTCATATTTCATTACTTTTACGGATGATTACTCTAGGTATGGATTCATTTTCTTAATGAAACATAAATCCGAGGCCTTTGAGAAATTCCAAGGATATAAGAATGAAGTAGAAAACCAAACCGGCAAAAGTATCAAGACACTGAGATCTAATCGAGGTGGTGAATACTTAAGTACCGAGTTCCAGGGTTACCTAAAAGAGAAAGGAATTCTCTCTCAGCTTACTCCTCCATACACTCCACAGCATAACGGTGTATCGGAAAGACGGAACCGAGTATGTTCCATGATGAGTAATGCTGAGTTACCGCGATCTTTCCGGGGTTATGCGCTAGAATCAGCTGCATATCTTTTGAACAAGGTTCCTACCAAGACTGTGCCTACCATACCATATCAGATGTGGAGTGGGGAAAAACCCTATTTACAGTATCTGACAATATGGGGATGTTCAGCTTTTGTTAAAAAGCAGCATGCAGACAAACTCGAGGCACGATCAGTACAGTGTAAGTTTGTGGGATATCCAAAGAACTCCAAGGGGTATTTTTTCTATTACGCAGAGGAACAAAAGGTTTTGTTTCTCGTAATGCCCATTTTCTAGAACAGTAGTTTTTAGAAAAGGAAACAAGTAGGAGCGAAATAGAACTGGAAGAAATTCCAGAACCACAAACTACTATTGAAAGTTTGGTAGAACCAGAAGTTCAAGAAGAACAGGACATTCCCGCACCCCTCCACAGGAGTAGTAGGCCGTCTCATCCGACTGAGAGATACTACGATTTTCTCATAGACGGGAATAGAGAGGATTGCGTCATTGATAATGATGAACCGACTAGCTTCCAACAGGCCATCCAGAGCGGCGACTCAGTAAGATGGCTGGATGCAATGCGGACCAAGATGGAGTCCATGTACACCAACAAAGTATGGACTTTGGACTTTGCTCCATATGAGGTAAAACCCATAGGATGTAAGTGGATCTTCAAGAAAAAGATTAGTGTAGATGGACAGGTGGAAACCTATAAGGCTAGACTTGTTGCAAAGGGTTTTCGTCAAAGACCTGGTTTGGATTATGACGAAACTTTTTCTCCAGTGGCTATGCTCAAATCCATTCAGATCCTTCTTGCCATTGCCGTCTTCCATGATTATGAGATCTGGCAGATGGACTAAAGACGGATTTTTTAAATGGTAATTTAGTAGAATACGTCTATATGGATCAGCCAGAAGGTTTCAATCAGAGTGGGAGCAGTGGGAAAGTGTGCAAGTTGCTTAAGTCCATTTATGGACTAAAACAGGCATCGCGGAGTTGGAACATAGGATTCGTCTCTTCCGGTATTGGGAGTTGATATCACGCTGTGTTTGGAGAGCCATTACGCAAAGTCCCTGGCCAGGGCAAACGAGATTTACTGGTAGGATTTCCAGTAGCTTCTCAAGGTGTAATGGGATTCACTCCGACATGACTTATACCGCTTTTAGGGAACTGACGCTTGCCGCCCCTAGACCCGATATGCGATAGTCTTAGACGAACAGACCGGACTGTATGGAGATTGTCACATCAGGCTCAGTAGGAGTCCGGATGGATTTCCTCATCGGCCTTCTTATCGATATCTACCCGGGGACCGTTACGTACAGCTAGTACCACTTGCAGCCTGTGGTTAAACCCACTGCCAGCGTAGTGTCGAGTGTTTAAAGTCTCACACAGAGAGTTTCCCTGCTTTAGGCGAAACGATATAGAGGTCGTAGGGTTTTACGACAGGGTTCGGACATATACGTGTACTTGTGCACGTACGTATGATGTTCAGACAGATAATACTGGCGGGCTTTAGTTTAAGCCAGATTCTAGTATTGGATTATTGGATTTATACAGTCTCGGTATTTCCGTGTTTTTACGGATGGGAGGGGCATTCTCGTAATTAGTCGAGAAGCTTCTAGAAGAAAGGTGAGGTGGAGAGCTTAGGTGTAATTTGCATTAAATTAATTTGTGACTCATGGAGTGATTCATCCAAATGAGTTAATGAAGTATTTATTGCTTAATGACTCATGTGATAATTCATTGATTATATTAAATGAAGCATGGTTGTAATTATCAAATAATGATTTATTTGATATTCTTTATGCTTCATAAAATATAGAATTGAGACTTAATTCATTTCATTCTCACATACACATTTTCTCTCCTCAAGCTCTCTCTCTTCTTCACACTAACCATAATCCTCTCATGAGTTGAGATCCCAAGGGTTAGAAAGACTAATTAATCCTTAATCCATCTCTATATCCTCTAAGTCACTTGGATTAGCAATCCTAGCCACTTAGTTACCTCAAGTGAGAGGTTAAAACTTGAAGAAGGAGCTCTCGGGTGGATCTTCTATCACATCGAGGAGGCCGACGAGGAGGTGAACAACAAGAACAAGAAGGACTTATATCTTGAGGTATAATCATCTATCATAGTAGTTAATCACTTCTAGTTAGTTGTTAGTTAGGGTTTAGCAAAGATCTGTAAGTTAGTCGATGTTACTTTAAACAAAATGATTGTTTTACCTATTCCGCCTCCCCGCATCATGTGGGGTGTCTAACGTCGACTTACAGCTAAACCCTAGCTAACAAAACTGTATGAGGTTAACTACTCGAAAAGAAGTTTATACCTCACAAATTCATGTCCTTCGTGACTTCTTGTCGCTGTCCTCCTCCTCGTCATAGGCTCCAAGGATCGTAACGGATCGGGCAACCTCGTCGGCCTCCTCGAGTCAAAGACGATCCACCCGAGAGTCTATAGTCCGAGCTCTAACCTCAAATCCGAGGTAACTACGGCATATAGTTCTCTCAATTAGATGTCATGGATGATGTAGAGAGTGTAGATGGATTAGTATGTCTCTAAGTACCCTAGGATTCTCAACACATGAGAGATTTAGGGTTAGAGGAAGAAGAAGGAGCTTGAAGAAAAGAGATTGTAGATAATACATTAGAATGAGATGGCTTTCTTTTTTATGAATAGATGAAGCATATCATAATTGATGAGATAAATATCCCACCAAATATCTAGCATGCTTCAAAAATATCTAAAGAGTGAGTCATGTAGTGAGTCATTCCATGAGTCACCATATGAGTCGCCAACTAGCCATGCCTCATTCAATGTAAACCTCTACCTCATTAATCTTTTAATCAAAAGATTAAAAACCCTAATGAGGTGTCTTCTTCTAGAAACAATCTTGAGTAAATTACAAGAATTCCCCTCATCCGTTGTCGTGACCCGGAAAAGGCACGTGACTGGAACTTGAATCATGTAAAGTCTATAGGACCCCACCTAATTCAAATAAGCCAAAAGCCCAGAAATCTAAGCCTTCAGGGAAAATAGTGGAGGTGCCATTTTGAAACAACGGTATAACGAAAATAAGTTTTTTCTTTAAAAGATAAGTAATAGTATACGAAAACACAATGTTTATATTTAACGTGAAAACATTTTCGTCATTGAAAATTTGGGCAGCACCTTCTTTGTAAAACTTAACCCGAAAACGGTACAAGCAATAATATATAAGGTATCTCCAAGCGGGAGCTAGCTCTTTGCCAATTGGCGGAAACAACCACGCAAGAAATATAAGTATACAACGCCGAAGGCGAGGATCAAAATTCAGAAAGAAAGCATGAAAACTAAACATCATCAGGAAAACCAGAAACAACAATAGCATATCCATGAGCGCGACTCTAAGTCCAAACGAATATACAAATAGTGGTTGTCTAAGTCTATCAAATATACAAATCTGGTTGATGGAGCTTTTAACTAGATACAACTGAATATACAATAAAAGTACAATGGTGGTCACGATGCGAGTGAACCCACCTATCAAAGAAATCACCCGGAAGGAAGTTGTGTGCCCGCGAAGCCGCTACGGAACTTGTACAGCTAAACCTGCAAGAAACTGTGGCACAACGGGGGTGAGTTGCCAACTCGTGAGTAGAAGACATCACCGAGTAGAAATCACATGTATGATGATCTCCTAGGTTATACAATACAATAATAGTAATAACACAGTAACAGCGAGTAGCAGTATAAGCGATCATATAAGCGGATGTGTAAGGTCAAGTACTCGTGTACGTGTCACAGATTAACTACATGTTATGTATGCTATGCATGAATGCATTTTCAATGGGTATGTTCAGCATCGACATACAAAAATCATGATAAACCTGAGTGCCAAATATCGACACTTGAAAACATCATGAAAACCGTGTCCATCAGTGACACGTAAAACTTGTATATCTCGGGCTCCGTCGGTCCGAATCGGCCCAAATCATCTGATCACACGACTATGGTCAATATCCTCTGGATGTCCGCCGCGCCAAATATCACCGGTCGGTAGTGCTCCCCTGCCGGGCTCAACGTCTCTCTATACGGCCTTCTTGCCCTGGGGTACCGCACCGGGTCCACCATGTACCCGCAGACGGCATCTCTCTCCTCGAATCGGGTATTTGTACATACGTGGCTCAGTAACCGAGAAAACTCATGGTGGACGCCACACATCATATCACAAGAAACTGCATCTTTCTTTAAAAGTTTAGTATATGTTTTTAAATTCACATGGGGTTTCCCCAAATCCAGAAATCTCATGGAAAAAAAAACGAAATCTCATAATCATGAGTATATAATGAGATAATGGATATCGGCATCGAGCCCAACTACAGTATATAATCAGAATGTAGGTAAACAAATGCATATGGTATCTAAGTACGAAATGCATTGTCAAAACTAGCATATGATATCAGGAATGCTAAACAATGCTACTCAACTACAACTATCAGTATACAATGTAATAACGGTTACTACAGTGTGCGTGACATGGCAATTACCGATGATGATGTGTGTGAGCCGGCAAGCAAGTGTACGTGGAACATACGCATCATCGGTAATGGTGTAGGTGTTCTAGCAGACGAGATCATAACAGAAGGTAAACAGCAAAAGCAACAATAAGGTATATACAACTATATACGAGCCATACTATTTATCGTGTTTAAATAGTACGAATTGTTGTTTTTAGAAAAGTAGGGACTACGGTGTTTTGAGAAAAGAGATGTCTTTTGAAAATCCGTAGCTTCCCTCGTTTTATTCTTTGAAAAAGCCTACGATTCGTCGGTTTTGAAAATAGGTATGACTCGAGCCTAAAATTAACCGATATCTAAGCAACTAAAGATTAAACTAAGAAGCTAGTCGAAGGTGATAAGAAATCTATAATATTCCGAGTCGATATATCTAATAGTCGGCGGTCCAGCCTCATATCATCACATAAGATATTAATATATCATACGACATCCTCGAGTCCAGAGTGCGGATCAATCATCATATACATCTCGTATGGTAAAATCCATCGTACGGCATCCTCAAAAATCGAGGGTACGGGTCACATATCATATATATATCATCAGTCGTACGGTATCATCATCGTACAATATCAATATTAAGGGGTACGGATCTAAAGTCTCGTACAAATCTATTATCATTAATTCACATGTTATCGTATGTATGAATACATATCGCCCAACGATCTATCACAATATCATATCACATATCATATCACGACTCAATCACATATCAAAATCTCACGGTATCATGCCCGATCATATCGACTCATCTCCATACCATACACTATCCTCATCATACGTGTATATGTATATATATATAAACATACACACCTACATATATATATACACACAAAATCAAGTGTGTGTGTGTGCGCGCGCGTGTGTGACTACGCATATCATAAGTTCAAGACTAAGGTAAAATCCTCCTACGAACACGCTTATTCTAATCCTACGGTTTCCTAAAACCCTATTTGCTAAGTATCCAAAACTTGCACCAACAGATATATATGTAATATATAAATAACCTATCCTATGTTTGCGGGGGTGCTATACGCCATCCACCCGACGTCCCCCGTAAATATACATCTACTTACCTCGATCCTCGCTTGCCGAAGTCGATGATGCCACGCTCTCTCTTATCGTCCCGAAGTCCACGCGAAGGTACCTACATATCACAATACATCGTCTCGCATCAAAATCCGATTCAAAAACTGACACGACACGCGAAGTGCTCATATGTTAGAACCTATAGCTTATGCATGCACAAACAATTATAACACCCTTGTCATTGACATACAAACATCCAACGACCAAATCCACATTCAAATACCAAAAAACAAGTTTTAGAAATCGGAAAACATAGTTAAAACCAACACTAAATGCTCCCAGATTTTGACTCAGGAAACTAAGGACTAAACAAACATTACAGGGGGTAAGATAAAAGGATTGGGAGCTATAGACAAAACCCTACACCCACGACCAAACTTTGCCCAGCGAGACACTCTATTTACTCAGCGTCGTCGATCGAAAAGAAAAGGTTTGGGTTCGTCTTCACATGGTGGTCTTCTAGTGGTCCTACTAGGTCTATGAAGTTGTTTGTTTTTCCTATAATCATCCCAGGTTACACTAGATTCCCTGTAGTCCCAAAGAATTCACAAAACCGATATCGGAAAGATTACAAAACTCAAATCTTGGATTTTAAATGCTCAATTTGGTCCAGAATAACACTAACAGGTTTATGGTCATTAATTACTCTCAAATACACCATCACAACTCATGAAAAGCCCTAACCCTCATCTAGGAATTCTCAAGGTTCACTAAACCACATTTGGTTAACTCTAAACTAGTATAGAATGCAAGGAATACTAAATACTTAGCTAGAAGTGAAGGGTTATACCTCATTTGGAAACTCAAGAATTTTCTTGAGTTGCCCAAAGTCTTCAAAGTTCCAACTTGATCACACCATGGTCTTTTTAGTGAGCTTGTGCACCATTTTTGTGAAGAGGGTATAAAGTTTTGTTTGAGTTTTTGGGGTGACCATGGAGGTAGAGGAGGAGGATGAGAAGGAGATGAAGAAAAAGAGGAAATGAGGAAATAAAGAAATGAAGGTAGGAGAAAGGTGTAGAAGCCTCTCACCCTCTCTCTCTCTCTCTCTCTCACCCTCACATGACACAGGTCACCTCACTCTCTCTCATCTAAATATCTCCTCTTTTTCTTTTCTTTTTTATTTTAAAACTTAAAAAAATCATTTAAAGAAAGAAGAACCATGGTGCATATCAACAAAAAATGTAACAAGTATTTGTTACATGCTATGGTGCATGTCAATAGCCTAAACCGGATTAATGCATGATTAGCGAAATATTAATCCAGTTTAACATAATTGCATATAATTAATTTATAAAATGTCTAAATCACTTAAATTCCTTCAAAATTAATATTTGATATAAACTTCTAAATATTTCCAAACTATCGGCATATAATTATACCCTTTCATTAAAACTAATCTCCAACTTTAAAATGTTCATAATATTTATTAATTTAATTATTTAAATTCCCAAAATAATATTTTATTTTCTGAAATGTTGCATCCGTATTTACATACCCGTATCCGTATTCCGAAAAATACGAATACAAAGAGAAGAAAATAATCCATCAATATAAAACTAGGATCCGGCTTAAACCAAAGCCAACTAGTATTATCTGCCAGAACATCATACGTGCACAAGTATACGTATGTGATCGAAGCCCTACCGTAAAACCATACGGCCTCTACATCTTTTTCCCGATGAAGGAAACCTTCTGTGTAGGACTCTAAAGACTCGACACTACGCTGGCAGTGGGTTTAACCACAAGCATGTCAGCGGTACTAGCTGCACGTAACGGCTACCCAGATATCTGTCGATAAGAAGGCCGATGAGCAAACTCATCTGAACTCCTACTGAGCTTATCTGTGACATTCTCCGTACAGTATGGTCTGTTCGTCTAAGAGTATCGCATATCGGGCCTAGGGGCGGTAATCGTCAGACCCCTAACAGCGCAATAAGTCATGCCAGAGTGTAGCCCAAAACACCCTGAGAAACTACTGGAGTACCTACCATTAAATCTCGCTTGCCTTGGACAAGGACTTTGTGTAATGGCTTTCTGAACACAGCGCGATATCAACCCCCAATACCGGGAGAGACAAATCTTATCTAACCGACACTGCTTCTAAGTGCTTCATGAATGCACCCAACTACTACCTGTTTGCATGAATCCTATGAGCCATGGTAGGGTAGTAATCAAAGAACAGTGGGAACACACTCGAGGCGAAGTAGCAGTGTCAAGTTGACGGACTAATCTATACTCATGTCACCTGGGAACTGCTACCCAAAGATAGGTATAATACCTACCAGCAGTTCCCTACAAGTCCTGTCCAGTGTACTCATAACCCAATGAGCACCTGCATATTATCTCCGGTACGACGTACTAATGGCTGTGGGACAGACAATCTCCCCTGCTGGGATAAGAAGCGAATACACTAGTTTACTCTGGAGTATCGATGCCTTGTCTCGATAATCCTACGATTAGGGACCTGTATAGGATGTGCTTATAGACTATCCAGCCCCCACTAGTGTGACTGCCATCACAACGCCAATAATCAAACAAAGATCCTAAGGGCTCTACCAATATGTATAAGCGATATGCTAAAAGAAACACATGCACATATTGAGGTAGAAATAAACCAGGTAGCATACTACCATTTTGAGCAAGACTGTTACTATATCCATGTATATCCTAAGGGCTCTACCAATATATACAAACCAGTATGATACAATAACGGCCTCTAGGGAATATAACACTAACAATCTCCCACTTGCACTAAGGCCATATATTGGCATATCGCAGACCTATCATCTGGAATAGCCTCTCGAACTGTGTCTGAGGGATGGCATTGGTGAGTTGATCTGCAGTGTTGTTCTCCGTATCTACTCTCCTCACCTTGATCTCCCGGCGATCAATGATCTCCCTGATCAAGTGGTAGCGCCTCAAGATATGTCTGGACTTCTGATGGGACCTGGGTTCCTTCGCAAAAACTATAGCGCCGTTGTTGTCACAATACAGCGGTATTGGATCAAAAATGGTTGGAACCACCTGAAATTCAGTTAAGAACTTACTTATCCAGACTGCCTCTTTTGCGGCGTCACAAGCAACGATATACTCTGCTTCCATCGTCGAGTCAGCAACGGTTTCCTGCTTGGAGCTCTTCCAGCAGACCGCCCCTCCATTGAGGGTAAAGTCATAACCCAATATGGAGTTGGAGTCATCCTTATCACTCTGGAAGCTAGATTCGGTAAAGGCCTCGATCTGGAGATCTTTTCCACCATACACCAAGAACATCTCCTTAGTCTTTCTCAGGTACTTGAGAATGTTCTTTACTTCTTCCCAGTGCTTCTCCCCTGGGTTTGACTGATACCGGCTTACCACGCTTAGTGCATAAGCAACATCTGGTCAGGTACACAATATCGCATACATTATAGCGCCTACCGCAGGAGCATAGGGTATATATGTGATGAAAGTACTTTCCAAATCAGTCTTGGGAGACATCTCTTTGGAGAGG